>OU744722.1:21583800-22965277 GCA_916613615.1 Steromphala cineraria | reverse complement strand
ATGTAGGAGCGAGGTGCGACTGTGGGAACACGGCAACTACACGCTGATACACGACACAGACAGCGAGGGGTCGGAGTATGCACTGGATTCCTTCATGTACTTTGGCTGTCCAGGTCAGTGGAATAAATTATCTGCTGGTTCAAACCATGAACTATCCATGATAGAAAGTTATGAAAGCTCACAAAGTCTTGTAATAAAATCTCATCTTGGAACTAAAACATTTCACAAACCAATTAATTAAGAAATATAAAATTGGCTTTGTGACTTGTTCACACTAAAACAGAGTCTTCAGTCTTAGCTGAAATGATAGTTCTAGGGATGTAATGATACAGGGACCTCAAAAGATTATATGTATTGTGATATTTAGGTCACAATCAAATACATATCTCAATACAATGAGCGCAGCTAACGGTAAGTGGGCAGAGGTTCAATTTTGCTCTTCTTAATTCACTTTTCTAATAAGAGTTATTTGATAAAAAAGAAGTTAAACACAAAACAAGCCAATTTATATATCAAGATTGCAATATTATCTCATTTTATCAACTCGAACATTATCATAAATGTCTGTTTCTTGTCCCCAGACTGGGATGCTGAAAATGGTGGCTACACAACATACATAGCTAAAGGAGAAGATGAGGAGGTAAGAGAAAAAACAAGAACTCCAAAACTTTGGTATTTTTGCAAAGCCTAGTTGCTAGGATACCTTAATCATGGACCTAGAGTGAAATAGTTGGTAAAACCACAAATTATCTAGGAAAAAATGAACTTCAGAACTTTGGTATTTTTGCAAAGCCTAGTTGCTAGGATACCTATTGGTGGGCTTGTAATACCAAATCTAGATTGGTTTGCAATCAAAGTTAATTTTGTAAGTTACAATTTTGACAGGACTGGAATTCAAGTACTGAAGTGTGATATGTGACGTGCATGGATATATTTTTTTTGGATAAAAATGAGAATAGTAGTGGAGGATTGATATGACAAATGCAAGATACTGCTTACCTGTAACAGAGGAGGGTAATGACTTGCGTAGTCTCTTTGGAGAGAGAACAGGAACTAATGGAAACATATCAATGTTTTGTAGAGCAAAATATATAGACCATTGTCTTGTAAGAAACTTACAATCTCAATAATATGATCTTTTGTAAATGCATTACATGTATTGTAGTATTTTGTGTATCCTCTTTCTGCCCCAGCTTCTGACGGTGTGTCCCTCGGATAACTCTCTGGCGTTGGTGTACCGGGACAAGGAGACACTACGCTTCGTTAAACACGTCAACCACACCGTCACCAAGGCTGAACAGAACAAGTTCTTTGATATTGCAACAGTCTACTATGAATAGAAGAATAATACGGAGTCCACCTACACCCAAAATACAGTGAATCTACGGGAAAACATTTTGAGGTCTGGTGGTCAACTTTCATGGAATACACCAATTCCAAAGATTTTATCTGTTTTGTGCAAGGACAAATAAGACTTAACCAAGATTGTCACTTAGAAACGCCACATTGACTGGTTCTCTTAATTCTAATTTCTGCCAGACACAGCCTACAACGTAAGTTAGCCGTGACTGTCAGTTATATCCAATTCCAGAAGAAAAAAGATTCAGTGTTCTGCTGTAGAATTATATGTTTTTACAGTCTTCATCAATTAACAAAATATTAGAAGAAAATTGCTTTGTAGATTGGTTGTATAAATGAAAATAAATGTCATTATTAGTTTCAGGGAGATTTAACAGTCTTGTTAAGAGATTGTGAGTTGTACATGTTAATTCACATATACCAAACCATGCAGATAGTGTCATTTTATGGAGCAGAACTGACTGTTATGGAAGAGAGTAATAATATTTATGTATGAAATTGATTGAAAACTTGACAATGACGAGTGTCAACAAGTCAAAAGAGAGAAAACCTATGAGAAGAAGGTAGAAGATAAAATATATACAGATTTTATTTTAAGGGTTAATTGTCCAGTACATTTGTGAAAGTATGTGTGATTTTTACTTCAACACACATGACGTATATACACAAGGTTGTTATTAGATTTACATCTAAAACTATTAATTAGCAACAAAATTGAATTAGGGAGATGTTTTGAGTTAACAGAATTGCAATTAGTGTTTTACATCAAATTAAAGCCTCTAAAATATGTAAATAGAGTTATTCTACAGATAAAAACAAATGGAAACCATTGTTATTCTTTTCTGCTCTCATTATGACAATGTACAGTCATATTTGTTAGATATTGTTACTGTCACATCAACAGGACTTTCATATATGGGCATAGCAGACATTATCTCTCAATCCTTTAGATATTTGCACAATGAGCCCATGACTCTGGCATCAAATTATAATGAGGGTTTGAGGTTTAAGTGATTCTGGATTTAGGTTGCTGTATCAAACTGTTTAGAGCTATAATTCAGAGGAATATATGGATGACAACTTCTTTGTTCATTTTATGTGACATTTCGACACAGATTCTTGAGTTATACTTGTGTGAGAGGAATGACTATCCTTGACTTGAATTGGATAGGAGCCTACAGGATTTGCTTGAAACATTATAATAGGTAAAAATTTACAAATTTGTTTCAAATTGTTTCACCACGATTGTTAATATTGGCAAATAAAGAACAGTATTCCAAATAAATAAGTATTATAAATGGATATATCTCTGACAGAAAAAAATACCTTTTGCCTACATCTTCATTAAAATTTTGACCAAAAACACTTAATTACTTGATATGCAGTGACCAAAATTGAAAATAAAATTAGAAATCCTCCCAAAAAATAATGTTGTCAAATGAGCTGCCCAAATTAGTTACCTATTTTTATTTTTACGTGGTCAGTAATATTAAGCACAAAAATATCATCAGCTATGCATTAGAAAGGTCACTTACTTTGCTCAGAAGACAATCAGGAAAGTTTTTAATAATAGTAAATAGTAAAATAGTAAAGAGGCCTTTGTCAACATCTCATAACTTTCATTACCTACCAAATCAGAGAGGAGGCTGATATCGAATTGAGTCTGTTATTCTGTCTGTGTGTCCCAATCTTGTTAATGAAGTCCATTTTGAACTGATTTCTTTAAATCTGTGAAGCTTATATTTGACACCATTTTCTTTGAGTGTCCTTGACTTTTAAGCAAGGTCAACTTGATAATAGATTTCTTTGTCACTGCTATCATATGCTTTAATATTATAATTTGAAATCAGAACTTGTCAATTTGAAAAAATAATTAGGGTTTTAATTATAAAAGTGATGTCAGGAAAAAAAAATAAATGGTTCAAATTGAAAGACAATGTATTTAAACCAAATGGAGCAGTGATAAATCAAATATATAATGTAAAGTTCAGCCATGGGATTCCTTTTTATTACACAAAATGTATTCAGTGTTTCAAAAAAAGGGCGCCAGTCGACTTTATGTGAATCTTTATAATTAGTTCTCTATCTATGGATAATTGGTTTGTGTAATGATATTTTTCACACTATCAAAATAATACATTTAGCATCAACATACAATTTTAAGTGAAAATTGAAAATATGAATTTAAAAAACCCCGTGCTAAGAGAGTTATGAGTAATGATAATTATAGTCATTGCGTAACTGACAACCTTCTGTACATTTTAGAAATGTTGTTTTATGAGTTTCAAATGTCCATGTATACAGTCGAGATAGCAGCAATCTAGTTAAAACTTAGGGGACAATAACATTACAGCTAGTTTTAACTAGATTGAGATAGCAGAGATCACTAATCTGATACTTCTTAGGAAATCAAAGGTTTAACTTTGATAGAGACCAAGTTGACGTGTAATCTTTAATAGAAAATGCAGTTCCTGATGAGAAGCAGAGCCAATGGTTCTAATGTTTAAGATTTGCCAGTGCCTACACAATTGTATTTCAGCTTATGACTGCCATAGTATTACTGTGAATGAAATGTAGAGGTAGTGTATATTTTGATAAGTTTGTTCATATAAATAATCCTTTGTAATCAATTTATTCTACCCCATAGTTAAATCTTTTTATACAATATCCAGTAGTATACTGAGAAAAATATATTGGAAAGTCTTTTTTTCAGCTGCGAGTGCTTGAAGCTTTGAACAAAATATTTTCATTTGTTTTTATTGCCCAGGTTATAAAAATGGTGAATAAGACCGCTACTAGATCCATTGACAAGATTCTCTCAGCTCAGGCCTTTTACGACACACTAAGGTGATCAGTTATTTCTCTCCCAAAATATTAGAGGAATGGGACTAAGAAAAACTTCAAAAAAAGTTTTCATTAAAAAATGTTTTTTGGAAAAGGTTCTTAAAATGTTCTAGAATATTCTAAAGTCCTTAGCCCTTACGCCCTGAGAAGCCAGTAACAGGTATGTTTTTGAGCCTGATTTCTAGCTTGTAGAGTTCAACTGCAAATTACTGTTATCCTTAAAAAGGCTTCCATGAGAAAACCACCAACATAATATTCTAATACTATTCGATTGTATATTATATTATATTTCATGTATTAACACAAGTAGAACAAAATGAAGCTAACACACAAAATAGAATACCTTTTATCTTGTTGGCATTTACAGTTACTCAAGTGATTTTTTGTTTCAAAGATGGCTTCTTTATACTCATGGTTAAGCTTTTAGGTATCTTGCCAAGAATATACATATAAGTATATACAATGTAATAAAAATGAATGTATGTATATATATATATATGATAAATAAAATACTTCACCTTTAATTTTACCTTTATATATATATATATATATATATATCTTTATTTAAACAATAACAGGTGAAAAGGTGTCACCATCTTGAAGTTTTCCCTCGATGTTTCAATCTCATTGTGCAGTGCATTTATGGACAAAGCAAAGTCTTCATATCATCCTTTCACTTGTCAAGTCCTGGAGTCTAAGAAAATGGATACGAGGTTGAACCCTAAACACTATTTTGAGACCAACAGTACTTGTGAAGAATATGAGAGAGGTCACTGTGCCACTGACAAGATAGCTTTATATACTTATATGTATGTATTGGGTTTGGAGATCTTACTAATTCATGCTAAGCTTGAGCAAATTTTATATTTTATCACCAAAAAAGAGTACCTATAAATTGATTTGGATAAACTGCTGTTACATCATAAACTATGATGTCATGATGTCAATTTGAAAAATGGAAAGTCTCATGTTGTATTATGTTGATTGCAGCAAGACCAATAAAACAATGACAAGGGTGTCTATAAGGTATATCAAGTTTTGCTTGTATAATTAGTTACTAACAGCTGGTATCATAGGCATATTCAAGTAGACACAAAGAGACCAAATAGTGAAGAAATCTAGTATGTATTGGAAACTGAATGTATTATTTCTGATTGCCTGTATTGTTATATTGTTACAGTCGTGTATTATTTGTAGTTTTATGATATATTGAAATAAAATACCAAAGAATTATGTTAATTTGTTTTTTCATATTGTCATTTTGTCAAATTTGATGCTTTCTTAAAAATAGTTAAAACATTTAGATTTAAGCTAATGAATAGTCTGTCTTCAATCCCAAAGATAATATTAACATTGTCGTGTTGCTAAAATGTTCATACCTTTGTCTTTATATTACATTTTCTCATTTGCACTTTCATTTAGCAGCATGCTCCCAAAATGGACTATCCCCTACTATTTCACAGTCTCTGGTAAGCAGGTTATGGTCAAGATGCTGTTTAATTCTGTAAACAGTAGACAAGAAGTACATGTACAATAACATTGGCAGTTCAAGTGTTGTTGCTTTAATAGGGCGACAACCCCATTTCATGTTCCAAAAAAGCGGGGTGCGGGATAGCGCAGTGGTTAGCGCGTTGGGCTTCGGATCAGGAGGTCCGTGGTTCGAATCCCGCCAGGGGCTCGGCACCTTTGTCTGTAGTAGAGAACTGTGCTACACGCAGTCAGGTTTGGGTGCAATGCTACACTGAATTTCAGCGCAGTATCACCCATGGTTGCTAGTTCAAGCCGATGCTCTCGGGTTTCATCGCAATGCATAGCCACAATAGTGTTGCGGGCTTTCTCCCTGCAATAATACTATTAGCTTCGATATAAGTGAAATACTCTTGAAAGCGGCGATAAACCCCAGATCACCTCATCTCACCTCACCCAAAAAAGCGCTAGCTGTCATTTAAAGAGCCAGGCTTTATACATTTACCATTACCATGGCGAGATGAGTCCGGACCTTTCTCTCATTGAACACGTCTGTGACATACATGGACATGGCATTCTCTTCCAGCAGAGGTACTTTAAGCTAATCCTGTTTGAATATGAGCATTGGTTTTACTAGAAATGGTGAAGCTCGTGTTAGATTCTTAGCATCAGATTTCCTTCTTTTATCATTGTGTTTCGGAAGCCACGGGAACATCCTGGTTAATTTCTTGTAACTGAATTGAATACACGGCTGATTTGATGGATTAGTTTTCAAGCTTTAATTCAAAATAAAAGATTCTTTTATTACTGCGTGCTTTTCGGAAATAAACTGTCCAATCAACTATGCACATTGTTTTTTTGACAGAACTCCGATATATGATGTTAGCGATTGAATCATGTCAAAGGTCTCCGTGACATTATTCACGCTTTCAATGCTATAAGTTTTTGCATTAGTTGAAATTTTGCAGATAGGTTGTGAAGGTTTTTTGCGCTAGAAGAGGTCTGAGAATTGCTTATATTCAAACATATTGAAAAACTTGAGCTAACTATTTAGAGAGGGAAAGGTAGAAAGGGTACGCCATTGCCATCAGTCTGAAAGCATTGTTCAAGAGCTCCCGGACTGAACTTGAGACAACTTACACTGCCATGTTTAAGGTTATGTTGAAACAGGAGTTGTTTGACCTGGGCACCTCATAACCAGAATAATGCCCCTATTTCACTACGAGAGGAATTGTCACGAATCGCCACGAATAGGTGATTGTAAAAAATCGTGAATATTCATGAATATTCGGCAACATTCGTGAACTGCAATTTCACTTGTACGAAACGTTTACGAAAATCCGTAGCTTTTCATGCTAAAACACTACGAAACCAAAAGAATTGCTAACGAATTATGTACGAATTGTACGATATAACTACGAAATCACTACTAATATACTACGAATGTTTCGTCCTTAATTCGGGACCTTCGTAATTGTTTCGTAGATGATTCGTAAATAATTCGGGGAGAGACCATCAAAAATATCAACCACGCGTTACGAATTTGTTACGAATGACCCGAATTAATTACGAATAGTTTACGAGACAACTACGATAACAAAATTCGTAGTTGATTCGGGAAAATTTTTTGACAAACAAAAAATTGTTCACGAATGCCACGAATTGTAAGAATATTGCCGAATCAATCACGAATTCATTACGAATCACAAGAATAAATCACGAATTGTCTACGAATGTTCACGAATGTGAAATATTTCTCTATCGTGGCGATTCGTGAGAATTCCTCTCGTAGTGAAATAGGGGCATAACGACCGATAGGTCTTTCGCACGCTATTCATTTCAATGGCAACTTTGTAGGTAGATGACCATCGGTGTGATATTTGCATTCGATTCAGATTCACAAGTGGTGGGATAGAATAAATAGTCAAACTTCAATCATATCATAAATATAATTTATTTCAACCTTGATTTATCCATTTGCACCTTAAGAAAGTGATATTTCAGTATTGGAATAAGCTTTATTCAATTGAATAAAACATTCAGGCGTTACATCAAGATATGTTTGTATAATAAACAAATTGTTTCGTGAAATTCATACTTGGCGTTACTTTCCATATTTAAACCCTAAACCTTAAAACATCTACACACAAAAACCATATTAGTAACAATTAAGTCACAAATAATTCGATTTTTTCACTGACGATGAATATTAAAACCATAGACCTTATCAATTTCTTGGTAGTAGTATTTTCCCTTTGCAAATTTGCGTTTTTCATGCACAAGTTCCAACCAACGCGTTCATTTCAATATATAACCCATACATCTTAACAAAATTCATTTCTGTTTTTTTTTCTTCTCAAATTGATGTTCATTCATGGATATAAACGATAACAAAACAGTGACTAGTACTATTTAAACCATATAAATCTTAACATTGAAAAATCACGTCAATTGAAAGATTCTACTTTGACCTGTATGTTAATCATGCATATGCGATGACAGCCATAACGCTCCTTCCCCAATTTAGTCTTATACCTAGAAGAACTATCCCCCTTGCTACTGATTATTCTGAACCCGGTTTCATGAAAGAGTTGAAATAATCGCAAAGCCATGACAAATTTTTCAACGTCGGGTTCGTAGTCATAGTACCACTTGATGTAGAACTCAAAGCAGAGTTGTTTAATGTATTGTACGGAAGAGCTCTGCAACAGTTTGTGTAGCACCGTCCACTCAACAGCATCTCTCTCCATCTTCATTAGGTCAACGGTGACCTGAAAACGGCAATGGTGAAATATGAGAGCCACTCGATGCTTTTCAAAATTTATTTTGCTTTGAATTGAACGTATATGGTATAATAGATTTTTAAAATGTCACATATTCCTTCCAGAACGGCAATTTTATGATAAATTCTCGTTTTCAGTGAATTTTTTTTGGCACTCATATATGTTTGAGGAAGCCAAATTCACACGTCCAATTTATATGAATACTAGTTATATAACCCGTAACTGTCATTCTGACTTCTAAAGGCAAGTTTTAATCATTACGTTTGGCAGATTTGACGCGCGTCATTGTCCGGTTTTCAATCCTTATCAAGACTTCAAACATTCCCAATTTTCACATACAACGTCTATTGGTTTTAAGATGATACTTTCCTGCAACAGTCGATACTTCTCGACCAAGGGACATTATTGATACATTTTTTTACATATGTTTTACATATGTGGCCCCCAACACCTTACGGAGTGGCTCTTTAAGAGAACGCTTGCCTGGGGTGACAGGGCGGTAAGTTTAAAGAGACACTCCGTGAGTTTCATCACGTAGTGTTTTGCTTTGATACGAACCTAAATGGTAAAATTTGTTATATAAATTCAAATCATCTCATGTATTCATTCCCAAATGACAAATATATGACAAATACTTGTTTTCAACGAAAATCTTAAAACGGTCATATAGGTTCGTGGAAATCAAAATAACAAGTATAATTTACACGAATACTTGTTATATAACCTATGAAACAAATCCAACTCGTAGCTGTAATTCTGACTGCTTTACATACGTTTCCAAAAATACGTTTGACTGATTAGCGCGCGTCATTGTCCGGTTTTCGATCATAATCGCAACTTCAAACCTTCCTCTTGTCACTAGACGACATCGATTAGCTTTAAAATGATTCTTTCCTGTAAGAATAGATATATCTCGATCAGATGACACTATTTGTACATGTAGAGTTTCCCATATATGACCCCCCAAGAACTCGCGGAGTGTCTCTTTAAGTGGCTGCTAATGCGTAAAAGGTGTTGTTCTGTTTGCTATACTTTCACTTCTACTCCCACCCCATGATGTCCTGTGTATGGGGGTACACGAACAATGTACCTGTACATAAGGTGATGCTGGTAACGATCGTTACCAATATCCCAAGATGGCGCAAGGAAAGATCGCTTCGCGAGTATTTTACATGATTTAACATTTTTCTAAGTGTTTTAATCAATCTTCTATTGTACACAATTGCACTTTGATAGTGTAAATAGATTTGATGCACTGAATTTGCATATAAAAATCCACGTCTTGTGAGATGAGAAAATTAAAATTCGCTCTTGGATGCTGGTAACTTTAAAAAAGCTTGACACAAGATGTCGGTATTGCGAAGACTCGCGACAGTGAACATTATTTCGACTCGGGCAGATATCCCGTAATCACTCGTACCTCGTTGGTTATTCTCTAAATCTTCCACAAGCGAAATCTCCTATGGAACACAGTTTTGGGTGATAAATACATTTAGATAGACAGTACCATAGTTATTATAGGACGTTATATAAAAAAATAACATTAAGTTAAATGTACTTAGATTGTTTTAACAGCACTCACCTCTGTCTTCGATCCGTGTCCGTTTGCATGCATTAATTTGTCAAAGTCTTGATGGAAGATAAGCTCCTTTATTTCATCAACACCAAATAGATGCATGTGAACTTTTTCCGGTAAATCCACCGGTCTTGTCTCTCTATATATAAATGAGACACTGTCTCAGTTTTGCAACACACTGTTTTCGTTGCAAGCCAGTAAAACATATTTATATCAATCTTTCCTCTAATGATTGCAACCATTTTCAGAGTTTTGCGTGCATTCTGGCTCTTAATATTGAATTTCAATTAAATGTCCAAAGCCTTCTAATAGATTAACATTACGATTACTGCGTTACTTTGCGACAAGTTACTACGTAAAATATGGAATTTCATAGATAGTAAGCCAAGTTAAATAATCTATATATCATTTGTTCACTTATATAAAAGTTACTTAACAAATATAAATGATGTTGAGGTGTTGACAAATAATAAGTATACGTACAAGGACTCATCGTACATATGTACTGCGCAAGTTTTAGCCATATCTTGCAAGAAATCCAGGTCCGTGTTTGTCCTGTCAACAGTTAAAGACAACTTAACAAAATAATTTGCTTAAAAGTCGCACAATTTTCAACCCCAAATGCATTTATTAATCGTACATACTTGGGAAAACAATGTGTTAATATTTTTAGTTTAACACCGTTTTCCAGAGTATTTCGGATATGCGGTAGACTAATATTGTGAGTGTTATATGTACACCCAGATCATATGAAGTTTGACCAGAACTGCTATCAAAATAAATTTATGGCTTAATCCAAATTGTCAAATTACCGTGATCCCTTATAAGTGAAATGGACTCTACCTAAAACTCCTATAAATGAAATAGACTCTTCCAAAATCCCCAACGAGTGAAATAGACTCTTCCTAAATATTTTTATGAGTGAAATGGACTCTTCCAAATCGTGTGTAAATGTTTGCCGGGATAAACTTACCCGAATGAATACACAAAACAGGGAGACAAAATGGCGTAGATATCATCCTCACAGATATCCCATCCAACCGATACTCCGTTTCCTACCTGGGCGATATCATTGCACTTTTTCTGAACACTGCTCACATAGCTGCAATCAAATCGGTTAGGAGTTAACAATGGACACGGTTTTCATTCAAGTTTCAGAAATCAAAGTTTGATTTAACGGGACAGAGTACGTTATTAGGTTAACACAGGGATCTTGCTAAAACGAAAATAAGTGTTACTGATTGTAAGGCAATGTTCTGATTAAAAGGGATAGTTGTTGTAGGGAAGTAATTTGTTCAAGTTATGCTATGCGACTCCACTTCTCGTTTTCATAGGTGTTCACAGCCAATTGGTCACCAGTAGGTTTCACATGATACTGATGAATTTTGATACAACTGCGGATAATGCGAGTTATGAGATATTTATCTGGAGATAATACATTGACAACTAATATTTGTTTGCGACATTGTTAAGAAATAACATATCTACAACCCGTCAATTGTTATACGTCGTTTTTATCTTATAATCACAATCATAACGACACATACTGATAGAAATAAATAAGATATACTTTAACTGTGGACAGCGTGGTCAACTGTAACACATCCTCGATAATCCAGGGTCAACGTTTCGATAAATCTCCAATTATCTGAACATTGACTCTGGATTATCAAGGATGATTGCCACAGGGGCGATTACTCTAAAAGAAAAGGTCGCAAAAAGGCTACTCCGCCTTGATTTGAAGCACGTGTTTCTTCATTTTCTTACCAATTCAGTAATTATTGTACTGCATTTCACAAAATTCATATTTGAATGAAAAACAGATTCACCTTTTTCGGTAATTATCGTCTTTTTTTTCTAAAAAGCATAATAAAAACAAATGTACATATATCGGTAATGAATGTAATAAATTTCACCTATATAATATAAGTAACGCACTGACCTGTTGTATAAACTATCCAGTTGCTTTAGTGTAAGCTTCTTTAATTCATTCTTCGGAGGTAAAACCCCTTTAAAACACGTCTGGAATATAGATGAAAGAGATTACTGACGGTCGATCCGTGTAATAAAATATGTTACGAACGGGTTGATACGAGGGTTTTGGTAAGTTTTGCATTTCATCTTATAACAGGGGTTATTTAAAGCAAAATAAACTGAACACCAAAAGAAATGGTACACCTCTTTGACTTTGAATATCATATAAAGTGACGTGTTCAGAGGAATTTGCTTTGATGTGTTGTAACACTCCATTAGTTTAGTGTTTTGTGCTAAAATAGCAGACCTGTAACTTTAATGGTAAATAAGTTATAGCCAGTTCTTCATGGGTGGGGTCAATTGTCCTATTTCCGATCATGCAAGAATTGAAGTGAAAATTGCAAAACTGACTTTATTTTCTTTGATAATGAATGCACATTCACAAAATAGGAAATAAGTTATGTTTTTGGAATAATTTATTCGTTATTTTGTCTGAAAATGACGGAATATTGAGATTTGTTATTTTTCTTTTCTAAACACAACCATAAGATTTTAGGAAAACGTTTTTGTTAAAAATATGCTTCGACTGTTTTAGGAAGCAATGGCACATGTTTAGGGACTAAATCTTTCTTAATAGTGATATTCTTAAACATTTTGGTTTCATCAGAAGGATCATGTCACCGAAACGTAGCCATATAATTTTTACCACGCATAAAATGCAATTGATAATAACGGGTATAAAAGGTCCCGGTATTCATTATTTCACACAATTATTCGATTACAATGCCGAGATGAACAACTGGCAGGCCGCCAGTGACAACCCCAAATGAAGCCCGGTACCTGCTTCAACTGCATAACAGGAACCGTGTTCAAGCTGCCACAACGACAGCTTCTACTGCACTTGGACACCGAATCAGTCCCCAGACGGTGAGAAGAAGACTCCAACAACATGGACTGAGGTCATACCGGCCGATGCGAGCAATGCTGTTGACGCGCCGACATCGACAAAACAGGGTTGAGATGCACGTAGCAGACGGGAGAAGGAGGGTCTACCGTCGCCGGGGTGAAAGGGGGGCGCGCTGCTGCGTACAGGAAGTTATCCCTTTCGGTGGAGACAGCGTCATGGTCTGGAGTGGGATACGCGGCTACGCAACAATCGACCTCATTGTCATTGACGGCAATCTGACGGCGCAGAGGTACATTGACAGGGTTCTACAGCCAGAGGCCATACCATTCTTACAACGCCATTCAAACACCCTTTTTCAACAGGACAATGCTCATCATCATATAGCCAGAGTGACTTTACAGTACCTCAACGTCAACAACGTCCACGTTTTGCCTTTGCCTGCCACATTGCCCGATATGAATCCCACCGAGCACCTGGGATTACATCGATCGAAGGATCCGTCAACGTCGACACTAACCACACACGTCAACAACTTATTGCTGCATTGATGGCCGAATGGAGGCAGATACCACCTGCTTTTATCAGACGTCTGACGTTTTTTGTGAGACAAAGAGTTCAGGCATGTTTGAATGCCAACGGCGGACATACCATATACTGATCGCTGATTTTTTGTTTTGGTGCATGATCGGAAATAGGACAATTGACCCCACCCATGAAGATCTGGAGATGTCATGAAACTAATGATTATTCTTTGATTTTTTGTTTTTGTGCATGATCAGAAATAGGACAATTGACCCCACCCATGAAGATCTGGAGATAACTTATTTACCACTAAAGTTACAGGTCTGCTAATTTAGCACAAAACACTAAACTGATGGATTGTTAAAACACAACAAAGAAAAATCCTCTGAACACGTAACTTTAATAGAATAGTTTTTAAATGATTGCGATGAAATACTTGGATTTATCAGTTAAATAATCTGACTTTTATATTTTCACGGTGACCAGTTGTTGATATTGAATTCTGAAGATGTAAGACATTTAAAATACACTCCTGCATGCGATTTTAGAATTAATTGAAAAACAAATATATATATATATATATATATTGATTGTTTCGTTCCTGCATAAATATGTGCAACCTTCCATTTGTAATCAATAATATTTAATTGACAAGTCCCACATAATGGTTCACAAGCTGAAAGGAGTTCTGACTCCATGTTATGAAAAAACGAACATATCATAGGGATGATCATGCAAGTCTAAAGAGATAATCTAACTGTGTATACGCGTTCTTTTGACCTGTTATTTGCTTCATATTAAATATGAAACATACCATATGTCACTTGTGGAAGTTTGAATACGAAATACAAAAACTTTGAAAAAACATAGAAATGGATATTATTTAGAATTTTTTTTTAACAACGTATGTTCAATAGGTGTCAGAGACATGAAAATATGAAGCAAATATTACTCACTTTCTGCATGTTCTCCAGTGACATGTTGAGGTCAAAACACTGCAGTATTGCTCTGCTTTTTGTTTTGCGTTTCCAATGAGAATAAATAAGCACAATGAACAAAACCAAAATTATTGGTATAAGTTTGCCGAGGACCTTGTGACGCCGCCAGACACTCATCTCGCTCTTCATCGCCACAACCCGTGTTCCTTCAAAGTGAAATACGATCCGTGACAGAGACATTATCTCTTTGCGCAACATGGAACTATTGAGTTACAGGCCTAGGTCATTGGCCATGGTGTGTTCTTACCATTTTCTTATAGTCTCTGAGAAATGCATATGTGATTGGTAATCTTCAGCCCGCTTCATATGATACTTTTACTTACATGACATTTTTATTATGTATTATTTGGAAATTATCAACTAAGGGTATGTGGCATTTAAAGGGATAGAAGCACGTTTTTAGGGGGAATATGAGGTGATGTCAGGAAAATGGAAATACGTTGAAATACCAATTGAAAGACAATGTATTTAAGCTAAATGAAGCAGTAATAAATCAAATATATAATGTAAACTTCAGTCATGCGATTCCTTTTTCTTACACAAAATGAATTAAAGTTGTTTACACACAAATGGCCGCCAATGGACTTTATGTTGATCTTTATAATTTGTTCTCTGACTATGGATGATTGGTTTGTGTAATGCGATTATTGACACTATCAAAATATTACATTAAGCATTAACGTACAATATCAGTGAAAAAATTAAAATTACATGTTTAAATTGACAATTTTCATTTCATGAGTATTTCAGTCACATTGTTACAGTAAATTCACATGGAATTATTAGTTAACAATTAAGGTAATTAAAGTAATTAAGGTATATAAAACTTAACGATTTCATCGAAATGTTTCATTTCAGCAATGCTTTTGAGTATTATGATAATTAAAGTAATATCAAAATTGTTCACCGTTCTTATGACGGTTACGTCAAAACGAAGTAGTTCAGTAATTCTGAAATTTTCAACTTTAAATCTTAGAAATTCAAAACACACTAAATGTAGTTGTCTTCTGTTAATGATTTCCTTTTATGGACCCGCATTTTACAGAAAGTGGTACTTCAATTTTCCATATTGGAATGGAAGGCTGGTGATGAGGAAAACCTGTTTTTATGGACCAAACGAAAACAATAGTTTCATCATTTTTCATTTAAGAACCAATTGAGCAAGCTTAAGAGACAATGTTTTCCTCGGGTCTACAACCCAGATATTGACTTTATCACAAGCCAAAAGTTGTATAAAAAACTGTCATCCAAAAGAAACTTAACCATATTAAATCTGATTAAAGAACGAAAAACGATAGAAATTTATCACAAAATACTTCTTAATATAATCCCACATCTTAAAAATACTTATATATGACATTAAGGAAGGGTTGTAATCATCTATATAAGACGGGGTGATGCTGAAGCCTTGTATTTGTCACACAAATGGCGCAAGTCCGAAGCTATCGCTTCAAAACTTTCAACATATATTACAGTTCACCAATCTCTTTTATAATTTTGATTTCGATGAAAATGAACTCTCTTATGTTGTGCAAGTAAATCACAAAGAAGTTAATTAATAAAAATGTCATTAATCAATTTTTTTCCATATTGGCCCAGTTACAGGTTCTTTGGTCAGCTGTATTGGCCCTTGGTTTCGCCTCGGGCCAATACAGCAGACCTTGGACCTGCAACTGTACCAATACGGAACAACTTGATTAATAACATTATAGTACTGGCAGCTTTATTCATATTGGGCTCTGTTCAACCAGCTGGATATTGGTACCTGGTAAAAAGCTGTGTTGGTGGTGACGTTCTGGTGAAAAGCTTGAATAAGACCAAGGTTATAATGTTGGTAGCGCATTTAGCATGCACACGTGGTTGGAAATGTCTGCTTTATAAAAACAGAGCCGTTGGCTCTGTAGCTCATCAGGCTTGATATTTAATTTTACTGTAGGGTGTAGCCAATTTTGTCCCCACTCCTTTTAGGTGCCACAGGTTCACCAATCCTGAAATTAAGTAATTAAGCGATGTGATTTCTTATTCCGGTAATCAATTCAGAAATGTGATTTGATCAAATATTCAATTGATAATTCTGGGTATAGGATCCAAAAGTTCACCAAGCCCTTCACAAGCTATAGGATGTGGCCCCTGAGGTCCCGTGTGGCCTTATGCTTCTGGAGAAGGAAATGAAAATGCACAAAGTTATATTTTTCACAAAAGCTAATTTGCTCCGTTATTTACGCACACCATTTTATATTTTTAAACATGTTATAATCCATCCTAAAAAGGAGAATTCACCCAATCAATTATATTACAACTCTATCATTTCAAAAGAGTCCTTTTTTTCTAAATCATTTAAATACTCTGAATCGGTTACAAAAGAGTATATTATTGAATAACTTGGATGCCCTGAGTAATGACCTACATTTGTAAAAGATTTTATATTTTTCCGCACAAGAGCACGCCTATGGAGATATTATCGACGAAATAAAGCTATGTGATAAACTTGTTATCCAAATCTATAAACATGCAAATAAGGTCAAAGCACGAACAATTCTCACAACACGCCATGTCATAATCTCTTTATACAGATACATGTATCCTTTATGTAAAACGTGAATGAAGAATTTTCCTCTTTAAATACAATACCCAAAGTAGGTATGATAATATAAGTAATATAGAGTCACTATAGCTTTTTAGCTAATCGGGCTAGAAGGATTTTCCATTAAACTCAGGTTTATCTACAGTTATATTCCCACATTGGCATTTAATCTCCACAAATGAAACCAATCTTCTACGACTTTTAGGAACAAAAACGTGCTTGGGGTCAGATAATTGTTATTCAAAATTTGGTCAACGTGAAAAAGTGTTTCGTGAAGCAAATATATATCAATGCATAATCCCATTGGGCCTTCGTGGCTTGCTAATCACACGTGTCAATTTTGATATTTCATGCCATCCTTCAGCCAATTCTTAAAATGTTTCTCTTTTCACTCCTGTTCAATTAAAAAGACACTAGTTTAACTAAACTAACGGATTTCTGAAGGTCATGGCCACTAAGGACATAGGCCTCAGTTCAAACATAATTTGAACTCTAAAGAGGATTATGGAATTCCTGGTGCTTTTCGAGTTCTTCTTCTCTGCTTCCAATGGCTGTACTATCTTCAATCTTAGAGGACCTGAGCTTGACGCTTTGATCAGAAAGCTGTACACCTTCAATAATACCCTCAGTGAACAGTTTCACAGCATGAACATTATACGTATCTCCTACATCATCTACAAACTGTTCTTTAACGAGCTGTAACACATCCTTTTCCTCAAAGTTCTTGAAAACAGCCCGAAGGTTCGTCAGCTTGATCAACATGACCAGCTCACCGTCTCTCTTCCGCTTGATGTAGATGGGAGCGGAACCGGAAGCAAGGCTCATCTTGGTCTGCAGCTTAAACCTCATCCTCGTCTCCCGCTCGGTGAAGACCACGATGGCAGTGAAGTCTGATCTCTTCTCCACATTGATATCGCTGCTGGTTTCAAACAAGACGGATTCCTCAAACACTTCCTGTCTTGTATTGGTCACTTCAAATTTAGACGTTACCCCTCCATCTGCAACACCTATGGCAAATTTTGCCTCTCCTCCCAAGGAAAATCCTTTCTGGCAGGAAATGCTCACTGAAGCCTTGCGCGTCCTCTCCATTCTAAACTTGTAGACTTGATCTTTCCCTGTATCGTTGACATACTTGGTGGAGAGGATTGACGTGTTTGGGTTGGCGGCGTCCATGTTGATATCTTTGCAATTTCCATGGTTTCTACCTTGAGTAGCTGGGTCCCTGACCTTACTCGGATCTTGATTCATGTCTTGGAAGTCTGCATCGCCATCCTCAAACAGGTAGTAGTTCATAGGAACGTCTACAATGAACCTGTTTCTGAACAGGAAGATTTTCCACTTGTTGGTTGTCTTGAGGAAGTGCTTCCATGCCCAGTCTTCAATTGTCTTTTGGACGTCAATGATGGGTTCTTTTTCAATCCTTTCTTTACTTGGCTTGCATATACAAGGCATCTTGAATTGACAGTCTATTCAGATGCCACCTTTGTGAAAAAAAGAAATAAAATTTCTGAATAACCTAAATTTTTTACCTAAATAATTTCTCTTTAAATATTTGACTGTTTAAAGTTTATTTGATTGACAGTGATACGTTTATTTGTTTGTAACTTTTTCTTGAAAATACGTAAATGGTCATCAATTAGACTTTTATGGCTTAAAATCCTTGCTTTTTCGAACAAGATTGTCTCCATCTACGTCAGAATTTCATTGCAATGCACTATGCGAGGGTTAAAAAAACGCTCAAAGTGTATTTTTCACGAACCGCACTAAACGTCCGATACGACTCGATGCGAATACGTGGTTCAATATGTAATAGTGTACCGTATTTCCTCGAAGAAGCCAATTGTTTCGGCACCATCTTATTTTTCATCAGGTATGCGTAGGTTAAATATTTATCATACACGTTTAAGATATCACGTAAGTGAGTTGAAATATGATTTATTTAAAGTTGGCATTAAGGCGGATTCAACATGTGAATGTGGTTATTTATGCGAAAATGTTTTTCACTTTATGTTTGAGTGTCCTTTATATGATGAACACAGATTAAGAATGTTAAATGTATTAAAATCATATGTAAATGAAGATGCCGTAAATTTAGATTTGGTTTTATGTGGCAGTAAAAGCCTTTCAATTTTACAAAATCAGGTCATTTTCAAGGCAGTCCAACAATATATTTTAAACAGCAAGCGCTTCTGTTGACTGCAGCATGTACATATTTACTTTTGTAAATATCTTTCTACCATTCTGTATTATACTATTTTCCATGTTTTCATGTATGTCACTATATATCTATCATTTTGTAAATACTTGGGAGAAGGTTACCTAAGTTGGATAACTTGTTCCTAATCCCTTTCTTTATTGAATAAAATATGTTTAAATCAATAAAAACTTTTCATAAACACCTACGTTAAACGCACAAGTTTTACGGGTTTTACTTCACTATGATAAAAACCTTAAAACCTACTTGAACACTTTATGAAAAGTCGCCAACTCGGTGGTTTCAAATAATTTGCAAGAAAAAACCCATACAGTATATGATATGACCATTCCTGTTTTGAAGTCGTTATATGTAGGGATACGGTGATATTTCGTCCCCTTATCTTTTAAACTTATTGCGGAGCCAATGAAGTGATCATTGCATCCGTTACAGGTGATGCATACAGTAAAACATTGCACCAAGAAGTGTTATTGCATGGATGTAATTCTATCGGGATTATGAGGTTTGACAGATGTATGATATGCATTTCAGTTGTGTGATTTATAAATAAACCATTCAAGATAGTAATTCAACTTCACGTCAATCAAAATAAGGAAAAACAAAGTTGTTTGCTCATTTCATCCTACCATTTTTTAACACGAACAGTTATCAACCGATGTATAGGTACCAAATGTTGCTTGTTATGTAATCAAAGTATGATAAAAGCAATGCAAACTTTAAAGGCCCTATTGCATTTGTTAATCCGATTTTATCCGTATTGTTAAAACAAAAATGTATTCTTTGTCATGAAATTAATGTCCCCCATTTGCCACAAAACATAAAAACTGTAGATTTGATTAAATGCAAATCAAATTGTGATAATTTCAAAAATGGCTCTTCATTAGAGCCATATTTATGAAAGTTGAAATACTGTCAATCGTCGATCAGTGGTCTTGTCACAGCTTGCCAACACAACTTTTTCAAAAATGGCCTATTTTCAAATGTAAATACTACGAGATAACAAAACAGGCCATATGATAGCGTCGATCCTATCTGGTTATAAGTTAAATGCGACAAACATGCATTAGCACAAAATACATTTTACATGTTTGTTAAGAACAGTGACAGTCTTCGTTTTTGAAATTGTGAAAACCCGGACAGGAAGATTATCATCCGGACTGGCAGATTTCCAAAGTTTGTCTGGTTTTAATTTTAGGGAGTTTTCTTCACTGTATTTGATTCAAAATGGATGATTCCCGTCTTTCTGTCAATATACACAAATAATGGATTTTATAGTTTTTTCTTGAAACTATAAATTTAATTTTACGAAATTTTAAGAACTTTCAAATAGAAAACAACACTTGTTGTATTCAAGGTGCACATTTGCTGGGTTTGTTATCAGACGTTCTGAGTCTGTATGCAAATGACATACACCAAAATACACCAAAATACTAATAAATGTCTTTGTCAGAACATTGAGAATGAAAAGGAAGAATTTTAGAATACTTCCCACGGTACGGGGCGATAAATATAAATAGTTGATGCCATGTTAGAGTAAACCATGCACTCGTGTGCAAAGAAAAAACGCAACGGAACGCATCGCATGACGCATCGCAAGAAAAATAGAGCCATTTGCTCTGTAGTTCATCAGACTTTATATTTAATTTTGCTTAAGGGTGTGGTAAATTTGGTTGCTCTCTTAGTAGGGACAACAGGGTATCCAAATGCACAATTTAAAATTAGAATAAGAATAAAAAAAACCTTAGGAGTCTCTAGACAACATTTCATCATTCTATGCCTTGTGCTTCTGGAGAAGAAGACGAAAATGGGTTTTCTAAGGGGCACAGGGTAACAAATTCCAAAATGAAGTATGTAGGCGACGTAATTTCAGATACCGGCTATCAATTCAAAAATGGATATTTGCTCAAAAATTCAAGAAGATGTAAAAAGGTGTAATGTGGTGACTCTCAATTAAATATGACTAAGAAGGCTTACAATTCTGCAGTTGTTTATTCAGGGTACATATTCCCAAAGTTCACCAAGAACCTTTTAGAAAATTTACATGCATTCCCAAAGACCTCAATGAGTGGTTCTTGACCAAATGAGTAATGTGAACATTATCTACTAATTAGAACAATGATTTCCACACATTAAATTCAACCAAGCCATTTTTTCTCCTCAAATCGCTCCTCTTGTCAAATATTCAAATATTTGATGCGGAAACTAAGAAAACAAACGTTTTTATACTCACGAAATTCAAAATTGACTTGACAGGTATATCAAAAAGTTAGTTCATAAGAATTATCGCTTTGAAAGTCGGTGATCTTGTGGTAGCAGTAACTCTCCCCAAATCCATCTGCCGATCGATCATGCGGAAGCTAAACTAGGTCGCTAAACATCTAGACTTTGACAGACTGGATGGATAAACGAGGAAATCGAAACTTTGAGACAACAGGATAAATCGTATCATTTCGAAATTAATTTTATTAAATTGAGAAAAGAATATTGTATTGTAAATCCCTTCTAATGCTGATATGTGTTTTTTTTAACAACCATGTTACCGTGAAGTACATCTAAATATTCTTCTTTAGTGAAAAACACATCATTGAAAATTAATGAATAGTTGAATAATGAAAGTTAATGAATAAATCATTTTGCGGAAAATAACCACATAATGTCGACGGGTATACAATAATAGAACCATTGGCTTTGAATCTCATCAGGCTGTATGATGTAATAAAACATATAGAGAAATTTATTGACGCAACTATTATAGGTTTAACAGAATCAAAAGTTGAATTTCACATTTGGGGAAGATTATTTAAATATGAATTAAGGTTTATGAAAAACAAATTCAAAGGATGACACAAAACATTTTTCAAGGTCGTGGTCCATGTAAGCCTTATCCTGATCCTGATCTCGGCGGTCAAACTTTAAGATCACTAAGTCCTCAAATCAAAAAGTACATAAATTGTTCAAAATATTTAACTATTTGAAAAAAGAACTTAAATTCCAATTGAAAGTCAGCCTTTAATGAGTTTCTGTACACGAGAGGAATATCAAGATAAAGATCGATATGTTTCCTCTCCTGCCTTTATAAGGGTACTTGAAATTTGCCAATTTTATGGTTTATAATACCCACTCTCCCAAGAGATACTCCACACAAAAATTGAGCCTTTAAGGCTGTTTTGTTCTGGTGAAGAAGATAAAAATAAGATTTCAGGACGTTTCGCATATCCGGACCCACAGAAACAGAAGTTAAAATCTAAAAAATCCCATCTGCCAAGGCGCCTCAACGTGATATTGCAGCTCCCTTGGACTATTTTTCGGGGGTAGAAGCCGACCTTAATCCATTATCAGGAACACAAAAATAGAACCAATGGCTCTGTAGCTCATCAGCTATCTGTGGTTTATCATACGAGGGGTCACAGAATCACACAATCTATAGGATTTTAGTTCATGCCTCCATGGCCCTTATAAGAGGACAAGGAGTCTGCATGTAAACATTTCAGCTTTCTAGTTTTTTTTCTGGAGTGATTGATGCACAAAGTCACACAGGGCGGACACCGAACACCTTGCCATGCCAAAAGGCCATCGGGCCTAACAGACCTGATAAGGTTAGAATCACACAAAAAAACAAAATGCATGTAATTCTTTTAATCACAACAACTGCCAAAGAGTACAAGATGTAAGTTTACTGTGTACGTTTTGTTTTTGTTATGATTATACAGATTAGAATTACATTTAAAATATTTAAACTGTCCCTTACTTTAAAATATAAACCTTTGACCCCTCCTAACACAGGTTTGGTGATTCAGCAGTTTTGGTTTGAGTGTAGAAATTGTGAATTGTACAGACCCCGCTCACGTTGCCATAACCCAAACTGCCCCTATAGGCTGATGAGCTTTAAATAAAAAGCCAAATCGCAATTAAGGGGCAAACCACGGAAAGGTTTAAAGCTTCAAATGCTATTGCTCTCTTTCATTGAAGAGTCAATGTGCTAGGTTGTTGACATAACACTGGGAAAGCAACATCATGGGTGAACCCTAACACGTTTATAGTCTGTTTCATAGACTCGTACCATTTGGCTACACATAAGCAGACCGGGGTCCTTATCCACAAGAGACAGCAGTTTCTTATTACATGTCCAAAGGCCAACTTGACATACACGTGAGAAACATCATCGTTGATGAACCTTTGACACCTGTAATCTTGTTTCTAATTCATTATATCTCTTCGTTAAAACTATCCCTGGTACACATAAGCAGACCGGGGTCCTCATCCACAAAGAAAGTCAGCAGTTTCTTATCAAATGCCCAAAAGCTAACTTGACATACACGTGAGAAACATCTGCTTTGATGAACCCTTGACGCCTGTAATCTTGTTTCTAATTTATTATATCTCTTCGTCAAAACTATCCCTGGTACACATAAGCAGGCCTGCCCTTGGCTCCAAGGCCGGTAACTCTGAAGACGGAGCCAGCCTGGTGTTCCTTTGCTTTCTGCTCTTCATCCATCCCGGGTCTCCTGATACTCGTCACATAGAGCTCGTCCAGGTGAGATCCTCCCCAACACACGGAGGTGATCAGAGCCGCGCCAGGTAGATCTACCTTCTGGAGCAGTTTACCTGGAAATCGTGAATATATCATATATTTAAATCATGGCATACGTTCTCATATCTAATCAAACCGTGGTATAACACGCTAGGTATAGGTCTACCTTCTGGAGCATTTTACCTGGACAATATGACATGAATATTATCATATATTTAATCAACTAAGGTAATCAGAAACGCGCCAGGTAGATCTACCTTTTAAAGCAGTTTACCTGGAAAACATGAATATATCATATATTTAATCAACTAAGGTAGTTAGAGACGCCCCTGGTCGATCTTTCTTTAGAAGAATTTTAACAAAATAAAACCCCTCAATCAAAACAGACCTTATAGTCAAAATCAGGCAACTCTGAAACACTTGAGATAGGTCTTATTTTTGGAAAAGTTTGTTTGAAAAACAAAAGCGTCAATCGAAAGTCTTGAATCAAATAGAGGTGAAGAGAATAGCTTCATATCATGATACTTCCCTTTCAGAAAAACGTTACAAGCAAAAGGTTCTTTTCAACCAAATAACCATAAAATAAGATCCAAACTCTCAGTTGTGAGTTATTTGGACCATCCGATTAAAACTCGTTTTAGAAGTCACGTCAGAACAGGTATTTTGTATAAAGGTCAATTGAAGATAATAAGATTCCCTTGAAAACAGTTTCTTTCAGTTTACATCCACATCCACAATACACAGCCTGATGAGCTACAGAAGATCTCGCGACGTAACCTTGCCTTGCGTTCAGTAACACGTTGTTCGCGACGGGTATCCTTCTTTTAACATTGAGTGTTTGCGAGCGCTCGAGAACATCCCGGGAAATTTCGTGTTACTGAACTCAAGCCTGCCTTGCGTTCAGTAACACGTTGTTCGCGACGGGTATCCTTCTTTTAACATTGAGTGTTCGCGAGCGCTCGAGAACATCCCGGGAAATTTCGTGTTACTGAACTCAAGCCTGGTTGTCAACGGTGACTTGATAGAACTTCCTCAACACCTTAAATGCTTTCGAAAAAATATTGTGCTAAAATGTTCGTTACTTCACTTAAAGTTTCGATCGCTATTACCTTGTTTTACGCTGTTGTGTATTTTTGGTTTAAATGAAAACATATAAATCACAAACCTGTCTTGGGGTCGAACTTTGACACAGCCCCTGTGTTTATACAAGCCACCCACAGGTTGTCATCCGTATCTATTGTCATTCCGTCGGGGAAAATCATCTTATTGGTCGATAATTCGGGTATCGTTGCAAAGTCTACAACGATTTTCTTATTCGCTGAAACCAAAACGAACATTATTATTGCTGGTATTGTATATTTAAATATTTAACTTGTAAGTTTCACACATAGGTAAGGACGTGGAGATTGATTCAACTTTAACGAAACCTTCTAAGTTTTGCTTTGACCAGGCAGTGTCACACAGATATAAGTTTATAACTTACTAAACATTCACAAAATAATATGTAACTCCCGGCTCAGTGCGGGGAAGCCTCTGTTCTTATTAGCTAAGATCCCGGATTTCTGGCAAAGTGCCCTAGCGGCTTAACGTTTCAACTCGAGATATCTTCCTTATTTGCAGCCAACCTTTGACTGGGAGCATACATAATAGGCGCGTAGTGACATGGAACATAACGTGCTTTTATGTTTATTTTTCATTCATTGGGATTTATGGATTTGGTTCCTAGTAACTGATTTATAACTTCGTAATTTTGTTTTACGATTAATTTTATATTACTTATTAACCTAGAAAACTAGTGATAAGGAAAAAAGGGATGTTTTGT
This sequence comes from Steromphala cineraria, assembly GCA_916613615.1. Taxonomy (NCBI): domain Eukaryota; kingdom Metazoa; phylum Mollusca; class Gastropoda; order Trochida; family Trochidae; genus Steromphala; species Steromphala cineraria. The sequence goes on along the minus strand of OU744722.1, from coordinate 22,939,695 downwards.
AAAAGGAAGAGTTATCTCCCCTTGATTGTAAATTTCATTGATAGCTATGCCTTTGCATATGGAAATAACCGAGGCTTTGCGAATAACCGCTTTTGAAACAGCGTCGCAGATTGCACAACTAACTGGGGTAGCCTCCAATCAGATTTCTAACTTTCTCTCCCATGTATTTGGCCTATTAGAACAGAGTCTTGCTCGAATATGACTGATCTGCCTCTGTGGGAGGGAATGGGCTCACACTAGATAAGAGTTTTCAAGACGACTGCTGTGAATTTCTCTGTCGCTCTCGTCGTGTTTAAAACAGAGTCAGAGGTTAGGAGCTCTTGAGAGTGTTTGACATTTCAAGTGCATCATGTTTTGAACAGTTTTGTAATAATACCTTTTAACTGAAAAAAAAATCCTTTTACTTTTAATCAAAAATTACATTTTATGTTCATATCATATGTCATGTATTTAGACTTATCGTCTCGCATAACTCCATCTGAGTGGCATATGTTCAGTTTTGTGTTTTTGTGATATTTATGTATATAAATATACATGGGGAGATGTTAATAAACAATCTTTCTGTCCGTTTGTCTGGTGGCGTTCACTAATGCCTACACGGAAGAATGCCTACAGTCTTATGAAACCATTTCATGCACCAGCGGCTTGAAGTTAAACAAACTTCACCTATGAGCAAAATGGAATGTCCCACCTATGTCTACGATGAAAACTAAACACAATGTTGTAAGCACAATCGATATTTTAAGTGAGATAATCAAAATGTCTTTCATAATTTTTTTTATTTCTATGATCTTTGTAGTACTTTTGTTTTTCTACTCATTTAAAAAAAAATCTCAATGTTCTATCTGTATATCTGCGTCGTTGATAGTAGTCACAGCGGCAATAACCCGTTCGACGAGATCTCATTTCCGGTTATGTCATCATTTGCTAAATACAAGAAACCACTTGGAACGCCGGGAATACGCATGCCTACTGTGACAATTCAAATTTTCATGAATTACCGTATTCAATCCGCAAAAAAATATAAAATATAAATTCAAGATTTGAAATGCAAAGATCAAGATTTTGGTGGAGGTGAATAAATCTACTAGGAAATTGTAAATAACCGACGTCTGGGTAAAGATCACCGGCGAACAAACTGAAATTTACCAATAGTTCCCTTTTCAAGGTCGAATTCGAACCCCCAAACTTGTCGAGAAGGTGAGTCGATGTAGAACATGGTTTTGTTGTCTCCACTCCAGGCTATTCCGTTAGATATCGTCAACCCCTCCAGCTGTTTCTTCAATGACCCATCGGTGTCCAGGCAATACAGATTGCCAGCGTTCTTGGCAGATGGTGAAAACATGTTGGACATCATTGTACCTTTTGAATCAAACCAGTCTGATTAAAATCGACTGTGATTCGATGAAAAAAGTGTAAAAATATTGTCTCTAGTGGGGTTTGAACTTCAACCAGCCCAGCTTTCCTCTCATTCACAGTCTGAAGGCTCTCCTATTACCCGCATGTTCTGACGCAATCTCATCTAGCCAATCGCAAGGGGCGCAGTAAAAGCTTCGGTAGCATGCAGGGGCAGGTAACTCCAGTGTACCATTCGTTATACATAATCGCCGCTAAACGCTATTTAAAAACGAGGATGTGATTGGATAGCTTATGACTGGGTTTGTCTGCGCTAAACTGGTCATAGGAACATACGATAGAGGTGGGTGCATTCAGACCGAGACGGAGAGGATGTTCTGGCTGGTTCGAGCCCCGATAGAGACAATATTTTTGATATTTTATTCCTCGGAGTACGGTCGATTTTAATCAGACTGGAATCAAACATACACCCTACAGAAAGGATTAACATATAAACTTCGTATTATTTCTGTACTCTTATAAACTCAAATTGGGGATATGCGCAGAATCTAGAACCACAAAATTGAATGGTCATCTAAGCACTAAACGTAATTTTGGAAACTTATCTAAAGAAGTCAGAACGACAGACACGAGATGACAATGTTTGATAGGTTACATAACTTGTATTCATGTAAATTGGACGTGTGAAATTGCTTCCGCGAATATATAAGACAGTTTCACGAAAGCTAGTTTTTATCATAGATTTGCCATTTTGTGAGCGAATATGTGAAATAATTTAAATTAACGTCTTTAAATGTGCAATTTACGTTCGTATCAAAGCAAATAATAGGTGATGAAAACGAAGGTCTGAGTGGCGTTAGAATGTTAATGAGTTGAAATGTATAGAGATAATATGGATACATTATTTCATGTTCACAAAAGTCATAAGAACAATGTCTCCTAATCAATGTCTCACCTGCCCATATTCTACCAGACGCGTCACATTTCCCATCATTCAGTCTGTTCTCTGAACTCTCCTCAACGGTTGCTAATGGCGACGTGGTGCCGGTGTCCCAGTCAACCGAGACGAAACTCAGACCCAAACCCGCCACCAGGCCGCCATTGCTTCTTGGTACAACAAATCCCACTGCGGAATCTGAATACCAACCATTTAAGTTTAAATGTAAATGTAGGTAGCATACGCCATCTATGGATCGGTTAGAGGTTTGAATATTAAATGATCACAGATAAACAATGGTTAATTATCTTGTTTTAAAGAGACACAGAGTATGTTGATAGGATCACATATGTCAAATTTTGAAGTCGATGTTTTTACATCGGGAACCACTAACTGTAACTGAAAATAACAAGTTAAAGGTCAATCAGTACATTAGAGCGAAAATACGGCCATTCAAAGTCGGGATTTTGATCGAAAACCGGACAATGTGGCTCAAGTGGCGCGCACAAATTCGCCAAACGTAATTTTGAAACCTTGTCATAAGCTGACAGGACGATATATTCGATTCGATAGGGTTTATTAGGTTTTTTAACTAATAGGTAGATTAATTGGATGCATACTTTCGAATGTTAAACGCATTTGAGATGTTTTCTTGATTTTTCCATAAAATCACGCATTTTAGAGATATTATGCATAAATGGATATATTTGCAAGTCCAGTGATGAGATATGAACTTCAATCAGCATATTAGATATTTTGTAGCTTATCCAAACCAAATAAAATTTTAAGAAAGATACTCTGTGTCACTTTAACTCACTTTTGAAATGTCAGGACGTCAGTGTCTACACTTCTTTCTTGACGTATTGGAGATATGAATTTCATAATGTATTGGTATACACGGTTATAACCTGTTTGAAAATAAATGAAAACAATATTTCCCTCTAAAACATAGTATACTAGAGATGCTACCAGTCTATTTTTAATCCGTGTTGAAAAATATTGTTTCTACCGAGATATCAATTTGTTCTCAATAGCGTTCCCTTTACAGCGTTGTAAAGGAGTTGCCTTAGCTGAAGCGAGTTCGAATCCCGTACGTTAAGCTATATTCTTTAAATATTCCTTGAAATTTAATCAGACGACCGAGACTACATTTCGTAATCAGTTTTGGATATAGATATATATATAATGAGGATTATTAGATATTCACATTCAAACCTAAAAGAACCTCACCTAGATGTATTTTCTCATCTTTACGAGTGTCAGGGTTCCAGCGATGGATGTCTCCATCATTGATGTCTACGTAGAGCAGTGTCTGTGATGCATCGTCCCAGTGTGGTCCCTCCCCTACAGTCACTGTGTCTTTAATCACGGTCTCAACTGAATAACTGGCCATAGCTCATTTAGATCTGAAACATCAATAACAATATGATTTTCAGCAAAAAGCTAGATCCCCCTTTTCAGTCCTAAGTTCCCCTTATTTTTGTCAATACATGTACACAAAGTATACAAAAAAGGCACATCTACATCGTATTGAAAGGCAGCATATCAAACTTGGTGATGATTGATCATAAAGTTATAAATCCATGGACCCTCTGGAAACTATGAGAACGACGACAAAAACGTCATCGCTGACGCAAGTTTACGTCAACGCGAACTTCAACGCCGACACCGACGAAAACTTATCAACCATCTACACATCGTTTGGAGACGCAATACACATGCTGGATAACAACATTTGGATTTGTAAAATTTCGAGTAAGGCCGGCATTCCATGTGTCCGTAGCTGCGCAATGCGTAATGCGTAATGCGTAATGCGTATTCAACACTTTACACTAAAATAGTGAAGTTCATTCCATGTACGCGTAATGCGTAGTGCGTGATGCGTAATGCGTGATCCCTGAAACGATCACGATAGAGTCAGAATACGCATAACCCATCACACAACAGACATTACGCACAAATACGGACAAATGGAAAGAATGGAAGCTTTATCCTAGGGTATGACGGCCTCACATGTTCTTTACCACTGAGAGGTAAAGTTTACCACCTAATGAAATTTTCATATGTGGTTTTAGGAATAATATACGAACAAGAGAGAAGGTGAGTCATAAAGACTGAGCAAATTAAAACTACCAATTAATATTCATTTAACATATGCTACATACTTAGGAGAGACGGCCAATAATAAATGTTGGCATAATGAAAAATGTTATATTCTAATTAACCTGAAAGAGTTCAAAATATGTTACCAACCCAGGAGGGGATACGAACGGGACTTCTTTGACATTATATTTTAATAAACGCTTCTCTGGTATGTTGAGTGAAAATATGCTACCTGTATGTCAGAAAACAAACAAAATTTAAAAACTTCCTTTGTATGAAAACAAGTGCAATTTCGTCACGTCAGTGCTTGTCACCTACTGGTATGATAAGCACACATAAATACACGGAAAAGAGTTTTGCAGCACCTGCTTTTCAATGGATTCCTTGATACAGTTGTTCGACAGATATTCGACTGATACGGGTAAAATTTCAAATACTGTATTTCCTGTAATAAGCTCCCGGGTGCTTATGTTTTCAGCACCCTTTGACCCCCAGACGCTCATAAGAGGTCCGACACTTATTTCTTAAATAGATAATTGATTTAATTCGTCTTTTACTATGAATATACGGAGCAGGAGCATTGATCTTATTGTTTAGACTAAGCGGGTATTAGAGGCCCGGCGCTTATTTCTCAATTGCATCCGTTCAAGCCAACTTGTCAAATTTAAGTATCCGACTTTTCGTCACTTTTTGTCACGAATTACACCAAGAAGGTCCATTAATTGCATAAATGTATTCCTAAAAAAAGACTTTTCGACAACCAGTTGCTCTCTTATTTTGAAAGATTAACGATGTGTGAAAGTTAAGTTGGTAACATAAATGTTACTTTTGACATCTGAAACGCAGAATTTATCACGTATTTTCGGGACTTGAGTCTTATTTATTTTGGGTGAAAATCCAGGTCAATGACAAATTCAGTCGTATTTTTTAAAACATCAACATTGATGGTCCTTTTGGAAAGAAATCCTTCACAAAATCTACATTTTCATGTTAAGAGTGATAAATTCATTAAAATAATCGTCACTTGTATGTCCCTTCTTATTGACCTGCAATCAATAATCAATCAGATTACAAAGGCGACTTAAAAATGTTAATAGTCGTGGGTTTTCTCAAAATAGAGAAATTTGATTGTAAAAAGAGGAAAAATGGCTGGTGGTTGGTGGTTGTGTGCAGGGTTGTGTGCAGCTTTTAATATACCTTTAACTCCAACTATGAAAAAGGTTGAAATAATCTTTTATCTTCAATTTCACAGACTTTTCTGGCACAAAACGCACACTAAAGCTGACAAATGGACATGTGCACAGTCATGAGTTGGCAATGTTTAATAGGTTATTAACTTGTATCAACGTACATTTCACGTAAGATTTCGGCTTCTGCGAAAATATGTTAGATTGTCATTGAAAACATATATTTGCCATTTTTATATAAATATGTGAGATTTATGAATTTATAATATCAATTACGGCATTTAAGTACATAACAAAGCCAGTCTGATTAAAATCGACTGTGATTCGAGGAAAAAAGTGTAAAAATATTATCTCTAGCGGGGTTCGAACCTCACCCAGCCCGGCTTTCCTCTCATTCACAGTCTGAAGGCACCCCTATTGCCCGCATGTTCTGACACAAGCTCATCTAGCCAATCGAAAGGAGCGCAGTGAAAGCTTCGGTATCCCTCAGGGGCAGGTAACTCCAGTGTACCATTCGTTATACATAATCGCCGCTAAACGCTATTTAAAAACGAGGATGTGATTGGATAGCTTACGACTGGGTCTGTCTGCGCTAAACTGGTTATAGCAACACGCGATAGAGGTGGGTGCATTCAGACCGAGACGGAGAGGATATCCCGAATGGTTCGAGCCCCGATAGAGACAATATTTTTGATATTTTATTCCTCGGAGCACGGTCGATTTTAATCAGACTGATAACAAAGCTAAAATGAATGTGAAAATATTGACGAAGTTGCTCTTTAATAACTATTATCAAGTATTAAGAAACACAAACAAAACAGGAACTGGCCCTACCGATAATAAATACATCACAGGTCCAAAGTTCGATCAGTGAACTATCACACACATGATTCGTTATATTTATCCTATGAATGATAGTTCACCGTGAGCAAATTTGGGACATAGGAGATATAATTCCATCCACACAACCAGTCCCTATGAAAACAAACAGTGAGTTTATTATTTCCTGCCGCAGAAAACCAACCTCGTTACGTTTCACACCCATAGCAACTCCACCGTTGTATTGTCACCCTTCACAGAATCGGGGATAAAATGAGGTCACATTGACCCACATAGCTTCATGTTTATAAATAGCTAGGTGTTTGAGAAATGAATGTGTCCAGAATGTATGACTTCAGTAATAACGAGCATTTTCTAGGTGATTTTGAAAGTAGTCGCATGTCTTGTTAGTGATACTGACATGCGTTGCATTGATTTCACTGATTTCTCGCTCCAGTTGTATATTTCATCGGTAAAACGTGTCACAAGACACGTTTCTTTCGTTGTGTTGGTTAAGCACGTGTTTGTTCTCTATGATAGCGTTGTGTGTATCTTAACGCTTCTTGCAGTAAGATGTAATTATTTTACGACTATACTAACAAAAACAGCGTGAATAGGCCAAAAGGTTTGAATTTTTAAACTCACCTCCGTAACCTCGAGAAGTTAACCCACTGTGTACCTAGCTTACTGTCCGTACTAAACCCACAAGATAAGAGTGGCGTTGCTAGTTGGGTGGGGAGCATCATTCATCCCAACTGTCACTTTTATATGTGAACGTATGTGTATAGAATTGGCACGTGTAATATGGTGTGGAGTGTTTTTGTTTTGTTCTATTTTTTGCTTTAGCATTGTGTGGTATAATATGAGAGTTGGAGAGGCATTATTAGAAAGGAATTGCTTTATATGTGTATCGTTGTTTTGTGTTGTGTTGTGTTGTGTTGTGTTGTGTTGTGTTGTGTTGTGTTGTGTTGTGTTGTGTTGTGTTGTGTTGTGTTGTGTTGTATGATGTTGTGTTGTGTTATGGTGTGGTATGGTGTTGCATTGGGTGATGTAGTATGGAATGTTATGGTATAGTGTGATGTGATATTGATTGTGCTATTGAACATGTGGTAGGGTATGGTATGACGTGTAATGGTATGTTATGGTTGATATTGTGTAGTGTGGTATGGTATGATATAAAGGGACGTGGTGTGATGCGATGTTGTATGGTATGGCATCATGGTATGTTATGGTATATGGTACGGAATGGGATTTTATGGGATGATATGGTATGGTTTTGCAGGGGATTGCTTGGTATTGAATGGCATTTTTATGTGGCGTAGCGTGGCATAGCATGGTGTGATATAAAGTGATGTGATGTGATGTTGTATGGCATGGCATGGCATGGCATGGCATGGCATGGTGTGATATAAAGTGATGTGATGTGATGTGGCATGGCATGGTATCTTTCAATATCAAAAAATAATTGGAATGAAGTATGTTTATATTTTCGGAAAAATATAATAAATTTAGCAATACTTAACCAAACATTATCATATTATGTAAGTTGTTTAGAATTCTTAAGAATTTCATTCATTTTATCTCACTTAAGCACAATTACTGATTTTTAAAGACCGTAAAATAGCATAGAAAGTATATCATGGTTATATGTAACTCAATGTGCCATGTGAGAATATATATCTGAAGGCATGGAACCGAGCTACGATTACAGTGTTGAAATTCGATTGTCCTTTCCCAATATAACATCTGATTTATTCTTTCGTTGTCATACACTTGATATTAATGGCCTTATAATAAAAAAAGATCATATGATTACTTTATATTTATTTCAAATGCACAATCGTTCCGACCTTAAGTCGACATTAACGAGAGTGAAGGTTGTCAATTTATACATGTACGTACTTCCTTTGAAAACTTTCATTAAACAAAAGAAAAAAGGTCTTCTTGGAACAATCATTTAATTCTAAAAAGGGCAGTAGAAATACTTTTCAAAATTCATATTTTAAACTTTTCACTGATAATTTCACGTTGATACTTAATGTATCGTTTTGATAATGTTAAAAATTCATTACACAAACCAATCATCCATAGTGAAAGAACAAATTATTATGATTCAAAAGATTTTAAAAGTCCATTGGCAGTCATTTTTATGTGAATACCTTTAATTCTTTTTGTTAAAAAAAAGAATCGCATGGCTGAACTTTAAATTATGTATTTGGTTTATTACTGCTTCATTTAGTTTAAATACACAGTCTTTCAATTGGAGCCGTTTATTTTCATTTTCCTGACATCACATTATATCCCCCTTATAACGTGCTTCTGGCCCTTTAAAGTATAGCCAATAAATCATACGCTAAAGAATGTTTTGCTCATATGTCGAATGTAAACTTTGAGTCGATTGTCAAGCGCGAGGATAAATTATTTTTTCCAAATCTGAATTTAATTATAAATTTGTTAAGACAATGTCCTATATTTTCTTAAAATATACCATGTTAATAATATTACTATATGTTATTACTGTTAAATTCCTATATACTTTTCTGGTTCTTCCTGTATTTTAGACAGTCTTTACTAATTTTTCTAACCATTTATCTATATCAAGTTTTATTTAGCATTACAAAACAAATACGATGCATGGATGTTTGATGTTGTTAAGAATATAATAGGACGCATTGAAACAATAAATATAACAAACAACGTGGCTTTTACATGAACATCGATTTCGTGCACCAATTTTTATATACAAAAAGTAATTCATTTTAGCAAATTTGTACTGCAAACTTGAAAGGCAACGGGCGTATTCACAAAAATATACATAATACAGTTGCTGCACGTGTAGGCAGATCGCCTAGCAAAGCAAAACAATCCATACGTAAACGCAGACGTTTTTGCACGTTTGTAGTTTGCATTGTGTGTCATAAGCAGTCCATATTTCTTTGACCTGCAGGTTGAATGGTCCTTATAATGACAATGTGACCATTTTATATAGCGCCAAACTTCACATCGGGTATACTCATAACGCTAACAAGGAATATACATCAAGAAGTTGCACATTGATCAGCGTGTTCGGACAACATTTTAAAATTTTACAACAAAACTGTCCAAATCAGTTCTATTTCCATTAATCGTTCATCAAGCTCCACTCATAATGAGGTACACAAATTACGTCATTCCCCACATCAAAGCTTCGCGCAAGTCCTCATACAAATCCTTAACTTTATTTGCATATCGTCCGAAGAAAAACCTCCAAAAGACTCACACCCTCAAACATTTGTCATAATGGCCGATACACATTCGGAACGTCCGCGATGATCATTTTCTTCTTGACGATGTAGTTTGTATCGTCCTTGAAGGCAGACGCGAGTCGATCTGTGATGTTCTTGCATTGCCGGAGTTGCCGTAGACATTCAATGCAGTTGACGTTTAGGATAGAAGTTATACAGTCCGCGCATCTTCCACTGGCTACCCGTTCCTTGTGGTTCCTTCCACAATCCAAGGAACTATTTTGAATCGAGGCAATGAGTCCAGGCAGATGCCTCAATATCTCCCGTGAGGGACGCTCGATAAGTTCGAGACGTCTGAAGAGAATGTCTGACTTAGCCTCCCCGCTAAGGGCGTTAAAATCGGCGTATCCCTTTAATACGTAGGTAGGCCTGTATACTGCCATGCTTGCAAATTTATCAAATGCCTTTTTAAGTCCGTAACGATCCGAGAGATATAGAATATGCGTCAAATCGGAATTGCACGGGTTTGATTTTTCACATCGGCATAATAAATATGCTTCGCACCGTTTCTTAAGTTGATCCATTTGATACTCGTCTGCTAGCATCAAAACAATATCCACGTTCGTTTCCTCAATTTGTTTCATGGTTGATGGATAGATGCAGAGAAGAAATTCAACAAAGTCCCGATATTTCTTACCAGGCAATGGAATCTCCATAGCCATCTTCTCTTTGAAATTGGACTCGAACATTCTGCAGAAGACAGGCGAGGCAAGTGACAACACTACCTTCTCCACGTGTATCTGTTTGTCTTCTACAACTAGTACCAGATCTGACGTAGAGGTTTGGGTGTTAAATATGGAGCTGTCATCTTCGAAAGTGTCGTCTGCCGGTGATTGTTGTTCCGCCATGCTGGATGCTACTGAAACCATGAGTCAGACGGATCGATAAAGCCAGCGCGTTCCATTCTCTGACATTCCTGGCAACAACTTTATGCCATGATTGCGTGCATTTATAGTGTTGGTTTTGCACAATCTAAAACTTTTTTTGCAATAGCTTATCTGAATAAATAGATGCAAGAATCGTGAAGAAGTTTTGGGCTCTTGATCACCTTTTCCGTTTTGCGACATTATGGGGGTAAACAGTATGAGAAGACCTTGAAGAAATATTGGGAAGCATATCTATAACTTCGTATAACTTCAGCATAACGTCAAAACTTTCTCATTCATACCCAGGGTGAGTCATCACTGATGAAATTCCTACTGAGAGACATTTTAATTAACTGTATTAATGATGAAGGCTGAATTATCACAATCAAGTTTTGTTCTAAAATGCTATTCAAAGTTATCCATGATATCGGATATCAGCTTAGCATTCATAATTTTCCTTTAATAAACCGATGTTCGTGAAGAAAATAGTATCTATTTAAGAGTCATATATAAAAGCAAGTTACGGCATGGTTATCACTTTCAACATGGCGATCTATGGGAACATTTGCTATGTCAAAAAGTATGACAGATGAAATGTAATGATAAATGAGTAGCCAAGATGATGTCCTAGTTTATTGTAAAAAAGAAATGAAATAAAACGAGTTCAACTCAACTGATTTAAACTTATTCTCGCAACAGATAATTACATATAAGTATATGGGACTTCCGCTAGTGATGACTTACTTATGGCCAGGTACAGTATATTCAAAATCTTATGCGGATACAAATGATGTGAGGTGATGTTGGGTTTATCGCCGATTTCATGAGTATTTCATTTATATCTCGGCTGCTAGTATTATTGCAGGGAGAAAGCCCTCAACACAATTGTGGTTATGCATTGCGGTGAAACTTGCGAGCATCGGCTGGAACTAGCGATCCATGGGTGGTACTACGCTGAAATTCAGTGTAGCATTGCACCCAAACCTGACTGCGCGTTGAACAATTCTCTACTGCAGACAAAGTTGCCGAGCCCCTGGTGGGAGGATATAAATGATTTCTCTTATTATGGAAAGTTTGTTTGTGCCGAATGTACTTATCAACCCATATGGGGCTCACGTCTATGATAATCAGACAAAAGTAGATTTAAATGTAACATCTCTTCCAACTTAAAAATCCTGGTTAAAAGGTCTTATTTCATCTAAATATACAAAACATAGAACTGTCGACATTACATTGATATAGATAAGCATCATTTGAATAGAATGTGTGTAAATTTAGCCGATTATTCAAAGGATTAATGTTTTACATGGTAGAGCAGCAAGTTAAGTCTTTTGCAATATTTAAAGGGGCAGTAGCACGTTTTTTGAAAATTATATTTAAAATTTTTTACTCATAATTTTACGCTTATGCTAAATATGTCTCCCGTGTTGATAAACATTTGTGTTATATCAAAATTAATTTTGGAATAATCTATAAACATAAAATATAATTTTTGCTTAATTCAAAAAAATAATTAAAAGTATACTTTGGGTGTTGATTTATCTCTTGTTCTTATCAATTTGAGAACAGACACACAAAAATTTAAAATCTCAGATATGATTAATCTAACGTAAATGTATACTTTCTTTTGCCTATCAATTTACATATGTATATGCGTAACGTAACCTATATGTCCACCAAATCTGATTACCATTCAAGTTTTTGTTTTTGAAGGGCATTAAGATGTGGTATACATAACAGCACCAAGGTTTTCGAGGTGACAACTTCTTGATTGAGGAAATAATAAAGGAAAACCATATACTCCGAAACGCCGCTATTTCGCCAATAAAGATGTTGTTTCCTAGAAATATTGCGGTTCTCATTAAGTTTTTTGTTTCTTTAACGTTGTTCTTTTGAAAGAAACAAGACTTTATCAACTTCCTTTGTTCATGAAATGTGATAATCGCATTAACATCTTTATCTATTCTGAGATACATGTATATATTATTTTATCACCTGCCAAAACGAAATGGAGAACGTTGCAAATTGTCATATCACCGATGCCCATCACATTGATTTAAAGTTGAATATTTTCAATTCTGTAAAAAGATGCAACTACTTAACATTTAATCGTGATTCTAATGTACATAAGCACAGAAATCCTGTAGGTCTATTAGATTATGAAAATAACATTTTGTCCGTTTTAGAACTATAGATAAGAGAGGAGATATAAATTCTTAATGATTTCTCAAGTGTTCATACAATACCGATAACCTTCTTCGGATAAATTCCATAAAATCTTCAGAATAATAACATTTAGATAAAACTATGAATGTAACATCTTTACATCAGCTTTCGATGTCACCATATTACAGATTGCATTCTACGTTTGGCTGACTTATATAGCCGTTCGAGATTAATGTCAGACACTAATATACATTTCAAATGCTCCTTTTTCAGTTTTCCATTCAGTAATTCATATATAGTTTAATATATATAATATAGTTTCATATAATAAGTATTAATCTTCAAATCATTGCATACATGTAGGTACTAAACCAATTCAGGCCGATTGGCAAGGAAATGGGATTTTATTACGCTTCATTTGTATACCAATTCTACTTTACAACCAAATATTTTCATAAGGATATGCAACACTTTCGAAAGGAATTGGGACGATGAAGATCGAATGGATAACTTTTGCACGTGGAATATGAGTCACAGAAAACAAAAATTCACAAATATATTAATGGCATTTATTTTGATATGTTATGCATCTATTACACCACAGTGCGATTTTTTTTTCAAATACTACTTTATGTTCACTTTTCGCACTCTCATAGGTATATAAAAACATAAGTTATCTACATATGTACAAATGATCGAAATCGACATTTCTATTACTTTACATTTCATTTACAAGGATTTACATGTTCAACGAATGTAGATAACGAAAACGATTTTATATACATGTTTACAGAAAACAAAATGTATAGACAGTTATTTACAGAGGTATGTACATGCTATGTCAGTTAATGTACAGTGAAAGATGTACAAAGCGAACACTATACACAAATCAAGTATAACCAGAGTAAATAGTCAACAAGGACCAACACAAAGTGAACTGACAACATCAAACATAAAGGTGTATAATAAAACAAAACTTGTTTTTAGTTCCATAAAAAGAACCGAACATTTTCTTTTATACTAGTTTTTCTCTATACAGCATCAGTGAAGAACGCTATATGTAAAATTCTAAACGTACATTCCAGTGCACTCTCAACTCAAGCACGTTTAAAGAATGTCATGTCAAGGAAATGTCTGCCAATTCTATGCACCAAGGTCAAAAGTCCACAAGGTCACAGAAAATTTAGCACTTCTTCCACAGAGAAAGTTTTAGCACAATTAGACCAAATTAGCCATGTCTGGTCATCTAGCACATAATAAATGTCAACGAGCATGAAAACAGGACGTCAATACTTATAACAGATAATCGTTCCTTGGATCACACAACACGCAGCACAAGTGATGTCAAAAGGACGACTCGGCTCACGTGAGAATACGGCCTCAGTGGTTGGCGATGTACGCGTCTTCAAGCTGCAGTTTCCATGTGTCAAGTACCTCGATCAACTCTGCGGAAGTTGGTCTCTGTTCGGGTTCACTGGACCAACACTGGGCATACAAGTCTTGGTACAGCTTGTCGAAGGGATCCTCGCCGATCTCGGGGTGTTTGGGACGAAGCCCGTAAGCAACCACTCCAAAGATGACGACGTGTTGATTCTCGTTCTCATAAGGAGTTTCTCTACTCAACATCTGCCACATGGTCACCCCGAAGGAGTAGATATCAGCCTGGAGAGATGGAACACCCCCTTTAAGAAGTTCAGGTGCCCGGTAGGCGAAGGTTCCGGTTAAGGCAGATCTGTTGGTTGGACTCACCATGCCAGTATTGAACTCGACCTCCTGACAGCATCCGAAGTCTCCCAGCTTGCAGTCATCGTCTGGCGTGATTAGGATGTTGACTGGCTTGATGTCGAGATGGACGATGCAGTTGTCGTGGATGTATTGCAGAGCGCTGGCGAGCTGAAGTGAGAACTTGAGTCGTCTGTACATACACAACTGTTCGTCCGCTGTGTTGATGACGCTGTGAAGAGTCTTGTTGCCCACGTACTCCATGATAACCCAGGCACCATCGTTGTATTCCTCGATTGGCGTCGCAGCGATGGTTCTCACAGTATTCGGATGAGAGAGATGCAAAATGGCCAATTCTGCTTTGAAACTTTGTAGTTGCGCCTGGGGGTTCTTTGTGACTGTATGCATCACCTTGACAGCAACGTCTCTATTCTTATAATTCCCCATGTAAACTGATCCAAATCCTCCAGACCCTAGCAGACGACCAAGGCGGACATGTTTCTTCGAGAAGGTTTGCTTGGAAAGATTTTCAAACGTTGTATTCTGGATGCATGGTAAGCTCATAGAGCGGGATTGGCGGTAAAGATCTTCACAAACCATGGCGAATTTGACGTCTGCTTCGGTCGTCGTAAACGTGTCGTCTGAACCTTTAGAACTTAGCATCACTTTATGTATGCTCTTAGAGCCAGCACACATAGAGTAGTTGACATAGCTCCCTCTGATAAGTCTCTTTCTGGAGTTGTTTTAGCTAAATGTCCAATCTGATTTCAAATATATCACAATTCTAGTACTTCGCTTCGTCAATATAATCCGCTTCTCGTCAATGTAGTTTTCGCAATGAACAACCAACAATGTTAAGCCTCTTTTTAACACTGCACACTTAGTGGGTCATCTGCAAACAAGCACTCACGCGTCTTGCACGAGCTTTGTGTTCCCAAGCAATCAACTGGCTTATGTTGTGACAGCGTAAGACAAAGGGTTGTACCCTCCTCTGTAAAATGCATGGCTGGACTTATCAATTAACCTGTATGATCAAAGGGTTACCCTGACCTATTTCTTGATAAAAGTCACATTTCAAAATATTTGAAAAAAGTTTAACTTTGCGCTCATTTATTCATGTTGGTACTCAGTATGACATTGTGTGCATTTGCTTATGTAAAGTTCTAATATTAATGTGAGGATGAATGATAAATAAGTGTAACATAAACATATTTTTGTAAACAAAACGTTCATTATTGTGTGAATATTATGTTTTTAGCTTGAAATGATTTAATGTTGGAGAAGTGCGTTAAGATGAACACAGAATCTATAGCGTAAACGATCAAAATGAAATATGAAAAAAAAGATCATCATATAAATTTCAAGTCATATTCAAAATACTTTATTCGTGTCTTTCTAAAGATTGAATTTTATCGACAAAAGTTTTGAAATATTCATAAATTTCAACAATGATAAAGTGATAACATATTGACCCGAAGGCGAACGTTTTATTCTAGAAATGAAATGATAGCTTAGATTTTACTCACGTTTCACTATTTAAAACAAATATTCAACGTTGTTTTGTAGGCTAAACCGTTAGTTTCATTTTTTCACAAATATGAAAACAACTGACATAAATAATTTGAATTTGACAATATCAAATGTTAGCTTTGAGTTTGAGGGGAAAAAATAGCTCATGTAATGTAAGACCTTTCAATAGAGTTACGTCCCTTTCATTATCAAGCGATCATTGTGCGATCTTGTCACCTCGGACTACATTTGAAAACATTGTGCTTACGGACAAATCCGAAGATGTGTGATAGGACGATTGTTTATGTTGTGAAAACCAAAAATCAAGTATTTTCTTGTTTTTAACATGGACAAGCAATCGTGTATGTATTATTATTAAAAAGTCAATTGTTATCTAAAAGTAACCTTTTATGTTAGTATGATATTGGCGAAAAGAAATCCATCTTTGTTTGACAATGTCATGATGATTGAAAACTGAAAGGAAACTAAACCCTCATATTTGAGGTATTATCTCTATGAGGTAGTTGTGGGTTTCGTGGTAATCGTGTCATTATTCTTGAGCTGAGGGGAAAATTGCTAAGTAATTGGCGAATACTTTATGTTAATTGTAACTTTGTTCACAATCTTGATTCATAATCTTAACTTTATACTAGTAAATCATGGCTGACAAACTTGCAGTGTGAGTATATATGTTTTGTCTTGTAAAACTATAATTTAATCATATTGGAGCAGCTGTGAAATACGCAGTTAAGTGATTGTTTTCCAATCTATGCAAGAATAACATTTGCTTCATGAATAAATATGTAAGAATGAAATACACAGACACAAGGTAAGAGCTATAGATATCATATATCTGTTGTATGATTGCTTACAATTTAACTGGCTTCATGCATGCAGTTATCACTACTGGCAATAATGATGTTAAATATTAACTATAAACTAGTAACATAAAAAGGCCCGCTGTCAGCCTGTTACCTAGTTAATTTTAGTCAGATCATGAAACATATATAAAATTATAAATACCTTTTCCTTCAATTTTACTATTAAAATCTAAAAAATACCACCTTTTGGCCTGCTTCTTTTCAGTCTTGTTTCATATACAGCATTTTAGTACATATAAAAGCTAAAATGAATGTGAAAATAATGATGGAGTGGCTCTTTAATATAAATTATCCAGTATACTGGGGACGTAGCTCAGTGGTAGAGTGTCCGATTATCACCCGGAAGACCAGGGTTCGATTCCCGGTCGCTTCATACCAAAAGATATTAAAAGATACTAGGAGTTGTTGCTGCCTTGCTTGACACTCAGCATTGTAAAGGCAGAACAACACATTAACTGAGCTGCACTGTGGCTGCCGGTTGCTTTGGCACAAAACAAATTTCCAATATGTATGTATGTACTGAGGACAATGAAGCATTATTATTTATTTATTATTTATTTATGAATGTCTAATATAAGTAGATGGATGAATATCTTTACAGCATTCCATGATAAAGTGCTGAGTCGACTGTATGGCAACAAAGATGGAGAAGAGGCATCACCTGACAATAAGGACAAGGGTGAAGATGACAGTGGTGAGGACAAACACATAGCTCTGACTCACACAACAAAGAAAGTGTACACCGTCCAGCAAGCCCCTCCGGACTGGACTTGTTCAACAGGAGAGACAGGAACAGTTTCATCAGACTCCAGCTCTTCCACTGAAGAAACTTCATGTGAGTATTTGGCCTTGAAATTTTTTATCCTGTGGTCTTCAGTAATAAATGTACTGTTATGACCTGCTGTGTTCTGTTACTCTACCAAAAGGTGCAGGTCTATGTGAGTCTCTCAATAACTTAGCAAATAGTAAGAAAAGAACATATGAAGGAAGGTTTCAACCCACGATTGTATCATTGAGACCTTACGGCTGGAACGTTAGAAGCTAAAAAATCCACTTTAATTCCAGAGATTTTCTAGACTTAGTGGTACTCTCTGTATCAGGGTTTTGTTTCAGTTGAGCGATAATTTTGTAGGTAAGATCGCTCTTAGAGTGGTCAGAGAGCTTGAAGTGTCTAGAGACGGGTTTGTTTCTCTTTATTGTGTGTGATATCGCCAAAGTGTTCAGATAGGGAATTTTCAACTCTCTTTTCGTTTCCCCTACATGTATATTGCCTCTTGCATTTTTTGCAAGTAAGTAGATACATTGCGAGACTTGCAATTGTACTTTCGGCATGAGTATCTACGGCCTGTGGCTGAGCTATTGAAGTAGCTGTTTTTGTTGATGTACCTAAGTGCAGAGTCTGCGTGACCTCCCAAAGAGGAGAGACAAAATCGTTGCTTCTTCCAACATTGTGGACGAAACTAGTTACTCCATATGCAACAATCGCCTGCCCCTTAGGCGCTGCTAGGCCATCCTGTTTCGCATACCTTAGCAAATAGTACAAAAGAAATTTAATTTGTTTGAGGAAACATGAGCAAAAGCCTTATATATAGTTTAATTCTTTAGAAGGCGAAATAATACATCCATGTTGCATAAACACTTGACAAAATGACATATCAAACACTACCTACCCATAGTTTTGTTTTCTATTTAAGATTTAAATTTTGCAAAATTATGTTAATATCAATTTCAGCTTATTATCAGATATCATGGTTTAGTGTGATTTTCAGAAGCAGTCAGACCAAGGCTGACTCAAAACTGCTATTTTAAATATCAGCATTAATTTTATTAATTGTGACATATAAAAAGTATTTAACTTATAATGTAAAATTTAACAAATTTTGTTCTGGTGCATCTCTTATAGAATGCAATAATTTTCAGGGAATAAATGGTTTAATCATGTGGAATGTATCATTAGCAGCCCCTTCTAAGGACGGGGCTGCTATCAGTTTTTGTGAAGTTTCCATCGCCGCTGCCGCCGCCGCACTCGTACTACTAGCTATAACTTTTTTCCAGTAAGCTTTCCAGAACTCTTATTCATACCTTACTACTCATACCTCGGGGGAACGATTTTGACACATTCACTTTCAAGGTCAAAGGTCAAGGTCACGAGATATGTATTCACTCTAAGAATTCCTTGTAAACGCGATAACTTGAAAAGTTTTTGTGCTATGAAGCTCTAACTTGGTATATATCATCCTTGGAAAAGTAAACAATTTTGAAAAGGTTTTGGCTACAATCCGTCAAAGGTCAAGGTCACAGCAAGGTCATGACCTAAGCATGTTTTAACGAAAATGCTTTATTTTAACTATGAACACTTTTAATCAATACATGATTGTTATACTCAATAAAAAGTGTTCAATGATTGTGTGACCTTGAAGGTCAAAGGTCAAGGTCATGAGATATAAGTTATTACAAAATGCACTAAATCTGGGTATAACTTAGTTATCCCATTTAGCTTTTCAGAACTCATGAACATGTCTAAATGTTAATACTTCCAGGGAATCATTATGACATGTTCACTTTCAAGTTCAAAGGTCAAGGTCACGAGTTATAAAATCTCCGCAAAATTCTTGTTAACACAGTAACTTGAAAAGTATTTGTGCTATGAAGCTCTAACTTGGTATATATCATCCTTGGAAAAGTAAAAAAATTTGAAAAGGTTTCGGCTACAATCCGTCAAAGGTCAAGGTCACAGCAAGGTCATGACTTAAGCATGGTTTAGTGAAAATGCTTAATTTTAACTATGATCACTTTTAATCAATACATGATTGTTATACTCAATAAAAAGTGTTCAATTATTGTGTGACCTTGAAGGTCAAAGGTCAAGGTCATGAGATATGAGTTATTGCAATTCCTTGTAAACACAATAACTTGAAAAGTTTTTGTGCTATGCAGTTTAGATTTTGTATATATTATCTCTTGAGAAGTACAAAATTTTAAAAAAGTTTTGGGTACGAACTGTCGAAGGTCAAGGTCACAGCAAGGTCAACATATATGGAGAAAATGGATTAATTAAATTTTTATCACTTTATTTCATTACAATAATGTTATACTCAATGAAATGTGTTCATTGATTGTGTGACCTTGAGTGTCAAAGGTCAAGGTCACGAGAACATTCCCAATTTGGTGAGGCCTGTAAAAGGCGGAACAGGATAAGGCGAAACCCCAAGTTCCGGGGCTGCTCTGCTTTTGCGGTATCCCGCAATATCTAATCTAGTTTGTAAGTAGATTATTGGTGCATTATGTGAAATCTAATATGAGAGTGTTGTCTGGTGTTTTATGCAATGCTGGTATTTTATCATATATGTAGAATGCAGTGCTAAATTTTCCCAAAGTTCAGCATCAAGTACTCATAAAATTTGGAAAAGACCCACAATAATTTAACCTTTGAATCTCTGTGATGCAAAGTTTTTCCTTGTAATATTTGCTTATATATTGAATGATCCACTAGAATCTGCTTTTCCTCTTTTTTTGATCAAGCCCCTGGACTCTGTAGATTATATTTGTAGATTTATCACTGAAAATGTAATATTTGTCAGAAAACATGGTGTTTGTAGAAAAATCTATCACATACCTTTTGATTACCATTGAACCTAATCTTTACCCAATCTAATCACAAAAGTTTTCCTTTTTTTGGTGCTAATGGATTTAAAATTGATAGTGTAAGACTAAGGGTAAAAGCATGAAAATACATATGGTAATACAAGAACTATTGTTAAGTGCAGGGGATGAAAATTTATGCTTCTCAAACTCCAAAACTTCTCCAGTTTCATAAGACACATTTAATAAACCAGTTACTAAACATGGTTACTAAACATGTCTCACAAGAAAACCCATTTAATTGTTCCATGGTATCAGTTTTATGAGAGTATTTACAAAATATTTGGATGATAACACATATAACATGTGAAATGGTCATAGCATGTAATGTGGCTTAAAGGGTCACTAGCACATTTTTAAGGTAATGAAATGATTTCATTTAAACAAATATAAATGTGACAAATTCATTGCAAGGTCAAGTTTTTTGTAAAAAGTAGTAGTTTTGAAACAAACGTATCATATTGAGTAAGGCTATTCAAATTTTCCTACTTGACATGAATAAAAGGCGTTCACACCAAAATGGCACAGGGGCCACAACCTTAAACCTATATTCATCTTTCTCCCTAAAAGCATAATTCCTAGAAAGTTGAAACTTTTTTATTAGACACCTTGACTTGAGACGATTATAATTTAATGCTTGGGTTTCCCTGTGGCCCACAATAAGGGCCACGCCCTCAAAACCTATTTCCATCTTCATCTCCAGAAGCATAAGGCCTTAAAAGCTGAAACCGCATGTTATAGACTCCTTGACTAGTGACGATTATAATTTTATAGCATTAATGACCCTGTGGCCCAATATAATTTTCTTCTCCAGAAGCAAAAGACCTAGAAAGATGAAACCTTGTGTACAGACTACTACTAGTGAGGATAATTATTGCCATTTTTGGTGACCCTCTGGCCCCTAAAAAGGGCTTGGTGAACCTTTAGATCCTATACCATAAATTATCATCAATTGAATATTTGAGCAATTTCAATTTGTGAATTGTTTACTGGCATCTGAAATCACATAGCCTATATACTTAACTTAGGATTGGTGACACTGTTGCCCCTAAAAAGAGGGGAACCCCATTGGTCACACTTTACAGCAAAATTAAGTATAAAAAGGGAGGGAACCACATTGGCCACACTTTACAGCAAACTTAAATATGAAGTCGATTGAGCTACAGCACCAATGGCTCTATATTAAATACATTGGGGTATATTTGAAGAAATGTGTTTCTGTTCCTTTAAGTGAGTGGTACCAGGTAGTTACTCAGATTCCTACTGGCCTGAGCCTCCTTTCACAATTGTGATTGCAGGTCCCTAAGTTAACTTGAGTGCAATGTTAAGGATTTGAGTTCAAGTTTACCTTTGTAAAGGTTGCTTTGTGAAAAGAGGCCTTGGTATTTTGTATTCCCTCACATGAGTCAAAAGTCACAGTAGTCTATAGTAGTAGCTGATTTACGCCTTGCTGTATTTCATCACATTTCTGTGCCAGCTTCTCGTTGTACTGCAGTTGAGCTGGAGAAAAATCAGAAATCTCCTAAAACAAATCCCAATGAGGATGCTTCATTCATTCAGGGGTTATAAACACTTTTTACAGTCAATAGATCGTGGACTTCAGCTGCTTTCACAATACAGTGTCCGATAGTTAAAACAATTTGGCAGTTAACTCGTTAGAAAGATTTGTTAGTCAATGACTTTTCAAGGATTTTTAGGTAAGTAAAAAGTTAAAATTACAGATTTTGTTTAATGCCTGATATTGTTTAATGTCAGATTTTCTTGGATGTTAATGTTTGAAAATTTCTTTTGTCCACAGCTGGGGATGACCAGCCAACATCTTGTAAGAGAAGAAGAAGAAGAGGAAAGAGAGTAAAGAGGAACCCTGTCACAGATAATCGGGAACTTGATAAGGACTCTCATGGATCTTGTAGTGTGACACATTCCACAAATGACACTGTATCAAAAACATTGACCAAAAATCAGAAAAGGAAATTAAAGAAGAAAAGAAGAAATGAAAAACTAAAAGAAAGTGTTGAAAATGATCTCAGTAAAGAGTTTGTTCATGAAGGAACTGGAAAGGACAAGTAAACATTTAAAACAAGTTTGTTTGTTTGTTTCTTTAATCTTGCTCTTCAGTCGACCATTTCAGCTGACAAACTAATGTTTTCTTATTGCAAAATGACTGAGTTGACATTCTTTAAGGCATTACTCAGCTAATAAATCAGTGATCTTACGTTCTTTTATTGGCATTCTAGAGGTTTTAGTGGTTTTGAATCCATGCAACCTACAGACATAGGCTGTGAAAAAAAGTTGCAAATCCATAAGATCTTGTACTTCATGATAATAATAGTTTAACTGTTTTAGATGAGATTTTAAGGCCTCATCAAAAACATTCTATCCTCCATCTCAATAACATCTTTACCCAAGATTGAAAGTTTGTCCGGAAATACACATATACCAAGAGCATCAAAGTTATTAATTTGGTTTCAATCTTGTAAAAACAAGCTGCAATGATCTGTCATCACATCTAGAGAAATACACACATACCAGTATTCTATGTATAAAAGCGTGGAAATCAACAAATCACCAGAGAGATGTCTGAAGGTTTTGAATATGTAGGTCAAGTTTTTTAGCCTTTCTGTTGCCCTATAATTACTAAATCTTATTGCAAAAGCTGTTTCTACAAATGTCGGACAAAGGAGAGCATGCAAGATGCACAGAAACTCCCATTTTTGATTGCCAAAAACCAACTTCATGTCCTTACTTGGTTCAAGATTTGTCATGACCTCACTGAGTATTAGCTTGATGTAATGATTGATCATAACAGTTTGTTTGAACTAGAATGGTTTGGTTCATCGTTCCAGAATCGTTTTAGTTAAGGGAACTTAAATATTGAAAGTCCATGTAAGGATCTAGTAGTTTTGGTAAAATTATGGAGTGACTCTTTAACATGGATACTAGTTGTAACTAATCTTTCGACACAGATATCTGTCTGCTTGAGAAAATTTACGTTTTACTAATGTGCAAGCGTCATTGTCCGATATTCGATCATAGTGTCGACATATTACCTTCATATTGTCACTGTTACAAAAACTGATTAGGGTTTGTAAAAATACTTCTCGATAACAGTCGGTGCCTTTCGGTGAAATGAAATGATGAAGCAACTATGTGACTGCAAAAATAAACGGAGTGAATCTGTATTAGGAAAACTCTCCATCGTAACCCAAAGCTACAGAGACTCCTTGCATAGCATTGAAAAAGTGCACCACGGGCATGGCAGTAGCTGGTGCAGAATTTAACAGGGAGCGGAATGGTATGGCGGGGATGTTATGACATCTATCGGCCATTTATTCTTAAACCATTGACAAGCAAATATCAAACTTCTCAAGAACTCACTTGAATTAAAAAACTAGTAGCTACCACTCAATGATACAGTAGTCAAATTCATTGATACATTGACCCTCAGCTTTCTGTCTTCGTAAGTTCTTTACATCAATGTTGTCATCTATCATTGCGAGAAAACAAGTGTGCTACATTATGCTAATTCATTAACAAAATTAGAGATAACTAATTGGTTGATAGAGAAAGGGCATATTTACAAATATTCATATTAGAAATTATAAGTTACAACATTGTTTTGTCGTAGTAATGCATTTTACGATCGTGGATCCGACGATTGGCTCTATTTCACGATGTTTTTATTATGTCCTTCGTAAAGCTTTGCGGGAGACATAATGTTTTCAGTTCCGTCCGTGGTTCCATGGTTCCGTGGTCCCGTAATTCCGTAACACATTCGTTTCCGGACCATATCACAAAAACCGTTCAATATTTTTTTACCGAACTTGGTTTGTGGTTAGTTCTACTGCTAGAGTGGTGCCTCTGACTATTTTGGTTATTCTGAATTTTTAGCTCATCAGGACTGAAAGTCCAGATGGGCTTATGGCATGGCCCGTCGTCCGTCTGTCCGTCCGTCGTCCGTCGTCCGTCCGTCGTCCGTCCGTAAACTTTCGACACTTTCGACTTCTCCTCATGAACCATACACATTAGAGAGCTGAAATTTTGTGTACAAGTACCTTAGCATATGGAGATTCTAATTTGTAACTTTGGTGACCCTGTGACCCCAAATAGGGTCACAGGGGTCACAACTTTAAAAACCTATTTTCATCTTCTTCTCCAGTTCCAGAAGGATTAGAGAGTTAAAAATGAAATGTGCAGACTCCTTGGCCAATGGGGATTCTAATTTGTAACTTTGGTGACCCTGTGACCCCAAATAGGGTCACAGGGGTCACAACCTTAAATACCTATTTTCATCTTCTTCTCCAGTTCCAAAAGGAGTAGAGAGTTAAAAATTATATGTGCAGACTCCTTGGACAATGGAGATTCTAATTTGTAACTTTGGTGACCCTGTGACCCCAAATAGGGTCACAGGGGTCACAACCTTAAAAACCTATTTTCATCTTCTTCTCTAGTTCTAAAAGGACTAGAGAGTTGAAAGTGATATGTGCAGACTCCTTGGCCAATGGGGATTCTAATTTGTAACTTTTGTGAACCTGTGACCCCAAATAGGGTCACAGGGGTCACAACCTTAAAAACCTATTTTCATCTTCTTCTCCAGTACTAAAAGGACTATAGAGTTGAAAATGATATGTGCAGACTCCTTGGCCAAAACAGGATTCTTAATTGTAGATTTCGTGACCCCATGACCCCAAATAGGGTCACAGGGGTCACAACTTTAAAAACCTATTTTCATCTTCTTCTCCAGTTCCAGAAGGACTAGAGAGTTAAAAATGATATGTGCAGACTCCTTGGCCAATGGGGATTCTAATTTGTAACTTTGGTGACCCTGTGACCCCAAATAGGGTCACAGGGGTCACAACCTTAAAAACCTATTTTCATCTTCTTCTCCAGTTCTAAAATGACTAGAGAGTTAAAAACGATATGTGCAGACTCCTTAGCCAATGGGGATTCTAAATTGTAGATTTCGTGACCCCATGACCCCAAATAGGGTCACATGGGTCACAACCTTAAAAACCTATTTTCATCTTCTTCTCTATTTCTAAAAGGACTAGAGAGTTGAAAGTGATATGTGCAGACTCCTTGGACAATGGGGATTCTAATTTGTAACTTTTGTGAACCTGTGACCCCAAATAGGGTCACAGGGGTCACAACCTTAAAAACCTATTTTCATCTTCTTCTCCAGTACTAAAAGGACTATAGAGTTGAAAATGATATGTGCAGACTCCTTGGCCAATCGGGATTCTTAATTGTAGATTTCGTGAACCCATGACCCCAAATAGGGTCACAGGGGTCACAACCTTAAAAACCAATTCTCATCTTCTTCTCCAGTTCCAAAAAGTCTAGAGAGTTAATATTGATATGTGCAGACTCCTTGGACAATGGGGATTCTAATTTGTAACTTTGTTGACCCTGTGACCCCAAACAGGGTCACAGGGGTCACAACCTTAAATAAAAGTACCGAGGGTACAGAAGCTCACCTTAAAATGAATGATGTGGTATTGGTTTAATTATACATGTAACCATCTTTTATATAATTGATTATGGCTGCCATCATGATTTTTTTATCTTTTAAAATACTAGTCTTCTTTTGGAAACGACTAGAGCTTGAACAAACATTAATACACGAATGATATAATCATGATAAGTTAACAAGCAGTAGGTTTTTGTATAACTTTTTTGTATATCTATGGCTGAATTGGTGACCATCTTGTACTTTTTAATCTTCAAAATGCTACTTTTATGTGGGCATCCATATTAATTTCATTATGATATCTTGATTGGTTTAGGTGTATCCATTTAAATGTCATTCATTACTTACAGGATGGTGGGCACTTACATTTGTTTTGTAGTGAATCATTAATATGATTTCAAGATTATTTCACTGATGGTTATGCTGCATGGGATATTGAGAATCCCAAAAGTACAGATTTTTCAAGGAAAATGAATGACTGATTGAGAGGAAAGTCATAAACACAGCAATGCATAAGACACGTTTATTTTGTTCACATAATATTTACATGTCAAGTGACCATGAGATGTCTTTCATTAAAGTATCAATTTATTTAACACTCATACAGTACTATAATGGTAAACATTTTTGCATTGTCAAATCAACAGAGAGATATGACAAATCAAATTTCCTTTACTAAACCCTTTTCGATTTTCATCTGCATATTTATTCCACATCAACTTATCATGTAGATTGCTAAACACAAAGCTTATTGTAGACAAGTTTTGTGTAAGTTGTTATTCTTAGAAAGAACATATCACTGTCATGAGAATACAAGTCCATAACTTTTATTGCATACACATGGGCCATGGCCATATAGCATAATGCTCTACCATATCAATTGGGTCAGGTTGATTATGCAACAGACTAGCAGCTGACACTGTGATGCTAGCAGCCTGCCTTGGGATGTGTATTGGACAACATAGTGGAATATCTGAACTCTGGTTGACCCCTTATGTGTGGTATTTAAAGGAATAAAAGGGAAATACCATTGTTTAAAATTTAACATGTTTAATGTGATTTGGTTTTTGCAGCTAGTTGCCATAAAGATTTTAAACAAATTAATCAATTATGTTTGTCTTTCATCTTAATTTTTTTTAGAAACACTTAAAAATATAGAACAACTTGCACGACAATCTTAAATATTCCATATTTTAAGATAATATTATGATTAGTAAGTTCAAATTAGAGAATTTATATGGTGCCAGTGATCACTTGATGAAAGCTTAAAATTTAATAATAATGATGTGTCATCTGCAGCTGAAAAGTCAATATGGCTGCTATTGCGGCCATCTTGGATTCTCAAAACTGAAACGTCTACCTCTCTGTGCGGAATCACTATAGGTATAACATACTACAATATAAAAATGATATCTAGATTGGTTTAGGAGAAATAGTCTTTGTCATGAAATCTAATTGAAAATTCAATATGGCTGCCATGGCGGCCATATTGGATTCTCAAAACTGAAACGTCTACCTTTCTGTGCGGAATCACCATAGGTATAACATACTACAATTTCAGAATGATATCTGTATTCGTTTAGAAGGAGTAGTCTTTTTCATGAAATCTAATTGAAAATTCAATATGGCTGTCATGGCGGCCATCTTGGATTCTCAAAACTGAAACGTCTACCTTTCTGTGAGGAATCACCATGATAATAACATAATACAATTTCAGAATGATATCTGTATTCGTTTAGAAGGAGTAGTCTTTTTCATGAAATCTAATTGAAAATTCAATATGGCTGTCATGGCGGCCATCTTGGATTCTCAAAACTGAAACGTCTACCTTTCTGTGAGGAATCACCATGGGTATAACATATTACAATTTCAGAATGATATCTGTATTCGTTTAGAAGGAGTAGTCTTTTTCATGAAATCTAATTGAAAATTCAATATGGCTGTCATGGCGGCCATCTTGGATTCTCAAAACTGAAACGTCTACCTTTCTGTGGGGAATCACCATGGGTATAACATACTACAATTTCAGAATGATATCTGAATTCGTTTGGGAGGAGTAGTCTTTTTCGTGAAAGTTTACGGACGGACAGACGGACAGACGGACAGACGGACGGACAGACGGACGACGGACGAAGCGCCATGACATAAGCTCACATTTACTTTGTAAAGGTGAGCTAAAAACTATTTTCATCTTCTCAAGTTCCAAAAGGTCTAGAGAGCTGAAATTACATGTGCAGACTCCTTGGCCAATGGGGATTCTAAATTGTAGATTTTGTGACCCCATGACCTCAAATAGGGTCACAGGGGTCACAATCTTAAAAACCTATTTTTCTCCATTAGATGACAGTCTTTGACAAATTTATTTCTCCTTGGATATTTTAGTGTGGACTTCTTTCACTGTCTGATATTGGCCATCTAGAAGGTGTTGAATATAATACATTTGTTTTGTAATTTTTTTATAGGTTTTCTTGCAAAAGGTAACATCAGTTTCATTTTTAGCTCATCTTGCCTGTATAAAGCAAACTTGATATGATGCCTGATGAGCTACAGAGCCAATGGCTCTATTTTTCCTGGTTTCAATGGAAACAATTTGAACTTGGTGCATAATGGGGGATACTTTCGTTTCCGGCCAATATCTCATGAACTGTTCAATATTTTGTTTCGAAACTTAGAGTGTGGTTAGATCTATTGATGGAGTCATGTCTTTTGCTACTTTGGTTACTCAATCATTTGTATAGGGTTAGATCTAGTGGTGCAATTTGCTAGTGTTTTCTGTTTTCCATGGACACAATGTGAACTTAGTGCATTTAGGGGGTCAAAAACTATTCAATATTATTTTACAAAATTTGGTATAAGGTTAGATCTAGTGGTGATGTGGTGCTTTTTGCTATTTTGGTTATTCTGAATTTCTTACTTTTAGATGGTTTCCATGGCAACAGGTTGAACTTAGTGCATTTTGGGAGAAGTTCCATTTCCAAACTATGGCCCAAAAATTGTTAAATACTGTACTTAACTTGC
This sequence comes from Steromphala cineraria, assembly GCA_916613615.1. Lineage (NCBI taxonomy): Eukaryota > Metazoa > Mollusca > Gastropoda > Trochida > Trochidae > Steromphala > Steromphala cineraria. The sequence goes on along the minus strand of OU744722.1, from coordinate 22,910,735 downwards.
AATTGGTATGATCGAGAAGAGGTTCATGGATACAATTTGAACTTATTACATATGGGGGATAGGGTAATTTTATGATTAAAAGTTTCAACGGGGGACACAGTGCATCACATGCACATATTTCTAGTTTTTTTAGTGATACACTATTATTTGTCAAGTTGTTAAATCTTGAACAACTGAAATGTTAACCTCACATCTTTGAATTAAGGATGAAATAATCAACTAAAACTCATATAAATCTTTTAACAGGAAAGTCCTCCTGAATCTCGTTTCCACAAAATAATACCCCGATAGGACTGTCCCTTTAACTGAGCATGAGCGAGCATATGACAATTGACATAGATATATAGGCCAGACTTTCCGTGACTAGGCCTCAATTGTGTATATGGGTCAGTCTGTCCTCGGTTATTTCTTGCATAACTTCTACAGTCTCACGGAGTTATATGCATCCTGGCTGCATACAATCTGACCCAACTCATCTAGGATGTACTGACAGACAGACAGGTCAAATCCAGTTTTAAGACCAGGTTTCCTTTAGCCAAAAGTGAGGTTGATTCATGAAATCAGTTGGTCGACAGGTACGGCGTTCATATGGAGTCGTTTCTGATTCTTTCAACTTTGACGATTACTCTGTGGTTTATATACACAAGATGGAGGGGGAGTAAACCCCCATTACCTCCCGGGCCGAGAGGGTTGAGTGTTTTCACGGAAATTCTTGGAGCATTGAGATCTCAGCGTGTTCATCTCACGGCGGAAACATGGGCCAAAACATACGGGGATATATTTTCCATAAACGCTATGGGTAAAACAATGGTGTTCTTGAACACGGCGGAGCTTGTTCGAGAAGTGTTCAACTCGACAGAATACAAGGTTGTTACAAACGACAGACCTGCAACGTTCTTCGGTAAATACGTGGCCAACAACTACAGCAACATTACGGAGTTTATGACATACGACAGCACGTTGGTGTACTTTAGGAGACTGTTCCACACCTCGCTGAAGTTATATGGGGAGGGGGTCCATAGTTTTGAAGCCTTAGCACTCGAGGAGTTGCAGAACGTTGCCACTGGACTCAGAGATGACGACGGTAACGTCAACGTCGACACGCTGTTCTCGGAGTCCCTGCTCCGTGTTATACACATACTGGTATGTTTGATTTGAAATCCTCGTATGCTATTCCTGAACCCACGCTTCGCTTAAGTTTCAAGACAAGAAACCACGACTGGGCAGCGAAAAATGGATAAAGGATGTCCTCAAACGCATTAATTTGGAAATGTCTTCGAAATTCTACAAAACCTGTTGTGGTGTTCTGTACTGTTGTTGATTCTAGTTCTGCGCATTGCTTGATACTCGTAGTTTTTTGCAAATACTATATTTCAAAGTAAAGCTTTAATAGCTGCCCTTAAGGTTGTCCTTACACATAGGATTATGGTTTCAATAGAGAAAGTATTTAAATAAAACACATTTTACGCGTAGACATTGGTAGTTCCTTCTTCGAAATAAATGGAGACATTTTCGTCAATGACTTATGGGCTACTGAAATGTTCATGTCATTTTAACAGCTTAAAGTCATCGCAAAGTACCAACGATAAACTTCTTATCTTTTATCTCGAAATTTTGAACATTGCCAGGTTGGTTAGGATCTCAAGAAAATATTATAACGCTTGATAGAGATACTGTTGTTTTTACTACCAATCATGACTATCATTTTCATCGATCAAATCAAAGAGGGGGTAGTATTTCTTTGATCGAATAGTGGACACACTGAAGTGAACATAACTTTTGAAGATAATGACATTAAAAGGACAGTAGCACGTTTTAGAGGGAATATAAAGTGATGTCAGGAAAATGATAATTAATTGTTCCGATTGAAGACAATACATTTAAACTTAATGGAGCTGTAATAATTCAAATATATAATGTAAAGTTTAGCCACACGATTCCTTTTTCTTGCACAAAATGAATTAAAGGTGTAACCACCAAATGGCCGCCCATGGATTTTAGGGTAAATCCGCTTACTTTGTCCTGACTATGGAAGATTGGTTTGTGCTATGAGATTTTTGACACTATCAAAATAATACATTTAGCATTATCGTACAATTATCAGTTAACATTTTAAAATATAAAATTATCAAAAAACGTGCTTCTGCCCCTTTAAGGTAAGTTCGAAATAAGTTCCTACACAGGTCATTTGTAATATGTCATAACATCCCCTTTTGTTGTGAATTACGTCCCAAAAAGAAATTAATTACGTCAAACGTCGTATACGTTGAAAAAAATCGTTGTCAATATATGTTATGGAAAGTGTATGTCATTGTCAATATAAGTTATGGAAAGTGTATGTCATACCTTTAATTCATACAAGAGTTTCAGTAAAACCGCAGGGACATTCCTTTTAAAGTTGAAACAGATGATGTAACACAGTATTTAACATCGTTGTAGACACATGCCTCAAAGGCACATGCAATCATGGAGAATACGTGAGAAGCAAAAGCAAAGCATAAGTTTATTCGAGCAACATCGGTATCATCGTCAGGTTAACATTTCCATTCAGGAAATGAAGATATCAAATTGCACATTAAGCTTACCGTTTACTCCATCTGATTTTGATATACCCCCTGCAAGCTTTGCGGGAGACATTATGTTTTCGTCTCAGTCCGAAATTCCAAAATGCTTTCGTTTCCGTGTCATATCTCACACGACGTTCAATATTTTCTTTCAAAAACCTTTTATTCTATCTAGACCTTATTTTGTGCCTTTTGAAACCTTGATTTTTCTGGAATTTTAAGTCGTAAGTCCTAAAACGTCTGATGGACGAAGGACCTGGTCCGTTGTCCGTTGTCCAATGTCGGCAGTCCGTCCTGTGTCGTCAACTTTCCACATTATTCTCCCCCAATGTTGAACCTATATGGGGATGTATCTATAGATGAATCGATATTGTTACCCTTTCATATGAGCGTGACGGAAACTTTACCAACGATCTTTTAAAATATTCATCTCTGAAAAATCAGATATTTTGCTATTGACACCTTTGTGACATGGAAACTAAAACTTGTAGGTTTGGTGATGATCCTCCTTTGAATATGGGCGTTGCAGGTTGTCCACCTTCAAATATTCCTTCGTGTATTCTCCAAAAAGCAATAGGTGGAAGCTCAAATTTGTAGGACGGAGACTAGATGTGTAAGTGTCTTTGTCCTCCCGGAATGATAAGGGCGTTGTAGGGATGTAATTATCCAAAACCAAAAACCTTGCTATACGGTCCATAGAATATGTTGTGTGTGCCATTTTTGTATCTTAAATGCTGTTAAATTTTCCAAATGATGTCACTCTATCATTCTCAGGCAACCCACGACATATCCAAATTAAAATCGCCATTATTCAAAGTATTGTTTTTATTGATAACTTTATATCTAACTTAGCATGCTATCAATATAATGTTGGTGTCTATCCTCACGTTTTTTTGGGGGATAGAGAATCAGATAAAACAAAATTTGCTTGATGAAATAGCAAATTGATCAGGTCACAGTTTACTGAAAAATAGCTACCAATGACAAATATCTTTTGTAAAAAAGAGCATTATTTTACTTCTTTAGGCCTACATATGTTACAGGGGTTGGGAATCGAACTGCACCATTTTAGAAATAATCATGCCAATATTTTAGCATACAATTGCAATAATTAACTGTGTTGGGCATTGTCATTGACGAATTTTGCTGCATGCTACCATGTCACACTCCTCAAACAACAGCAGTTAGATTCGCCAGTGTATTCATACATCAATGTACATGTCAAATGAACTGTAACAGATCAGCCATTGCGGCTTTTTGACCGAATTATCTTCACGATGTTGAATAAAATATGTTTACAACAATGAGCCGTGAAGCATCCATGGTAAAGCATGCACGAACAGTGTGTATCCATGCCATATCGACAACTTTCTAGTGTAAGCATCACCAGTGATTCAACACTAAATAACGCTATAATTCCGGGAACATGTGGTACATCTGCTGACTGAATAGAAACAACAATTACAAAGAGTAGTCCTCCTTACCATCTATAGACCTGAAAAAATTAACAATTACCCAATATAATCAAGAGAAGTTTTCTGATAAGAAAGAGATGATGGTTAATAACAAGTAATTGTGTTTTATGAAAGGATCATCATCTGACAGTCAAACACGGTAAAGTTTCTATCACATAACGTTTTACTACTTGTTGGTATGTTATTTTGGCATCACCACGGTGAAAAATTTAATATCGTTTGTTGCAATGTTACTATATCCGTGCTGTCATGTCAACGTATCATTGTCTGTCGTTAAAATCGTACACTTTAGGTATAAAATCAGTTTTGTTGTACACACTATTGTATTCATACATATACTTCAATCGTAATTTTAAGATCATTTGCTTTTTGTCTTGCTATTTGTTTTTACATATGCATAATGTATTATAAAAAGCTTGATAAGCTACAGAGCCAATGGCTCTATTTTTCACAACTGTGTAAATTATCTCTTACCATCAGTATGCAAAATATCATTACGTGCACATGTGTATTAGACCTAATTCACACGCTTTTAGATTAGGCTTAGCCCTGTAACAATTCCTTTAACCAACCCCAATCTAAATAAATTTAGATCAACAGGTTTTATATTAGGTCATACTGTTATGACAAAATAAAAAATCTGTTGATCTTAATTGATTTAGTTTGAACCAACCCTAAATAGTAATCTTTACTCAGGGCATGATTGGGTTCTATCTTTACACAACATACAGTGATCAATTAGATTAAAATTAATAAGCAATTTTTATTTCAAGGTTACAGGAAAACATGCTGACAAAGATAGCCACATTATCTCTGACATGCGCAGTTACAACCTGTGGGGGAACCGGCTGAACGGGTTTGACGTACAGACGTTACTGGCGACCTTCCCCCTGCTACGGTTCTTTCCCACTAAACACGGCAGGATCTGGCAGGAGGCGGTCAGGTACAGAGACGCTGTTTCTCAGGTGTTCGTGAAAGAAAGACAGGTGTGATATATTTTAAATATTTAAATTTAAATTTAAAATTTTTCAATGATAGTTGTAAGTTAATGCTATATGTATTATTTTGACAGTGTCAAAAACTCATTCTAACATGACACGAAAGCTAGTTTGAAAATACTGCGTTCTGATTGGTTACTCATAAACATTTTGGAGTAATTATTTCGCCGATAATCACCTCTAAATATTTACGACCGCTTCACATTCCTCCGCGCACGCGTTTACAATCTGCACTCATGCAGCGACTTTCTGTTTACAATAGACATGTTGGCGACGACAGTTTAAATTTCAATATTAGAAACGTGTCGACATTTTGAAACACCTACAAATATTAATCGAATAACCAGGTTTTTGGTTTCTGTTTGAAGTGTTTCTTCCTGCTTCGCGATGTAAATTAATCAGTCCACAGATCTATAAACAAAATCAACGATGGCACACCTCTCATACAGTGATTCGTCAAATGAACGGAAGCGACTTTATTCTTTAATTTCGCAGAATGCTGTCACTGCCCCTACCTCTAATTTACAAGTGACCATTTCTCCTGTCACAGTCTCCCCAACCATGACACAAAATATAACTTTCTTGACAGCTTCCACTAAGTTTGAAACAGTTCACCGACACGTAGTGAACAACTATTTTCAGAGTTACGTCCCTTGATTTGGTCAGTCCTTGTCGCACTTGTAGGGGTGATGGGTCGACCCATGACATTGTATTTAGGTAAAAAATCGTAACTTTGACGACATTGAAATCTGTTTTCTATTGATAATATGCTCAACAGATTACAGATGAGTTTATTTAAACACGTTTTTTTTTGTATGTAATGACATTTTAATTGTTATGTGTTCTTTATGAAAGTGGACTGTACCGTTGTTTTGCAAGAGAGTGGAACCGGTCTGCACCGGTTTGACCTAATCACATGGCTTTTGCGCAAGTCAAAATAGTTCCACCTTTTTTTACTAATTAGTCATGTTAGAATGGTGATAAATCCATTCTGTTTTTTATTTTGGGGTTGTATGTCGTGCATTCTTTACCCCTAAATAAACATTTCAAACCTCGCAAGCTCGGTTTGAAATTATATTTAGGGGTAAAGAATGCACGACATACAACCCCAAAATAAAAAACAGAATGAATTTATCCCCTAATTACACAATCCAATCATCCAGAGTCAGAGATCAAAGTATGAAGATTCACATAAAATCCATTGGCGGCCATTTTGTGTGAACACCTTTAATTCATTTTCTGTAAGAAAAAGGAATCGCATGGCTAAACTTTACATTATATATTTGAATTATTACTGCTCCATTTAGTTAAGATACAATGTCTTTCAATTGGAACCATTTATTTTCATTTTCCTGATACCACCATATATACCCCCTAAAAATGTGCTACTGCCCCTTTAAAGGGCTGCTCCGTGAGTTGTCGTTGGTCATATATGACAAACTTTATCAGTAGTGTCATTTGATCGAGAAGTATCGATTGTTGCAAGAAAGTATCATTATGAAGGTCATCGACGTGGTATACTGACAATAGGAAGGTTATAAGTGATCGAAAACCGAACAGTAATGCGTCAGTCAGTCAAACGTTATATTGAAAACTTATCGAAAGCATACAGAATGACAGTTGCAAGTTGATATTGTTCCATAGCTTATATAACTAGTATCCATGTAAATTTGACTGTTTTTATATTTTCATCGAAATTAAGTATTTATCGTTTATTGCTATTTTGAGATGAATGTGTGATTTTTTTAGGATCTATAGAATGAAATATCCAATTTATGTTCGTATCAAAGCAAAACAATATATAATGACAATCACGGAGTGGTTCTTTAAATAGAAATGATTCAATAACATCAAGTTCCTGTGGCACGAGGCTCGTAAAAGGCCAGAAGCACTTTCTCCAAAATTATGTACAGAGGGTCAAACATCTTGTTATTTTATGAAAAAATTATCTACAGAGGGTCAAACATCTTGTTAGTTTATGAAAGAAATATCTACAGAGAGTCAAACATCTTGTTAGTTTATGGAAAAAATATCTACAGAGGGTCAAACATCTTGTTAGTTTATGAAACAATTATCTACAGAGGGTCAAACATCTTGTTAGTTTATGAAAAAATTATCTACAGAGGGTCAAACATCTTGTTAGTTTATGAAAAAATTATCTAGAGAGGGTCAAACATCTTGTTAGTTTATGAAAACATTATCTACAGAGGGTCAAACATCTGTTAGTTTATGAAAACATTATTTACAGAGGGTCAAACATCTTGTTAGTTTATGAAAACATTATCTACAGATGGTCAAACATCTTGTTAGTTTATGAAAACATTATTTACAGAGGGTCAAACATCTTGTTAGTTTATGAAAAATTATCTACAGAGAGTCAAACATCTTGTTAGTTTATGAAAAAATTATCTACAGAGGGTCAAACATCTTGTTAGTAATGAATAATTATCTACAGGGTCAAACATCTTGTTAGTTTATGAAAAATAATCTACAGAGGGTCAAACATCTTGTTAGTTTATGAAACATTATGTACAGAGGGTCAAACATCTTGTTAGTTTATGAAAAATTATCTACAGAGGGTCAAACATCTTGTTAGTTTATGAAAAATAATCTACAGAGGGTCAAACATCTTGTTAGTTTATGAAAACATTATCTGCAGAGGGTCAAACATCTTGTTAGTTTATGAAACATTATCTACAGAGGGTCAAACATCTTGTTAGTTTATGAAAAATAATTTACAGAGGGTCAAACATCTTGTTAGTTTATGAAAAATAATCTACAGAGGGTCAAACATCTTGTTAGTTTATGAAAACATTATCTACAGAGGGTCAAACATCTTGTTAGTTTATGAAACATTATCTACAGAGGGTCAAACATCTTGTTAGTTTATGAAAAATTATTTACAGAGGGTCAAACATCTTGATTGTTTATGAAAAAAATATTTACAGAGGGTCAAACATCTTGTTACGTATTGTCGGTAGGACAGAAGTAGTCATCAAGTTTCACGCAAAACTGTTGGCTATCATTTTAGGGTGAACCTTTTTTTCACTAGAGATTGACGTTTGTTACTAGAAATACTATAATTCTGCGAATATTGCGTTACTGCAGAATGTCGCTTGCGAAGAAGACCGCGGTGGAGTGGTGTCGGTTCTCAAGGCTGAACAGAAGGAGAAAATGTCTGCTGGAGTTAGCGGGTTGACTGACGATCAAATATCTGCCATTACATTGGATATGAGCGCTGCAGGTGCGTCCTGATTATCAAATGATTTTACATTAACTGTTGTTGATTCTTGAGTTGTTCTCTGTTGATATCCGTCCTTTTTATGGGGATCGTGTTTTCCTAATATTAATAGCTAATCCCTAAATATTTTTCTATGGTGGTCAAAAGGCGGAATCAAATCCAGGATTAACATGTGAAGGGTCTGAAGATTGCCAGAATAATTACAGTGAATTCTAAGTGAATTTAGCCCAAAACTTGCAACCGTACTCTTGATATATCGAGAGATATGATATGTTATCTTTTATTCATCACGTGACATATCATAACCCCAAAATAATTTAGAATCTGTTTTGTATACATCAAACCTGGGTAATTCGTGAGTAATATGATACACTTAGATTTGCAAGTAAAAGGTTTGGCAAATTCTCCAAGTTGGTTGAATGTGGAATGTGTCTTGATTACGATGCTAGGAGAACTTTGCCCAAACAGAAAAGGGAACACGTGTGAATTTTCGACAAACATGAACCATTCTTGAAAATGATAACAAATAATGTCACCATCTGAAATCGTAACAATGGCCGTTTCAGCTTATCTGACGTCCAAAGGAGCACTCGTAGCACTATTTCTGGCTTTCGTCCACTACCCTGAAGTACAAGACAAAATATATTCCGAGATCGAATCCCAAATTGGTTCCCGAGTTCCTGTTCTTGACGATCGCTCGGATCTTCCTTACACTGAAGCGACGATCCTAGAGACACTTAGATTTATCAGCCACGCGGTGTTGGGAGTTCCGCATTGTTGCCGACAGGACGTTATTGTCAGGGGTTTCACCATTCCGAAGAATTCAATGGTTTGTATTATTTTAAAAAAGGATTTATATTTTTACTTACACTTTTAGCAATCGGTGAATAAATAAAGATTTTAGAAACCTATAACAGGTTTAAATTGTTTCTAAAAGCTTTATTTCCCCCCGATTTATTTCAAATGTGTAATATCGTTAGCAACATAACATAGTGCTTTTAAGTGCAAAAATGTTATTTAATATTTTTAGGATTTTTTTATTAGGTCATACATGTATCAGCGATTTGAACCCTTGTGGATAAGAAACGACAATTAGCACTCTTATGAATATCACTCAGAGCGCCCGTAAAATCATCGCAATTTCTCTTAATTAGATTGATCTAGAAAGTCAAATTTTTCGAAAACACATGATTATCTCTTCAATACTTTATGAAAAACGTTGATCTATTGTTTTAACTCACAACGAAGGCAATACATTTTGCAACATTGAAATCTGATTGTTGAAATATGGAAAATACTCTCTTTTGAATATCGAACAAATGTTCAAATCCAACATTAATTTCGTTACAGACGTAGTAACGTGTCTGAACAACAGTAGTTATCCAGGTTTCATTCTTAAGCAGCCTCTACTTAAAACATGTGAAAAAAAGAAATCATAGAACACACACATACAATATTACGTACTATTCCATCATAACTAGAAAACAGCATGATAGTAACAAAGTAAATGTATAAACGTACAATACATAACTTAAAAACAACAACCCTCACAAAGTGTTTGAGTAAGACGTACTATTTGATAACGTTAAACAACAAACCTCACAACAAAGTAAGATTTTTAAGTAAGACGTAGCTTTTGATAGTTCAAAAACAACTTACCTCAAAACAAAGTAAATAATATTATATGAGTATGAGGTACCTCTATAATAACTTAAAAACAGCATACATACCATACAAAGTAAATGTAAGAGTTTGACGTACTTTTTCATAACTTAAAAACAACAGATCACATACAAAGTTAATGTAAGAGTTTGGCGTACAATTTCATAACTTAAAAACAACATAGCGCACAAAGTAAATATATAAGTTTGACGTTTCATTTCATAACTTAAAAACAACATACATCAAAAACAAAGAAAGTGTTTGAATATGACGTATTATTTTATAACTTTAAAGCAACATACCTCACAAAGTAAATGCATGAAAAAGACGTACTATTTCATAACTTAAAAACAACATTTCTCACAAAAAAAGTAAATGTATGAGTTTGACGTACTATTTCATAACTTAAAAACAACATATCTCACAAAAAAAGTAAATGTATGCGTTTGACGTACTATTTCATAACTTCAAAACATTTCTCACAAAAAAAGCAAATGTATGAGTTGACGTACTGTTTCATAACTTGAAAACAACAAACCTCACAATAAAGTAAATGTATAAGTTTGACGAACTATTTCATAACTTTAAAACAGCATAGATCGCATGCGAAGTAAGTGTATCAGTAAGTAATATTCAATATCTTAAAAACAACATACCACACACAATAAAATATTTATGAGTGTGACGTACTATTAAATAATTCTAAAACAATATACATCACATACAATAAATATGAGTTTGACGTAATATATCATAACTTGAAAATAACATATCTCACAGAAAAGTAAATGTATGAGAAAGACGTACTATTTGATAACCTAAACAACACACCTCACAAACAAAGTAAATATATGAGTTTGACGTAATATATCATAACTTTAAAAACACACCTCACAAACAAAGTAAATATATGAGTTTGACGTAATATATCATAACTTTAAAAAACACACCTCACAAACAAAGTAAATATATTAGTTTGACTTAATATATCATAACTTTAAAAAACACACCTCACAAACAAAGTAATGCATGGTTATTTTCTAACTTTAAAGGGGCAGTAGCACGTTTTTTTTTTTTAAATTGTTCTCTGATAATTGTCAGTTAATTTTCAATATCATTTTTTGACAGTGTCAAAAATCTCATTACACAAGTCAATCATCCATATGCATAGTCAGAGGACAAAGTATGAAGATTCACATAAAATCCATTGGCGGCCATTAATTCATTTCGTGTAAGTAAAAGCAATCGCATGGCTAAACTTTACGTTATATACATGTATTTGAATTATTACTGCTCGATTTAGTTTAAATACATTGTCTTTCAATTGAAACCATTAATTTTCATTTTCCTGACATCAACTCATATTCCCCCTTAAAACGTGCTACTGTCCCTTTAAAACAACATACATCACAAGCAAAGTAAATACATTCCACACAAAGTAAATGTATGAGTATGACGTACTATTTGATAATGCTAACATGCAAAATATCTCATTAAAAGTAATCACATTGCAACACATTAGAGACCTTGATTGAATATGATTCTTTTGACATTTAACAATCATAAACGATTAACAACACATTTTTACCTAGTTTGTTTAAATTTATAAATTTCAGCGGGATCTTACCGTTCCACTAAGGTACTCTAGCTCGTTAATTTGCTTGCTTTCTTCAGTAAACGTCTCCTGTCATATTAATGTTCAATGAGTCATTTATAACGAGAACTTTCAAGAGATTAAAGCTGGAAAAGTGACGAAAATAGCTTCAGAAATTAATTTAATAAAACAAGATCAAATGTCGAATCATATCAGCGATTCTGTGACAACCGATATATCACCTTAATATGTACATTTTGAGTTGATGGTTTTGTAAAAACAATGATTATTATTGTAATTGCCAAACCATTTCTGGACAGAAATGATTAAGTTATCAAATTACTATGTTCAATACATGTGACATTTATTGTCACTTAAAAAATTAGAACACTTAATTGACAAATTTTCTGCTTATTTTGCATGGTATAACTTTATTTATGAAAATTTAACACGAAACCAAAGCATTTTATATCCGTTAACGTATATATCCAAGAGAAATATGCTTAATTTTCATTATTCTATTAAAAGTTCACTTTGCCTTAAACTCTTAAAATAACTTCGCTACTCATTTTAATCAGCAGGGGGGATCATATAAACAAATTGACAACAACTTGTTCATTTTGTGCGATACGTCAACAACTTGCTCTTTAGAAAATTATGAATTTTTTTATAATGATCAAAACACGATATGGTTGAATGTGATCCACCACCTCATTATGCCCGCCACTAAGACGTCGCGTTTATGTGTGTTTGTCATGTTTATAATTAACTCATACTCCCACTCTTCATGTTCAAACGTTATGAAATGTCACCATATTTCATTTTGATATGTCAATTCTTTGAAGGGTGATAAGAAGTTAATTGAATTAACCAAAACTTACCTTATAAATAATCTTGAAAGAATAATCTCATTTTTAAGAACATTGTTATGATTAGGAAAATGTTGGCCCACTTTACTATTATAGGAAAGTGGGCCGAGTGTTATTTGGCTTTTAAATCGTCATACCTCACTGTAAATTTCAAATCAATTTAATATTATCGATAGATTGATTTTTCAAAATTACGAATATGAACTTGTTCCGTTAACACTCGCCGACAAGTTGGGAACATTTTATGGCACAAACTAACTAGTTTGAAATATTGACCGAATCAGGGTCTTCTGTCAATCGAATAAGGGTCTTTTGTCAATCGAATCAGGGTCTTCTGTCAATCGAATCAGGGTCTTCTGTCAATCGAATAAGGGTCTTTTGTCAATCGAATAAGGGTCTTTTGTCAATCGAATCAGGGTCTTCTGTCAATCGAATCAGGGTCTTCTGTCAATCTTCATCTGCGATGGTCCTTACAATACCCTTGAATTTATCATGACAATATCATATCGCGAGATATCCTCAGTCATGACGTTCTCTTTTGCAATTTGGACAGTACCCGGATGCGAGGACGGTTCTAGTAAGAGGCAGTTCCTCAAGAGTCAATGCAAAGACTTTTAACCAAAACAAATTTTCATTGTAAGGATATTTGTAATGAAACTTCCATCTGTAAATCATCATGCAGATTTTCATTACTCGAACACTGTCATTGATTGTGGCTTGTGTTGGTATGTGTAAATGATGGACAATATAATGTTAGCAAACAGGATAAGCCGGATAAGGCAGTCATGTCTTTGTAGGAGCTTGTCAGATATACACCCATCAATTCCCATATATACTCCTCACAAAATCTTAAGCAACAGGAATATTTCAGCAAAATATGTTTATCATTCTATCTATCTAGTTCGTCATACAAAAAAAATTTAGGCATAAAAATCTTTAAGATGAATTACCTTAAATCTTATCATTGATCAAATTGTTTGAACATAACCAATATTAAAAACATTCATATGGACAAATTTCTTGTGTTACACGTTGCTCACTGTTTATGAGTTGTGTATGCACTTTCCCTGAGAAAATGCAGAATATTATAAGTATATTAGAAAACAAGAGAAAGTCATGATTTTGAAAGTTGATTTACATCTTTTCTGTATTTTCTAATACTTTCATTTATAATCTACTTCTTAGCAAGTTATAGTTCAATTCAGTCTCAAACAATGCAAGTGATAGAGATAGAAAAGAGGTTTCCATTGCCAGAATGTTGGAGCAGGATAGCGTGTCTATGGTGGCCGAGAGGGGCCAATTTTGCATCGTGATTGAATACCAGCCTCAAAATAAATGTCCCCTCTGGGCCACCATAGCTCTATAATGTTATCGTATGTTGTGGTTTGTAGCTGATCTCCAACCTGTGGTATATCCATCATGACGCTGCTGTGTGGGGAGATCCATGGTCCTTCAGACCCGATAGGTTCCTGGACCAGGACGGGCAGATCTTGAGTGCAGACCATCCATTGAGGCGGAAGTGAGTGATCATGTTCAGTTAAATAGATATTGAGGTCTTCTTTCATATATTGGTTTTGTTTGTTATGACTTTATTATAACGACAGCATTTGCGATGGAATATAGAGTCAATCTAGATCTTGTGAGCATTTATTCCTTCGTTGATCTTTGTACTTCTGAGGAGGAAGTGGGTGGATCATGTTCAGTTCAGTTAAATATTTGAGGTCTGCTATCATATATAGTGGTTTTATGTGAATTCATTATTAAGACAACATTGGCGATCAAATACAAAGTGCGTATATTTATAGGTAGCGACATATTTTCAATATGAGCACACGTGCACATATCACTTTTGCCTAGCAATGATTTTTGTAGCGCGACTCCCGGAATATTTACGTCTTTGACGTCATAAAACCATTGTGACATCACTATTGCCGATCGTCACTCTATATATTTCTAAGGGATTGAAATGGAGTAGAATAAAGAAATTGTTACCCTCGGAAGTATTTCACTCTCGCTCGGGTAATACAAAACTTCACACTCGTTTCGTAAAAGTCATATGACACACTTCCTCGGGTAATAATCTCTATGTATGTCTTATTGTAACATTGCATGTGTTTCAGAACAAAATGTTTTATCGATATTGGAGAACGAAAAAAAAGTTACCAAACCAATAACCGACAAAGCAACAGCGGAATCCTCAATATTTTTACGATACGCTTTAAACATTATTAAAATGATGTCAGTTCATAATACAAAAATACATTTCCGTTTTTTACTATGCTATTGACAATCATTAACATTTTCTCATTTTGTTTCACGTTACAGTTTACTTCCTTTCGGGATCGGGCGTCGGCAATGTCCGGGCGAGACGTTAGCCAGATCGAGGCTCTTTCTCTACGTCACCTTCCTGTTACAGAGGTTCCATGTTCTACCTCCAGAGGGCGATGCCGTGCCGACCTTTGACCCAAGTACTTGGAATCCTGGGATAATCATACAACCTCCAACGTTTACATGTCGTTTCGTTGAACGTTGTGTGCATTAGAAATTTGAGTCATTTTAAACATTCTTTATTTTTAAAGCTGAGCTTGACGCATGTTTGAACATTTTCAATCAGTAACAACAACTGTTGAACATAAACCGCCAGGCAAAAAAAAACCAACAACATAGTTTGTTAAAATTACCCTGATATGATATGTGAAGTGTTAAGTTATGACACGTTCACAATAACACATAAATTTATTTGCAGTAGTTTGAATAAAATAATTGGTATCTGGTTTGTGTTTTGTTTAAATATCTTCGTTTAATGTGTGCACATTTATTGTTTTTCACAAAGAATATGTATTTCTTGTTGGTGAACACTTGTGTTACATCAGCATCAATTTTGGAACAATTTATTAACATAAAGATTCTTTGAATTATGAATGAACTCTTGTTCTTATCAGTTTGAGAATACGACATCAAAAACACGAAATATTTGTAAGTGAAAATATTTCGTATGATAATTTCAACTTAAGTGTGTATATTATTTTGCCTGTTTTCTTAAAGAAAACATATTGGGAACATTAAACTTGCAAATAGACAAATCAGAAAGAAATATCAACTATTAAAATGTATTAATCATTTTGGTATAAAGAAAGTAACGCACAACAGTGACACATACGTGTCTAATGCATCAATTATTTGAGATATTCTTAAGGGGCAGTAGCACGTTTTAGGGGGAATATAAGGTGATGTCAGGAAAATGAAAATTAATGGTTCCAATTGAAAGACAATGTATTTAAACTAAATGGAGCAGTAATAATTCAAATATATAACGTCAAGTTTGGCCATGCAAATCCTTTTTCTGAAACAAAATGAATTAAAGGTGTTCACACAAAATGGCCGCCAATGGATTTTATGTGAATCTTCATACTTTGTCCTCTGACTATGTGTGATTGGCTTGTGTAATATGATTGTTGACACTGTCAATAAAATACATAAGGCATTTATTTACAATTATAAGTGCAATTTTTAAAATATAAAATTATCAAAAAACGTGCTACTGCCCCATTAAGTGGCATTCTAGAAGTTGATAGTATGAGGAAGATAAGAGTAACTCTTTGGATAAACAACTTCTTTATTTGACAGACTATGGATGATTGGCTTGTGTAATGAGATTTTTGACACTGTAAAAATTATACATCAAGCATTAACTTGCAATTATCAGTGAAAAAATAAAAATATAAAATTTTCAAAAAAACGTGCTACTGCCCCTTTAAAACCGTGTACATGATTTTGCCATATATATATGGCAAACATAATAAATGCATGTTTTTTGATACAATGAACATTACATGTAGTTAGGATACTATTGTTTCTCAGGAAGTAACCTTTGTGTATATCAATGACGTCAGCAAAAAATAAATCAAATTGGAATTATGGGGGTATAAATATCGTTTCTTATTTGGACAATGATATTTTACAAAATTGCATTAAAGAAATTATTAATTGGGAAATGTTTTAATGCTGTTGTATGATTTCTTCCATTTCTTTCATTCTTGATAAGTTAAATTATGTCGTTAATTTTAAATATTATACGAATTTCAGAATATCTTCTATCCAAAGAGGAAGGATACAGTGATGAAATACTAATTTTGTTGTAGTTTTTGATGATGTGTACTTAGTCATTTTCAAAAGTTCAGAATATTCCCAAACATTGCGGAATAATAATTATTGTGTTCTTTTCCCATTTTGCACACGTGATCTGCCTCATTTGGAGAGATGCAGTGCCAAATACGAACAATTTTGTTTGATTTTGTAATTATTTACGAATTACTTGTATTGTTCTAAATATTTTTCCTAAATCAGAATTTGTCCGACTGATTGCGTAAATAAATATTCTAGGAGGAATGTAGGGCAAAAATAAATGTGATTTTGTTGATTTGAGCGTATTTTACGAATTTTTGTACGTAGTAAATCTCGTAGTAAAATTTAAAAAGGCAAATTGTAAAAAAACGTTTTATCAAAATAATTCAAAGGTTTGCTCATGTCTTTGACTTTATTGGGAGATGTGCAGTGCTAATGACAAGTTAAATGTTACATGCTGTGTGGATCGTAATTCTCTGGTATTTGGGTTTTGGACGTTTCAGTTATGGAAAGTAATTTAAGGAAGACAAGAGTAATTCTATGGATGAAATTTTTTTGTAATTGACTGTAGCGACGATTTCGGTAAAGATCCTTATATCCTTTTCAAGCATATCGCTACTGTCAAATAAAGAAGTTGTTTATCCAAAGAGTTACTCTTATCTTCCTCATACTATCAACTTCTAGAATGCCACCTAATGGGGCAGTAGCACGTTTTTTGATAATTTTATATTTTAAAAATTGCACTTATAATTGTAAATAAATGCCTTATGTATTTTATTGACAGTGTCAACAATCATATTACACAAGCCAATCACACATAGTCAGAGGACAAAGTATGAGGATTTACATAAATTCCATTGGCGGCCATTTTTTTGTGAACACCTTTAATTCATTTTTGTAAGCAAAAGGAATCGCATGGTTGAACCTTACATTATATATTTGAATTATTACTGCTCCATTTAGTTTGATTAATGGAGCAGTAATAATTCAAATATATTGTCTTTGTCTTTTATTTGGAACCATTTATTTTCATTTTCCTGACATCACCTTATATTCCCCCTAAAAACGTGCTACTGCCCCTTTCAACAGCACAGTAATTTAGTTGGTCAGGAATGCACTGACTGGTGTCAAAGTGAGCTTTGCTCACTGTTTTAGTCTGTTTATTCTTAATTTATATAAATATCTTTATACACATAAGGCGAAAAATAGGCAACCCTTAATTTAAAACTAAATTGTGATACGTTTGGAAATTACCGTAATTTTGAATAATTTATCAATATTGAAAATGTGTAGATTTTGTGATAAACTACTTTACAGAAAGATAATTCACATTGACATCTTAAACAACTAGAGTTGTAAATGTACTTGACTTCCACATAAAGTTGTGCTTATTGCCAAAACCTATAGGTTATACACTTTCGCTTTAGATATCAAGTTATAATAAGTTATATAAGTTGTTAAAATGTCAAACCTTTTAAACAATTTATTGACAAATATTGACAAAAAGGTGATAACCATACGATATTGGATTATATGTTGTATTATTTTGAGTTCAATCCGTTGATCAAATATGACTCCTTCTTAATAGGGGTAATGACAGTTAACACTGACGTTTTAAAGGGGCAGTAGCATGTTTTAAGGGGAAATATAAGGTGATGTCAGGAAAAGGAAAATTAATGGTTCCAATTGAAAGACAATGTATTCAAACTAAATGGAGCAGTAACAATTCAAATATATAATGTAAAGTTAAGCCATGCGATTCCTTTTTCTTACACAAAATGAATTAAAGGTGTTCACACAAAATGGCCGCCAGTGGATTTTATGTGATATCTTCATAGTTTGTTCTCTAACTATGGATGATTGATTTGTGTAATGAGATTTTTGTCACTGTCAAAATAATACATTTAGCATTAACTTACAACTATCAGTGAAAAAATTAAAATATAAAATTATCAAAAAAACGTGCTACTGCCTCCCTTTAAGCTTTAGATTTTTCAATTTCAATTAATTGTTTTTCTTCAGGATTATCATTTTATAAAGGTCCATAGCGGCTGAACTACTGAATTTTGACTAAAATGCATGTGTGGCAGGGGTTTCAACCCCCTCTCTATACTGGACACGTCAAACCGAAAAATAAAAAGATTTACTGATTCTATTCACTTGGCGTATCGTATGTCATTTGATGACAGCTTGATGAGGAGGTAAAACGCTTATATGTCATCAACATTGATAATACAACTTGATATTGACTTTACTCAATCCCTCCGTTCGTCTCAATATTCGAAACTGAGCATGCTATATATGAATCATCGACGGTGAAATTATCTGGATCTCCTTTGCAGTTTCCACGGATCTTTGACTTGAGAAGTGACTTTGGCCAAACCGTTTTTCTGAAGGTGTTTAGTATATTTGTTCAGGTGAAGGCATATTTGCTAGAAAGATAAATAATAAAAATAAATAAATAAATAAATAAATAAATAAATAAATAAATAAATAAATAAATAAATAAATAAATAAATAAATAAATAAATAAATAAATAAATAAATAAATAAATAAATAAATAAATAAATAAATAAATAAATAAATAAAATAAATAAATAAATAAATTGAAATGAATCAATCAATCAATATAAAAATCAGTCACTCAGTCAATCAAATTATCAATCAACCAGTCACTAAAATGCATGAAGAAATGAATGAATGCATGATGAAGATTAGGAGAATGTGACATTCAATATAAAAAAACTCAAACTAGCTTTGAATTATAAGACAAAGTTTCTCCACCATCTTAAAATTGTGGATAAATACCTTAAATGTCAACGACGTACATGTATGGTTTGGAAATGTTTTCTAAATACGATTAATAAGAAAAAAAGTCACTCCGTTGAAGCCTGCTGGAATTATGTATTCCGAAATATTAATTCTTTCACTGATATTTATCGAAATGATTTTAGAACCACGCTCATTGAGTGAAGTGAACATATTTGTCAAAACGTTGTTAAATCAAATGTTGATATATTAGTTTATAAAATATTCACCTTGTCAATTTTCTTATACATAAAGTGTAACAATGAAGACTTAACATATCAATCATCGTAACGAATTTAAATGATTTATAGAATGAGGTGTATATGTTTTCAAAAATAACATTTCTATAAAAGCTTCTTTCATTAAAGAAAACTTTTTTCAGGTGTTTTTTTAACTTCTAAAAGGGTTCTCCCGTTGTCTCTCACTTACTCGTAAACCATCCACGAGCTCAAAGCAGTTCATATATAGAAGATATTGCCATTATGACGTTGTTGATAATAATCATGCTGCGTGAGAAATGCCAACTTTGTAAATGTCATATTGTAGGAATAGCTTTAGTTTGTTTGATAATTTACGTCTAGATGACACATTGATGAAAATAGCTATTTATACATACTGTGTCGCCAATAGCAACACATCTACTTTTACACATCCGGGAATTTTATTATGATTTATCATTTGTGTTATCATATAAAAAGGATAAAATTAATTGATACAAACATCTCATCTGATGAACTATATACATTTAGATATAAAACTGCCCACATGATTCGCAAATAGCTTTGAATTAGTGAAAAGCAATTAGTTTTAAATATACACTATGTGTTTGATGTTATAAATATTAAGCTTTTTGTTAGCGTATTTATATAAACATCAGTGCAAATATAGTTAGATTGTTCTGATTAAAGTGTCTTGAACAATTGAGAATTTTAACAATCGCATGATGTTAATTTTTAGAACTGAAAAAAAAACGTTTACAGACCGGTATCAAGAAATGGACATTTGGTTTAAACGTAGTTTATTACATGAAAGGGGTCGGCAATTGTGTTTATCAAAACAACCAAAACATGATGTGAAATATAATTAAGAAAAGATACATAAATAATCAAAACTCTGAGACCAGTTATTCATAATGAAAGACGTTAAAGAAATATATAAAAAATTGGTTAAATCGTTTTGATAAAACTGTCATAGCGTAACATTTTATAAATTATTAAGGAATATATATTCAAAATCCTCATGTCAAATTCCAACTTGAATACGTGTAAATGATCAATATCTGGTCTCAAATTAACGCAAGCCGTCACCGGACCTGGCAGATGGTCAGTGTACATTCCATTCACTGAAAACTAAATAAAATCAAACTACAAACAGACAGAAACAAAAAACGCAATTTCACTGATAAACAAATCCATGTGCCACCCACATACATTAGAAATTATTTATGTAAAAAAAACCCCGATGTTTTCCTAGATGTATTTGAACTGAAAATCGCATTGTTTCGCTGTACGATTCCATTGAAGGGATTCATTTCCGGGTTGGTTAATACATGTAGATATTAAATGTTATGGTCAATGTCGGGGTTATTCCTTTCAACCGTTGCTTCAGAGTATTATTTACAGACATTTTGCAAGTTTTTACATGGATTTGTCGAGTGGTATGGCCGCTACAACCCTCGGTGTTTATTTGTCTGTCAGTGCTAATAATACGATTATGTCCCAAAACTTAGACAGCCATAACTTAGACAGCCATAACTTAGACAGTGGAGTAGGTGATTAATAACACAACACCCATAGCTGCAATGGAACAGTCCTAATCAGTGTTTTAATTGACCCATAGGGAGATTAGGTTTGTGGGGCTGAGATGTTTTCATTTGAAAATGCATGTCTTTGATGCAAGTTTGATTATCAAAACAAAACTTTTGAGATGTTTTCATTTGAAAATGCATGTCTTTGATGCAAGTGCATGTCTTTGATGCAAGTTTGAGTATCAAAACTAAACTTTTGAGATGTTTTCATTTGAAAATGCATGTCTTTGATGCAAGTTTGAGTATCAAAACAAAACTTTTGAGATGTTTTCATTTGATTGGTCAGACTCAAGGAACAGCTACAACAAGGTTACAAGACCAAGATTGAGTATCTGGACGCAGTCGGCCATTTGATCCATCTCGGATAGACACTTTGTGAACATTTGAATGAACTTCTGAAGATTTGTGAACAGAGAGTATTAAATTATTAGTATTTATATAAGTAAAAACTTGATCAGTTATGAAATGAAAGAAATGGTACTATATGTATTGTTTTATTCTTGTTAATAATCTGCTTTAACATACCAATTATTAATACTTGTTAATAAAATAAAACATACCAATGTTACAATTTGTTGTTGTTTCGAACTGGCTGTCTAAGTTTTGGGATTTTTTATAGATTTTCTTGGACTATTCCATTATCAAATGTAGGTAACAGGTTGAGGATTAGTTGTGGACTTGACCATAAATGTTGTTGTTTTAAGCTGTCTAAGATATGGCTGTCTAAGTTTTGGCACGATACCAATAATACGACTGGCACCAATTTGCGAGCCGTGTTTTCCACAGTTGACGTCACACATTCCATCGGCAACGATCGAGATTTTTCCGGTCTTTTCCGTAAAACAAAATGGCCGACACGTCAAAAAGCGACGTAAACAGTACAGTTTTTCGCCTTCTTTTACGATTTTCATGAAATATACTTGATTGTGACGGCAAAGAGGTGTATTGAATTGATCGCTTATACCTTATCAATGCGATTTTT
Organism: Steromphala cineraria; assembly: GCA_916613615.1. NCBI lineage: Eukaryota > Metazoa > Mollusca > Gastropoda > Trochida > Trochidae > Steromphala > Steromphala cineraria. The sequence goes on along the minus strand of OU744722.1, from coordinate 22,888,609 downwards.
ACGTCTTCGAAATGTACATGCTAAGCATTGTGAAGATATATGAACGAAGTTGGAGCAAAATCACCCGGGAGTTGCGCTTTAAATGATTTTTCAAATATTGGACCCCACCCAACTTTACAGGCTTGTCATAACGGTTATTCTGACTTGATTAAAATGAAACTTTATAAACATTGTTTAAAAAGGACACTCTTAAAAGTTAAACCAAAATGATATTTCTATATTGGTTTGTTTTTATTTTATGTCGATGGAAACACGCGGTAGCGTTTCTTTTGGACACTAGTTTATTTATAAGTGGAATTTACAAGTTAAAAGTGGTCATAACCAATAACCAAAAATATGGTAATTACCAGTTTCAAAAGTGGTTATTACGAAAAAAAAATGGTATTTACCAATTATAAAAGAAAAAAATTCAAAAAACCTTTTTTCCAAAAAAGTGGTATTTACCAGAAAAAAGTGGTTATTACCACTTTTAAAAGAGAAATTTCAAAAATCCATTCTGAGCCCTGTAGGCTTTCGCAATAACGGGCTTTCGTACACCAGACTCCCGTCCTTACAAAAGTGTATCTTCTAATTTGAGAACTTTTAGACCCTTGACCGTGATAGTCGACCAGCATCTTCCTACGCAAAGACTAAAACTCCAGTATCCAAACTGTCAGTTTATGAGTTTTCTAATGCCTGTTATAACATGAATTAAAATTTCACACGTTGCTTTTAAAGCATTAGCAGTTTTTTTTTGAAATTTTAAATTATTAATTTTCCACTGATGATTGAACGTTAATGCAAAACTGTAATGGATTATTTTTGATAGTCCATAGTCAGAGAACAAATGATAAAGATTAACATAAAGTCCATTGGCGGTCATTTTTGTGTGCACACCTTTTATTCATTTTGTGGAAGAAAAAGGAATCGCATGGCTGAACAAATATATTTGATTTATTACTGCTTTTTTGGTTAAATACATTGTCTTTCAATTGGAACCATTTATTTTCATTTTGCTGACATCATCTTATTTTCCCCTTAAATGTCAATTAAAATTGTCAGCATTTATAGGAGTTTACCATAGTGGCCTGAACTGAAAGTGGCTTTGAATCAGGACAATATGTCAAGCTACCGCCCACTTTTGTAAGAGATACTATCAAATTGAAAGCTGGATATCTGATGCGGTATTTATTGCCCCAAGCTGTATTTGCAAATGAGACTTCAGAAATAAAATCAAGTCATATCTAATGTTATTCGCATAGAGTCAATCTTCAAATCATAAACGACAGTTTGCCGTTCTAGAGTTTCAATTGACCGATTTTTGTTAGAATTCGTTCAGCGTCCCCAAACGAGGCTAAAATGTTAAACTTAATCATGGGTTACATAAACGACACATTGTTGTTATCTTCTTTTTGAAAATACTTGAGGCCCCTGATAAATACTTTATAAATTTGACATATCATTTACTGTAATATGTTTGCTATATTTGGTTTGTTACCATGATTTTTTTTATTTAATGAACCGTCAAATAATGTATGAATGTACAAATTCTTAGGCTGCATATTCTTGGTACCTTTTGACAAAAATATATTGGATCCTTTGAAGTTCATATTGATATTGGTTCCTGGAATTTTATATTGAAGCTTGCCTTCAACTTATTGATGAATATATATATGATTTATAAAATATGAATTATAGGCATTTTTTATGTTGTATTGTTTAAGATTGTTGGTGTTTATTTATTTAGATAAATAACATTTATCATATAATTAGCAATGAAATATAGGGTTATACAGTGAAAATATAATCCATATTTTAAGAAAAGCAGTAGAAAGTCATATTTTCACTGCAGTGAAAATATAGTCCATATTTTCACTGCGGTGAGAAAAGTAGGACCGAACCTATTACCTCCCTTTGAAACACGATTATCTCCCCTTGCGGAAATCGAACGCTTGCCTCGCGTCACGGCGTTGGTTAGGATCGAAGAAAAACGACTCTTTAGGATGTTTTCGGTATGTAACTATTTTCAGTTTGCAGTGCCAATTTATTCTTCGATTTCAAAAAGTCTCCCGAAGTCCATATCTTGTTGCTGTAGTTAATAATTGTTCATTTTATTGCAAAATAAATTTACGAAGCGAGCGACGACATAGCGCTTCACTCATTGTATCCTTTCGCGTCAATACTGACTTTCCAAAATAGATAAGGAGTCTTTCTTTCACCTAGTTATAACCAAAAATATATTGTGGAGCTGATATCATTTAACATTCACTCATTATATATTTTTCATAAAATTGTTTCCGATTAAATATCGAGTTATTTCTATCGAACTTTTTTTACCGAGAAAGGATAAATGGAGTTGCTAGACTGTCTAGAGCAAAACTTTGCCTTCCGATGTCTAACAACTCTGTTTTATGATCTTAAAATTGTATAATAAATAGACTAATTCATTGTTTTTGCCGATTATCATTTCTATCTCATCTCGTGAAGTGAGAAAGTATCATTTTCACTCGTGTCTGCGCCATTCTTTATCGTGTTGGCGTTTGTATAGATAACTACATTAAGATAACTTTTGTAAATTTACAATGACTTGTTTTTATCTTGTTGGCGTTTGCATAGATGATATATATATATATGTATATATATATTTTTTTAATTCACCATGACATGTTCTACATCTTGTATTTTGGAGCGGTATGAACATAACCTTTCAGCTTGTTTACCAATACCATAATTTATTGAAATAAATATATTTAAACCAAATTAAAAATGTATCTACTTGAACAAAACGAAAATGAATAAATAACTGTATACAAAATAGGAAGTTTTAAGAAAATGATATATAAAACTGGTATGACTTGAAAACAAAAGATTTAATAACAGTTTGCCTCATTAATTGATTGAACCACTGATGTCTTAATCATTAGACAGTCTATTTTATATCGATGTTATCCTATAAACCACACCAAAATACCTTCATACTTGTCTAATAGGGCGATCTCACTCGCTATACAGTAACGTTATGGTGCATTAGGGGAATGCGGCAGTCCATTGTTATGCCCCCGAATCGGAGATTCCGGGGGTATATTGTTTTTCACCTGTCCGTCTGTCCGTCCGTCTGTCTGTCCGTCCGTCTGATCGTCCGTCTGTCCGTTTGTCCACAAACACTTTAACCTTGGTCATAACTTTTGATTGGTCAGAGCTAGGTCTTTGATACTTGACATGTGGATCCCTTGTGATGAGACCTTTCAGATGACACCATGACATTTGACCTTGTGACCTTGACCTTGACACAGCGAGCAGGATGCATCCGGGGGCATTCGTGTTTCACGAACACATCTTGTTTTTCATGATGTAAAACCTTTGAAAATTAATCCTTGACAGTGATGAAATCTTAAATAATGAATAAATTTGCCTATGATATATTCTACATGATTTTCATTCATAATACAAGGTAAATGATGTCATTACGTTAAATCATAATACATTTTTTGACGTTGGTTGGCGTCAAAATGTTAAAAGGTCAGATTGAGACTATTTTCGATGTCATCAGACTAATGGAACTATAAACTTTAAGTTTTATGACGTTGACTTTTCAATAAAAGAAACGAATGTATTCATCGGCAATCATATTTCACAAAACAATATTGTAATGAATATGTTGCTTCAGAGGTCGTTCTCCTACGTGAACTCATTTCTTTAAAATACATTAAATTCAGTATCGATGAGTTAAATCAGATGTGCATCTGTAAAATAATTTTGATGATCTTACTTTTAAAGTTAAAAAAAAACATTTAAAAAACTGCTAAAATAATGTTTAAATGCTTCTTAAATCAAGGTACACTTTTATAAAATATATCTGTTCACTGCAACTGATTTTATAAGAATGAATGGAAAAAAGAAAATCCACAATTTCTTGAATTTTTTTTTTATTTCATTCCTTTTTCTTTTATGCAGTTTTAACGAGTAGAAACACGTTTTTATATTAAGAAAGTAGATACATTATAACCTAAAAACTATATGCAAAACATATTCGACTATCCGCTTCTGTACTGGCGGATACTCGAGTGAAGATGTTTTTTAACAAGTGTAAACATGTTAAAGATTTACTTTATCAATATATGAATGCATACGTTTATTATTGACAAAACTGTAAAAAGGCTTTATGAATATGGTTCATCTCAATCTGTACGTGTACATCACATGTCATTACGTTTCCTTTTTGTCATGTGATAAACATTCAAACACAAATGAAAAAATTCATTATAAAAATAGTCATGATAAAAAGAAACATATTGCGTCAAATAGAAACACAAGGAAATTATGTACATCTGAGCATGAGACTTAAATTAAGCGATCTAATTGCCTTACAGGACATATGTTATTAGAAACGATCGAACTAGGAATGTATCAAGCTTTTAACAACCTCAAGTCTAAACTGAGAACAAAACATTTAACATTCTTTTTTAAGATATTTCTGGAACTTCTCCGATTTCTTATACAAAACATAAATATTAATGATATCACGAACACGAAAATAGATGTCACCAATTGTATAGATAACAAAAATTATTACATACATGTATGTAGATAACCATAGGTTGGAAGTAAGTTAATATCGACAGGAATGCAAAAAAAACCTATATATATCTACAAAATGTTGGGTGTCCCTTGATTGGTAACTCAGTTCAAGTATACAGAACTTTTTCAATAGCATCGTATTCTATATACATATTTTCAAACATCTAAATGGAATTGGTGCAGTATCCACACAAACTTTAATGTTCAACAATCGTTATGATTATATGAATTTGAATTATCATAATGAACATGAATTTGGTTGGAGGACGTTAACAACAATTGTTTCCATGATCCAATTGTCAGGACGGACTTGACATCAAACATAAACAGCAACGCTTGTAAAAGGTTTAAAGGGGCAGTAGCACTTTTAGGGGGACTATAAGGTGCAATCAGGAAAATGGTTCCAGGTGAAAGACAATGTATTTAAACTAAACGAAGCAGTAATAAATCAAATGTATAATGTCAAGTTCAGCCATGCGATTCCTTTTTTCTTACAAAAAATGATTTAAAGGTGTTCACACAAAAATGGCCGCCAATAGACTTTATGTGAATCTTTATCATTTGTTCTCTGACTATGGATGATTGGTTTGTGAAGTGAGAATTTTGACACTATCAAAATATTACCTTTAGCAATAACGACCAATTATAAGTGAAAAATATTATATTTTTTTCAAAAAACGTGCTACTGTCCCTTTAAGACATTTTTCAAATGAGTTCAACTCGCAAGCTTATTGGTCACATATGGCTGGTGGCAACGTCGGCAAATGCTTTATAACATGACAATGGGAAAGTATAACTTGGCAAAATGTGTATTATGCACAGTATTCAAATACTGCATATCTTGCCAAATAGTATAACTGGGCCAAACCTGTCTTTTGCACAGTTTTCAAATACTAGATATCTTGCAAAATAGCTTTACATTGCTGACTTTATTTTGATCTGGTTGTATCAAATTATAGTTTTCTTTGCAGATAAGTAATGTCAGTCGGTTTCTCTGACGGCATGCCCGGCTTTGTTTTAATTTGTCTCGACTCACAGGCCATTCTATTCTGACGTCTCAGCATATGGTCAGGACCATTCATTCGATTTGTCAAAGACTTTCCATTAGGGTTCGCAAAAGTTCATTGTGACTTCGTCGCTTTTCTTGGGATGAGTTTGCAGTTAAAACGTTTTGGCATGATAATGAGACCAGGTTCCCAGTCGTATGGATTGTGTGAAGGAAGAGGTTCGCGTCCTGATGGAACAATCTCATACTTCTGGAACAGCGTCACAATGAACATGAATATCCGAGACTTAGCGAAACCTTCTCCCGGACAGCTTCTCTTGCCGATACCAAATGAGACGAGCCTGCGACAAATACAACATTTGTTTTACGTTTTCTTCATTATAAGTATTGAGTAACTATAATAAATGCTCTTGTTATAATGGATTTTCCCTTTTTCCGTGAATAATTTGGTATAGTTATAGTTTAAAATTGTATTCTGTTCCGTCTGAAATTAAATGAATGGAAAAATAATGATAGCTCAGGACGACCAATATATCTCGTTTCGCAAACTAGTCTTTTCCATCCTGTTCCGTCACAGTATTTCAATGTACAAGGCTAAAAGTTTGTCTTTCTGAGAGGACAATTGAAACAAATATCGCCGTCCTCTCATACGGGAACTGCCACTGCTGAATCCAAAGGCCTTAATTGGTAAAATATACACAGTTACACTTGGCAATTCCGTGAATGGTATCTACAAATCTTAACGGGTTCAGTATCCTATTGGAGCATTATAAGACGTTACATAATGTCATGGTCAGACCATATGTCTCTGAACCACTCACCGTCTCCTGGTATCGCTGAGTGGATCAACAAGACTGCCGTCCTCCTCCAGGAAGCGCTCTGGTCTGAAGTCACCCGGTGAGTCCCACAGTTGGTCGTCATGGTCCACGTGAAACAGGTTCGGTAGAATCTACACATGATATGTGGTATTTCAGGTACTGAACAGTCATATATTTCATTGTCTACAATCTACGTACTATCAAAGGCAAAGAATTTCGGAATATGGGAAGATTATTGTTTCGTTGAGACGGAGTACAAAATCAATTCTCATATCGGGTTTTCTTACCCAAGCGGGAAAGGATATGCCGGGTATTAAAGTTTGCATAATGGTCATTGGAATTACAGTTTTTCTAAAAATAACACGCATTTTGATTGGTTAACGGAACTATTTTGTATCCATTCATGAATCTCTTGGATGTTCTACTTCAGTTGAGAGATATAGATATAAAATCTTCTACCTAAATTGCGAAAGTCACACATTACTGCAACATTTTAATGGGAAATCAATACCCTTTGATGTTTTCTTTGCCGTAAATAAAAGTTTAAATCTTCAAGGCGGCACTAGGTGGGAGAGTCCCCGGGCGAACTGTCGTAACGTCATAGCTCTATGACGTCATTGAACATGACGTCAAACAGTGACGTCATACATTCCTCACTAGGTTTGTCAAACGTAACGAAAGCTAACAACGTCTTACTTTTTCTTTCCGGTTGTGCGCAGTCAATAAAAACGATTTTTTATGATATGAGACAACAATTATTTTGATATAATGTGATATCAATATAATAAACTATTTCAAATTAGATTGTGAGATGCGAACTACTTAGAGCCGCCCATCCTGAAGTAGTGAGCAAAATTATGAATGGCGTATGAGTACAATTGTACTTTACCGGCCGAGTGTAGTTTTTTAACTTTTCTCTTCCCCCCCAGTTTTTACGCATCAAAATTATCTTGGGTAAGAAAAAGAATAACCAACTCGATGCTCGGAATTACAGATTATCTGTCCCTCGGGAATTATTGTGTCAAACTCCTCGCTGAAGCTCGGAGTTTATCACAATAATTAACTCAGGACAGATAATCCGTAATTCCTCGCAACTCGTTGATTATTCTTATAATATGCCTTTCATACTCGACCCACAGACATGTAAACTGATATAAACTGGTTCAATGATTGATTTTTATTTTTGATTTATTGACTTGTTTTGGGTGTTAAATATGGTGTTTTATAATCAATTATTTATTAAGCAAAGTATATAGTGTGACAGGTCAGATCAAAAGTATTCCTATTAGCTTCGGCTTGAGGGATATCTCTTTGGCCGAACAGGTAAAGTGTAGTACTCTCGAACCCGGAGGTCCCGGGTTCATGAAAATATTGGATTTTTTCCTGCTACATTTAGCGCCTTAAGTGGGGCCCCGGGTGCTGCCCTGTTTTTCACAACACCCCGAGTACGTCGAACTGAGGTGCTTGTTTACTCCAAATCGTATGACTCGAGGACGAGTCACTTTATTGAGGGGGTGTATGTGGCAGTGTTAGATATCAGCATTTCTACTAGCCTTGGCTAGAGAGATATATCTTTAGCCGAATCTGTGGAGTGTCCACAGGAACCCGATATTGTAAATAAAATGTAGGTAAAACGTGGGTAAGAAAGAATAGAGTACTCTATTTATAGAGGGGACGGGTCTTTCTTATCCACGTTTTACCTACATTTTATTTACAATATCGGGTTCCTGTGGGAGTGTCTCCCTCTCAGCCCGGAGGTTCCAGGTTCGAATCCCGGTAAAGGTGATCCCATAATCACTTCTGTTACGTTTGGCATCCGACGTCGTCCGGGACTATAAGTTCTTTTCAGGTCTGTAAATCCTAATTAATTGGTATGTAAATCCTTCATAGGCATATCTGTCGAATGTTGTACTCAAGGACGAGTCACTTGGACAGGTCAAATGCATTCCTAGTGGTTTCGGCTGGAGGGGTATATCTTTGGCCGAACAGGTCGAGTATAAGACTCCAAACCTGGAGGTCCCGGGTTCGAATCCCGCTGGACCCTAAAATATTGGAATTTCATTCCTTGCTAAATGTATTTATTAAGAGGTATCCCCAATTGACAATAGGATTGATACTCACAACTGTGTTTTGGGGTATAGTAAAACCCTTGTACTCAAAGGTCTCTGAAGCTACGTGGGGGAACCCTATTGGTAGTTGACTGGAGCAGCGCATGTTCTCGAGAAAAACAGCCTCGAAGTACGGCATTCTGTGTCGGTCCCGGAGACTGGGTGTGCTGTCTCCCAACACGTCCACTATTTCCTGATAGAGTCGTTCTTGGATTTCTGGTTTGTGTAGGCAGATCAGCAGTATTGACTTTATTGTTGATAAGGTCGGAACAAAGCCTAGAAATAGCAAAAGTATTACCTTGAAACTGAAAGGAATTACAATATTATGACATTTTAAGTTAAGGATGCAAACCAAGAAAACTTTCCACTAAGCATCCGTGGATAAAACCGACGTGGTAAACCACCAGAAAGAAGATTCAAAGTTAGAAATTATAAATTGAGATAAAACCGTAAGTACAAAGGTAAAAAGAAGTGTGTGTTATTTACGAACATAAGGTCAATAAAAAAGATGTCAATTAAAAGAAAATGAAATGTCTATAGTAAAAGACAAATTTGGTTTGTGTTAACAAGACGAACAGTCGCCAATTGCCGATCCAATAAATAACTTCTGGACAGAAGGGAACCTTTCGGGTATTTAAAATAATATTTAAAAGGCAACCAAACCAAAGAATAATCCGGATAAACAAAGATAGCCATTTATTCAACAGAGCGATGTTAATGAAGTCAAAATGGTGACTCACTAGCTGCAATGATCTCCATGGTAACGACCCGGACCTGGTCCTCTGTAACCAAACTGCCTTCTTCTCGCATCTTCTTTATGTACGTGTTGATCACACCCTGATCGCTGTTCTTGAAGTTCTCCTGTTTTATTAATTTAAGAGCTTCATTAAAATGTTACCTAACGTTGATAAAATTAACCATTTTGTGTTGTAGTGTTCATAGAGGTTATCTAACGTACTTGCATAGTAGAGTTCATAGTAAACGTCTAACTTACAAAGTAGTGTTCATAGAAGATGTCTGACTTACAAAGTAGTGTTCATAGAAGATGTCTAGATCTAGATCTAACTTACAAAGTAGTGATCATAGAAGATGTCTAACTTACAAAGCTGTGTTCATAGAAGATATCCAACATACAAAGTAGTGTTCATAGAAGATGTCTAACTTACAAAGTAGTGTTCATAGAAGATGTCTAACTTACAAAGCTGTGTTCATAGAAGATATCCAACATACAAAGTAGTGTTCACAGAAGATGTCTAACTTAAAAAGTAGTGTTCATAGCAGATGTCTAACTTACAAAGTAGTGTTCATAGAAGATGTCTAGATCTAACTTACAAAGTAGTGTTCATAGAAGATATCAAACATACAAAGTAGTGTTCATAGAAGATGTCTAACTTACAAAGTAGTGTTCATAGAAGATGTCTAACTTACAAAGTAGTGTTCATAGAAGATGTCTAACTTACAAAGTAGTGTTCATAGAAGATGTCTAACTTACAAAGTAGTGTTCATAGAAGATGTCTAACTTACAAAGTAGTGTTCATAGAAGATGTCTAACTTACAAAGTAGTGTTCATAGAAGATGTCTAACTTACAAGGTAGTTATCATAGAAGATGTCTAACTTACAAGGTAGTGTTCATAGAAGATGTTTAACGTACAAAGTAGTGTTCATAGAAGATGTCTAACTTACAAAGTAGTGTTCATAGAAGATGTCTAACTTACAAGGTAGTGTTCATAGAAGATGTTTAACGTACAAAGTAGTGTTCATAGAAGATGTTTAACGTACAAAGTAGTGTTCATAGAAGATGTCTAACTTACAAAGTTGTGTTCATAGAAGATGTCTAACTTACAAAGTAGTGTTCATAGAAGATGTCTAACTTACAAAGTATCGTTCATAGAAGATATCTAGTTTACAAGGTAGTCTTCATAGAAGATGTCTAACTTACAAAGTAGTGTTCATAGAAGATGTCTAACTTACAAAGTAGTGATCATAGAAGATGTCTAACTTACAAAGTAGTGTTCATAGAAGATGTCTAACTTACAAGGTAGTGTTCATAGAAGATGTTTAACGTACAAAGTAGTGTTCATAGAAGATGTTTAACGTACAAAGTAGTGTTCATAGAAGATGTCTAACTTAGAAAGTATCGTTCATAGAAGATATCTAGTTTACAAGGTAGTGTTCATAGAAGATGTCTAACTTACAAAGTAGTGTTCATAGAAGATGTCTAACTTACAAAGTAGTGTTCATAGAAGATATCTAGTTTACAAAGTCGTTATCATAGAAGATGTCTAACTTACAAAGTAGTGTTCATAGAAGATGTCTAACTTACAAAGTAGTGTTCATAGAAGATGTCTAACTTACAAAGTAGTGTTCATGGAAGATGTCTAACTTACAAAGTAGTGTTCATAGAAGATGTGTAACTTACAAAGTAGTGTTCATAGAAGATGTTTAACGTACAAAGTAGTGTTCATAGAAGATGTCTAACTTACAAAGTTGTGTTCATAGAAGATGTCTAACTTACTAATTAGTGTTCATGGAAGATGTGTAACTTACAAAGTAGTGTTCATAGAAGATGTCTGACTTACAAAGTAGTGTTCATAGAAGATATCTAACTTACAAAGTAATGTTCATAGAAGATGTCTAACTTACTAATTAGTGTTCATGGAAGATGTGTAACTTACAAAGTAGTGTTCATAGAAGATGTCTGACTTACAAAGTAGTGTTCATAGAAGATATCTAACTTACAAAGTAGTGTTCATAGAAGATGTCTAACTTACAAAGTAGTGTTCATAGAAGATGTGTAACTTACAAGGTAGTGTTGATAGAAGATGTGTAACTTACAAAGTAGTGTTCATAGAAGATATCTAACTTACAAAGTAGTGTTCATAGAAGATATCTAACTTACAAAGAAGTGTTCATAGAAGATGTCTAACTTACAAAGTAGTGTTCATAGAAGATATCTAAGTTACAAAGAAGTGTTCATAGAAGATATCTAACTTACAAAGTAGTGTTCACAGAAGATGTCTAACTTACAAAGTAGTGTTCATAGAAGATGTCTGACTTACAAAGTAGTGTTCATAGAAGATGTCTAACTTACAAAGTAGTTATCATAGAAGATGTCTAACTTACAAGGTAGTTATCATAGAAGATGTCTAACTTACAAGGTAGTGTTCAAAGAAGATGTTTAACTTACAAAGTAGTGTTCATGGAAGATGTCTAACTTACAAAGTAGTGTTCATAGAAGATGTCTAACTTACAAAGTAGTGTTCACAGAAGATGTCTAACTTACAAAGTAGTGTTCATAGAAGATGTCTAACTTACAAAGTAGTGTTCATGGAAGATGTCTAACTTACAAAGTAGTGTTCATAGAAGTTGTCTAACTTACAAAGTAGTGTTCACAGAAGATGTCTAACTTACAAAGTAGTTATCATAGAAGATGTGCCCAATCTTCTGTTTGAGGTCCACCATGCGCCTCCAGCGGGTCCCGTAGCTGTTGGGCAGGAACCTGAGGAAGGGGAAAGTGGACAGGACGATCTCCTGGTCAAGGGCCAGAGATTGGTTTATGTAGTGGTCAAGCTCAGCCATCACCTCGAGGTTCGGACTGTCTGGTCGTGGGAGCTCGCCCGTGATCTGAGAGAGAGGGAGGTGGGGATGGAGAGTTAGATTGAATACGTTCTGAATAGTATAGATATACAGTGCCTTAAAGGGGCAGTAGCACGTTTTTTGATAATTTTATATTCTAAATATTTCAATGATAATTGTAAGTTAATGCTAATTGTATTATCTTGATAGTGTCAAAAAATCTCATTTCACAAACCAATCATCCATAGTCAAAGGATAAAGTATGACGATTCACATAAAATCCACTGGAAACCATTTTTTGTGAACACCTTTAATTCATTTTGTGTAAGAAAAAGGAATCGCATGGCTGAACTTTACGCTATATATTCGAATTATTAGTGCAGATACATTGTCTTTCAATTGGAACCATTAATTTTAATTTTCCTGACATCACCTTATATTTCCCCTAAAAACGTGCTACTGTCCCTTTAATGAAATAACGATTAAATACGACATAATTTAGGTTACCTGGAAATATTTATTCGACAGTTTATTTATGATATATTTCTTTTTTCATACACGGCGTTACTATTACAATTTTAATACGTATGCAACTGGGAAGATATCGGTTGAAAAATATATATGTCGATTGAAAAAATTAACACGTGTGAATGTCATTTGGGGAGGGGGGAGGGGGTATTATGTTGCAATGTTTGTTTAACGTCATAGCCGACTATATGACGTCGTAGTTTGTTTATGAACGTTCGTTCTTAATGAGGCAACGGCTCTTAGATTTCTTTTAATCTTAGATTCATATATGTACGTCCTTTGTTTCGCTCACGAAGCGCCAATATTCAGGCACTTGTATCGTATTCTTAGTATGACACAGTCATGAATGTAATATTTTCATGGCTTACATCTATGTAAGAAAGATTGCAAATTTGTCAATCTAAATATACCCTAGGGTAAGCATATGCTTGTTTTCTGGAAATATAACAAGAACAGAAAAAAGTATTGTTATTAAAATAGCAAATATGCCCTAAAAACATTAACCCTTAAGCGCCCGTGTGTATTTGAGGGCGACAAGATGCTACAAACAAATATGGTTATGAGAAATATACGCAAAGGTCAGAAGAATGAGAGCATATAAATACATTCTGTCACAGGCCTATTGACGTCTGTGTCTAAAAGATCGTTGTGGTCCATAGTTGATGAATGGGACACGTGATAAGACTTCAAAACTTCAGGTCGAACACGTGATCAACTTCATATTGCACCCAATCATGGACACTTTAGGCATGTATAAACGATTTTGTCAGTTGACCTAACCGACGGTTTTGATTGGACAAGATCCGTCAATGAACGTCTAATCGGATCACGGGAGTGAATACATAGACATCACGTGATATCCAAAGTTCATTCAGAGAAAACACGCAATGAATGAACATTGAAACGTCGCACACGTATTTTGTTGATCAGAACAACTTAAAGGGGCAGTAGCACGTTTTTTGACAATTTTATATTTTAAATTTTTGTCATGATAATTGTACGTTAATGCTTAATTGTATTATTTTGATAGTGTCAAAGATCTCATTACGCAAACCAATCGTCTATAGTTAGATAACTAGCATTAAAAATCCACATAAAGTCCATTGGCGGTCATTTTTGTGTGAACACCTTTAATTCATTTTGTGTAAGAAAAATAAATCCCATGGCTTAACTTTACCACATAGATTTGATTCATTACTGTTTCAATCAATTTCAATACATTGTCTTTCAATTTGAACCATTTTTATCTCATTTTCCTGACCTTATATTCCCCCTAAAAACGTGCTGCTGTCCGTTTAAGGTAATGAACATACTTTATACGCCATTTAAATATATAATTTTCCAGTATCCAATATCATAATTTTTTACCGATGAAAAAAAGTATTCATAAGTACATGTATGTCAAAATTAAAGTAAATAGTTTTGACGTCTTTACAAACCTGTTGCTGATTGTGATTTTCCCGATAATAATAAGTGATAAGTACGTGCTACTCGTATCAATACTGTTCGTATAAGGTGTGTATGTAACACTCTAATTGATTGTGTGTAAAATTCGATCAACAGTGTTTGGCTTACGTACCAACGGGCCATTGCTTGAAATAATAATCCTTAATCATAAGAATATTTTAATACAACTTTGATAAAAAAAAAGGTGTAAAATGTGTATGAATAGTTTTTCTATTTTGCGACACCAAAACCTTAACTGAAAGTTTAATTTTTTTATCTAAACATCTAAACCCTCTTTTTTTCAAAACAGAAATGTACTAAGCATCTTATTAGGAAATAGGTATTACTAATTTAATAGGAGATTTTTCATATTGATAAAGAATCACCTTTTTAAAAAGTTTTTAAAATAGTCATGTTACTACAGATATGTTGTGAAGTTCACCATATTACAGCATTATGATAATAACTATTATTGACATTATTAATGACCTGTTAGTATGACTCACTTTCACTCTCTCTGCAGGTGTCGCTATCGGTAACCGCCCTTGTTGTAATGACGAGTCATACCTGGCTAAATGTTATCACACAGGTGAAGCGCTAACATGACGTAACGCCCTTAAAGAGACACAGAGTACATGTATGTTGATAGCATCACATATCTCAAATTTTGGAATCGATGTTATTACATCGGGAACCACTAATTGTAACTGAAAATAACAAGTTAAAGGTCAATCAGTACATTATAGCGATTTTGATCGAAAAACGGACAATGTGGCTCGAGTGGAGCGCGCAAATTCGCCAAACATATGAAACCTTGTCATAAGCTGACAGGAAGATACATGTATATTCCATTCGATAGTGTTTATTAGGTATTGTAACTAATAGGTAGATTAATTGGATGCATAATTTCGAATATTAAACGTATTTGAGATGTTTTCTTGATTTTTCCATAAAATCAAGCTATTTAGAGATATTATGCATAAATGGAACTTCAATCAGCATATTAGATATTTTGTAGCTTATCAAAACCAAATAACATTTTCAGAAAGATACTCTGTGTCACTTTAACAACTAGGTATTCACCACCTCTCCTTGATTAAAGAACTGATCTAACTAAATTTTTTAAAAGTGTGATATTATTTTTTTTATTCCATATGATCATATAACGTGTCTGGCACGTTTATAATGTAATGAATAAATTATGATTGTTTGGAAAAGATACAATCTAATGAATAATGTTATGAAACAAGAAGTATCCTTTTTTAGATACACAGAATAAATATTTAAAGATCGAACTCAATAATGATGACAGAAAAAGGTTAATAAAAGAATGAATGAATTAATAGATTTGGATATAAGTAAAATGTTGTTTCTTTGGTCCATAATCATACTCCTACATCGGGTAGATGGACAAATACATATGTTGACAACACCAACAAACATTTAATTATAGTATTTATCATATACCTATCTATGATATGGAGCGCTTTGCACATACGATACTTGTCACCAACTTCCGCCCATATTGCCCACCCGGGCCGCAAATCCATATCAGCCATATCAGCCCTAGGGCCAAAAATCCATATCAGCCGTATTGCCCGGCTAGTAGGCAAGCTATGCAATCAATTCACGCATGCTCCCAAACACATCGAAATACAGAGCCCATTACATGTTTATAACATTTTTGTCGTATTTTTGTCGTTTGATGACAATTATTATTGGGATAAGAGTACCAGAGAAAATGATTGTGTTTGCCGGAAATTTGATTTGGAAGAGGTTATGAAAATAAGGTCATGGCGCGACCGGGGAAATGAAACGGATACAAAATAATTTGTAGGCATTTTTTTCATGTTTATCATCCCTTTTAAACAGTTACAGTTTGTAGTATATGATAAAAATGTTATGATATGACAGTTTTCCTTTCGCCGGTCACATCAAACCTCGACCCCCATATCAGCCCTCTGGCCTTCGGCCCTCGGGCTGATATGGCGGTCTCGGCTTGATATGACCGACGAAAGGAAACCTGTCATGTAATAACCTCTTATTTTATCATATAATATTGGTGAGTCTTGGTACTTCGATAACTGACATTTTTATGGTGATATTATTTCACGTCAGCCTGATCATTTGAGTGAGTGAGTTATTGTTTTACGCCGCTTGGGCAATATTTCAGCTATAAGCGGCGTCTAATCTAATCTAAGGAACGCGATAAGTTGAATAACAACCCTACATCCAAGTCAGATTGTCAAACCATAGGAAATAACTTATGAACAAATGGGTAAATTAATCTAAACCAAACCATTGAAGGAATGAAGAAATGAAGGAATGAGTGTAGACCTACCAGAATGTGAAGCACAGTCAGCAGATAGTTGGAGGCGATGTCTGTGACGGGCACCTGTTCACCTGGTTCCATCGTCTCCAACTTGCTCATTACCGTCTCCAGGTGAGACCTCAGAATGGAGTCGATCTTGGCACCGCCGTTCTCGTGTAGTTTGATGGAAGAATGGAAGATTTGACGCAGTTGTTTCCATAACTTCGAAGCAGGAGAAAAACTAATACCACAGCCTTTGAAGAAATATTTTCCAATAAAATTTGGAGGTCTGTCATTTGTTATATTCCTATTTGGCCCATTAAATATCTGGCGCATAGCTTCTGCGGAATTCAGAACTAAGATGTTTTGCCCCGGAATCTGCAGAAAAAATATTTCTCCAAAATCTCGAGCCCATTTAACGAATAATTTGTAAGTCGTTTGATCGAGGACAGCCTTAAAGAAGGCCTTATAGGCGGCAAGACCTGTGGGCCCAGGCGGCAGGGTACCTTTAAAGCGCTTCAAGTAAGATGAGAGAAACACTGTGCCAAGTATTATACACAACACGAGGAAACTCGTGAGGAATTCCATGGCAAGAGGTAGCTTACAAATGACTTACATTTTGTCGTACCGCCGTTTATAGAGTTTAAATTGTAGGCGTTTTGTTCGCTACCTCCTCCCCAGTCTAGTAGTCCCCCCCTTCCCTCCCCCATCTAGAAGTCCCTCCTACGACGCCATTGGCTACGGAGACTCGTGCGTATTGAGTTGACACGTGCGAGGAGGTCGGAAACAAGGTCTCGGTACGTTGCATGATCATTGAATGAACGTTTCGACATACAGATAAATTTGTTGGGCTTGAGTCATACTATTATGAATGGAATGATAAGGCAGTTATATGTAAACAGTTAATTGCCCTGCTCCAATGTTGGTTAACTAATAGTGATCTCCTTTACAACCAAGGGTCAATGTACATAGTGTTGTGAACAGGTGTACTTTTATATAGATGTACTTGTCATGGTTGGCATAACAAACACAAAATCCATGAGAAATGTTATCCTCTGTCACCCGGCTTAATGGCTTGGCCTTTTGAACAAGCATACATTTTTCTGCCAAAAAAACTCCAAAAACATATATTTTCTTTTATCAAGTTACTCTTTTGATCATCTTACATTTTAAAATATATTTCAACTTTAAATTGTTAATTAAAAACCTTCTCTCCGAACACACATGGGTCAATTTTTGTATATCACGGTTGACTATACATTATTAAAGCAAGCCTAACTGATATGTATATTTCAAACTCTAAAATCTAACAGCTTTTAGGGAGAACGTTTCATATATGTCTTACTAAATAGTCTTCTCTGCAAAATAATAATGTTTTTAATTAATATTCCTTATTCTAATTATGTTAAAAGTTTGACTACATAAGATGTTTGTCAATTTCTATGTCAACCGCTTTTATTTTCATGTCTGTAGCCCATCCCAGTTTAACGATTTGAACGCTTTGAGGTGACGTCATAAGTTTTCTTTATACGCGATACGAATGTGCATAGTAAACTGTTGAACATATGTTAGATAGCTTTAGCGGGAAATGATGTCGTTCTTGTCCAGACAGTAAAAGGCTCACGGTTGTATGTGTATTGCATAAAAACAGACATATTATACGTAAATCATAAATAAATTCCTTATCCAATATGTATAATGTATAAATGTATAAGTATATTTGTGTCACATTGTTATTGTCGAGTTTATCCTTTTTTTCGTACAGTATTTTATTCAGGCAAAATCTAGTAAAAAAAAACATCTCTTGTTATAAATTCCTAATCTAAACAAACGTTATAGAGTAGTATGGTGACAATAACATTTTATCACTACGATGACGTCATGTAACAATAACCTATGGTCCCACGTTATCTTATGACGTCACACTATTACCGTGGCGACGGGTTTTCCTATGCGGCCGCTAAACTTTTTGCCAAAACCAGGATCTCGAAAAATAATAACTAGAATACATATCAATTCTTCAAATGCATCATGCTTATATCATTTTAACATAGAAGATTTATGATTTAAACGCTTGTGGATGCGTCACTGGTGAAAGCTCTCTTCATCACTCGATGAGATAATCTTCATACCCACAAAGTGGAATGAATTGGATACGAAGTAGCCAGTTTTGTTATCCGAGACAGAAATACGTAGAACACAACCGACTATCGGTCAACGTATCACTGTTTCATTCACAGCATTACTGCAGACACAGCAGACTTTGAATCAAAGAAACTATGACATATTGTGCTTCATGATGCAGATCTTAAAGGGGCAGTAATCACGTTTTTTTTAATTGTTCATATTTTCAATTTTTCACTGATAGTTTTACGTTAATGCTATTTATATTTGATACTGTCAAAAATCTTATTACACAAACCAAACATTGATAATCAGAAAACAAATTATAAGGATT
Organism: Steromphala cineraria; assembly: GCA_916613615.1. Classification (NCBI taxonomy): domain Eukaryota; kingdom Metazoa; phylum Mollusca; class Gastropoda; order Trochida; family Trochidae; genus Steromphala; species Steromphala cineraria. Next base: position 22,869,800 of record OU744722.1, on the reverse strand, counting down.
CACATTAAATCCATTGGCGGCCATTTTTATGTGAACACCGTTTAATCATTTCATGTAAGCAAACGGAATCGCATGACTGAATTGTACATTATATATTTGATTTATTACTATTTCATTGAGTTTGAATATATTGTCTTTCAATTGAAGCCATTTATTTTGATTTTCCTAACATAAGCTGTTATGCCCTCTTAAACGTGTTACTGCCCCTTTAAAACGTTTCACAAACACCCTCGCACCTCTAATGAAGTATTGCATTTTGTATAAGGTTGGGTTTAAACTTTAAAGCAGACACGTCCACTCAACGTGACAGCTGTCTTCTGTGGAAATGGAAGAGAATTAGAAAAATGTTGGTGCTTTGTGATAACTTGATTACCCTGGAAGGCAATGGTATTTTGTATGAATGAAGAGCTTCTCATTCAAGTCTCTTTTTCCGCAGTAAAAGGCCTTAGATCCATGTACAAAACATTTATACAAATAAAGACAAAATTATATTTGAGAGAACATTAAAATATACAATCCAAGTTAATTTGATGATATTATCATTGAGCACAGAGAAAGTGCATTTCTTATAAAAGATGAGTATTATAACGAGTTTTTTAATTTTGACATTTTGTACTTTTTGCCAATCCGAGAAAGAATCGATTTTGCATTTATTTTATGAATGTAAACTTGTCAAACCGATTTGGGAAAAAATAGAAAAATGGATTTTTGATAAAACAGGAACCGATGTCAAATTCTCGAAGAAAAACATCATTTTAGGTTATTGTGAGAAGAGAAATTATGTCATTAATTTGATAATTACTGTCTGTAAATACACTATATATAAAATGAAGCTACAGGAAAAGATTCCAAACTTTAAATATGTAAAAGAAGATATTAAGACAGCATATTACATTGACCGCTTTAACTCCTATTCAAAGTGCAATTATGAATGCTTTCTCAAATTCTGGTCAGTCTGTCATAACCTTTTTTGATACCATTTTACACACTTGTATACTCAAATGTATCTATCCGATCACACATTTGCTTGTTTATCAAACCTTTTTGTTAATGCAATGTTGTTATGTACTGAATTGACTTTGTGACTTGTATTGTATGGAGTTTCAAAAATAAAAAATTAAAAAAAAAATTTTTTTTTTTGACATTGTTAAGTTTTTTGTAAGTAACTAATATGAACATTGTCAGGTAAATTTGGGATGTACTTCCCTCTTAATTCAATAGAACAAGGACATTTTAATATTTAAAAAAAGTGAAATTCAGTGTAAACAACTTCTTATTACAGAATAACGACAATTCGTTTAGATATTTATACCGTTTTCGTGGTTCTTTCACATGTCAAAACTTTGCTATTCTTATAAAAAAGCATTCTCTCCCCACAGAGGCAGATCAAGTCAAGAAATGTTGATACAGCCTCTGTTATATTACGCCGAAATCCCTGTGTTCCGGCAGTTTCCCCTGGCGGAAAAAAATTGCCCCACAATCCATTAATTTTGAATTTCTTTGTCAAATGGAAATGCAACTCGCAAGGAAAGGGTGGTTCATATCACAATGCCTTTGCCATCATTTAGTAGCCAAAAGGATGATTTAAGAACAGAGTCGCTGATTGCACAACTAACATTGGTTGCCTCCAAGCAGGCATCTCCCATTCTATCCCACAAACTCGGCGTAATATAGCAGAGGCTGTATCAACATTTCTTGACTTGATCTGCCTCTCTGGGGAGAGAATGGAAAAAAAGGTGTTCGTACAAAAAAATGTTGTTGCATGCAGTAGTTGTCCTTTGGTAACGTCATGTTCATAGATTGAAACTAAACAAGGAATTATAATGATTGGTTATAAAAAATCTTCCCCATTTATAAAAGCAATATCCACGACAATTTTTTTCCGTATCGTTTTGATATACTTAATATAAGAAGAAACTTAAGAAAGATATAAAGTGGTCATATAAAATATATTGGAAAAATGTATTTGTTATCAAACTTTTAACAGTATGTATATGAATATAAAATATTTCAAACTTTTCATATATCCCTAATTATTTTGGTCCATTATAATCTTAAATTGCAAGCATTAATCATCGAAACTTAAAATCGTGACCAAAAAATCCATAAAAGTTTGCCAGAACGTGAACATTCAATCGAAATATGATTATTTCCCAAATGTCAATACACAACTTCCTGACGTATGTAATTAATTCTCCAAATCAAAAGTGGCTCGTTTTCGTTTTAACAGTTGGAGTTTTTCAGTCACACGTAAATAGTCTGTGTTTAGGAAAACGATTATATGTAACCTTTCGAAAGATAATTAGACTGAGTTTCTTGTTGATGTTTTCTCTAAAGGTTGGTTTGATTAATTCAATCTGTCCGCTGGTATATTTTCAAGAAAACATCCGTGTTGAAATGGCAGTGACGTTGATCCGAAAGCAGACCAAGGTGAACTGTTATGTCAATCAGGAAGATTTAGCTCGTAGGGTATTTTCAAATAAATACATTATTAAACAAAGAAAGTTAGATATTAAGAATGGGTATGTATTTTACCCCAAAAAATATTTAAAGTCTTTTTTGCGATAGTTTTTAAAAAATGAACAATTGCTTCGTTTGTAAATGTAAACTTTGTTGGTGGTTTTGATGACTCATTTGACGGACTCTGAAAGTGTGAGATACAAGACACACATAAAAACCACAAAAAAACCAAGGCGAATAGCTATTAACTATTTAAACACGATTAAATATTATCTTCTTTCAAATCAAACTCATATCATAGATATAGCATACATCGAAAAAAGTTTTCATGATTTGAATTTGAAATACAGAAATATATATATCTGAAACATGTTTAAAAAATACTTTGATTTTTAATATATAACAGACCTTTCGTCAAGCATCCTATAAAATACCGGCATGACAAAACCCTGAACACGTTTAGGGATAACAATCTATGATGTATCGTGAACTGCAAAGGAAACGACAATACCATCGTATCAAACTCCACAACCTAAAAGGTGTAATTACAAACGATATCACTTGGCCGCAAGTATTTGGTCTACATTTCAAATATAAAGTGCACGGTTTATAAAAAAAAACATTTTGTTTGTTCATTTAGAGCGTTGGTCAGGACGTTTACCTCATTTCAAATTTTAAAAAAGATATGTGTAAAACTTTATCGCATTTCGGTTCATCAAACACTTCTCTGTTCGCTCGTCCCCTAACACATGTGAAATAACGTGTAATTATTTAACCCAGTTTTTGGACACCAATTTTAGCCAATCAACGTCGAGTGCCAGTTTTTCACCCGAGTCATGAATGCGGTGAACGAAACTAAACCATGATGTTAGTGACGGGCGCAGTAACGTCTTTTGTTATGAAGGTTATGTAATATAAAATACCATATCTTACAATCTAAGCTGTAAACGATTTATGTATAGCATTTCATTGCAGTAAAGAAAACGTACATTTGTATTTGTGTTTGAAGGGAATCAAGTTGTCTTGGCCAGCCGTAAGAAGTAAAGTTTGTTGTTAAATCTTTCAACGCTGCTTAGGATTGTGACAACCCGATTTGCGCGCAATACAGTCATACTCTGTATACAGGCATGCTGCGAACGTATGCATGTAGATAGAACGTAGAATCTAGGATTCCCGCATTTCTTGATAAGTAAGAAATCATACGATTTTACATGATAATTTCACACTTTATTTCAAATATGTTTGTGAGGTTAGCGTTTCAGTTGTTCAAGAATAAACAATTTGCCAAAGAATAAAGTGTATCCCCAAAAAATAAAAAAATCGTGAAATGAAGCCAATCATCGAATCATCGATCGTCGAATGCATTTACTATGACAAAATGCTGTCGTTACTGATAACTTTTATTATGAATTATTTGTTAATATGCTCCTTTTCTATTAATCAAGTATTTATTTCTTTATTTTGTTAATGAATTAGCATTATACAGCACATTTGTTTTCTCGCAATGCTAACGTTTCAAAATGGAGGACGAAACGCGATCGAGTGGTGCCTTTGAGGTTTCTTGAATAACGACATTTAAGTGGCTGAAAAAAAGTGTAATGTGACATGTTACATGTGAGTAACAAGTAATCAGGAATAACCACTTGTTTGAGATACGCGGTTTTTGGCTTGAGCTACACGGAAACAAATCAGTTGATTTATCATTGGAAGGAGAATCATCATTACATCAGGCATGCTTATTTATCTTACACAGATTTGTAATAATTATAAAATAATTATCGTAGTACTTTTCTGAAGGGATTATATTGGATTTGCATGAGTTACCAATATTGTCGTTAAAGTAACATACATGAAATGATGCGTCACAGTGCGTGAGTATTCCACCAACATACACTTCTATACATTGTATGACATATATGATAATATTGTGGTGTAAACGTATTTATTTCATGAAAAGATACATGAACTGGATTGGTCAACAAACTCATTTGAGCTAATGTGAAGACCGCTCCAGCAACATAAATATAAGAACATGATCACTGATGACAAGAGCAACATAAAGTGAACCTGATGTCTTAGAATGAAAATTACAGGTAAAATACTGTACATAAATCCTTTGGACCTGATTGCTAAATACATGTTTTATATTAGCAGTCAATATCATACTTGTTTAGTCAAAGCGTTTAGTTGCAATTATAAATTGATGTACTGATTTTCGAATTTCAGATTGGGTAACAATGTTCAAAAATGGATGGCCGTATAAGATTGTTTCTAACGAAAAGCCATTTGTATACTATATAGAATATGTTCGATCTATAATTGAATCGAATTTTGAATAAACGAAAAAGTAATGAAGTGCGTCCTCAGTGGCATAGCCACAAGAACAATCTGCTTTGTCAAATATATGGCTGTTAACTTTATCAGCATTGAGATCACTACACTCCAATATAATAATATTCTACTACTGTTCTTGATTCTGGACACCTGTACTGACATAGTGTAAAATGAGTGAGACATGCGGAGAGATCATGTATAGATTTGTGTTATGACAAACACTTTGACAGGACAATTTTCTTTTACCCTATATCCTATTTATTCACCTTTTGCTGAGAGGTACCTATGTTGCTGACCTGGATTATGGATACAGTAGGTGAATCACGTTTCCCGTTTTCACACACCAAGAGTGTTACGTAATAATCGTAATAACACCATTGATCTTTGTAGGCTAGTTCTTGGAAATACGGAGGCGACATTTTGAAGGACCTTTTTGTTTATAGTTTACAATGTGACTCTCATACCAGTAGCGTGTTGTTTTTATGAAAATATTACTTTTACCAATTGATCTCACGCCTTATTATTTTCAGTAAATGAGTGTTATATATGGCAACAAGTTCCTCATTTGTGTGTCATCATTTCTTAATCATGTTGTTGAAAAAGTAGTAAAAAGATTGAGTTTTATATCACTCTCCATTCATGATTCCTTATAGAGGACCTTTTGCTGAGCGGTTGCTCCCCGTATCTGGTTGCTGACCTGGATTATGGACACAGTTGGTGAATAACGTTTCCCGTTTTCAAACACTTAGAGTGTTACGTAATAATCGTAATAGCACCATTGAGCATTGTAGACTACAGCTGCGTACCTTAAGTTTGTTTACTTGCTTATGTATCTTAGTGCAAATATCATGTAATTTTGGTTTCGTTTGGCCGTCAATCAAATACTCCCAGCAGCTATGACAAAGGTACACCAATTGTCCATATGTAAAATAACCATTCTCAAACCATATTTTTGATTAAAAAAAATAGTGATTTAGAAATTTGGACCCTTGGTTACTTTAATTGCCTGCCAAATTTGTTACGGATAACTGTTAGTCATAGCATAAAGATATGTTGATGCAAAATTAATCCTAACTTATGTCGTGAAATTTCAACATCATCTGTTTTGTTTTAACAATGCTAGGATGCGTCAAAGACATTCAAAAGTACGTGATGTTTGCTCTACAACACGCAGGTAAGTGAAATAACCTTAAGATGCGCAGGTAAGTGAAATAACCTTAAGATGCGCAGGTAAGTGAAATAACCTTTAGATGCGCAGGTAAGTGAAATAACCTTAAGATGCGCAGGTAAGTGAAATAACCTTAAGATGCGCAGCTGTAGTTCTTGGAAATACTAGCGAAACGGAGGCGACATTTTTAAGGAGCTTTATGTGTAAAGTTTACAACGACACTAATACATACTGTCCAGTTTCCTTACTGCTTTTGTTCGTTTCGTTTGTTTCAATTTCACTTAACATGTGACTTTGCCTAAATATATGTTCTGTTCCTAACCTTACATGTAACTGAATGTACAACTCTCCTAATCATTGGTGGAAATAAAGAACATTCATTCATTCATTCATTCATTGAATACATGTATATTATTTTTATGAACATCAATAAAGAACTTACTTGTTTGAAAAATACAAACGATAGTTAAATAACACTTATGATGTTATCCAATTGACAAAGACAACGAGTAAATGAGTGTTATGTATGGAATCAAGTTCCTCACTTGAAGTGTCATTATTTCTTAATCATGTTGAAAAAGTAGTTAAAAGATTGAGTGTTATATCACTCTCCATTCCTTAAAGAAGACCTCGGCTTCATCATTTCTAAGGAATCGACAGTTACTGGGACCTTACCCAATTCATAGTAAGCAATTACAACATTGTTATATTCGATTTGACATTAGAAACATGTTATCATATTATGAAAAAATAAAACGTTATAATTATAAAAGATATGCCATAATCTTAAGAAACTTGTCATCATGAAGAAAGTCATATCACTGATTTCTATTTTTAGAAAGAAAAATATATATAATGTTCTGGCAAACTATGTCTATTCATCCATTAATTATAAAACGTGCGAAGTCGTGTTTTATACCAACTTTTTATTTCAATTTGAAAAATATTTCAGTATAGATTTGTTACTTATCCACATGATATTTTCAAATTTTTGCAACTTAGCAACCTTTTCTGACACTTGACTAATAGTGTTTCATATTTAACTTAATCCATATATATCACGAAATAAATAATACAAGATCTAAACCATAAAAAAACAATATCCATTATAAGGTTACACTTATAGATTACTTGATACATATCCTGAATCATGTCCAAGAACTAGATTACAAACGAAACCAAGGATTACGTAACATGTTTAGAATGATGAGCGTGAGTATATGTCCATAATCTGGATCAGAGACATGAATACCCGCTACCTGTCGACTCGAGACGAAAGAAGGAATATTGGGAGATAAAGAAAAAATGTTTCCATCAAAATCTTTGTCATCATATAGGCATGTCAACATTCCCTGAGTGCATACAATGGAGGTGTCCAGAATCTAGAACAGGGAGGGAACATATAAGAATAGATATATTCTGAATTGTCACACCTTTTATTTACGCGTTGTTGGTTTGTAAATATTATGATCAGTTCGACGGCTGTTGAACTCGTACATAATGTATTGAGTCGTATTTTTATGGTACTAACTATATCCTTCATGATAATGATAACTTTGCAATGGTGGCATATCTCTTCGTGTCATTATAAAATTTCTCTTCAAGGGGCTGCAGCAATATTCTTTCTTAAAATTCTTTGTAAATGTGCCTGATTTTATATTCTGATTTCTCACACCTTTTATTTACCCGTCGTTGTACGTGGTTTGTAAATATTATCTACAGTATATATATGATCACTTCGATGGCTGTTGAAATCGTACATAATATAACGACTTACAGTTAAACTATGGCTTCCTCAGGATAATGATAACTATGCCATGATGGCATAACTTTTCATGTCATTATAAAATTTCTCTTGAAGGTGCTGCTGCAATATTCTTTCTTAAATTTCTTTGTAAATGTGCCTTTTCATATTCATATACGTTTAAAACGAGAAAATGGAAGGAAAACTGAATTGCGGTCATTTGAGTTTGAAAACCTTTTTCTAATTTTGAATTACCGATTCATCGTTATTGAACTTGATTTCTAATTATTACGATAACTTCTATGGCTGTTGAAATCGTGTTTTACGACTAATATAATGTATTAATACGTGTATATTCATAGTACAAACTAGTGCAAAAATGTCATGTCACTTCATATCATTATAATCGTCAACGTCTATAGCATTATTCCTTCTTGAAATATTTTCTAAATGTGTCTGTTCATAATGCAAGTATGTATTTTATACTCATTTTAAAACGATCTGATCATCTAATGTTTTTCTCGCTGAACCACATGGAAGGAAAACTGACTTGTGGTCGTGTTTGTGTGAAACATGGATCATGACACTACAATTGTATTGTGCCCTTGTTAACCCTAGATTTCGAAAACCATCCAAAAGTTTGTAGATGTATCATACGACAGCGATGAGTGACAAAAGCGTAGAGAAATTCAGATTTGGATTGGGTACACGTGTACTCTGAATAGGCATGATATGAGAAATACCTGAGTGCATTGTTAAAAGCTATATTGTGATGCTTTAAATGAAAAATGATCCTTTATTTTCTTTATCTAGTTTTGGAACATTGAAGCTTGTATTCATCAGGTAACTGATCCGGATTATGAACAACAATGCTTCACACAATAAAACCGTAATAATAATCTCAATATTCCTGTTGTGTCCTAGTTCTTGGACAGATGTACTTTAAGGCAGCATGGCAAGTGTTAGTTTTTTGTATGTGATTTTTAAAAGGAGTATTATTTTAAGGAAATATTCTTTTCGCAAAGTTAATATCTTCCCGCAAGTCCTGTTTAACGTTTAGTATCTTAATAAGTTATTTCGATCATACAATTGATCCATCAGACTTAAAGGGGCAGTAGCACGTTTTTAGGGGGGAGATAAGGTGATGTCAGGAAAATGAAAATTAATGGTTCCAATTGAAAGACAATGTATTTAAACTAAATGAAGCAATAATAATTCAAATATAGAACGTAAAGTTTAGCAATGCGATTCCTTTTTCTTACACAAAATGAATTAAAGGTGTTCACACAAAATGGCCGCCAATGAATTTATGTGAATCTTCATACTTTGTCCTCTGACTATGGATGATTGGCTTATGAAATGAGATTCCTGACACTGTCATAATAATACATATAGCATTAACTTACAATTATCAGTGAAATATTTAAAATATAAAATTATCAAAAAACGTGCTTCTGCCCCTTTATAGATACTACAAACGACGACGAGTTTTGAAAGAGAGCAAATATAAGCTTCTACTAATATGCTGTAAACTGGTCCTGATCGTGGACATCTGCACTGGAATGGGGTAGTAGCTACGTATGCGTAAGGATGGAGGGGGCGTTTGTTGTGTAACACTTTGAAGGAAAAATCTACAAACATGTTCCTAACTCCACTTTTGAACTAGAGTTGACATGCGTTTGAAGCGAGATGTTAGGTTTCTGAACCACATTGTCCACGTAGTCGTTTCAAGCATGGGAGGGATTTGGACAGGAGCTGTATTGGTTGATTGAAAGGTGTACGACGTTTTCTTTGTGGTATTTTGTTTTTGTATGAAAAACAAATTTATTGTTGGTTTATTGCTGTCCATTCTAATTCTATTTAAGAATCCTTAACCTTTTTGGTTGGACAATATGACAAAGTGTTGTTTTTATGTATTTTAATAGTGTTTTATATTGGGCGATACAGTATAAACATTAAACCAGGGAGAGTGTGTACTTGTAAGCCTATAATGTACTTCTGTGAGTGGTGAACCGTGACTTAAAGTGCGGGACTGCTCAACCATGCTAAGAGAACAGTCACCAACCTTGGCGTGCAGGTTGTTGTGACATGGTTCAAACGACATTCTATTGCAATTATATCTTTTTTTAGATTTATGAAAACGGGCTATTTGCGTGTGTAAATTCACAAGGCTATATGTTTGGTGGGTTACACTACCCGCCGTAGAACTATACAAGAATTGATACACCATTCACATTCACACCAACCATTGCATGTGTCCATGTCACACGTGCTTGAACTAGTTTTTGGACAAGGGTTCTGATCACGAAGTAACCTCCCCTTATCACGTGGGTACCATAGGAGTAAATCAGTGAGTTCTCACACGTGACTTTGCTCTTCCCTGTTTGTTATTGCTTACATGTAGTTTCGCGGGTCGTTAACCACAAATGAGAGGTGTGTATTTCAACCGGTTAGTGCAAAAAGGGCTCTGTTCCTAAACCATTGAATTTTGTTAAGTTGGGAGGTCCTACAAGAAGCTTGACTCGTGAAGAATTTGTTAAAAAACTGGTGATTCATGTTTCAATTTTAGGAGCCTGATTCTGTTAAATTTCAATATTATGGTCATTTTGTTTGGTCACATCTATAAATCTAATCTGAAACAGTGGTGAGTGCAAAAAGGACGCTGTCCCAAACCATTGAGATATTTAAGTTGAGATGTCCAACAAGTAACTTGAAGATTTTGTTTTTAAAAAACCCTGATATTTCATGTTTTATTTGTAGGAGCCTGATTCTGTTAGTTTCAATATCATGGTCATTTTGATTGATCACATCTATATATTCCATCTGAAAGGGCAATATCAATGTTAAGTAAAGGTTAAAACACATTTTCAGGTTTTAGTTGGAAATAGAAGCCCAAAAGGCTGTTTTCTGACTAGGCGGGTTTGTTTGTTAAAACAAAACAGAAAACAATTGTTTTACTGTCATATGACGCAAAGGAATGGAAATACACGATCATAATACCTCCGAATACTATTTGATAGTTTTCATTCAGTCTCCCTCTTTCATATTGCACTTTTATGTTTTAAATAATTGAGAGTCCAAACTATCCATCGATGATAGCAACCGGATGGAAATACACATTCAAATTAGTTGACCGATTTTTAAAAATGGATTAAAAACGTGATGATATTTGTCTCAATTAGTTTTCATTCAATCACAAATTAAAACTCAAGTAACAAAACGTTGAGGATAGAAACATAATGAATGAACTAATTGTAATACTAATTCTAGAAAATCAAATATGAGAAAAGATGAACGAATAATGAATAGCATTGCCTTTCCATGTAAACTGAATCATTAAATAGAAGATAATGAGTTTTAAATGTTTTTTTTATTAAAAAGACATCGATGGTATACGAGTTAAGAATGATAAACGTGGATACACGTCTCAGTTGCAAAGCGATTTGAGACTACCATGTACATGTATACCATTAGACTAAACCTTTGCACTATTCCATTGTACATAATTATATGAGTTGTGCCGAATAACGTGTTCATTTAATAACAATGTTACATAAATGATTTACATTACCATATTTACATACACATAGTGTGAAAACAGACATTGATAAATACAGATTGTAATGGATATGTGAAAAAGTATTAAAATAGATTGACATATGGACCAGAACTTTATAATGTCAGCATATTGATATTGTGAAAATGAATTATAGCAGTCAACAAGGTAACTTGATGTCTTTTGGTTTTGTGGTATTAATTTGGCATTCTATCCATTTTCTTTCTTTCTTTGTATATATCATACTTATCAATTTACATCATCTTGTTTAAAACAAAGTTGCTTTTTTCACAGATACCCTTGCCTCTACCATAAGCTTTGATGATGTGGGATGTTTTTTTCTGATATTTCAGTTTCAATAATTTCATGTGTATTTGAACAGAAATTATCAAGTATCAGGCGAAAAATGCGAACTGCCATTATAGTGGGAACTCCGTTTGATCATATGAGATAGAGAAATTGATCAGTTAAATTAACAGTTACTGTATTCAGTCCATTTTTGTTTGTATTGCAATTGATAACAAAAATTTTGTTTTCGCGAGATCTCATTGTTTATATATAATTATTACCCATATGTTTGGAAATAAGTGGTGACGTATTTTCAATATGAGCACTAGTGCACATATCACTTTTGCCTGTGACGTCATAACACCATTGTTCGTGACGTCACCGTAGCCGGCCGTCGCAAGGGAAGCGGCCCGTTTCTTGGATATTTCTAAGATGGTTAAATTGAATAAAATCGGTAATAAAGAAATTATTACCCTCGGAAGTGTGTCATAAGACTTTTACGAAACTCGTGCAAATGTGTGTATTACCCTCGCTCTCGCTCGGGTAATACAAAAATTCACACTCGTTTCGTAAAAGTCACTCTTCCTCGGGTAATAATCTCTTTATACCAACGAAAATCTACTTCAAAGACAGAAAGAAAGAATGGTAAATTATGTGAAGACACAACGGGCTCGGAATATGCTCGCTTTGTTTGCGCAAGGCATGCGGTAGACATAAGTTGTGAGTCTCTAGAGTATGGTATGTATGCGCTCTGCATATATATGCAAGCATCTGCCACAATAAAGTGGTGATACGCAAATCATATGCATTTCCAACGCACACCAACGCAAGAATGCGTCAACTTCGTAAATCAGTCGCTCCATGCGCGGTACTGGTAAGACAAAATACGGTAAATTTTTTAGCGTACTGGTAGCGTATGAAAAAATATTCATACGCAACTCAAACACACTTGATATACGCTTAAGTGTGACAGGGCCCTAAGTGTGACAGGGCTGTGACTTAGTTAGAGCTAAAATTGCTTAATATATATGACTTGTATCAAATAATGCTTAATTCTTATATTGCTTTCGCTCGGTTTGAGGATTTGATATGAAACATTATACAATATTGATCTGTTCGTATCTTTGATACGCTCAATCAACTAGTGTTCTCCTTTATAATCGCAATTTATTATGTTAATATCGATTAAGATAGTTGACCTTGAGAGTTTTTCTTTGAAATCTTTCTCTTGAAACTAATCTTGATTTAACCGAATATATAAGTCATAAAATAGACCGCTCTCTGTTGCCTTTGGCATCAAACTTTTTAAGTTAAGTTTAAGGTTATTTCATACAAACAATGTTTGATTAATATGAATGCACAGTGTTCAAGATATTTATTTCATTCAGACAAAAAGTTATCTAAAAAAAAAACCTAGCCGTTGGTGACTATCATAATGACGGAAGTTAGTTACATAAATAATTAAACTCACTGATGAATTCACATTTATGACCTTGTTTATTGAAACGAAATATGATGATTAATAATTGTTGAACATCCATTTAGAGGAGAAATGTGATTCTAGGGCACAGTATGTAGATCAATTTGTGATATCAAATGTATTCAAGATTAGGTATTGAAACGTGTTTCTTTTCTAATTGCCTCTAATGGCCTAACGCGAGAAGTTACTTAAAGGTTGCCCCACAGGGGGCTTTGTTTGGCCGTCTTCTTTTTGGAGTAAAGAGGGTCAGCAAAATATGATGTTATTATAAATCAATACATATGCCACTATTACAATTTCCATCAAGCGACAACAAAGTTCAAATTGAAACATGTCGAGGACAAGCAACTCCTAAAACATAACCTGCATGTAAGTAATAGTTTCGGAATTACCATAATTAGCATATCACACGACGTCAAAATGTCCGCCGTTTGCGAGACGCTCGGAGCGAACAAGCTTGAGGACTCGTAGTTATTAAAATGCAGCCTATCCGGTGAAAGTGTAACAAAACCATTTTGTAATTACAAAGTTATCAATTTGCATCGTGAAATGTAAGGATAATCTGAGTCGGAACAGCCGAGAAATGTAACGTAAATGTAAGTGCATTTCCCGATACAAATAGATAACTATGCTAATATCTGACTTACATATCGCTTGGACCAAGTGAAAACAAAGCAACATTATAATGATTTTAACGTATGTTTAATAAGATGTGAGTGAAGTTTGTAGTACTACGGATGTTTCACTTGATCGTTCAAAGCATGCAGTTATCGGGTATCAAGAACGAGTCACGAAATGAATGTTCTGAACACTTGAACGCTGTGCAGTACGTGAACATAAGGGTACATTGCAAGTTTTCGCTAGTCGTCCATTTCGTCTTTGGTTTTGACTGATTCGTACGTCATATTTGTGCTGTATTACCACAGTGAATTCTCAATGTTGGCTTCAAAGAAACATTAGAAACGTTTCGATTTTCAACATTAAGGTAACCTCATTCTTAAGACTTGTTTAAACTTACTTGTTAAAATGTTTTAGATAGTTAAGATGTTTAAGATGTTAATAGATAAAATAAAATAATGTTCAATTAATCGTAGTTACTGTGTTGTGATATTTTGTATTAGAATCAGCTATGTATATTTGATTGTTCTATTCTTTAAAGTAAGTTAGTTGATTCAAGTTTGCGTTTGCCGACAGTATCGAAGAATTAAATTATTCGCATCTGATTTAAATAATTCACCATAGGTCTGTCTTGAGCATTGTCGAATTTTTTTTAATGTTGACAGTAGTTTATGTACTTTCTTTGATATATTTGATTTGGTGTCATAGTAAAGACACTTTCATAAGTGTTCTTGCATCCGATATCAGGACTGTTCTAGCGATAACAGTCTTGATACAAATAATGAAAAAGACCTTTTTTGAATGGTTACAACGGACAACGATTGTGAGACTCTCCACCACCATCGGGTACAGCTCATTGACAATCGTTATTTCATATGAGTAGATCTTTTCATCACATCAACATCTTTTTAAACAATCTTGATTCAAATTGTTTGAACAATAATCGTGACTGTGAACATTATATTCACTTTGATATTCATCCTCAGACTATGTTATTGATAAAAATGGACCTCTGTCCATCTTGGAAATATCGTCTTTTCTTTGAAAGATATTTAAATGGTCATATACCACCGTCGTGTTATTTATAATTTGAATTTGTTAATCCCCGATGCAGGATACTCACCATAACTTCTTCAACAAAACAACACACTCTCTTTAAGAAGAAAAATATACTAGTATAGTTTTCAGGATATAAATGAAAAAATCCATTATCGCCTCCGTCCTTTGACGATTTTTGTGGGATAGTCTGAATATTTGGAGCCAACAATTTTATTGACTCCGTATATTTGATTGTTTTAAAAAATATAAGTATAACTAGATACTTAAGAAAAAAGTAAATGCTTAATATACATTTAGGTTTTACGTATATGTTCTAAAAAAGTTCATATTTAACTTTACAGTTTCTACATTGACATACATTTGAACTTTATTTCAGCATACATATACATATATACAACATGAGAAGAAACAGGTTTGAGCTTCTGGTTACAGGTATATCCACCCACGAGGTAACTGTTTTGTTTACATGTGAGCCTCGCACCCAGATATTCTATATATTATGTAAAGTATAACCGAACTGCTTCGCTGGGCTTGTCTTATATCAAGGCGATCGTCTTTGTTGACATGTTTTGTTTTTTTGGTTTCGGTGTCGTCATTTTTGTGTAAATCTGTCCACAGGCTTTATAATCAGAAACATACTTTTAAGTTATGCTGTACATTGAAAACGTTCTTAAAATTATAATCAATTTGATTGGTGAACATATAAATTGGAGGAATAACATTTACTCTAATATTATGTTGATATTATTCAATGAATGTTTATTAATCCTTACGCCCATTTCATAACTGCAGGAAAGTAATGTCTCAAAACTGTTTTAAAATTGGTCAAATTAGTTTTAAGAAAAGCGACACTTTAAATACTTTTTACTGATTCAGTTAGTTTAAATACATTGTCTTTCAATTGGAACCGTTTATTTTCATTTTCCTGACATCACCTTATATTCCTCCTAAAAACGTGCTACTGCCCTTTTAAAGGTGTCAAAATGCGACAAGGCAGTGGATGGATCTTGTGTGTGAACAAGTACAGTTGTAGAACATTTTACCAGAGACGATAAAAATGTACTTTAAAAAGATACCCTACAGTGAGTGACGGGTATTGTAAAGTGCAGGTGTAAACCTATTAAGGTCATAAACTGGATCAACTGTGTTTGGGTTTTATCTCACAATGAGAGACTTGTCGGTCACGTGACAACTCAGTGTCTTACTGCACTCAATACAGGACATTACAAAACGGGTTTTTGTTTTTCAAAAACCTTATATAACATACCTCGACCTTCCTTTGGACCTTTGTTATGTAATTACAGTAAGTTCCTGTCGGTGACTTAAAACCGAAGAAGCACGTGCACGTTCACGTGGTCTAACCCGTACGAAAACCTACAAGGGCCAAATTTAATTGGACTTATGGTGCGTTTTCTGCCACAGAATGGGAACAAGTTTCGAGATACCCTATTTCATGAAACAAAATGTATCGATGGATAGAGGAAAAAACGCTGAATCATCTCTTTAATAAACATGATTTAATTTGTCAGTCATACAGGCGTATAAAGGTGTTCATTGAAGAATTGTAACTGTTAAACTTAAATCCAGTCTCTGAAATATAAAATTTTATTAAAAAGAAGAAAGGAACCTCAGATAATTGGCTATTTCGCTAAAGAAAGGTCTATAAGAGGCTTGAGTAAATTTTGAAAATTCACCAAGTATGTTTTGGTATAAAACATAAAGACTACAACACTTACTGAAAGTGTGGCAGAAACGACATATGAGAAACATCCGTGAAAACTAAAAAACGCATAAAAAGGTCCTCAATGATATTTGTTTAACATTACTTAGCATTACATCCAAGATATGTCAGAACCACATATATTCTTTAAATGACATATTATCACGTTGTTATTAACTTGTTAAGGACATGTAACTATGTTGAGAAATTTAGGATTTAATTAAATATCAACCATGCAATCTTGTAAAATTTAATTGTAATGTCAAGGGTATATAAAGAAGAACAATATATTGCCTTCAACTTACCACTCTGAATCGAATGGACTCTATTAAGCAAAGAAACAATGAATTATTTGGATCCTCTCATACATTTTATCATTACGTCTCAAAGATTCACGGATTACTCCTTAAAGGGGCAGTAGCACGTTTTTTGATAATTTTATATTTTAAAACTTGCACTTTTAATTGTAAGTAAATGCCTAATGTATTATATTGACGGTGTCAACAATCACATTACACAAGCCAATCACCCATAGTCAGAGGACAAAGTATGAGGATTCACATAAAATCCATTGGCGGCCATTTTTGTGTGAACACCTTTAATTCATTTTTGTAAGAAAAAGGAATCGCATGGCTGAACCTTACGTTCTGTATTTGAATTATTACTGCTCCATTAAGTTTAAACACATTGTCTTTCATTTGGAACCATTTATTTGCATTTTTCTGACATCACCTTATATTCCCCCTAAAAACGTGCTACTGCCCCTTTAAAGGGGCAGTAGCACGTTTTTTGATAATTCTATTTTCTAAATTTCACTGATAATTGTAAGTTAATGCTAAATGTATTATTTTGACAGTGTCAGAAATCTAATTACACAAGTCAATCACCCATAGTCAGAGGACAAAGTATGAAGATTTACACAAAATTAATTGGCGGCCATTTTTGTGTGAACACCTTTAATTCATTTTGTGTAAGAAAAAGGAATCGCATGGCTGAACTTTACATTTTATATTTGAATTATTACTGCTCCATTTAGTTTAAATACATTGTCTTTCATTTGGAAGCATTAATTTTCATTTCCATGACATCACCTTATATTCCCCCTAAAAACGTGCTACTGCCCCTTTAAATGGACTCATTAAAAATATTAAGCATCCCCCAAACGAATGTTCAGTATTCAATTTCAAAGCATCACATAGACCCATGATATAAACGTTTTTATATATCTCTCTTATAAACGGATGGTCCTTAACATAATTTATACCATATCGCTTTGCTATGCAACAAGTAGCAACCAGTATTTACAAATTATTGAAAGTTATAAAAGGGAACTCAACTACAATAAACAAATTATCAATAATCAAACAGTCCCTCAACTACATTGCAATGGATGCTTAATGAGTTTTTATTAACAAATCCATAATATGATTCTGTTGTCACAGCAAAATCTCTCCCTCCAGTGAACGTTACACATTTTCGCAGTTGTTGAACTTTAAAGATGCTGTTTCATACTTGCATGCGGTTCAGGCTGAAATTTAGCTATTGAGGAAAGAAATACATCACTTTGTAGAAAAATCTTTCGTCGAAATTTTGATAACACAAACTTATTTCGACGTCCAAAGCACAGTACCTCTTGTAGAAAGGGCATAGCTTTTAACGAACCCGCTTTCGGTGACGTAATCATCACGCATGTAGGATTTACACTAGCGTATTTGCGTTCGATGGGTATCAACTTTGGCAGCAACGAATACCTTATTCGGAGAAAAAGAAAAGAAAATCTAGTCGTGCGCGACAAAGACGGTTTTCAAGCGTATATTTAGAGACCGGAAGTTGTGAGATGGCCACACTTAATTCGCCTTTATGTTGGCTGCCGTTTCCGTAATTTTGGTAAATTATCTCATATTTAATTAATTTTGGTCCGATTTTCCCTAGGTTGGTCGCTAAATTTTTCTAAAAATAAAACGAATACATTAAAAATACTTTTAAAATATTGCAAGGATGATACATCATCTTTAACTGTTGTTCTAGTTGTCATTTCGGTAAATAAGTTTTGACCCGTTTGGTAAGCTTAAGATGTGTAACTCGGGAAACAAATATAGCTTTCTGTACATATGTACATGTAGCTAAACGCGTCTCATACTTGCACAAATATCAGAATAAACGGGTAAGAATTTGAATTAAAACTTGTATTGAAGCAAACTCGACAAGTATATTTATAATTTAGTACTTGCTTCACGGATGCGCTCACTATGTCGCGTGTAGGCGTCTTTAACCGGAAAACTTCTTCATGGATATATTTCGCTGTTATCCGGTTTTCGCCTTAACATAACATGCGCCCTTTGTTCATTTAGAACAGACTGACATATCATTTTTTAAATTTCACTTCTATTAACATATAAAATGCTTATAAAATAACATGTTATATAATGAGCCAATCCTGTTTGAGTAGGGCGAGACATTAAAAGACTGGCGTGTGCATTTTTGAGCTGCATAGTGTATTATCAAAATGTGAAGAACAATGGTAATAGAGGGAACAATTTTGATACTGTCAACTAGAAGAACAATGATAATAGAGGGAACAATTATGATACTGTCAACTAGAAGAACAATGGTAATAGAGGGAACAATTATGATACTGTCAACTAGAAGAACAATGATAATAGAGGGAACAATTATGATACTGTCAACTAGAAGAACAATGGTAATAGAGGGAACAATTAAGATACTGTCTACTAGAAGAACAATGGTAATAGAGTGACCAATTAAGATACTGTCTACTAGAAGAACAATGGTAATAGAGGGACCAATTATGATACTGTCAACTAGAAAAACAATGGTAATAGAGGGAACAATTTTGATACTGTCTACTAGAAGAACAATGGTAATAGAGGGAACAATTATGATACTGTCTACTAGAAGAACAATGGTAATAGAGGGAACAATTATGATACTGTCTACTAGAAGTACAATGGTAATAGAGGGAACAATTATGATACTGTCTACTAGAAGAACAATGGTAATAGAGGGAACAATTATGATACTGTCTACTAGAAGTACAATGGTAATAGAGGGAACAATTATGATACTGTAAACTAGAAGTACAATGGTAATAGAGGGAACAGTTTTGATTCTGTCAACTAGAAGTACAATGGTAATAGAGGGAACAATTATGATACTGTCTACTAGAAAAACAATGGTATTAGAGGGAACAATTATGATACTGTCAACTAGAAGAACAATGGTAATAGAGGGAACAAGTATGATACTGTCTACTAGAAGAACAATGGTAAAAGAGGGAACAATTATGATACTGTCTACTAGAAGATAAATGGTAATAGAGGGTACAATTATGATACTGTCAACTATAGAAGAACAATGGTAAAAGAGGGGACAATTAAGATACTGTCTACTAGAAGAACAATGGTAATAGAGGGACCAATTATGATACTGTCAACTAGAAGTACAATGGTAATAGAGGGACCAATTATGATACTGTCAACTAGAAGAACAATGGTAATAGAGGGACCAATTATGATTTTTGTCAACTAGAAGAACAATGGTAATAGAGGGAACAATTATGATACTGTCAACTAGAAGAACAATGGTAATAGAGGGACCAATTATGATACTGTCAACTAGAAGTACAATGGTAATAGAGGGAACAATTATGATACTGTCAACTAGAAGAACAATGGTAATAGAGGAAACAATTATGATACTGTCTACTAGAAGAACAATTGTAATAGAGGGAACAATTATGATACTGTCAACTAGAAGAACAATGGTAATAGAGGGAACAATTATGATGCTGTCTACTAGAAGAACAATGGTAATAGAGGGAACAATTATGATACTGTCAACTAGAAGAACAATGGTAATAGAGGGAACAATTAAGATACTGTCTACTAGAAGAACAATGGTAATAGAGTGACCAATTAAGATACTGTCTACTAGAAGAACAATGGTAATAGAGGGACCAATTATGATACTGTCAACTAGAAAAACAATGGTAATAGAGGGAACAATTTTGATACTGTCTACTAGAAGAACAATGGTAATAGAGGGAACAATTATGATACTGTCTACTAGAAGAACAATGGTAATAGAGGGAACAATTATGATACTGTCTACTAGAAGTACAATGGTAATAGAGGGAACAATTATGATACTGTCTACTAGAAGAACAATGGTAATAGAGGGAACAATTATGATACTGTCTACTAGAAGAACAATGGTAATAGAGGGACCAATTATGATACTGTCTACTAGAAGAACAATGGTAATAGAGGGACCAATTAAGATACTGTCTACTAGAAGAACAATGGTAATAGAGGGACCAATTATGATACTGTCAACTAGAAGAACAATGGTAATAGAGGAAACATTATGATACTGTCTACTAGAAGTACAATGGTAATATAGGGGACAATTATGATACTGTCTACTAGAAGTACAATGGTAATAGAGGGGGAAATTAAGATACTGTCAATTAGAAGAACAATGATAATGGAGGGTACAATTATGATACTGTCAACTAGAAGTACAATGGGAATAGAGGGAACATTATGATACTTTCTACTAGAAGAACAATGGTACAAGAGGGGACAATTAAGATACTGTCAATTAGAAGAACAATGGTAATAGAATTATAGAAGGGCCATTTATGATGCTGTCAGCTTGAAGAACAACATTCGTTATAGAGGGGGCAATTATGATGCTGTTTACAATAAGAACAATAATTCTATGGGAGCAATTAAGGGCAATGGTTAGGAGGGGGCAATTATGATTTGTTTCATTGTAGCAAACCTGACTTGGATACTGTAAATTATCAGTTTAATTAGCGCTTCAGCTCTTCTTATGACAGCCTCACCGTTAGAAAGACAAACCCTTTCCCAAGCAATAGTTCGATTGCATTTATTCCTACGTCTGATAAGGGGTGTATTTATTTTTTGCTTTTGTTTTTAATTATAGAAATGTGAGTCGAATGTGTAAGTTCTTGGTTATTTCAAAACTGTATCTACGTATTTATACAGTCACTGTATACTGTATACAGAAGGTGAGATATTTGTCTATTTCCCTACTGTCAAACAAACACCAGTAATAGACATGATTCACCTCCAAACAGTATGTCTCAATTATATATTCAATAATCATTGGACGTACGTTGAGCTTTCCCTGGCTAGCCGCAGGTGTGATCTCCGTCTGGCAACCAACGACAGGTGAGAGCAGGGGGGTTGACAGCGAGGGGGCACGGAGAGACGTTCCGGACACTGCGCCTGACACGCCCACTCAGTCTACTCTATAAGCTGCGGTACGGCAACATGTAAGTCACTTGTATGCTACCTCTTGTCATGGAACTCCTCACGAGTGTCCTCCTGTTGAGTATCGTAGCTGGAGCAGTGTTCCTCTCATCTTACTTGAAGCGCTTTAAAGGTACCCTGCCGCCTGGGCCCACAGGTCTTGCCGTCTATAAGGCCTTCTTTAAGGCTGTCCTCGATCAATCGACTTATGTATTGTTTGGACAATGGGCACGGGATTTTGGAGAAGTATTTTGTGTTCATCTCCCTGGACAAAAAATGGTTGTTTTGAATTCAGCTGAAGCTATTCGCCAGATTTTTAATGGCCCGAATAAAGAAGTGACTAATGACAGACCTCTTAGTTTTCTCGGACAATACTTCTTCGAAGGCTGTGGCATAACATTCTCTCCTGTTTCCAAGTTATGGAAACAACTGCGTCTAATCTTCCATTCGTCCATCAAACTACATGAGAACGGCGGTGCCAAGATCGACTCCATTCTGAGGTCTCACCTGGAGACGGTAATGAGCAAGTTGGAGACGATGGAACCAGGTGAACAGGTGCCCGTCACAGACATCGCCTCCAACTATCTGCTGACTGTGCTGCACATTCTGGTAGGTCTACACTCATTCCTTCATTTCTTCATTTCTTCTTTCCTTCCGAATATCACATTCACCCGATATACGACTCAATTTCATTGAATTTTTATTCTGTAAAAAAATATATAAAACAAGTTGGTGGGCTGTGAAAGTAAGTCGTTCAAATACTTATACTCAAGGCCGTGGGCGAAGTTGTAATCAGATTATTCATCTCAATGAAAATAAAATTACCTTATTAAATTTGATAGAATGTCAATCAAACAATCACGTTGATGGTCGAATAAACATATCGGGTGAACTTTCCTCATAAACTGACAGGCAAAAGAAACCTAACACCTCATTTAGTTTCGATTTAACAACGATTTGAAATATATATGACGCATTTGATTATGGAATCATCAACATTAATCATATCTACAATATTTCATATGAATTGATCGTTGATTGATTCATTTTTTGTTAAGATATCTTTTTTTAAAGAAGACCGGGGTAAAAAATGAAATTTACACCAACATGAACCCTACCATGTTAAAAAGGGTGTAAATGAGTGGAAAACAAGGTTTGTTTTGTAATTCTTTGGTAAAATATAGCATATATATCGATGGACATTTGTTGTTTATTAAAATTAATTTTCCAAAAAATTTTTTATAAAAAATTCAATTTTCCCCCAAAAAATCTTTGATTGATAACTAAAGGCCTGCATTGTTCTGTTTTAGCGTACGACGTTTAAAACTTAAAATATTTGTAATTGAAGATTATGTATATGATGAAAGCAACTAAAGTGTTATGTTTCTTTTGCCTGTCAGTTTAGTATGAAGTTCGAGTCCTATAAGTTCAGCCACTTTGTCATTGAAGGTCTGGATCGATTTGAACAGAAATACAATGGAGTAACTGTTAAACTCATTGATTAGTTGTGCAAGCAGAGCGGGGGCGTCTTACGTTATGATAAATAAGTTTTTTTAAAAATCAATTGCAATAATGAGAATACATTACAATACTATGATTTTGCAAATGCAGGAACTGCATTCTGATAGACCAAATTCTCACATGTATGAATGATTTAATGAGCATTTTCATCAAAATACTATTCAATCGAAAAGTTTCAAATGCGTTTCAAATGAAATATTTCATAATTAGTATTATCAATTATCTATTTTTTAAATATTTACCCATGGCATATCAAAAATGTCAAATTTATATAGTTTCCATTAAAACTTAACTAGTTACACTGTTATCTTTCATAGCCGGATGAACTTTTAAAGTTTAAAGGCACACTCCTTTTTGGATGTATTTTGCGGAAACGAAATTCAAGAGGACGCAGTGATGCATTATATTCTTTGTCAAATTGTAAATTATAGAACAGCTAATACGTTACCCCTACTAACATATATGTAAATATGTGATTATAAGTATGTAATAGTCATTTGTAAGTATAAACAAAAAATATTGTTTCCAAAAAAACACCACGATAGGACGGACTGTCCCTTTAAAACACCAACGCCTTATCATGCCTTTGTCAAACGACAAAAGGATTATGAAATCAGATATCGTTGAAATGTAACTATGGTAGTTATATTCACAAAGCTCTTCTTGTAGAGACGAGTGTATGTCATTATGAACACAAACGTAGCGTATTAGCGGCACGCGTTCACTGCCCGTACATTAACTGTAACCTGATAAAGCTTCTATTCACTGCAGATCTCCCTTCAAAACTCGTCGTTGAGGTAAAACGTTTTAGGAAATAAATTGCGTGAGAGACAGACTGCATTATACTTTTGAGGTGGATATGTAACAGATCTACCGACACTTCCCCAGGTGTATCGTTCAATACACCTCCTGTTTGAATCGCGGCTCTATTCTAATTCATAGACAATGTTATAAAGTAATCTATATTTCTCGCGGGGGTGTCTAAGTCAGTATGACATATCGTATTAGTTTAAAGCGTTGAGGTCTGAGATCGTGATGTCGATTTCGATTCTGTTTCGCTTCAAGTTGCAAGATGTTGACATGTATACTATTTATCAAAATCAATGTGGATGTAATGTGAGGAAGTTCTATAATTTGGTATCATTTCAAACCTTTAACGCTATCAAAAGGTCAGGGATATCGTCCATTAATGATTAATGGGGAGGTTTTGTTATATTGAGAATGTATTTCCTTTTATGAAATATTTGTTTTGTTTATAAGGGGCACGCATTGGTTGTATTGAGAATGTACCGGTTTTAACAAGGACATACTGGTTGTATTGAGAACATACTGATTTTAATGAGAAAATTCAGGTTGTATTGAGGAAAAACTGGTTGTAATGAGGACATACTGGTTGTAATGAGTACATAGTGGTTGTAATGATGGCATATTAGTTTGAACGGGAATGTATTGGTTGTAATGAGGACATAATATTTGTAATAACGACATACTGGTTGGAATGAGGTCATACTGGTTGTAATGAGGACATTCTGGTTGTAATGAGGTCATACTGGTTGTAATGAGGACATACTGGTTGTAATGAGGACATACTGGTTGTAATGAGGACATTCTGGTTGTAATGAGGCCATACTGGTTGTAATGAGGTCATATTGGTTGTAATGAGGTCATACTGGTTGTAATGAGGTCATACTGGTTGTAATGAGGACATACTGGTTGTAATGAGGTCATACTGGTTGTAATGAGGACATTCTGGTTGTAATAAGGACATTCTGGTTGTAATGAGGTCATACTGGTTGTAATGAGGACATACTGGTTGTAATGAGGTCATACTGGTTGTAATGAGGACATTCTGGTTGTAATGAGGTCATACTGGTTGTAATGAGGTCATACTGGTTGTAATGAGGACATACTGGTTGTAATGAGGTCATACTGGTTGTAATGAGGACATTCTGGTTGTAATGAGGACATACTGGTTGTAATGAGGACATACTGGTTGTAATGAGGTCATACTCGTGGTAATGAGGTCATACTGGTTGTAATGAGGTCATACTGGTTGTAATGATGTCATACTGGTTGTAATGAGGATATACTGGTTGTAATGAGGTCATACTGGTTGTAAGGAGGACATTCTGGTTGTAATGAGGACATACTGGTTGTAATGAGGTCATACTCGTGGTAATGAGGACATTCTGGTTGTAATGAGGTCATACTGGTTGTAAAGAGGTCATACTGGTTGTAATGAGGACATACTGGTTGTAATGAGGTCATACTGGTTGTAATGAGGACATTCTGGTTGTAATGAGGACATACTGGTTGTAATGAGGACATACTGGTTGTAATGAGGTCATACTCGTGGTAATGAGGTCATACTGGTTGTATTGAGGAAAAACTGGTTGTAATGAGGACATACTGGTTGTAATGAGGACATACTGGTTGAAATGAGTACATAGTGGTTGTAATGATGGCATATTAGTTTGAACGGGAATGTATTGGTTGTAATGAGGACATAATGTTTGTAATAACGACATACTGGTTGTAATGAGGTCATACTGGTTGTAATGAGGACATTCTGGTTGTAATGAGGTCAAACTGGTTGTAATGAGGACATACTGGTTGTAATGAGGACATACTGGTTGTAATGAGGTCATACTGGTTGTAATGAGGACATAATGTTTGTAATAACGACATAATGGTTGTAATGATGACATACTGGTTGTAATGAGGACATATTGGCTGTAATGAGGACATTCTGGTTGTAATGAAGACATACTGGTTGTAATGAGGTCATACTGGTTGTAATGAGGTCATACTGGTTGTAATGAGGTCATACTGGTTGTAATGAGGTCATACTGGTTGTAATGAGGACATAATGTTTGTAATAACGACATACTGGTTGTAATGATGACATACTGGTTGTAATGAGGACATATTGGCTGTAATGAGGACATTCTGGTTGTAATGAGGACATACTGGTTGTAATGAGGTCATACTGGTTGTAATGAGGTCATACTGGTTGTAATGAGGTCATACTGGTTGTAATGAGGCCATACTGGTTGTAATGAGGTCATACTGGTGGTAATGAGGTCAAACAGGTTGTAATGAGGACACACTGGTTGTAAGGAGGACATTCTGGTTGTAATGAGGTCATACTGGTTGTAATGAGGACATACTGGTTGTAATGAGGTCATACTGGTTGTTATGAGGACATTCAGGTTGTAATGAGGTCATACTGGTTGTAATGAGGACATACTGGTTGTAATGAGGACATTCTGGTTGTAATGAGGTCATACTGGTTGTAATGAGGTCATACTGGTTGTAATGAGGTCATACTGGTTGTAATGAGGACATTCTGGTTGTAATGAGGACATACTGGTTGTAATGAGGACATACTGGTTGTAATGAGGTCATACTCGTGGTAATGAGGTCATACTGGTTGTAATGAGGTCATACTGGTTGTAATGAGGTCATTCTGGTTGTAATGAGGTCATACTGGTTGTAATGAGGTCATACTGGTTGTAATGAGGTCATAATGGTTGTAATGAGGTCATACTTGTTGTAATGAGGTCATACTGGTTGAAATGAGGTCATACTGGTTGTAATGGGGTCATACTGGTGGTAATGAGGTCATACTGGTTGTAATGAGGTCATACTGGTTGTAATGAGGTCATACTGGTTGTAATGAGGTCATACTGGTTGTAATGAGGACATAATGTTTGTAATAACGACATACTGGTTGGAATGAGGTCATACTGGTTGTAATGAGGACATTCTGGTTGTAATGAGGTCAAACTGGTTGTAATGAGGACATACTGGTTGTAATGAGGACATACTGGTTGTAATGAGGTCATACTGGTTGTAATGAGGACATAATGTTTGTAATAACGACATACTGGTTGTAATGATGACATACTGGTTGTAATGAGGACATATTGGCTGTAATGAGGACATTCTGGTTGTAATGAAGACATACTGGTTGTAATGAGTACATAGTGGTTGTAATGATGGCATATTAGTTTGAACGGGAATGTATTGGTTGTAATGAGGACATAATATTTGTAATAACGACATACTGGTTGGAATGAGGTCATACTGGTTGTAATGAGGACATTCTGGTTGTAATGAGGTCATACTGGTTGTAATGAGGACATACTGGTTGTAATGAGGACATACTGGTTGTAATGAGGACATTCTGGTTGTAATGAGGCCATACTGGTTGTAATGAGGTCATATTGGTTGTAATGAGGTCATACTGGTTGTAATGAGGTCATACTGGTTGTAATGAGGACATACTGGTTGTAATGAGGTCATACTGGTTGTAATGAGGACATTCTGGTTGTAATAAGGACATTCTGGTTGTAATGAGGTCATACTGGTTGTAATGAGGACATACTGGTTGTAATGAGGTCATACTGGTTGTAATGAGGACATTCTGGTTGTAATGAGGTCATACTGGTTGTAATGAGGTCATACTGGTTGTAATGAGGACATACTGGTTGTAATGAGGTCATACTGGTTGTAATGAGGACATTCTGGTTGTAATGAGGACATACTGGTTGTAATGAGGACATACTGGTTGTAATGAGGTCATACTCGTGGTAATGAGGTCATACTGGTTGTAATGAGGTCATACTGGTTGTAATGATGTCATACTGGTTGTAATGAGGATATACTGGTTGTAATGAGGTCATACTGGTTGTAAGGAGGACATTCTGGTTGTAATGAGGACATACTGGTTGTAATGAGGTCATACTCGTGGTAATGAGGACATTCTGGTTGTAATGAGGTCATACTGGTTGTAAAGAGGTCATACTGGTTGTAATGAGGACATACTGGTTGTAATGAGGTCATACTGGTTGTAATGAGGACATTCTGGTTGTAATGAGGACATACTGGTTGTAATGAGGACATACTGGTTGTAATGAGGTCATACTCGTGGTAATGAGGTCATACTGGTTGTATTGAGGAAAAACTGGTTGTAATGAGGACATACTGGTTGTAATGAGGACATACTGGTTGAAATGAGTACATAGTGGTTGTAGTGATGGCATATTAGTTTGAACGGGAATGTATTGGTTGTAATGAGGACATAATGTTTGTAATAACGACATACTGGTTGTAATGAGGTCATACTGGTTGTAATGAGGACATTCTGGTTGTAATGAGGTCAAACTGGTTGTAATGAGGACATACTGGTTGTAATGAGGACATACTGGTTGTAATGAGGTCATACTGGTTGTAATGAGGACATAATGTTTGTAATAACGACATAATGGTTGTAATGATGACATACTGGTTGTAATGAGGACATATTGGCTGTAATGAGGACATTCTGGTTGTAATGAAGACATACTGGTTGTAATGAGGTCATACTGGTTGTAATGAGGTCATACTTGTTGTAATGAGGTCATACTGGTTGAAATGAGGTCATACTGGTTGTAATGGGGTCATACTGGTGGTAATGAGGTCATACTGGTTGTAATGAGGTCATCCTGGTTGTAATGAGGTCATACTGGTTGTAATGAGGTCATACTGGTTGTAATGAGGACATAATGTTTGTAATAACGACATACTGGTTGGAATGAGGTCATACTGGTTGTAATGAGGACATTCTGGTTGTAATGAGGTCAAACTGGTTGTAATGAGGACATACTGGTTGTAATGAGGACATACTGGTTGTAATGAGGTCATACTGGTTGTAATGAGGACATAATGTTTGTAATAACGACATACTGGTTGTAATGATGACATACTGGTTGTAATGAGGACATATTGGCTGTAATGAGGACATTCTGGTTGTAATGAAGACATACTGGTTGTAATGAGGTCATACTGGTTGTAATGAGGTCATACTGGTTGTAATGAGGTCATACTGGTTGTAATGAGGTCATCCTGGTTGTAATGAGGACATAATGTTTGTAATAACGACATACTGGTTGTAATGATGACATACTGGTTGTAATGAGGACATATTGGCTGTAATGAGGACATTCTGGTTGTAATGAGGACATACTGGTTGTAATGAGGTCATACTGGTTGTTATGAGGTCATACTGGTTGTAATGAGGTCATACTGGTTGTAATGAGGCCATACTGGTTGTAATGAGGTCATACTGGTGGTAATGAGGTCAAACAGGTTGTAATGAGGACACACTGGTTGTAAGGAGGACATTCTGGTTGTAATGAGGTCATACTGGTTGTAATGAGGACATACTGGTTGTAATGAGGTCATACTGGTTGTAATGAGGACATTCAGGTTGTAATGAGGTCATACTGGTTGTAATAAGGACATACTGGTTGTAATGAGGACATTCTGGTTGTAATGAGGTCATACTTGTTGTAATGAGGTCATACTGGTTGTAATGAGGACATACTGGTTGTAATGAGGTCATACTGGTTGTAATGAGGTCATTCTGGTTGTAATGAGGTCATACTGGTTGTAATGAGGTCATACTGGTTGTAATGAGGTCATAATGGTTGTAATGAGGTCATACTTGTTGTAATGAGGTCATACTGGTTGAAATGAGGTCATACTGGTTGTAATGGGGTCATACTGGTGGTAATGAGGTCATACTGGTTGTAATGAGGTCATACTGGTTGTAATGAGGTCATACTGGTGGTAATGAGGTCATACTGGTTGTAATGAGGTCATACTGGTTGTAATGAGGTCATACTGGTTGTAATAAGGACATTCTGGTTGTAATGAGGTCATACTGGTTGTAATGAGGTCATACTGGTTGTAATGAGGTCATACTGGTTGTAATGAGGACATTCTGGTTGTAATGAGGTCATACTGGTTGTAATGAGGTCATACTGGTTGTAATGAGGACATACTGGTTGTAATGAGGTCATACTGGTTGTAATGAGGTCATACTGGTGGTAATGAGGTCATACTGGTTGTAATGAGGACACACTGGTTGTAATGAGGACATTCTGGTTGTACTGAGGACATTCTGGTTGTAATGAGGTCATACTGGTTGTAATGAGGACATACTGGTTGTAATGAGGACATACTGGTTGTAATGAGGACATACTGGTTGTAATGAGGACATACTGGTTGTAATGAGGTCATACCGGTTGTAATGAGGTCATACTGGTGGTAATGAGGTCATACTGGTTGTAATGAGGTCATACTGGTTGAAATGAGGTCATACTGGTTGTAATGAGGTCATACTGATGGTAATGACGTCATACTGATTGTAATGAGGACATTCTGGTTGTAATGAGGTCATACTGGTTGTAATGAGGTCATACTGGTTGTAATGAGGTCATACTGGTGGTAATGATGTCATACTGGTTGTAATGAGGACATACTGGTTGTAATGAGGACATTCTGGTTGTAATGAGGTCATACTGGTTGTAATGAGGTCATACTGGTGGTAATGAGGTCATTCTGGTTGTAATGAGGACATTCTGGTTGTAATGAGGTCATAATGGTTGTAATGAGGTCATACTGGTTGTAATGAGGACATACTGGTTGTAATGAGGTTCATACTGGTTGTAATGAGGTCATACTGGTTGTAATGAGGACATTCTGGTTGTAATGAGGTCATACTCGTGGTAATGAGGTCATACTGGTTGTAATGAGGTCATACTGGTTGTAATTAGGATATACCTGTTGTAATGAGGACTTAAGCACCCCATGATTTTTCACGGGGTTGTACTTCGTTGAAGTATGTTATGAGACTGAGAATAAGAAGATAAGCAAAACCAATTTTTATTGAGAGAACAATAATTTGTTCATTAATAAGAGAAGTGTTGTAATCGTGTGGGCCCTAAAAGTGAATGAAAATAAAGAGGGAAAATGACATGGAATTTCATCCAAAACCCATGGACGTTTAAGTATTGTCACTACAAGCTCTCGATGTGTACCACCCGATCAAAGAAGCCTAAGTAAACATCAGTAACGTGTGGTGCCACCACGTGCGCGAATAACTGCAGCCACTCTTCTTGGTATACCCCTAACCAGGTTCTTTAATTGTTCCATCGGTATCCGCTGCCACTCATCGTGGAAAGCGGCCTCCAGTTCCCTCAGGTTTTGTACAGACGGATCCCTTCTTTGTATCCGACGACCCAAAATGTCCCAAACATGCTCGATTGGGTTCAGATCAGGTGACATTGCTGGCCATGGAATTCGTGTTACACCATTGTTTTTCAAATGATGTTAAACAGCAAGTGAACGATGGAGTCTGGCATTGTCGTCTGTGAACAATGGTCTTGTGGCAAGTCTGTGGTCATCGAAATGATCAATAATTACAGGATCCAGAACCTCCTGAATGTAGGGAACGCCTGTGAGTAAGCCCTGTATAGTCACCAAATCGAGTCTTCAGTCGTAGAAGAAGCTTCCCCAAACCATAACAGATCCCCCGCAATATGTTACCCTTGGCAAAATGTTCCTGGGGCAAGACGTGTATTCCTGGTCCTCAATACGCGGGCTCGGCCATCAACAGCATACAGGAGGAAACGACTTCCGTCGGTCCAGTGTACTCTCCTCCATGATCTCAGGTTCCACCTCAGCCTGTCCACACACCATAACCTACGCTCACGTCTGTGGTGATTTGTGAGCATTGGACGCTTGATAACCCTTCTGGCCCTTAATCAGGCAGCTTTGAGGCGATTTTTCAGAGTTTGGTTGTACAGGCAGCGATGAGCTAACCATACCCGTTTCAGATGGGTGCTTGAAGCTAACGGCAGGCGTCTAACATGTCGTAACAGCGCTCGATCCTCCTGGGGCGTGGTAGTCTTTGTCTTTCTGATCGTTGAAGGTCCCTCACATCATTTGTGTTTGTGCATGCCGCTTCCTGACCAGACGGCTTATGGCGGTGAAGTGGAAGTGAGTTCTCCTGGCAATTACCTTGTATGAAAGTCCTGCCCGATGAAGCCCAATGATGTGCAATCTCAATGCATTTGAAATTCTCCTTCGTGCCATTGTCAATGAGAAGTGAAAAAAGTGGTAATGAAGTCGAAACCGATCCATAGATACCCAATACTTGTGATTGTTTGAAACTTTGGTTTGTGCAACACATGGGTGGCGGGAATCACGTGTATGTGATTGCGTTCGTGAGACACGTTTCTTTTTTTTTGGGGGGGGGGGGGTTTGCTTAACTTTATCGGTGTGTATATATATGTACTTGGCCATACATTTTCTTGGAAATGGTATTGCAATTTATATACTGTGAGCAAAAATAACTATGTATTGATTGTGTACAGAAAGCAAATTACCGAGGTAATGTGAAATTTCTAAGACAAACTCAACCTTAACGCAAGACGTTACTAGTCGAGGTAAGGTATACATATGTGTATTCACTTATCAGTAATGAGTGTGACCACCGCAAGGGTTAATACAATATTGACATCTACTACTTATGGACGATATCAGGTTAGGTGTGGAATGTTATAACAAATGTCAATTTAGGTTTGCCGCAGGTCTCCTCCCGTTAGAGAGACATTTGATCTCTCGGTGTCACCCTGTGTTGTTTTCCTTCTGAAGGGCACTTCAAATCAGGTAATATTATTTTATATCTTAATTTCATTGAAAGACGCCTCGCCTGGTAATAAATCTCCCAATTGTTTTGGTGACAGGTCTGAGGTCCCAGAAGAGAAAGAGTTAAGATGGTTGATCATAGTCTCAGGGACAATGATGGAAGAGACGTTTTTCTAGAAGTTTTTATCAGATCCTAGATTTGACCGTAACCTTATATCTAGTACTTTCTCTCGGCAGATCACGGGTGACCCTCCAGGGCCGGACAGTCCGAATCTGGAGCTAATGGCTGAGCTTGACCACCACATGAACAAGACTCTGGCCCTTGACCAGGAGGTCGTCCTGTCCACTTTCCCCTTCCTCAGGTTCCTGCCCAACAGCTACGGGACCCGCTGGAGGCGCATGGTGGACCTCAAACAGAAGATTGGGCACATCTTCTATGATAACTACTTTGTAAGTTAGACATCTTCTATGATAACTACTTTGTAAGTTAGACAACTTCTATGATAACTACTTTGTAAGTTACACATCTTCTGTGAACACTACTTTGTAAACTAGATATCTTTTATGAACGATACTTTCTAAGTTAGACATCTTCTATGAACACTACTTTGTGACCTAGATATCTTCAATGAACACTACTTTGTAAGTTAGACATCTTCTATGAACACTACTTTGTAAGTTAGACATCTTCTATGAAGACTACTTTGTAAGTTAGACATCTTCTATGAACACTACTTTGTAAGTTAGAGATCTTCTATGAACACTACTTTGTAAGTTAAACATCTTCTATGAACACTACTTTGTAAGTTAGACATCTTCTATGAAGACTACTTTGTAAGTTAGACATCTTCTATGAAGACTACTTTGTAAGTTAGACATCTTCTATGAAGACTACTTTGTAAGTTAGACATCTTCTATGAAGACTACTTTGTAAGTTAGACATCTTCTATGAACACTACTTTGTAAGTTAGACATCTTCTATGATAACTACTTTGTAAGTTAGACATCTTCTGTGAACACTACCTTGTAAACTAAATATCTTCTATGAACGATACTTTTTAAGGTAGACATCTTCTATGAACACTACTTTGTAAGTTAGACATCTTCTATGATAACTACTTTGTAAGTTAGACATCTTCTGTGAACATTACTTTGTAAACTAGATATCTTCTATGAACGATACTTTGTAAGTTAGACATCTTCTATGAACACTACTTTGTAAAAATTTATATCTTCTATGAACACTACTTTGTAAGTTAGATCTAGATCTAGACATCTTCTATGAACACTACAACTTCCTTGTGTATAAAAAAGGTTTATATGTTATCAATGTTAAGAAACAGTTTAATGAAGCTCTTTAACTTATAAAACAGGAGAACTTCAAGAACAGCGAGCAGGGTGTGATAAACACTTACATAAAGAAGATGCGAGAAGAAGGCAGTTTAGTTACAGAGGACCAGGTCCGGATCGTTATCATTGAACTCATTGCTGCTGGTGAGGCCGCCATTTTGAAATCCTGATGCTCTTATTAAATTTCATTGACCTTGCTTTACTTATATTGATAGGTGCTAACAGTAGCTCGTTATCTTTTACCGATCCAAATTTGCTTTAAGTACTTTAATCTATGATCAGTGCTTTTAGTGCTTTCACTAATCTCTCATTGATTTCATTGACCTC
This sequence comes from Steromphala cineraria, assembly GCA_916613615.1. Lineage (NCBI taxonomy): Eukaryota > Metazoa > Mollusca > Gastropoda > Trochida > Trochidae > Steromphala > Steromphala cineraria. The sequence continues at coordinate 22,835,395 of OU744722.1, read as the reverse complement.
TTGTTGCTTTCACTGATCATTCGTTGCTTTCATTGACTTCTTGCTACTTTCACTTAACCCTCATTGTTTTCATTGACCTAGTGTTGCTTTCACTGATCATTCGTTGTTTTCATTGACTTTTTGCTGCTTTCACTGAACTCTCTTTGTTTTCATTGACCTATTGTTGCTTTCAATGAACGTGATTGGGTACGTTTTCATGAACGTCTTTAACCTATTTTACTTTAGTGTAGAAGAAGAACAGTGTTACTTTAGTGTAGTATCTTGGCTTTTTTTGGGCCTAATTTTCATAGATATATAGTACTATGGCAACCATTTTAGCCAATTTGGATAATTGTGAACATCAGTACCAATCGTCAAATATCGTTAACCCGTTTGTGCAAATGACATATTTCTATCTAGTCTGGCGTCTTGCTTTAATCTTTAATCATAGCACCGTTAAGCATATTCTGTCTAAAATATTTCCCCGCCCCTAATGGCTAAAAATAGTGCCCAAGCGGCGGTAAACATTAACTCACTCACTCACTCACTCACTCACTCACTATAAAATCTTTATAAATAACGTTGATATTATATTATTTCCAGGGTTTGTCACATCCTTCTCCACAATACAGTCACTATTGTTGATCTGTCTACACAAACCTGAGATCCAAGAACGACTCCATCAGGAAATAGTTGACGTTTTAGGAAATGAGGTGCCCAGTCTCCGGGACCGTCACAGAATGCCGTACTTTGAGTCAGTCTTTCTCGAGACCATGCGCTACACAAGTCAACTTCCCACCGGATTTCCTCACGTGGCCTCCGAAACCTTCGAGTACAAGGGTTTCTCCATTCCTGAAAAAACCATCGTAAGAAATAAAAGTGTTCATCACCTACTATGTCGTAATATATTATTGTAGGCTACAATAATATATTACGACATACATCAACATATTAGTCTTCATTGATTGCATAGTTTGCTTTCAGTCGGTGTTTAAACTATAATCAATATTCTTATGATGCATGTTCATGTGTAATGGGCCGGTGGCCCTTTTATAATAAACACAGTTTCACTAGTCGGTGTTTAAAACTGTTACATGTATAATCCGATGGGATATTTCTTTTCTGCCTTTATGCAATTTTTAACTATCATCAATCACAAACTCTGTCAATCTCTTTGATAAAATAATTCAGGTATCTAAGACTTGACATCAGATAAACACTCCTTACATTTAATAAAGAGTTTCAGTCGAGTAGAACTACTTGCTAGAGTTCTAACTTCGATCTTCCTCAAGTGTTGTTCGTATTGTTTCAAACACTGCAAGAATCTTATATCGTCTTCCTCACAATGCTTGAAATGTCAGTTTCCAAATTTTCTAATTTAAGCTTTGCTGTCGACTCTTGACTTTTCTGTGCTTGCTCGCTAGATTTATATTAGGGAATGGCACAGTTCAATTAGAAAGCCCTTTTCAAAACAACATCGGACTGAAAAAAAATATGGCGGTTTTCTGTCGAAGTCCCTCGTCTGTCAAGAGAGAGAGAGCGCGCGATTAATCTACGTCAACCACAGACACACAAAAAGAGCGTTGGTGATTGGTAGTTTCAAGAACGATAACTAGGGGTAACAAATTATCGCCGCAGAGGGCGCTGTTAGCTAACCAGATAAGTCAAGGGTCGACGGCAAAGGTTCGCAACTACCGTTCTGATATTTGCTTAGGAAAATTCTTTAATACGTGTACATTTTATCCAGATTGTACCGAACCTGTTCCACGCGAACCATGACGACGAGCTGTGGGACTCCCCCTGGGAGTTCCGGTCAGACCGCTTTCTGCAGGAAGACGGAAAATTGGTCGACCCACTCAGCGACATCAGGAGACGGTGAGTATCTTGAAGATATAGTTTATGGCATTCTCCCACCGAGGAAGCTCAAAACATAAAAATTTTCGTTTCCTTTCTGGCAATGAGAACGGTTGATATAAGGAGTAAGGATAAAGTCTGATGCAAGCAACGTATATGCATTGTGCGATGAATAGCCCTTCTCCTTGCAAGATGAATGCCGGAAACCCAAGAACCCCTCATATTACAACAGAGGTTAAATCCAAATTTTTTTTTCTCCTTTTATGTGGAGAGAAAGTCTGGCCAATAGAATGCGTTTAAAGGTGGTGTGAGCCTATCGGTAGATTTCTTTATTTTCGACACCACCATCGAAAGAACGGGAAATACTTGGTTTATAAAAGAAATTCGGAAACTCTCTGCGAAGATGTATTTTTAACGCTACATGTATCTCAATCTTGTCGTTCGAAGAATACTAGCTTTGTCGTCACGTGTATTCATTTCGTGATTGCGTAATCGAATTTTGATCAACGGTATTATTGGGGATTTCAATGATAAAAATCGCGAAGGATGTTTACAAACATTCTATGAACATTTACAATTTGCACATTATCCACTTGATGTGACTGTTAGTTTACAAAATACATATTGTTATAATTTATAAAAATAATACATGTGGTATATGTTTCATTTATGAAATTAATGTTGTACATTTTCACAAAGTTAAAAGAGTTCAAATGTAAATTATAAAAGGTAAAACAATTTATACACTTATATTTTGAATCCTAATCATTTTAAGTAATCCTAATTATACATTTATCCAGAAACCAAGTTTTACTGCATATTTTCTATACACAAACTGTAAACAACTGTTGTATTTGTCGCAGGTTCGTCTCATTCGGTATCGGCAAGAGAAGCTGTCCGGGAGAAGGTTTCGCTAAATCTCGGATATTCATGTTCATTGTGACGCTGTTCCAGAAGTATGAGATTGTTCCATCAGGACGGGAACCTCTTCCTTCTCACAATCCATATGACTGGGAACCTGGTGTCATTATCATGCCAAAACGTTTTAACTGTAAACTCATCCCAAGAAAATCGACTCATCTAGAAAAGGCAACCCCTTAAGCCTTCAGACTTCAGCAATGCAAAATAGACATTCAAAGATCTTTAAAAGCAGATTACCTTATCTCTAAGGTCGCTCACCTTGCGATGAACGTAATGTTTTAACAACAATAATTCAATTTCAAGTGTTTAACGGAGATGTAATGTCTTGAAACCCTGCAAATCAAAAATAACGAATAGTGAAATAACGAAGGGGGGTAAATTATTAGCAATGATCAATGGTGAAGGATGAAATGAACCGTTTGTTAACCAGTAATTGATCATTTGAGGAACTATATTTCTTACAATTTCGTTGCAAAGGCCTTGATCAAGAAGCTGAAAGTAACGTGAAGAAGAATTAAAATACATGTTATTACTGATAATATATGAAGTAAGAGTATTTGATATGTATGTATACGATGACATTAAAATGCACATGGAACGGCCATGAGGCCATGTAAAGCATTGCTTGTTCCGTTTACGGTCAATTTCGAGTTTATGAAAACATAAAAGTCCTTTTTAAATGGAATTGGGATTCCGAGGCAAGATTTTCATTGAGTCGCCGATACTAGACCTCAATATAGTTACACGATGTAGACTGAGCCACTGAAGAATGGTCAAGCATATTTGTTCATTGAATGTTGTTCATCGGTTTTGTTGCACGTATTTCATACAGGGGTATCTTCAAATGCCATTTGCTCAAAAGACATATTTACAACTCATTCTCACTTCGGAACCCAACAACATGAATATCTTGATCTGCTACACTTGGCTTCATGAAGAATATTATTGATCCTCTTCGAAACCGATAAAACCGTCCCTTTAAAATGTTTTTTATGCATAATAACTGGATGAAGCTTACCTGGTCATTTCAGTACGCTTTTAGTTCAGAAAATCAACGTTCATTCTTTTTTGTACATCGATTTCATTGTTAGTTGAATATATACATTGTGTTTATCGTTTGACTTTTGCTGTCCCATTTGTTGTGCTCGTTTTTGTTTGTATTTTATGATTAAATATTTTCAAAACGGTCTTGGTTCGTCTCCTTTTGTTAATAAACTGAAAGTTCGAACTCACACGTTTAAACTGTTTTTAACTATTTTTTATGCTTTATTTGTTCAAATTTATTAACAATTTATTTTCCTTTTTGATAAATATATATTTGCCTCTAAAGATAAAAAAAATTATGTTCAATCCTTAATGCTTTAGTTAGGATTCGCGAACATTAACTAAAGTTTATTCGCCTGTTTACTATTTTCTTTAATCGAATAAAGACATTGTTTCGTATTTGGAGGCATTATTTTACATTATCGTGAGATTATTTTTCCAGTAATGATTCTTTATCCCTGCAGAAATACCAAAAGTGTCGAAATAGTGTCTCCCATATCTTTCACCAGGACAATGTTCATACTTTCTTTTTTTTCAAATAAAATCTTACATTGCGTTATCCTTGTAACAAGTTCTTTATTCCTGATATCATGTTATGTCTCTGCACATTAAACTGAATACCAAAAGAAAGTTTGCATTCGAAATTTATTTTCAGAACTGATAAATTTTCAAACGACGTAGACCCTGAACAGATTGCTACATATTGTGCAGTTGCACAGAATATGTGTGCGTGAAGGCATGAAAAGGTCAAAAGCACGTGCAGGTCAATCTAACCATGATGCACGTGCAACAGCGGTATAAAAACCAATGGCGTGCCATGCAAGACTCCCACAATTAAGCAAAAACACCCAAGCATGTCTTGACTGACGTCGATTCAATGACAACGGAATGTCAGATATCGGGGCTAGTAGTAGAACCTTCGGCTGCAGCCTTGTTACAGTGGGTAAACTTTTCCAACGATGCCGACAGACAGGATAGTGACCAAGCCCCACGAGGATCGCTACCTGCGAAAATTGCACCTTCGCAATCGATTCATGACGGTGACGTCATCGGCGTCGAGTGCTCTTGGGCCGTGTCCAGACTACTCATGGTATCAGAGCTTACAGACCCTTCAAAGGACAGCGCTTGACCACTGAACATCGACGTCGGCGACAGCCACTGTGCGTAGATGGCAAGGACGAGATTGGCAAAGGATCCTCTTTTCGGACGAAAGTCCTTTCTGCCTGGTCAACGGAAGACAACGCGTTTACCGCCGAAGTGGAGAACTCACAGCACCTGCTTGTATGATGGTTCGGGACGGGATTTGCGGACAGGTACAGACTCAACTCGTAACGATTAATGGAAACTGAATACGAGACGGTTCGTAAATGACCTGTAACGTCTGGTGTTCGTACTCATTCTGCAACAGCAGCCATGTGGCGTCATTTTCCAGCAGGATGGAGCCCCACCGCATACCGCCGTTGTCACACAAAACTTTCTCTTTGCTAACAACGTTATCATTCTACCGCGACAAGCCTGCTCCTCCGATATGTCTCCCATTGAGCACGTTTTGGATCCTCCAACCAATCGTCCAGAACTAATTGTGGTTCACTAAGAAGTTGACAGCTCATCCACAATGAGGTCATCAGACGCCTGACGTCATCAGCTCGTCTAAGGGTGCATGCATCCGGGCATTGGGTGGCCACACGCGCTACTGAGTTGAAGGTGCTTTGAAGAAATTAGAAAAGTCATTTCTCGCACCCCACCATACTTTGGGCAACGCTGACACCATTTTTCGAAACTCGACTTTGCAACTTTTTTTGGTTTTCTTCACGTCGTTATATTTATCTCTCCAATAAATGTTCTCATGTTTTTTCTCATTTGTAGCTTATGTTCTAGCGCCAGCAAACTGCAAACTTTCTCTTGGCATTCAGTGTAGTAAACCCAAACATAACTGACTTTCGCCTCAGAAAACATGAAAAGTTCACATCATACGGGAAAATAGCAACACTGATAACTCTATACCGTAAAGTTACATATGCAACACAAAAATTGCAGAAGTTGACAGAGTCGTCAAAACCACTCATATCGAAGGTCTCATTTATTTTTCTCTTAATTATGAGGTTTCTACGTTGGCAGTACGAAGCTCTATTTGGAAGTTCTTCACTTAACGCCTTCACTTAACCAGATCGCATACATGGACTATAGTACTCACGGAAATAAAAATAAAATTCTTTTTGTCAATATTTCGCGACGTTTTAAGTCCATACTTTCCTTATTCAGGTACCCAATTGTACAGCTGAGTGCAGTGTGGATGACTTGTCTTGCCCAAGGACACAACACAGGGTAAAGCCTAGGTCACAAATGTTTGGTGTCCCACCTAGATTCTAACCCGGATCTTTAGAAAATCAAAATAAACTGGTCTTTAGCGTGACAGGCCAGCAGGCTAACCACTACACCACCGTGCTCCATAAATATATATAACAAGTTGCACTACATTCTATTTGGGATTGGCCTTATTGACAGTTTGACACAAATTTTAAATATATGATTGGGCGAGATAGCAGGAAATAACATTAGTATGACTTCAAATCAAGAAACCCTTGTTGAAGACCGGAAAGGCGTGATTAAATTGTAGACGACCGGAAGAAGGGGTCAAGTAATGCACTGAATGTGTTTATGCAGTGTAGAGCGAATAATGCTCGTACTGCATACTCTCCCATTCTGCTGCATCAGCGTTTTTGTACTCGTGAAGCTCCTATTTGTATATATTGAACAAAACTTTTCATTGGTACATGGACATTTTTAATGATGATTTCTAGCTTTATTACATGTATATCAACCTGATGAAATATCATAAATAAATACTAAATATCCATTATTCTTTTGTCTAGTATATATCAGAGAAAATGTCTTAAAACCGCGTCTCTTTTATTCCATACAACCGTTTTAGCAAAGGATAGTACTTTGTTAAAGGAGCTATAACCAAATCCCCAACTCCTGCTACTGTCTGTTGTTGGATGAGATTCATTAATAACTATTAAAATAATTTGCCTCGATGGTTATCAGGGCATTGTAGCAGTTACACGGATTCAAATACTCTTGGGTAGCCGGGCTATATAGCCTTTTCCCTTCTTCACACACGCCATTACTAGCCGTGAAGAAGAATAAATATATTTGTAAACTTCGAATAGATTTACCTTTTTCATTTATAAGGAAAGCGATCTATACCATTTGTTAAGAAAACGTGAATATTCAATTATCTAAAATACAAATCCTGTGTAGAATAATGTTGTTAAATTTGTTTTACTTAATGTAAAGAAATATTAACAACTATTTGCATAGTGTAAATATTACTATTTCAGTGCCTTATAAAAATTTACATTTACTTGCAGTACTTTTCATTATCTTAAACGTAAGCGGCAGATTCCTAAGGTTATTGATTCCTTCATTAAAATGTCTTGAAAAAGAATGATTGCTCATTCGGATAAAAGAAGTATAAAAGTTAATTGGCTCAGACTACAGCCGTCAACGTTTCAGGGTATCTTCGATGATTTTCCCCTTGACGTGCAGAGATGGGTTCAGATCATTCATCCTATGGATATGTAATTCATGGATTCATTGACAGATTTCACAATGGTCAGGTTTAATTCTACTCACTGAACTATTTTTAAATTAACTTGTCAGTTGAAGAAACTATATAACAAGTATGGCTTCTTTGTTACGCATCTATGAGTTTAATCTCATAAACTATTTAATTATTAGAATTCTTTAAAAAAAGACAACGAACAGGTGGTATTGTACCAACTTCAAAGTTTTGACATGAATCATGAAATAATCAAGGATAGAAAACACTTTATTTCCATTTTGAATTACAAATTGCAAAATGCAGCTGAATTGTTTTCAGTAACATTTAATCTATTTACATGAGAAAATATATATCAAACTTCCTAGGAAAAACAACAATCCATGATAATCCATCGAAAACTTTACAATAATTCTCCACTATGATTATTATCATCATTATCATTATGATTATTGCAGTGAGGAATAATCGGAACGTTTGCCCTTGATAATGAAGGAGTTCTAGATACTCAGTCATCAGTATAGACTTTTCGATCCTACATGTACTTTCAAGATAATAATTTCTTAGTAAGAGATATAAAAAAAAAAGTGACTTTAAGTGAGGTTAATCCAATGAATTGTCGACCTTGGACATGCAGAGATGCATATCACGTATCCAAGGTCGACAAATCATTGGATCAACCGAATCTGAAGTCTATATGCAATGCAAAGTTTTTTAATTGTTGGGTCACATGACTTAGCATCAGCATCAAGGTCACGTGATTATTTATTACTATAGATACTTTAAGTTGAAAAGATGGATAATGTATCAACCACTTTTACTAACAATCCGCATTCAGGTCATCCATCAAATTGGCGAATTTACAAAAACGCACGTGTTATGGTTAATTTCTTCATTCATGCATAAATACTGCAACTAATGAGTGCGACGTTGCAGTCAATCCATATGAACTTCGATATTAGAAATATTGAATTGAAATATCGAATCTTCTCATAAATATGCAACGCTTCATTCTCTCCCCACAGAGACAGCTCAGTCATACTTGAGTTAGGTAACTCAGGTATGACTGAGCTGCCTCTGTGGGGAGAGAATGGCAACGCTTGGGATACAGTCAGTTTCAGTTTAAATGTTTCGGGTACAAGGTTTTCTCCAATCTATCTTGCCAAAATGCTTGCATGCAATCTGAGTACCAAAAACGATAGCTGCAATGGTTTATGCAACAGCAGTAGTTACACTGTGTATAAGTTAGTGGTTTACTAAATAAACAGATTTCCTCTTATGTTCCCAGTTGAGAGATTAAGGATACTCAAAATGTGCGCTCATTCCTATATAAGCCGTATTCAACAATCAATATTGCCTATTTTGTGTACCATTACATTATTTATATCCGATGCTGATATCAGCAGTTTTAACCTTGTTACTATTGATAGTCACAATAATAAGTCTTTCATTACATCGAAAGAAAGCTTAAGTGAGTGTTTGTGTCTTCATTATCATTAAATTTGCCTACTAGAACACGAAAATAAATACTCAAGTGTCCCTCAAGAACTTGCTTCTATTGTGTGTGGGAGTATCATCAGGATATTGATACTTCGATCTCCAATTAGCAATTGGTTCGTCTTACAGAATGTCAGAAACGTGACAAGACTATGCTGACAGAACATAATTCCATAATGCCAAGTTTTGTTTTAGGATAATTGACATCATAATCATAGTATCCAAAATGTTTTATTAACATCAAATATGACTAACAAAACTGAAATTTTGGATTTGGCAAGTTATCGGACAAAACACATTAGGTTGACGAACATGGTTCTTTAATCAAACGTTTTAATCACTTTGATACATGTTGTAGTTGAACATTGCCTTTGCAAAAAGATAACATCACATGTAATGTTTTTATATACATTCGTAATAATTTAGAACTGTTCAACATGCAATAACGTTAGGTGCAATGGTGCATTAAAATTACAGTGCAATACATTTGCAGAGGGAACGTAGTTACATTTACTATTCAACGGTATAATCTCAAGACTTTTCAATAAAATACGATTGGTGATTTATGGAAATTTGACACAGAAACAGATTTGATAGAGCTTTTCCCACTCTCTTGCTGACGAAGAGGAATTTGTTCAAGGGAAATAAAAATGTCTTAAAATAAGCAAGCACGGCAATGTAATGTAAGTAACGTTTTGCTTCAGGGCTTTCCAGATGTAGTTAGAAAATTGGAAATAGTTATTAATTGGTTGCAAGTAAGGCTTAGATATGGAACATTTTATACAGACATAAATAAACAGAGCTTATATACGTTTAAATGTACCCCTTATGTTTGTTTGTCGTCATGGTAACATTTGTTCGAATTTAAAACTACATAATTATGCCAAGCAATTTCACATGCTTAATTACAATGACAAGGATTCAAAACTTAAAGAAATATAATTGACGATAAAATGGTACAATACTTTAACCATTAATAACAGTCAGGCAAATAATTTTGAATGAAAACTTCAATGAGTGTAGCGTGACATTTTTAAAGCACCTTTCTATAATTTCATTTACAACAAATTTGTTATTTCAAAGTCAAAGATCATTTCATTTCCTGACTTTTAGTAATTAAAATTATGACTTGTATACTACTCAAAAGTAGGAAATTCAAACCAACATTTTTACATTTCTGTCTAATATGTTTCTATGTATAGATGGTAGGGTGGTTTCCGAGAGGTTTCCCAACACTTTATTAAACAACTAATTCTCTGTACAACATTTATCTTTGTGGAACAACCTATAGCCAGACAATGGTTCTTGTTCTATCAATATCGCTTTGCTGACGTATAGTGTTGAGGTGGTTTCTTGGAGGTTTCCCCACACTTAGACCACAACCAATTCTCTCTACCACATTACCATGCGTGGAACCACCCTGTAGCCAGACAACTAAGGGGATAAACATACTGTGTTTGGAAATCAGCGGCATATAACGGAATCGTTATACATGTAGCTCTAAATTTAATTTAAAGTCGAACGCGTAGCGTGAGGCTTAAATGGATAGTTTAGAGCAATGATAATTCCGTTATATGCCGCTGATTTCCAAACACAGTATGCTATCTCCATTCTACCATAATAGTGATTTAAAATTGAACTATATTCTTTCGCATTGACTCAGGCGTGCTGTGTCATGATGCCCGTGCACGATTTCCACGGAGCGACATTCACACAATGTTGACGGATTTGGTTATCTCGAATGACAAATAGAAGGCCTAGGAGATAACCGACAAATATCCGAATGCTGCAAAGGGAGCTCACTCTATTCAGTAGACATTTTATTATTTCGTGGCGGTTCTTAGCGTTTTGAATATATTAAGTTCTGTATGCCATATATTCACAAACTTGACTTGACTTGTAATTGCAATGATGTTGTAAGTAAATTTAAGGCAAGTGTATGCCACATTTCGATTCATATTCGTATGAAATTCTGGCCGGTTAAACTTTGTCGAGCCCGTTTTGTAGCCCGCTACAGAATGATGGACCGTGCGAACGGGAAATCTGAACTGTTGTCAGTGTCATGTATTTTACCGGTTTTGACTTGTGAAAAGTTTGAATAAAATGTACACACGACTCTATAATTGCATATTTTGTGAGAATTTTCAACACAACAGCAATATTTCAGAACTATACGTGTTGCTAGGCAACAAATGAATTCTTGCGCATTAGACGAAGTAAACAGAGCACCGTATAACCAAATTATGCGCCCTCTGATTTTTCAAAGCAGCTAATCAGAAACGAGTATTTTGCACATTTATGGTAGAATGTTCTTGTTCTATCAATATCGCTTTGCTGACGTATAGTGTTCAGGTTGGTTCCACGCAGGTTTCCCCACACTTAGACCACAACCAATTCTTTCTGCCACATTTCTTTGTGTGGAAACCCCAAGTAGCCAGACAATTAATGTTCTTCATCTATCAATATCGCTTTGCTGACGTATAGTGTTGAGGTTGGTTCATGGAATCATGCATGATCTTAGCGGGGAATCGACTTATGGCGATTTTGAAGCTTCTGTTCTCGACCTAACATTAAGATTTCCGATAATTTGAGCAAACCACTCCTCTCCCTAAAAAGGAAGTTCAAGTAAAAATATCCTGAAGCAACATTTTGTTTGAGCTGCTTCTGTGTGAAAAGATTGGAGCAAATCACAAAACAGTATCATTGTTACAAGTGTATTGTGTAATGTTACATTTGCTTTTAAACAGTCTTTGATGTTGTTCATGGTTCTTAGGTTACAGAAGCATCTGTAGAAATAAAAGACTTTGTTTTTGCAGTTGAAGTATTGCAATCGGTCATCGTGGGCATAATCATATGCAAAGGCGATGTGTTCTTGGTGATGAACAAAGCAACTGTGATATGAACTTTTTAAGATATTACAATTTCAAACTCCATAAAGAGAATACGAACTAGACAACTATCAATTCGCACACTTATCCTTCAATGCAGTAGGTACAATACGTTTAATTCTCCAAAGCGTGCCTTCTCTCACATAGCACCAACAGAGTGGAACAGTGTGCCTCTTGATTTGAGACAATCACCATCATTTGAGTCCTTCAAGGCCAGACTTAAGACGTATCTTTTTAACACTCAAGACTAACTATCCTACTGCTATCACTGACTCTGAGCGCTTAGAGCATGCATCAAGCATGGATAATGCGCTTTATAAATCAACTATTATTATTATTATCTTATTATTTTCTCGCGAAGATTAATAACAACGATTTGATATCAATTGAATACACAATACAGTTTTTGTGAACCGGAATAGCCGTCATGTATGCATATGAAATACACAGTATGTAGCAATCGTATACACTTTTATAAGAAATTCCACCTTTCTCCTTATTCTTAAACGCGTGACTTGAATGACGTCAACATAATGTCTCAGCTGTAAACGTGAGGCTCAAGGCAAATAAGCAAAGCCAATCCTTGAATGTCATAGAAAATTCGGTCGTGGCCTCATTTATGTTCGTTATGTGCAAACATTTATGAACTTTAAATCAACTAACATTTATGTTCATTACAGAAGTCTATTTGAGTGAAAACATGAGTTAAATGAATCTCATTTTTAAAGGTGCAGTAACATGTTTTTTTAAAAACCTTTTTCTTAATTTTTCCTTAAAAAACAATAGTTTATTAAAAATATATTATCGTCAGAAAGTCAAACATGTACATACTAAACCCAAGCAACCGTAGCCGTGTGCGAAATAATCAAGTAGCAAAAACCACTGGTTGCCATTTTTGTGTGAACACTTTCCTAATGTTTTCAATAGGCTAAACTGAACATGGTACGTTCGTTATAGGACTGTCTCGTTTGATTAAAATCATTGCTTTGCACTTTGTTACATTTACTTAAGTTTTCGTGATATTATTTGTTTTTCAAAGGTGATACTGCTTTTTTATCATATAATTATTATATATGGTAAAAAAATACATCCAACTTAAATGGTATAGGAGAATAAGGAAATAGTTTGTTTAAAGGGGCAGTAGCACGTTTTCAGGGGGAGTTTAGGTGATGTCAGGAAAATGAAAATAAATGGTTCCAATTGAAAGATAATGTATTTAAACTAAATAGAGCAGTAATAATTCAAATATATAACGTAAAGTTTAGCCATGCGATTGCTTTTTCTTACACAAAATGAATTAAAGGTGTTCACACAAAAATGGCGGCCAATGGATTTAAGGTGAATCTTCATACTTTGTCCTCTGACTATGGATGATTGGCTTGAGTAATGATATTTTTGACACTGTAGAAATAATAGAATAAGCATTAACTAACAATTATCAGTGAAAAATTTAAATTATAAAATTGTCAAAAAACGTGCTACTGCCCCTTTGAGATCCTACGTCAAGGCCACATGATATATAATATATATATCACCGCACCGTCACTCATTCCAAAACGTTCATTGACATTTATTTGAGCTGTATCTTTCTATAAAACTGCACAGGGTTATAAAATGTGAAAAGAATGCACCATCACAAAGTTCACTGATATTTGAGCCGCATATTTTATAAAAGTACACGGGTTATAAAATGTGACTCCTACTTACAAAGTACTGTTAAACCCTCGGCGTTCTTCGGTAAGAAGTATAGTCAATGCATAATTATGTTAAAGCTTTGCAAACAATAAATGCCTTTATACATCATTAAAAATTATTTAAAAACCTCACAAAAAGGCTGATTATTTTTTTAATAGCCTTATTTTCATTTACTGTATGCTGATGCATAATCCTCTCTTAGAAAGATAAAGAACCCGTTACTACAATCTTATTAAAATATGATCTATTTGCTACACTACGCTACGTAACGTAGTGAAGCAATTAAGATATCATTTTAATGAGATTGCCGTTACTAGTACCTCGAAACGGAGCGAGGTGAGAGTGAAAGCTTGTAACTGATTTGATGAGAGTGATTCATAATTCGTGTCGTATTATACGTACTTCTGTGTATTCATATCATTTATATTGTGTCACTGGCAAGTTAATTTCATGGCATTTCCCATACTGTATAAATTACACGTGCGCATTAGTGAACCTTCAAGGAGTTAATCTGACAAAATGCACGTGAAATCGAGTGGTGTGCATTTTTTAAAAATCTTGACTAAGTTGTATGCACGTGCGATGTAGTTCGATATATACTAGAGATTAAAAAGTTGAAATCATTTTCAATCATTCAGATCATTGCATTAACATACGTAGAAGATGGTTGTATTCTATTGCAGCTATGATGTATCTTAGGAATTTGATAGATATTTGATGAGACATTAAGCTTACAATTGTGTCAAACGAATTCACGCAATTTATAAAATCTCACTTCTTTAGATAAAATCATATTTCACACAATTTGCTATATATTAATCGTTCAGTATAAAAGCATGTTTCTTGAAAGTATGACCGTTAAAGTCAGTCACCTCAGATTCATTGATAGTATCTTACCAGAGGAATGACATTACAAAACTGAGTAAAGGTGCATAGATGTAGTTGTATCGTGTGGCTGAATGGTGACGTTAGGTTTAACAAAATAATGGATGATGAAAAGTGACCGTGCCCAAGCGGTTATGACAATAGATTAAACTTAAGAGATTACCAACAATGGTGCTTATGACATACTGCCGCATGTTTAACAATTTATATAACTAACCAAGGCCAGAAGTATTAAAAACAAAATCAGACCTATAGTGAGTAGTGAAATTACAAGTATAACGTCAAGAGGGGGAACAAGTAGGGCACTAGAGTAAAGCTGTGTCGAAGTTTGCACTGCAGGTTCATGCTCCGATCAACTTCACTGCTTACACACCAGCCCCTTTGTTTCTATTGGTGGATCCTGTGGGGAGGAGGGAGGGGGTGGGTTTGTCGGTCTTTGTTGTGGAATAATAGTAAATTCTGTGAGGTGTATTTCTCATACATTTTAACATTATAAGCAAAAGGTTGGGCAGGGTATCATAACTCTGTAGACGAGCTCATTTTCCTGTGGACAAATATTCTTCGATCTTAAGTAATGATGTGAAAGTCATCAATAAGATCCAGACTTCCCAAACGAAATCCTGCATCCATCCCTAGTTTCATTCGGTTATCCAAAGTTTAATACTTTCTTACTTCTATTTCATATGCAAATGTAGGTGCAGAGTAACACCTAAACACCAGATATTTTATAGCTGTTAATGCGTGCTCTATGGGATGAAGAACCGGATTCATGGCTCTTCTCAAACTATTGCTGAGAGAATCGAATTAAAACACGACCGTTGTGTGGTTTGACAAAGTTATCAATTAAGATGGCTCTTGAAAGAGATTGGCTATTAACATTTGAGATAACATTGTGATATCGTTGTCTTATAGGGTATGTCATGTCTTTGAAGATCTTTAACATCATAAGTAGGCACGAGTTGTTTCAAACTTTAAAAGTTATCGAATTGAATTACCCTTTCTGACATTCAATTTCACGATATATTCATGCCTCTAATGTACATCTATGAATATTCTGGCATTGAGCATTCAATTCATTTGTTGTAAACGTAATCAGAAAAAGAACTCGGTATATCTAATTGTAATTTACGTGGATGGTGCATTCTGCTGCTCGTGCATCATAACCCACTTTGGAAAATCTTCCCTCCGAAGATGTCAATCTTTAATACATCACTTTTAAGTCGAAGAAGAAGAAGTTAGATAGATTTAGATTGCCGATTAGGAGTCTCTCAATCACCACCATGTACATCAACCTAATTCTTTGTAAAATAATGTCTCACTACATCAAACTACTCAATTGTATCAACTTGTTATCTATTTATGTATATATAACTCCCCATCAACATGTCCAATATCATTTGCTTGAAAACGGTGTTAGTAACTATACCGAAACGTCGCATTTCATGCAATAAAGAAGTGACTATCCATAATAACTTGTTCTTCTTCATCAACCAGCTTCTAAATGCCTCCCAAAGAAGTCACTCTTAAGTCGCCTATTATAAGATAATGATAGTTGAATTATGTCTTACTTGATTGATGTCCATATGTATATGCACATATAGACTATATATAGGGGAAGTCAATAAACTTATTCTACAAATCAATGCTATTTTAGTTCCATTCTTTGGGCGTTTTCTTTTGTCTTAATGGATACATAAATAAAACAAATATATATATAGTTTGATTGTGCTTTCAAGCCACTATCTCCAAATGGAAATGTTTTCAAATTGGCTTTATAGGAGACATTCATGGTTTCCGGAAAGGGGTTTACGAAATTACCAATATATACGAAAACCTTGTACCTGATATGCCAGTAAACAAAGCCATTCTCATTAACATGAAGTGACATTCTTTTTCAAGTGTAACCGTGTACATTTACAGTGAATGCAAGGTTTTTCTTTGCGATTGTGTATAAGCGATTTGGTGGTTTTCAGCTAAAAACCCGTTTTCACCACTAACTTATTTATTCCCTAGTCGTAAGGAAAATGCTTTGGATATAGTAAGCATCCGTACTCAATTGGTATTCAATTTTATTTTTTTTACGCTTTGCCTACAAAAAAAGTACTTTGTTCCTGGTATCTGGCGTCACTTTCATACCCCCGCATCAATTTTTTTTTCAAATGTTGACAAGGAAAAAATCGGAAATGTAGTTCCGTGGCCTAGAAAAACATTGAAACGGCGTGAACTTTT
The DNA here is from genome assembly GCA_916613615.1 of Steromphala cineraria. Taxonomy (NCBI): domain Eukaryota; kingdom Metazoa; phylum Mollusca; class Gastropoda; order Trochida; family Trochidae; genus Steromphala; species Steromphala cineraria. The sequence continues at coordinate 22,818,838 of OU744722.1, read as the reverse complement.
AAAAATGAACTCGTTTCTGTTCTTGTAGGACTTCAAAGACACAGTGATAAAGATATCAAAAGTTTACATCTTTTTTTTTTTCAAATTCTGAAGATTGTATTTCATGTTAAATAAAAAAAGGATATAAGGATGTTCGTCATCGCACCATTTTGCCTGTATGCAAAGACCAGAAATTATTTTTGGGCCTTAACTTATCGTAAATAATTCGTATAGCCAGTACCAAGTTCGTAACAAATCGTGAAAGCTAACCGAGAGAGAGAGAGTGAGAGTGAGAGAGAGATTATTTATTACTGTTTCACCCAATATAATTCATAATTAAAAACATCCCTTTTTATATTGGCCACCTAAATGGGTTATGTGAGACATTTTTCAACATTTCTACTTAAAATATACGTATTAAAACCAACAATACATTATTATTCATACACTTCTTCTTCTAACAACAACAACTTGCACACCTTAAACTCCAAAGGAGCATCCGCCCCTAATAAACCCGGATTCACTCACAGTCAAGTGTCCAGGAGCTGTGTCAAGTAAACAATCGTCTCAATGCTGGGAACTCGACATACCATGATCAGGGGACTGTGACCGTATCCCTGGCCCCATTGCTGTTCTCATCGTGTTGGTAAACATCTTGTAAAGGGTCATAGGTTATAAGAAGCTGCTCAAAAGCGCATCAGTTCCGGGGAAAACACCACAAGCAAAAGTTACAGATTGAATGCTTCTCTACATTCACTATCGATATTTTTTATTTCCTACATTAATTGAAAGAATACAAAATTAAAAAAAACATATAATCGGGATAGTTCATATATTACAGTCAATTTACAACAAACGTTTCCATTTGCTCACAACAAAGCACCTATAGTTAGCAAAACCCTTTTATCTACATCTAATATACATGTACTTTCGAGGAAGTAAAACAATTAAAGAACATTTTCTTCGTCATTCATCAAAATAACAGACATCTCATCATCTAAAACATCAATAATATCGTTACAGTTTACCGTCGATAGTACAATAAAGCAAACCATGCTTAACCATGAAAGTCATTCTTTAGCGTGCAATGGCTGTGTACCAAGCACATATACACGTACAAATAAGTGTGGCAATATCAAGAAAATTGTCTTCATACTAATGACTTAATTGCCACAAACGATGGCATGTGTCTAATCTAATTGATCTTGAAATAATTGTCACTTGGCCAAATAAAAATACAATTCATAATAAGCGTCTCCTTGATTTTAATAATTTTGCTTTGATACGAAAAATATGGACCTCGATATGACTCCCCTCGAAGTTAATGAATAAGTGTTGAAACTTTATATCGCTTTTATCACGGGATCTGAAAGATTAACTTATGGGTTTTAGTTGTAAAGCATTTGTTGTTAATTCAATACTTAAAGGGGATCAACAACTTGGCTCGTGAAACCTCATTGACCATCGTTAACAAGAGCATCCAGACGGGTAAGGGGGGTCACATGACATAAACTCGGTACTGGCTGTCAGCTGTAAGCGGTTCGCAACCAAACGATTTCGTCCCTACCGAGTATTTACGACACTTTCGGGGCCTTGCTAATAAAACACTGGAAGTTAAAAATTCAGGTTGCAGACCCCCTTTAAGGATACACTAGAGCGACGCCAGAAGTAGGGTTTGATGACGTTCATGCGTTGACTTAAGACAAATACCCCTAAACCTATATCCAATGATCTTCGGAGACTTTTAATACTATAAGGTGTGTGTATGTTGAACTACCCCACTACATATTCTACAGTTTTTACTAACTCATAAGAAGCTTAATGACGTCTATATTCAATTTGATTAATGTTCCCAATTATATAACTATATTTCATTTTTATATTTACTGTATAACAGAAAAAGCAGAGACCCTTAATTTAATCAAAGCGAGTATTATGGAGAATTCAACGTCGTTGCGGCGGTTTCAGTCTTTGAAATAAATTAAAGACAACACAAACTATATAGCAAGTGCATAGGGCATTATAAATGGATGGAAATATAAGCACACAATCAGAAAATCTTCAGTTTCATATGAGCGATGAGTCGACAGTGAATCTCAATGATAAAACTAACTTTGGAACATAACAAGCCGAGATGAGTCGTAAAAGGATATTTTACTACCCATCAAGTACTCCTCAACAGTGTTATCCTCGATTGACAAACTGCGGGCCACAGTTGATGCCTGAACTGAAGTGCAAATTGAAACAATACAGTCAAGATTGTGGGGGCGAATTTAGCATTATTAGCAATAAAGTTTATACAATTAAATAATGATGATGAGGTCAAAACCTGTTTATACACTCGTAGAAAACAATATTGACGACGTTCGCCTTTTCAAAATTGTTTGTATGGCTCTAATTGTTGTGTTTGATTATGATTATTATACCATCGTAAACAATTGAACAATATTTCCGTTCATAAGCTTTTTTGTTGTTCTTTTTGCGTTTTGCAACCGAGACTATTCGGTCAGTATTTGATTGTGTAGACCCAAGAATTTAATATTAAGTAATTATATTAACACTTTTCTATCCTTGACAGTCATACGTCGACCAATGCAATTAACGGTAAGTAATTAATTTCAACGCCTCGTCACAACACCCTATGTACGCCGCGAAGAGTCTTGAGGTCTTGAGTGTTCTTAAAACATTGTTCAAAATACATCTCTCATGTCAAAATATCAAACATCATCATAACTATAGAATCATATCTACGTTATTTGTCCTTAACATCTTCCATCTAAACGTTTATCATAAAATGTTACCTATTATTTATAACGTTTCGCCAAAACATAACATCCATCATTTTGAACTCTGTGCCGGATAGTCTTTGAAATGTCTCCTTAAAGGGTCCCAAATCCCCGAGTATATCATATAACCATATCTTCATCATTTATCCTAAACATTTTCCATCTTAACGTCTATCATAAAAATGTTACCTATTATTTCGAACGTCTCCTCACGACATAACATCCATCAATTTTGACTCTGTGGACACTATACGAAATGTCTCAAATTCCCGAATATAGAAACCAAACATCATCATCTCATATCAAGGGATAAAACCAACAAAATGTCGATTATCAACCGATCAAACGTGGAGCACCTACGCGTGTATAAGCCAAGCTGTGACCATGAAATATTGAACGTCGTGAGTCCCCCGGAGTGGAAGACAAGAGTCTATGGGTCTGTTTAGAATGATGTGTCGGTCTGTCCCCTGCTGTAGACGACACTCCTCTCTCCTGTGGACCTTCCTGGTCGTCGCTCTCGTCATCTACATCGTCTACTCACACGTCCACCCCCGCAACAAGCTCACCCAGCTCCTGGTCGACAAACTTCCGGTGAGTCAAGCAACATGTATGCGTGTCAGAAAGGGAACGTTACGAAGTAACTACAGTCTTGACTGACCAATATAACCTTGTTGGATATTTCATATTAGGACATTATGTTGATGTTAATAAATGTCATGAATGTTTTAAAGATTTTTTTATGCGTATCGGAGAACATGGTTTACAGTGAGTTCTGCATACATTTATCTGTCTGCGTGTCAAATAAGTAATTTGTAGTTTTGCCTGGGCAAAAAGCCAAATCATGTCATCATTAGCTTCTAAGATGTTGATGTCAAATTGTCTCTTTCGTCTTGACATAACCTTTATGCGTGTCAGAACACGTTTCCTCGATTGCTCAACCAAATAGCTCGTTGGTATTTTCAAATCAAGACATAATAGTAGTTTTCCTGTTGGTGTCAAATAATCCTCATGGACTTGTCCGATAAAGTTTAAATGCGTATCAAATAAGTAATCCAAGACTTATGATCCCAAATACATGTCCTGTGGCTTACCAAAGTGTTCTCTTGGCGTCTAAAATACCTATAAGAATGTTCCAATTTAAGATATGGATTTCGGATTGACCAATGTAACGACTATAAGGCAAGCGATGTTCTATTAAATACCATCATGGTAAACTAGTTCGGTAACAGATTTCATCATTTTCAATAGTGTAATGTTTCGTTTAGCCTACCTTTCTGATAATACTCATAACTTATATATAGACGATTTAACACAAACAATTGAATGTATTAGTCAACTAATAAAAAAGGAAATATATCGATAGCTTATAGTTAACACTCCAAATGTTACAAAACAGATTCTAGATTTGAAGTCAGCTACAATTATATATTTAATATTTAATAATAACAATTCTCTCACTGACTGGCTTCTTTGATATAATAATGTTTTTGAGATTTATTTTTCAGGAACAGAATTAAAATCCATTGATAAATAATCTTGACATTAATATATTTAGTTATTCTATAACAAAGACTTACAATCGTATAAATAACAGCGCATTAGAGTGAACTAAGGTAAAACTTATGCATAACGTCGGCTACACACATCGATCTTTCTACGGTATTCATTTCGTTAAGAAACATCAATAACCCGTAACAGATGGTACCTATTCTCATATAGTCACAGTCTTTCTCCACACTCAAATTCAAATTCTCTAATGCATATAAGTATTTACAAGGGGACATGTAAACAGCGTTATAGAAATACATATATAATCATAGACTCTACCCTACTTGGGTATATATGTCTTAAATAGTTTCTAACGCTGTTTTTAAGGGATACGTGTGGAGTGTCTATAAGTAGGCCTATATCTATATTCCTAATGGGTTTTTTCTAATTATGCATATACGTATTTACAAAGGGACATGTATCGCTGAAAACAGCGTTAGAGAGACAAAAAAAGTCATATATACTCAAAACATTGTCTTTCTTGGGTCTATGAGTATATAAGTCGTTCTAACGTTATTTTAAGCGAAACACGTGTAGAATCTATGAGTATATATGTATTTCTAATGCGTTTACTTTCTAATTATGCATATGTGTATTTACAAGGGGATATGTATCGCTGACAGCGTAAAAATTGCATATATACTCAATGACCCTACCTTTCTTGGGCCTATGAGTACATACGTCTTTCTAGTGCTATTTTATGCGGTATACTTGTAGGATCTATCAGTAAATATGTCTTTATAACGCTGCATGTCTCTGTGAGTATAAATATCTATCTTTAATCTCTAAAACATATTAAGGAGATGTGTCTGGGAATGGTTTCGTGGCTCAAATGTGCTTTAAAAAATCGTAGACAAGTCTCAGTTTGAATTTCCCGCCTCGTACCTCGTTATTCCGAGTCTGCCGCCCGTGTAAACGCATTTTTCATTCGATTTAAATATCCAAAAGAATGCCGATATATATTTTATTAGTCTTTGATAATAAAAGAGAATCCTTTAAGTATTCATTCAACTTCATACACGCAAACATTTACCATTACTTAATGATAATAAGCAAGAGGTCAAAATGTTTGTATCTGTACTTGGAACTTACTACATGTACGTTACGTCGACAATAAATTCTAATGGTAGCACCTTTAAAAAACCCTAGTTTTCAATATTCTCGTGCCTTTATAACTATGATAGAATTAACAGTAACACATGTATAGATTAGGAATCAAATCACATTAGAATAAAATCCGGTATATTTAAAATATTCATACTTTTCACTCTGAGTTAGCACATATATGTGTACATATCTATGAATAGCATTAAAGGGGGTCTCCAACTTCTAATTTTTAACTTACAGTGTTTTATTAGCGAGGCCCTCTCCGACCCTCTCGGGGCCTCGCTAATAAAACACTGGAAGTTAAAAATTAGAAGTTGAAGACCCCCTTTAATGATAATTCATATCATGATTCATCAAACTGAAGACTCTTTTCAGTTTTTTATTTCAACAATAGTACAGTCAAATAAGATCTTCATCTAAATAACGAACTACGGTAGGAGTAGAAACAAGCTAGGGCATTTTATATCAGAATAATATTGTCCAAGAACTTTATTACAGTATTTGAGAAAACAGAGTTGTTATTGTCCAATGAAAAATCGAAAAGGTTGTTAATTTTAAACATTCTTAATGTTATGAGGGTGCTGGATAAGGGAACATTATCCGAATAAAAAAATATATGAACATTTGTCAAATATTTGTCACTTTTCGATAAATCCCAATGCTTAACAAAATATCCACATGTGCATAGAAATTAAAACATATAATATATTCATGAATTATATGGCACTACTCAATATGAAAGTACGTGCACTTTTATGTAAATGGTAATTGAAATAAACGAACAAAATGTTTACTTTCTTACGTAAGTGAATTACACTCTCTGTATATCTATCCACGCATTCTTTCTTATCCATGTAAAATGAGGATACAACTTATCGAAATCTCATAAAGATATGAGTTTATTTTAATTTTGTGTATAAATTACTGGCGCCCTTTGCAATTCGATTTCAATTAAACTTGAAGTTCTAAATTAGAAGCATGGTGTTATCCTTGTATAATTTTTAATGTTCAATCGTTTCATGAAATTGTATTACACGTGATTTAGATTGGTATACTATTCTATATCTATTGCAATGACGAATAAAAAATATGATAAATACATTCTATAAACCTTCTGAGACAAAATACGAATGAAGCAAAGTAGTTGAAAATATACTGAATAATCTATTAATATTAATGTGGATTGTTGGAAGTTAATTTTGACATTGTTGAAAGTTGTTGATTAGTGAACTTCTGTTTCACAGGCTGTAGAGAAAGGTGGATTCTGGGGTGATGAAAAACACGAACATCAACAAGGTGGGGACAAGATTCAACATGGCCCTTTCCCAGGAGAAAGATGGCCACAGCAAAATATCAATGAACACATAGCAGCAGACGACAAAGGTCCAGTTCCTCCCGCCATACCACACGAGGCTCAGATTGACCGGAAGTACCTACTTGATAAACCATGGGACTGGAACGATAGAAGACGGGGAGACATGCGAGGCTTTGCTACTCAAGAAGGCCGGCACGGCTTTGGCGACAGATTCAACAGATTTGAGGACAATAGAGGGGGGTTTCAAAGAAAAGATGATTCTCGGTTCCATGACAACGCAAATGCTTTTCCGAGGAGAGGTGGTTGGCAAGATAACCGTGCTTGGACTACAAATCCACGGGACTCATTCAGACGTAATAACCAAGGTCGGTGGGCTGGACAGGATGTTCGAGGTGAGGACAATAGACGAGGTTGGGTAAACAAAGACAGACCTAGGTTTCCTGACGAAGATCAAGGAGAGGGTCAAGATGATGCCCACAGGGAGGAGGCTATTACACAGCAAGACGTAGATCAAGACGAGGACCAAGATGAAGATGAAAGCCACAACCTTGACAAAGATCAAGATGGAATCAGAGACTTCGACAACGATCACGAAGAAGATCAAGATCAAGACCAAAATCAAGAACAAAACCAAGATGCAGATGAAGAAGGAAACAAAAACCTTGATCAAGATCGCGACGAAGGCCAAGGTCAAGATCAGGATCAAGACCAAGACCAACAGCAACACAAAGATCTTGACCTTCAACACATGGACTCGGCAGACAGAGATGCACTCATTCAAAAGGCCTTCGGTAAAGATGGCAATATCCCTGAGAAAGATCAAGCAGAAGATGCCGATCAAGACCAAAATCAGGATGAAAACCAAGATCAGGAAAAAGACAATGACCTTAAAGGAGCCGACTTAGAACACATGGATCACGCAGACAGAGTTGCAGCCATTAAAAAGACCTTGGGTAAAGATGGAAAGATCCCTGAGAAAGATCAAGCAGAAGATAGTGACCAAGACCAAGATCAGGATGAACACCAAGGCCATGACAAAAGCAAAGACCTTAAAGTAGCCGACTTAAAACACATGGAACACGAAGACAGAGTTGCAGCCATTAAAAAGGCCTTACATAAAGAAGGACATGGTCAAAACCAAACCGAAGACGACATCAACGAGAATGCTGAGGTTAATGAAGAACAGGATGCTGCAGAAGCAAAAAAAGACATGGAGGCTCGCATGAGGAACAACCTTGTGTTGAGAGGACCTCCTGATTTACCAGAAGAAGACCGGAGACCCGCGAAGTTAGCGCCACCTGCAGGGGTACACAAGGAGGAAGAAGAGTTGCCTGACCTTGACCTCAATATAGATGAAGTGCAGAGGAGAAGGGAGGAGTTCGAGAAGCGAGGAGGACCAGATACCTTTCAGCAGGGACCAGGGGTTGTGGACTCTCCGCCTCCCAAAATACTCACGCTTCAGTCTTGGGATCTTGAAAGACTCGAGGAAACGTTTCATAAGTATGTATGTTTGTTTCTTTTGGCTAAAGAGAATTAGTCATATAATGTTTCTTAGTTCCAACACTCTTACTTTATGGAAGGAGAGAAAACTCTATAAGGAATTCTTCTAGCTTAGAGGGAGGAGAAACTTGGTCTACATAAGAGTTCTTTTCTTTAAAGGGAGCTAAGCATATCATTGGTTTCCTATGTTGTTAAAGAAAATGTCCTTTCGTTGATCTCCTATCTTTTAGGGAAAACTTTGGATATATAGATTTGTTCTTTGCTTACATTAAGAATGGTAATTTTACATAGTTTTCATATTTCAATTCTAGAATATACATTAAGCATTTAAAAGTCACGTTCTACGTTTCGCTAGGCAAATCTTAAAGCCTAACTGCAAGTCAGTAAAATGTAGTAATGAAATTAAAGGTCATGTGTCCGAACAATATCTAAACCTTACTTGCAAACTTCAACGGAAAGTGATGAACTGTTTTCCTTAAAAGGGCAGTAGCACGTTTTAGGGGGAATATAAGGTGATGTCAGGAAAATGAAATAAAGAGTTCCAATTGACAATGCAGTAAAAAATCAAATACATAATGTTAAGTTCTGCCATACAATTCCCTTTTCTTACACAAAATGAATTAAAGGTGTTCACATAAAAATGGCAGCGAATTGATTTTATGTGAAGCCTCATAATTTGTTCTCTGACTATGGATGATTGGTTTGTGCAATCAGATTTTTGACACTATCAAAATAATACATTTAGCATTAACGTACAATTATCAGTGAAAAATTGAAAATATAACATTAAACAAAACGGGCTACTGCCCCTTTAAGTGCATATAAACTCGCCTGGCAAAACTAAGTAAAGAAATTTAATATATTGACTTTGTATGTACAACATGTTATCTAAATCACTCTTAATTCCGTGCAGGTACATTATGACGAAGCAGATTAACTGCCAGCTAGTAGCGCGAGCAGGGAAGAAGCAAGACGGAGGCTGGAATGTGTGTGTAACTCTGGAGACTAGACCGATGGTACCTTGTCTCATATACTCGTTTGGGTAGGTTGCTTCACCACTCATATCTAGTTTCAAGTAGAAGTAGTAGAAGTGGTAGTTGTAATAGTAGCACTAGCGGCAGCAGAAATACTAGCAGTAGAAATCTAAATAAACCAGTACCCCTTACCTAGTAGTAGCAAGTAGCAGCAGCAGCTGCAGCAGCAGTAGCACTAGCAGTAGCAGTAGCAGTAGCAGAAACAGTAGCAGTAGCAGTAGCAGCAGCAGTTGTAGTAGTAGTAGTAGTAGTAGTAGTAGTAGTTGTAGTAGTAGTAGTAGTAGTAGTAGTAGTAGTAGTAGTAGTAGTAGTAGTAGTAGTAGTAGTAGTAGTAGCAGTAGTAGTAGTAGTAGTAGTAGTAATAAGAAGAGGAAGTACAACAAAGAAGGCGAATATGTACACGTTGTGACCACTGCTTTTTCAGACAACGCTATAATAAAGCTTTTGTTATCTTTTGATTACTTTGTTTTTCACTTTCAGTTTTGACACGGACTTTACTTTTGAAGATGATGTTGCCAAGAAATACGGTTGTGAAACCCATTACTTTGATCCAAAGTAAGAATTTATTTGTTTAGTTATTCTGGCATTACTGGTTAAACTTTCTCAAATATTTTACCTAAGTAACTTGAGACCTGTAGCAGATGACCTTTTAAAGATTTCCATTACCCCCTTCCCCCAACCTCTCCTTCAACTAAAACCTACATCTATACCCTAGTTTGAATTCCTATCTGGGTGAGATACGGCGGTCTACAGGAGTGACGATGCACAAGTACGGCTTGTCGGACAAGAATGGATTCGTACCTTCACACAAGTGGTTTGTCAAAACTCTGGCTACAATCAAACAAAAACTACGTCACACACAGGTATGTGTATAGTTTAATTCAGATCTGCTAAATAAATCTCAAAATCGAATATTTATCAATCAGAGTGATGGCTTTTTGTAGCTGCAGTGTTATGTTAAAGTTCATATATCATTAGATATAGCTATAACAATAGAATTTTAGAGAAAGGTATTCGTAGCACAGGATCTAAAATCGTTGTTAAGTGATAAAAAAAGGTTAACTTAGCAATTCTGAAAATACAATTATCTCTCGATATGAAATCAGAGATGGTTAAGTGTAATTTCAAACAACTGCATTCCAAATCTAATTAAATTTAGATCGACAGTTCAACATTTGACATTATATAAGAAAAATTTTGATATAAATTCATTTAGATTGCTTCTTTCTTACACTATATACGGTTATTTCAATCTGTTTGGTGTCATTCTATGAAAACGTGTGTTTTGGTGGGAAGGGAAGGATCGATTTTATGTTTCTTAGCTCATCTGTATTTAATGGGTTTTTTGTCTTTCCCATCATCACTTCTTATTTCTTTCATACAAAGGTAAATTTTGTTTTTAAAATCAAATGAAACACCGTATCATTATCTCGTTTAGCTTAGTAAGTTCATGCAATATGTCTTTGGCAAATCACATTACATCTTTTTCAACAAAATAACAAAACAAACAACAACAAAACAAAATATTTCTTGTAGGCATTGCCAAATCTATATTTTTTTAACATGTTTCAAAGTGAATCTCACCTTTCATTCCTCAATGACGACACTAACTTCTCGACTAATTACTTTCAGCCAATTGACATTCTTAAAATAGACATCGAAGATAACGAATGGCGATCGGTACCGGAAATGTTAAATAGCGGGGTCATGGGTCAAGTCCGCCAGCTATTGGTGGAGTTCCACATCCTGGCTAAAGGTCGCCACACCCCTACAGCAGAAGATTATGTCAAATATCTACAGGTCATGAGGGACTTGTACATCGATGGCTTCCGAATTGCAGCGGTCAGAGAAGATGAAACCGAACTTCCTTCAATTGATGGGATAAAAAGGGCACAAAATTACGAGATGTTATTTTTGAGGATTGATCGTTACTGAGTTAATTCCTGGTATTTAGAATATATACACTGTAAGATGTGAACCTGAGTTTCTATAGGGAATGAATATAGGTAATATGTTTTACAAATTTTCTAGGATTTAAAGCGTTTAAGTGACGACAAGCCTCCCTTATTGGGTTGAATAACTAGAGCACAAAACTACTTAATTTATTTTTGAGGAGAAAATAGTTAGGGGTGAGTATGTAGGATGTTTGTAAATTAACATATTAATGATTTGATGTGTGAAAATGTTAACAACTAGAGCATACAATAATATTTGAGAACGGATCGTCTCTCAATTTGTTTTTGTGATGTAATACATGTAAGGTGTTTGTAAATTTGCGAATGTAGATTTATGTGTTTCCACAGAGAGGATGTTAACAAACTTTTATTAACCTTCTAGCCACATAATGTGATGTTTTAAAGGATCTGTGAATCGTATCACCTGTTTTGGGGATCATACAATTTTGTGTTTCCCTCTCGGAAGATTTACAATCATTGTAGCTCCTCCTGTTAGGGTTTACAATTGTAACCCTTGTAACCTTTCAAAGGGACTTACAATTGTCTCTTACCCTTACACAAGTTCTACAATTGAAAACTATTCCGAGTCGTAATGTTCACAGATACCATTGCGGGGCTCGAACCCGCATTCCGTCGCTCCTTGATCTGAACGCCTTACCGCGAAGCAATGGAGCCGACCAAAGACAGATGCTTTATAATTCCATTAAGCGTTACATGTCCTCGATATACCGTGGTTCCCGGCGGTTTCTATTAGCGTGCTTGTATGAGACGTATGACTTATTTTTACGAATTTTCAAAAATTTCAGCAGGTTATGATAAAGAGAAACCATTCAACCTCGGATATGGTAGATGCTTCGCATCCTCAGGATTGTCCTTCCTATCAGGGTCTACAGCCTTACCATACTCTCGGTTTCATGGCTTCTCCCTATAATAGCTCTGGACGGGATTAAACCAGCACAAAATTACGAGATGTTGTAATTGAAGAGAGGGTGAAACTGGATTTTATTTTGGATGTAAAATATTAAGATAATTGTTTATTTGCCTGTGTGGGATGTAACATGTTTACTCAGAATTATGATGATCTTTTGGGGTGTTAATATGTAACATGTTTGTAAATTTTATATGTAGTGTTTGTAGTGTTTGTTGATGAAACCTAACTTCCCTCAATGGGCGGGATAAGAAGAGCACAAAATGACGAAATTTTAATTTTGAGGAGCTATCGGTACTGAGTTTATTGATGGAATGTGAACCAAAGTATTTTATTTTTATTGATTTTCTGAATGGGATGTAAAATATATGTTCATGGTCATCATATAAATATCACTAATTTTTTTATGAAAAAAATAAAAACTGTATATAATAATTGATTTGTTTTTCTTTGTGTCATTGTTTTCATGAACGTACAGTCATTATAAAGACCCGTGCTTCAAAGAAAGGCATTACAACGAAAACCAAACTTAACACTTTAACATATAAACATTCAAAAACGTAGGGTTATGACCGTAGAGCAGATGATGGTCATAATACTTGTTCATACCTTTATAGTAATTGTTACCTCGCTCCTGCACAAGGGAGGTTATCCTTCCCGGCTTGCGGGCAAACAGTCATTAAACATAGACATATTTTCAAGATGCGGGATCGTAGCTCAGCTGGTACAGTGTCCGCTCGACACCCGGAACACCAAGGTTCGATTCCCGGTCGCGTCATACCAAAAGTTTGGAGTTGTTCCTGCCTTTCTTTACACTCAGCATTGTTAAGGTAGAACAGTTGGTGCTGCATTTGAATTTCTATGGACGATAAAATGATAGTGTTATCAGCTCTGGACAAAAACGCTTACTTGAATGCTGTAAGGTAGTATGAACATGGTCGTATCACACTAAATAACACTAAGGTAAACCTTAGTGCCACCCTTGAACATTGCACAATTGCTTAGCGTTTTGTGCAAAAGGATCAAACACTAACCTAAATGTTGTAGTCTGAACTGGTCTATCTTTCCAAACTATTATTTTACTTTATTGGATTCATGATGCAGGTTTTAACTGGAAGTGTAGCAAATCAACGACTGCTTGCAACAAAGTAACCTAAATGTTTAGCTCCCAACATTTACAGGAGAGGAAACAGTCAGATTTAGTTACAGTCTTCGTGAAAAGCAATTCTTGAGAGCTGCCATTAAAGAATCATGTTGGGGCTGAGTGTGTTTCATCGTCGTAAAATACTATCGATAGACAGTGTCAATCAATGCTTGAAAAATGATTTCAAACAAGCGTCAGGGATTTTAATTTCCGATTTTGGGTTAAAAATCAATACTTTTCAATGTGTTTACATTTGCTACAGTGAACAAAAGTCAAATCATCAAAAACTTAGTCCTAAAGACAAAAATACGTAATTTTGGATATCTGTTTGAATGTCAACGTAAGATGTTTTTGAAACCATCTCATTGATACAGATTTCGAGGACAACTATACAAAACAAGACGTGAAGGAAAACATAAATGTTTAATAATTATGCATAATATGGATTTTATTTCACATTTTTAATATCTTAATTTTCAAAAACGGGGATGGTTTTTAGCTTTTTTATGAGTATATTTCAAGCCGATAAATCTTGTGATGGGGAGCGGGGCAAGTCAATATCATTTTCCAACAGTTTTGACGTTATGTGCTTGGACTTGTGAAGTACGATGAAATACAAAGGACAATCACATTTAAAGTATGTATCCATCTCATGTTGCCAACTTTTTTTAGTACTTTCCTCAGGGGCTTTACATCAAGCAAACCAAAATTTGTATTCAGGGAAGAACATACAATGGAGGCCACTTTGAAATTTTATGTGCGCTTCACGTTTACCACTCAACATTCATTTTAAAGGAGAAACTCTATCGTTATAAATACACTCTGTCCCAAACTTGTAACCAAGGACAATTTTATTTTTCACAACTTCTTAACGCATCGGCGGCGACGTTTCAGGATACTCTCTATTACAGTTATCAATTCTGATATGCATGATGATACTACACAGAAACGTCGCTTCTGATGCAGTGGAGAAGTTGAAATCAATAAAATTGTCACTTGTTGTAGACGACAACTCCTTAAATGCCAATCAAATGGGTCCGTATGTTTACCTCAAAGTATTTTTGTGACCAATAAAAGTTCATTATTGCAGAACTTTTACTGTAAACATTATGCCTTAATCCGTACATTCAGTGACAAACCTACACACATATGAAATACTCCCTGTAATAAAACACATTGTGAACGTAAGTGAACAAATTAAACCTACACAAATGTGAAATACTCCCTGAAATTAAAAAACCTTGTAAACACAAGTGAGAAATAGTTATTTACTTCTGTAAGTATGCAAATATACCAATAAATAAATAAGTGCATGTTAATTGGTTTTGAGTATCAACAAACTATATTTATGATAGATAGGTAGTTTATATGCTAAACAGTTTGAATAATAAAGCAATTGAATACCTGTTCATGTACATATTCTACGCATCGGTTTATAGACATCATATTGCATCATGATTGTTGTAAATATGTATAACCAAATGTATATGTAATGTAGGGAAGACCAGGGCAAAGCGCGCCGTCGGGGCAAAGTGACTAAGCGTTATTTCTCCTTAACGATCGACAGAACGCGTGGTTTGTCATTATCAACCAATGCAAGCATTCGTTAAGAAACGTTGTGATCGACGTTTGCATCGTTAGCGTGAGTTGGAGACTTACCATTGCAAAAAGTTGAAAAAACGTCATTTTTCTTTAACGAAAGAATATGTCCGAATTCCAATATTTCACATAAACATAAAACGCAACATTAAACCCCAAGGCACCTATTACACAGAAATATATCATCTATTCATTAAAAGGGAAATTTGCAATTCGTTGGTTTAATTATTTTCTATGATGCAAAAATCGAATGCTACCCTCAAAGGGGCAAAGTGAGCCGGGGGGAGCGCTTTGCCCCGAGTGATCTAAAATATTTATTTATGGTCAACACATTATAGTTTCAGAGATATCAAATAATTTTAGAAGCAAATATGGTAAAAAAGAATTGTTATTTTCATTCTATTATTTTTAAAAAATTGGTATTAAAATGAAGTATAAAAATATATTATATGGGTTTTTTTTCATTTAAAAACACATATATTTTCTTTGATTTTTAATACTATTTTGATTTTCATCATATATTTTGTTTATCCCTAAACAGTTAAGAAGATAGGCTGTATGGGCAAGTCCGACAGAGATTAGATGTTTTTAAAATGTTAAATTTGTCTTTCAAACCAATTAATTTCTTTTTTTCTTTCATATATTTGCTGGTTTGTGATTATTAATGAGTTGAATTGTCAAGACTCCCATAGTTTTTAGAAATTCGTATATAGTAATCATGTGAGTTTTTGGATAAGAACTTCGAAAATATAGGTCCATGACATATAAAAACATATTTTTTCCTTTTTTGAATACTGAGCTTAGATTCATATTATTTGTTTAGTTTTTATAAGGGTTTTCTGTGAGCTGTATGGCACTTTTAAGAAACTTTTTTGTATGGTAATGGCTTATTATAGGTGTTTGACATATCACAATCGTGTGTCTTTTCGCATGGGGCACTTTGCCCCAAACTACGGGGCAAAGTGCACCGCCTTTGTCGAAATACATTTTCGTTAATATCTCTTTATGCAGGCATGTTAGGTTAAAAAGCAGTTGTCATACAATAGTTTATCTGATGAGAAGTAGAGACATGCTGCAAGTTGCACTCTAAACATGTTAATATGCCAAGAAAACACGTTTGTATGTTAGGGGGCGCGCTTTGCCCTGGTCTCCCCTACTAAAGGCATGAGGTCTTTTAGTTCCGAAATAAAGATTGATAATATAAATATGAACATTTTAGCATGTTTTGTAACGCATTTTCTAAACTTCGGCTTTTATCAGAACATGCTGAAATTCTGTATGAATAGCACTAGCGGATCCAGGGGGGGGGTCCAGGGGGTCCTGACCCCCCCCCCCCCCCTTTTCAACACCCGCCCCCTTACAAATCCATGTATAAGGGGCCTTGGTGCCCCCCCCCCCCCCCCCCCCCTGAGTGGAGAAAAATTATTTTGGGACCCCCCCCTTTCAAAAATCCTGGATCCGCCCTTGAATAGTCTTACGCAAACTGAACAACATTCATTGCATGGTTTGAAAAACTTTCATATCATTTCTTTTGAAATAACAAATTTGACTTAAATGGGAGAATACAATTTTTTTTTATTTGAACTCAAAGTACCAACATTAAACATCAAACATAAAGACAATCTAAGAGCATTTCCTTTATTCATGTCAGATATAGATTTATTGAAGAACATGACATGCATACACACAAGTCATATATATTATACATACATCCAGCCTATAGATTACTCAGTCTGATTAAAATCGACCGTGCTCCGAGAAATAAAATATAAAAAATATTGTCTCTATCGGGGCTCGAACCATTCGGGATATCCTCTCCGTCTCGGTCTGAATGCACCCACCTCTATCGCGTGTTGCTATAACCAGTTTAGCGCAGACAAACCCAGTCGTAAGCTATCCAATCACATCCTCGTTTTTAAATAGCGCTTAGCGGCGGTTATGTATAACGAATGGTACACTGGAGTTACCTGCCCCTGAGGGATACCGAAGCTTTTACTGCGCTCCTTTTGATTGGCTAGATGAGCTTGTGTCAGAACATGCGGGCAATAGGGGTGCCTTCAGACTGTGAATGAGAGGAAAGCCGGGCTGGGTGAGGTTCGAACCCCGCTAGAGATAATATTTTTACACTTTTTTCCTCGAATCACAGTCGATTTTAATCAGACTGATAGATTACTTGCATGAGAACTGATCGAGAACTGAACGAGAACTGAACGAGAAGCTTAAGTGAACGGGTGAGTAGATAGGCCGGTAACTTAGTACTTGCTTATTAATTATAAATGGTATAACGAACAAATACCTTGTAGAAAAGCTTGTAGAAACTTGATACGATAAGAGACTGTCTAATAGCCACGTGTCATCTTTATTGCTGTGAATCAGAGCCAGATATTTGAGGTAAATAGGCATCATAATCTTTTTTTATTATTTTTTTGATATTTTCTTAGTATGCTTTCATTTTCCATTCAACAATTCAACAGTTAAAAGTAGCCTAGGCTATACATACTGACTTTTGATTTTGAATTGATTGAATGATGTTTCGGGTGTGAACTCCATAAATTATCTGATATGTAGTTTTCAAACGTTCCTTTTTTCAGGCAAATGATTACAATTGTGTTTTATTGTTGAAAAACACTAAGATACAAATCGGTCAAAGTTTTAAAACCTACAAATCGTATAAACACTGCGCAAAATGAACATCGATATGAGAAAAAGATAAAGCTTGACCGTGATTATGTCGTGAGTGAGTTGGTTAGCGCCTCTTCAATATTCCACCTATTTGCGGAGTGAAGTTATATATTCTATACCTGTTATCTTATCAAACTCAATGAAGAACGATAATGTAAAAACAATATTTCATAAATAGTAAAATCAAGCAATATGAACAAACAACCATAAATCCTATTAGTAACTGTCCACTTATGGAAGTTAAGTTGTTAATGAAGGTAATTAAAACTATGTAACAGTTGATTAAATAACATCGTATACAATGTTTTACAAATGCATCTGTTGACAAAATTATAATTATCGAATATTTGTTATATCGATAAGTTCGATATTAATCGCTGAAAGATAAAGAATTTCCGGTAATTTGGAGTTTGAATAATTTAATTAATTGAAAAATTCAATATTTTATTTCAATAAATACGCTACATTGTCTACTAACCCATAAGACACAGGCGTGCTACTGCTCGCATATTACACGAACATAATTATTGATGATCTATATTGTTAAAAACGATGGCTTAAACGTTGTTGCATTATCGATTACGATGCATATTAATATTATGAACAAAAGCTTAGTCTTATTTCTGAGAGCATAGTTAGGATATCAATATAGTGCACATTGTATCTGCCATCAGGCTAAAGTTCCCATAAAAAGTGGATGGGTATGTTAGAAGTATAAAGTGGCCATACGAAATGCAAAAAAAATCAATTTCTATGTGAATTCAATGTGCACAGAGAGGACTAATAAGCCGTTATGCGTAATGCGTATCATGAAATCAAACATCATCCGCAGGAATTAAGATGCACAGTTTTCCATGACCTCTCTCCTAAATACAGTGTCAATATGTGACAGGGCGAGATATACATTGTAAGCATTCCTTCTGGCTTCGTTCTCTCCCCACAGAGGCAGCTCAGTCATACCCGAACTACAAACATGTAACTCAGGTATGACTGAGCTGACTCTGTGGGGAGAAAAAGACTGGCTTCGGCTGAAGGGAAATCTCTTCGGCCAACAGGTGAACTCTCAACCTGGAGGTCCCGGGTTCGAATCCCGGTGGAGGTGGTCTCAAAATCACTTCTGTTTCACATATACAGGTTATTATAAGACTACTCGTTATCTAAAGACTATATGGACGAATATATTGAGATAAATGACAGTTCGCTATACATTATTAAGAAAACTATTTTGAAAATAAAGAAATGGCAAGATTGTTTCAGTTTAAGATTTTTTTGGTGATCATAGCTATACGATGGAGGTGGTTCTGCAAGGTCAGATTCGTCATTTTGAAAAGAAGAAAATCCATAAAATCAATTTTGTATATAACCAGTCTTTAACATGCCTTTCATACTGTTACTCTATTATTTATTGACTTGGTATGTTCTAAACGTCGTCGGTATGTAATTCGATATCTTTCTTCCATGAAATTAACGAATAGGCTGCTTGTCGTTTTCACTCTCCCAACAAACGTTTTGGAAATTTTACCAGTTTGGGGTGAAGGTAGGTGACTATAGGCATCTTCGGTGTTTATGTATACATTAAAAAAAAGAAATTCCGGTATTTAGCATATTTTAATTTTCATACCGATAATTTACAGGGCTGTATTACATAGGACAGGTATATGCAGCTAGCGAAATATTTCTTCGCTAGTAGTAGCATATTCTCTTTGAATTTGTGAATATAAAAAATATTGATAATTTTTCAAAATATTACTTGTATCAGATTGAGATTTAATTGGTGATCATATTGCTATACGATTGTAGTGGTTCTCAAGGTCAGATTCGTCATTTTGAAAAGAAGAAAATCCATAAAATAAATTTTTTTATATAACCAGTCAATGATTTAACTTATAAAGTTCAGAGTGTTCATGAACATATTTTTTATGTAGATCGACGAAAAGCTTTTGAAAAGCTTTGGATATATTTTAAAAAACTGAATTGATTGAATCAGTGAATATATTAATTTTGTTTTTAACAAGTTACTTCTTATCACAAACATTTTGATTTATCAATTTACCACGGAGATAAATTCAAGAAGACTTTAACAAAAAGGGCAGTGACACCTAAAATTATTTTCTAGAACCAGGTTTTTGCCAGGGATATAATTTTTTTGCATTTTTAGAATTTGTTTCCCCTTAAAATAACATGATATAAAGTCACGCATGATAATGAAATATACTTTTTACACAATATGTCATTTTTCAATTTATCAAAGTATGTATACATAAGTAAAGTTAAGTGTCAAGAAAATGTAGCACTTCTCATTTAATTTCATTCGTTTTAGCGTTTATTTGAGCTCTTAATCAGGCCCTATAAACCCCTGGTAAGAAAGATTATGTTAAAAATCAGGAAATTTAAAGGTGTTGTGTTGGTTTTATCGGTCTACAAATCATTGCGTGCAGCCAAAGGTAAAATTTGAAATATGAGAGCGCAAGGTTACCAATTGTACTCATTAAGCATATAACAAAGGCATGATTTATTGCAAATGTCATTGTTCTATAGGCTCTTAGTTTGATGAGATAACTGCCGGTAGATGGTGTGGCCTTACATGTTCACTTTCGACTTTCATTTCGCCTATGAATTATGTTATATAGAAATATAGAAAGGTTTACTTTGTCTTTGTCGTCCAGTTTATAAGCAAAGTCTAGACTTGTTGGGAAGGCTTCATACAGTAACTTTATTATTTTGCTTCATTCACTTGAATTACCTGATTGTTGATAGACAATAGTGTGCAAAAGAAACATATAACAAGATATTTTAATTCACGGGTGATTGACTGAATTATTATTACTTCATTTCTCCAGGTGCAAACTTACCTTGATATAAAATTTAGAAATTTATCTTTTCATATTTGCGAGAAACACGCTTTTAAAACGCGTTGATTATGAATCTACTTATCTGGGCGAGATAATTGAACATATTGCTTGTTTTACAAAGTCCTACAGCAACATCGTTTTCTAGTAATCTCGTCCAAAAGACATTTTGAAATTGCGATTTATACACCCCATTAGTGGATGGACAGCTACATAATCAAAAGAAGGCTTATCTGATCCTAGAGAATGAAATTGTGCATCTTACTACACATGATAGATGCTTATCGAATTAAAAGATAATTCAAATCGGTGAAAAAATTAGCTTTTATGATGTTGAAACAAGGTAGTGTTTTTTTGGACAGTAGTTTAGATTTAAACCTTTTCAATTTCATATATTAAAAAATGCATGTCTCAAAGAACCACAGTCAGTTATTCGTCAGTATTCCAACTACTACACATTCAAAATGATTGAATGCGACCGTAAGCATGTTTTGTCTATACACCTAGAAATATTCTAAATTATTAAATTACTATATTTAGCTAACCATATTTTGACTATAAAGCCATTCAAGCCAACTATGAATGATAGATGTAATGTTTCAACACTCTAAATACACGTTGGCAACATTTACTATAATCAAAAGACGATTAGGGCTAAGTCTTGTATCTTAAATTTTCTGAAATAATGCTGTTTTAGCTTTGAATTATAAAAGATAAAGTATTGATAGTTCGTCCTTTAAAGGGGCAGTAGCACGTTTTTAGGGGGAATATAAGGTGATGTCAGGAAAATGAAAATAAATGGTTCCAATCTTTAGACAATGTATAAAAACTAAATGGAGCAGTAATAAATCAAATATACAATGTAAAGTTAAGCCATGCGATTCCTTTTCTTACACAAAATGAATTAAAGGTGTTCACACAAAAATGGCTGCCAATGGATTTTAAGTGAATCCTCATACTTTGTTCTCTGACTACGGATGATTGGTTTGTGTTATGAGATTTATGATACTTTCAAAGTAATACATTTAGCATTAACTTGTAGTTATCAGTGAAAAATTGAAAATATAAAATTGTCAAAAAACGTGCTACTGGCACTTTAAGAAGAAGAATCAATTAATCACTAATCACTATCACTATTTAATTATCTGTAATTGATAATATTATACAAGATAATCAACGTGTCCGGAGGATAGGCTAATCTTGACAGGGACAATCAGGGATTTGAAGGAACTTCACGGATAAATAAATTATTCTGTTTTTCTTAAACTTCGATTGAAATATTCTATACAAATTCTCTCATCAGCACGGTTACATAATATTCAGTGCTTAAACACAAATATGACTTGTATATAAAACTGTTTCTCAATTATGAAGGAGTAAAAGGGCTAAAGAGAAAAATGTAAAACATTGTTTTCGAAGTTTTAACCCCTGCTCACTTAAGCTTCAATGGCCTGTCAAAACAAAATTATCCTACCTCATGTAAGAATCTCGATCTCTGATTGGTCCACGTGACCCTGAATAAATACTGATATCACCCTCTTGAGCAGGGTAATAAATCATTTATACCTCGGCACATACAAAGCATGAAAAAAACGTGCAGATTGAGCGTCTTGAAATGTACAATGTATGTTACCTCGAACACATGATCAAGCTGGTTACTTTTGATCGACCGATATGTAGCTTTGAACTAACTATAGTTAAAGAGACACAGAGTATGTTGATAGGATCACATATGTCAAACTTCGAAATCGATGTTATTACATCGGGAACCACTAACTGTTACTAAAAATAACAAGTTAAAGATCAATCAGTACATTAGAGCGAAAATACGGCCATTCAAAGTCGGGATTTTGATCGAAAACCGGACAATGTGGCTCGAGTGGCGCGCGCAAATTCGCCAAACGTAATTTTGGAACCTTGTCATAAGCTGACAGGCAGATATATTCGATTCGATAGTGTTTATTAGGTATTGTAACTTATAGGTAGAATAATTGGATGCATAATTTCGAATATTAAACGTATTTGAGATGTTTTCTTGATTTTTAATAAAATCAAGCATTTTAGAGATATTATGCATAAATGGATATATTTGCAAGTCCAGTGATGAGATATGAACTTCAATCAGCATATTGGATATTTTGTAGCTTATCAAAACCAAATAAAATTTTAAGAAAGATACTCTGTGTCACTTTAAATGACTTACGCATTTCTTACTCTTTATCTTCATATAATAATCGTTTTGTTTAAGGACACAACACAGTCTATTCCGCTTTATCTAACTCAAATACGCAATGAAGGTGTTTTTTTAAATCGTTTGCATGGTAGTTTATTTTAAAATCAGAATTCCCCGAAACACGGTCGATTTTAATCATACTAGAAATAAAGAAACTCTAAAACGAGATTATTCAATGTGACTTGAAGCAAAGGATGAAAGTTTAATGATTATTTTTTTATAATATCTTTTAGATTTTATAACATGATTTTAGTTTTATCAAAACATTTACTCTATTATTCATTAGTTAAGATAGAAATTAAAGATATCAGTACAAAGAGTTTTTAATTATAGAGTTATCTCAGCTAGCAGTCTGTCGTTATTATTGAAATGAGTTTTCATGCGATGTGAAGTCGATATTCGTCACTGACAGGAGACCTTTTGAAAAAAAAAAATTACAATCTATGTATACATTTCGGCAATCGGATTAATTATCAAGATGATCGCTTGGCATATTCCGAATGAAGCTAAGCTTGAACAAAAATTAAAATGTGAAGTAAATTTTCAGAGCTCATTGTCTCCAGCGAGATATGACAACTTTTCTGATTAGCTTAGCGGCAAAAAGATCAGCGCTATGGCCCGCCTTATCAGTCAATGTTAAATCAACTGTAATATCTGATAAAAAGAATTGCACTAAATAAGTTCATATGGTTTACTTTATCTTCAAACAAGAGACTGGATCTGCAAATAGTGCTTTCCTATATATCTGATAGAATGACTATGATGTATGAATGTATTTAATTTTAACATCAAAAACATAAAAAATTTAATTTTAGGCAACACAAACATAATACTGTAATTATGACACAAAGTTAATGTGTTGTAACGAAAAGTAGATTAGAGAAAGACCTAATTTATGCTTATTGAATGATAACTTTTTTTTCACATGAGTAGCAGCGAGGTCTTAATTTATAAGTTGAACGTGGAGTTAAAAACACAACGACCAGAGGCTGGAAATGCGGCTCAGCATTAGATTCGAAACGTTTCTTTTAGCTCTGTATAAATGTGTGAAATATATTACATTTTGCTAAGGCGCAAAAGTAGACTTGAGACAAACCTAACATATACGCTTATTAAATGTTACAGTTCACATGGACCTCGTTTTCTCTTAACAACAATTTATAAAAAAGTTTTGTTCATTATCGGTATCACGACTTTTATTGATTTTATTGCCGATCCCATGTAAACCAGTAGAAGGGACACTTTAACCATTATAAAACTTAATTTAGGAAATACAAAACGTATTGTGTTTATGTGTGTGTATAAGTAACTGGGAAGTGGATAATGTATGTTAACTTTACAATTTGAATAAGAAACTAGAAAGTGTATGCTAATTTCACAATCTGAAAAAGGAACTAGAAACTCTATGCTAACTTCACAATTTGACAAAGGAACTGGGAATTGTATGCTAACTTCACAATTTAAAAAATGAACTGGGTACAAGCTAGATTCAAAATTTGAATAAGAAAACTGGAAACTGAATGTTTACTTCACAACTTGGATAAGGAACTGGAAATTCTGTGCTAATTTCAAAAGTTGAATAAAAAATTGGAAACTGAATGTTTACTTCACAACTTGGATAAGAAACTAGAAATTATATGCTAATTTCAAAATTTGAATAAAAAACTGGAATCTGAATGTTTACTTCACAACTTGGATAAGGAACTGAAATTCTATGCTAATTTCAAAATTTGAATAAAAACTGGAATCTGAATGTTTACTTCACAACTTGGATAAGGAACAGGAAATTCTGTGCTAATTTCAAAACTTGAATAAAAAACTGGAAACTGAATGTTTACTTCACAACTTGGATAAGGAACTGGAAATTCTGTGCTAATTTCAAAATTTGAATAAAAAACTGGAAACTGGGAACAGTATGCTACATTACTTATGGTTCAATCGATCATGTTATTTTCACGCTTTTGTTCACATGCATGAATTGTATCACCATCGCTTAATAGATGTCACAAAACGGCTCCAGGTCATGTGGAGAGGACTTGATATGGACCTAAGATGAGCTTAACTTGTTGGCCTATCCTCTTCAACAGATGGTGAACTTATTATCAATAAACATATCTGGTAAAACAAATGTTAGCTTTTTGCTGTACCTTTTTTCATCATTTACCTGGAAAACACATTTTATCGACTACCAGTTTAAACCCGCCCGTCTGTAACACTGTCTAAATAATTGAATCTGGTCTATCTCCCGTGACATGACTTGCTTTGTCAGAGATTCAGTAGCGCTTGACAACGTCTGTATCGATCAACACGTCTCCTTGATCAATAACAATTATTCGAACATTTCAGTGATAGTTTTTGATCAGTTGCATATCATATTTCAAAGTGATAATTTGTTTCAAATACATATCTTAAATATTTCAGTGATAGTTTTTGTACATCTTTAAAGCTTCAGTGAGAGATGCCTCTACAATCGTCCAGGAACCGATGTGCCATCTTTACAACTGCCGTTGTGCTGATTATGTTAGCACTCTTCAATTGGACCAATCTAAAGAAAATAGCCATTTTGTCGGTGAGTCGAACTTTTTTCTTTGAATACAAATGTCGTAGAAAAAACTTAATATTTCTTAATTGTGAAAGAAAGGATGGTCAAGTTGTTTGTTTTGAAATTCATCGAGGGCATTAATAAGTTATATTAGTGTAGTAATACAAGACAATATATGGAAGACAACTTCTTTATTTATTCAATACCACGTTTCTGGGCTATGTCTTGCCAACTGAGGAAGTGCGAAATAAATAAAGATGTTGTAAAGTATTTATTAAAGCATAGCAAGTTCACATTATTTTCTCTTTTTATCTCAGTTTTTCTCGCTACTGATAAAACAATTATTATTATGCATATTGTTAAAAAATAAACTCAGTAGCCAAATCAATAGAATGCATATGTTGTTTTCTTATATAAAAATATCAAATCTTATATAAATATAGGTGAGAACAGTGAATCTCAAATGATATATAATAATATTTGAAAACAGAAAGCGCTTCGTTTTGAATACTCACGTAAATCAAAAATATTAATTGTCTTTGGTAATTAATTGTGAGTTTATAGTTAATGTGGAAGAACCTTCAAAACGCAGAATTTCAGCATAACAATGATTTGGGGGCTAAGCTAAGTATCAATGGAAAAGAAACCAATATAACATTCCTCCTGATTTAACGTAACGTTTAGAAGTTTTGTTCATTGATAAACATACCTTATCAGGTACATGTACCTCATAAATCATCCTCGAACACACCAGGGTTAACGTTCATACTAGCAAACATCGTTGTTTCAATATTGTCTCTGTATATTGTATGTGTACTGCAATCTGTCAATGTGAACGTCACTTTTATAGAAGCTTATTTTTGTTAGGATGCGGCATTAACATAGGCGGTTTTTTGCTTGTTTGCCAATCATTTTTGGAAATAATTATGTTTAAACCAAAATCTCTATGAACGCTTACCTTTGAGTTATCGATATTGTTCTTGTATAACACTTGCTGTAAGACATATCTCTGCCAAACCTCAATTAATATTACTCTAAACTGATAACAGTGTTGTGTTTTTATAACATAATGATACCAAGAATATTATTATTTTAGAATAAGTCAAGTACTAAAAATGAATGTCTACAGTTTTGGAACTGGGCCCATGCAGATTTGGATGATTAATTTAAACACTGCGTTAGAGGCTTGACGGAATAACGGAATAAGATCAAACAGATTTAAGTTTATGGTAAAAGATGAAACTATGTCATGTTGAGAAATAAAGCTGGAAACTGATGGGCGGGAGGTCGATAGCCGATCCTCTTGTAACAGTCGCGACTGAACAAATAATAAAATACTTACCACTTGCGGAGATAAGACGACAGGTTGTGTCATTATCAAACCATGCCAATTAATTATCAAAATATAAAAGAATTATTCTACATTTTCTATTTTTGCCGCCATAAGGGATGTTGCTAAATATAATTTGACGTCACCAAATTGAATTATACAAGTATGAACCGAAGCAAATGGCTTTTATCTATACATTCATAACCCCAGCAAATCAGTGCAAATATTTAAACACATACTCAAACACATCCGACAGTCTAAGTAAACATTTCTGTGTCAACAGTGCCAATTATATGATAGAATGTAACAATAACAATTTTAACTTCCACTCAACAAACCTAATAATATATTCAATGAGGTAAATTTCACATGTACTGCTATAATCCTGTTAAATCATTGTAGACTGCCCTCAGGAATAATCAATGGGTCAATTCATTTTAAACTTGAAACGCAGCGTAACTGTTTTGTTTCTATAAGGCACATCTTCCTACGCAAAGCCCAAACGCCAGTTACCGAACTGTGTTATGCCTTGCTGCATAGCCTTGAGTTTTCTGTGCTTGCTCTCCTGTCTGTAGGGTCACTATAAAAAGTAAAGTGTCTGCAGCAAGGCATGAAATGACAGTTCGGAAACTGGCGTTGTAGCCTATGCGTAGGAAGATATAAATGTATAAGGCATTGACACGAGCCGATAAAAAGTGAAAGTGCATCACAACATGACATTGTGGAAATAAAAGATGAATAGATACATTACGTTACCGACATGAATAATTGTTTATTATAGCTTAACACTAAACAATATGTGTACTTTGTGATTTGGTTTTGTTTTTGTCAATTTCTCTCTGTTTTCGAAAAACTTCGTTAGATTTTCGGTTATGCATTATAGGGCCGTGTTTAGCGGTTCACTTCGCTTTAAAGGGACAGTAGCGGGTTTTTAGGGGGAATAGAAGGTGATGTCAGGAACATGATAAATTAATAGTCCCAACTGAAAGACAATGTATTTAAACTAAATGAAGCAGTAATAATTCAAATATATAATGTAAAGTTAAGCCATGCGATTCTTTTTGTTACAAAAACTGAAATAAAGGTGTGTCATATGGATATGTCATTGCAATATACGCAGGTAAGTGAACAAACTTAAGGTACTCGGCTTCATATATCCATATACCCTACTTCTATATGGAATGATAGTAAGTATCTATGAGTATATGTCTTTCAACCGCTGTTTGAACGGGTTCATGTCCCTGTATATTCACTGAAACAACTGATGGAATAAACCATTATTAGAAAGTTATATGATGGCAAATTTGGCCTTTGCAGTGTGACATAATGATAAGTAGAAGCAAATTTGCTACCAGGGTTTCATTTGAGCAAGGAGTTGTGTTATAAGAAATGTTCGATTCAAAAGATTTTCAAAGATGAAAAAACATTATTTTAAAAAGCTAAGTCTTAAACGTACCGGAAGGTCATTGATTTCTAAAATATATTATGTTTGTTTATAAGGGACAGTCATGATCGATAATATTGTGGTGTAAGAACGCCACCTATTGCAATTTTCGTAAAGATTTCACAAAAATTACTTTATGATCAAATGTTTATGTCAGCAATTGTTCATTCTTCAACATAATCACAAAACAACATGTATTTACAAGTGCGTTGAGAGTTGTTAGACACGAAAGCTGGTTCTAAACGCAATAATCGATCGGATCTGAATGTCCTTGGAGAATACGGTTCAGTTATAAGATACAATGCTTCCTATAAATCATTCATATTTGAAGATTTTTGTTTAGACACTGATAAGATAATAATACTGTAGTGTGACAAATTTATGCTGAACGCACAGATACATGTCCAGACATTATTAGTCTCACAAAGCTAATTGATAAACTACCGAGCAAAAGAATGTAAACACGAAAGTTAGTTTACAGTTTGACAGTTTGTTTTTCGTTAATTAATTTCTTAAAGACAAGTAATGCATTCGAATATAGCATGTTTTCAATGACGCAAATTTCAAGTGGTTTGAATATTTAATGGGATTCAGGTTAATGTTTGTTAAATATCTTTATTTGATGAATTCAGTGGTTAGAAAGTTACACTATCATAACCAATACCATGTTTAAAATGTAAAGATAAGTTAAAAATAGTCTTTTTTACTGATTTCTCTAAAGAATATGCTCTCTTCGTTGATGGACTGTCGTGATATTTTACTTTTTATTATTAATTGATTATTCTAAATGTTTATTTTTATTTTAAAATCAAGAAAATATAAGATGTATTTTCAAATGATGATTTAACGCCAGTACTTGTAAGTTTTAGAATACCACGTAAAAAATATAAACATGTTTAATTGAAAATCCTACATGTGATAAATTCAAGTTAGGTGTTCTTTCCTCTGCCCGGTAGTGTATTTCACGGCAGGTTGATCAGATCGATAAAGACTTTCAAATGAATGTTATTTTCTAACACACTTGGTTGTCGTGTCATGCATATTTTAGTCTAGTACAGTAGTAATTAAAACTCCCTATATCAAAGTAAGTCTTCATCTAGTTACTCTAAAACATACACTTTCTTTTATTGTGTTTCAGTAGTATCTTAAAGACTTATAATTAGTCTGTCATCCAGACCCTAGAGCAAAAATATTCAATTGACGATCAACCCAGTCTGGAAAAGTAAAAGTCATTACTCAGCTCATAGGTTAAAGCATGTTCTGGTTCCTTTTTCTTATGATAAATGAATTGTTGAAATATTACATTTTGTCAGTATTGAAAGAAAACATTCTGAAACTAAATGATTGTCTAACCTAAACCCGTACTTACTTTTAGTTGTGAATAGTTTAGTTATGTAAAAAAAACCTGTATAGAAGTAAACTATTCACCATTATTAAACAACTTTAAATGACACTTAAACAGCAACTAACCTCGGCCTTACCACTTACCACTAAAAGATTTTTCAAAAAAAATTAAAAGCTGGACTAAATTTTTGTTAATTTGTCCAATAAACACCTTTAATTAGACTTTCATTAAGACAACGTAATTATCGGCTGTGAAAAACCCACCTGGGTTAGGGGCCATGAAACTCGCGTGGGTGTGACGTAATAAACAGACTATACAGAGTAACGCATCATTATTTCCACTGAAATACCGCCTAAATAATTGTTTAATTACCATTGATGTGGATATCTTTTTTACACCAAATGCTTAGTAGTGTTACATCGTCAAATGATTTATCTAACTGAGTGGAAAACATTTTCTGAAAATCGTTAATTATTGGATTTTTTTCCTGTGGGTATTGTTACGATAGATGTACAGATAACGATACTTATTCTGTTTATGACATCACAAAATGGGGGCGTGACCAGTCATGCATTCACTTGTTTGTTGTCAGATAGGTCAGACAGACAGACAGACAGATATTGTATTAATGTCTCACCACTGTACAACATATTAAAAACATACAAAGTAAAAAAACAAATTAATGTAAAATGATATTAATATATAAGGTGCCATTCTTGTATAAGAATTATGAGAGACAATTATCGATATAAAATTTCTACGTCTAGCTAAAATATTTTGGCAGGTTTTGGCAAATATAAAACTAAATTTTCATTATGTAAATGGCCAACATAAAATCTTCGCTTGATTCTCTAAAATTCACAATCACAGATTTGCAATAAGAAAACAGATTTCCCCGCAGGTCAGTACAGTTGGGGCATTGCAAAAGGACATGGGCTTCATCTTCTACCTGATCCGGGCATGTAAAACAAAAACGGGAATCAGCAGGAATATTTTCATATCTTCCCGTCTCGATCTTTATCGGGGCGACTCCACACCGGAATTTAGCAAGTGCTGATCTGTGTAATTTCGGCATTTGTCTAGTTAAATATGGTTAACTGTGGTATTTTGATTTAAACATTCTGTAGGTCCTAAGTTTGTTTCTTCCCTGTCTACCCCTTTCATTCGATAAATGTCCATAATAAATGTGTGTCACCCTGTTTGTGAAAAAACCACCTTAAACCGCTTAACGGCATAGAAAAAATATCGCGAATCCCAATTGAAAATCAACAAAACTGATAAAAAAACTACCCTTGTAACAAGAATCGATAGTGTTCCTTCATTTCTTATGACAACTTGATCCGGCTATACAGAGATGTTGTGAGGATTGCTGAAAACCCTTAAACATGGAGAAAGAGTTGTTTTTTCACTGCATGAGGGCCTATATATCTGTTACATTAGACCACCGATAACGTTACCTCTTAGTGACGTCAAGGATAGGAACTCAAAGGTCGACATGCCCTACATGAACTTGAACAGTTGTAATCAGAGCTCATCGGCTGCTCAATTGATAGTCATTGGTCACTAATCATCCAAATAAGGCAATTCATTCGAAAAATAGCGTCAGAATTGGCATGCAACAATACAATTTAATTGCGATTGTTGAGCTCTCAAGGCTGGTTACCATTTGTACGACTCAAAGATGTGTCAATCGGACATATAGGACTTTATCTACACATTCCCATTGATAGAAAAACTTGGATGCAGATTTAATGTGAAGGTTAAACTGAAGACAGGTGACGTAATTCCAATTTTGGCCTTTTTCGTTACACATGGCAGATTTTGAAGGGATAACACTCTGACGGCTCATACCTGGCACAAAATTTGCACATTTTATTACCTTAGCGTAATAATAGCGAAAAAAGCATTTTAATGAACGCCCATCTTCACAACGTCACGGGCGAAACGAAAAAGTTTCTTAACTTTCCCATTCCTCCCTTGACATCATTGGCCGTGATTTCTGTGCTAGCATTTCAACCCGCTGCACGGAAGTAGAATAGTCCAATCAGAAGACAGCATGTTAACTGAACCGATTTGAAAAAATACTATTTTGTATGTGTTTTACAAGGGCGAGAAACAATTAATTTGAGTGATACATAAATGTTTGTCTTCTCTGCATTCTCGGTGCTCATCAAAAACGTGAAAACAACCATGCGGACTGAAATTTGAAATTAAATTTCACTAGGATAGTTTTCAAAAAGATCGTCTGTTAGTATTTTGAATTTGTTCCGAAATTTCATTGGCTATTTTGTAAGAGCTGATAAGGGGCGTAACTCGTGATCACGATAGATGTCGCTGCTCTGGATCACCAGTTTTCTACCTTGTGAAGGCAAGGTCTAAAGCGAGGAGAGTTGATCGATACGTTTTCACCTTGCCGTGGGAAGATGATGAACGCCTGAACAATCAAATTTTTAACCCCTGCCTACTTTAAATTGATTGATTGCTAAATCGGGTTTCTCCCTTCAATTTTGATAAGCTAGTTGTTTACTGAAATGGTTGATCGATAAGAAGTACTTTGTTTTAAAGTTCTATCGTTTTTAATTTTTTAATCAGAATAATTACAAAATGAAGTAAAGCTTCTTTTGGACGTCAGTTTAGATCATAGTTTACGTTGCTTCCTTCAACAGATAAGTGATGGTCTGGACAGAGACATGGACAAACAGCCAGACAGAGTTCAGTTGACAAAGCAATGTGATCCCATCCCTAAGGACAGCGTGCTTCAGACTATGAGCAGGAAAGAAGTCGCCCAACATTACCACAGGTAGGTCCTCAACCACGACACTTCTACCCGATACCTTCTCCCCATTATTTGGATTAATTATTTTACAATTGGCTAACGAAGTGGTATATCGGATTAGGGCCTTATATGAATCCGAAATATTCGCGTAACCCACCTGTTAACCAGTCTAAGTAAACCTACCCTCAATATTACCCGTTTCACTCCGATATTGAGTCTAGAAAGGTCTAATAGAGGGTCGCGTCAGCTCACATCGAATCAATCAGAACTCATCTTACCAAGCCACAATTCCACAATAGTTAGAGGGTCATAGGTCGCAGAAAGGTCGGCTGACGCGACACTCTACTATACCTTTCTAGACTCAATATCAGAGTGAAACGGACCATTAGTTTAAGCGATGCTTACAGAAACGGATGGAATGCCCAATATTTGCAATAAATAATTCTAGACTGTTGAAACTCAAATATCTCAATATCAAGGTATCTACCTAGTCTAAAGTGTTTTCATTCAATCAATGGGGTAATATCATAATTCTACATGTTGCTATTCCATAGTTACGTGAACAGCATCCAGATGCCTTGTAAGAAGGTGGTTAGACATGGGAACGTTGGTGACGGGGGCTGGGACGTGTGTGTGGACCCTGCCTACAACATACAGAAGCCCTGCAACATCTACTCTTTCGGGTATGTCGTACACAGAATCTCCTTTTCAGGTATACAACCTCTTCTGTCTACAGTTATCTACTAGCAAAATCTACTATGATGGTTACATTACATACAGACACCCTGCAACGTATACCCTTTTGGTATGAACAAATCATATAAACCCCAGCTGTCATCTCGTGTAGTATTTGATGTATACCGCATTTCAGGGATATATGCAACATCCCCGTGATGTTCTGTAGACTATCCCCGGGTCACTCTGTAGTATATCCCGATGTTCTGTATTAATTGTCCTGGCCCTTTAAAAATCTGTGTTGTGAAGCCGAGATGTTTACTTCAGGTGAAGAAAGGTATATCCAAATTCAAGATATACTCGGCAAATGGTCTCGACCAAACGACAAAGCCAAACGGTCGATCGCTAAGACAATACCAATGGCGGCTTACCTGAACGACAATTGTTTCAACATTCATTATGTATAAGTCGGGCTATAGCCCTCCCCCTTGGCAATCCCTAGTGCCCGGGGTGTTATTTGAGGGAAAGCCCTTGTGGTCGGTTGTTTTCCTTTATCAAAACTGCTTCATTTTCCGGAATATAAAACCGAACAGCATCTAATCCTTCGGGTCTGTAACATGCAATGAAATCCTGCAAGAATTATCCATTCGGGTATGTCAGATGCAGACAGCGAGACAAACCGGGTTTTATTTCGTGTATATTGCACTAATAATTTAGATCAAAATATCAAAACGGTATTTCGACCTCATGATTATTGTGACTAGGTTCATATCTTATGCCTTTATAATACTCTTAATGATAAGCGTTTACTTAAATGTTTCTAATTTCGATCCTGTCGTGTTTGATTTCATGTTTATCCGATAGAATTTGTTGTGTTTGTTTATATTTCAATTTATCAAATCGTTATTCAATAACATCATATATTGTGAACGCTATGATTAGGGATCACCTTGTTTCAAAGTATGAAAGGGAGAGAAATCTTCCCTTGGCCTTATAAAATGGGTTTTCAGAGAAAGCAATTGGATGTTTCAGAAGAAAAATAATAGTTTTGATTTTTGAAATGAGACTTTCTCCCCTCATTAGAATTGATAATGGGATACATATGTAAATAATGGTTAAATATCCCAAAATCCCTGTCCAAAGTGATACCTGGCTATACATTTTTAATGATTTTATTCTTTCAAAACCCATTGCAGGATCAACAACGACTGGAGTTTTGACGATTCTGTTGCACTGAAGTATGGATGCGAGGTACATTCTTATGATCCAAGGTAAATATCTAATAAAAAATATTTTTTAGGTTTTTAGACCTGAATCAGACGTAAAGAGGAATTAAGGTTATGGCAACCTATTATAATTCGATAATATAATTGTTGATTTGGTGACTCTTTTGTGTCCCTTATATGAAAACAATGCTAATGTTCAAATCGATGTATGCAAATATTAATATTTTATGGCATTTTCACTTCGGCAGATATCAGGGTTTTTTAAGAAACATTTACTTTGAGCTTAATTTATTGTCATGTTTACTTATTTACTTATGCAATAGATGTAAAACAAATGTCACATAAGTCTTATTTTGTTTTCAATTCAGTATGAAGAACGCCAAAGACCATGACAGGAAAACAAATCTTCACTTTCACAAGACAGGGTTAAACACCACAGACGAGACCAACAAGTTTGGATGGCGCATGCGCACATTCAAATCCATTCTTGCAGAAAATGGTCACTCAAAGGTTAGTTTCATATTTGAAATGTCGAACTTAGCTTGAAACATGTACATTAGGAGGCATTATTAAGCACCAGGCTGTCTCTCACGAAGTGACGAGTATTCCCTTTTTTTCATGAGAATATGTAATAAGTAATCTATTTCTTCAGTACAAAGCAACAATCACATTAAATATATTGTAAAATAATATTGTAAATATTTTTCAAATTGTTTCCCATGTAATTGTTTTTCCCTTTTTTCAATCAATGAATAAACGTATTTCTAAAATGTCTAGAAAATGCACGTAGTTCCTGAAATTGAAAACTTTTTGTTACACATCCTCTTTTATGTATGAATATAAGATATTGTAATAATTTCTTCTTTGGTGCACATCTGTTTTATCTGATTTCGCTACTTTAATTCCAGTGGTTTCTAATAAACGATTGGTAATATTTTAGTTTTGTAATGTCATTGATTTCATTCACGGTTGCGGAAATCTCGCCTTACAAAAATGAAGAAGTTGAATATTAATAAACTTACCTCCCTCAGGGTTGAGATACCTAATGTCCATCATGAATGAAAACTTTGATATATACTGATATATGTCCTTGCATTTACAAACAAAATGTAATAATATATTGGGGAGACCAGGGCAAAGCGCGCCGTCGGGGCAAAGTGACCAACCGTTATTTCTCCTTAACGATCGACAGATGGTGTGGTGTGTCATTATCAACCAATGAAAGCAACCGCTAAGAAACGTTGTGGTCCACGTTTGCATCGTTAGCGTGAGTTGGAGACTTACTATTGAAAAAAAGTTGAAAAAACGTAATTTTTCTTTAAGGAAAGAAAATGTCCGAATTCCAATATTTCATATAAACACAAAACGCAACATTAAACTCTAGAGTTCCTATTACACCAAAATATATCACCTATTCATTGAATAAGGAAATTTGTCATTCATTGCTTTAATTATTTTCTATGATGCACAAATCGAATGCTACCCTCAAAGGGGCTAAGTGAGCCGGGGGGAGCGCTTTGCCCCGAGTGAACTAAAATATTTCTTTATGGTAAACACATCATAGTGTCCGAGTTATCAATTAGTTTTCATAAGTAAATATCATAGATATAGCATGTAATTTTCATTCCATAATTTTCCTGTATTTTTAAAAATTGGTATTAAAAATGAAGTATAAAATTATAATATAGGATCTTTGTTTCATTTAGAAACACAAATATTTTCTTTGATTTGTTAACCTTAATTTGATATTCATCATATATTTTGTTTTATCCCTAAAAAATAAAGAAGATAGGCCGTATGTGAAAGCCGGACAGAGATTAGATGCTTGTAAAATGTAAAATTTGTCTTCAAAACCAATAAATTTCTTTATTTTTTTCATATATTAACTTGTTTCTGATAAAAATGAGTTTAATTGTCTAGA
Source organism: Steromphala cineraria (assembly GCA_916613615.1). Taxonomy (NCBI): domain Eukaryota; kingdom Metazoa; phylum Mollusca; class Gastropoda; order Trochida; family Trochidae; genus Steromphala; species Steromphala cineraria. Next base: position 22,782,920 of record OU744722.1, on the reverse strand, counting down.
CTCAAATGGTTCTTAGAACTTCGTATATAGTAATCATGTAAGTTTTTTTATAAGAACTTCGAAAATATGGTTCCATGACATATAAAAACATATTTTGTCCTTTTTTGCATACTGAGCCCAGGTTTTTATTAATTGTTTGGTTTTCATAAGGGTGCCTGTGATCTGCAAGGCACTTTTAAAAACAAATTTTGTATGGTAATGGCTTATTATAGGTGTTTGACATATCACATTTGTGCGTCTTTTCGCATGGGGCGCTTTGCCCCAAACTACGGGGCAAAGTGCACCGCCTTTGTCGAAATACGTTTTCGTTAATATCTATTTATGCAGGCGTGGTAGGTAAAAAAACATTTGTCATACTATAGTCTATATGATGAGAATTGGAGACATGTTGAAAGTTGTATTCTAAACATGTTAATTTTCCCAGAAAACACGCTTGTATGTTAGGGGGCGCGCTTTGCCCTGGTCTCCCCTAAATGTAGTTGTGAAAAACAATATAATAAAGAGAGGCCATGATCTATCTATACTGGAAAAAATAATAAGGGATACACGAAAATTGATGTTTGAGTATTGATGTATTCTCCATTGATCACTTTATGAGATATAACAATGTCTCTACCTTATTTTGTCTGTTTTATAAAGCTACGTGTAATTTAAGGAATATTTACATGTACTGCTTCTTAACAACTTAATATCATCCATATGGTTATTGTATCTGAAAACGTCTTAAATGTCGATGTATTTCTCCATTGACCACTTTATGAGATGTTTATCATAAAAATTACAATATCACTTACTTATTTTGTCTAGTATATACGGATACCTATCATTTAAGGAATATTTACATGTACTGTCTTTATCACTAAATATCATCCCTCAGATTATTTGAAAATGACAATTGACACAAGTTTCTTTATTACAGTCTGCAGTAGATTTACTGAAAATCGATATCGACTATTCTGAATGGTGGGCGTTTCCGGAAATGCTTCAGAGCGGCTCCCTGAAAAATGTCAAACAGTTCTGTTTTGAGATTCATGTCAAGCTGAACTCGCTGCCAGAACCGGACAAAAACATGTACATCAAGGGCTTGAATCTGTTGAGGGACTTCTACCATGCAGGCTTCAGGATATTCCGGACACACAAGAACATGGATGCCAAGTTCACTTCAGTGTTTGGCAACAAGAGAACAGGGTGCCATGAACTTTACATGATAAAAAACGACACCGCCGTATTCTGATGTGAATGATGTTGATTTCTGATGGATGAATATTGATTGAAACGGAACGATTGATGTGATATCGTTCTTATAGGTACCGTCGCACCCAAATATTTCGTAAAAATGAATTATGCTCAGACAATTGATATCTCTTGATTTGACTAGGCATATCCGAGCAATTGGATGAAAAATAGGTAAGTTATCAGGTTTCAAAGTCAATAATTATTTTAAATGACAGGAAGAAAATCATTGCAAAGTTGCATGAACAACAATGGTGTTAATTTTTAAAACATTCAATGGAACCGGAAAACTAAAATATGACAGTCCTGTGGTAAATGCAACAGCAATGTTCATTCTGTGCGTGTGAAATCGGGGAATTTTCAGGATCTTTGCTGAATAGTATTTCACCATATTTTCTATGTTTTGAAAGCAATCTTTATTCAAATATTTCTTGTTCAACGGTTTTTAATATTTCAATTTTGTGCACGACCGAATAGAACGATGCTTCATATACCGAAGTGATTTTTTTCATTTTCTATTAGAAGCTTTAAAGAATAACGTCTTTTTTTCAGAAAGCTAAAGAAAGGGCTTTTTTCTTGATTTAATCTAAAGTAGCAAATTTGAACTGGAAAATGTGAAAAGACCAGACTGGCTTATTGTGTGTAGCTATATAGGCTGTATAGTATGCCCTACAAACATCCTGTACATACTACGGCAGCACGTGTGACTAATCACACGAATCATTTGGGTTATCATATAAAAATAGTTTGTGATGAATGTTAATTATAAGGTTATAAATGCTGCTCTTTTTATTCAGGGATACTCTGTTATATCTCAATTCAAACTACACTATTCTTCACTTATTTGTTAAATACCTTAAGAACCAGTTAAGGCATTCACATATTAATATTTGAAGATATCATCGGTAGTCCTTTGTGATAGTTGCAGTGGTAAAGATCTTGCATTTGACCATTTTGCATTTCCGTTTGTATACATAATTATAGTCTTAATGTTGAACTGTTTGATTAATTTAGATGTGGTAAGATATATGAGAATGTTTCCACAACAGTGATATACAGAGTTGTAGATAAAGCATTGAAAGTTTTAGTGTGTGGTTTTTGTATATAGTCACGTGAAAGTACGTGCGTGTACGTATGTAAGGTGTGCATGTATATGATGTGCTTTACTGAGTTTTATGATAGTCTTATGTGATTGAAACTAGCCAATGAGGGTAAATGTCAGTGCATTGAGTGAAAGCTGTATCAATAATCATTAAACATTATAAGCATATACTTGAGAAACAGAGGCTTTCTTTCTCGTTTTAATGGTGTCCAAACCTCGGTTTAATGACTGATCGTTAGGACACCTGAATATTACTACCTTGTTTTTCCAACAGGTAATTGTAAATAAAATTGAGTAGCACAAATACGTAGTCAATCTAAATAAATTTAGCTCAACAGTTTTTATTACGTCCTAGAGTTTGTTGAGTCAAATTTATTTTGATAAATATGTAGTATACCTTCTGTCAATTTTTATCGTTTTTGCCCTCAAACATTGCATGTAAGTAATCCTTTGGATCGCACTAGTTACACTGTCTGTATAGCTGCATGCTTGAATGGTCCGACATTATGGTCTTGGCATTAATTAACATCCTCATCGCAGTTCATCATTTTTGTTATAAGAGTACAGCGCACCCCAATTCCCATAATATATTATTTTAATGTCTCCAAACGGGTCTGGCAATTACAAAAGGTTGATCGATGCTCTTTGTTTAATGGTGTTTTGTGTACATGGTAGTTATACCGATTTGGGGTATAAATCAAAGGACTAACACCTGGCCACAGCTGTCTGACCTTGATACTGTCATGTACTTACACATCTGTCTCAAACCATGGCGCCTTAGAGATAACACTCCAACTTCAAACCCTCACTGCTTTGAAGGCAACCATATGCACTTACTCTATAATGTCCTTTACTCTATCCTATCAATGAAAATTAACCTTTACCCTTGATGGCCTTTACTCTTTTATGTGACTGAAAATTACCTTTACCATGATGGCCCTCACTCTATCCTATGACTGACAATAAGCCTTTACCATGATGCCCTTAACTCTCTTCAATGACTGAAAACTAACTTTTACCATGATGGCCTTTACTCAAACCAATGACTGAAAAATAACTTTTACCATGATGGCCCTTTCTCTATTCTATGACTGAAAACTAACATTTACAATGATAGCCTTTATTTTATCCAATGACTGAAATTTTTTACCATGATGGTCCTTGCTCTATATTATGACTGAAAATTATCCTTTACAATAATGGCCCTTTCTCTGTTCTATGACTGAAAATTATCCTATACAATGTTGGTCCATAGGTTACACGTATTTTTGTATCAGTGTCTGAATTAATATGAATGCTAACTTTTTGTAAGCCCATGTTATCTCTGTTATTCCCTTCATAAAGCGCTCGTGTTATGATATACATAGAAGTGTCATAGTTTCACCGATTTGTTTGTCCTACGTCATTATCAATAATCAAACTTACAAAGACACAGAGTATGTTGATATGATCACATATGTCAAATTTTGAAATCGATGCTATTACATCGGGAACCACTTACTGTTACTGAAAATAACAAGTTAAAAGTCAATCAGTACATTAGAGCAAAAACACGCCCATTCAAAGTCGGGATTTTGTTCGAAAACCGGACAATGTTGCTCGAGTGGCGCGCGCAAATTCGCAAAACGTAATTTTGAAACCGTGTCATAAGCTGACAGGAAGATATATTCGATTTGATAGTGTTCAGTAGGTATTGTAATTAATAGGTAGATTAATTGGATGCATAATTTCGAATATTAAACGTATTTGAGATTTTGTTTCTTGATTTATCCATAAAATCAAGCATTTTAGATATATTATGCATAAATGGACATATTTGCAAGTCCAGTGATGAGATATGAACTTCAATCAGCATATTAGATATGTTGTAGCTTATCAAAACCAGATAAACTTTTAAGAAAGATACTCTGTGTCACTTTAATTCATTTTCTTGACGAAAACACAAGCAGAGATGTCTACACGCACATTTGTATCTCAGTCTGATTAACATCGACCGTCCTCCGAGGAATAAAATGTTTAAAATATTGTCTCTATCCGGGTTTGAACCAAACCCAACCGGGATATTCGGAGCATGGTCGATTTTAAACATACTATTTTGTATCTTTTGTATTGTTCAAGCGGTAGTACAGCTATTAATATTTTATTAGTTTTGTAAATAACTGAATTTTAATATCCATATTGCATTTCTTGTTATATTTTCGAACAAACACATTTATACATTATTTGTCTAAAATCCAACTAAATAACTAAATTACCGGGCAGAAGAAAATACACTTCACAGTTCGTTTCGAGTTATTGTTATACATTCTACACGACAATTTTTCAATAGCACATTTCTGCAGGTTTTGTTTTACTTAATTGGTGTCTTGTTAACTTTTTTAATATATTTATAAAATGAAGGCAGGGGTAAGAATTATCATCATGTTTAAAATGTTGTAAATATATTAACAATATGCCATTATTTGATATTACAATATATCTTTAATGTCGATGAACAGGTGTGATGTATAACCATTAGATTTAGAGAATTTATCATCATGACATTCTTTCTTTTCCAAAAATATAGAAAAACATCTAGAAGTATTGTTTGGGTTAAAATTTAACGAATTTAATGAAATTTTCCGTTTGAGAGGACGACTTTAAATATTTAGATGTTTTCAATCATATTTATACATATAATGAATATAACTGATATGTGTACTTTCTTTTGCTCGTTTCTTCCCGTTATACATTGTAATATATAAAAACCCCTCCCAAGGAATCCTTCCCTGAAAGTATCGTTTTTGTACGTGCTACACCTTAACAGTACCAGATATTAGTGTTGTCCTTATCTTGTTTGAGTATCTTCTAGTTCTGATTGTGTGTGGGGTTTTTCAAAAATCTGACAATAATTTAACACACAATGTCATTTGCTCATTTGATTACCCATATGTAGATGTCTATATATATGTTGTAACCAAAAATAGAACTAAAGTCAAGAGAATCTGCAAGGACATATTACGAATTATAGAACGATGTACAAAGTATATGTCATAGAGACGTGACTAATGCGCACGATGTGCTTAATTCCTATCATACTGTGACATGTACATTAATATTTAAGTTCGAATAGTTTTCGATTTAGATATAGAGTGCATAGTATTTGATATATTTCATGAACTCATGTAGATGAGTATGTCCATGTTCCATCTTATTAAGAATGTTCTACAATGTCTTTTACGACTTTTTACAATATATTCAATAAAGAATTGAAGATACCTGATCACTTAGTTGTACTTTTAAACGTGTGACCAACGAAACCTCTGAAGAAAAGCAATTCATCTAAAGAAATAGCTATGTCACGGTTGTGGAACGTTTGCACTACACTGATAATAAACATATGTTAGCTATAAATTTTCATCACTTAATAACTGAAATAGAAAACAGAAGATAGGGTCCGGCGATCGTTACGGAAATAATTTTAGCGCTAAACTTACCTTAAGGGGCAGTAGCACGTTTTTTGGATAATTTTATATTTTACATTTTTCACTGATAATTGAACGTTAATGCTAAATGTATTATTTCGATAGTGTTAAAATCTCATGACACTAACCAATCATCCATAGCCAGAGAACAAATTATAAAGATTTACATAAAGTCCATTGGCCGCCATTTTGTGTGAACACCTTTAATTCATTTTGAGTAAGAAAAGGAATCCCATGGGTGACCTTTACATTATATATTTGAGTTATTGCAGCTTCATTAAGTTTAAATACATTCATTTGTCTTTCAGTTAGAACCATTTGTTTTCAGTTTTCTGACAGCACTTTATTTTCCCCCTAAAACGTGCAGCCACTCCTCGTCTTTCCTCGCATATTGTTAAGCTTAAATACGAACGTAAATGGCGTTATGAATTATATAGATCAAAATAATCTCACACATGCACCTCAAAACGGCAAATATACGATAAGAGTTAATTATTTTCAATGAAAATCTAAAAACAGTATTTTATGTTCGTGGAAGGCAAATTTACAAGTCCAACTAACGTGGATACTTTTTATGTAATCAAACAGCATTAACTCGTAACTGTCATTCTGAATACTTTTCAGAAGTATCTAAAATTACATGTTAAATATTGACGAGCGCCATTGTCCAGGGATTTCGATTTTTAAACCTTTTTATCGTCATTATACAACGTCGATAAGCTATGATAAATGACACTATTCAGAGTGTCATAAGGCTGTGATTGCCGAGTGGTTAAAGGGGCAGTAGCATGTTTTTAGGGGGAATATAAGGTGATGTCAGGAAAATGAAAATTAATAGTTCCAATTGAAAGACAATGTATTTAAACTAAATGGAGCAGTAACAATTCAAATATATTACGTAACGTTTAGCCATGCGATTCATTTTTCTTACACAAAATGAATTAAAGGTGTTCACACAAAATGGCCGCCAATGGATTTTATGTGATTCTTCATACTTTGTCCTCTGACTATGGGTGATTGGCTTGTGTAATAAGATTTTTGACACTGTCAAATTAATACATTTAACGTTAACTTACAATTATGAGTGAAAAATTTAAAATATAAAATTACCAAAAAACGTGCTACTGCCCCTTTAAGGCGGTGGACTTGAAATTCAATGGGTTATTCCCGCGTCGGTTCGAATCCTGTTCACAGCGAACATATTTTGTCCCATTATAAATTAAATACTATATTGCCAGTGTCTCATAAGCCAATTTACGGCTGGATGTCAGTTTTACTAATGTATATTTATTTTGTAAATATCATTTTGTAACTGACCGGTAAAACTTTAATCAAATATTTCTGTTTGTCTGTCTGTCATACATGTATGTGACCCCGAACTACTCTCAGGGTGGCTTTTCAACATAGCCCATAAACTTCTTTATTTCGGCTCAGTAAAGCAAAGGTTTTATGACTTTTATAAACAGTGCCCATGTTTACGAGGATCGTTTATTATATTAGCTTTAGGTAACGTAACTGATTGATACCAATACCTATTTTTGCACGAAGTGAGGTTGGAAAATGTTAGCCGTGGTGTTTCTATGAACTTCAATATACCATGTAACTCTCGAGGTAGGAACATTATATGAATATTTATTTTTATATAGCTCGCATATCCACCCACTCGTGGCTGCTCAAGGCGCTTTTAACCCTTTTTATTACAAATGCTTTCCCTTTCATGTTATACATCAATCATGTTAATGTTTTGCGCGTGCAGTATTAGTTTTACCTTATGATCAGTAAACACTATACGAAAATATATTTCGATTTCAAAATGTTCGTAACGATTCTCTCTGACGAATCGTAAACGTTTACTTGGGCAATTACAGTAATTACTCTCGAAAATGGATATCGTTGTACAGCTGCGATTCTTAAGTTTGTTCACTTGCAAGTGCAAATATCATGTTATTTGGGTTTCGTTTGAACGTCAATAAAATATCTGTAGCAACATTGATAAAGGATCCATAATTGTCAATGTGTTAAAAAGCATTCTCACATCAGATTTTGGCATTGTTTGGTCACTACTGCAGAATTTCAAAAGTTACATGTAAAGACACATGGGGTAAAATTTTCTTAATTTTCAATATAGACTCTCTGAGGAAGAAACAAGAAACATTACATTTCTTTAGTGCAAAGGAACAAACATGACATAGTTCTAGGGTTGTTGATCACTTATGAAGTATTTTTAGAGAATAATAACACAGTTGCGTTTTCGAAATTTTGACCCCTGGACACTTACAAAAAATGACCTGCCAAATTTGTTAACATGGTTCAAATGGTTAACCGTGAGTTATGACATACGAATATGTTAGTGCAAAATGAATGTTGACTTATAGTGAAATTTGATCTGTTGCATTTTCGCAATGCTAGGAGTCCTCAAAGACTTACCAAATTACATGATATTTCTACTGGAACATTCAGATACATGAACAAACTTATTGTCCACAGCTGTACCAATTGCAAGACACTGTCAATCTTTTGAAGGAATTGCTAGATTAACGTCCAAAGTGCAGAATTTTTGTTATCCAAATTCCCTCCATCAAATACAGCTGCGTATCTTAAGTTTGTTCACCTACCTTCGTATTCTAGTGCAAATATCATGTAATTTGTAACGTCTTTGAGACATCATATAATTGTGAAAACGAAACCGATAACGATGAAATTTCGCTGCATAAGTTAAGATTCAGTTTACGATGACATATTCGTATGTCATACCTAGCAGATAGCTGTAAAAAAATTGGCAGGTCAATGAAGTGACCAGGGGTCAAAATTTCGAAAACACTGATTTTAATTTTGCTCTAAAAAATCCTTCATAAGTCATCAACAGCTTTAGATCTAATTCATATGTGTTCCTTTGCCCTAAGGCAACTTAACTGTGCTGATTGTTGTCCTACAAAGTTTACATAGATGATTTTAATCAAAATTTAAGAAAATCAGTGTTTTCGAAATTTTGACCCCATCTGTCTATCTAACAATGCCAAATATCGTCATTCAGCACCAATGACAAAACGATACCGAAATATGGTTTGGGAATGAACAATTGATGATCTTCTGAAAGTGGTCCTTGGGTTATTTTATGAACGTCAAAGCGAAACCCAAATTACATGATATTTGCACTTAGATCACAAGCAGGTGAACAAACTTTTGATATGCAGCTGTAGTTAAAGTGTTCACACTAAATGGCCGCATGCAGTTTCCGTTTGGTGCGATTTGATTCCGATTGATCCTTAAAAAGAGACAAATAAATTGATTGAATATTTGATGTTGACACATTTAAGAAAACATATTTTTCATTTTCTAGTATACACGTTTAAACATTTGGGAAATAATAAAAAAAATTAAAAAAACGTTCTCCTTAACCCAACAGATCATTGAACAAATTCTAGTACAAAGGTTACGATCAGAGATAAGCATTTTATAGGCTAAGAATGTGTCATGGATAAGGAGCGAGATATTTATACATGTAGTAATGTCTGGAGGTACCGCTATGGATAGTCAAGTCAGTGGTTTAGTCACTGGTTTGAGCAGGTTCCATCACAATGCTCCTTCATAGTGAAATTCCGGACTTTCTCTCTGCAACTAACTAGGAGCTGGATTTTGGACTCTTAGAGCTAAGTTAGTCGTAAGGCCCTTACATTAACACTATCTTAGCACTGAGAGAGCTTCGAGAATCCAGGCCCATAACTCCATAAAAACATAAAAACTTGACCTCTTTAATCTTGAGCTTGATAGGTGGATGTGAACTATCATGTGTGAGCTTATGTGTCAACCTTTTCTCAAGTAACTTGAGGCTACCGCGAAGAACTGTTCATCAATTGATCCTTTTCTTAACCCATGGCATGCTCGTGAAACCAAACACAACGGATTACCAATTCCAGACTTAGATGTGTTGAGGTAGGTGTATTTCATATCATGATATGTTAAAGTTCAAGATAGATAGTTTCGGAATAGATTTATATTGTTAATACTCAAATAGGGTATCGGCAGTGTTATATTTCACACTATTTGTATACCATATACTGACGAATTAAAGAAACGTTGTCGTAGATTAATATAATATTTTCCATCGTCCGATTGTCAATATTTGTAAAGGAGGCTCCATATAAATCATCCCGAAATCTCGCTCTCGTTGTTGCGAAGTCAACCATTGCATTCTCCAGGTGTTTTAAACACAATAGGTGAATGACAGAATGGCAACCCGTTGAGCATTTTTTTTTCATAAATATATTAAAAATTCACTAGCCCTCCCCCTTACTAAACTGTTCAATCTGTCCTTAAAATTTGCTGAATTCCCTACTTCTTGAAAAGAAGCGAATATAACCCCAATCCAAAAGACTTGCAATTTATGCCAATGTTCGAATTATTGAGCTAAAGTCCTGAAAAATGTATCTTTGAATATGTAAATAATTGTTTTAGAGATAATAACCTCCTCCAGCTGGCATAGCTCTCGGGGTCGAAGCATACAAACTACCACACCACGATAAGGTAATGAGTCCAGCGGTGAAATGATATTGTAGAAGATATTGACAGTCACGTAAGACTATTCGCAGATGGCACTCTGTATGTTATAATTGATTATCCCGGACACAGCTGCAAACTGTTTAAATAATGAGCTGTCATTGATATCAAACTGGGCCAAAAAATGGAAGGTTTCATATCATCGTATATATCAAAACATATATCAATACAGTTAAGTGTAAGTAAATAGAAAATCCAATCCAATTTATCTATGAATGGTGAAATAATTCAAAAAGTCGAAAATCATAAGCATCTACATGTAGGCCTTACCCTTCAAAACACCTGTTACTGGGATAATCATATAAACACTATGACCACGAGAGTTACCCCTTTGATTAACTGCTTAGGAAGCTTAAAATATAGTTTAGAATGTAGCAGTTTAGAAATTATATATAAATCTTTTATGTTACTATTTATTTACTATTGTGTCAAAATATCTTTTTTCGTTTGTCACGTAAAAAATTAGAAATTTTATATAAATCTTTAATGTTACCGATTTTTTACTATTGTGTCCACATTTGGGATAACTGCACTCAAGAACAGTGCACCTGTTATATATGTAGTAAATAATGACCCGGTACCGAGGGGTTATGGAAAATAACCTCGCGAGGGCGTAGCCCGAGCAGAGGTCATTTCCATAACCCGAGGCAAACGGGTCATTATTTGACTTACACTCCCGCGGAAGACTCCTGCAATAGTTTCAACTTAATTTGTTTATAAACAATTAATTTATAAACGTTTTACTAATATTATTCGCGGGTTTATCATTTCTTGATAAGAAAAAATACTTAAATTACCCTCATATTAGGGTTTTAGAAATAAACGCTTGATTTCTTACAATAAAAACTATTTTATTACGGTGTTTCAACTAAATTGGTTTACATGCAAATAATTGAAACACGTTTTAGTGATCCATTTTGCGGGTTTGATATGTCTTGAAAAGAATACTATTTTAGACTACTTACAATACCTCCTGCTAAGAGTTTTAGAACTAAAAACTTGATTCCTTACATTAAAAACTATTTAATTGCAATATTAATATATATTTATAGGGGAAAATAAAAAACCAAACATGACACACAAAATTTTACATCAACTGGCATGGATCCACGGTAGCTCAACAGGTACGAGCGCTGCTTGACAACATAGAGGTCCCTGGTTCGAATCCCACTTTCGTTGTTCATAAATCTTAACTTTAATTAAAATTCCAAATTTTACAAGTCCAATTGTTTGCAATTGTTTACAATCTTATAACCGACCAATAATGATACGTTGTCCCGTTTCAAAAATTCAGTTTGTGTATCTAAACATAGAGCAGTTTTCTTCGATTTTAATTATGGCATAAGAACTTCCCAAATAATTAATTCTCTCCTCAGGCTTCATTGTAATGACTTGAATGCTATTAAGGTTTATAAGACAATCTCATTAAAATAAGATCATAAATTTCCTCACTGCGTTTCGCAGATTATAGATTTCATAGGTCCCCGTATGTTCAGCCGTCAGCGTTACCTTTGACCGCTTGATCTGAGGTAGATTTCATCAATCAATAAAATCGTTTGTCTCTTAAAGGGGCAGTAAAACGTTTTTGGATAATTTTATATTTTAAAATTTTCACTGATAATTGTATGTTTATACTAAATGTATTATTTTGATAGTGTCATAAATCTCATTGCACAAGCCATCATCCATAGTCAGAGGACAAAGTTTGAAGATTCACATAAAATCCATTGGCGTCCATTTTTTGTGAACACCTTTTTTTCATTTTCTGTAAGAAAAGGGAATCGCATGTCTAAACTTTACATTTGATATTTGAATTATTACTGCTCCATTTAGTTTAAATACATTGTCTTTCAATTGGAACCATTTATTTTTATTTTCCTGACATCACCTTATATTCCCACTAAATACGTGCTTCTGCCCCTTTTAAGGTCTATTCTAGAGGTTTGGAGTTTTAGCACAGTGCAGTGAGAAATGTTAACTTCGTCTTATGACCTTTCGATTTTACCAAAAAGTAGGGTTAAGTGATTTGCATATGTCGCAACATTAACGATTTCAGTTATAATGTCTGAGTATTTGACTGTACAAGATACTTTCTAATTTGTATATGTACATCGAAAATGTGTGATATAAAATCAACAAGACTTTATCTATTGTTTTATGTCAATTCCGTCATTATTTTTGTTTTAGTATATGGCTACAAAATATAACGAAATTAAAGAGCATACATCGAATATAAGAAATTAAAGGGACATTTTTATAGGCTAATTGTTCCAAAAATAGCAACTACAGCTTGCCGGTTGAATTTGTCCCGTGAGTAATTCATTCGGACATGTTAGAAAATATTTTCAATCGACATTTAGAATAGTTGGAAATGTTCGTTTTCCGAATTCTGAAAATTAGACATGAATACCCATACCAGCAACCCAAGCAAAGGGGCGAAGTCGCTGATTGGCTGTTATTTTAGAGCCTGGTATGATCCACATGCGTAGCTTACATGTAGTGTAGCAAATGGATCTTATACCTCACTTCCGGTCTCCTTGCTATGGTTCCTTTTGTTCTAACCGTAGGTATATTGACCGATACACCACAACTTTTCTTTTTTGAACATTCAAATAACTAAGGCAAATTAACCAAGTTGTAAAGTTAAGAATTTTTGAGAAATTTTAATGTCCAAAGTGGGAATCGAACCAAGGGCCTTAATGTTGCGACGCAACGCTTCTATCGACTGAGCTACTGAGGCTCGATGTAGGTGGTGGTACTTTTTGTTGTGCCATGTCTGGATTGTTGTATTTTCCTATATAAGCCATGTATAGGTACTAATTTGTACCAAATTTTAATGTAATGAAGTCAGATTATGTTTTCAAAAACGTAAAAAAAGAGTATTGTTAATATTTTGTTGATCTAGTAAGGTCAAGATAAATATACACAGAGAATGGTGGACAACTCTTTTTCGTCAAATATAACTCAACCAGAGTGGGGTATAAGTCAGATATACCCACCCTTCCCTCGGTGCATCGCTCAATATACCTCCTGTTTGAGTCGTGATCCTCGGCTCCGCTACGCTACGCCTCGGAGACCCACGATTCAAACAGGAGGTATATGGAGCGATACACCTCGGGAAGGGTGGGTATATCTATTACATATTCCAAAAAGATTGATTAAATAGACATGTCATTGGCAGGCATTGCTATTTTATTTGAAAGGATTTTCTATCAATATAATACAGACCTAGATACATTATTGCCCTCTATTCAAAATACTATCACAAATGATGATCGATTTGAACTGTCATAAGCACATTCACTTATAATGACTGCTAGATGAACAAAATAGTATACATGTACTATCACTGAACACGAAAACTTCTTCTACGATTAATATTTGTGATACGCCACTAACATTTTTATATATTCACACATGTAATTATCTTGGAGCGGCCTTTAAATAAGCTCTTCTGTACTAAATATACTTTTCATGAATAAATATGTTCAAAGCAAATATAAAAACAGAATGAATTTATCTCCTTATTTTCATTATATTTTTCCTTTGGCATCGGGACTTATGAAACATACCTTAAAACAATTTAGAAAAGGAGAAAGCGATGACACTTAGCACATTAATAAATATTTAATATCAAAATAGAACACTGGCTTTAACACGTGCGGAAACCTTCATCTGGTGCACCGACATTTATTTGAACGTATCGCTGTGTCAATTATTTTCATAAGTTACCTGTAACAGATGAATGTTGAATCAAATTAGTTTGCAGTTGTAAATGTTTATCTCATCTGAGAGAGAATCATCACGCTCACATTTGGTGAGAAAATAGCAAATAATTATCAGACTTATTAAACTTACACCAAAAAAAATAAAAGTTTGTGGTAAATCACGACATTTCGTAGCAATTTTGTTTCATAACCCTTATTTTGACGTTAATTATTTGAAAAATTTATGCGTTTTCAGGAAAAAAACTTAAGTCACAACCCCGTCCTTCTCCCATTTCAACATGGCACAATGTAGATCCAATGTAGACCCTATATCATATATAGATATCACTCTCCCCCAACCTAACCACCCCCTCCCAAAGATCCACACGAGACACTTTGTGATATAAACCACAAAATAAGTCATAACATCTGTCAATTGATGTAATTGATAAAGTTTAATTAATTAAGACACGTGGCTTATATAACCCTCCAGCCCCATACGTGTACTCATTGATGAATTCACGATAAGTCAATTGACAACCTGACACCATACGTGACTTTATGCTACACTTTATGCATACGTGACTTTATGCTACACTCTAGGCCTTACACCATTTTATCCAGGAAGAATATCATTTTATTGTTCAATGTGTTCAATTTCTAGGGAAAGATAAGAATGATCCGCTTCCTAATCTGAATGATATATATCCGTTATATGATTATATAATACATTGAGGATGTTGATAGTACGTTCTCAACTCCGGAACTGATGACTGATCATAACTAGCGTATTTTATATGCCTGTATCGAACAAGGAGCTTGTCTGTGAGTTGATATACGTATTTGTTTTTTAAACACCGTATCACATTTTTCTGATGTTAGTTTGTTAAATGTATCATTATAATACTTTTTATTCAAATATATTTGCCTAAATTGGCAGTAGCACGTTGTTTTAATTTTTCAATTTTTTTCAATTGAAATATAGTTTATGTAACAATCACTGCTCTCATAGGGTCAAACTTATCCTGTTAATCCGTAGTTTGAAGTATCAAGCGAAAACGTTTGGCTGTCATTTTAGTGTGAACACCCTAAAGACTTTTGAGATATAAAATGGATTCGCGTATCTAAATTGAATAAGTAACTTTCCTTTAAAGGGGCAGTAGCACGTTTTTAAATAATTCTATATCTTAAATTGTTTCACTGATAATTGTACGTTAATGATAAATGTATTATTTTGACAGTGTCAAAAATCTCATTACACAAGCCATCATCCATAGTCAGAGGACAAAGTATGAAGATTCACATAAAATCCATTGGCGGCCATTTTGTGTGAACACCTTTAATTCATTTTGTGTAAGAAAAAGGAAGCACATGAGTTAACTCTACATGTACATTATATATTTGATATATCACTGCTCCATTATTCAATGATTATTCAAAGAAAAAGGAATCGCATGGCTAAGCTTTACGTTATATATTTGAATTATTATTCCTCCATTTAGATTAAATACATTGTTTTTCGATTGGAACCATTAATTTTCATTTTCCTGACATCACCTCATATTCAGAAAATTAACTTTGATATATCACAAATGTTTATCAACAAAGAAGACATATTCTATGTAAAAATCAATAAACGTGCCTATCTTTAACATATCGACAACAAATAACCTTGGTACGGTTCATGGTAGTGTAAATTCTTTTTCTTACCCATAAAACATAAAACAAATATATTCTAACAAAATGTTAACAGACATAATTAGCTTGTTCACACTATTGCAAATAAGGGTTATTTTTAACGTGCCATATCTTAGTACATCACATTTCTTTTAGAGATTATGTAAATTTAAACAAACTGTGGTGTGTACTTTCTTTTGCTTCACGGTTTACAATGTACTTGCCGCTGGTCAAACATCGTCAATTAGTGGTTCAATAACTTTACTATAGTCCTCATAGCTGAATCAGACAGACAGACAGACAGACAGACAGACAGACTGATATTTTATTTAAGTCTCAATTTACACATATAAACCTCAGGTGTCATAATCGTGTAATTTTTTAGGTAATTCTTTTCTCGGGTAAACCTGCTTTCAATGTCACATCGCTTCTCACCGGGACATTCTAGAATATCCCAGGAACAATCCAGAATATCCCAGGGACATTCTTGAATAATTTTTATTTTTACTTTACTTTTTTATATATTTTACATTTTATACAAGACTCATAACTTGTAAAAATTACGAAACAAACAAATGGATTTGTAAAATTTGAATTTTTAACAAATTCTGATTTTTCGTTAACTGTTCTTCCTGTTATTTACTGCGTCCATATCTCCAGACATAGCATTACTGGGTGCAAATTTTCTCAAACCCATGAAAAACGCAGATCGAGCTTTGTTCTGGACTGCGTTTATACAGCTGAAGTTCTATATTCCCCATTGTCGCCCAAACCATAGAGTCGTCTAATTGAGTGTACTCATTGAACTGCATATACCTTCAATAGCTTTGAATATTGATATCAATAACCCGAGCGCTATGTTAGCTGAACTTGCTATAGCATGCCCCATACACGTGTAGATCCAAATGCTCAGTAAGCATTAAACCCAGGAAGTGGTGACAGCGCACAAGCTGAATTACATTTGTCCCACGTTCGAACCGCTGTGAAGTCCCAGAGAACCAAGAAACCCGATCTGTAAGTAGCGCTTGCACCTTTTGTACAACTTCTGACGATAAGGAATATTTTGTGTAAATGTATCATTTGGTATGATTAGAAAGTATCCAAATATAACATAATCTATTTACCATGTTATCACCATTGATAAACACACACACACAAGCAAAACACACGAACAAACACACAACAGTAACCGTAACCGTAATTCAATCGGTCAGAAGTGCACGATCGGGGTATGAGTGAGCCACGCTCATTTTTTAGCTCATCTGGCCTGAAAGACCCGATGGACTCATGGCATGGCATGGTGTCCGGCGTCCGTCCGTCCGTCCGTCCGCACTATCCTCCAGCAGTACAAGGGCAAGAAAGCTCAAACTTTGTGTACATGCACTTGACTTACACACCCTAAAGCAAAATTGATATGAAGCCTGGTGAGCTACAGAGACAATGTATCTATTCTTATTTGTTTCAGTACCTTACAGATCAGCGTTTTGAGAATAACTTGGTTTAAGTAGTGATTTGTTTTTTATCTAAAACTGGACCATGACAATGACTCACACGTTATTTTGAAATATTAGTCGTAAATTTCGAGGTTTAGCGTCTTTTTTGCCGGCTTTTTTATTTACTTTAAATACGTTGATAATATTATGTATAAATGAACATATCAGTTAAGGGAGTTAATTTGAACTTGATTCAAGTTATATATTATTTTTGGTCTGTTTAATCTAAATATAAAATAACGAAATTTCTTATCAGCTTATTTACACAATTCACCTGCTTTTGCCCAGAACATAAAGTTTACACGTTGATGTCAATACCGTTATCAATGTTACTAAGAGTTTTATGATGAGCTGTAAAATACCCTGGCCTCTCTATTTAAAGAGCCACTCCTTGGGTTGTCAGAGATCATAGATGCCCAGCTTTACCAATAGTGTCATCTGATTACGAAGTATCGACTGTTGCGGGAATTTGTAATTTTAAAGCTAATCGTCTTCGTCCTATGGCAATCGGGAAGGTCTCGATTCTGATCGAAAACCGGACAATGCATGGCGTACGTCAATCAGTCAAACGTAATTTTTAATATTTATCTGAAGCAGTCAGAATGACAGTTACGAGTTGATTATGTTTGATAGCTTATAGGCTAGTATTCGTGTAAAATGGACATGTGAATTTGACTTCCGCGAATACATCTGACTGTTTAGAGATTTTCATTGAAAACAATTATTATCATGCAATTGAGAATTTAGGATTTAATATGTCAGGTATCTTGAATTTATATGATACATTTTGCCGATATACGTTCACTTCAGCGCAAAACAATGTGACAAAAAACACGCTGTGGCTCTTTAATAATACTCTGTTTTATAGGTGTAATCTCGCTCATAAATCGGGACTATTGTGGCTGATATATAGTACCATTTACGACTTCGACAATATAGCGAAAAACCTATTCGATATGGGTGAAATAGCGACCTCAGCACGAGGCGTTAGCTGTGATATCGCCCCTCGAGCGGTAGCGAGAGGGCGATATCACAGCTTACGCCGAGTGCTGGGTCGCTATTTGCCATACACAATAAGGCCCGCTTATTCTTTGAAAACTACAACATTTCCCACGATATCAATTGACTTCAATAACCACTATTCACATTATCACATTAATGTAGTCAGATTGTTGTATAATTACAGTTTAATTAAAGTGTCAGTAAACAATGTGTCCACTTTAGAGGTCAGATATGGATATTGTATATCCACTGACAGAGGGAAAAATTCTTCGCGAGGTACGATACTGATAAACATGCGAGGCTATGCCGAGCATGTTTATCAGTATCGGACCGAGGTAAACGATAGGGAAAAATATTCTATTATATACATGCTATGCTATGCTAAGCTAAGCTAAGCTAAGCTAAGCTGTGCTGTGCTGTGCTGTGCTGTGCTATGCTACGCTATGTTATGGTGTGTATGTATGTATGTATGTATGTATGTGTGTGTGTGTGTGTGTGTGTATGTATGTAGGTATGTAGGTGTGCATCTATTTATGTATATTTGTATCTACGTTGTCAATATTTACATTGACCGGAAGCAGCTCTACTCTGAACACGGCACCAAGTGTAGATCTCGGCGATTCTTGTTACACGTTTCTCAACTGCAACGTGACATTTACTCACAGATAAACGTGTGCTATTCCCTCCTTTCTGTTGTGTTTTTGTGACCATGTAAGCTTATAGAATGTGCTCCTTTGATAATACTCAAAATAGAATGCTTGTTGAAGATTGAAGAGCTAATAACATTATCTCAAACATTTCTGACCAATCCTATATATTAGAAAAGTTTATACCATGTAAGTAAGGTATCGGCAATTTTAAATGTTGACAGATCAAAACAATTAGAGTGTTGGTGATATCTACAACATGCCTAGGTATAAATATACATTACAAAAACTACACAAATTTTAAATGAGCTGCCTTCAACACTCCAAATATATCATTTTGTACAGAAATGACTATTACGATTCTCGAAATATCTCCTCGACTTCGCCTGTACCAACACGTTTAGTAACAATTTAATGTTAGATGTTTAATACATATCTTATTGCACCATAATAGGCGGCCAGAGTGTTTCCATATTATACAGGTCTGAGAATACCTAACTTGAACCTACAACATGTGGAATACTACCTTTAAACGAACATTAATTCATTCACAAAAAAAGGTTTCTTCTACAAAAGTAAAACACAATCAAGCTGTCGCCCATGAACATTTAATTCGCAACAAACAAGTATGAAACAAGCCAACAGTTATTTTAAAGTAACCTTTTAAAGGGGCAGTAGCAGGTTTTTTCACAATTTTATATTTAAAAATTTTCAGTCATAATTGTAAGTTAATGTTAAATGTATTATTTTGACAGTGTCAAAAATATCATTACACAAGTCAATCATCCATAGTCGGAGGACAAAGTATGAAGATTCACATAAGATACATAGGCGGCCATTTTTGTGTGAACACCTTTAATTCATTTTCTGTAAGAAAAAGGAATCGCATGGCTAAACTTTACGTTAAATATTTGAATTATTACTGCTCCATTTAGTTTAATTACATTGTCTTTCAATTGGAACCATTAATTTTCATTTTCCTGACATCACCTTATATTCCCCCTAAAAACGTGCTACTGCCCCTTTAAAGGGGCAGTAGCACGTTTTTTGATAATTTTATATTTCAAAATTTTCGCTGATAAATGTACGTTAATGCTAAATGTATTATTTTGATAGTGTCAAAAATATCATAACACAAGCCCATCAGCCATAGTCAGAGGACAAAGTATGAAGATTCACATAAAATCATTGGCGGCCATTTTTGTGTGAACACCTTTAATTCATCTTGTGTAAGAAAAAGGAATCTCATGGCTAAACTTTAAATTATATATTTGAATTATTACTGCTCCATTTAGTTTAAATACATTGTCTGTCAATTGGAACCATTAATTTCCATTTTCCTGACATCACCTTATATATTCCCCCTAAAAACGTGCTACTTGCCCCTTTAAATGTCCAACATCCACCTCCCTATAAATCATATACCTTGCGTCACTGCCGCAGTGGCGCAGGCGGTACGCTGTTAAGCTAGAAATCCGAGGTTCGGTGGTTCGATTCCAGCTTGAGGCTAATACATATACAAAATAATTGTCTTATTCTTTCCCCGGGTGTGATATCTGATATCGTGCAGGCAGTTTAGGATATCACCTTGATATCGTACTCGGTGGCTCAGTTACATGAAATCAAATACATCCAAATAACGAGACCGTGTTGTGTATGGCGAAATAGCGATGCGAAATACCAAAGCAAAAGTGAACATTGGTTATCGCTATTTCGCATTGTTTTTAAACCTGGAGTTCACCTTTGTTAGAACTCTGGCACCCTTGAGCCCTAGTGTTTATTGGAACAAAAACTGCGGCCTTGAAACATCCCAACGAATTCATGTCAGTGGCTGAATGGTGAATACATGAACACGTGCATACGCCGAGCTGTCGGTTATCAGCGTTCAGCAGTGTTTGAAAAACTGCTGTGACTATATATGTGTCCCAGTTCACTCAGCTGTGAATGGGTACCCTGTGAGGCATAGAATGGTCAATAATCTGAGCGAGACTATATGTATGCCGGTTGAATACTCCCAGAGAATTGAATTGGAAAAATTATCGGACGGTGAAAGAATGTCACTGACCAGGGGAAACAATGTAAGCGCCTTGAGCAACCACGAGTGGATGGATATGCGCGCTATATAAATATTCATGTAATATTTCGCCATATTTTTGGAGACACGAAATAACGAAGACGCGAATGGGAGAAATCAGCTACCATATTGGACAACTCTTAGTCATTACCATCGTCTGTTTTACTCACAGTCCTTATTCGTATATATTTCAAGTTTTTTTTATTTAAGAGTCAATTGACATACATTTTGCAATGGATAAGCGTCACTGTCTGTATTTCCTTTAGGAGCTTTAACCCAGTCTAGTTTGTGTAATCAAGGTAAGCTGTTAGAAAATAAAAATGCTCTATAGATAAGAACGATTTGCTAAATCTTACCTACGTAAAATATGGTATATGTAATTCGCTTGACAGAGTAAGCCTTATGATACAAACAAACAAAATTGTTTATAAAGCACGCAAAGAATTCAAACGATTTTAACTGCGGTTTCGTTCACAAAATAAATAACGATTATAGTGCCATAAAAAAAAACAAATCATAAATTTACTCACCCCTTAGCCTCTGCACCAGCAACTTTTATTCAGTCTCTGAAAAATAATACTGAATTCTCTCATACGATTATTTTGTTAAATATACAAATAGAGCCTCAGAGTATTGGTTATTTTAGATGTAGATCACTACAGAACTAGATTTGGTCTTCAAGAGGATTTGTTACGTCAGAATGTTATTTACAACAGTCAGGTTTACGACAACGGGAAATATAACCTAAATAAATCGGACCTAGCTCTCTTCCTTGTAGTGTCCAAGTATTTGTGCTAGGCTTAAAGGTGCAGTAGCACGTTTTTTAAATTTTATATTTTCAATTTTTTCACTGATAATTGTACGTTAATGATAGATGCATGTATTATTTTGATAATGTTAAAACTGTCATCACACAAAACAATCATCCATAGTCAAAGAACAAATTATAAAGATTCAGGTATAGTCCATTGGCGACCATGTTTGCGTAAACTGTGACATTACATTCATTTTGTGTAAGAAAAAGGGAGCGCATGGGTTAACTCTACATTATATATTTGATTTATCACTGCTTCATTATTTAAAGCTAAGTTTATTATCTTCAGACTCTACCCAGTCGTATGTAACAGAAAGAGATATCCTACAAAAACACGTATGACCATGTTGTGTGAATCCCTTTTAATCATTGATGTAAGCGACTTTACAGCGCAGTTCGTTATAACCTTCATTTGACGCTGTGAATAATTTGATTCACAGTTCGTTGTTTTTAAAGATGCATTAAAAATTGCTTCTCAATTGGCAACATGTTTTTTTCGTTTTCGTACGATAATTGTTCTGTACAACGTACTACTGCCCTTTGAAGTACAACCAACAACAGAAAATTGTTTTACACAAATGCAAAAAATTTGTTCCACCCTTGAATTAATACTTCACAAAGCAAATCCGACCAAACTGTTCCTTTATCGTCCGAGTGATATCATGTTTCATTGAGCTTGCGAGGTAAAATTCTTAAGGAAAAGACCAAAGGTCGTTTGTTTTACATAAATAATTAGCTGTTGGAAATTGAAAAGGTCACGGAATGAAATCTACCCGGTTATTGCGGTTGCCTTGGCAACGTGTTCATTTCGCTAGCTGCAGGTCTGACATGTGAGTATACAATTCTCACTCTGGTGAAATATGTCAATTCTAAACAGATTATTTTGTAATTTATTTAAATCAATTTTCATGTTCATATATCATTACACTTTTTAAGAATCAATGTTTTCCGTCGCATGCTTGACAACTGTCGTGCTTAAACCCGTATGTATGTAAAAATGGTTCGCAATATTTTAGCCTATAACTATGGAAACGTGTTTAATCAGGGTAAAACGAAAACTTTTAGTGCGCCATTATTGTTCGTTTTAATTTCACATCTGGGAACGAAGGCATTTGCCATACAGATAATATCAAACACCTTCTATTAAGCTATATGTTCTTTGATTTTGGCAATGTGTGAAAAAGCAGTACGGGAGAGTCTTAATTTAATCTAGTTAAAATGAAAGTTATGTATGAATGATGTTTTTAAATTTCTTTGGTAATTTAGCATCATTTGAAAATGTGTGTAACATTATGTCTTCAAGAAATATGAAACATGTAGGAAAATAATTCCTAGTCGACAAAAAGGAATAATAATTTTATCATAATGATGTTGTCTTGTAAATATACTTACTGGTTTACTAATCAAATGAACATGCAGTAGCCTTCTATTGTTTCAAAACCTGAAAATAAACAATTGCGGATCCCAAAGGGGGATGTGGGTGCACACCCCTTACAAGATTAAATATAGAAATGTATTCGTATTTCTCATGAGTGGATACAAAGGGGTTGAAGAAGGGAAGGGCACAACGTCTTGCTTTAGATACAAATTATTAAATTCACAGAAAACACTAACCCCATCATCCCAATTATTCGTCATTGAAACCCAAAACTTGAGATAATTAAGTCATTTAACAGGCAGTGTCGGGGTTAAGTTTGCCTTAACACGGAAGAAAAATGCTTTTCATGATCGAACCTATTTCGGGACACAGAATTACAGTACAACATACTGGTATTAGATGGTTATCGTTATTCCGATTTTTGTTCTAAATGTTTGTGTAAAACTTATTAAGGTTGAGTAAACAGAAGAAAAATTCCTATCATTCCTTTAAATATTTCTAAGTCAAAATGTAGGTCTCCCACGCAAGCGACAGCACTCACATCGGCTGTCAAT
This sequence comes from Steromphala cineraria, assembly GCA_916613615.1. Lineage (NCBI taxonomy): Eukaryota > Metazoa > Mollusca > Gastropoda > Trochida > Trochidae > Steromphala > Steromphala cineraria. Next base: position 22,759,218 of record OU744722.1, on the reverse strand, counting down.
GTATTTTGTTCCGGAAAATTGTATAGTCTTAAGCCCTTTTTACATGCGCACGTTTACTCCTAAGAGTATATTTACTCCTAGGAGTAAATATATTTACAGGGAGTAAACGTGCCATGTAAACAGCCCAAAACAGATTTACTTACAGGAGTATATTTACTCCTAGGAGTTAAATACTTGCAGTGGTTAAAATGACTTTGTGAAATTTCTTTTAAGTTTAAAAAATATTAGTAGTATAAATTTTCGAATTAACTTAAACTAGTTTCATAAAAGCTGTCTCCTTCCGGTTTGGAGCAAACTTTGTCAAATCAAAGTAACGTCAATACACCCTAGAAAGAAACAAAGTTATATGAAGAAACACAGTACACGATAATGTTGATACTCATGTGGCGCTATTCCAAGGCAGTAACACATGTTCGAACATAGGTCTTTTAACGGGACAGTCCTATCGGATATTTTTGAGGAAACGAAAATCAAGAGAACGCAGTGATGCATTCTATTGTTTGTCATAATTGTTAAACAAGAACAACTAAAATGTTTCCCTCAATAACATATATGTAAATAACTGTGTTATAAATATTAACCGTAAAGTACTTTTTGAACTTTTTCCACAAAATTACCCCGATAGGACTGTCACTTTTAGTAATTGTACTTCAGCCACATTAGTAGCACCCATCTATGTCCGAGTTCCAGGGTACCCATTTCAACTAATGAGGAGTGAACAAAAACTACGCAAGTCAGCGGAATATTTTACCCCAATATTTCAAAATCAAAACTCTTTAGATTTAACTCACATCGAAGGCTACCAATTTTTACAATATTTTACAGTCTTTTTGTTTCTATGATTGTGTGGAATCTGTTTCAAATTTATGCATTATTTAACTGATTTACGCCGATAATGGCTTACTCGCTCACTTTGACACCTGGTTGGACTGAATGGAATGTGGGTGAAGGGCCTTGCCTTGAGTCTTTGAAGCGACCTTCCTCTAATTGAATTTTGCCTTGATAGAAATAAGGTTTTTGCGGATATAAACACGCTGACAAAGCCGGATGCTTGTGGTTTTGTGTGTGAAACTATGAATTTATGCAAAATCCAATCGGCACCATCAAAGAAAGAAACTCCAACGCGTCTTTCGAAATCTTACTGCCTTTCACTTTTAACTTTTTATAACAAAGAACTATTTTACGTCTTACCCTGTTTGTCATTGCCTTAAACATTCTTTGTTATGTAATATGATATCAAATATCAATTAGATTAGCGTTTGCGGGACACCGCAAAAGCAGAGCAGCCCCGAAACTTGGGGTTTCGCCTTACCCTGTTCCGCCTTTTACAGGCCTAACCAAATTTGGCATTTTCTCGTGACCTTGACCTTTGACACTCGAGCTCACACAATTAATGAACACATTTCATTGAGTATAACATTATTGTAATGAAATAAAGTGTTAAAAATTGATTTAATCCATTTTCTCCATATATGTTGACCTTGCTGTGACCTTGACCTTCTACAGTTCGTACCCAAAACTTTTTTGAAAATTTTGTACTTCTCAAGAGATAATATATACAAAATCTAAACTTCATAGCACAAAAACTTTTCAAGTTATTGTGTTTACAAGGAATTGCAATAACTCATATTTCATGAACTTGACCTTTGACCTTCAAGGTCACACAATAATTGAACACTTTTTATTGAGTATAACAATCATGTATTGATTAAAAGTGTTCATAGTTAAAATAAAGCATTTTCGCTAAAACATGCTAAAGTCATGACCTTGCTGTGACCTTGACCTTTGACGGATTGAAGCCATTTTTTTTTACTTTTCCAAGGAATATATATACCAAGTTAGAGCTTCATAGCACAAACTCTTTTCAAGTTATCGCGTTTACAAGGACTTCTTAGAGTGATAACATAGCTAGTGACCTTCAAGTTATTGTGTTTACAAGGAATTGCAATAACTCATATCTCATGACCTTGACCTTTGACCTTCAAGGTCACACAATCATTGAACACTTTTTATTGAGTATAACAATCATGTATTGATTAAAAGTGTTCATAGTTAAAATAAAGCATTTTCGCTAAAACATGCTAAAGTCATGACCTTGCTGTGACCTTGACCTTTGACGGATTGAAGCCATTTTTTTTTACTTTTCCAAGGATGATATATACCAAGTTAGAGCTTCATAGCACAAACTCTTTTCAAGTTATCGCGTTTACAAGGACTTCTTAGAGTGATTACATAGCTAGTGACCTTGACCTTTGACCTTGAAAGTGAACGTGTCAAAATCGTTCCCCCGAGTAGTAAGTTATGAATAAGAGTTCTGGAAATCTTAGTGGAAAAAAGTTATAGCTTGTAATACGAGTGCGGCGGCGGCGGCGGTGGAAACTTATAGCAGCCTAAATATTAGTATATATTATGTAGACTCATCTTTAAGAATGCTCAAAGGGTTAAGGAATTTCTGTATACGACTTTGTGGTTTGTAGTTATTATGAGTGAGTTCGGTTTTTTTAGAATCCTCATTTTTAAGAAAGCTCAAACGTTTTAGGAATTTCTGTATACGAATATGTAGTTTGTGGTTATTACGAGTTAGTTCGTTTTTGGTAAGAATCATTATTTTGTGGGAATGTTCAAAGGGTTTAGGAATTCTGTATACGAGATTGTAGTTTGTGGTTATTACGAGTGAGTTCGCTTTTGGTAAGAATCCTCATTTTTTACGATTGCTCAAAAGTTTTAGGAATTTCTGTATACGACTTTGTGGTTTGTGGTTATATGGATAGGATATGTGTCTTGAGAACTCTTTGGTTTCACAAATTCTGAGGGTAAACGAATTATGTTGATATACTTCTGGTTTAAGTGTTCAGTGTTCGTGTACAAACAGTCAACAAAAAAATAGTAAATCATAGCTTAAATGAATAATTACACATCATGTACATAACATAAAACGGCTGATTTGAACCAGGAAGTTTAACTGTGAAGTAGATCTTTGTAAACCACATTTCAATTTTACGTCAACGCAAAAGACCGTTTCAATTCCCATACAAAAAGAAGTAAAATGATGTAAAAAGGATACAGCAAATCCTGTTTCTTGTTTTGATTTGTTTATAATTATAATGAACATTCAATGAAATATTACTAATACATTTTTTTCAACTGAAGAGGTTTAGGTTCTCGATAAATTCCTGTACAGTAAAATCAATCAGCATTTTCTCTGCTGTTGTTGATGTTTTTAATTTTTTGTTTTTTTTGTGGGTTTTTATTTTGGTGATAATTTAAATCCATACGTTAAAGAAAACTGATTCCTTTCCTTTATGTTTCAGAAGTATGCCTGTCCTGTGTTTAAAGAACCGCACATTTCCTGCCATTGTATTCGCCTTTGTGGTCACTGTACTCGCCTTGTTTATGTGGGAGAAGGGCAAACCTGCTTTAATAACAAAATCTAACCTCGTCAAACCTCGCAATACCTCTCAAGTTCCTCAACATGTAACAACGCCAGTAAGTGTAATACAGTTTCTTTATATACTCCATTCTCTCCTCACAGAGGCAGATCTAGCCATGAAATATTGATACAGCCTCTGTTATATTACGCCGACTTTGTATGATGGAATGGGAGATACCTTATTGGAGGCAATCAAATTTAGTTGTGCAATCAGCGACACTGTTCTAAAATCATCATTTTGGCTCCTAAATAATGGCAAAAGCATTGTGATTTGAACCATCCTTTCCATGCGAAAAGCGTTGTTATTTGATAAAGAAATTTAAATGGATTGTGGTGCATAACAGAGGCTGTATCAACATTTCATGACTTGATCTCTGTGGGGAGAGAATGTATATACTCAGGGGCAAAAGAAATTAAATCATCTTTTGAAAGAGTACAAAACAAAATCATGTCGTAAATGAAATGCGAAAACGAGTCCTTGTGAAAGGAACATAAGTTGTGAAGAAGTACTCACAACTTCAAACATCAGAGTATGATACGTTTAATTGAATGACTGTTTAAGTAAACGGGGGGGGGGGGGGGGGGGGGGGGGTCCTAAAACAGTTTTTTCAATGTTATTGTTTGACATTCTATATGGAATTGGAATAAGATGTTATCAATATAGTTAACCTTGAAATGAATAGATTTTGTCAGTAAGCTGGTTTAAAAGCCGTAAATATCACTCATAGCTGCATTTTATATTTTCCGCTATGAGACTTAGTCTTTCTTATTTTGTCAAAAAGATTAAAAAGTCCGAGGTTCGCCGTATTGACCCGAGGCGAAGCCAAAGGCCAAAACAGGAAACCGAGGACCGGTCATTCGACCAATTAGAAGAAAAAATGATGAATTAATTTTTTTCAATTAACCTTCCTTGCATCATATTATAGACTTTATTTTCATGAAAAGGGCAATTATAAATGGGGTTGATTATAACTGGTTTAAATGTTGAAAGTTTGGAAAGCGACACTTTGGTCTTTCTCCGTCGGTGGGTCTGCGCATGCTCAGAGTCGAAGTGGCTCTGTCGATCTCCTATTGGCCAAGTTTTTCCTATATTTGTCCACTCTGTCTGTATTGGCCTATTTGCCTTATATATTGTACAAGAGCCATAAACTTGATAGTTGATTAATAAATGTTGTCAATTATTTTCAATGATGAAAATGTCTTTACCCTTAACTTCATTAGGGTAGTATATTACTTGTCTTGCATGGTAGATCTAAAACGCTTTAAAACTATTTCTTTTTCAATTTGCTTTGTTATGCATGTAAAAAGATGCCCTTATATTCAAAACTTAAATGGATATAAGGGTAATTTTACCTAATTAAATTATCTACATGTTTATCGTAGAATCTGGCACTAATTAGAGAAGAAAGTGTCATGTTGACATTTGAATAGAGTAATTCTGAAATTGTAATGTACTGATTTTTACCACAAATAACTATTGAACTGGTTTGTTTTTTTAATTCAGATTTTAAGAGGTCAGAAAGTTTATTTCTGTTATAACATTGACGTTAACAGAAATATCTTGGATATAAAGAACAGATTGTTGAAATTTCATTCTTTTTTCAAACAATTGACATAAAAGTTATGAAAAACGATTTTGAAATTGTATTTGGTTTGGTTTTAGTTCAAACTGTACAATAAACAGTTTTCGTTTATCGAGAGGGATCATTACTCTAAATAATGAAGCAATTTTGTCATTATTATAATTATCCAGAAATGCAGTTGCGGGCCAATACCAACAGAGGCAGTTCTACGAACATTTCCACACAAGGAGATTGCACAGATTTATCACAAGTAAGTACCACTTAGTATAGAAACATTGTTACCACATTTTGGTAAAGAGTCACTCCGTGAGAGGTTTGGGGTCACACATGGCAAACTTCAGATATAGCGTCATTTGATCGAGAAGTATCAGCTGTTGCAAGATATTTCAATATAATAATAAGTAACATTTTAAAGTTTATCGACGTTGTTTAGTAACAATAGGAAGGTTTGAAGTCGCGATTGTGATCAAAAACCCAAAAATGCCTTCGTTAAATTTAAAACGTAATTTGAAAAACTTATGGAAGGCATTTAGAATGACAGGTGCGAGCTGATACTGTCCGATAGGTTATATTACTTGTATCCATGTATATTCGAAGTGTGAATTTGCCTTCCGCGAACATTAATGACTGTTGAATGATTTATATTATGCCATTTAAATTCGTTTCAAAGCGAAATTATATGGGATGAAAATTGCGAAGTGGCTCTTTAACAAGGTACGACGGATCCAGATGTGCAAAGGGGCGAGAAATAGTTTGGTTTGTGGACTCAATTACGCATTATAAACTTTGTAGAAGGATCCCAATATCTATTTCCAGTACGACTGCAGATCCGATTCTGTCGTGCCCTGTTTATATGTATGTAATGGTATCTCCATGCCTAATTTGTCAAGCATAGGCTACTGTAATAATCTGCTCGCGAACATACCAACAACGCTACAGCTGCGTACCTTAAGTTTGTTCACTTGCTTGTGTATCTTAGTGCAAATATCATTGAAATTGGGTTTCAGTTTGACGTCCATAAAATAACTCCAGGAGTACCTACAAACGACATCCATTAGTAAAATTATCATTCACAAAACATATTTCGGGATCGTCTTGTCACTGGTACTGAATTTGGATATTTGGCAATATAAAATAGAAAGATGGGATTATATTTGTGAAATTCAGATTTTCTTAAATTTCTAATTAACTATTCCATATAAACTTTGTAAGGAAGAAATCAGTACAATTACATTGCATTAATGTAAAGGAACAAATATGAACTTAGGTCTAGAGCTATTGATCACAAATGTAGGATTTTGTAGAGAAAAATACAAAATTGTGTTTTCGAAATGTTGACCCCTGGGTATGGTACATTAGTTTGATATTGAATGTTACATTATAATGTGCATCTGGTACTTACAATATTTTTCCTCTGTAAGGCTTCGTGATCAATTTTCTTCTGGCCCCTTTTTGTTTTTTACATTGTCGCATTTCGCATTATATTGCCGCATTTGGCAAGTGTGATACTCCCTAATGCAGTAGTTTTATTTTAATGTTACCTTGCAGCGTGCATCTTGTACTTACAGTATGTTTCTTCTGTTGGCAGCTACGTGAACAGTATCCAGATATCCTGCACAACCACAGCGAGGGAGGGAAACAAAGGTGACGGGGGGTGGGACGTGTGTCTTGACCCCCCCTACAAACCCACCTCACCCTGTCTCGTTTACTCCTTTGGGTGAGTCCTTCCTTACTTTATGGTTATCTTTACGAGACTCATCTGCAATGAATATGTAAAAGAGAAAATAAAAGTCTTGATAGTGTGTTATATTATATTTACGTGACATGAGCAACTGTGTTTAACCCTGATTTTCACTCGGGTAATTCAAAAATTCAGAATCACTTTGTATTATATATGTTAAAAGGTCATATGCCATACTTATTTTTCATCTGCAATAAGCATACTATGTGATGAATAACTAAATAACATAACATTAATTGATTATTTTCTTTAAATATCATCGTTCTCATTATATATTTTTAGGATATCTCATACGACAATCGGACAATGTTTGATAAAGTTTTATCCATATTGATATTTTCGGAAGTAGCTACTGAGTGCAACGCATAAAGGTTCGAATTATATTGCTAATGTCACAGTAGAATTGAGAACTACATTCACTTAAATTATACATTGCAGCGACTATATGCTAAAACATTTCCTTGCTTTCAACACATTGCAGTAAAGCTTTGATCTGATTAAAGAATAATCCGATTTAAGCGTGATCATAAATGTAACGAATGATTAACGTGTAATACTATTCGTGCAAGTTAATTTCACTTATATGCGGTTTTATTTCGTTTTCAGTATAAGCAACGATTGGACCTTTGACGACGCCATCACATCACATTATGGTTGTGAGCTACACGCCTACGATCCAACGTATGTTCCATGTCTAAATTAGATTCGCTCAGTGGCGGATCAAGAATTGGGTTTGGGTGATGAACGGAATGTCAAAGGGTTCGTGCCCTCCCATTCACCCCTCTATGAGTTTTTAAAATCTGCACTGTACCTCACCAAACTTGGTTTCAAGTTGAATTTCAACTAAAATATGAATATCAATCATGTATGTTGCAAGCGCCCTTACCCCCTTACGAGTTTTTTTTAAATCTGCAGGTTAATAGTTTACCTTAAAGGTGATACTCAAACCACTAAAACTCAATCTTGAACAATTCCTGAGTCCGCCACTGTCGTTATATGTAATTTTATTACAACGTTAACTAAGTACCGTTGGCTTACTGATGTACGTCGTTCGACGTATTCTATCCATCCATGAAAGTTTTAATCATTGCCATAATAAACAACAACAACTGGATATTGATGTTGAACAAAATTTTAAAAACATTTTTTTAAAGTTTTCATGTCCTGACTACAAATGAAAAGACAATGAAGTTGCATTCCTAAGGGGTATACCCTATCTGAAAATTGATAGTAATAAGTATTGAAAAGAAGCTTGTTTCCCACATACAGGATAAAACTCGAGGACCACGACAGGAAGACAAACCTTCACTTCCACCACACGGGCCTCGGTTCGGAGGATAAGACAAATGATCGGGGCTGGAAGATGAGGACCTTTAACTCTCTCAAGAAGGAAAATGGCCACCCTGAGGTGAGTCACATGCAAGTACAGCTGTTGAACAAGGGTCGTACACTTCATAATTTCCTATGTCCTATATTTCCTCAGTCTAAGTAAACCTGGCCTCAATAATATTCGTTAAAGTCCGAACGAGTCGCGTCAGCAGATTTGCAATTTAAAAATGAGTTTTCATATAAATGCTATTTGGGGATGAATGTGTAAGATGTTTTGAATTTGAATCATTATTTCTTCCATTTACATACGTTTTATAGCAAAAACGTTATGTGTTGAAAATTCCGGAGTGGCTCTTATAGCTCTGAAGAGGGTTTATTTCCATAACTAAGACGAGTCAAACATTGAACATTGACTTCCATTACTTCCATTACAAACTGACAGGATAAACTTTATGCTAAGGTCTTATGCATTGTTTTGAGAGAGGATTTAGTCCGGTAAGAGGAATATCTTAACATTGACTATAAGGGTATTTTCATAATGAGCCAACTATGTCTTGTGGAGAAGTTGATATACAGCCAGCTGTGTTATCTACATACCGTAAACACCATATGTTTCATTGAATTATCATATGTTTTTAATTCAACTAGGAGTCGCAAAGGCTTGTGAGATGTCGATATTACTCATGAATTTAACCATGTTAGCCGAATTGTAATTTCAGAATCATCAGCAGAATAAATTATATTCTCTTGAAAGGAAAACTATCAAAAATGCAACTTTTTCTAATTAACTAAGAAATATTGCTGACAGCACCATAAACCTAACCCAGTCACTCGATGTCTCCCTATTTATTGTGTAGTCAGCCTGATTAAAAATGGCCTTGTTTCGAGGAATAAAACATTCAAAATATTAACTCTACGACAATTTGAAATCCTCTAGCGGGGAGGAAGCCTATCGAAATAACAAGTTCGAATCTCTATAGAGTTGATATTTTCAAACTTTTATTACTAGGTCGATTTTATTCAGACAGATTGTGTAGTTGTGTATTAAGGTAAAGTGCTAACACAATTTTGGTTCATTTATGGAATCCGCTAATGGAGAGGAAACCCAACCAAATAACAAGTTTGATTCTTGATAGTGTTAATATTTTCGATCTTTTATTAATCCGAACTAGGTCGATTTTAATCAGACTGAGTGTGTAGTTGTGTATAAAGTTAAAGTTCTAAAACAATTTTGGTTCATTTATGGAATCCGCTAATGGAAAGGAAACCCATCCAAATAACAAGTTCGATTCTCGATAGTGTTAATATTTTCAAGCTTTTATTTATCCGAACTAGGTCAATTTTAATCAGACTGAGTGTGAAGTTGTGTATAAAGATAAAGTTCTAACACAATTTTGGTTCCTGTACACAGGCAATGGTCGACGTGCTTAAGATGGACATCGAACACTCGGAGTGGGAAGCCATTCCTCAGATGCTGGCTTCCGGAGCCTTTGATAAAGTCAAACAGTTTTGTTTTGAGCTTCATGTCAAGCTGAAACCTCAACCAGAACCCAGTCCGGATAAATACATCCGGGGACTTCGGATGTTAAGAGATTTATACGATGCTGGTTTTAGAATATTCAAAACAAACAAAAATATGGACGCAAAATACAATTCAATGTTTGGTCCTTTAAGAACTGGTTGTCATGAAATTTACATGATTAAAAATAATACTCGAACATTTGGTTGATGGTAAAATCGTGCTTTAATATATTGTTTATTTTAAACTGTGTACCATCAATCATGTTCATTTGGCTGAGGGGAGAGTCGTACTTTCGTTTATTGTTTATTTTATGCCTGTGTACCATCAATCATGTTCATTCATGGCCTTCGCTGTCCTTCGTATTTAAGTTTATCCATTGTGTGATCTTGACATTCATTAAATACAATAAGGAAAGTTAGTTTATTCGAGTGTAATGCATAATATCATAGACCTTGTATTTATGATAAACATAAAACAAATGCTGTCTTGCCAATATTGGCGTAAGAGAAATAAAAAAAGTATTCACAAAATTCACACAAAAATTATATCCGTGGTAAAACCTTTTTTCGAGACTAAGCCAACATAATTCTAATAAAATTTAGATCAATAGTTCTATACTTGTTATCACAGTATGCTATAACAGAAAATATTGATTTTAAATTATTAGATTGAATCTGACAGGAGTTGCAGGTGAAGGTTATATTCAAGTATGTTTCAAGGATTGTATGGAATAGACAAAAATCAAGTTATTTTCTATAGTAAATTGATAACCTTTGTTGACCGGTCTAAAAAAACCATTGATAAGCTATATAATGTTATGCATTCTCTTCCCCAGAGAGACAGCTCAGACGTACACTACTCCGATCTAGATCAAAGTAACATGACTGAGCTGCCTCTGTGGGGAGAGGGAATGAATGGTACCTATGATGTAGAAGTGATATTTAGGTTAAAAAGATAAGGACGTGTGCAATATACAAAGAACCAAAGAACGATTGATATATATTTTCGTTGAACTTCAACTTGAAACCATTGTGAGGTACAATGCCCTTAGCTCAATTTGATGTTTTTTTCTTAAAACATGTTATTTTCAAAGAGTGTAATAAAAGAATGTTCGTAAATAATGTTTGTTGTGAATTTGATGACTTCAACATGAAACTGTACTTAGTCTGGTGAGGTACAGTGCTCATTTTTTCGGGTTTATAAAATACAAGCTAATTTTAAGGCATGTCAATCTCATTCAAATAAGATGATAATTTTCTTTACTGCGTTACGCAGATTTAACATGCGTCACGTAATGTGGCACATAGTCATATTTTGATAAGATTGAACGAATTGTTATAAAATTCTTAGTAACTAAGATTGATTGTTAAGAAACCTTAGACTTTGGTTTACTTAAAACACACAAATTTGTCTATAACAACAATTAGAAAGTAATGTGACTGTTTGAAAATTTTGCCCATAGTTTATGTTACAAGTCAACAGATTCGGTGATAGTGTGATGGTGTGGGATACATCTATGCAACACAAGAATTTGAAAATAATCAGTATTTAAACATGTTTAGATAAAATCAGTATAAAGATAATATTACCTCCTCCCGTCTCCAACAGCCTTAAGGACACACAAGCACCACATTGTCAATACTTCCGCCAGACAGAATCCTTAGACGGATGTGACCCTGGTTGACCCAATCAAAACAGCGAGTTCAAAACCTTTACTTGTTTAATTCAACAATCGAACAATTTCAAATTTCTGCCGAGTCACGTTTAGGGTTTCTGTCTGATGATACTGGTCATATGTTAATGTATAATCGATGTATCGTCGAGGGTTTTACGCATATGTAAATTTATAAATAATTTCTTACTTCACCTTAAAAACCACATATGTCACCAAATAACAATGGTATCAAAGCGAAAATGTTCAAGTTATAGAAAAAGAGTATGCCAAAAGGAGAACACTAGTTTTAGGTATGTTTCCGCATTCTGTTAAACACAAAATGGCGTCAAAGTCAGTGTTTTGAATTCCTGCCATTTTCAAGAATTTTTGCTTGACATCCCTTTGAGAATGAACTGGTAAATTGATGGATTCCCTATAATGCAATTCTTCCCCAATCTTATGCAATTCAAAGGCCAGCCGTTGGTGTGTCTCAGGTGTATTATGACGTTGACGTACACGTTTATATAATTCATACCGTTGATGTTTTATTTGGCTTGAAATGTAGTGCTTGAGAAGTCATTACAAATTCTTTACTTTAAAAGGGCATGTTAATGAGCCCTCTGACGTTCTGCAAGTGAATTCAAGTTACATACTCGAAAGACTCCCTTTGTCGGCAAATAATCTGATGCAAGTGACGTTCATGGATGTTGTCGAAATTGTGATTTGCTTCTGAATTCTTCCGAACTGCAAATTAACTTCATTTTTGTGTGCTAAATATTGTATCCCACACCATCACACTATCACCGAATCTGTTGACTTGTAACATAAACTATGGACAAAATTTTCAAACAGTCACGTTACTTTCTAATTGTTGTTATAGACAAATTTGTGCGTTTTACGTCAACCAAAGTCTAAGGTTACTTAGGTTCAAGATCTTGATTGTAAAATGACAAGTTTGGGTTCTTTGAAGCCATCAAAAACAGGGGCGATAACTGGCCTTCACGGTCAAATATCAACTTCATGGAAACGCTTTTGTACAGTTTGGTGGACTTTTAAACCCAAATCAGGAATGTTGTGAATAATCTGTATCCCTGTGGCAAGAGAATAAAAAAACTTGTGACCCGGATGTAGAGATTTGGGGTTTTGATGGCAACCCTTTGATGCACACATCTTGAGCTATTTTGACCGGAAGTGGCCTGTAGGAACGAACCAATAATGCGCAATAGGAAGATGATGAATATTCTGATGCCAGACTAGTGTAAATCATGTAACAATTTCACGCTAGACGACGTTTTCTTTTCCGACACTTTGTGGATGCAAAATGGTAACCTTTGTTCCATTTAAAATGGAATAACAAAATCTGAAATAATAAGTGCCCTAGATCTTTTTCTAAATAATTTTTTTTTCCAAAATAGTCTTCAAATAAGTCTCAAATAAACAAGAGGTATAAACATTTTGATTTTGTGTACTAAAGCCGTAAACCATCATATAAAAAGGACGTTTTGGAAGGAAATATCACATTTATATTGTTTAATTTGTATTTACACTCGACAAAAATTCGCAAAATCACCTATGTGTTTATAATCGGTAGTAAGTTTCGGCAGATGGTGTATAATTTTACATATCAGTTCCGAATGGACAGATGTTGCTGAACAATACGGCGACTGTCCGCCCTTTAGCCTATGTTATAGGGGAGGGGGTATTGTTATGTTCTTGTTTATAATTTTACATATTGATTATGTTCAAGTTCCTGTGCTATCCACCTATTATCATCTAGTTCATGTAACATCATTTGATATCCTTTAGGTGTGCATCAAGGTTCTGTTTTTATCCCTATTCTTTTACTGATACCTGCCTATATTGTCGTCAGGAATAGACCATGTATCTAACATGGAGGGTCCTTGCTTCAGGTTATGTCTTGCAAGGATAAAACAATGTGTGTTTAAGACTGTATTTCGATCCATAGTCCATATTCACTTTCTGATTGGCGGTGACAAACACATTATCACCTGCTATTTTCAAATACCATTTCCCCCGTGGGGCTCCCGGGTTAGAATAGGGCCTCAGTACTCCCTGCTTGTCGTATGAGGCGACTAAAATGGGGCGGTCTGTTTGCCGTGGACTGCGACCTGTGTCGGTGGAGGAAGGGATTCTGGTGGTTGAGGTTGGTGTATGCCTGCGGGTGTGCCCGCCAACACACCACTTTGACCCTAACTTCAGTTAGACAGGTGGTCAGATGGGCCCGGTCTGATCAATCTGCTGGTCATGCTAAGCCCTTGGTGTTTTTCTCTTTTCCAAACTTCAATCATAATTTATCCTTTCCAAACAATATTATCAATCAATCTTATCTATCTCTTAATCCAACTCACTCACTCAATTTTTTTATCAATTCAACATTCCAATATCCAACACCAAGAAGGCAGTGGCCAATGGGTCAATCCAGTAGAGCACTGGCAAAGCTCATATTGGAGTATGCCAGTGCTGTAGCCCTGGTGCCAGTTTGTTGGAAATCCACAGACACTTGGTATCCCCTTGTTGGACTCCGTGGAGGGTGGGGAGCAGCACTGGCAAGACATCCTAAACCAACATGACATCCCAAAAAAAGCGCAAAACTGAGGCAATATCACAGTCCTCATCTTCGGATGAGGAATCAAATAAATCATGGCCAAGATTCATACTGATGGAGGGAGGCAGCAATGGTGGTGAGCCACTTAAGCTTAATCCTTTTGCTATTGAAAAAGGAATCAAAGGAGTTGCTGGTACAGTTAAAAACATTACCAAACTGCGCACTGGCTCTCTTCTTATTGAGTGTAATACTCAACAACAATCTGCTAATCTTCTCAAACTCACAAATTTTGCTGGGGTGGCCGTCAAAGTCGCCCCTCACCGTTCTCTCAACACCTGCAAGGGCATTGTTCGTGACAGGGACAGGGTCTTTTCCAACATGTCCGAGGACGAGCTTGTGGAAGAGCTCAAACACCAAGGCATCACACATGTGAAGAGATTCACATACAAGGATAAAGAAAAGAACAAGACCTTTCCATCAAACACCTATTTGATGGAATTTGGTACTTCAAGACTTCCCCCTAACATCTAAGCCGAGTATCTTCTTATCAAGGTGGAACTATACATTCCAAATCCACTTCGGTGCTTTAAGTGCCAGAAGTTTGGACATGGTTCCCGCTCTTGCCGCGGTAGCATGGTCTGCCAGAAATGTGGTAAGGGGGACCATGACAGCGCCACCTGTGAAGCTCCTCACATGTGTCCAAATTGCAAAGAGCCCCACATGGCGTCCTCGAAACAATGCCCTACTTTCATCAGAGAAAGTAAAATAATTAAATTCAAATCTGAAAAAAATATCCCATTTGCGGAGGCCAGGAAACTGTTCTCTGCAAACAAGAAAGCTTTCTACGCTGCAGCTGCAGCTACTCCAAAATCAAGGGCATCAGTTGCCATCCAGACTGACACCACCTGGCTCAATCAACCACAGCCAGTCAAGTATAAACCACAACTAGCAAAAACTAACACAATTCAAACTCAAACATACAACATCACCACAACCACTTCTGATAAAAAAAACAATATACAACCCTAATATCCCTACAACTCCTTTGGCTCCTAAATCTCCTCCTTCTCCATCAAATGAAAACAAAAAGAAAAACAAAAACAGGAACTCAAATAAGCACAAAACCTCTGACAGGGTCTCAAAGGCTGACAAGAACCCTGTCAGTGTTTCAAACAGGTTCCAGGACCTGAACCTGGACGAGAACATGGACGAATCCCCATGTTCTTCCAGGTCGACAAGTCGCTCTCCATCGCGGCACAGAGCATCTTCTGAGGATCCAGGTGGGCGCAAGCTCTCCAGGCTCCTAGAATAATTTTAAAATGTAGATATTTCCCACATTTTTATTAATTATGGCAATTCTCCAATGGAATTGTCGTGGTTTTAAAGCCAATTTTAATGAGCTTTCCTTACTTGCTCAATCATATAATCCTCAGGCAATATGCTTGCAGGAAACCCATTTTAAACAATCGGATAATACCACTTTGCGTGGTTTTACTTTCTATAATGCCTTTTCAGCAGAATTAGAAAAGGCCAAGGGTGGTGCATCAGTCCTTGTTCGACAAGGAGTGATTCACAGTCAAATCCCTCTCAAAACAAAACTCCAAGCTGTAGCTGTTCAACTCAGCTTATTTAAAACCATAACATTATGTTCAATATATGTTCCCCCATCAGATACCCTTAGATTGCAAGATCTTGATGATCTTCTTCAACAACTCCCTAAGCCATGTGTCATTCTTGGGGACTTTAATAGTCATAACCCCTTGTGGGGAAGTAATTCCACCAATGACAAGGGTAAAAAAGTTGAAGATTTTCTTGACAATAATGGTCTCTCATTTTTTAATGATGGGACAAATACTTACTTGCATCCTGCTTCAGGAACATATTCCGCAATTGATTTATCAATAACTGACCCATCTTTGCTAAACGATTTCACTTGGTCAGTCCACGAGGATATGTGTGGTAGTGATCACTTTCCAGTGGTACTGGAGCCTGCACTGCCTTCACCTGAAGAACACAATCCTCAGTGGAAATTTGCAAAAGCAGACTGGGATACATTTTCATCCCTCTGCAGGGAAAACATAAATTTCAAATCAATATTAAAATCTGAAGATCCTATTCAAACATTTTCAGATAAATTAATAGAAATTGCTGAGGAAACTATTCCTAAATCAACATCCAATCCTCGTATTGTTAAACCATGGTTTAACGATACTTGCAGGCAAGATATCAAAGCCTGCAAAAAGGCTGAACGCAAGTTCAATAAACATCCAACTCCAGGTAATCTTGATGGCCCGGGCCAAGGCTCGACGCACAGTCAATCAAGAAAAACGCAAATCTTGGCGAGGCTATGTTTCAAAATAAATTCCAGAACGCCTATGAGCAAAGTCTGGAATATGATTAGTAAAATCAAAGGCAAAGGTTCTAAATCAACAATAAAACATCTCAAGGTCAATGGTGACCTCCTTACAGCTAAAACCGACATTGCCAATAAGTTGGCAGAAACCATTTCCAAAAATTCTTCATCAGCAAATTATGTTCCTCAATTTCAAAAATATCAAAAGGTTCAAGAAAAACAAAAACCTAATTTCAAATCTGATAATGGGGAAGACTATAATGAGCACTTCTCCTTGTCAGAACTTAAAACAGCACTTTCCAAGGCTCACGATACGGCTACTGGTCCTGACAATATCCATTATCAATTGTTAAAATATCTACCAGAATCTTGCCTTGAGGTTTTGCTTGAGGTATATAATCATATATGGGAAACGGGTGACTTTCCATCTTGTTGGCACAATGCCACCATTGTCCCCATTCCTAAACCAGGAAAGGATCACACAGATCCTTCCAACTATCGTCCTATAGCCTTAACTAGTTGCGTATGTAAAACTATGGAACGGATGATCAATGATCGTCTTGTCTGGTACTTGGAAACCAACAAATTACTTACTGACATTCAATGTGGTTTCCGTAAACAAAGAAGTACAACTGATCATCTTGTTCGATTAGAATCTTTCGTAAGAGATGCATTTATCAATAAGCAACATGCTGTGTCAATCTTTTTCGATTTGGAAAAAGCATACAACACCACATGGAAGCATGGCATCCTCTAAGACTTATCTGAATTCGGCCTGCGGGGTCGAATGCCTCATTTTATCTCAAATTTTTTACATGACCGCCAATTCAAGGTCCGTGTGGGCTCCACTCTTTCTGAGTTCTTTGATCAAGAAATGGGTGTCCCACAAGGAAGTATACTATCAGTTACATTATTCAGCATTAAAATCAATAGCTTGGCTAAAGTATTAAACGATCACACAGATGGTTCACTTTTTGTTGACGATTTTGGAGTTTCTTGCAGAGGCAAGAATATGCCATCAATTGAGCGACAGCTGCAGCTCTGTCTAAACAAAATCCACAAATGGTCTTTGGAAAACGGCTTTAAGTTTTCCAAAGCTAAAACATCATGTGTGCATTTTTGCAATATGCGCAAAATGCACAAAGATCCAGAGCTTTTTCTGGATAAAACTCCAATCAAGGTCGTACCTGAGGCCAAGTTTCTTGGTCTTACTTTTGATAGTAAATTATCATTCATCCCTCATATCAAAAACCTTAAAGCTAAATGTCTTAAAGCTTTGGACCTTCTAAAGGTCGTATCAAACGCTAAATGGGGTGGAGATGAAGAAACTCTTCTCCATCTCTATCGATCTCTCATCCGCTTTAAACTCGATTATGGATCCATAATCTATGGATCTGCCCGCCCCTCTTATAGCAAAATGCTAGATACAGTCCACCACCAGGGTCTCAGACTTTGTCTTGGGGCCTTCAGAACTTCACCTGTTGAAAGTCTTTATGTTGAAGCTGATGAGCCATCTCTAGCAGATCGGCGCATCAAGCTAGCACTCCAATATATAACAAAACTTAAATCAAATCCTTCTAATCCTGCCTACAACTGCGTATTCAGCCCAGAATACCAGCAGTTGTATGCTTCAAAACCAAAAGCAATTCCACCTCTCGGAATCCGCCTTCAACAGCATGTCGAAGAATCGGATATTGATCTAACAACAATAGCAGAATACGGTTTGCTTGCCACTCCTCCATGGCAGTTGGTCAAGCCCCGTGTCAACCTTAGCTTAAGCACACACAAAAAATCTAATACCAATCAATTAATCTTCCTGCAGGCTTTCAATGAGCTTCGCGATTTCTACTCTGACTACAAACCAATTTACACTGATGGCTCTAAGGATGGCATTACAATTGCAGCAGCAACTGTTACACCTTCAACAACTTACGCTTCAAGGCTGCATGACGGCAGCAGTATCTTTACTGCTGAAGCAAAGGCCATCCTGAAGGCCATTCAGCACATCAAAAATTCAACTCCAAATGATTACATTATTTTCTCTGATTCCTTGTCCTGCTTGCAAGCTATTAAAAACTGTAAAACTGATCACCCCGTGATCAGAGACATTCTAAAACTTCATAATACCTTTCTTCAATGCGACATTGTCTTTTGCTGGCTTCCTAGCCACATGGGTATTAGAGGCAACAATAAAGCTGATACAGCCGCGAAGGCAGCTTTAAACTTCAAAACTATTTCACCAACTAAAGTTCCATATACAGATTCTAAACCAGCTATTAAATCCTACATTAAACAGCGTTGGAGGTCCCAATGGGACCAGCAACAACATAACAAACTTCATACCATTCAACCTAATTTAGGTTATAAATCTCTTTCTTCTTTTACCCGGCAGGAAGCTTGTGTCCTTCGACGATGTCGTATTGGACATACTCATTTAACTCATTCTTATCTTTTAAAGGGGGAAGACCCCCCAATGTGTATACCCTGCCAATGTCCCCTCACTGTAAAACACATATTGTGTGAGTGTTGGGACACAGCCCAAATCAGGGAAACATTTTACCCTAATATTTCCATTTCACACTTTTTTATCACTTCGGTGAACACCGTATTTTAGATTTTCTTAAGGAAATCGAGCTTTTTGATAAGTTATAAATTTTAATACTATATATCAGCTTTTAACAACTTTGTGATATTATGCTGATGTTTTTCAGCCTTCGCGCTGTTCCATTATCTGCTTTTGCAATCATTTTCATATTTAGGCAATTTCATTAACTTTCTCGCCGCTAATGGCTGCAATATTGCCCAAGCGGCGCTAAAAAATAACTCACTCACTCACTCACCCAAATACCATTTAAATGTATTTAGGACGTGTTAACGTACGATATATAACGCAATTTCTGATCAGTCGACAATCGGTGAACATATTGCTTAGTCTATTGGTAGCCATTCACTTTCATTGTTATCGATATAAATTATTGACAACAACCATTCTTAGTTACTAAGAATTTTATTACAATTCGTTCAATCTTATCAAAATATGACTATGTGCCACATTACATGACGCATGTAAAATCTGCGTAACGCAGTAAAGAAAATTATCATCTTATTTGAATGAGATTAACATCCCTTAAAATTAGCTTGTATTTTATAAACCTGAAAAAATGAGCACTGTACCTCACCAGACTAAGTATGGTTTCATGTTGAAGTCATCAAATTCACAACAAACATTATTTACTAAGATTCTTTTATTACATTCTTTGAAAATAACATGTTTTAAGAAAAAAACATCAAATTGAGCTAAGGGCATTGTACCTCACAATGGTTTCAAGTTGAAGTTCAACGAAAATATATATCAATCGTTCTTTGGTTCTTTGTATATTGCACGCGTCCTTATCTTTTAAACCTAAATATCACTTCTACATGATAGGTACCATTCATTCCCTCTCCCCACAGAGGCGGCTCAGTCATGTTACTTTGATCTAGATCGGAGTAGTGTACGTCTGAGCTGTCTCTCTGGGGGAGATAATGCATAACATTATAGCTTAATATCAATGTTTTTAGACAGGTCAACAAAAGTTATCAATTTACTATAGAAAATAACATGATTTTTTCTATTCCATACAATCCTTGAAACATACTTGAATATAACCTTCACCATGACTAAATTCAACTCCTGTGGGATTTAATCTCAAAAATGTAAGATGAATATGTTTTGTTATAACATACTGGGATAAAAATTATAGAACTATTGATTGTGTTGGCTTATTGAATTTTATGAATACTTGGACTTTTTTATTTCTCTTACGCCAATATTGGCAAGACAGCATTTGTTTTAAGTTTATTTTAAATACCATGTCTATGATATGCTGCGTTTCATTCGAATAAACTTTCCTTATTGTATTTGAAGAATGTCAAGATCACACAATGGATAAAATTAAATACGGAGGACGGCGAAGGCCATGAATGAACATGTTTGATGGTACACAGGCATAAAATAAACAATATATGAAAGTATGATTTTACCATCAACCAAATGTTCGAATATTATTTTTAATCATGTAAATTTCATGACAACCCGTTCTTAAAGGACCAAACATTGAATTGTATTTTGCGTCCATATTTTTGTTTGTTTTGAATATTCTAAAACCAGCATCGTATAAATCTCTTAACATCCGAAGTCCCCGGATGTATTTATCCGGACTGGGTTCTGGTTGAGATTTCAGCTTGACATGAAGCTCAAAACAAAACTGTTTGACTTTATCAAAGGCTCCGGAAGCCAGCATCTGAGGAATGGCTTCCCACTCCGAGTGTTCGATGTCCATCTTGAGCACGTCGACCATTGCCTGGGTACAGGAACCAAAATTGTGTTAGAACTTTATCTTTATACACAACTACACACTCAGTCTGATTAAAATCGACCTAGTTCGGATTAATAAAAGCTTGAAAATATTAACACTATCGAGAATCGAACTTGTCATTTCGACAGGCTTCGACGAGCGAATTCCATAAATGAAAAAGAATTGTACAAGTACTTAAACTTTATACACAACTACACAATCAGTCTGAATAAAATCGACCTAGTTCGGATTAATAAAAGCTTAAAAAAATATTAACACTATCGAGAACCGAACTTGTCATTTCGACAGGCTTCGACGAGCGAATTCCATAAATGAAAAAGAATTGTACAAATACTTTAACTTTATACACAACAACACAATCAGTCTGAATAAAATCGATCTAGTAATAAAAGTTTTGAAAATATAAACTCTATCGAAAATTGAACTTGTTGTTTCGATAGGCTTCACTAGAGGATTTAATATTGTCGTAGAGGTAATATGTTGAATATTATATTCCTCGAAACTAGGCCAAATTTAATCAGGCTAAATACACAATAAATTGGGAGACATCGAGTGACTTGGTAAGGTTTATCGTGCTGTCAGCAATATTTCCTTTTTAATAAGAGAAAGCATTTGATAGTTTTCCTTTCAAGAGAATAATATTCTGCTGATGATTCTGAAATTACAATTCGGCTAACATTGTTAAATACATGAGCAATATCGACATCTCACAAGCCTTTGCGATTCCTAGTTATATTAAAAACTTAGATAATTTAATGAAACATATGGTGTATACGTTATGTAGATAACACAGCTGGCTGTATATCAACTTCTCCACAAGACATAGTTGGGTCATTATGAAAAATACCCTTATAGTCAGTGTTAAGATATTCCTCTTACCGGACTAAATCCTCTCTCAAAACAATGCATAAGACCTTAGCATAACGTTTATCCTGTCAGTATGTAATGGAAGGTTGTAATGGAAACAAATGTTTGACTCGTCTTAGTTATGGAAGTAAACCCTCTTCAGAGCTATAAGAGCCACTTGGGAATTTTCAACACATAACGTTTTATCTATAAAACGAATGTAAATGGAAGAAATAATGATTCAAATTCAAAACATCTCACACATTCATCCCCAAATAGCAATTATATGAAAACTCATGTTTAAATTGCAAATCTGCTGACGCGAGCTGCTTTCATTTTAACTAGTATTATTGAGGCCAGGTTTACTTAGACTGAGGGAATATAGGACATAAGAAATTATGAAGTGTACCAAACTTTTGTTCAACAGCTGTACTTGCATGCTACTTACCTCAGGGTGGCCATTTTCCTTCTTGAGAGAGTTAAAGGTCCTCATCTTCCAGCCCGGATTATTTGTCAAATCCTCCGCACCGAGGCCCGTGTTGTGGAAGTGTAGGTTCGTCTTCCTGTCGTGGTCTTCATGGTTTATCCTGTATGAGGGAAACAAGCTTCTTTTCAATACTTATTTCTATCAATTACCTTTAACTTTTCTAACTAACTTAACTAACTGGGGTATACCTTGTAAGGATGCAACAAGTTTGTCATTAAATTCTTAGTTTAAAAACAAAAGATTAGACGGGACATGAAAACATTTTAAAAACTGTTTTTTAAACTTTGTTGAACAGCAATATAGAGTTGTGTTTATTATGACATTGGTTACATCTTTCATGAGTGAAAAGAATGCACCGAACGACGTGCAACAGTTTCCCAAACATTACATCTTTTACGTTGTAAAAAAATTACATATGAATGACAGTTGCGGAATCAAGAATGCTTCCAAAGTGTGTTTATGTGATCACCTATTAATAATAATAATTTGCGCCTTTTCCACGTCCTAAGACATGCTCAAAGCGCTACATTATGACCCCGAAGGAGTGTACTTTCACAGCTGCTACTAAGCGCTAATCACGACCATGTAGGTCAGTTAAATCAATTTTCAGGTACCCATTTTAACAGCTGGGTGGACTGAGTGCAATGTGGATGAAGTGCCTTGCCGAGGGACACAACACAGGATGAGACCGAAGTCACAAATTGTGGGTGTCTCCACCGGGATTCGAACCCGGGCTCCGACGTGAGAGGCCAGCATGCTAACCACTACACCACTGTGCTCCATTATTAGGTATCCACTGTTAACCTGCAGATTAACAAAGAATCCGAGAGAGGGGGCAAATGGGAGAGATAGAACCCCCTGATATCCCGTTCATCCCCAAAAACCCATTTTTTGATCCGAGACTGAGCGAGTCTAATTTGTAAAAGAACACATACGTTGGATCGTAGGCGTGTAGTTCACAACCATAGTGTGATGTGATGGCGTCGTCAAACGTCCAGTCGGTGCTAATACTGAAAACGAAAAACCGCATATCAATTAAACTACCTTGCATGAATAATATTTACACGTTAATCATTCGTTACATTTATTACCACTGATTATTCTTTAATCGTGATCTAATTAATGTGCTACAGAGTTTTACTGCCATGTGTTGAAAGTAAGTACAAGTTTTATCATATAGTCGCTGAAATGTACATTTCAGTGAATGTGGTTCTCCATTCTTCTGTGACAATGGCAATATAAGTTCCAGAAATAAAAATATGCATGAAACTTAATCAAACACTGTCATATGAGATATGCTTAAAAATATAAAATGATAACGATGACACTTAAAAATAATATTCAATTAGTGTAACGTTAAATATTTATTTCTCACATGGTATGCTTATTGCAGATAAATAATATGTGTGGCATATGACCTTTTAACATATTACAAAACGAATATGGATTTTTGAATAACCAATCCATGTACGCAAAAGGATAAAAAAAATCCATTTGCTCGTGTTACGTAATATAATATACAATAACAATGTATCAATAACACACTATTAAATGTTTTTTCTACATATTCATTGCAGATGAGTCTCGTAAAGATAACCAGAAAGGAAGGTAAGACGCACCCAAAGGAGTAAACGAGACAGGGTGAGGTGGGTTTGTAGGGGGGGTCCAGACACACGTCCCACCCCCCGTCACCTTTGTTTCCCTCCCTCGTTGTGGCTGTGCAGGATACCTGGATACTGTTCATGTAGCTACCAACAGAAGAAACATACTGTAAGTGTACCAGGTATAAAGTAGCATTCAACATCGATCTACTAAATGGTTGTATTATTACCATTGCCAAATGCGGCAATAATGCAGGAATCTGACAATATAAAAAAAACTGGACGAGAAGAATATTTGTTCACGAAGCTGCTAACAGGAGAAGAAAATGTACTAGATGCAAATTATAAGGTTAAACATTAACATCAGTCAAACGTATTTTTTGTACCATAAACAATGGCAGATTCGTGCGGCAATATAATGCGAAGTCTGACAATGTAAAGAAACGTAACTTGGCCAGAAGAGAAAAAATCAGGAAGCTGCCAACTCTAGAAAGGTACTGTAAGTGCCAGGGGCACATTACAAGCTAAAGATTAACACCAGTCCATTGTATTTTATTACATAACCAATGCCAAATGCGGCAATCTAATGCGAAATCTGACAATGTTAAAAAAACTGGACCAGAAGAATAATTTTACACGAAGCTTCCATCAAAAAAAGATACTCAAAGTGCCAGTTGTACATTATAAGGTAACATTCAACATCAAACTACTTTATTGTGTGGTATAACCGGTTCCAAATGCAGCATTAAAATGCAGAAATCTGACAATGTTAGAAAGAAACTTGGACCAGAAGAAGAAAATTCTTCACGAAACTGCCAACAGAAGAAAAGGAAATTTCTTACAGTGGCAGGTACATGTTATATGATAACATTTACCATCAGTGTGCTGTTTTGTGTACCATTACCCTTGCCAATTGAGGCAAATTTTAATTTTAATTGCCAGATACACATTATTATGGTAACATTTACCATCAATGCACTATAGTTTTGTATTTCACCCTTGCAATATTTTGATGATAAAATATACGACATAAATACAACTCATAAGAATAAGTGGACAAAACTAGTCGAAGAAATTAAAATTGTTCACGTACATGCCAATAGAAGAAATACGATTTCTTTCAGTGCTATTTAAACATTATATGGAAATATTAACTCAGTGTTTTGAAATATAACCTTTGCATATTGAGACCATATGAGAGGATTATGACAAATTGAAGAAAACTGACTGGACCTATTGAATAAAACCGGCATCAAGGAAAGTGAGTCACTACAGTAGCTAAAGGACCATTCCAAGAAAACTTGACAACTACAGGAACCATTGACCAATCAAGCAGCAAATGGGCCAATTGAGCATGTATAGAAACAATTAAATCATTAATTGAAATCTGAACCAAGACTGGACCATTATTATTTTTAATTCACCTTTCAAAATGAATTTATCAAACAAGGAAATATTAAAACTGCCGTAATTTTGATGTGATATTCTTATCAATTTCTTCAAACATCATCATGCAAGTCTTTTAAAACTGCCCTTGCTTATAAAAGAGCTTTGTAGACGAGTACCAACTTTATGTATTGAACTACACGACCAAGATGAACTATCAAAGTATAGAAAACACTTAGATCGAGACCGTTGGAAGTCGGATGACACTTTCAAGGGTATATTGTTTTATGGTCATTTTCAATCGCATATTTACAGTGAGAAAAGTCATATGTGACGTGCTCATAGCGCATACAAAGTCATGGGTAGTTGAAAGCTGGTTTATATACTAGGTAGCATTGTCTGGAATCATGTTCAACTTGCAACATCAACACTAAAGGACTTGTAACCTAAGGATTTTTTCTTCCAGTGTGGCACTACAAGTCTCTGTTTGCTTTCAAACCGCAGCGTAAGTGCTGGAATATACCTGCATACAAGCTCACACAGGTATGCCCGTTGAAGACCACCCTTGCTGCTGCTGGGGCCAATGTTTAAGCACCGGTGTTACATGCATTCTTGGCAGAGGTCTGGGGACTATTCTAACCTCTTGAATGTGTACCACTGCAGGTCCGACTCTGTCGTACCCTGTTTATATGTACTGGAAATGGCAACTGGTATCCTTCTACAAAGTTTTTAAAGCGATTGAGTCCACAAACCAAACTATTTCTCGCCCCTTTGCACATCCGGCTCCGTCGTTAAAGAGCCACTTCGCGATTTTCATCCCATATAATTTTGCTTTGATAAGAATGTAAATGGCATAATATAAATCATTCATTCATCTCAAAATGGCCAGTATACGATAAATACTTGTTTTTAATGAAAATCTTATAACGGTCATTTATGTTTAAAGGCAAATTCACACTTCGAATTTACATGGATACTAATTATATAACCTAAATGCCTTCGATAAGTTTCCCAAATTACGTTTACAAATTGATGCGAGTAATTTTCAGGTTTTCGATCACAATCGCGATTTCAAACATTCCTATTGTCACTATACAACGTCGATAAGCTTTAAAATGTTACTTACTTGCAACAGTTGATAGTTCTCGATCAATGACAATAGTTATAAAGTTTGTCATGTGTGACCCCGAACTTATCACGGAGTGGCTCTTTAAGAATTCATTGCATGATCTTTAACAAAAGGTGCTAACAGTGTTTCTGTACCAAGTGGTACTTACTTGTGATAAATCTGGGCAATTTCCTTGTGTGGAAATGTTCGTAGAACTTCCTCTGTTGGTATTGGCCCGCAACTGCATTTCTGAATAATTATAATGACAAAATTGCTTCATTATTTAGAGTAATGGTCCCTCTCGATAAACCAAAACTGTTCAATTTACGGTTTGAACCCAAACGAAACCATATACTATTTCTAAATCGTTTTATCATAACCTTAATGTCAAAAATTGTTTAAAAAGGAACAATCTGTTAGTTTTTTACATACAAGATAAAAGTTATCGATTTCTGTTAACGTCATCTTTGTAACAGAAATGTAGTTTTGTACCTCTTGAACAATTTTTTGACAAAAGAGCAATGGTAATTTATGGTGAAAATCAATATAATTACAATTTCAGAATTTTATCTATTCTAATATCACCATGACACTTTCTTCTCTAATTAGTGCCTGAATCTACGAATAACTTGTTGAGAATGATTGATTCGGTCAAATATCCTAACATTCAGACAGCATCACAATTAAGTTTTGAATAAAGGGGGTTCCTTTTACATGCATTTTAAATTGAAACAAAGCAAATTTTCAATTTTCAATTTGAATCAGATAGTTTTAAAGCATTTTGGATCTACCATGCAAGACAAGTATTATATAACCCTAATGAAGTTAAGGCTAAACATTATGTTTCTGTCTGGTATGTTTCATCATCGAATTTATTCAACAACATTTATTAATCAACTATCAATTTTATGGGTCTTATACAATATATAAGACAAGTAGGCCAATTCAGACATACATGTAGTGGGAAATATAGGAAAACTTGGCCAATAGGGGATCGACAGAGCCACTTCGACTCTGAGCATGCGCACACACACCGACGGAGAACGACCAAAGTGTCGCTTTCCAAACTTTCAATAGTTAAACCAGTTAATCAACCCCTTTTATAATTGCCTTTTTCATGAAAATAAAGACTCTAATATGATGCAAGGAGGGTTAATTGAAAAAAAGGAATTCATCATTTCTTTTTCTAATTGGCCGAATCACCGGTCCTCGGTTTCCTGTTTTGGTCTTTCGCTTCGCCTCGGGTCAATACGGCGAACCTCGGACTTTTTAATCTTTTTGACAAAATAAGAAAGACTAAGTCTCATAGCGGAAAACATGACCATAGTCAATATTGCCAAAATCTGGGCTCTGTGAAGAAAGAGTAGTGAGCTTTCACTCTGAAAAGCTCTCTTATTAAAATAACATTATTTAAGCAATGAGTTTTTCTTTCTACGCAACGTTTCACATGATACAGTGTTCTGTTCGAAAAAAGGGTTAAACTTTCATCGGGTTTCATCGTTTTAAATCAAGCTTACCGTATGGAACTCAATTTCCAAGCCTACTGTGACAAATAACACGGCCAACTTACAAGTTCTTGACCATCTTTTCACATACACTCAGGGGGAAAGAAACGATACCATATAAAATGCAGCTACGAGTGATAGTAACGGCTGAAACAAGATTTTTTCACGTCTTCAAGAGCCAACTGAGATAAGTTTTTAATTTTAAAGATTTACCTGTTAAGGCATTTGGAAGCCTTTCAATAACTTTGTTTAAAAATATCCATAACTAAACGAGATAGGATAGTAAAATGGTCATTTTGTTTGTTTTTAAACCAGTTTACTGACAAAATTTATTCATATCAAGGTTAACTATATGGATAACATCTTAAATTTATACATTTCATAATATTCTATTCCAATTCCATATAATATGTCCAAAAATAACATTGAAAAAACTGTTTTAGTTTCCCTGGCGGAAAAAAATGCGCCACAATCCATTTGAATTCTTTATCAAATGACAACGTTTTTCGCATGAAAAGGGTGGTTCATATCACAATGCTTATGCCATTATTCAGTAGCCAAAATGCTGATTGCACGACTAAATTTGATCGCCTCCAATCAGGCATCTCCCATTCTATCCAACAAAGTCGGCGTGATATAACCGGCTGTATCAACATTTCATGGCTTGATCTGCCTCTGTGAGGAGAAAATGCAGTATATAAAGAAACTGTATTACACTTACCGGCGTTGTTACATGTTGAGGAACTTGAGAGGTATTGCGAGGTTTGACGAGGTTGGATTTTGTTATTAAATCAGGTTTGCCCTTCTCCCACATAAACAAGATGAGTACAATGACCACAAAGGCGAATACAATGGCGGGAAAAGTGCGGTTTTTTAAACACCGGACAGGCATATCTCTGAAACATAAAAGACTGGAGTCAGTTTTCTTTAACGTCGGGTTTATTTTTTTAATTTTATTTTATTTAATTATTCACAAAAAACAACAACCAAAAATTGATTTTACGGTATATGAATTTATCAACATTGCTAAAACTCTTCAGTAGAAAAATATGTATCAGCTAATTTCATGAATGTTCATTATAAACAAATCAAAACAAGAAACAGGATTTGCTGTAACCTTTTAACATCATTTTATTTGTTTTTGTATGGAAATTGAAACGGTCTTTTGGATTGACGTAAAATTGAAATTTGGTTTACAAAGATCTACTTCACAGTTAAACTTCCTGGTTCAAATCAGCTGTTTTATGTTATGTACATCATGTGTAATTATTCATTTAAGCTATGATTTACTATTTTTTTATTGACTGTTTGTACAAGAACACTGAACACTTAATCTAAAAGTATACCAACATAATTCGTTTACCCTCAGAATTCGTGAAACCAAAGAGTTC
Source organism: Steromphala cineraria (assembly GCA_916613615.1). Taxonomy (NCBI): domain Eukaryota; kingdom Metazoa; phylum Mollusca; class Gastropoda; order Trochida; family Trochidae; genus Steromphala; species Steromphala cineraria. The sequence continues at coordinate 22,730,358 of OU744722.1, read as the reverse complement.
TTAAGACACATATCCTATCCATATAACCACAAACCACAGACCTAAGTCGTATACAGAAATTCCTTAAACTTTTGAGCATTCGTAAAAAAGAGGATTCTTTCCAAAAGCGAACTCACTCGTTATAACGTCAAACTACAAACTCGTAAATAGAATTCCCAAATCATTTGAGCATTCCTACAAAATGAGGATTCTTACCAAAAACGAACTCACCCGTACCTTCTACTCACTCTAAGTCGAAACATACCATTATGTACTGACTATATGTGTCTACCACGTAAATTAACAATTAACACTTTTCATTTACAAAGGCACAACTGATTTATAGTCACTAGTCATAATATAATAACTAAAACCAAATGTTACATTGTTTATTTAGTACAGTTAAAATTACATGTATGTGGATTTACTGCACATCTTAAGATTTATTAGGGTTTGCTAACTCTACATAATATATACTGATATTTGATATTATATTACATAACAAAGGATGTTTACAGTAATGACAAACAGGGCATGACGCAAAGTAGTTCTATGTTATGAAAAGTTAAAAGTGAAAGGTAGGATGATTTCGAAAACAAGACGCGTTGGAGTTTCTTTCTTTGATGGTGCCGATTGGATTTTGCATAAATTCATAATTTCACACACAAAATCCACAGCATCCAGCTTTGTCAGCGTGTTTATATCCGCAAAGACCCTTATTACCCTCCTGATTTCTATCAAGGCAAAATTCAATTAGAGGAAGGTCGCTTCAAAGACTCAAGGCAAGGCCCTTCACCCACATTGCATTCAGTCCAACCAGATGTTAAAGTGAGCGAGTAAGCCATTATCGGCGTATATCAGTTAAATAATGCATAAATTTGAAACAGATTTCAACCAATTATAGAAACACAAAGACTAAAGTATTGTAAACATTTGTAGCTTTCGGTGTGAGTTAAATCTAAAGAGTTTTGATTTTGAAATATTGGGGTAAAATATTCCGCTGACTCGCGTAGTGTTTATTCACTCCCCAGAAGTTTAAATGGGTACCCTGGAACTCGGACCTAGATGGGTGCTACTAATGTGGCTGAAGTACAATTACTAAAAGCGACAGTCCTATCGGGGTATTTTTGTAGAAACATATTCAAAAGTACTTTACGGTTAATATTTACATGTGATTATAACACAGTTATGGTTGAGATAATGACCTATAGCCGAGTAGGTATCGTAATATAACCTTCAAGCGACAGCGAGAAGGTTATATTCGATAGCTACGAGGAAGTGGTCATTATCTCACATACACCACATGGCTTTACCAATTTGCATATTAACAAAAGTATAACATAAACCAAATATTTAGTTACAATGTATTTGATAGTTGTTGTTATGGGGTAAAACTTAAATACACTCAACTTCTTAACATTCCATTTGCACAATACGCGAATTTCACGTGCAGATTGAGCATGTCATTTCGAAGTTGTCAATCAGACAAATCTGAGCAAGAAGCAATCTGTTTTTAGTTATTTCGACTTCCAAAAAACACTTAAATTCTACATTGAACTGAAATTAAATAATGTGAATACATGTTGTCAAAAAAGTCACCGAAATTGTGATTTACGGCAAATGATATTCTTATGTTTAATACACTATTCAGTCCATCAAATATTTCCCTCTATGTGAAGCAAAAGGTGTTTTTGCTACACGGACGTTGTCAATTTCATCTTGCGATGCACGGATTTTAAGTAAATGTCATATCGCACGAGCTATACACAATCGAAAGCACATGGTTTGAAGGTTGAGACGAAAATGAAGTGGTCTCTTGTTTTGAACAAATTTATGGCCGCGTTTCAAGTTTTTTCAGGAGGAAGAAAAGGTGAGTTGAACTTTTAAGTATATTCCTAAATTTTCTGTTGAATGTTATCTATGCGGGGATCTACGAAAATGCTGAAGTATGCTACAGAGGGTTTACACGGTATAAAACAAGCTGTCAACAACCAAGTTAATATTTAAGCATTTTGCTGTTGAAAAATGATTATTAATGTAATTTTTATTTTCAATATCATTTAGTAATGTATATAGCAATGTGTACATAATATTGATACATATTGTAACAAGGTGCTTATAAGCTTATTACTCTGAAATTAATTTAGCATGTTTCTTTCTTACAATTAATCACATTATTCGACAGTTATCTTTAAAATATGATTAGTCCATTAAAAAGTATACTCTAACAATACTCAAAAGTCAGATTCAAAATGTTTTGAAATAAAATTAGAAAAAAAATATATTTATACCTAGAGAGAGATCAACATTAAGCAATAAAGTCAAACATCGATCATCAAAGATCGCCGGTGTTAACAACTGACGTTACTCTTTGGTTTCAGGGACTACGTTGGACATTTGATTGACTATCCAAACAACATAAAAGTCGACCTTATTATGGATTATTCAACAAAGACCGTATGAATGGAACAGGGTTTAGTTTGACAAAGGATTGGAAACATTGTTCACTTGGATTCTGTGTCCTACTCGCTGAAGCTTTTCATATAACCGAGAACGACGTGAATTTGTGTGTGAGTGTTATGATGAAAATACTAGGATACCTTGAGGTCTGCATTCATCATAGATAAGCACAAAATGATATCACCATGTGGTGCATTTTATAGTAAAAAAGCTATAAATCTGTAAATAAAGTACGTTTCAAAATTGTTTTGATATTATGTATTCTTTCGTAAATATGTCTTTGATACAGAGTCAACATTTCAAGGTGTTGGGTACCTTGACGTACCCTAAAACACAGTGGTTTTAAGTTCTCTCGAGGCGCGATACCACAAAGAAGTGAGGCGAAGTCGAACTTCTTTGTGGTATCGAACCGAGAACACATCGACCAAACGCACATTGGATGTGAAGAGGTAAGGTTATACAATATAACCATCGCACGCCTGGTTATACGAAATAGTTAACCTCTGATATTGACCTGATAACCACACATCATCTTTCTATTGCGCATTATTGGTTCGTTCCTACAGGCCACTTCCGGTCAAAATAGCTCAAGATGTGTGCATCAAAGGGTTGCCATCAAAACCCCAAATCTCTACATCCGGGTCACAAGTTTTTTTATTCTCTTGCCACAGGGATACAGATTATTCACAACATTCCTGATTTGGGTTTAAAAGTCCACCAAACTGTACAAAAGCGTTTCCATAAAGTTGATATTTGACCATGAAGGCCAGTTATCGCCCCTGTTTTTGATGGCTTCAAAGAACCCAAACTTATTAATTGTCGTTTTACAATCAAGATCTTGAACCTAAGAAACCTTAGACTTTGGTTTACTTAAAACGCACAAATTTGTCTATAACAACAATTAGAAAGTAACGTGACTGTTTGAAAATTTTACCCATAGTTTATATGGTGTGGGATACAATATTTAGCACACAAAAAAGAAGTTAATTTGCAGTTCGGAAGAATTCAGAAGCAAATCACAATTTCGACCACATCCATGAACATCACTTGCATCAGATTATTTGCCGACAAAGGGAGTCTTCCGAGTATGGTAACTTGAATTCACTTGCAGAACGTCAGAGGGCTCATTAACATGCCCTTTTAAAGTAAAGAAGTTGTTTATGACTTCTCAAGCACTACATTTCAAGCCAAATGAAACATCAACGGTATGAATTATATAAACGTGTACGTCAACGTCATAATACACCTGAGACACACCAACGACTGGCCTTTGAATTGCAGAAGATTGGGGAAGAATTGCATTATAGGGAATCCATCAATTTATCAGTTCATTCTCAAAGGGATGTCAAGCAAAAATTCTTGAAAATGGTAGGGATTCACAACACTGACTTTGACGCCATTTTGTGTTTAACAGAATGCGGAAACATACCTAAAACTAGTGTTCTCCTTTTGGCACACTCTTTTCTATAACTTGAACATTTTCGCTTTGATACCATTGTTATTTGGTGACATATGTGGTTTTTAAGGTGAAGTAAGAAATTATTTATAAATTTACATATGCGTCCTTTTGTGGGGCAGTATACATACATTTTTGTAAAACCCTCGACGATACATCGATTATACATTAACATATGACCAGTATCATCAGACAGAAACCCTAAACGTGACTCGGCAGAAATTTGAAATTCTATCTCTTTATGCAAGTCGATTGTTGAATTAAACAAGGTTTTGAACTCGCTGTTTTGATTGGGTCAACCAGGGTCACTTCCGTCTAAGGATTCTGTGGCGGAAGTATTGACAATGTGGTGCTTGTGTGTCCTTAAGGCTGTTGGAGACGGGAGGAGGTAATATTATCTTTATACTGATTTTATCTAAACATGTTTAAATACTAATTATTTTCAAATTCTTGTGTTGCATAGATATATCCCACACCATCACACTATCACCGAATCTGTTGACTTGTAACATAAACTATGGGCAAAATTTTCAAACAATCACGTTACTTTCTAATTGTTGTTATAGACACATAAGTGCGTTTTAAGTAAACCAAAGTCTAAGGTTTCTTAACAATCAATCTTAGTTACTAAGAATTTTATTACAATTCGTTCAATCTTATCAAAATATGACTATGTGCCACATTACGTGACGCATGTTAAATCTGCGTAACGCAGTAAAGAAAATTATCATCTTATTTGAATGAGATTGACATCCCTTAAAATTAGCTTGTATTTTATAAACCCGAAAAAATGAGCACTGTACCTCACCAGACTAAGTACAGTTTCATGTTGAAGTTATCAAATTCACAACAAACATTATTTACAAAGATTCTTTTATTACATTCTTTGAAAATAACATGTTTTAAGAAAAAAACATGAAATTGAGCTAAGGGCATTGTACCTCACAATGGTTTCAAGTTGAAGTTCAACTAAAAAAAACAAAAAAAAACAACTTCTTTCACGGATTGTCACCTTGTCGTGGTGAAGAAGCTTGTGTGCTCCAATGATCCTGAGAGCTATGTCGGCGGGGGATTCGTCTCCTGGCAGGTTCAACCAAGCCGAACAGGTCAAAGGATAGGAGACAGACCAAAGGACAATCCCTGGTCCTCCAGGTTGGGGGTTTGGCATAAGGCTAACAACCTCATCCAGTAAAAAAAAGCATGTTACAGAAATCTACACAAGCAACCAAATTACTGAGGAAATAGGAGATTTCAGCCATCCAGATGGCACTATGACTGTTCAGGGTCAAAGCCCCACAAGGGAAGCCGTGGACATGAAGAGGAATTTCCTGGATCCTAACCACAACATCAAGATAGGCGCCTGGAATGTTAGGACGCTATCTCAAGTCTCTAAACTAGCACAAGCTAGCAAGGAAATGCAGAGATATCACCTGGAGATACTTGGCATAAGCGAGTGCCGATGGACAGATTCTGGCAAGATCAACACGAGAGATGGAAAAACCATAGTCTACTCTGGAAGAACAGATGGTCAACACAGGAATGGAGTCGCAATTATGATGACCAAGACCGCAAACAAGTGCCTTATAGAGTGGGAACCCATTAGTGACAAAATAATACGGGCAAGGTTCAACTCCAAATACTGCAAAACGACAATACTGCAATGCTATGCACCAACAAACGAGGCTGCTGATGAAGACAAAGATTCCTATTATGAAGCTCTCCAAGCACAGATCAGTAGAACACCTCAACATGACATGCTCCTGACCATAGGAGACCAAAATGCCAAGGTTGGAGCTAACAACACCAGCTATGAAAGAACCATGGGAAGAGAAGGCATAGGTACCATGAATGAAAATGGCGAGAGACTAGCAAACCTATGTTATACAAATGGCCTTGTCATAGGAGGTACTCTCTTCAAACATAAAGACATCCACAAAATCACATGGCAATCACCAAATGGCAGAGACAAAAACCAGATAGACCATATCATTGTCAATGGAAAATGGAGACGTTCACTGATGGACACCAGAGTTTACAGAGGCGCAGATATCAGCAGCGACCACCACCTCGTTATAGCAAAGATCAGGCTCAAACTGAAGAAGCTGGACAAGACATGCAAGGCTCGCAAAGTCATCAATATCAAAAGACTGAAAGAACAGCATGTGAGACAAAAGTTCACCATAGAACTCAAGAACAGGTTCAGGACTCTGGAAGAAGCAGACCAGGAAGAGGAAACAGTTGCCAATAGTTGGGAAGTCATCAAGGATGCATTTAAAGAAACCAGCGAGAGAGTTATTGGATTCCGCAAAAGAAATGACAAAGAATGGTTGAGTGAAACAACCTGGAAAGCAATTGATGAAAGATCGAAGCTGAAAGGTAAAATTCTGTCAACAAAATCAAGCCGTCTGAAAGAAGCAGCACAAAAAGAATACCGGGACATAGATAAAGAGGTCAAAAAGAAAGCAAAAAGAGACAAGAGAATCTTCCTGGAACAAACAGCAGAAGCAGCAGAGAAAGCAGCTTTACAGGGCGACTTAAACACAGTCTACAAGATCACAAGACAGTTGAGCGGTAGCAACAAGCAAGCACCACCTGTAAAAGACAAGAATGGAAGAGTTCTAGCAAACGAGAAAGATCAAGCTGCACGATGGGCCGAACACTTCAGAACTGTGTTAAACAGACCAGAACCACCATCACTTCTGGAGGAACTTCCCCAAGCAGATGATCTTCAAATCAACACTGACCCTCCTACAGAAAAGGAAATTCAACAGGCAATCAAGGGCATGAAGACTGGCAAAGCTCCTGGGCAAGATGGAATCCATGCAGAAATGTTACTGGCAGACATAGATACATCAAGCAAAGTGCTCTGCAAGCTATTTGGTAAGATCTGGAAGGAAGAAAGAATACCAGACGACTGGACAAAAGGGCTGATTGTTAAGATTCCGAAGAAAGGAGACCTAGGCAATGCAGACAACTGGAGGGGCATCACTCTTCTCTCCCTCCCAAGCAAAGTCATGTGCAGAATTCTCCTCAACAGAATTGATAACAGCATTGACAAGCTCCTCAGACAAGAACAAGCTGGATTCCGCAAGGGAAAAGGGTGTATCGACCAGATATTTACCCTCAGAAACATCATAGAGCAGTGCATTGAATGGAGATCACCACTCTACATCAGCTTTATCGACTTCAAGAAAGCCGTCGACAGCATCCATCGTAACACCCTATGGAGGATAATACGATCCTATGGCATACCAGAGAAGATGGTAACTCTCATCCAATGCTTCTACAAAGAGTTTGAGTGTGCAGTACTCATGAACAACAACCCATCAGACTGGTTCACTGTAACATCAGGGGTTAGACAAGGGTGTGTCATCTCTCCACTCCTCTTTCTCATTGCAATCGACTGGGTCATGAAGAAGACAACGCATGACAAGGCTAGAGGTATCCAGTGGACTCTAACATCTACACTTGAGGACCTAGATTTTGCAGACGATGTGGCCATGCTAACAACACGTCAAGACAACATGCAAGAGAAACTCAACAGACTCTCCCACTTTGCAAGCCCTGTAGGCCTCCAGATCAATCAACAGAAAACAGAAGAAATGAGAATAAACACCAACACCACAGCGAGTACTACCATTGACAGCACTCCACTTGCAGTCGTTGACCAGTTCACGTACTTGGGATCAGTTGTCAGCACCCATGATGCAACACAGAAAGACATCAAGAACAGACTGGGCAAAGCAAGATTCTCCTTTCACAAGCTGAAGAACATCTGGAAATCCAAGCAGTACAGCAAAAAGACCAAGCTTCGCATCTACAACATCAATGTGAAATCTGTAATGCTATACGGAAGCGAATGTTGGAGAGTCACAGAACAAGACATGGGAAAGCTAGCAGCATTCCACCATAGCTGTCTGAGAAGAATCTGCAGAATCTTCTGGCCCAACAAGATTTCCAACCAAGAGCTACTGCAAACAACCAACTCGAGGTGTATCATCATGGAAATCAAAGAGAGACGCCTGAAGTGGCTTGGACATGTCCTTAGAAAACCATCCTCTGACATCACCAAAGTAGCCCTCAGATGGACCCCTCAAGGCAAGAGACCCAGAGGCCGCCCAAAAACAACATGGCGAAGAACAGTCCAGAGCGAGATAAAGCAGATGGGAATCACCTGGGGCGAAGCCGAGAAGATTGCCCAGGATCGTTCTTCATGGAGGAAGCTTGTGTCGACCTTATGCTCCAAACGGAACGAAGAGGATAAGTAAGTAAGTAAGAAAAAAACATGAAATTGAGCTAAGGGCATTGTACCTCACAATGGTTTCAAGTTGAAGTTCAACTAAAATATATATCAATCGTTCTTTGGTTCTTTGTATATTGCACGCGTCCTAATCTTTTTAACCTAAATATCACTTCTACATCATAGGTACCATTCATTCTCTCCCCCCACAGAGGCAGCTCAGTCATGTTACTTTGATCTAGATCGGAGTAGTGTACGTCTGAGCTGTCTCTCTGGGGGAGAGAATGCATAACATTATAGCTTATCAATGTTCTTTTAGACCGGTCAACAAAGGTTATCAATTTACTATAGAAAATAACATGATTTTTGTCTATTCCATACAATCATTGAAACATACTTGAATATAACCTTCACCTGCAACTCCTGTCGGATTCAATCTAATAATTTAAAACCAATATTTTTTGTTATAGCATTCTGTGATAACAAGCATAGAACTATTGATCTAAATTTTATTAGAATTATGTTGGCTTAGTCTCGAAAAAAGGTTTTACGACAGATATATTTTTTTTGTGAATTTTATGATTACTTGGACTTTTTTTATTACTCTTACGCCAATATTGGCAAGACAGCATTTGTTTTATGTTTATCATAAATACCAGGTCTATGATATGATGCGTTACACTCGAATAAACTAACTTTCCTTATTGTATTTTAAGAATGTCAAGATCACACAATGAATAAAATTAAATACGAAGGAAGGCGAAGGCCTTGAATGAACATGATTAATGGTACACATTTATAAAAAAAAATATACGAAAGTACGATTTTACCATCAACCAAATGTTCGAATATTATTTTTAATCATGTAAGTTTCATGACAACCCGTTCTTAAAGGACCAAACATTATATTGTATTTTGCGTCCATATTTTTGTTTGTTTTGAATATTCTAAAACCAGCATCGTATAAATCTCTTAACATCCGAAGTCCCCGGATGTATTTATCCGGACTGGGTTCTGGTTGAGGTCTCAGCTTGACATGAAGCTCAAAACAAAACTGTTTGACTTTATCAAAGGCTCCGGAAGCCAGCATCTGAGGAATGGCTTCCCACTCCGAGTGTTCAATGTCCATCTTGAGCACGTCGACCATTGCCTGGGTACAGGAACCAAAATTGTGTTAGAACTTTATCTTTATACACAACTTCACATTCATTCTGATTAAAATCGACCTGGTAATAAAAGTTTGAAAATATTAACTCTATCGAGAATCGAACTTGTTATTTCGATAGGCTTCCTCTCCACTAGAGGATTTCTTATCGTCGTAGAGGTATTTTTTTGAATATTATATTCCTCGAAACTAGGCCAATTTTAATCAGACTGACTACACAACAAATTGGGAGACATCGCAATGACTGGGTTAGGTTTATCGTGCTGTCAGCAATATTTCTTTGTTAATTAGAAAAAGTTGCATTTTTGATAGTTTTCCTTTCAAGAAAAATATTTATTCTACTGATGATTCTGATATTACAATACGGCTAACATTGCTAAATACATGAGCAACATCGACATCTCACAAGCCTTTGCGATTACTAGTTATATTAAAAACTTAGATAATTTTATGAAACATATGGTGTATACGTTATGTAGATAGCACAGCTGGCTGTATATCTCACACATTCATCCCCAAATAGCAATTATATGAAAACTCATTTTTGAATTGCAAATCTGCTGGCGCGACCCGCTCGGACTTAACTAGTATTATTGAGGCCAGGTTTACTTAGACTGAGGAAATATAGGACATAAGAAATTATGAAGTGTACCAAACCTTTGTTCAACAGCTGTACTTGCATGCTACTTACCTCAGGGTGGCCATTTTCCTTCTTGAGAGAGTTAAAGGTCCTCATCTTCCAGCCCGGATCATTTTTCAAATCCTCCGCACCGAGGCCCGTGTTGTGGAAGTGTAGGTTCGTCTTCCTGTCGTGGTCCTTGAGTTTTATCCTGTATGTGGGAAACAAGCTTCTTTTCAATATTTATCACTTTATCAATTTCTTTTAGCTAGGGTATACCCCTTAGGAATGCAACTTCATTGTCTTTTCATTTGTAGTCAGGACATGAAAACTTTCAAAAAATGCTTTTAAAATTTTGTTCAACATCAATATCCAGTTTTTGTTTATTATGACAATGATTAAAGCCTTCATGGATGGATAGAATACGTCGAACGACGTACATCAGTAAGCCAACGTTACTTAGTTAACGTTGTAATAAAATTACATATAACGACAGTGGCGGACTCAGGAATTGTTCAAGATTGAGTTTTGGTGGTTTGGGTATCACCTTTAAGGTAAATTATTAACCTGCAGATTTTAAAAAAAACTCGTAAGGCGGTAAGGGCGTTTGCAACATACATGATTGATATTCATATTTTAGTTGAAATTCAACTTGAAACCACGTGTGGTGAGGTACAGTGCAGATTTTAAAAACTCATAGAGGGGTGAATGGGAGGGCACGAACCCTTTGACATTCCGTTCATCACCCAAACCCATTTCTTGATCCGCCACTGAGCGAATCTAATTTAGACAAGGAACATACGTTGGATCGTAGGCGTGTAGTTCACAACCATAATGTGATGTGATGGCGTCGTCAAACGTCCAGTCGGTGCTTATACTGAAAACGAAATAAAACCCGCATATAAGTGAAATTAACTTGCACGAATAGTATTACACGTTAATCATTCGTTACATATATGATCAAGCTTAAATCGGATTATTCTTTAATCAGATCAAAGCTTTACTGCAATGTGTTGAAAGCAAGGAAATGTTTTATCATATAGTCGCTGCAATGGATAATTTAAGTGAATGTGGTTCTCAATTCTACTGTGACATTAGCAATATAATTCGAAACTTTATGCGTTGCACTCAGTAGCTACTTCCGAAAATATCAATATGGATAAAACTTTATCAAACATTGTCCGATTGTCGTATGAGATATCCTAAAAATATATAATGAGAACGATGATATTTAAAGAAAATATTCAATTAATGTTATATTATTTATTTATTTATTCATCACATAGTATGCGCGTAGCTGTTCACGTATAGCTGTTCACGTAGCTGCCAACAGAAGAAAGATACTGTAAGTACCAGATGCACGTTGCAAGGTAACATTTAAATTAAGCTACTGTATTGTGGAGTATCACACTTGCCAAATGCGGCAATATAATGCGAAATCTGACAATGTAAAAAAAAAAAACGGGGTCAGAAAAAAATTGGTCACGAAGCCTTACAGAGGAAAAATACTGTAAGTACCAGATGCACATTATAATGTAACATTCAATATCGAACTACTGTATTTTTGTACCATACCCTTGCCAAATGCGGCAGTAATGCAGGAATCTGACAATATAAAATAAACTGGACGAGACGAATAATTATTCACGAAGCTGTAAACAGGAGAAGAAAATGTACTAGATGCAAATTATAAGGTTAAACATTAACATCAGTCCAACGTAATTTTTTACCATAAACAATGCCAGATTCATGCGGCAATATAATTCGAAGTCTGACAATGTAAAGAAACGTAACTTGGCCAGAAGAGAAAAAATCAGGAAGCTGCCAACTCTAGAAAGATACTGTAAGTGCCAGGGGCACATTACAAGCTAAATATTAACACCAGTGCATTGTATTTAATTACATAACCAATACCAAATGCTGCAATCTAATGCGAAATCTGACAATGTTAAAAAAACTGAACCTTCTAGAGTGTTTCACTTTTATAAAGGCCTCTAGTATTATTGCAGGGATAAAGTCCGCATCACAATAATTGTGGCTATGCATTGTAGTGAAACCTGCGAGCATCCGGTTTGGAGATTATATAGGAGTAAGATTGGTTTCGTAAAAATATGATTAAATGTGGGGATTCAGTTGTAAGATCCCCGTTTTGGTTGGAATAATTACCTCTGACTGAGTGAATATCCGTAATAACCATCCAGCGATCAGCGAGATGATTATCACAGTAATCACAGATCCCCCAATAAACATTAGGCTGTTGTATATGGTAGGGGGATATATTTTATCTATATCGTATGTGTATATGATTAATTGTTCTTTTAACATTCGATTTGATTATTCTCAATTTCCGGTGGGCTTAGCTGGTAAATAAATTCAATATCAATTAAAAACACGTCATTTTGGGGCACATATGAAATTATCTACAATACAGGTGTATTTTCCGCTGAATTGGTTGTTGCGGGGGATAATAAAATGGGTACCGTCCGTCAGTCCGTTACACTTTGTTCCGGCTCATAACTTTGTAACTAATCAACTATTTCAATTCAAATCCGTAGTGGAAATGAAGAAACATGTAATAATGTGTCATGAAAAATATTTTTTAAAGAAAATTTGCATAAAATATTAGGAATTTTTTAAAAAGTGGTAAATTTGTAAGAAATCTATTACAAGCCCTGTCCGGCTCTAAAAAGAGGGATTGCTGTGGAAACCTGGTATGAGTCCTGTCTGGTCCAAAACTCAAGTTCTTAACTATGTCTCAAAGGTTATCAAACTTGGTATTGAGACTCAAATTGACATGAGGGTATAATGTTTCACATATATTTTGTGTAATTTAGCCTTTTTGGACTTTTGGGATAACTCTGTTAAAAACTTTTTCGAATTCAAACTGGTCTGTCTACATATTCAGCACTATCATTTTTCTTTTTGTCAACTTTTATATTGATGCATTATTAGATTGGATATGTTTTTTGTAACAAGGAAAATAAAATAAGTGAAAATAATGTTATACAAGTTATAGCTCTAATTGATAATGTTGAATTTGAAAGAATATATATCAGTGAGTCATTTTTCGTTCATATGTTCTCCTTTATATATGTTCAAATTGATCATGGAGATCATTAATACATAATAAATATATTTAATAGATTGATTTTAATTTTGTCAGTTTACTCGAATTATGCCTAACAGTGAACATAATGTTGGTATCAATTAGAGTTTTATTAGAACAGCTTTCTTCATATATTTTGTTTTTTTGTGTGACAATTAATCTGCAATATGATATGGAAAATCTATACATATCGTGCAATTTGCGGGGGATATAGCTCGACTACGTCAGCTGCTTGTTATGTTTTCTTAACAGATCTGATAAACTTACAAAAGTTAACCAAAAAAATCCTATGCTCTTTTGAGACGACCCCGGGAAGTAGGGTAACAAGCAAGTTGGTCGTGACGCGGTTGTGTATGTAGCGAGGTTGGAGTGGTGCGATTGATTATCGTATGTATTCGACTTGTTTTAACATTAGTAAGCTTGCACAGCTTTGTAAACCCACTGATATTTGTCACCTAATTGTTTACGACAGCTGTCATCATGAAAAAGACTTTTAATGCGGCTGACAAATAGCACTTGATGTGAACAGCAGCAACGTGTACATTAACTAAGAAGACACGAGTGCTGACCTTATTACCGTATTTTCTCTAATAAGCGACGGGTGTCCAATAGTAATAACCATCAGGGACAAGGGTAGTTAAAAATATAAGCACTTGGTCTCCATTAAGCATTATATAAAAAATCAGAGCTGTGCGTCCATAAATCGCTTGTGTTAAAGGGGCAGTAGCGCGTTTTTAGGGGGAATATAAGTGATGTCAGCAAAATGAAAATTAATGTTTCCAACATTGAAAGACAATGTATTTAAGCTAAATGGAGCATTAATAATTCAAATATAAAATGTAAAGTTAAGCTATGCCATTCCTTTTTCTTACACAAAATGAATTCAAGGTGTTCACATAAAATGGCCGCCCATTGATTTTAGGTGAATACTTTGTCCTTCGACTATAGATAAAAGGTTTGTGTTAAGAGATTTTTGATACTATCAAAATAATACATTTAGCATTAACGTACAGTTATCAGTGAAAAATTTAAAATATAAAATAATGAAATAATGTGCTACTGCCCCTTTAAAACCATTAAATCTATAAAGATTATCCAATCATATTTATATATATCAGAAATAACTGCAGGCCCTCTCATAAGTGCTGGGTTTTTGGCTGTCAAAGGATGCTGGAACTTATAGAGACAATACGTTATATGTAAAGACTGTTTTTTAAAAATCTTACCTTGTCTTTGTAAAACAATGTTAACACGTTTGTAAAAATGTTTTATTTGAATTGGTTCATTGTCAAGAGAGGGCCCTAACCAAAAAGTGGCTGTAAAAAATAATTATCTTTTTTTATAATTTAAAAAAGATTTATATTAATTTTTTGTATTTGATGGTTTGCACCTGTAATGGTAACAGTTAATTAATCAATAGATCCAATTTTAAATTATCAATATACATGATAACATATTTAAAAACCAAATATCATAAATGACTTCACTTGTATGTACTTTATTTTTGTTTATATCAATAGAACAACAATGCCATACAAAGTGGAGACTGTTATCCCTCACGCTGCGTCCACTGTAGGCGAGGGACCACACTGGGACGATGCATCACAGACACTGCTCTACGTAGACATCAATGATGGAGACATCCATCGCTGGAACCCGGACACTCATAAAGATGAGAAAATACATCTAGGTGGGGTTCAAGTCTGATTAGATTAAACCATGTTCCGAGGGATTTTTTTTAATATATTGACCCTTCTGGGATATGGACTCAACCCATTAAAATGACTTAAACACCCCTTTACTTGCAAAGATGTGAATAGAATGGTCTCAGCGCCTTTAACTGTATTTTTTGGTGGAAGTTATTATAAATACTCTTTAGTTGTTTATGTTAAATCAAATTGAAATATGATTACTCAATTTCACAATGAACAATCCAATTTAAGATTTAAAATTTATGGCATGGATGATCATTATTTTCATGAATTCAATATTTATCTTTGTGAAATATTGTTTACCATTGATAAGTATTATAAAAGAGAATACTAAAAGACATCCCGTTTGACAACATTTTATGGAGCGAGTGACTGGTTTGATATTAAACGAGCAAAAGCGAGTTGTTATTACACAATGTGTAGTAACGTTTTTAATTAGTCGCCTGTGTAAGATTTCACAGTGTGATATCACACTAATATTAATTCACGGTAATATTAAACTAGTGTAATAAAACAATTGAAGTAAGACATCAATGTAGTGTGTTGCTGTAACGTCAATGTGTAAGCGCGCCATCACAATTGCTATCCAGTTGCGGAAATGTTTGTTTCAGCAAACTGTCATAGATATTGCTTGATTTTCATGGCAATTGATAAACAGAATACTATACTCCCTTCAAATACTATTTTTAAAAAACTTGTAAATCATTTGGTATCAATCTCGCTTTTTCTTGTTTAATACAAAATCATTTACTTGTTTAACTAAAATAGTATTAAATGGAAGGTCGTTTAATATCCTCTGTGTTTTCAACATGAGAGTAATCAATATATTTATAATGAATTTATTTATGAAATATATATCTATATTTATGACATATATAGAAAAAAAATGTAAAAATCATTAAAATGTAAGAATACATTTAAATTTTGTATTTAATCATTCAATAATTTCCAGATGGCACTGTAGGCTTTGTGATTCCAAGTCAGACGGGCCTTATTCTTGGTTTGAACCTTCGTGTTGTTTCCGTTGACTGGGACAGCGGAACCGTAACTCCCATAGCAACCATAGAGGAAATACCTGAAAACAGACTGAATGATGGGAAATGTGATGCTTCAGGGCGACTCTGGACAGGTGGAGTTTATTCATAATCATTGCATTAAACAGATAACTATATTTACTTTAAAAACCTGTCACAAAGAAAGTATTGTGTAACTTTGTTTTATTGTTATGAGACCATATTTAATACTAAATCTAACAAAAATGGACAAATGCATTTTAGAATAATAAGTATCTAAAAAATATCAACTATTAAGTTGCAATTGACTCGAGGAGCAATTTTGAACACCATGGAAAATCCTTGATTTGTGTTAACTACAATTTTCTTATCTCAAATACATTGATGAAGTAGGAAGTTGTGCCTTAGAAGTGGTCAAAAAAGCTTCCTGCCTGTCTGCTTACTTTCAAATATGACTTAAAGAAGAAGACCGTAAGCCAGTTTGGCTTGTGTGATTTAGGATGTTCTTGGTATCCACACAAATCTGCAGGACCTGTTCATTTTTCAGACCCAAAGCCCTGAATGCCCTTTAGAAATTATCAAGAGCACTGTGTCTATGACATCTGTTTGCAGGTACAATAAATCTGCAGTCCCCTCGGTCACCTGTGGGCAACCTGTACTCTGTAGACTGTGACGGGACTCTGAGGAAACATGTGGAAGGAGTGACGGTCTCAAATGGTCTGGCGTGGAGCTCAGACAACAAGACCATGTTCTACATAGACACGCCCACCAGACAGGTCTGGGCGTATGATTTCGACCTGGAGAAGGGGGTCCTGTGTATGTATGAGTTAAAGATTTTCTTTAACTTAATAGTTAATCTTTGTTTGTTACAAGTTACAAGTATACTTTCAGAAGTTTTTTTGCAGCCAGTGAAACAGTCTTAGTAAAAGTAGCCTCAATAACACTCGCTAAACTCTGATATTGAGTCTAGCAAGATGCAGTAGCAGGTCGCTTCAGCCGACCTATCTAACTGACCAATCTAGGATCGTCTTACCAAGCTGCAATTCTGCATTCAAAGTCTGCATTCCCACATACAACGTTGGAGGGTCATAGGTCGGCAAAAGGTTGGCTGACGCGAACCTGCTACTGCATCTTGCTAGACTCAGTATCGGAGTTTTGCAAGTATTATTGAGGCTAGATTTACTTAGACTACCAGTGAAAGATTTGTGAATACAGTGGTGTAGTGGTTATCATGCTGTTCTTTCATGCCAATGACCTGTTTCGAATCTCAGTTGAGACACCATCATTTGTGGCCTGTATGTCCATGGTGTATCCCTGAGCAAGGCACTTCATCCACATTGCACTGCCTTGAAAGTACAATTCCTTTGTTCAGAGTAATGATGTAGGTAGTGCTTTGAGCAAGTTATTAGTACGCTAAAAAAGGCATAAAAAGATATTAATCTGTTTTCTGTTATCTTAGACATACGACATAATTATCATTCCATATGAACATTGTTAACACCGATAAGAAAATCGTGAATTGCCAAATAAATGAAAAAGTTTCATGCAAGATATTTATTGTACCCCCAACCAACGGTCGAGAGTATATAGCAATACCAACAATTCTGTCCGTCCTTCCGTCCTTCTTCCTGTTCGTCCATCCGAGGACATATTTTATTAGACCTATTTCGGAAAAACTATTCAACCAATTGTTTTCAAATTTTGCACATGTTTTCTACTCAACTAGGAGGGATGCAGGCAAAATTACAAGATTTGGTTTATGTTTGATTTGTTTCAAGTTTCCATGTTTTGAACTAAGTCATTTTCCAATATCAGTATTTGTCTAACAGTTGCTGAATTCTATTTATCCTATTCTTTTCAAATTTTGCACATTTCTTTTACCTTATTAGGAGAGATGAAAAGAAAAGATGCCAAGATACAAGACATAGTTATTGTTATTTATGAGAAGAAGACTTTGTCTGACCAATTGCTAGTTTTATTTTGGAGGGAGAAACAGTAAAAATGCTACACATCCTTCACTAGCTATATTGCATTGTTTTATCTTTACAGCTTGATGTATTTGTGTTCATTGATTATTCTCAATATTTCCAGCCAATCAGAGGGTAGCTGTTGACTTTGCCAAAGTTCCTGAGTTTGACAACTTATCACCGCCTGCTCGTCCTGATGGAATGACAATAGACACGGACGACAAGTTATGGGTAGCCTGTATTGACACTGGTAGTGTTTCACGGTTCGATCCGCAAACTGGTAAGTCTGAGTGTCCATGACATACTGCGTTTACGACACCGACCAAAATATCAGTATCTCTCGAGCAAGAGTGAGGGATATACTGTTATTTAGGCACAAGTGTCATAAGCATGCAAATATAATATTCTGTTTAATATTGTTGTCGCTAATTAAAGAAAATACTCATAATCTGCAGCACAGTATGGGTGGACTAGCCGCCGGACCCTATAAAAGCAATGTCATAGACGAACCGTGACCATCGTAGGAATTTATGGAAGTGAAAGGCTACAAATTGTAGGAATTTATAGAAGGTGAAATGTTACAAATTGTAGGAATTATACATTGTAGGAATTTATAGAAGGTGAAATGTTACAAATTGTAGGAATTATACATTGTAGGAATTTATAGAAGGTGAAAGGTTTCACATTGTTGAAATTTATAGGTGAAAGGTTACCATTGTAGGAATTTATAGAAATGTTACACTATGTTGGAATTTATGAAAAGTGGAAGGTTACCATTGTAGGAATTTATGGAAGTGAAAGGTTACACATTGTTGGAATTTATAGGTGAAATGTTACACATTATAGGAAATTTATAGGTGAAATGTTACACATTGTTAGAATTGATGGAAAGTGAAAGGTTACACATTGTTGGAATTTATAGATGAAATGTTACACATTGTTAGAATTGATGGAAAGTGAAAGGTTACACATTGTTGGAATTTATAGATGAAATGTTACACATTGTTAGAATTGATGGAAAGTGAAAGGTTACACATTGTTGGAATTTATAGATGAAATGTTACACATTCTTAGAATTTATTGAAGATGAAATGTTATACATTGTAGGAATTTATAGAGGGTGAAAGGTTGTAAACACATTATAGGAATTTTGATGTAGAGCAGCTAAACATGGTAAATCAAAAAAACAAAGCACAACATGATACTTTTAACTGCACAAGTATTAGTACTGTATGTATGCCAATTCAGTGTTGTTCCTACTAAGAGGGGTTCCTTTGGGAAGTATGCCCACTATTGTCTTCCCTCTTTGCTTGGTGTCCTCATGTACTCGGTATATAAACTTTGTTTCAGGCGAGCTACTACAGAAGGTTGATATTCCTGGAGCAACAAGAATCACGTCGGCATGCTGGGGCGGGCGGAATCACGATGAGTTGTATGTAACTAGTATCAAGGTGAAGGCCGAGTCGGAGGAAGGGAAGAAGAAAGAAGAACTGTCAGGCTCAGTGTTTTGGGTCACAGGCCTCGGTGTGAAGGGAAAACCTGCTTATATCTTTAAAGGACTTCAGAAATAATAATGAAAAGATAACAGTTCATGTGTTTTGTCAAAAGCGCTAAAAACATAACAGTTTAGACATAGAGACATGCTTTGTAAAACATACTGAGAAACAGAAGAGTTTTGATACAGGAAGTATTTTGTGGTAGAAAACAATCTAGAAGAGAGTTGAAGATGAACATCAAGAAGTTGTAACTATGAAAACAAGAAACTAATAATTTACGATACACCTCCCTGTGAATTGTAAACGAAAACAAAAAAATGAAGAATGTGGCTTTATATAGACATATGAATATGTTTACCAATGAGTCTATGTTTAATAAGCCCCTCAATTGGAGTAACAGTCAATATTAATCACTCCAAAAAGAGAGAGTTAAATTAAATTCCACATAGTCAATGGTTATGTGTGCTATAGTCATCTTTGCAGAATTGCACATGCAATAAATGTGATACATTATGATCATATCATGTCAAACTGGGTTTTTTTCCAAGTATGTATACAGACCTTCATGTGCCTTAATTAGTCATTTCTACAGTTATTGTTTAATTTATTGTACTTGATGTATTGATTTTGATTATGTTTCATTAAAGTTTGTGGTGTCCCTTTTGTCAAATATCCTTGACAATTTTATGAAGTCCTTATTTAATAAAATAGTATTCAACAATTTGAGATATTGCAAACAACTTTTGACTTATTTTGAATAATTTACGGTAGACTTATTATAGTGTGACATCGTAACATCATATTAAACTGTTTATTTTCATTCATGTTATAACCGTTTTGAAATATTTGATTAAAAATTCAGATATATGGTGATATTTTACATATGTTAGAAGTATTTCAATTTGTTAAATTTTATATCTTTGTATCTATTTCAAGATCTTTAATTAACATTTTGAAGTTAGATGTGTGAATCACGTATGAATAGAGGAACACTCTCAATTCACTGTTACTTATATAGTATTCTACATGTATTTGGCATTCATAAATTCCTAAACACCAATCGTGATGAAAATCAAGTAAAACATCTTACAGTACTCATTAAAAAATACCAAAAATGTGGCCCAAAAAAGTCATCAATGATATAATAAATATCCTGTATTAGCATGAATAGGTAAATTTGTATGCTCTTTTGATAGAAATAAATTATTTTCAAAAATTGCATTTGACTTCTTGAGTTCTTGACAGTTGTTTATGTCATAAACTTTGTACCTATATTGTCACTCTGCAGATTTGTTCAGCATTTAAACTATAGTTGGTACTTCTTCATAAAACAAAACTATTTGTGATGGTTGTCGTATTTGACTGCAACAACTCGTATTTGACTGCAACAACTCGACATTCATTTGCATGTAAAGATTGATTTATCATCTAATACTGATTGTGATGGCTTTTCATCATTTGGCGTCTTTCATTTATCAACTGAAATAAATTTTGTCTCACATTGCTGGGAATAGAACAAAGGAAAATTTCCTATTTTTGGAAAGTTGAACTTGCTACAGAAATAAATTTGACGAATTCACACTTGAACACTTTCATAGAACTGCACACAACCTGCAATTCCAAAGTTCTAAGGAAAATCATATTTAAAATAATATATTTTTAAAAGGTTGCTTAGATCACGATGTTTCCTAGGGAACAATATTTGCAAGTTTTCTTTAGAAACACCATTTTCAAGGCAAGGAACAATTATGACAATTTAGTTTCCTTGGGGCTGTTATTTTATTTTTTCCTAAGATGGGACCATTATGTCATTTTTTCCTAAGAACGTCAATGCCAAATTTCCTAATAAAATTCCCTAAGAAACGCCATAGCAAAGTTTAATTTTGATAGTTTTTTAGAACACTGATGTCAGGTTTCCTTAAGACCAATTATGTCAAGTTTTCCTTAATCACGATAACAAGTTCTCCTAGGAATCACTATTAATGAGTTTCTTTAGAAAAAAAAGGAAACAAATTTTCTTAGCAAACGCTATTGCCAGGTTCTTATTGTAAAGATTATGTAAAAGATAAGGACATTTTAAGAGAGCTTTCCATCAAAGAATGCTAGATGCCCAAGGTAGTGGCCAGGGTAAGATCTGACGTCTTAACATGCAGCGAAATGCTGCATGTTGCAAACATGTTCACTGGGGTTGTGGTCCGGAGAATGAGCTTGCCAATCCTTACGAACACTTGTTTCCTGTTCAAACACTCTTGTCCAAGAGGACGGGCGTTGTCATCCATCAAAATGAATTCAGTGTATGTCTGTGAAATACAAACAGTACCAAGACTCACCTGTGTGACAAGAACTTGGGTCCAGTCTTTGTTTGTCCATGTCACATGCATTTGAGCCCATTCAAACGACCATGTCTGTGACGTAAGATAAGGTGTTTTCAAACACATGCCCTCCTTGATTTGAGACCAACAGCATTTAGAAGGTTCTGTATCGTTTGTGTGGAAATGTGAAGCTGTCCACAATGCAATGTCGTGCCTGAACGGTGATAAAATTATCTTGACGTTACGTTATTAACCTTCGAAAAACACCGCCATGACGATGTGCTGGCAGTAGTACTGCTGTACCAAACGTTTGATATTTGTTCAAATGCTCTGTTAACAACGTTAAATGACGTCTTTGACGTTGAGGAGACGTTGTTAGTGTTTTATTAAACACCTTCAACTTGAAATTTCTAGTAAAGTACCATCAAAATGGATGAGGACTCATCCCGCTGTTGACACCAAATGTGAGCCTGCACCGCTGCACGCACTTGGGTTGACTTGAAATTCAAATGAAGGTGTGTAAAACTCATTGTCCATTTAAAATAATTATGTTCTTAATGATGTTCTTAAAATTATTTATGATCCTTACCAAATTGTGAGTAGTATAGTTAAACCATCAGACATGAAACTGTACATGAAATAGTAGCAGATATCAAGAAGATATTTGACAATTAAGCAACAGAACATTCACACGCATCATATCAAGCCACACTCATACGTGACGCTTATCTGTATCAGGATGCGTTTTCAAATATAAGTTATCTCGATTGACCTTTGACCTAAAGACATTGCATAGTTTCAAGGCTGTCACTTTATCGCCTGTCTAATCAAACAGGTAACAGACAACGCTACAGGTAGGAGGGTGTCGCCTTTCAGGTAACAAGATCTTTCTGCTTAATTGCAAAAGTCTGCACCTATATGAGAACGTTTTAAGACATTTTTGCAAGAAATATTAATAAGACTGCATTTTGACAAATGCACTATGTTCTTCAAAAGCAACTGTCCAAACGATTTAAAGGGGCAGTAGCACGTTTAAAGGTTTTTAATGTGATGTCAGGAAACTGAAAAATTAATGGTTCCAATTGAAAGACAATTTATTTCAACTAAATTAAGCAGTAATGAATCAAATATACAATGTATAGTTCTGCCATTCGATTCCTTCTTCTTACACAAAATGAATTTAAGATGTTCACACATTTATGGCCGCTAATGGACTGTGTTATCTTTATAACTTGTTCTCAGACTATGGATGATTGGTTTGTGTAATGATATTTTTGACACTATCGAAATCAAATCAGTCCAAAAATGAAAATATAAAATTTTCAAAAAAACGTGCTACTGCCCTTTTAAGTGTTCATGTGTTGTTGTTTTTCTGTTTATGCGTATGCGAGATGCGTCATTCTTCATGCTCTTGAGACTTAGACATGCGCCCATTTCAACCACAACATCGCATGTCCGCGTTTACATCCCTGATCTCACAAACATCCAAGGCCTCGAATACAACCCGTGAAGGGCTGAGGTAGATACATTCCGGGATAACACATACCGTATTTCCTTAATTACACGCCTGCCTTGAATATACGCCTGCCTCGAATAGACGCCCTTGCATAAGACTTTCTGAAAATAATAAACGCCTACCTTAATTAAACGCCGCGTACACCAAGTTTAATATATAAAAACGCTTCTTTTTGGTTAAATTATCTGATTTTTTTACAAAAAAATCTAAACGGTTTCGCTTACAAAATAGACTGCCTGCCTGCCTCAAATAGACGCCTATGATGTAGACCTTTTGAAAATAATAGACGCCCGACGTGTAATTAAGGAAATACGGTATATATAGATATCGAGTACAACACCAGTCTCGATATAGCCAGGGGGAAAGTGCACGGGTGCTCAACGTAATAGAATCCCGGGGTTATATTCAAGGATTTACGGTATGTAAAATGTGTTCAGTTGATGTTGATCTTTGAAAAAATTCAGATGGAATCTTGCTCTTAGTTTTTGTAAATTTTTGGACATTTATCTGGGGATGCGCTAGTGTAGGCTTATATATAGGTAGCCTACCGTTCTTGGCATTTGTTGTGAATAATAACAATTTCTCATTTCGTAAACTTATGGACAGATTTAGAGGGAGAATGCATTCGGAGATTCTTGAAACAGGGCTCATCAACTCGCTCATTTCGTTCCTTTTTGATAAAACTGATGATTGTGCATTCTCCGCCAAAGTCTACATATTACATAATAGGCCTACCTGTGCGAAATCTAATATCTAATATCTAAATATTAAATTTGAATCTACCTGTTACGTCTAAATGATCGGTTTCAATATGTTGATCGATATTGTTATAACATGTTTATAACTTTGCATTACGGGAACTTCAATTGTTTTTTATGAAATCCTGTTAACAAGCCTTAAGCAAGGCTATGTTTGTAACGACGCGGAAGAGGCAAGCGACAGCATTGTGCACTTGCGCTGCACGAGAAGGGGGCGTTTAGAAGATACGAAGCAGGTTTGTTAGTTTTCATATCCATAGTCATTTAAACCATATGATCAGGTAATATGCAGCGCAAGTAATATTAATCAATGCCCCGCTCAAAACGATGACAACGGTCCGATATTGACAATTATCGTTATTTCCGCGCAAGCAACTGACTCCACTGTTGTGTCATTCAACCATGTCTTTAGCAAGTATATAGACTTACGCTCGGCTCCTAATGGCAATAATGTTTTTTGCGTTCGTGGAGGCTTGCTTAGGTTTTGATAACACTCTTTTGCCTTTAAAGGGGCAGTAGCACGTTTTTAGGGGGAATATAAGGTGATGTCAGGAAAATTAAAATTAATAGTTCCAATTGAAAGATAATGTATTTAAAGTAAATGGAGCAGAAATCATTCAAAAATATAATGTAAAGTTTAGCCATGCTATTCCATTTTCTTACACAAAATGAATTAAAGGTGTTCACTCAAAATGGCTGCCAATGGATTTTATGTGAATCTTCATACTTTGTCCTCTGACTATGGATGATTGGCTTGTGTAATGAGATTTTTGACACTATCAAAATAATACATTTAGCATTAAAATACCATTATCAGCGAAAATTGTTTATAAAAAAACGTGCTACTGCCCCTTTAAAACGTGTTACTTTATTTTTGCACATATATGCATATGTCTATGAAGATATGAAGCCGTCTCTCATCACACTAGGATTGATAAGTATTTTACTATTTTATATATGCATAGTATATGTCCAAGGTGAGGCTATAAACATAATAGTATGCTTTCGTTTGAAGTCTTCTCGGTTTAACTGTATATATGTTACACGAGTCTAGACGAAATCTGATTACATAAGCTTTTGGTTCATTGACACTCTCTGGATTATTGAAGGATCTGAACAAGCATTTGAATGTCTGATATGAATTTATGCAAGTTTTTGTTGATCCGAATTTCAATGAGTCGTTTAAAGTGACACAGAGTATCTTCCTTAAAATTTTGTTTGGTTTTGATAAGCTACAAAATATCTAATATGCTGATTGAAGTTCATATCTCATCACTTGACTTGCAAATAATATTTATGCATATAATATCTCAAAAATGCTTGATTTTATGGAAAAATCAAGAAAACATCTCAAATACGTTTA
Organism: Steromphala cineraria; assembly: GCA_916613615.1. Taxonomy (NCBI): domain Eukaryota; kingdom Metazoa; phylum Mollusca; class Gastropoda; order Trochida; family Trochidae; genus Steromphala; species Steromphala cineraria. Next base: position 22,705,196 of record OU744722.1, on the reverse strand, counting down.
ATATTCGAAATTATGCATCCAATTAATCTACCTATTAGTTACAATACCTAATAAACACTATCGAATCGAATATATCTTGCTGTCAGCTTATGACAAGGTTTCAAAATTACGTTTGGCGAATTTGCGAGCGCCACTCGAGCCACATTGTCCGGTTTTCGATCAAAATCCCGACTTTGAATGGCCGTATTTTCGCTTTAATGTATTGATTGACCTTTAACTTGTTATTTTCAGTAACAGTTAGTTGTTCCCGTAATAATAACATCGATTTCAAAATATGACATATGTGATCCTATCAACATACTCTGTCTCTTTAAGTTATGCATATAAATATATATATATATTCAGTAGACAATTATCTTACACAACCCAGTTAAGATATGTAACAGAGGTTAACATTTTGGTTAATAAGATTTTACAATTTGAAAATAAAAATATTTTGAAATATGTATGTGATAGAGAGAAATATATATTATATACTTAATCTAAGAGTGCACATCGTGCAATTATATTATTATAACCCACTGAATTCTCTCTATAGAGACCTCGAGAAATGAAAATTCTTTAAGTGCTCCTTATATATTCTTGATAGTTGCTCCTTATCCCTTGTTATGCTCCTGAAAAAAAATCTGTTAATAGAAATTTCGTTTGTTATTGTTATATCATAGACTGGCATGTAAACTGACCCATACAGTGTTAGGGCGGCCTTGCTGATAACAGCACACTGATTGACGGCATGTAATACACGCTTATATCTGTAAGCTGGATCCGTGTCGAATCAATGTGTTACATACTGGTCACGAGAATGATATAGATATGTGCTATAAGAGTGATGTACATAGACTTAAATGTTAAACAGTCACCGATAGGATTTATGATCCTACTTCAGCGTATATGAATGTATATGAATATTTATTATGAAAAAAGGGGGTATTGGGTTTACAAGATTAATAAGGTGCAATTGAAAAAGCAATGGATTCAACTTCCCCAAGGTTCCAAAGTGAAAGTTACCCCTTAAAATAACATCAAGGTAAAAAACTTCTGAATCCCTTTAGTTGGCAAGCCTGAATAGTGGTTGGAAATTGTTAAGTTTATCGATTATCGCCAATTATGTCCAAGACGTGTTCGGTAGGAGGCAGGGTCCCCTTTCACAAAGCCCTAAGGTAATCGTAAGTCCTTAAAGGTAGCCTAAAGAATGGGAGTTAAGGTTAACCTTAGTAAAGGTTGCTTTGTGAAAGGAGGCCCAGGTTTAGACTGATATGATGCTGTTGGGAGTAATCTGAAACAATCCCTAATGTGTGACATCAAGCGTTATCATCCTTGAAGGTAAAGATGTTGCCTGTGATTCGTCCTACAACAACCATCTTCCAACGCAGAGCTTAAAACGCCAGTTTCCGAACTGCTTATTTATGTTTAAAGATGTCGACTTCATGAACACCACTTCCTTCTATGTCCAATGAATCCACTGTGAACTTTGTAGCATCTGAAAAATGACATTGATTGCCTGACACTAACTGCGTCTTGCTCTGATATGATGATCTATCAAACGTGAAATTGCATTGGATATATTGCTAACGTGTGTGTCGTTGTTTCCTGCTTATCTATCTTCTCACTGTCACACCAGTGTCTGCTTGATGAGGAACTCTTCTCTGGTCATCTGTTATACACGATGCATCAATTCGAATATATGTCATGCCATTCTATTAAAAATGTCTGATTGTTTAAACTATGTACACAGAACTTAAAACTTATTACATAGAACTACAGATAATTGTTGTTCAATTGCAGATTAGATAACCAATCTACTGACGATGTCCTATAAGGTAGAAACCGTTATCAAGCAGTCGTGCAGGAGTATAGGCGAGGGGCCGCACTGGGACGACGCTTCTCAGTGCCTGTATTACGTGGACATCACGGCGGGAGATGTACATAGATGGGACTCCAACACGGGCGAGGACAGCAAGATCACTCTCGGTTAGTGTCAAATTGTGTATGTACATAATTCAATTTAATGTACATGCATGTTCTTAGAACACGGTCTGGGAACATCGATATTGCTAAAAAAACAATATGTATTCCATTTATGAGAGAGGAGGTCGCGACCTTCGGCACTCCAGTATTGCAATGACGCGAGAAGACAGGCTGATGCAAAATAAAGAGGATTAGCCCAAATATTGATTGTGAGATATATGTAAGACCAATGTCGATTAAAAACTGACTGGTGCATTTACCAAAATTCTTACAAATGAGACTAACCGATGTCATCGATAGCTTTGAGTTCAAACACCAAATCTGCTTAGGATTTTGGTATATTAAATTATTTATCTCAAGCCCTACCAGGTCATTCAGAAGAGTTAAGCATCTATTCACTCACTACATTTGACATGCTTATTGTATGACATATTGTGATAAGCATTTGAGAAGTTTGAAAGGTGAAGAACGTTTGAGGCAATGGCAAGTTTCATCGATATGAAACTTATTGATCAGATGCTCGAGCATGACATCGGTATTAATGTCGAAATAAGGAATTTATATATCCAAAAATGTCGATTTTACCTTACAACCCTTGAGGTGTTTTAGGGGTGAAAGGGTTTTAGAAGATACTGAAGAAACACAGGGTTGTTTCTATTGCAGGAGACTTCGCGACTGTGGTAGTGCCGAGGAGGAAGGGAGGTCTGGTGGTGGGTCTAGGACGGAAGCTGGTGAGTGTGGACTGGGACAGCAAGGAGGTGGAGACACTGGTCGAGGTGGATGAGGGCACCAGCAACAGGTTCAACGACGGCAAGTGTGACCCCCGGGGAAGGCTCTTTGCGGGTTGGTTTTATTGATGAATAATCTTGGCGAAGAGCTTAAATGGAATGGTTTTCACACTATTTGATGGCACTAAAGGTTGTGAAATGGGATTTATGAACAAACAGCATATTGCATGGTATCGTTAAGGTTCAGATAAAAGTCATATTATTTCTTGAAAACATTGGTTTATTAGTTAGATAAAGCCTTCAATACAAACAATACAACTTCTTTGCAACATTGGTTTTAGGTTATATAAAGTATTTAACAGTTCTTAAACATCCTGGCAACATCGGACTAGTAGTCACTTACTAGTAAGACATAAATTTACACTGTTATACATTTTTCTGTCAACTTCGGTTTCTGAGTTGGATAAAGATTTCATGGCAAGTTCTTAAGATTCCGGAAACATTTAATGTCAGCTATGGTTTTTCCTTTTGAACGATCATTTTTTCAAAGTTGGTTGCAAGGCACCATGGGAAAAGAGGAATCGCCAGCTGTCCCTGAGATAATATTTCTAATTTTGTTGCAAGGTACGATGGGTAAAGAGAAATCGCCGGCTGTCCCTGAAATGGAGATGGGGACACTTTACTCGCTGGATGCTGACCGGAAATTGAAGAGTCACGTGAAGAAGTTGAACATCTCTAACGGTCTCGCGTGGTCCAGTGACAACAGTATCATGTACTTTGTGGATTCCATTCCTGGAGCTATATACGCCTTTGACTATGACATCAATACTGGAGATACATGTAAGATTCAAATACTGTTCTTGTTTCTATATTGGACGAAGATGGAAACTGACTCAAGAATCAAATTTTATATTAGTATTATTTGATATCATTGGATTTTTAGTATTTCTCAAGCATGTTTACATCAACATGAATAACAAGCAGACACTTCAGAATTTCTTATACGTATAATGCCTCACATTTGCTACGTTTTATCGACTGTATCATTGGATCAAGAAGTACTGATTGATTTTCTGAAAAATGTTTTTATCACATATTTGAAGTCGAGGATAAATAATTGATATGTTTTGATTTCATACACCATATGGGTTCATTGCATTTTTATGGTTTAAGAGCCAGACAATTTCATAAAATCACACATTGTCTTATTTTAACGTTCATTGTTCATAAAAAAAAATTATATGGTATCGCCTCCATATTTCAGCGAACCAGAGAACTGTTGTGAACTGTGGGCCTGAGCGCCGGTTCACATACGGGTACCCAGACGGAATGACGATTGATACGGAGGGGAAGTTATGGTTAGCATGCTACAGTGTTGGCAAAGTTGTCAGATTCGACCCGGAAACAGGTAAAACGTGAATCCTTTGAATATATTTCTTATATCCGTAAATTAGCCACAGGTCTATTGTCTACGAGTTTCATCAAAGATGCATTTGACAGATATGCATTGACAATGTCGGGTATTAACTTAACAGAGACTTGATATATTTGATAATAGGTATTCAGGGATGGATGAAGGATAACCGTTTTGAAGGGTTGCGTTCTATGGGTGTCACAAATATAACTATTGAAATGATTACTTTGCATAAGAGAATATGTTAATACGGGGAAATACGCTTAATGACTAAATTGTAAATCTTGTAACATGCACTGTAGGTATTCAATTCTTTGACGTTTACAATATTTGGAACACTCTTAGGTGGGGCGCAGCCCCGCATCCAACTTCTGGATCCGCAAATTGTATAATGTACTTGTGGTGTAGAGTTGTTACAGAAATTGGCAGACGTGTATTTAGGACTTTTTCCATAGTATTATTCATATAGCTCTGCTTAAAACTGACTACCAAGTACACTCTGGTTTCTGTACATGAAGTTATATAATTTATGAGTTGTACCTCGGCAATTTCTAGAAGAGGGTATTTAGGAGCTAGTAGATGTTTACCTTTGTAGTTTCTACAGCAAGTTAATTTAGGTGTAGACATAGTATGCGTATCATTCCATCAAATCATCATATTCTGTGTTCAGGGAAAGAGTTGCTGACTATCGGTATCCCAGACGCCACCAGAACCACTTCCTGTTGTTGGGGCGGCAAGAACCTTGACGAGCTGTACGTCATCACCTCCAAAGAGGGGGTCAGCGAACAGCAGCTCAAGACAACTGACCCCTTGGCAGGGTCAATCTTCAAGGTCACTGGGCTAGGCTATAAAGGAATACCCGCCTATGTTTATGAAGGGTAGACATTGATGTGAACAAATACTTGGGAGATTGACTTATGTTCATGGATATTGAATAATTGTTTTGATACAAAAGAATGGTGTCACTTATTTCTTCCTTCGTCTAATAATAAAGATAATCATAGTTCTATGAGGTGACCTACATGTCAGTACGTTTTTGAGTAAATGAGGATATGTTTTCTATGGACCACTTTATGAATTACATGAGTTAAAAGTATCACTGATCAACTCCTTTCTACAACCATGACGGTTTCCTTGACAAAATATGACAAAAGTTAATATTTGTTTTCAGTTTTTGACAAAGTACAAGTACAAGTCGTATTTTGGCTTGGCTGTACTTAGACATAGTTGCAATAATACACGTCTTTCTAGACCAATACGTCTGTTGCATGAGGTAACATGGTTCAATACTGGATATCTTATTAGATTTATTCAAATCATAATCATCAATAATGCTATGTTCTGAATTTCATCTTAACTGTTTGGTTATGTTTAAGATTACTTAACCAGGCTTATTTGATGCCGTGTTGTATGAAAAAGAGAATCAACACAAAATGTCTTTGCAAAACAATTTAGAAATCAAAGATAAAGGTACCACCCCCATTACTTAATTTTCCCAAATTTGATTTATCACCAAAGAATTTTGCACCTTTTCAAGCAACATGGTATTTATTTACTTACGCTTTTGACAAGTATTACTAGCAGAGGGTATATTCTTTACAAAGGTATTGTATGAATGTTTTTAATGTATGTATATCATGTGCAATTTATGCTTTACAAATATATTTCAAACAAAATCATTCTTTTTGTTATCTTTCCACAAAATTCTGTTCAAATGGAAAACAATATATTATTGTAAAGTCATCTAGGATATTAATGCGACTTGGAGTGAATTAGATGTTTAGCACTGCTTGAACATCATTTCAGCCATTAGTGACAAGAGTTGGACATGGAGGAAAGCATGACACATCATACTGCTAATGCATTGAAGGAGAAGGTATTATAAGTTGGATGACTTGTTCCTGATCCTTTTCTTCATGAATAAAATATGTTTAAACTAAATTGAAGTGAAACCTGCAAGGGTTGGTCCAACCTTAACAATCAATTGAATCAACCATTGGTGTTTCCAATCAATCAACAAATGATTCTTAAAGTCTCTCAGATGATACAGCCATTTTATATCCAGTCAGACATATAAAAACAAAATATTAACTTATGTTATTCAATTATCAAATTCTTCTACGAAGCATAACTTGCGCGAGTCCCATCACTGACAAGATAAGGCATTGATGCGTTTCGTCACCTTTTCATATCTACTTAGTCTGTCATCCAGACCCTAAAGCAAAAATATTTAACTGATGACCAACCAAGTCTAGAAAAGTATAGCAAGTCTAGATTACTCAGCTGAAGAATCTTCTGGGCTTCATTTTGTTATAACATGATGTGTTTAAAATATTGTCAATATTGAAAAAAAAACTTCTGAGACTAAATGTTAGTCTAGTATCTACTCTGTTTTTGCCATGAACTTGAACTTGGATATGAACTTGTTACTACAATAAGCAAGCTTCCCTACCATAAGGGTGATTAGGGAGCTTCACTTTAACCTGGTTTGGTGTTACAGAATCACTGAAATGAGCCCGTTATTGTGACTGGACTTGTGCCTTTCTCGGCAAGTTTTAAAATTAGTACCTGGTTGATAAAACCATTTTTGTCATTTAAAACCGCTTGAAGATTAAAAGACATGAAACTATATTAAAACGAGAAGATATGGCCTTAAAGGGGCAGTAGCACGTTTTTTGATAATTTTATAATTTGAATTTCTCACTGATAATTGTAATTGAATGCTAAATGTAATATTTTGACAGTGTCAAAGATCTCATTACACAAGCCAATCATCCATTGTCAGAGGACAAAGAATGAAGATTCACATCAAATCCATTGGCGGCCATTTTTTTGTGAACACCTTTATTCATTTTTGTAAGAAAAAGGAATCGCATGGCTAAACTTACCGTTATATACTGGAATTATTACTGCTCCATTTAGTTTAAATACATTGTCTTTCAATTGAAACCATTAATTTTCATTTTCCTTCCATCACCCTATATTCCCCCTAAAAAACGGCTACTGCCCCTTTAAACATCATCTGCCAAATAAGTTTTCATCAAAGCTCCCAATATTTTCCTACATGGGCTGTAACTCTGTGACATGTAATTGCTTAAATCTTATCAACTCCATCAAGGTATTGAAACCATTAAGACACACAGCAAGTTAGATTAAACTATCTTAAATAGTTTCTGAGAAAAGTTGTCCCCTTTGATGACTATCCTCAAACATAGACATGGGCAATATCCCCATAAAAAACAATTATGCGGTTCTGATTTTCGAACTCCATGAAGGTATTGATACCCCATGAAGACACACAGCAAGTTAGGTTTACCTCTCAAATAGTTTCTGAGAAAAGTTTTCCCCTTCGATGACATCCTCAAACAGTCCAAAAACACGGAACAAGGGCAATAACTCTGTAAAATATTTTTTTGCAGTTCTCAAGATATTGATACAATGAAGACACATGTCAAGTTAGGTTAACCTATCTTAAATAGTTTCTGCGAAAAACTGTCCCCTTTAACTCGGACTTCGTGGTGGGGGATAATAATTCTGTTAATATAATACTTTAAGCCTGCTGGTATCTAGAAATCAGGATATATAACTGAAACCATCCTCAAGTCAACACATGAAAGATAATGCAACTCTTGTTGGATTTATTCAGCATATTTACAACAGCATCATGATTGTGACAAAAAAGAATGAGAACGAATGGTTTCTGAAAATGAATGAATTTACAAGAAGTCATAGCACATACATCTGGTATCAGTAGAAACTAACTCTGGCAAATAATGTGCACACTGAGAATTCTGATTTCTCTTCTCCAATTTAAAAAAGACAACAGATGATTAAATTGAACACATATATGACATGGAGTTCAAAGACTAGACTTTTTAATAACTAAATGTTTTGTATAAATGATTCAGTAATCATGGAAAAAGATACTTTGTTCAATGGTTAGGACAATGCAAATAAATGAGATAGCCCATGGCTCATTATATATAAATATATACAGTCTATGATAACACATTTTAACAGTTCTCAGAGTAAGTGATCATTATCAATTTAACAACTTTCAAATAATTAACAGGGAATTTTGTTAATACATATTTTTGACAATTCTTAAGACACCTTAACTTAAGTCTCTATTATATCTTTTGAATTTAAATACTAGTACATGAATATCTAAATAGTGACAAATATAGTGATATTGCCATTGTATATGGCCATTTCTAAACCATCATAAATTTGATGGATCAAATACCTAACTTTAACCACTGTTACCAAAATATTCAATATTTATTAAGTGAAGCATTTGCAAAAAGCATTATTTTTGCATTGATTCTTCGTATAAATGATACATGTGTAAAAAATGTTAATCACAAACTTCAGTACAGTGAAGACAATGTTTCAACTTCACTTGTCAATTTCAACTCATCAATCGACATTTATGTTTCAATTTCACTTTTCATTTCTTGTCATGTCAATGATGTTAATGTCTTATCTCTTTCACACTCAGCAACTTATCCTCTGTCTAAGATCTCTTGGTGCTTGGTTTCAGCTCATCAAAACAGGAACGGAGGAAGATATGTGGCTTCATTTTCTGAGGGTCGTAGCCTTCATGGCCCTGAAACAACAATAATATGGGTTTTTTTTAATTTTCTTTTCAACTTCAAAGAGGAGTCCAACTATCAGAGCACTGTCAAATGTCAATTGAACACTGCAAACTTGTATAAGTATAAAAATGGTCATATGTTACACATTTAACTCTTAAAAACATATTTAGACCTTTACTCAATGTTTCATTATATCACGTTTCCTATTTAACACTAGATTTAAATTCCTCAAAAAAGTATCTGATTGACCTCTTTAGATTTGGGGCTACAACAAGACTACAAACACTCATACTTACATTCCCAATGAATGATAGAAAACAGTAAGAGTGTGACATCAACGGATAATCTTAAATTGTAAAATAATGAACTTTTCAAAACATTCACACCTTTGACCAATCATAGCTTGAGGAGTATGCAAAGATGTTTCCTTGAGCGTTGAAATTGCACGTTGTGATTGGCTGATCGAACTGGTCAGAGGTCTTCAGCTTTGTGCGAGCGTCTTTGTCCCAGAAACTGAATCGACCGTCTGAGCCGACAGTTGAGAGTGTGCCATGAGAGGGATGGAATGAGATATCATTCACCTGAATACAAGAGGAAAAATCATCTCTATCAATTTAAATTTTACTTTTTGTGCTGAAAATTTTTAATTTCAAGCTGAAAATTGTTGAAATACCATCCTTGTTGCTGTAATAAATTCTTTATATAAAGATGTGCAACCAGAAACAATAATAGCAATGAAATTCACTGACAAATCACTCATAGTGGCCAATTTTCAGACATTAAAACTTATCAAGAATGAATTAGCCAATGGAGAAAGATATAACCCTACATATTCCACATTTCATATCAATTCCACCAAAGTTCGATATACACTAGTGAAAAACAGGGTTTGGAATTAATTTAACACATTTGAACTTAAATCTGTTTTATGTGACTTAATTTTAAACACATTTTGTTATCTCCTAAATATTTTAAATCAAGATTTGGGTTAATGAGAATCCAATAGAGACTTTTCTGTCATTAACAGATGTCCAACCCTTACAGCATAGATATCCTGCATCCCATTGGGTGTTCCGTTTGACCTGTGACACTTGAATGTGAAGTTATCTTTAGGGTTGGTGGGGTTCACGTAGTGGATGGCAACTCTCCCCTCAATACTGCCCAGGGCAAATCCAGTTGGAGCATTCGTCTTCTTGTCCAGGAAGATACTCACACATCGGTGCTATGAAAGAAATAGATGGAATTATTACTGGAAATAAAATGATGAAATGCAGTGCTCCAGATAATTTTTTTACCTATTGAGTATTTACTCCCTGTTTTGAAAACAATTGAGTAAACTTGATTTTGAGAGAGTACTGAGTGAAATTGTACTCCTCAGATTTCTGGCAATTGGGTATTTTTGTTTAAAAAAAATTAGATTGTACACTCACAATTCTTCATGACTGGGTTATTTTCTACCAAGATAACTGTGTTATTATCTTAAATGTATATTGAACATGTTGAAATCAATGAATGTAGTTATTCAATCGTGTAATGTCTTTTGAAAGAATAAATACATCTTGTTCCTGAATTTCAAAGTTCCAGTAAAACAACTAAAACTAGATTAGTGTTTGCGGGTCACCGCAAAAACAGAGCAGCCCCGAAACTTGGGGTTTCGCCTTACCCTGTTCCGCCTTCTACAAGCCTCAGCATATTGGGCATTTTCTTGTGACCTTGACCTTTGACACTCAAGGTCATGCAATCAATGAATACATTTCATTGAATATAACATTAATGTAACAAATTAAAGAGGTAAAAGTAAAAATAATCCATTTTCTCAATATTTGTTGACCTTGCTGTGACCTTGACCTTTGACACTTCATACCCAAAACCTTTCCAAAATTTTGTACTTCTCAAGAGATAATACATACAAAATTTAAACTTCATAGCACAAAAACCTTTCAAGTTATCGCGTTTACAAATAATTTTTAAGTGATTTTATAGCTCGTGACCTTGACCTTTGATCTTGAATGTGACCATGTCATTGTAAGTCCCCAGAGGTGTAAACAATTATACATCTTTATAAGTTCTGAAAAACTGAATTGGATTAAGTTATATCCATATTAGTTCCACATTGTAATAACACAAATCTCATGACCTTGACCTTTGACCTTCATGGTTACACAATCAATGAACACTTTTCAATGAGTATAACAATCATCTATTGCTTAAAAGTGTTCATAGTTAAAATAAAGCATTTTCGCAAAACCATGCTAAAGTCATGACCTTGCTGTGACCTTGACCTTGGACAGATTGTAGCGAAAACCTTTTCAAAATTTTTTACTCTTCCAAGGATGTTATATATCAAGTTAGAGCTTCATAGCACAAAAACTTTTCAAGTTATCGCGTTTACAAGGAATTTTTTAGTGATTTTATTGCTCGTGACCTTGACCTTTGACCTTGAAAGAGAACATGTCATTCTAAGTCCCCAGAGGTATGGACACTTATACATGTTTATGAGTTCTGAAAAGCTTAATGAGATCAAGTTATATCCAAATTAGTTGCACATTGCAATAACACAAATCTCATGACCTTGACCTTTGACCTTCAAGGTTACACAATCAATGAACACTTTTCATTGAGTATAACAATCATCTATTGATTACAAGTGTTCATAGTTAAAATAAAGCATTTTCGCAAAACCATGCTAAAGTAATGACCTCGCTGTGACCTTGACCTTGGACAGATTGTAGCGAAAACCTTTTCAAATTTTTTTACTCTTCCAAGGATGTTATATATCAAGTTAGAGCTTCATAGCACAAAAACTTTTCAAGTTATCGCGTTTACAAGGAATTTTTTAGTGATTTTATAGCTCGTGACCTTGACCTTTGACCTTGAAGGTGAACATGTCAAAATCGTTCCCCCGAGGTATAAGCAGTAAGTTATAAATACAAGTTCTGGAAAGCTTAGTAGAAAAAAGTTATAGCCATTAGTATGAGCGCGGCGGACGCGGCGGCGGCGGCGGAAACTGCACAAATACTGATAGCAGCCCCGACTAAGTCGGGGCTGCTAATTACTGAGGAGGCATCGCTTATACAAACAAGCACTACTGTAGAGTTTTATGAGCTCCTTACTCATCTGGATACCCCGCAACTTAATACAACAGATAGGCATCGGTTTACATGTCAAACACACATGTAGAGCTTTGATATCCATTCGTGACAAATTGATGCGTCAGTACGCAAGATTTCACAAACTATTGCGTACAGTACGCATGGTATTTTGATTCTTTTGGGTTTTAAGGAAAATGTCTGCGTATCTGTACTCTCAGTTTTCTTATCAATTACGTTTTCAACGATTTTAGTGCGTAAAATACGCAGATACGCAGCTTATCTGGAGCACTGGAAATGCAAGATAATAAACAACAATACATATGACATGTTAATGGTTACAGAAGAAAATTTGTATCTTAGTATCTATCAATGTAAATATTTCTGAAATATACTCTGTAGTCATCTCATTAAATGTAGAAGTCAACGTCTCAGAATAATAACTTTTTCCTCCATCACAGGATACTAAATGTTTTTCTAATTGTGACAAAAAAGTGGTTTTGAGCGAGCAGTCCAATCAGCAAATGACAGTATCCTCTATATCTCTGATTGAACTATTAACAGATTTTATTAAATGCAACAACCCATAAGTGATAAGTACTTGTATGATATAAGCCTTTAAGGACATTTTGAAGAAATTTATATCATTGTTATCTTTTTCATTGTTATCTTTTTCATTGTAGTTCTTTTTATCTTTATATCTGAAAGTAACTGACCTGATATTTGAGAGGAGACTCCATACGTTTGAACTCCTGAGGCTGATTCTCCAGCTGGTAGATGATTAGACCTCGTCCTGCTGTGCCCACAACCGCCATCGGGTATTTCTGTTGGTGCAAATAGCGTTACCAAGATGCTAATCGAAAATACATTGTATTAAGATGTTGATCTTTTTTTTTTTCTTTTTCAGGGTAAAACTATTTTAGGATTGGTCAGTTAGATTTACTTATAAGACTACATCAAAGAAGGTTCTGTTGACCATTTAAATTCAATTCAAGTCTTTCTATGCTATTGTCCAGGCTGAGAGAGTGGAAGATCTGATTTAATTTTAAGTTTTATCAAATATTAACAGCCCTAACAGGAAAGCTACTTCACATTTCTTGGATAACAAAGGTTCATTTATAAAACTTAACTTTTTCAATATTTTATTGTTCAGCAGGTCAGGTACACAAAAAAGTTTGCAAACTTATGATAACATTTGGGACATATTAACTGTAATGGACTATGAATAAAACAAGAACTCACCACATCAGCACAATAGCACCTCTCTGGCAGCTGTATGCTCAGTATTGGGTTGGGAGAACGGGTATCCCAGAACTGAAAGACAACATGTCGTATAAGTTCATGCAGCAAGTAAAGCCTCCATATAAAAACTGTTTCTATTTTTAACAAGGCAATTTGAGTCATCACACAAAAAATAAAAAAAAATTCTATATTTATGTGACTTACTTTTATTTTCAGTTTAAACCCAAAGCTTTATATCAATGTTAAGTCATTTAACAGTCTTCAAGTTTCAAGACAACTAAAAAAACAATTCAGTAGGCTTATCAAAATAAAATATGTTGTTTATTTCACAAATATTTTAAGCCAATGTTCACTCTATATTCCTTGTCCTTGCAGAGAAAAGATTTTTAAAATGAAAGAAAAGTTTGCAAAGTTATTCCGACCTTGAGAGTTTTGTCCCAGCTGCCAGTCATGACACAGTTGTAGTTGGGAGCCTTGATGTAGTGCACTGTCTTGATCGGAGCGTCGTGCTGTTACAAACATCAAAACAAGAATTGACTAAATCATACACGAAGAAAAGAATTAGGAAGTAGTTCTCTTACTAGCAATACCTTATTTTGGTATGAACATGACCTATTTACCCTTTTTACAAACAAATATTACCGTATTCGACGTAATAAGCGCCCTGCTCCAATAAGCGCCCCCCAAAGGATTTTGTAATTATAGGTCTAATAACCGCCCATGTACCAGCCGTACTAAAATTATAAATCAAACGTATTCACCTTGTTTCAAGAAAAATTAAAGGACACAATAGCGGCAATATGTATTATTTTCTATTCAATAATGTCTAAGTATGTTTTGAACGTCTGTATCAGTTATCAAAGACAATCTAAACACAGTTCCACTTCAGTAGTCTCTATTTTCGGTCGTCATTCACACCACTTTAATTAGCGCCCACCCAAGTCAATTTTTTAAGCGCCCTGGGCGCTTATAACGTCGAATACGGTATATTATTTTATTATATGAATATTTATATAGCGCACATATCCATCCACCTGTGCTTGCTCAAGGGGCTTGTTGTTTCCCCTGGTCAATGGCATTCTTTTACCGTCCGATCATTTCTCCTATTCAACTCCCTGGTGAGTATTCAACCGGCATCCATGGAGAGTATTCAACCGGCATCCATATGTGGCGATCATGTTAGGGACCATTCTATGCCTAACAGGGTACCAACTCACAGCTGGGTTTACTGAGACACATAGTCACAGCAGTTTTTCAAACAGAGGTGAACTCCAGGTTTTTACACCTTGCCCTGGGTGGGATATGGACCCCAGACCTCAGTAACGTGAGACCGGCAATCTTGCCGACTGAGCTATCCCGTATCACCACTGCTAGCAAAGGTATCAGGTAAGTTACTAACCCATCTCACCTTATATGGCAGAATGGCGCCATTTAACATTATTTTCCAAACCTAGTGGATGCAACTTTTTACACAAAAAATCAAACGGTGAACTATAAAGAACTCCTCGACATAACAAATTTCAGTCAGAGTTCTTGAAGAAAATGACTGCAAGTCGATGATTTGACAATGAAGATCTTTCAGACTGTCAGCTAGATGAGATAAAGTGTTATTATTATCTGACCTGTGCGACTTGTAAAGCCTGGTTACTGTTGAGGTCCCACATCTTCACTGTCTTATCACATGATGCTGTGAACACCTTCGTTCCATCCTGAACAACAAGACATAGAGATTGAACAAGAGAACATAATAAACTTCTACCCAATATTTTAAATATGGTTATTTCATTTTAATTTACCACTTGTTCCCATAAATCAATGTTTACATATGTTGAAAAACGATGTATGTTGAAAGTAATGCAAAAAATAAGACACCTCACCACATAATTGTGTCAAAGTGATAACACAATGTCAACAGTATTTATAGAATAATTGTTATGTGCAGAACAAAGATTGATACGACAGGCAATCACATTGACACCGTCCCACTATATATTTGTCTGACTATTATATAGCTTGGTTATTTTTGCTAATCATTCATAAGGTGATTTTGTAATTAGAAAATGAAAACATTTGAAGAGACAAGAATGTTATAGCATACATCACTCCAGTCCACGTCCAGTACTGGGCCGGTGTGAGTCTGTTGAGCTTTCGGGATTGTCTGACCACTCTGCTGTACCTCCCAGCATCGGACCTGTCAACAAGTACACAAACATGTCACAATCTATATGAATAAACCATTTTGACTTTTTCTAAATATTGATAATAGATTTTTTTTAAGTTGTTTGTGGCAGAAAAGTTACGAGGGTGAGTTTCTTGCATAATTTTCAAATCTTTGACATACAAGCAATTCAATTGATTTAATCTAATAAATCTAATTCTAAAACCATACAAAAGAGTCAGGTTTGATATATAAAAGTGTTTAACGTCCATTCAACTCTACATTTCTCTAGGAAAATCCCCAGAAGAAAAGATTTTGTGTTAAACTCTGTTCCTAGATCATGCCCAACAAATCTGACTGCGCAGGATAACCCTATAAATGAAGAATCCAATGGAAAATAAACACTGACGCTCCTTGTCGTTTAAGATGGGAATTTTAACAAATTGAAGAAATCACTTACATTGTGGTCCCAGCTGCCAGCTACAAGGAATGTGGAGGGGAGAGCTCCCGGACTGAACTTGAGACAACTCACACTGTCATCTGGAGGGGAGTTTACCTGCCAGAATAAACATACTTGTGTGAAACAATACAACTATACTACTAGAATTAATCAGATGTTACATAGCTACTGTTTACAGAGACGATGGAATGCTTGCCATGAATATCTAAGGTAAACCTCTGTTTGGTTACAGCAGAGCATACGAAAGCTAGATCATGAAAATGACAATCTATTGCTTACATTGACAATGTATATTCTAAACATTTTGCTTTTCTATTAGTAAGTACATAGTTACCTCGATATCCTTCATGGGGTTGTAGTTATTGGCTGTCGCGGTAGAACCAAACATATTGGATTGACCGAATGAAGAATTGCCACCAAATATACTCATTCTTTTCTAAACCTTCCAATTGAAAACTGCAAAAGATGGAATAATGTTTTTAAATAATAACAAGTTTGAAATATATTGAGTGAGTTGGAGTTAAACGCTGCTTGGGCAATATTTCAGCAA
Organism: Steromphala cineraria; assembly: GCA_916613615.1. Lineage (NCBI taxonomy): Eukaryota > Metazoa > Mollusca > Gastropoda > Trochida > Trochidae > Steromphala > Steromphala cineraria. Next base: position 22,688,989 of record OU744722.1, on the reverse strand, counting down.
TTAGCAACAGGGTCAAATGTATAACAATGTATATAAAATGTATTATTAAGGATTCAGCCATAAAGGCTGAATCCTTATTGTTATTGGCGTGTTTATTATTATTATTATTATTATTATTTCAAGATTTGCGTGCTTGTGATTCAGCCAAACGCGTGAAGCAAATACACTGAAACTTTACAGACTTATAGCCCTTACCCTGAAATATTTTCTGTAAGCTTTTCAGCCTGATTGGTCAAACCATTAAAGGACCAGTTCGATTCCAAAATCGAAAAATTAACATTGATTTTTTTTTCAAAATATACTTAGAGACCTGAAACTTTTTTTAAAAGATGCGCAATAAAAAATGATGCAAAAAAACATATCATGACAAATTCGTAGGTCACGTGACTTGGCCGCCATCTTGATTTTAAGCACATTTTACAAAAGTCCGACCCCATGCACCTTTGCCGATTCATATCTTTTTTAATATTTGTACCAGAGAGCTAAAATTTACACATAATATAGCCAAGACCCTTGTTTATAACAAGTTTGTTTTAAAATTTGAAAATTTAAAATACTTTTTGTGTAATGACCTTTCAAAGTTTGATAATTTCTAAAAATATCAATTTTCAAGGGCAGATAACTCAAAAACCTGACCGACGAATTTCATGATTTTTGCATGAGAGTTAAACATGACCAAGGTCTTTACGATGATAAAATAAAATCGCTCGCGAACAGTCATTTCCGGTCGCCATGACACATTTTCACACCATGGGGTCAGCTCCGACAGAAACATTGTAAGTGATCTTTTCTAATGCTGCTGTACGGTATCTTGTAATGATATTTTTATGAAACTTTCTGGAATGATAGATTACATTATCATCTTTGTAACCAATATGTAAGATTTTCGGCTGAATCCGTTTGTCGTCGCTTGCGACTATATTTCAGTCTTATGTTAGTTATCTTATTCTATCAGATGTGTCACAAATTGTGTCAGTAAGATATGACAAGATTCAGTTTCTAAAAATGAAACTTGATGTAAATTCACATTAAAGGGTGTCTCCAACTTCTAATTTTTAACGTCCAGTGTTTATTAGCGAGGCCCTCTCCGACCCTCTCGAGGCCTCGCTAATAAAACACTGGAAGTTAAAAATTAGAAGTTGGAGACCCCCTTTAAATAAAGATAATACATGTGGAAAAATATAGAATATGTTTGCTACCAAGAATACTAACCCTAAGTTATTCCTTAACCCTAACACTTACCCTAACTCTAAATCTAAAACAAAACCTAACCTAAAAGGTTTAGTTAAACAATATCTATTATAAAAGATAGTGGCGAACCAATATTCTACAATCAAAAGCAGAATTATTTGAATGAATATATTAAAGTTATACCTTTTCCATATATGTCATATGTAATAAGTGAAGGAAACAAAATCGTCTGGCTTTAATAAAGACAGTATGACATCTATTTTTGGAACATTACGACGTCGCAAAACAGACACCGGGCAGTTGACACCGGCTGCGATCAACAAAATCTAGTTCGGAACAAGTTAGCTCAATGTTACAAAATATAACTTTTCTGAAGATCTCTTTTGGTTCTTATTATGATAAATTAAATATCAGTTACTGAGACGTAAAATAAGAAATGCGAGGCGATGGAGAGGAGAGAAACTGGAAACGAGTAAGAAGAAGAAAACAAAACTGTGTATGAATAAAAGTGTTCAAGGAAAAAACAGCGAGAAAAGTACATGGCTGTCAATCCATGGTAGGATGAAGATTCTAGGTTGTGATCAAGAGATATATGCAGTAGTGGTTTGCTCAAAACATGTAAATACAATGTGTATTCAAACTGACGAACTTTTCTCTCGCTGTCCTCAGATGGCGCTCATTCGCTAAATCCTGAACGGGAAATCTGAAACGAACAAAGATTGGTTAATTAAACAAGAAATGCCATGATTTTGCCTATGTTTTAACAAATTTCAATATGCATATTTTAAGAATCATATATTTGATTAATTATACTTTTTCGACCACCCAAGTTTGGTTAATAAAACAGTAGTTTTCGATTCATTCTTTTTTCACTTGTTCTAATTTCAGTATTTATATTTTAATCTTTAAATTATCTCCCCTTTATAAACATGTGAGTTGAAGAGACATCCTTGAATAGTCTATATAAATAACTAAAAGAAAGACAAATCATGAAATGATGATTTTGTTAAACAATGTTAACATTTTCAGTATCAATATTATCACATTTATAAGTAGTGTTTTGAAATATTTATTAGATTTAACAATATATACTTTAATTAACCAAAATATTTATTAAGTCTTTAATAGAACCAATCTTAAAAAAAGATATTAACTTTGAGACAGTTTAGACAATTAAATGTAGAATAACTTAATAACAAATCTTGAAAACCTTCTTTCTTAAATCCAACAAGAAATTTCATTAAATTTATATTCAATATTGTTTCATTAATTGTTTAATTGAAGCTTTTATAAAAATCTTTCTGTATATAATTTGATAAAAAATATTTCTGTAGTTATTGATTTTCCTGTTTCAGGCCTTTACTTGTCACTGCCTGAACATCAGAAGCTACTAAATAATGTTCAAATGGAGGATCTTCCGCAAGAAAAGAGGAGTCTTTACATATTTAAAACAAATTCATGCAACAAGCCAGGCTTCCAAAAATTCATTCCTTCAAACTTTCAATCCATTGGAACCCTCATCAACTGAGATCATAGATGTTCGAACAGAGAAAGAATATTTAGTGGACCATATACCTGGCGCCATTAATTTGCCAGTGCTGTCCCAAGAACAACATGTTGATGTTGGAGTTCAATATTCCAAAGATGTGTTCAATGCAAGGAAACTTGGTGCAAAATATGTCTCGAGTAATATCAGTGCTCACATCGACAAGTATTTTGAAAACAAGGATGAGAGTTATTCCCCCTTGCTTTATTGTTGGAGAGGAGGTCAAAGGTCGAAGAGTCTTGCTCTTGTTCTCTCTGAAATTGGATTCAAAGTCTTTGTGTTGGAAGGGGGATATCGGACATACCGGAAGTTTGTAAGAGAACAATTGGACATTCTACCTAAACGTCTCAACTTCAGGGTTATTTCAGGTTCGTTACATTTGTGGAGACTGAAGCAAGTTATGATTTCATCCCTTCAGCATAGTAGACCCAGAGGGGTGTTCAGGGATTCAACCCCAAACCCTAATCCTTTGAATTGTTTTAGATCCTTTGATTCAACTCACCCTGCAAGTCCATACATGCTCCCTTTCCCATCAATAGCTACTTAGGCTTTGCTGCAATTTGTCTAAAATTTATTATTTTGTAACATCAATATCAACAATAAGTAGAAATATCTAGGACTATCAAGTTACTTAATACACTTAAGCATTCACATTCAGAAAAGTTTATGAAATATTCAAATCTATTGGCAAATTATCAAGAATTTTCTTTGTTAACAAGTTTTCTTTCTTGGCAGTCTGTCACTATTGCAGTCAATCTTAAATATGAGGTAAATCACTGATGTTCTCACATTTGTTTTACCTCTGACATTAGAGCTTATTTACCCTTATTTTTTAGGTCAGGTGCAGTGTTCATGGGAATATTTCAGTAATGTGCAAGGTGAACTGTTTTCTTAAATTCTTTGCATTGAGGTTGACATCATTCCATTTCAGGTCTCACAGGGACAGGCAAGACAATCCTACTCCGCAGTTTATCAGAAAGAGGCCAACAAGTGCTTGACCTTGAAGGACTAGCACGTCACAAGGGTTCTCTCCTAGGTTTGTGGCACCAGGAAATCCAACCATCTCAGAAGTACTGGGAAAGTCTTCTCAGGGAACATTTGAGTGAATTTGACCCAGAGAAACCTGTTTGGGTTGAGTCTGAGAGTGTTCAAATTGGAAAGGTTATGATTCCTACATGTTTGTTCTGTAAAATGAATGAGGGGGATCGGTATGACGTTTCATTGCCAATGAACGAACGAGTAAAACATATCATAAATGATTATCCTCATTGGACAAACGATGTTGAAGCTTTACGTGAGGTCATGCAACCTCTTGCAAAGTATCATGGGAAGAAAAAGTTGGAACATTGGTTCAGGCTTATGGATGAAAGTAACTTTGAGGAGTTTGTGGAGAGTATTTTGCAAGATCATTATGATCCAACATACACAAAGTCTCAAGCCAAAGCCAAGTCTAGTCATTGTCAAGTTAAACAGTTTGAGCTCAACAATCTTGAGAAAGAATCTATTGACAGTTTTATAAGTCAAGTCTTATCATAATAAAATAAAGATTGATAAAGGTTGTGTTATTCAATTTATTTGTATATCTTTTCACAAATATGTAACCTCAACTCTAGAGTAAGACAGATATTAGAGTTTTGCTCTTTTGTACTTGATTTACAAATTAATGTGCAAGAGCCTCTACGTATCCTTCCCATTTTTTACAGGAAAGCACATAGATAATATTCTTGACAATAAGAATAATGTCAAATATTACACTGACATTTTCAATTTACTGCTCCATATAAATCATGTTGAGTGATTGATATCTTAGATTGGTATTTTGCATGGCAATAGTTTGTTGCAATAGTCTTTTGCATGGCAAGAGTTTGTTGCAATAGTCTTTGCATGACAATAGTTGGTTGCAATAGTCTTTTGCATGGCAATTGTTGGTTGCAATGGTCTTTTGCATGGCATTAGTTTGTTGCAATAGTCTTTTGCATGGCAATTGTTGGTTGCAATGGTCTTTTGCATGGCAATAGTTTGTTGCAATAGTCTTTTGCATGGCAAGAGTTTGTTGCAATAGTCTTTGCATGACAATAGTTGGTTGCAATAGTCTTTTGCATGGCAATAGTTTGTTGCAATAGTCTTTTGCACTGACATTTTCAATTTACTGCTCCATATAAATCATGTTGAGTGATTGATATCTTAGATTGGTATTTTGCATGGCAATAGTTTGTTGCAATAGTCTTTTGCATGGCAAGAGTTTGTTGCAATAGTCTTTGCATGACAATAGTTGGTTGCAATAGTCTTTTGCATGGCAATAGTTTGTTGCAATAGTCTTTTGCATGGCAATTGTTGGTTGCAATGGTCTTTTGCATGGCAATAGTTGGTTGCAATGGTCTTTTGCATGGCAATAGTTGGTTGCAATAGTCTTTTGCATGGCAATACAGTAGAACTCGGATACAACGAACTCCAAGGGACCAAAGAATTTTGTTCGCTATATCCGGTGTTCGCTATACACATATAATTTTAATGATATTATATAGGGACGGGACTTGAAAATTTGTTCACTATTGGTTATATCCGATTGTTCGCTATATCCGTGTTCTACTGTAGTTGGTTGCAATAGTCTTTTGCATGGCAATAGTTGGTTGCAATAGTCTTTGGTATCACAATAGTTGGTTGCAATAGTCTTTGGTATCACAATAGTTGGTTGCAACATTCTTGTGTCACAATAGTTGGTTGCAACATTCTTGTGTCACAATAGTTGGTTGCAATTGTCTTGTATCACAAAAGTTGGTTGCAAAAGACAATCACTATCAAAATAGTCCAACCAGAGTCAAGTCTCCTTTCTTCCCAATGAAAATGGATTGTAGTGCAGTGCGTGTAAGGTTCAATTGAATGTTACCATGATATTAGTACAATGAAACCCTAAATTGTTGAGTTATTCTACACTATTCCAAAGAATCTAAGGATCATTTGTTTATTGCCCTTGAAATACTAGTACCTTGTTAATGAGCACATTGCAAAAGCAAAATCTTGCTGAAATATTGGACTCAAATACTGAAATGATGTAGTTTCTGTATTGAGCTTTGATGAGAAAAATATAACAGTTTATAGCAGTAGTCACCAAAGATATTTTCATTGAATTAATCAAAGGTTAATCCCGATATTTCTTAAAATACGGCATGTTTTCATGTCTGAATGGATTTCAATAATCAGTGTGATAATTTTTTGGATACAACCTTTGTTGTAACCAGTAAAATTCTGTTCAAATTGAAAATGCAAGCAAAGATGTTTATATTTCATTTTATTTTATTAAAAACAATCCACATCATGCATATTGTAGTTAACAAGTATACTAAAGTTAATATACACACATATTTTCATATTAGAAGAAAATATATTGTTGACATTAAGTTTCCCTATGTATTTACCTAAATCCCAAGAGAAAATGAATGAGTTTATCAATATTTCTGTGTCATTTAACAAAAGAACATTCTTCTTTTATGACATTCTAAATTATTATTACTTTTTACTGTTTCAGTTCTGTGATGTCAGTGCATTTAATTAATGCTTATATATCCAAAGTTTAAAAACCCCAGGACAATAGGCTTAAAATGAAGAAGGCGGACAGTTTCACAATGGGTTCATTTGACATTATTTTCTTTGAATTATCATCATTTATTTATACTACAGACACAAAGTAGGGGAACTGATGAAAGCACAATGAATGTAGTGCCAGATGGGATCCATTTATCACCTTTATCAGTTTGTCTGTTAATTGACATACTGTCTCAGAGGCGTTTTCAGTGTTAATCTTTATTGTGAGTTTTCCAATTAGTGGATAAAGATCATCTTCACTGCATATGTGAATCACATACTGTTTAAGAAATACCGGTAAGTATAATTTCATCGTGATTGATCAATGCATTTAAGTGCAATGTCGCCCAAACTTAAGCTGCATACAAGTTCACAGTTCCCTTATTTTTAGTCGGAAGTATTTTTATGCAGTTTGGGAATAACTACATCATGCAATCCAGACATAACATCCCTTATGTCATTACCTACTAATTACATCAATTCTGATTCAAATTTCAAAATGATAATCACTAAACAATAATCTTTAAAAAAATTCCTCGATCAAATTAAAATAAATATTTTACAAAGAATTTTAACAGAAAGAACATAACAGAACAAATAATAAGGTTATACAGGGATATAAATTGTACATCAGGTCAAACGTAATTAAAACATTAATCATGGTATAAAATGAGTTTGAAATCAAACCAATTGCACGTATAAATTTACTAATTGGGCAGAGAAAAAGACAACTTTATGAGGCGACAAACCATTATTGGATCTTATTATACTATTTATCGAGAATTGCCTCATTAATTCAAATCAAAGTTTGTACACAATAAAATTTCAGCATCATCTCCTTGAATGATGCTGTCCAAGTCCTCCATTAATCTTAAATATGTGATCCCTCTTCAAAAGAACCTTCAAAATTGCAGCGATATTCTTGCAGTCATCTGAAAAATATAATTTTGCATGTTCTCAATTATGTCTTCTTCAATCTTTGGTTTTCTATGATAATTTCAAAGCAGCCCTTTTTATCATTTTATGTAAATGCTTTAGAAAATGTGATTTCTTACAAAGTCACAAGAATGATAAAAAATAATTTCCTCTTCATCTTTGTATTTTATATGTATTACACTTTACAAGCCTCAATCAATTTATTGATGGAAATATTTTGTGGGAAAAATATAATTTAAAAAACTTGATAAGAATGCATTACCAATTCCACTGTGGTGTCGGCCGACATGTTTCAGTTTCATCATGGACAACATTGGCATCATCCCCTTTGGGAACACTCCAGTTACTTCAACAAAACTCTGGAAATAGAAGTTATTTTTTCTTTGAGCCAAACTGACAATCAGAAACGCAGAGAAGTACAAGAAAGGTTCTGGCTGATTTTAATGAGATTGAGGAAGTACCTTGATAAAACTATAGAAAGATAAGTATATAACTCCAAGTGATCACTGTATATATTTTTTTTTTTGTCATATCTTTATTTGTAATGTTCCTGTACCACCAATGGTGGTTTGTTGGAATAAAGAATTGAATTGAATTGAATTGACTATCAATGATTGATGGATTGTGATGAACCTTGCACTTTCATATTACTATTGGAAATCGTATTGCTCACCTTCTTAATGTTGATCCATTGATTGAAGAATGCAGCTGGTTTGATGTTGAAATATGTACACTGGGTCGGAAGACTAAAAGATAAATAACAAAGGCACTGACAAAAATGTTCTTGCAGTAAAATAAATGGGATCTCCCAAAAAAAACCATCATTATGATTTTTATCCTATTTGTTTGTAAGACTCTTGGATATAGTCATTGCCCTGTCCCAGCTCATTGAAATTTGGATCACTCAGCATGTGTAGCTGTACCTTTTGGGATTTTAAATTCTTCGAAGTTTGTATTTTCTGCGTTTTTCATGGAAACAGTACTTCAAAAGAATAAGACCTAGTTCATTTCTTATATGGCTCATAGTATAAACATGTGCCTTTTGATATTTTTATTTTGGCCGTTAATGATAATTCAACAATAAACAGACCAGTTAAGCAGCCGGTTGGCCTGGGGGCCCGACCCCCATTATTTTCATGACCAAAGATTTCATACTCCAACACAAGAGAAAATTACTTTGTAGCTGTATGTGAAGATTTACACTTTCCTCTTGCAAGACCCCGGTCTTCTGGGCTTAGAAACGGAAAACGTTGCCCCTCCCACTTTTGTACAGAACAAAATCCAACAAATTGATTCCGAAAATGTACCCCCTGACCCAAGCATAAATCTCTTCCTATACATCACATTTCATAGATTTCTGCATTACATGAGTCAAGGGGTGACAATATAGGCTTTGTCTGAAGGATCTTTGTTCCCAATACTTACAGGTTTCTCAGATCCCAATCTCCACAAGTGACGAACGCTGAGGTTTTGTCTCCACCTATCAAGCCTTCATTCTTCATCCAAGTATCAAACATCTTGAAAGAAATAGGAAATTATATACTATACAAAATGTGGTAGGACATAAGGAGTTTCTAACCTCAAGAATGGAAAACAAGTTCAATTTTCCAGGAACACAATCTTTTATTTTACATTATGTATCCTTTTCAAGAAGGGATGAATGCATGTCAAACATTTTTACAAAAACAATCCAAACCCTAAACTTGTATTCACTCCACTCCTCTTTTACAATAAAACTCCTAATTGGTTCATACAATTATAGACTCTATGCAAAGGTATTAATATCACCTGCAAAACTTCTTCCAAATGAGGTTTTCCATCCACCATGTCTTGAATTATTCCAGTTAACTGTCAAAAGAATGATAGATCAGAAGAGATTTCCTGTTTAATCAAAACAAAAGTTGAAATAATTGTTCTAAAATCCAACACAAATAAAGACACTAGTTTGATCTATCATTGCAATGTCTATCTTCATTAATTCAAATTTAATTTCATCATAGTATTTACATTTGAAGTTAACTATACACCCCATAATCTGTAAACTTAATAAAATATTTCTCACTGCTTATAAACTTTAATTGACAAATTGCACTTTGGACTTGCTAAATCTTCAAGTTTATTCTATTGGGTTTTGTTTGTTAACAGAATATACTGACCTCTATACAAAAGGGGGACAACTCCCTGTGGGCCCTTGGCTGGACATACTGATGAAATGTAGATTCTATGTTGCCTGTCTTTGCATTCACTTTCAAACAAGGAAATTCAATGATTTCCTTGAAAATAGAAAGGTTAAAAGTCTGTTTTAAGAATAAATTCCATGATTTATTTTCTTTAAATTGAGCTATTTGATCTGTAGCTCATCAATCATTATTATTTATGATATGATGTAGACACCTTCAAAACGAATAAATGCAATAAATTATCAAATACAATAATAATCTGCTGATCAAGGTTATCATTGCAGTAATGGATGATGTTATTTCAATAACCCTTTGTATTTGTAACTGGTAATAAATGCCTCTACTGTTACAGTCACGCTATCCTCTCTTGTATAACTGTGACATTTTTATTTTACATCTGTATCATTAATATTTGCACAATATTTTGCCATTAATTATATACTAAAACTTTTTCTTTGTGTTTAACAACAAAGAAAAAGAGTACCTCATTGTTGTTTAATGTGGTGTTAGTTTATTTGCATTCAATTGTACTTCAGTTTACCAATCTGATATTGTGTTACAACAGTTTCATATGATTATTCTGGTTATTTTATAACAACACATAATCATATATTCTGCCATTTCATCATTGGTTATTTTTTAAGTTTTTTAGATTTATTTTACTTGAGTCTCCTAACCCACCGTCAACATGTCTATGAACCCCCAGTGTCTACAAAAACACCCTAGTGACACCCTTCATAAATAGCTGAAAAAAATAAGATCGAATTCTGAAACCGATTACAAAAAAAAAGAGGATATAAAACCTGTGGATTAAGTTGTCTTATATCGTCACATGTTGCTTCAAAATCTAGCACCAGAAAAAAATCAAATTTCTGCTGAACCGGTTCTGGTTGTATGAATGTTGCCATTTTTCTGCCTGTAAGTCTAACTCTATTTAAAGTACTGACAGTTCTATGAATACACCTTGTTGTAAATGTAAATGAAACGAAACCGAACATGTTTCATGTTTACATGTTGTGTAAACTTCCGTGTCAACACCGCGACGAGCGATGCCTAAATTTATATTTAGAGTATGTAGCATGCAATGTGTGGAATCAACTCATTAAACTACAACTTCTTTATCAATGCGCTGCGAAGGTAGCGGGAACCCAGTTGTATGAGATAATAGTATCTTCACAACAAATTCTATTTCTGTGATCTGAACCAACCCTCTCGTGACCTTCGTTGATTACTACTACTAATAACTACTAAATATTCCAAATTTTTATTGGGAGGGGGGGGGGGGATCTCGAATATAACCCTTGCTTTTAATACCTATCAACCTTTCTGACATTTTTTTATCAAATAATTTGAGTCATCGTTTACTGTTTTGTTACAAATTACTTTCAACATTAAAACATTTTCAAATTCCCTTTGCATTTATTTACAATATATTCAAAACAGTCTTATTGAAATAAGACCGAAGCTTTTATGCACATACTCTCCATAACACAGTACAGTCATTTAGATATTATTTTATGCAATTGTCGCCAAAGATAACTGGTTTGTGAATCAAATAGACCATTAACATGACAATATGTAGAAATAGAAAATCTAAACAAATAGCAGATATGATATTCACTATCTTGCAGAATAAGGGAGTCTATTAATTTATACATTTAAACTCTGTTTCGTAAAAGAAACAAAAGGGTCAATGTCTTAACTAAGTATTATATTAAAAAATCGTAACATGCATCATTAAATTCATTTTTTATATACAATCAACGAAAACGTAGTAGGTCGCGATGGAGAAAAACTCTGTAAAGTTAATCTGTACAGGCGAAAGTCCTAAGTAGAACTTATCATATCATACTATGACTTTAGTATCTCCCACATAGGACTCAGTATCTCCTAAGTAGGACCTATATAAGTTCTATCAATCTTGTACATAAACCACCCTCTCTCTGTCTGTACCATTATGCTTGAATTAGATACAATAAACTTAACTATTTTTTTAAGTTTTGAAGAAATATTTTTTGCAGAGAAAGTGCAAAGGGCTGCTGCAGCTTCATCTTTTTCTCCTGATTTTTAAAGTCTCAAATCCAACCTTCGAGGACGTCCTTTTATACGGCCGATAAGTTGATTCATTAGGGTGGGGGATTGGGTCCCAAAATATAGACAGTCATATTTTAGACACTTGAGTCGGGGATAATTACCACAACACCCATGGCCGTTACCCGATGGGGTTGTTTAAAGGATAGCCAGGAACGAAGATTCAAACTCAATGGAATTGTAGGTCTAAATATTATTTCCACAATAGATCTGCAATTCTTTACCAAAGGTATACCGATTTTATTTAAATCATAAGATAAGATATTACCCAAAAGGGAATTCTTCTTACATCCAACTAAGCATAACATGATACATGTAAAACAATAAGAATTAAATATTATGGAAGGATTATGCTATACAATACAATATATAGATACAAATAACGACACACATACATATTTATAAACCGGTAATAATACAAGCCGCACAGGCACAGTTTTGAGATATATCATTAAAAATGTTCAGAACTATTACCAACGAAGAGGAAACGTTAAGCAATTGATCATAAGTTGATCTCATTTTATGTTTTCAAGGAATTGATGTGAACTTTTTTGTGTGCCTTGTACCTTTTAAACCGTCCTTATTTCATCATTTCCCACGTTCGACTGTCGGTATATCTATTAACATGGAAAGACTCAAGTATCAAGGGGTATTTGTCATAAACACGAGTCCTTTTAGCAGATAATGGTAATTTGACAAGGATATTAGTTACAAATATGTTTTACAAAATCATATCCATTGATATTCCATGTCATTCAGTTCGTTTCGACAGAGGTTTTCGTGTCCTTATTCGCAATATAATATGTGAACGGAAAATAGCACATTTAAAATAAATGACGAATTCGCATAAATTAAAGCCAGTCATGCTTCAATAAAGGTTTAATCAATACAATTCTACAAAAAATATATTTGGGACTAATGTAAGAACAGTAAATCAGTTTTTAATCAATCAAATTAAGAACAAAAATGACATCATCGCACATCGTCCAACAGAGGTCTCTGTCATCAAAAATGGCGACGTAATATTTAGAGTAGAATCAACATCACACTCGATTGCGTCAGAGAATTGGATTTTGTAGGGTACCAGGCAGTGCCTACTATAACCAAACATGTTGCTTCAAAAGGTGAGACAACCATTCAGCTATTAACAACATTTAAAACGCGATCTTTTTACTTGTTGGCGAAATACTATAGCATTGAAAGAGACTTCCTCGACCCTGTACTGATCATCATGTCAACATTGACGTTTGTCGGGGAATTAAATATGGAAATATTAGTGATATCAAACTAGTAATTAAGTTTATATCTGAACTTCTCTTCATATTTAAGTTGAATTATAAAACAGAGGTAACTGATTACAGACAATTGTAAATCGATCTCTGTAAATACACTTTGTTTTCAGATAAAATTCTCATATTACTGTCCACTTATTTCTTCTCACATATTTTAAGGAGAGGATTAAATTATTTTTAAAATGTCAATTATTCTCTCCCAATGTTTGGGAAAATGTGTTAAAAGGACTCTACCCTTTCCTTGATTAATAATAATATGTGTCTCAAAACAAACATGTCTTTGGCAGATCACAACAGTGTAAACAATTATTTGATAAAATGCCTACAGCAGTCTACTAAGCTACCATTCAGGAAATATTTTCTTAAAAGTCACAATCCAACCAAAGTTTTCCTCCTTATATCGAGTTTATTTTGAAGATTTCACTCTTGATAAACAACGCACTTATGACTTCCCCACAGCTTAAAATTCATACAATGAAGGTAGTCAGTTGACGTTGAATTATGCACAAATTATGTTAGTATCAAAGAATCCCAAAATAACTAAATGTTACAAGGAAATAAAGTTTTTTTTTTTTTCACTCATGAAATTTCTTTCTTATCTTGCCGAAAAGGAAAATGGAGAAAAATACATCTCGGCTTTTAAGTAACCTAACAGGGGATATGTAGTATTGTCTTGATGTTCTCTAATGATTGTATACCAACTGCACCAATCTGAATATCTTTAGACATGTAGAATAAATACTAATCATATTTTTTATCCCGATTGTTTTGGCGATCAGTGATAAGCAATAGATATCACTTAAACAATAATCACATCAAGATTACCGTAACAGAGAATATGCATGCATGCCATGACTTAAATGATATCAGAACATTTCTAAAGATTTTAACTCCTACATTTTGAAAACAAGTTCTTTTTGATGCATGACATTTAAAGTCTCTATATTGGCAACCAGGTTAGGACTTGCTCAATGCTGTCTGGGGTTTTTTTTCACAACAATTAATACAAGACATCAGCTCTTTTATAAGAAGTGTTATAGGAGTATCAGTCTGATAAAGCTTTATTAATCACTTCGACCTATTTCTGACTTTATGACACAAGTCATATTTCAATATTTTGTTCAATTTTGCTTTAACGTTTTTTATGATATTGATAGGACTCTGGTATAAAAAATTCCAAAACCCTCTAGGAATGAATTAAGTTATAAATGTGATTGTGATTATTTTATTAATTTAGAGACAGGTGCTTGTTTCATAATTCCACTTGTGTACACCCCTCTAACAAAACTTACTATTTACATGTATGTTTCTATATGTTTACTTTTATTTTCTCTCATTCACAATAATCTAAGGGGCCGAATACTGCAATGTTAAGCATGTTCAGCTTCAAATCAGGAAGCCTGGGGTCTGAATTCTGCCGGGGGCTCGGCAACTTTGTCTGCATCTTCCTACGCAGAGCCTAAAAGGCAAGTTTCCAAACTGTCATTTTATGCCTTGCTGCATAGCCTTGAGTTTTCTGTGCTTGCTCTCTACTCTGTAGGGGCACTATAGCAGCACAGAAAAGTAAAGTCTCTGCAGCAAGGCATAAAATGACAGTTTGGAAACTGGCCTTTTAGGCTCTGCGTAGGAAGATGCTTTGTCTGCAGTAGAGAACTGTTTTACATGCAGTAAGGTTTGGGTACAATGCTACATTGAGTTTTACCGCAGCACGACCCATGGTTTGCTAGGTTTCACTGCAATGCTTATCCACAATAGTGTTGGGGGCTTTCTCACTGCAGTAATGCAAACAGCCGTGTTATCACTGAAATACTCTTTGAGCATCACTTAAACCTTTATCAGTTATCACCTCACTCTCCTAACAACAATCTGCAAACTGTTTGACAATGCTTTTTCTCTCACAAGTTTGAATGAATTCTATGTTGCTTTATTTACTAACAAAATAAATTGTAATGAAACCTTAAATCAAAAGGTTTGAAAAAGTGATCAGAATAATTTTTAAAATTCAAAATTGAAAACAATTCTATCATCCATGTTGTTTTTTGTGTCATATGTCTATTGATCTGATTTCTTTGTTGGTCAGAACAAAATTAATTTTAAGTTTTGAACAAATAATTAAAAAATCAAAAAGAAAAAATGCTTTAATATCTATGTTGTTTTTTGTATCATATGTCTATTAATCTGATTTGTTCTGCCTCCTGCATTCTTTTTATGATTTATTTTCTATTTTGTTGCAGTAACTTCTAAATTGTCAGTAATCAGCCATGGATTTTGTTGATTTGGACAAAGTTCTAGATGAGTTTGAAGAAGAAGGTAAGATTGATTGAAGAGAATTTGCTTACAATACTTTATCCTTGCATGGAGCTTTGATTGTGTTTTGTAACAATAACAGTTAGCTACTTATAATGGACAAGTAACGTAGGAGTGAAATAGTACAATTTAGATAAATTGAAGAGAATTTTCTTGTAATACTTTAGTACTTGCTTTGACCTTTCATTGTTTTGTGTAACACTAACAGTAAGCTTCTTATGATAGACAAAAAGTAGAAGAAAAAAAAATAAGTAAACCTAGCCTCAATATTACCCGTTTAAGTCTAGAAAGGTCTAGTAGAGGGTCACGTCAGCCCACGTATAGAAATTGACCAATCAGAACTCATCTTACCAAGCCACGATAGTTTGCCTTAGCATGTATCACGTTGGAGGGTCATAGGTTGCAGAAAGGTCGGCTGTCGCAACCCTCTACTTGTTCTTTCTAGACTCAATATTGGAATGAAACGGGTAATATTGAGGCTAGGTTTACTTAGACTGAGGAAAAAGTAAAAGTAAAAGTGAAACGATATACCTTAGCCTCAGTTCAATATGTATTGCAGTACAGAGGCCTTAGTTATGAACATTTATGTTCAGTAATTGAGAATTTAGCTACTCAAATCACAACAGAAAACATTTTCCGCTGAAAATAATGAAAAAAGGAGAGAATTAGATAGAATTAAATAACATTAAAATGGCATTGGGAATATATACCGAAAACACAATATAAGCCATTCACCGAACCGAAAACAAATTTTCTGCGGTTCAACTACTGAAGTTGTTATCCGTTTCACCCCTTACTGAATTTTGTATTATCATTATTTCCTTATGATCTTGTAATAGAAGTTCTGAACAGTTGAGTAGTACCACAAACTATGTAACCCGATACTCCTTCATCATGATCTTCATGGTATGTTTGTCACTTCTAAAGTTAAGTTCTTTCAAAGAGCTTTCATTAGTTGAAGGTAATTTCCTTGTCTGCATACAAACATTAACACATACACGCTCCGTTTTGATTTTTAGGGCAAAACCGTTTTCTAGATCCTTATCTATACTATTGAGTCTGTAGTCTTGCAAACTTCCTTCTATCTTTGATCAGTAATAAATGAATATAGAAATGACAAATCATCATGCCCTGAAGTTAATATTATATTTTATTTGCTATTTCAGTTCTACTAAATTCTACAAAGCCTTATGAGCTAAAGAGCCAATGGCTTTATCTGCATTGTCATGTTATTTGTGATGTTGGAAACATGTTTCGTGTAGTTTTCTGCTATCTCATGTTTTTGTCAAGCATAGATCAGTCTCTAGAATCATATGCTATAGTTAGTCTTACTTTATGACAAACTGAATATGTAATACATATAAAAACATGTCAAAATATCAGATAAGGCATCAGGGTTTGAAATTAGCACTAGCCCGGTAGCCCATGGCTAGTGCAATAGATGCTGGACTAGTAAAGTGCAATGACTGGTAGTCCGAAGGAATAGATGAATTTGAAGAAAATATGATTATATCGGTGTAGTTGGCTAGTCAAAATGTCTCTCAGGAATGCACTAGTTCAAATGGCTAGTACACAAATTTCGACCCCTGAAGTATAATATTAATTACTTAATAATCAGTGAGAAACATTTTGAAACTGAATTGGAATTTGTAAAATGAAAATTAATCCAAAAATTTAATGAAGCTTTAAATCAACATTAGGATAATTTTTCTTCAATGCTGTAAAAAAAGTGAAACCATATATAATCCTTTTTATTCACTATGAACTTTTTTAAACCCAGAAATCAAAACATTACATGTTTAAGGCTACGTTTATGTCATAAAAGATGAAGAAGTTGTTGTTTCCATGACGACAGTTTTAATGATATTGATTAGTGACGTGACGTGACAGTAGAACACAGCGATCTCCGATATAATTAAGTTAATCTACTCAGCTTCCCAGTCACATTCTGTCACTCTGTAGGACATCTTGCTTTGACATGCAATTGAGCTTGTACATTACAAATTGATGAATCGTCAATTGTATCTGTGATATATATGTTTGATGTATTGATGATAGTGTTTATAATCCTGTTAAACCTGACATTAAGTATCGGTAGACTAACATTTAGTCTCAGAAATATATTTTTATTGACAATATTTTTAAACAACTCATGTATTATAACAAAATTGAGTCACGAAGATGCTTTAACTTTGACTAAAGCTGAGTGATCTAGACTTGCTAAACTTTAGAAGACTTGGTTGGTCGTCATTTGAATATTTTTGCTTTAGGGTCTGGATGACAGACTAAGTTTAGGTTGAGGCTTGTTATTCCTCAGGAAAAGGTACAGGAATATATTTGATATTCTCTATATCACAATGTTGTAGAGACACCCAATGAGTTGTTGGGGTTGTATGTTAAGTTTTATGATTGATTGTCAATTCATTGAGAGTGGAAAAAATGTTATTTGGTTTAATAGATTCATATAACTATATATGAAGGTACAAAGTCGCAGTTCTGATCATAAACTTGAATTGAAACTCGTAAATTAGTCAAACTGGAAAAAACATGTTCAACCATAATAAATTATTTTTGTAAACAATAGGACCATACTTTGTAAGGTTTTATTAGCATTATCAGAAAGAAAAGAATGACACATATCAGTTGTCATTAAACTCTTGTATTAAACAAAGGGAGTTTAAACTGAAAATTGTTATGTTATACATTTTCTGTTTTTCTTTTAAAATAAATGGTAGGCAAAAATTGTAAAGCAATTTTAATATAGGTCTATTAATTAACTGTTATGTCATAACAATTTCTTAAAAGTCTAAATTTGTCTTTAAAAAATTCCTACAGACTAAACCATTTTCCTCAGAATTCCAAACTGAAATAACATCATGCTTTGAACCGTAAATAACTCTTGAGATTAAAGGCATCGCTTGTGATTGCATTCATAAAAATGATCATGGCCTATAATGTGATCAATATAATAATCACTGATCACGGATATCTGCCCTAATTCTCCTACGACCCATCTATATACATAATGCTCATAGCAGCTTTATAGAAGTTCCTGCCTCGTAGAGTGGACGTGTTTTCATGCTCTCGTAATGTTTCTATTCTGGAGATGGGGGAACGTTAATCTGTTCTTTCATGGTAAGAGTTCTCTAGATTGAAGGTCATCTTTTCTTTTGGTTTGTCAATTTAGTTTTCTACAGTTTCAAAAATCTGTTTTTTAGATAATTTGTCACAAATATCCGATAAAAGATTACAAATTCATTTGATGAATTACTTATTAATTATCAAACAGTATTGATGTTATTTTCATTATTATAAAACTTTAATGGAGAGGGGAGTATGATATCAGTTTGGTCAGGTGTTATGGTTTATTTCATTATCAGAAAATTAACCAGCATTTGATCAAACAAATTCAATAACAAAGGGCTAGTCAGTCTACTATTTAATTCACTGGTTGACTTAACTAAGAAGTTGGGGTTCCTGGTGGTCATATATCTAAATGCATTCTTGATTATATATGGGATATTAATAAATAACAAAAATATCATAAAAGAAGTTATGACAAGGCAGTTTCCTTCTTGCCTCTTTGAAAGCTGCAGTTGATAATGAATGTTTTGCAAAAGAATTTGTAAATCTGATCTAAATGCCATGCCAGAAAGATTCAATAGTCAATATTTTTCCCATCCATTTGGGTGTGGTGCCTCTGTGATATTTATGATGATCCCAAATCGGCTAAAAGCATCACTGTTTACGGTTATCAATTCATGGATATTTTTAGATGCGAACTTTGTATGAATTATGAGAGAGGGTTTGCTTTCTTCGTAAACTTTTCAATTAATAATGTTTTTGCGCAATTCATTATAATTATGTTTTTTTATCAGAATTGAATCCTAATATAAAATTGTTTGTTTATCTAAAGACTTACAAATCTCTTTTACAGAAAAGGCTGCTGACTCTTTGACCCCCGGCCAGGAAGTACGGCCGAGTGGTTACTCAGACTTCGTTGAGTCGCGGAGAGACAAGCCATGGGAGTCTGTGTCCGAGATCCCCGTAGCCGGGAATGGCATCCATTCTGGATACG
Source organism: Steromphala cineraria (assembly GCA_916613615.1). Lineage (NCBI taxonomy): Eukaryota > Metazoa > Mollusca > Gastropoda > Trochida > Trochidae > Steromphala > Steromphala cineraria. Next base: position 22,669,786 of record OU744722.1, on the reverse strand, counting down.
GCATCACCGGGAAAGGGGTTCCGGGAGGGTCTGTGTATGACTACGACATCCCGTATGACGCTGGAGGGAGGAATACAGAGTACATAGAGTCTGCCCATCTGCCCAATCTCAAGAAGAACGTGTCTAATATAGAGTATGGCAAGGGAGACTTGAATCTAAGCAACAGTTTGGACAACAGCGCCAGTTCTACTCTGGACAGTTTGCAGAATCAGAAGCTGAACGATGCAGGACATGAGAGTGATCTTTACACAGAACCTGACTCTGGTTTGACTTTATCCACTTCAGGCCAGGCTGAGAAGGAACTCTTGAATGATGCTGTGCATGACGACTTTATATTCTCAAGACACAATGGCATGAGCCATGAAGACTACCGGAGTGTCGAGAAAGGGCTGAAGGCTTCCCAGGTCATTGCAGTGCAAACAGACGCTCTTACACCAAGGACTGAGAAAGAGTTGTCCTCAGTTCCGTTTCCAAAGTCAGACATTATTGTGGATGGGCATGAGACTGCCAAGTCCTTGTCTAGTTATGATTCCTACAGTGCGTCTGGAGTGTCAGACAGTTGGAATAACGACCCCCAGCTGGCCTATGCAAAAGTTGAACCAGTTGAGGGTAAGCCTGACGTACAGTCTATGAATGTGAATGAGAGAGCATCGGATGAGATTAAGTCTAGTTTTGATGGTCAGTCTATTAATGGTGTTGACAACAGCCAGGTGGCTGCTGTTGGATTCGGTGCTGTGACAGACAACATCAATGAAGATGAGATCAATAAGTATCTAAACTCTGACATTACTGACCATACACTAAACCTTGAAACCAATGACACTAACCAAGACAGACAAAACCTTGTGTTACCCGACAATGGTATGCAGAACCCAGACATAGTGCTTGACGTAGGGCGGAGTGAGAACTTGAAATCACAACAGGGAAACGATGTGCAATATTCCTCTGGTCCTGCTTCCAATAGTACAAACATTCCTGCCTCGGAGGGTCAGGGAAATAGCTTGAGATTCCAACACCTGCCCAATATCTCTGCAGATACCGGGTCAGATTTGCAAAGAAGTGCTGTTGTTGATGCAAAAGCAACTGATTTAACACTAGAAGTGTCCAAACAGATTTCATCAGAAGAGTCCTCACTGAGTGATGTCAGAGAGAGTTCTTCTGGGCGGTCATCAGAGTCGAGTTCCAGTCCAAGTGACCAGGGAAGTCCTCAGACTCTGGGGATAGGGGCACGACCCAAAGATCCAGTGGCCCTGAAGACAAACAGACCGAACAGTTTATTAGGTCTTTCAAAATTGAGTATGGACCCTGGCTATAACATTGTACATGAGGTTGTTGAAAACACAGACTCGACCCAACAAGGAGCTACAAATTCAAACACAGAGGTGAGTGAGAGTGTTGCTGAAAGCTTTATGCAGTCAACTGTGGCAGGGTCGTTGTCAGCTCCACCTCCAAGTGTTGAACAGAAACATTTGACCAATCTGGAGATCCGTCAACAGATAGAACAGGAGCAAAAGCAGAGGATGAACAGTGGTCAGGGAGGTTCTTCTGATGCTGGACAGTTGGGCATGTCCAGTGAAAGTGGTCAACCTAGTCAGCTGGGAGTCAGCAGTGAAAATGGACAACAGCTTGGGCTTGGACACCAAGGACAAATGAGCATGCCAAGTGCTGTTGGACAGTTAGGACCTTCTGGTGAATTTGGACAACCAAACCTGACCACTGCAAATCAACAACAGATGGGGCTGACCACAGAACAGGGTGTTTCGGGGCCAGGTACACATTTGGGGGGAGTGTCCAGTGCTCCTCAGGACATTGTTTCAACTGACCCAGGTCCAGGGGGCGGGACGACGATGGACGATATGCCAGTGATGAGACGGGGAGAGGAGCAGTTCACTCAACCAGGGCTCGACCCTCAAACAGGTGAGATTTCATGTCATTCAAAAGTCTTTAACTTTAGGTTAAAGGATAACCATTGCTGTCCTGTTAACTACATTTTTTTTCATTATCTATGTGTAAGGCATTGTATGATTTAAACATATAATGTATTTATTGAGATTGTATTCTCTCTGAAATAGATCTTTGACTTTTTGTTTATCACTTTCTTTCATGAACTTGTCAATTGAAAACACATTTCAAATCATTTAAATTGTTTAAACATGCTTGATAATCTTTTGTGGCTAAACGATCAAGTCAGAATGTTAGAAAATCAAACCAAACGGATACATTCCAAGAATGCAAACAATGTGATGAAAACTTCAAATGAAGACCTCAAATAAATAGCTTATTAAAAATCCAATACTTATGAAACAATATTTCTGTAGTTAACATAACCCATCTTCCTCCAGGTATTCCCCCACGTCCCCACTCCTGGAGCCCAGGGTCAGGTCAGATAGCACCCCCAGGGAAACTGAAGCGCCCCACAAGTCTAAACCTGCCGCCCCGGGGAGAGTTTGGCACGGCGGGGGACAGGTCCCCGGACACAGGGGGGAGGATGAGGGGCGTCGGCTTGATGCAGACCGATCAGATTCCTGAAGAGTCGGAACAGTCTGACCTCTCAGGTGTGTTTTTCTCATTGACTATCTCAGTGCATGAACTAAGATGTTTTACAGTGTTTGCCTTCATGTTTGGCCTTGGCGTCATTTAATCTTTTATAAGTAGGATGCCTTTACGGTGTTAAGGGTCCTGTTCACATCAAAATGACCTTCTTTTCTGATCACTGTGGATCAACGCCCGCTTTTATTAAGGAAATTACGATTTTGGTCTATGTTGGTTTGTTTATAATTTCGATGTCAACTGTACCCTATTCCCAGGATATTTCAAAATAGACAGCTTTGATAAGATCATATACTGCGACAAGAGTAACACTTTGTATCAGTATAAGGTCAGGCAAACAGATATGTTCCATTGTGTACATTTCATGGTTTTGATTTTGAGGATACTTTACCTGGAAGTAAAGCAAAGATTAAGTTTAATCAACTCTCTTTTCAACTATTATTCTTTCAAACACTTTTTCTCTATTTCCAGTGCCGGAGGAATACAGCGAGGGAGATGGACGCCTGGAGGGGGCAGATGGGGGGGATCCTTCTTTCCTCCCGTCCGGCGAACCCCCTCCCCCTTCCATCATCCACTCTCACCTGGGTCGGGTCGCACCCACCTGGGTCCCCGACAACGAAGCTCCCAACTGTATGCAGTGCCAGGCGCGGTTCACCTTCACTAAGAGGAGACACCATTGCAGGGCTTGTGGAAAGGTGAGGTGGACAAATTAACCTTTTTACAGCATAAGTTTGCTTTAAGGTCTGATGAAAGTTGTGTAGAGGTGAAAGGGTCAAGAAAGGTTAGGGATTGTGAAATTTTAGGAAATGAAATTAAGCCTTGTAACCCTACAGTCAAGAAATCAAAAATGTATTTGCCACTGATTTCTTTAAGGATTGTGAAAAGACATTGAATGTTATATTTGGATATGTATATGGATGAGTACCAATATATAAGCCAATCTTTATCAATATTATTTATTAATTATCCATTCTTGTAAATAACCCCTAAAAAAGGTTGTTAATTCAGTATCTAAATGTTTGCACCTTGCATATTCTCTACTTTTAGACCATCTGTTTATTTTTTTAATCAAACAAGGATATTCAATTTCTATGATATGACTTTATTCCTAGTGAATTACTGTCTAGGATCTAGCTCTGTGATTGTTCTAAGTACCTGTTACAATTGTTCCTTTTCTTCAGGTATTCTGTTCCACCTGCTGTAATCAAAAGACGCCATTGCCTTATATGGACATGAAAGAAGCCCGGGTCTGTCAGCAGTGTCACACTCTCCTCCAATCAGGTGAGACTTGTGTATTCATACGCCAGCAACCCTTTTGTTTACGTCCCAACCAATAACTATGCAAGAACTACACTGTAGCAAATTTACCTCAGATCTATAATAATACTTAAAATCAAATGTGATTCAGCAAGAACTTTATCATTTTAAAACATTGTCAATTGTTCATGATACAGACAGACATTAATATGAAAATTATGAACTTTTACTCTGTAATTTGTTTATGCTACAAATATTAAATTAATTAAAACTTTCATTGACATGAATAAGGTTAAGTTTCTCAAGTATATAAAATAAAATCCATGATAATGATAAGAGTAAAAGATTGAAACAACAGCTGCATTTATGATTGTGCAATTATTTCAGCAAATGTTACAAATGTATATTCAGTATCAATATCAATATATCTATATATCCTTATTAATAAATTACAACATACATATATATATGTACTTTGGATAAAATATATTTGCAAGTTGTACCCCAAAAAATGGCTATTTAAATTAGATATGAAATTAACATTTCATTATCATCACAATGACGTTCACAATTTCTTTCATCTTTTGGTGACGGACCTGGGTAAAAAAAATTGTATACTCTGTCTATTAACAAATTTCATGACATATCATCATCTCTTCCTTTTTATCTTAACTCTTTACTGGAGATTTAAAACACTCTGCAGCCTGAAGAAATCTTGGAGTTGAGGTCATGACTTTTCTTGATATCCAATCAGAAGGAGGCTTCATATTTGGTTGTTTCATCTTTGTAATTTGGCGAAATGCTGAGAAGGGTGATCTCTTCTTACAAATTTAAAGCACTAACCTTCCATTTTGGAATGTAAGCGAAGGACTTCACTGTAAGCTGTTTCCAACCTCCCAGCAAGGCATAATGAGCACCAGTTTCTCTTACTGGCTAATTTAAGCCTTGCCTTTGACTGTATTCGTAAAGATGCAAGTATGTTCCGATCTTCTCACTGTATGTACTCTGGTGTTGAAGCCATACAAATCTTGTCGTCATTTGTTTGCAGTCATCCTTCACATGGAAGTCCTAAGTACAAATAAATGGAAATTAATTTTGTGCGTTGTGCACCCAGCAGGAACAGTGCAGCACCAGTTAAGGCGGTGCTAGTTGTCAAGCAAGGAAGCAAAAGCTCCCATCATTTAACATCTTTTGGCGTGATGCGACCGGGAATCTAACCCCACTTTTCAGGGTGACGACCGGACACACTACAATCTGAGCTACATCCATGTCCTTCACATGACCTTGTGACTCAGCTCTGGTTGAAAATCATTCTGGCCTAATAACATTATTTTGCTTTTGAAGTTACCTTGCAGATCCAGGAATTTCATCCAACCTTTTGATACATGAATTAAGAAAATATTTCCAACTGTTCTCTGGGATCTGCTGCCTCAATGCAAGATTCAAGTTTTTGCTTCAGTCACAGAGAAATATTTGCATTGTGATTTCATCACTGGTAATTCAAGGACCAATGATTTTTAGGTTTTGAGTTAATCCTCCAGAAATTTCTGAATGGACATCATGTATCATGTGGTACTTTATGTTATGAACTCTGAAAAACTGTCACATAATGATACACCATTGATTAATGCTGGAACAATAAATTGCTCCACTTACAAACATGACCTCACCTCCAGAATTTCATCATTTGCAACTAAGAGTGTAACTTTTGTCAATTATGAAGAGATTTAAGAACTTTCTTCATCCTGCTACAAAGCTAACATTTTTCTTGACAACTGGGCCTGTTGCCTAGCAACATATTTAAGTAGTAAGCATGATGTACGTCATTGTCTCAGCTTTTGGCATGCAACAGTCTAATCTCCTCTGTCAGCCACAGTGGCAGGCAACTGATTCTCTGTAGACTAATATGCCGTAGTAGTTCTCTTATGCATTTGAGAGCTTATTTACCAGATTTGGTTGTAAATTTTGAGGCAAACAACATTAATGAATAAAGTTTAACTGAAGTTTGCGCCTCTTGTTTTGAGTTTTGAAAAATCTTCCAAAATTAAGGGGTATTGATTATAGATTTACTGTAAAGTCAAAGTTATATTTTGAAAATTAAAAGCGACATTTTGTAATGATTTCAATCAAAATAAGGTTACACAAAGCCATGTCTTTTTTGTTTTTTGAAATTTTTTCCTTTTAAAGCCTAACAAGTACTTCATTCATGATCAAATAAGATTATAAGCTCTTAATTTGTTTTCAAGATGTATTGAAGTAAAAATCGTATATCTTGTGTCGCTCTTTTTATAAGTCACAGTCAAACTGTTGCATATTTTGAAAAATGAAACATAAAGTCAAAATACCCCAAAAATAAAATCCAATTAAATCAACCCCTAAAATTTATTCATGACAAAACACACAATAACAAACTCCTACAAATTTAACAACCAAGTGTGCCTCTTTTCAATTGGTGGTTGCTCCAAATGCTTGCATGTGATTGGCTTACTGTCATCATGTGACCTGTGTGGCGGCTGGCTCATCCTGCTTTCTGCTTGGTGTCCCCAGCTGACTGGCTCTCCAACGGGAACTGGAGTCCCAACCCCAATAACCCCAGCGAATACTGTTCCACCGTCCCACCTCAGCAGCAGGCTAATGCACGTGCTCCGTGTCCCACGGTTTTGGTACCCGTGGGGGTCCTTAAGAGAGAGGGTGAGTGAGTTGGTCTAAATGCTCAGGTCAAGTCAGGTCAGGTCGTAGGGCACTTGCGGAAGCCCCCTAGTTCAAGGTCACCCTAAGGTGAATGAGTGAGTCTAATTTATCACAAGTCAGGTCAAGTTTGGGTTGGTACTGTTCAGGTCAGGTCGGGTCAAACGGCACTTGCGCAAAGTTCCCTTAGTTCAAGGTCACTGTAAGACAGAGGGAGAGTGAGTATTTTCAGGTTTAGTCAAGTTTGGTTTTTTGGGAAGGGAGGGGTGAGATCAAAAAGGCACCTTCGCATATCCCTTTAGTTCAAGGTCACCCTAAGAGAGAGTGTAAGTGAGTGAGTTTTAATTGTCATCTTGTCATAGGTAAGGTTGGGGTAGGGTAGGGTTGGGTAGTGTCTGGTTTGGTCAGATCAAAGGGCACTTTTGCAAAGCCCCCTTAGTTCAAGTTTGATCTTAGAGCGAGCGTGAGTGAATGAAACTAAATGATCCAGTTCACGGTTAGGGTAGAGTCGAGTCTGTTCGGAATGGGTCAGATCGAAGGGTAGGCTACACTGCTTGGTGGTGGCACCCTGATCAAGTCAGAGTTGGTCAGGTCGGTTCAGGTCAAATTAGGTCTGGTCAGATCAACTTGCGTCGGGTCAGGTCAGGTCAAATTAGGTCTGGTCAGGTCAATTTGGGGCAGGTCGGGTCAGGTCAAATTAGGTCAGGTCAGGTCAATTTGGGGCAGGTCGGTTCGGGTCAGGTCAGGTCAACTCGGGTCGGGTCTAATTGGGTCAGGTCAGGTCAGTCAGGTCAGGTCAAGGAACACTATTATAATGCCCCTGTGTTATGTTGTTGGTGTATACGATAAAGAAATTAGTTAGTGTTTTAATTTTAGTCTAGGTTTAACTTCAATGTAGTTGTAATTTTCAAAATATCTAATTGTTTAAAGACAACATAATTTGGGTTAATGTAGTAAAGATGGTACCTTATCTCTTCAAGAGACAGATGGGAATGTTTCTTTTGTCATATGCTGTAGAATTTATTCTCTTAGCTTGGTGATTATCTTGATTCTTTGAAAAAGGGTGAACTACGACTGCAAAATCTCCTGTAGGCAAATAATTTTAGTGTACATATATATTTGGATAGCATTTCCCCCAGTTTTATGTGTCTTTGTATAAATTGAATTGGTTTTTTCATGATATCAATAAGAATGTTATGATAGAATTTGATAGACATTTGATCATAATTCTTGTAGATTGTGTGGTCTTTATTCTTTGACACACTTCACGCACAGTTAACAATATCATGAAAAATAACACTATCTTTTTTTTCTTTTTTTTTAAATTCCCGCAGATATGCATATTTGCATAAAATTATCATAAATTTAAGATACAGAGTGTAGTGATTGTAACACATATGCAGTAAAATTCAGGATGATTTTATGTGTCACAATTTACAGCCCATGTTTTGTAAGATTTTCAATCTCACTCTTAGGTGATCTTGACACTAGGGATGCTTCGACTTAAAACTTAGACAAGACAATGTTGTCAGTTTGAATTTATATAGGTAAGCAAATTCTATTGTTAATAAAAACTATAGGCCACCTGAACTTCCGTTCTATGCTTCAATGTGACAGTTTACCTATGAAAATCTGTCCCGTTTCTTTTAGCAATTTGCCAGTGTCGTCGGTTCGTCTGTCTGTCTGTCTGTTTCACTCCTGCCTTCATGTCATTTTTTCTCTCACTCTTTTTCATTTGGTTCACGCTTATTAATCAATGATGCTGGATAATGATGTTAAGTTATTGAGGTGTTTTATTTTCTTTCACAATTTTTGCTCAGCTCTGTAGACATTGTTAGAAATTGTGTGCAATTATTGAATAGTGTTACTGTAGATGTATGCATGTCAAGGATAGCTTACTTAAAGAATGATATTACTGTTGCAGTATTGTGTTAATAAGTGTATTCATGGAGCAGTATTCTCTATATTATTTTAACTTGAAGTTCTGCAAAGAAGAATGTGCAATAAGCATTACACAATATCTTTTTCTGCCAAAACTCTTCTTCCATGATTTTTAACTGAATGAAGTAATGGGGAGGGTTATTTTTTAACTCCAAACACTCCACCCAAAACCAAGGTAAGGACACTTTAACTTCAGCTACCAAATATCTCTTTCATCGAAAAATATTGCATTTCTGTTTTTTAAATTAACTCCAGATATATGTTGTATGAGTGTCAAGGCAGGTCCAGATATTTTGAATGGGATGGGAGGTTTAGGTGGGGAGTTCACCTTTTAGAGTGGGGGTTTATCCTCCTGAGCCCATCTCTTGATTCCCCACGGTACTCTCAATGAGATATTGGTGAGATTAAACCTCCAAACCCCTTCTCTGGATTCCCCACTATTAACCCTTCTTCCTCGAGTCCCCACTGTAGTCTCAATAAGTGTACAGTGAGGTTAAACCCCCTTAACCTTGCCTCTGGGTACACTGTTGTAGTCTCAATAAGTGTATAGTGACATTAAACCCCCTTAACCCCTCATCTGGATCCGCCACTGTAGTCTAAATGAGAGTATCGTGAGATGAAACCCCCTCAACCCCTCCTCAGGATCTCCCACTGTAGTCTCAGTAGGAGTAAAGCAGGGTAAAAAACCCTCAACCCCTCATAAGGATCGGCCATTATAGTCTCTTGAGGAGTATAGGGATACCAAACCTCCTGAACCCCTACTAAGGATCCACTACTGTTGTCTCAGTAAGAATATAGTGAGATGAAACCTCCTCAACCCCTCCTCTGTATCCACTACTGTAGTCTCAATAAGAATGTCGTGAGATGAAACCCCCTCAACCCCTCCTCTGGATCTGCTACTGAATTCTCGATAAGACTTTCGTGAGATGAAACCTCCAGCGCTATATAAAGAATGCTCCTCTTGTCCTAGATGTTTGTTCTGTAGCTGTGCAGTGTGGAGCTTCTGTGTGTAGTGTGTCCTTCATGTTCCCAGTCCTCACTACTTATAGGTTATAAACTAACTCCTCATCTCCTGTGTAGGGAGCCAGAGAAGAACAGAGCCCAAACAAGTCATGTTCTCTGACGGAATACGCCCTGGTGGCGACCTCACTGAACTCGACGGCTCCAACGAGACCAGACTTCCTCCTCGACGGATTGGACGCATGCAGAAGAAGGTTGAGAAGACCTCAGGTATGCTGGAACTTTTTCCAAATTCAGTAATTTAAAATTGGTCAAATTTGTAAATAGATTTTTATCGTGGAAATCTTTTCCTTGATCAAGCAAAGAACTTTTTTTGGGGCACTGCTTGGTTATGGCAGTATGAAAAAGAGAAGACTGAAAACTATATGTAAAAAACTTTATTAATCAAGCAAAATGGTTGATTCATCCTATTGTATGCTGCATGATGTATTGGTCAAACTTGTGCCTTTAATCTTGCAGAAAAGGTTTTATCAAAACCTTCCAAAATTCTTTCCTTTTTCAACTGAATCAAATGGCACCAACCAAATTGCTTTGATGTTTTTCTTGTCAATTTTGGTAATATTCAAAATAATCTTTTTCTTAGGAGGTCAATCATCACCAAAGACCCGGAGACTCAGACCTACAGAGAATGCAAGGAACAAGTGCTTGATTCCTGATGAAGGGTTACCTCCCCTGTATACACTCACAGATAAAGGAGGTGAGTTGCAATGATATATATCTTGATTACTATTTCTATGGTCATTTATATATATATTTACTAAAAATCAACTCTTGTTCTGATATTTAACCACCAGTTCTCAGAAAAAAACATTCAAAATATTGACTTTACCGGAATACAAACTTGTTCCATCAGAGATTTCTTCTCCGCACTGTCTGACAGTAGCCCAGCCCGGTTTGTTTTTATGTTCTGTTATGCTCTGATACTAGACATTATATTCATAAAGTTTCTCATCAACATCTCTTTAGTTTGTCTTTTTGTTGCAGATGTGTCACTAGAGGAGAAATACAACTCTGAAATTCACTTAACACAAGCTAAAAGTAAGTTTTTATTTTGAAAAAAGAACAGTAATTCCAACTTTGGTGGTCTTGAATTTCAATTTAATTTGATGTGTTTTTTTTTTTTAATTTCTTGAAGTCAGTTAGAGAAGACGATCAAGCACCTTATGGTGTTGAAAATAAAGCAATGCCTTAAGCTCCACTGATATTTTTTTCAATATTCTATTATCACATACATACATCAGATATGTCCTGAAACAAATTCTGCTGAACATTCACCCGTTTTGAGAAACTATTCCTGAAAGTGATCATGATAATTTGTTTTGGTATTCTTTCAGATGAGGAGGCAGAGCCTGTTGTATTTGCAATCAACAGCAATCTGCAAGTTCTTGTAAAAATATTATTATGTAAGTATAAAGTGTCAAATATATACTGTCAAATGATAATATTATGACAAGACATCAACTCGATCAAGCAAATTTGTATATCAACTAATTACTAATGTGTGTGATGTGCTCACATAACATTAGTCCACCCAACCTGTCCTGTTAGTCAGTATTTGCACTAATCCACACCAGTTTCAAAAAATTGCTGTAACATGTCAAAATCCATGGTTTGTTTGTAATGTCCTTATTAAGAAGCTATCTCCCGAGAGTTTGATTGCACTATCATGGTCAAGTAGATTATCCTAGTCACATTTGATAAGAAATCAGTAATCTTTTAAGAAATGTTTGGGTGTAGAAGTTTTGGTCTACCCTGATTGTATTGAGAAAAGTAGAAGTAAAGCTAGAATATGCTGTCAAAATGTGGATACATAAAAAAACAAGAATTTTGACTTCACAGTGGACTGCTGCGTGAACCGGGAGTGCTGGAGCTTCACAACACGAGGGATGTGTACAGTCGGGCAGGAGGAGATCGTGACTATCCTAGAGTGCTTCCCTGACGAGAAACATCCTCCCCGCGACATCTTCTGTCATCTGGCAACAGTCTATGAGGAGGCAGGGAAAGGTGGGTTGTAGAGCCTTAGATTATTACATAATAATGATTCAGATATTTAGATATATGTGATAATTTGAAACTTATTTATAAGTAATCTTTTGTTTTTATTTGATCAATTTGTCAAAATATGATTTGTTTAAAAAGAGGCACGGAAAAACAAGATAACATTAAGAATTGGCTTAATCGTTTTATATTATAGGTAAGAACAAATTTATCTTTACACATGATCAACATAACATATGTAATACACCATAATCATTTTCTCAAGCCTCGTAATGAAAAAATACACATCACAGTTACCCTATTCATATCATTCATTTAGCATTCTCAAAGTATTCTTTTAAACAGCAAAGCATCATGTACACCAAAACATTCAAATTACCCCATTGATAAATTCTTGTTCAAGATTGTCCCCACCCAATTCTCACAGGTAACACAGTAACAGACATGGGCCACAGCATCTTCAACCAGAGTTTTCTGGACAGCCGAGAGCACGGGGGTTTCCTCTACCTGCGGGCCACCTTCCAGTGTATGCAGAAGCTGCTGCTCCCCTCCCCGCCCTACCTGTTTGGCATCCTCCTGCAGAAGTGGGAGACCCCCTGGGCTAAAGTCTTCCCTCTCCGGCTCCTGCTCAGGCTCGGGGCCGAATACAGGTGTAAGTGTTGCTTTGTAGCAGATTTTACCAATAATTGGATATTCTTTAGATCTTGGAGACTCCCTAGGCTAAAGTCTTCCCTCTCAGACTCCTTCTCAGGCTCGGGGCTGAGTACAGGTGTAAGTGTTGCTTTGTAACAGATTTTACCAATTGATTGAAATTCTTTTGAAAGTGGGATACTCCCTGGGCTAAAGTCTTCCCTCTCCAACTTCTGCTCAGGCTCGGGGCTGAGTACAGGTTTAAGTGTTGATTTGAAGCAGAGTGTATCAATATATGGATATTATTTAGATCTTGGAGACTCCCTGGGCTTAAGTCTTCCCTCTCCAGCTCCTGCTCAGGCTACAGGTGTTAGTGTTACTTTGTAGCAGAGTTTATCAATAATTGGATATTCTTTAGGTCTGGGAGACTCCGTGGGCTAAAGTAATCTCTCTCGTGTGCTTGCTCAAGCTACAAATGTTGCTTGTAACAATGTTCATCAATATCTATTGTCGTGGTGGCCTGTCAGAGTACAGGTGTTAGATTTGGTTTGTAGCAGTTTTCATCAATATCAAGAACCCACAAATGGCTTAGAATTGCTAAACATTAACTACCACATTCACTCAATATCAAGACTTATGTTAGAGATAATCTCTTTGCATTTGATTTGCCTACCCAACTGCAAGATTAGCAAATCAAATGTTGAGTACAGTTAACTGAACTCAAAAGGGACTGAAACTTGTAGTCAATTGTATTAAGGTTTATTCTCAGAAGCTAATATTCAACTTAAACTGTACTGTCGTTAAATTTGAATCTTAAGCATCTGCTCAGATGAAAATTATCATTGATTACAGATTACCCATGTCCGCTGGTAAGCATAAGGAACAGGAAGCCAGTGTTCTTCGAGATAGGACACACGATCATGAACCTGCTAGCTGACTTCCGCAACTACCAGTACATGCTGCCCCAGATCAAGGGAGTCCACATACACATGGAGGACAAGAAGACCGTCATCAACTTCCCCCGCAACAGATATGATGAGGTAACACATGCCCAATGCTAGAGTAGTAGTAGAGTCCATGTTTTGCACATATATCCATGCTACAGCCTACTTATTAAGCACATGTATTGATAGAAAGTCAGATTACTTCTGTTCAGTTTGCTCGTTTTGTCATGCCAAAGTCAAATTATACCAACAACTTAACTTGAACTTATGAGTTTGCAAACAGGCCTTCTCTTCATAGGCAGTGTCCTTTGGAGATTGTTTCAAGCTGAGGGTGTAACAGATGCAAAGAATCTGTGTCCATTTTGTACTGATAATGAAAACTGATGTTGGTTAGCTTAGCAAGTAATGATGCTGTGTTCGGTTGTTAAATATCAATGTCTGAATTATCAGGATTAATCGTCAGAGGTTCAATTTTGTAACAGTCATGGACTAACAGCAGCTTTTCATAAAAACTTGATAGATTTACCCGAATTTTGATAGTGAACTTATTAGAAATTTAGCATGTCAATGACTTTTCAGTGTTTTTTCAGAAATATAAGTAAAAGGTAGAATTTGAAATGGTATCCTTTATAAGAATTAGTGTTCTCCATTCATGCAGTTTATCTGTAGAATGTTTTAAATTGGAGAAGGTTTAACTTGGATTTATGTCATTTGAAAATCATTCACTAAATTTGAATAAAGACTGTCAGCACCTCATTAATACTTAAAAAGTTTTGAACATAAATGATGATCATAATCATTATGTCTGACAGCTGATGAAGATGGTGAATAGTAGTAATGAACATGTGATGGCCCTGGGCTCCAACTTCAGTCCAGACGCCGACTCACACCTCGTGTGTATACAGAACGACGAGGGAAACTATCAGACTCAAGCCATCAACATACAGAACAAACCAAGGAAAGGTAGGTCCACGAGGAATACATACAGATTACAATCTTTATGAATCTTTTGTTAAAACCTTCACTTGACCCTATAGCGCCAGTAGAATAAATAAATGGTTTGATTAATTTAAACAGTATTGTTTTTCCAAAACAAGACAGTTTTTAGAAAATGAATTGTTACAAATACAAGTCTAAGTAAACGTAACCTCAATAGGACTCACTTTATTCCCATACTGACTCTAGCTAGATACAGTAAGAGGTCGCGTCAGCCGACCTTTCGGCCACCTATGACCCTCCAAACTTATATCTGCAAAAGCAGACTATTGCGACATGGTAAGCCGAGCCCTGATTGGTCAATTTGATAAGCCAGCTGATGCATGCCCTTACTTCACCTAGCTAGACTCAGTATGGGAGTATAGAGAGTATTAGTGAGTCTAGGTTTACTTAGACTGGATAAATAAAAGCTCAAAAGAAAAAGGACCAGCAAACAGTTTCCAAATGTCCAATGTCATAATGCTGCTATCCCTACCACCCATGTCTTAGATTCTGATAAAATTATCTCCTTTCAATAAGAAGTACCACCCCTTTATTTCCAGTTACGGGTGCTAGTTTTGTTGTGTTTAACGGCGCCCTGAAGACAACGTCTGGACTACGAGCAAAGTCAAGCATCGTGGAAGACGGCCTGATGGTACAGATCCTACCCGAGTGCATGGTGTCGGTCAAACAGTCTATCAAGGACATGACTGACTTCACCATCGGCTGCGGCAGTGTGGCCGCGGACAAACCAGAGGAGGTGGTCGTGTTGCAGTGGGTGGACGAGGATAAGAACGTCAATATGGGGTAGGTTGATGTCAATAACGATTTCAGACGTAGACAAGGCTTGGTCTCCAAATGCAAGTGTCATTTAAGACACAAAACATGAAAGTATTTTTCATTTGCTTTTGCAGCGTGTCATATATGTGGAATCATTAACAAATAAAGCCTTAACTTCTTATTCGCCACACATGGATTAGTTATATCAAAAGTAAAGAGTTTTACATTATTTCTCCTCGAAATTATGCCCAGGGCATAATTTTAGAAAATATATTTCTCTTATGAAATGGGTGAAATTCGATTCCCGTTATGTTACGTAAAATAAATAAATGCATCCTCACTATGATTATTCACTGCAGAGTGAAGAGCCCTATAGACAAGATGTCTCTAGACGGGGTAGAGAGTATCCACATCCACAACTCCACCGACTACGTGGGCGAGCACCGCGCTATCCGCTGGACCGAGGTCTTCTTCATCCAGAATGAGGACACAGGTGCACGCTGGGAGCCGGTGGACCTCAGTAGACTCGCGGAGACCCTCGCCTCGGCAACCTGCATAGCCCTGAGTCAGCATCTTGACCGACTGAAGGAGGCTCAGATGACCAAGATTGGGCTCCGAGTTACCATCGATACTGAACAGGTAACATTGATGGTGGTGGTGGTGGTGGTGGTGATGATGACGATGATGATGATAGTAGCTGTTGATAAATGATCATGAATTATTGACATTAGGCTTCCATAGTCTCAAGATTTCTCTTTTTATTGTGAGCTTGCCTTATTTCTATTATTTACCTCTCAGTAAGTTTTTTCACCACTTTGAAGTTTTACCGACCAACAAAATATTTCCAAGAGATTAAAATCAAATGGAATCTGCAATAAAGAAATTATTACTCTCGCAAGTGTTTCATATGACTTTTTACAACACTCTTGCAAAGTTGTGTATAACCCTCGCTCTTGCTTGGGTAATACAAAATTTCTCACTTCCATACACTTCCTCCGGTAATAATCTTTTTATGTGATCCTATACTCAAGCTTTGTTTTTAAGATAAATAAATTTACCTGAA
Source organism: Steromphala cineraria (assembly GCA_916613615.1). Classification (NCBI taxonomy): domain Eukaryota; kingdom Metazoa; phylum Mollusca; class Gastropoda; order Trochida; family Trochidae; genus Steromphala; species Steromphala cineraria. The sequence continues at coordinate 22,653,940 of OU744722.1, read as the reverse complement.
CCATGCATCATTCACAAGAATAATGTGTTTCCAGGTTGGATACGAGATTGGATCTAACAATGAGAAATTGGCCGACTTCTACATGAATGACCTTGACAGTGGTCTCATTCCCGTGATTCACAGAGCTGCGTCCCAAAACCAGGACGGACCCATCGTCTTGGAACTCTTATTTTACGTCATCGAATAGCATTATCATGAGATACTGCAACTTATGTATATTATCACATTGTGCAAAATCTTGAAAATGAGCTACGATTGTAATGTTTGAAAAAATTGCAGAGGTTTGATATTTTATTTTAGGGTGAAAAATGTTGAAATACTGGAGTGCTTCACATTGAAGGTTTACTCTGATTATCTTTTAGAATTGAAAATGTGGGAAAAAATTCCATTTGAAATGATAGATTCTTTATAAAACCAAAGATTGATTGAAAAATATTAAACTGCTTTGATATACAATAAATGTATTCAAATCTATGATATGCTTGAAGGTTTGAAGACATATTTTAAGGAGAAGTTTGAAGACATATTTTAAGGAGAAGTTCTAAGACATATTTTGAGGAGTGATCTATTTTTGAGTGGAAAATTGTACGTTTTCAGTGATGTGAGGAATTTTAAAAGTGAATAAATATGTGACACTTTATCGTCAAGGGACAATGAATGAGTGAATAATGAATCGATTTTTTTTCATGAACACATCTTGGATTTTTTATTTCCAACACTTGATCTGCAACAGCATTTAATTAAGAAAATCGTAACTTGTGAACTATGAGGAGTTTATCCCAAATGAGTCAAATGATAAAGTCAAACCTTATCCTACGACATCAGCATGTTATTATACCTTATATCGCCTTGTATAAACACCTAATGAAATTACTTCCTTCAAAAAACAAAGTAACAATTTTCGGATGAAAACAACAGTGCCATAATAAAATACCGTAGGAGTAAAAGATGTAATGCTACATTCTCCTTTAATAACGACATTCACTACGTGACGTCCAATACGTGGATGACACAGTATTTGATGATGGTTATTCTTTATAATTAGGGCTATATATTATCTGTAACAGTGGTTATTACCTATAAAATGCTTGAAATATCCCAGAAAGGCACATACTTAACCAGGCCTAAGCTTTAAGAAATTTATCACGAAGATTTTCCAAGATTTCACTTATGTATCAACAGGTTTAATACTATGTAGAAATTAATAAAATAGTTAGAAAATCAACGAATAAGAACTCAATTGTCTGTTCAATGGTTAGTGAATTCTAGCATTATTTTTAAAATGGGCTTTGTATATATATACTTGTGTGTGTAAATATACTGCATCAAACCATATGTAAAATGTCGTTTACATAAACGACAATAGAAAACCATTGCTTATTTTACCCGGATTGTATCTTGATGCTCAGAAACCATTTTATTTCTGAATTTGTTATATATGGAAAGAATCGTAGAAATTGTGTATGCGAGGATGTGTACCTGTCATATATATATCCCTATGTAAGTGTATATAAGAACCTGTGAAGCTTGGACATTTTAAAGGATTGAAGTTTTATTTGCATTGAGAATGAGTGTGATCAAATCAGGGATGCAGAAATCGGTCTATTTGCCGGACATGTCCGACTGGGAATCCAGTTTGACCGATTGAAAAAGTGACCTGTCGGACATTCAAGAAGTCATTTGACCGATCGAAAATAATCAAAGAAGTATTAAACAAACAGATAAACAAGCCTGAGTTGACCAACAAACAATCAATAAAGGCCAAATGCCCCGCTTGTGTCGGTCATAATTGTTATGAAATATAATATTAAATATTCACGCATCATTCACGTACTGTTAAATTCCAGCAGAAATCACGATGTATGTGGCTTCACTTGCATCAGCGATCGGGAATTGGAATATTTGATTCCCAAAATATTATCAAGAACTAACGCTTTATGAGGCTTGTTATCCATTCTAAATGTTTTATATATCATATTTCCAAACTTATTTATCATATTTAATCGACGAAGTTCAAAGAAATCTTTGTCAAATATACTTTCACGAAAGCACGTTGTTTTACTGTACTTGGAATCTCAATCGTAATTTCTTGACGACAAATAACTATCAATATTCTTTCGTAGTCATTATCATAATTTGGCAAATTTTTCTTCAAAATTTATTTACGTAAATATTTCAACTAACTGCATGTATTTTTTAAAAATGTAATATATCGAAAATATTTAACAAATATTTGAATATTTAGACATGTATTATTGTATCGACAATGTGTTGTCATGAATTTATTACAACCACGTTTCAGTTTCACACATCGTTTTCAAATCGACTTGCTGATTGGTTGACCTACTTTTCTAGGCCAATGAAAAGGCTTGTAACAAATATATCGCTACCCGTAAACACATGCAGCAAAAGCTGTCGACTGATTATTCACGTTTCTTTTTCATGAGAATGATATCATGTAATCTGATTAAAACAAACTATGTAAGTTAGCATTTGCAATTTCTTTATGATTCTTTTTAATAATATACGTCTGGAAAAGTGTTAATTGATGTTTAAGAAGACCTGACCAACATAGTCAGAAGTATCGATGTCAAAATCAATGCAACTCGCATCAATGATTTTCTTGATTGGGGTCTCAATTTCATGATTAATCTTGAACCAATGCATATTTTCCCACGTGTTAATATTTTACTTCCGGGTCGGCTTATACGTGGAATGTCCGATTGGCAAAAATTTGAATCTGCATCCCTGGATCAAATTATTTTATCTTTACTTACACAACTGGAATACAAACCAAATATTAGTTTTATGATTTTTCCGCTTGAAAGCTTTACAATCATTTTATGTCTGTCTTCATCATCATTGTCCTTTTCCTGGCTTTTCGTAAAAGTAATTTTATTTTCTGCCTTTGTGATTTCGAGAGAGTTTGATTAAACGGATGTCACATCTTACAAAGTAAGAATTGTATTTATTAAAAGTTTGCAAAATAACGACCGAGAAATCCTACTGAGAATCAAAGGTTTAAAAATTGACATGCAAGTTACAACAACCTCGTCAGAAAGTTGTATAGATTGAAAAGGTTATTTAGCTTAATAAAATCACAGATAAATTGATGAAGAGTGGTCATTCATTACACTTTAAGAGCTTAAAACATCCTTCCTGGGAGTTTATTATTATTTTCATAATCATTCATTATCTCAATATAATTTGTACTTAACAATAATGAAAAACTTTAATGCTCTTTAATACTATGAAACTCTTTGAAATCACCATTTGGTGGACACACTTTTGGGTTGCTGTAGTAAAGTAAAAAATATTTTTAAAATCATCAATACTATGATATGACCATTGTCAAAACCTGTAATTGTATCATTCTCTGGTTCATTTTATCCTATGCTTGAAGGTTTATCTGTTCTTGTATATATATATTTCATTGATTCTGTATCATACATGTGCTATAATCCTTCGTGTAAACAGTTTATCCTGTTACGAATTGATACTTGATTCTATATCTTTTTTTTTTTTTTTTTTTTTTTTTTTTTTTTTTTTATTTGTTCCCAATGGTAACATCGTACAGGTATACATGAAATCAGTTACAATACAATAAAGTACAAATATACAAAATGGTACAGATAATATAACTGTAGTATATAAATCACGAACATGGAGCTATGGAGGAGGTTATTAATCCAATTTATTCACTAGAGTTTTCCATTTGTTGTCAAATTTATACATTTCATCATTTCTTTTGAAAATAAATTTTTCAACATGATAGATGTCCTTTAAGATATTCAAATAGTTGCTGAAATTTAAAATCAGATTCTTAATATTACATAAATTTATATATTTCTTCGCTGTTAAAACAATTTGATTGATCAAAATATTGTTATCAAAAGTAACAAACCAGATTGAATACTTTGAAAATTTTATTTTATGATGTAAATTGTCATTTAACCATAGCTCCAGATCGTTCCAGAATTGTTTTGTTATACAGCATTCCCAATAGACATGACAGAGGCTTTCAGGTTCAACGTTACAAAAACTACAAATATTCTTATCAGCAAGATTCATTCTTAACAGTTCTCTTTTAGTGTAAACAACTCTTTGCAGGAATCTATATTGAAAATCTATCAGTTTCACATCCTTCAATCTATATCTATATGAGCTGAAAATATTTTTCCAATCTAATTGATAATCATCAAAAACAGATTCCCATTTTTTACAAATTTCAATGTTTTCATCGTTGTTAATCAACCTATTATAATAGATTTTTGAACCTTTTGTACATTTAATAATATTTCTTTGGTAAATACTGGTGTATAAATTATATATCTTAATTTCACTATCTGCTTTCTTTATGGATTATGGTGTGTACATGTGTATTTTACCTATAAGTGAATTATCTTTGCTTTAAATATCTGTATCTACTATTTCTTTGACACGGGACTTACAATCAAAGGTATAGGTGGAAGATGCAATAGATATTAGTTTCAGTTAGAAAGGAGGACAATTATTTTATTTCACAAGTGCAATACTGTTTTTATTATCTTAGTATCAATCTCAACTGATAAGAAATGTTTTTATTCACATGCAAATCTACATGAAAGTGACACTAAATAAATCATACCACTGAAGAGATAGTTTTTGATTTATACATTAAATAAACCCTCAAGTAAACTTCTTAAATATAATGCTAAATTTTAACTCGGATTCGAATCAATATTTTGATCTCGCAAATCTTAATCATTTTAATGTGAACTCTAGTTGCAGAACTAAGAATCTTGCCAATGTTGAAATCAAAATGGAACTAAATAAGTTTGTGATAGCCCTTGAACATCCAGACTTCAGGGTTCTTAGTATTTACCTCACTGACTTACAAAGGTATATTTCATTAGGGAAGAAACACCAAAAGTATCCAAGAGTTTAATCACATTTATGAAATGTCCAATGAATCCAGAACAGTTAGTCATATCAATAATGATAGTTTTTTTAGGCAAAAATGCAATTTTCATGCTTGAATATGAATGTGTAGGCTTTGAATGTTGAATGAAGGAGACTCTTATGAATACAGTCTTCAAGATAAAAACATAAATCCTCTTTGGTGTCAAAGGGGCAGTAGCACGTTTTTTGATAATGTTATATTTTAGATATTTCAATGATGATTGTAAGTTAATGCTAAATGTATTAATTTGACAGTGTCAAAAATCACATTACACAAGCCAGTCATCTATAGTCAGGGGACAAAGTATAGAGATTCACATAAAATACATTGGCGGCCATTTTGTGTGAACACCTTAATTCATTTTGTGTAAGAAAAAGGAATAGCATGGCTAAACTTCAGGTTATATATTTAGCAGCCCCGTCTAAGGACGGGGCTGCTATCAGTTTTTGTGAAGTTTCCATCGCCGCCGCCGCCGCCGCACTCGTACTACTAGCTATAACTTTTTTCCCCTAAGCTTTCCAGAACTCTTATTCATACCTTACTACTCATACCTCGGGGGAACGATTTTGACATGTTCACTTTCAAGGTCAAAGGTCAAGGTCACGAGCTATGTATTCACTCTAAGAATTCCTTGTAAACGCGATAACTTGAAAAGTTTTTGTGCTATGAAGCTCTAACTTGGTATATATCATCCTTGGAAAAGTAAAAAATTTTGAAAAGGTTTTGGCTTCAATCCGTCAAAGGTCAAGGTCACAGCAAGGTCATGACGTAAGCATGTTTTAGCGAAAATGGTTTATTTTAACTATGAACACTTTTAATCAATACATGATTCTTATACTCAATAAAAAGTGTTCAATGATTGTGTGACCTTGAAGGTCAAAGGTCAAGGTCATGAGATATGAATTATTACAAAATGCACTAAATTGGGGTATAACTTTATCCCATTTAGCTTTTCAGAACTCATGAACATGTCTAAATGTTAATACTTCCAGGGAATCATTATGACATGTTCACTTTCAAGATCAAAGGTCAAGGTCACGAGTTATAAAATCACCACAAAATTCTTTGTAAACACGGTAACTTGAAAAGTTTTTGTGCTATGAAGCTCTAACTTGGTATATATGTAAAAAAAATTGAAAGGTTTCGGCTACAATCCGTCAAAGGTCAAGGTCATAGCAAGGTCATGACTTAAGCATGGTTTAGCGAAAATGCTTAATTTTAACTATGATCACTTTTAATCAATACATGATTGTTATACTCAATAAAAAGTGTTCAATTATTGTGTGACCTTGAAGGTCAAAGATCAAGGTCATGAGATATGAGTTATTGCAATTCCTTGTAAACACAATAACTTGAAAAGTTTTTGTGCTATGAAGTTTAGATTTTGTATATATTATCTCTTGAGAAGTACAACATTTTCAAAAAGTGTTGGGTACTAACTGTCGAAGGTCAAGGTCACAGCAAGGTCAACATATATGGAGAAAATGAATTAATTTAATTTTTAACACTTTATTTCATTACAATAATGTTATACTCAATGAAATGTGTTCATTGATTGTGTGACCTTGAGTGTCAAAGGTCAAGGTCTCAAGAAAACTCCCAATTTGGTGAGGCCTGTAAAAGGCGGAACAGGGTAAGGCGAAACCCAAAGTTCCGGGGCTGCTCTGCTTTTGCGGTATCCCGCAAACGCTAATCTAGTTTAATTAGTACTGCTTCATTTAGTTTGAATACATTGACTTTCAATTGGAACCATTGATCTTCATTTTCCTGACATCACCTTATATTCTCCATAAAAACGTGCTACTGCCCCTTTAAGGTAGAGGATAAAACACTAGCTATGCTTCACTAGATTGACTCTAGGTCCTCCGCTGGTAGTTGTAAATCTGTTAAATGTTGTTGAAATTTTCAATTAATTCAGGGATTTAAAAGGTAGCTTGTGATTTATCATTGTTGTCATGGATACAGGAATATTCATGAGTTTGTTACATTACTTGTTAAGTATGTTTTCATGAAATCTTAATCTGTTGAACATAATCAGGTTCAATTAGAATTCTTAGTAGATGGTCAGTCTTTTATTGTGATATATTTGAGTTTTGAAAAATAATTGAAATGGCATGCACTTGTTAAGCAAAATGTTATTTAAGTTACATGTATATGTAACAAAAGATGTAAATTTTAAATGGATTCTATAAATCTGTTATCAAATAACATTCAAGCTGACATAACAGAAACTCATCAACAAAATGAATAAAGGTTAAAATGACATGGATGTCTGGAATATTTGATTTCACTCTAAACAATATCTACAAAAAGCTGTGTTGAAACATTTTGTTTTAGAGTGCATTGTAGAGAGTATATGTAAGTGTTTCATTTTGAAGATTTTCATATCTTTGTTAAAATTATTCAGGGTCTGTTTGTGCAAGATACAAACAATATAGGCTAGGCCTAAAACTTTTCTGTATAATTTGTATAGATAAAAGTAAGATTACAGTTCTGAGGGATATAAAACATTGTCAAGATGAAGTATATAATGCAAATTAGATTTATAAACATAAGACTTTGAGATGATGTGCAAGCTGTTGCAAGGTATGAGATATCTTTCATGTTGAGATCCTCTTGAAGACTGTTTAAGGTATGTGTGTTAGTATGAAATGTTTAATTTGAGATGTTTAAGAACACCAAGATCTCTTTTGAGACGTGTGTGAGTGTGTGTACATAGTGAGATAAAGATTTCTCTGGGTATAGATGTACAGGAAACCAAGAGACAGTACCATGTATTCAGAACGCCACATTCTGCCCAGAACTCATCAAACCCTAAATGTACATATATATTTATTTTCTGGCACTGAAAGAATAAACAAGTGTTAATAGAATCAACAATGTTATTTGTGTTGTTTATTATTGCTTATCTGAGAATGTTAACACTTTAAGAGCAAATTTATGAAAATCTGGAATATACCCTTGCATTGAAGGGGAATGTCCTCACTGAAATTTATGAATTGAAGAATTGAAATCTATTTAATTGAATAGAATGAGTTACTGTTTCAGGCCGCTTTGGCAATCTTTCAGCCACTCTGACTTCTAAGTAACTATAAACGAGGTGGATTTTAAATGTTTTATAATCTTCCTTTACAACATATCATAACATCAACATACATTTGAAGAAGCAAAAATATCAAATCTAGCACAGAATGAGAAAGTATTTTGCAAAATGTCAAAATCATTTAAATATTGTATTAAACATATATTGTATTTGTATCAAATACTACCCTAAATCCTTTAATTCATAAGTTGTTTCAATACTGAACTTTTCTTTGAGCTGCTGCTTATGAGGTCGTCAAATGATGTAACATCAACCACAATTGTTTCACTAGAGACACATTCAGCTTACAGATGTTATTCAAGGAGCCAAAAAGAAGACATTCTTCATAATGGAGGGCTTGGAGTCCGTTGGATAAAGTACCCAATCAACAGCTTGTCAGTCCATAACACATTTAAATATTAACCCACAGCATAGCATCCCTGGAATAATGAAATGATCTGTTACTGTTTGGATCCATTCACTATCCAAAGAATCACATTTCAAAAGCAGTCACTGTCAACCGTTCTATAATACAGGTTTTCCCTCTTTGTTGATGTTGTTTATAAATCTTTGTAAATAGATGTTGCAAAGACTCTGTTAAGGATTCATTCACCAGCCATAGAATCACATTAGAGAAACAGTCATTGTCATTTCAATAATATACCGGTAGGTGTCAGAGGAGGCCTGTCATGAGAAGTGGAATCCTTCTTTGTTGAAGTTGTTCAGCAACCTGAAAATCAAAGAAATCATAAGACAGTAGTCCTTTTCTACTCTATTTTAGAGCTACAGTTATCTTTCAATAAATAGAGAATTAAATTTGTACGGGTCAAACCGTAATGTCACCATAACTACATTCAATATTTCAAGCGAAAGTATTGCTGTACAATCATTTTGTGGAGAAAAAGTTCAAGTTGATGCTCATATTTACAAAGCATATGGCTTGAGGTATTATTTTGATGTGAATGATAAGCAGAACTCAACAAACAGGAGAATATCATGATATCCCTAAAACATTGACAAGGTGACAAGTGCCTTGGTCATACTGACCATTTACATGATAACAATATTGCTTTATCAATTTTACAAAGAAAACTCACGAGAGAAAGTCATCAATGTCCATGCTCCGTGCCCGTTTCTTATCATAGCCACTTGCCTCTAGGATTGCCACGACCTTCTCCTTCACATCAAAATTTGTTGGTATTGTCTGTGGGACCAAACACTCAATGATAAGACCACTGTGGCATCATCAGATGATTCTTCACTGTCATCTTATGTTTAAAGGGAAGGTCCTATCTAGAAGGCTAGAAGGGGTCATCTTCCATATTGTTTTTTGCAGTAATAGTACAGACTTTTTAAATCTATTAAAACAATGGTACCTGTCATTTTGTATTATTTGATTTAAAATATTGTATTATTACAAAATATTATAACTTGGTAATGACAAAACAAGTATTGACAATAAAAATGGGAAAACAGAATGCCCTCAAAATATTTTTGCAAAACAAGCATTAAAACTGTTTCTATCCTCATAATGCTGTAAGAATATTATATCTAGAAGTTTGTTTTTATGTAAAACATAATTTCCTTAGGTGTAACATGAGTAAACATACTTTGAAATGTGAAAACTTTTGAAGGAGGAAGCAAATGACTTACAATGTTCTTCATAGAACAGTGGATCTTGTAATTCTTCTCCATAAGGTTCAAAACCTTTGTGAACCTGGAAATAATAAATTGCTTTTAAAACTTCAAAATTTCTTTTGACATTTTGAAATCTTGATGAAGCAATTCAATATATTAAACACACTGACATTTCAACAAGCACAAAATGGTTATGAAACATTGACTCAACATACATGGTTAACGAAACAGTGACGAGAACTTAAGATAAATTGCGTCAACTTCTTTTGCTAAAAAATCATATTTCATTAATAGTGTCAAGAAAGAAGCTAACTAGTGCAATTTTTTTTCTGGCTGAAACCAAAGTTAACCCTTAACCTACTGAATTCCTTTAAAACATTTTAAGGTGACCAACTTTCAGAAAAATAAACTTTTTCTTGTCCAGTCTAGGCTTTTTTATAGGTACCCTGAGATAATATGGCATTGACAAAGCAAGAGAATCACTGAATACCAAAGAAATATTGACTCGCATACCGGCGTAGCTTATAACACAAGATAGAGTAAAATTAAAGGGGGTCTCCAACTTCTAATTTTTAACTTTCAGTGTTTTATTAGCGAGGCCCGGAGAGGGCCTTGCTAATAAAACACTGGACGTTAAAAATTAGAAGTTGGAGACCCCCTTGCCCCTATAGTGAACTTGGATTGGTGATCTTGCTTGCAATGCAAGCTAATAGGAGCAGAAAACAAGGATCAATTTTTGGGGCATTGAGGCAATCAATATCTTAACTCATTAATTTGTTGAAGGTTTAATGTCTTAGACTGATTTTCTCCACAAGCATCGAGGTCTTCTAAGCAGACACTGAAAATTTCTACTTCATGAGTACGTACTTGAAGGCAGCTCCTACAGTTTTGTTCTTCCTAGCAAAGCAGATCCTGACGAGTCCGTCCCACTCCTGTAACACATAGTGAAGTAAGCAGGCTGTTTATTGAGCAGAGTGTTACAGATAATCTCACAATATCATACACATCATGGTATCTTCCGGAGCTGTTTGAGAGATCTTCTAGAGTCTTGTAGAGACAAATATGTCATGACACTTTACTTGTTTGTGTTAATGGTTTTATGCTCCTTCATAAGGATAATGGAGTAGATTCTCCCATTACCTTTAAATGAGTCTCAACTGCAATTTTAGATAAAGAACATGAATACTTGAAGATAATCATCAAGAGTCACGTGACCCTAGAGCGAGTCATTTCCTCTGCTTGAGAACGATACAAGAACCTGTGTCCAAATGATGCATATCATGAATAAAGAAGTTGACATCCATAGAATTACTCTTGTCTTGCTTATCCATATATTCCTTTGCATTAAGAGTCACCCTTTTTTAATTGAATATACCTTTTCCTAAATTGAACTTTCATGCTTGTGAATAAGAATTGAAAATGAATAATGTTACCTTGAAGTTGATTGGTGGCGGAGGATTCCTTGGTTCTATTCTGACCACACTGGATTCTACTTTAGGAGGAGGTCGGAAATTATTCTTGCCAACCTGTTTCATAGAATTGGAATGAAAAGATCTATGTATTTCAGTTACAGTTGGCTGAGCCAAAGAATGCATATATATATGAACCTGCATATATAAAAATATGGCCCTTTTTGGATATGTTGGGATGTTTCAAAATATGAAAAATACAAGAAGAAATTAAAAGGTCTTGTTTATCAACACTTTAAAACCATTGCACAGTGTATGTACAGTGTATATACAGTGTCTATATCATTTTGGATTATGATAGAGAATCAACAGCAACACTGAATGTAACCATTATCCAACAGGAAAAAGCCAGATAGCAAATAAAATGTTCAGCCTTGTTTCACCTTCATGATGTTATCGACCCTAGCGAGGAGCTGTGTGTTGACGGAGAGACGACAGTAGAGCTTGTCTCCTGGCTTGGCCACCAGTCTCTGGGCAAACTCTCGCTGGAACATCAGCACTGCACACCTACAGCACAATTGTTCCATTAATTGGTGAAACTCTGTCAGTTAAAACATGTACAAGGATATCTTACAAGCTTGAACATCAGAAAACTGTACATCTACAGTACACTGCATAATCTTATCATTCCTTGGGTAGATAATTTTGAAAAATCAGGACCCTAACATATCATGTTGGAAAATTCTCACTCTGACCATATTACATGTATGTTTCTTTACATATTAAATATAACTGACAAAATATGACTGCTCACCTGAAAAATGGTCTGTGTAATAGCAGCTTGAAAGTAAATGGAGATGATATCTGAAATTTGAAAGCGATAAAAGTTTAACTTCTTTAATAAAAATGTAACTCCTTCATAACTTATTCATATCACATGATTCCAATTTTGAATAGGTATTTTTGACATTTTCTAGTAATCCTATTTATTAAATTGACAAATAGATTGTCTTAATTGCAGTAAGAAAACAAACTTCACTGACTATGAAAGCAAGTAATTGCTGATTTAGATTAAGCATATCAGATGTCCATTATATATTCTTGCCCCACACTTTCAACATTAGCTTTTTTCAAAGTAAAAAGAAAAATGTTGTCACACTTATAATAATTGAAAAATTGCCCCACCTGGTAGGGAAGATTGGCAACACACACATCAAAGAAAGGTAACTCTGTCTTGAGAACATCTCCAACCATCACCTGCAGCTTGGTCGCCATGGGTCTGTAACATAACACATGCTTTCCTCACTAACCACAACAATCTGGCACATTGGCTTTTGTTGAATTTTGAACATTTAATCTTGCTTAGTTTTTGTAGAATGCAAATGACACTTCTTAACCCTTTCATCCCCAGAGAAACAAACGGCATTCCCTGGCCTTTTTAGGACTTTTTTTCCTAGACAAATTTAGGACTTTTTTCCTAGACAAATTTAGGACTTTTATTTTGGCACTTTTTTTCTGAGGACTTTTTATTCCGAACACATTTTTAGAGGCCTGAAAGGGTGAAAAGGTTAAGATTGAATGAGTGAAAACAATTCCTCTTTCAATGAAATTTAAAATCTGCAACATAGTGGCATAAAATATTCAGGAATTTACTAATGAACCTACGTTCCTTGCACCCTCTTATGTAGCTCAGCAACGAGTCGGGGATCTATTTCACAAGCCACAACCTGAAATAAAGTCACGATCAAACATTCAGATACAAAACCACTTGCACCTTTTACCAACAACAGGACTAGTTAGGAACTACAGTTATATCAACATTTTTATGAATACCTTTAAGGAGAAACAGTATAACTGATATTACGCTGAATTCTATTAATCCCTTATTCTTGGAGTGGGCAAGTTTTTACTAGTTTCTTATTCTTAGACACATGACGCTGACATTTTGACAACCCTGCTATGGACCGGTATTTGGCAGCTCAGTTTCCACAGTATAAGTTTATTTTCAAGCTGACATAACTTCATGTTTATCTCATACTGCCATTGGCTCCTTGATAATGTTTTCCTATCAACACATCTTCATAATCGATGGATATCAAACTTTGTGATTCCTGGTCGCTGGGTAAAGATTAATTGTAATCAGTTTGGTTCTACCTTTTTTACTTTCTCAAGCAGTTTGACCGTCATATTTCCAGTACCAGGACCCACTTCCAACACAACATCTGTGGGACGCAATGCAGACTGGAAAATAACAACACGGTACATGATGAGTGTTAATCCACTTGAGAGTTCATAACAAACAAAATTAGCTTTCAAACAATCTCATTAAAATGAATGGGGGTTTTTTTAATGGTTAAAAACGCAAATTACAAGTAAAAGAAATATTTATTATAATAACTCCACATTTGACGTCATCAATGATATTGAGAAACAATGGAAAGACATAATAAAATTTCTGACGCAAGCACTGTTTAGGGAAACATTTCAAATAGAATAGATGTTTTGAGTATTTGAGTTCTGTGAGATTTATATTGACTTTCATAATCGTAAAAGGTCAGTCTTAATTAAGAACTACCTGGTAATATGATATTAACTGCACTCAAAGTGCAGATCAGCAGGATAAGTGCAGTTAAGATCATATTACCAGGTAGTTCTTAAATGAGACTGACCTTTTACGATTATGAAAGTTAAAACCAGAATATTTCTGTTATGATAATCTAAGAAAAAAATTACCAAAGCATGTCACAAAAGCATACATATGGATACTTTTATATTTTGCTCAATAGATCATACTGACCTTTTCTACCATACTGTTGACAACAAGCGGATTCTTGAGGATATGCTGCCCAAAATCATGACGGAATGTGATCCCTATGAAGCACAACAAACTTTTCATATTATATACAATATTTCCAGGAGATACATTTTGAATGATAAATACAAATGAGTAAAAACACAGTTTTGAATAATTTTGTAAAAATAATGATAATGAACATAATCCTTGACTATATGCAAAGCATGATAACAATAGAAACAAAGATATAAATTCTTTCTTGATGACAATTTCTTTATTGAGAAAATGCAACTTGGGGCTAGGGTGGACAATTTTGAGTCCACTGTCTATAAATATAATTTTGACATATTCTTGAATACAGTACATAGTTTAATGGAAAAAAACTGTTTTTCTTTTATAGAAACTAATTAAATGGTTTGTTCAAATATATCATGTACAGTCCAGCATGCTTGGCATTTTACTATGTAGACGTCTAGGATCACAAGCCAATATTTTTTTTTTTTTTTTTTTTTATTTTCCATAATTTGTGATACAGGCAAATCAAACATTATACACACAGCACATATGTACAAATACATAATTCCTCATTTGGCTGATAAATACATAAGTTAAGCATAACAGGACTATTTCTTAACAATTCATTATTTTCAAACAGGACTATTCTTGAACAGTAAGTGCAGAGATGACCAATATTTAAACAATTTTTCTTCAGTTTCTGTCGACAAAAACACAAATTTTGATATATCATAGTAACGTACAATTTTATTTTTCACATATTCTAACTTTGGTTTAAAACCATTTATGCTGCATCTATAAATATACTGTTTGACTATTAAAATGATTGCATTTACAGGGTTATTGTTCTTTCCTTTCATTCCTAATATTATAATCTTATTTGTGAATTCCAATTTCAATTGTACAGAATTTAACCATGATTCTATTTCTTTCCATAACTTAAAGATAGGTTCACAATCCCAAAACATGTGGTTAATTGTTTCGATTTCCGTTTGGCAAAATGGACAAAGTGGGGATGATATATATCCAATTCTGTTGAGGAAGTGTCTTGTTGGCAAAATATTATGAATGATTATGTATTGCAACCATTTTAAATCTGTACATCCTGAACATTTATTTGCAATTATATTAAAAATTTTCCAATCATTGTCAGCAAATTCAACTTGTAGAATTCTTTCCCATTTTAAAAAGCTGGGAAGCCGAACGAATTTTGAGTCAAGTAGAAAGGCATACAATCTTTTACCCTCAATTATGGTGTTTATTTGTGATATGTTAAAAGGATATATAGGACCAAACAGTTTTCTATTAAATTTGGTAATTTTTAGAGATCGGCTGTATGCCAAAATGGCTCTTTTCACTGATTCATAAGTTAGAAAATTGGTCTTTATTGAAAATGTATTGGAAAATTCTTCATATGTTAGCAGTCTGCCATCTTCATGTAGGAGATCATTAACGAAAACAACACCTTTTACATACCAATCATAATACAAAAACGGTTGCCTGCCAATCAAAATATTATCATTGTTCCACAGTGATTGCGAGAGTATGTCATATTCATTCGAAATAGTCTTTTTGCTTATTGATATAAAGTGCGACCATTCTAGGAGTATGTCTTTCCAAAATGAGTTTGATAAAGAGGGAATTACTATAGCCAATATTTTACCTACAGCAGTTTAATTCTGATTTGTTCAAGAAGGTTAAAATTGTTGCCTCATAGTCATAAAATCCAACCACAATCCATATACGGATGGAACACCAAATTGATTACTGTCACTGTCTAACCTTAGTTAAGATAACCTAAACTTCGCTTTATGTGCAATAACTGCGCACGCGAAGGAAAACGTCTAGCATGATAAAAGAAATTCTTATTATCAAAAAATGTAAAAAAAATTAGCTACCAGTCAATTTAATTTTGCTAAATAGTCATGAATTGTTGTGTGAGTTGATTTAATGGTCATAGAGAGTAGCAAAAAAGTTCATATTTCAAACCATACCAAATAATGTTTCATTATATTTTCAGGAAGCAGATATAGATAACAAAACTAGGACTACAAATGATTAAGTAATCAATCAAAAAGCCAGTGACACATTGACTGTCAGACAGAAAAGTACAAAACAGAAGCACCAGTCGTCAAAATATGAGGAACAAACCTTGTTTTTGAACTTGTTGATGAACTCGACTTTTCTTATCTTGTTTGACTTTAGGCATTGTTATTATCGTCTGTAATGAATGAATGTTATCTATCAAGATTTGTATAAACACCTAAAAAGAGTATAAATGATGATCAAAACACGTGTTCATGTTTTCACAAGATACTGTCAACTTCCGGTTGAAGGGAGGTAACTCTGAATTTAACGTTGAACTCGGCACAGCGCTGTGCTTTTTTCCTCAGAACACCGGCTGGTGTAGGGGAAATTAGGGTTAAATGGGATTGTGGTAAAAAAAATGGTTATGGCTTAAAGTAACTCAAACACATGTTAACAACTCATAAACTATGTGAAATAACGCTTAATTCAAATCAAACTCGCTTCCTAAGGCAATATAGATATTGTGTCAGAATTGTTTTATTAAGAGAAATCTAAAAGTTTTTAATTACCGGTAGATCTAGTATCCTTGTGCAATTGGTTTTCAGTCAGTTAAGGAATAAAGACCTGTATTAATTACCACATGTACTGATGAGAAATTACTCTTAATCATTTATTTCCATATTAACTAATGGAAAACTCATGAAAACCAATTATATTTAACAGTTGTACAACATAGAATGCTTTTAACAAAACTTTGAAAAGATCCTGACTTTGGAAGTAGTGTCATGTGTTTTCAGTCACTTTCTTGAACCTCTGTTATTTAGAATATGCAGGACAGTTTTTCAAAGTTTATGTTCCATAATGACACAGAGAGTTTACATAAGTCTGACTAAAACTATTTAATTGATATTTTTTAGTAACTATTATTCTAGATAAAAATAACTTTGATTCATCATATTTCATTATGAAAAATCGAAAAACATGAAACACTGGGTTTAGAGGGTGACCGAACTATTTCTCCGACAGGAATATCAGTTCTGATAGTTTAAGGTGCTTTTGATAAATGCTTCTCTTGGAGTTTGTCCATATTTTTTTAATATATTGTGCACATTAGGAAAATCATTCAAAACCACTGAGACAACTTTTTATGTTTTGAAAATAAATTTGATAAGAAATAACACTGAAAACGATGGATATATTTTTTCTTAAAATGGCAAGTAACAACATAATAATCACATCAAGACAGCTCATTATGTAAATAATTACAAGGAAATTAGGTGGCCAGTTATTAGAGCAAGGTTTGAAAATAAAAAGACTTTCTTTGCCGTAGAAAATTGGTATTAGAAAATTTGCTTTAAAATGTGATATTTTTTATGTTTTTGTCATAATATTTTTTACTAAGCAAATTATATTTTAAATGACTATTCCTAGATTAAATAAACTATGACCCTCTGCTGCAAATAATCCACAAGGTACTTTGATATCCCTTTGGATATGTTCACAAAAGGGAGTCAAAATGACTGACCGAAAACACATGATGACTGAAAACAGATGACTTGACGATATTAATAGTTTTTTATTCATGCGAGTTGATCTTTTGTTAACGATGTTACAGAATGATATTTTTATGTCATGACTTATTTCATTACATATGGATAATAAATTAAATTCTATCACTATTCTAAGTTAATTATCCTTCCCAATACAAAGCATCACTTGCCATCTCTTGTATTTCGTTTCGACAAAAAATACCCCGATATGGGAGTGCCCCTTGAATGAGGATAAAAATATGAAGGAAAGAAGGTTGATTCACGTGTAAAAAGAGAAATAAAGGCTTTTTTTCTTTAGTGTAACCAATACATGTTGGAAAAGTTCCACTTTACTGTTGTTTTAGTTACCCTTAAAAACGCATTTGTGGTTTTGCGAATTATGTAAAAACGAATACATCCGTTAAAAGAAAACGGCAGTTGAGAAAACCGCTTTTGCCTAAAACTCCTTCTGTGGCTGCTAGTATGCAATGAAGGCTTAGCGACAACGAATACGATGTTAAATGAGTGTCCTTTCTACCTTTCCTAGTGTCGTCAAGACCTCTATATTCTTTGAAGGCACGCACGACAACCACCGCTAGTCACACCCCATTATCCCGTTAGACGCAGATTGCTCCGCAAATAACTGCCCCGATAAGACGGTAAACCAGCTGACAGACGAAACCTTCCCCGTTTGAGATTAACCTCAACTGTTGTCGAGCCAAGCTAGTTTTGTGACGTTAGCGATCTTAATTTCGGATCCCACGATCTCAACGGTGACTGTCCGAAACAAAGTGCTTTAGCGGTATATATCCGCACGGAGATTACATGAAAGGCACTTGCTGCGTATAAGAGGTAAATGGATCCGAAATTAAGAAATGGTCAGCCATATTGCAAAACTGTTTTAACTTTACATCGTGTTTCTTGCAGGTTGTGTGAACATTTCGTCTTGAAACGAATTCCGGTATTGAGGTGACGAAGGAATCAGACAAAGCAATTTCAACCAACTTTGTATATACTCTCCGATCCGATTTGTGATCTGCGTCAATACGACCAGACAGTTACGCTACCGACACACGGACATGATAGCCCAACTACCGTTCATCTATCTCCCCGTCGAATTATGATCGCCAATAAATAAAGGCTTACATCCCACTTATACCTCGTCGTCCATGGCAACCATTCATAAATGTGTCCTATTTATTATCGATATTGGGCCAATGAGTCCGGACATCTGACGCAAGGACACTTTTCCTACACATCTAAATCAACAACATAGAAGTGAACTGAAAGTATTAAAAATCAAATAAAACAAGCTAGAAAATAATCATAATACTTACATGTTTTGCTTGAATCAAAATTTCAAAATCACCTCATAAAATACTGTAGACGTTAGTTTGCACTAGAAATAACAAAACCAAGAAATAAACATTATATGATTTATGTTGCACCACAACTTTTTTGTTATGTTAGGAAAAAATAAGTTTAGAAATATCCAAAATAATTCAATAATGATACATAATTGATTTCATAGATAAGCTTTACAATTTTGGCTTAACTTGGTATTGAAATGATTGAAGAACCTTTTTATTGAAAATCCAAGACAAACGTAGAAACAGTCTATGAGGACTCCAATATCGCTTGTTAAACCTTCAAAATCAAAAACGAAATGGACAACCTTTGAAAATTTGTCTTGAAACAGGCTCATATTCATGGAGTGCACGAAGTTTGCAAGCCCAAAACATTTACTTCATGCGTTGCGCTTTGACACGTAAGAAGCACGTGCCTCGCGCTTTGACACGCAAGAAGCACGTGCTAACAAACCCTTTATAGTTGCTCTACTACAGACTTCATTCATAAATCAGTGAAGTGAAGGGGCACTTGGAAGGTTGATGAAAATTGAAATTATATCTAAACTATTAATTTTATGAACAAATAGGACAATTCTTATGGATGAACAACTTCTTTATTATGTGTAAGAGACGTTTCGACATAGATTCTAATGTCGTTGTCAAGCAAGTGATACATGTTAGTATTAATATTAATTTTATGGTTGATTGTACTCGGATCAAGTGAGATGTAAGTCGCCTTGTACAGGCCTCTCGGACAAAGTGTCCCTGCCATGATCTGATGCATGTCATTAACTATGCTAGTAATTTTGACATATTACCTCTGAAATATGTTGAATGACGGTTTCGCTTTGCTACTCAAAAGATCTAGAATTAAGTTGTATTTTAAATATTTGCAGCTAAAAGGAAAACTGTTTCTTTGACATGGAGGCTACAGAAGATCTTTTGAAAAATGATAAATTTTGAAAAACATTCATAACACATTAAATGTTTGAAGAATGTCTGAATCAAGCTGTTCACTGCCAGGGATATAGCCACATACAACATCACTTTGAACCTAAACCATGCATCTACAAAATGTGAGTTATTATGTAACTATCATTTTTGATAATTTGTTTTTCACATCAAAGCACAATACAGAAACTGCATTGCTTCCAGTTTGAGGGGCACCTAGAAAATGGTTGTTGATATACACAACTTTTAACATGCCTTAAAGGGGCAGTAGCACGTTTTTGGAAATAATTATATCTTAAATGTTTTAACAATAAACATTAGTTAATGTCATAAGTATTATCCACAGAGGGATGGAGATGTCATCACTCTATCCAATCATGCCTAGATGCTGAATAAATAATCAGGTATCAAGCAAATACCATTGGCGGCCATTTTTGTGTGAACACCTTTTATTCAATTGATTCTCATACCTTTACTGAACATGATTTTTTCTTCTTAGAACTGCATTCTGTGATTTGAAAACATTGTCTTGCAATAGGTAACATAGATTTTCTTTAAGCGAGATCTAATTATTAAACTAAAAAAAACGTGCTACTGAATTTGAAGGACAATATACAAATGTTCCTTTGATTGTCTTGAACAGTATTAAAATGTTTTCAATTTTCAGTGTTGGTATTCCTTTTCTACATATGTGTTATTTTGGGTCATTTGCGTTCATTTGTTATTTAGTTCGAGTTAAAATCATTACGGAGATTTTGTCTCAAACGGAATGTGAAACGAAATGAAGACAGATAAGGCAATCTACGCTCTTATCATATCAAACAATATTTTAAATAACTATAAGCCACAATATTCTAATTCCACGATTTTCAAGCTTTGAGCTGACCTTCTCACCGTAGCTTGTATTAAAAAACGTTTGAAAATGTTAATCAGATAAGGGTCCTGTGAATGCAATACGTTCGTCACCAAGAAGCCCGGGGTTCTATTCCTTGACGCGGCATACCAAAAGACATTAAAAGATTGGAGTTGTTACTTTGCACTTTAAAGGGGCAGTAGCACGTTTTTTGATAATTTTATAATTTGAATTTCTCACTGAAAATTGTAAGTGAATGCTAAATATATTATTTTGACAGTATCAAAAATCTCATTACACAAGCCAATCATCCATTCTCAGAGGACAAAGAATGAAGATTCACCTAAAATCCATTGGCGGCCATTTTTTTGTGAACACCTTTAATTCATTTTTTGTAAGAAAAAGAATCGCATGGCTAAACTTAACGTTATATATTGGAATTATTACTGCTCCATTTAGTTCAAATACATTGTCTCTCAATTGGAACCATTAATTCTCATTTTCCTGACATCACCTTATATTCCCCCTAAAAACGTGCTACTGCCCCTTTAAGGACACAAGGTGCTTATGCAAAAAAGTTGATATAATTACATTATCATTAATTCGCAAAGGAATGCTACAGGTAAAATGCACAAAATGAGTATTTGGAACATGTTTAGAAACACGTTTTGATTAAGTGTATTTTGATTTTAGGAATATTTATAGCATACGTTTTATTTATCTATGCTAAAGAAAGGTAACAAAATAGATCCAACTTCATGTGTTTGCAAACATTAGAGTTCTTTCATGATTTTATTCGAACGTTTCCAATCACTGTATGCCTACTACTATACTGATAAAAATTCAGCGAGAAACAGTACATTTCTGCAAAAGATATATTGTTTGAGACTCTTCTTACTCTGGAAAAAAACCTTAGACGATCATATAGACTAAGAGTAAATGAAACAACACACATTTACACACATTTCCCAGAGATAGTAAGTCCTATCTAAAGCTCAACGCACTGTTTTCGAAAAAAATAATGCCGTATGGAGTTCATCTTCATTCAGAAACCCCCGAGCGACCATCTGTATGACTTATCCGATTGCTTGAATGTATATATGCATGAGATTATATCATTTTATATTCCAAATGGTTAAATAAAGTGTTTTGTTGTCAATGACAATTACTGACTGCACATCGTACAGAAACTTATGTTGCTAATAATGATATCATTCGAGCATGCTAGTCGCCTCGTTCTCAACGCTTACGAAGACTTTGAGGGCCACATCTAACTTAAAGCAAAGTCCCTTTTAGTGTTTGAAAGAGTTTGAAAACTGATTTGTGTACAAATTCAACTATCCGTGGTAAACTATTGGGAGTGCTATCCTGCCTTAACTTCACGTGCATCATCGCATTTCACGTTTTTAACTTGACAGGTAAACATGGTTAGCGACATCTTCCTACGCAGAGCCTAAAAGGCCAGTTTCCAAACTGTCATTTTATGCCTTGCTGCATAGCCTTGAGTTTTCTGTGCTTGCTCTCTAGTCTGTAGGGGCACTATAGCAGCACAGAAAAGTAGAGTCTCTGCAGCAAGGCATAAAAAGACTGTTTGGAAACTGGCCTTTTAGGCTCTGCGTAGGAAGATGGGTTAGCGAAGACGATGAACTTTTTATTACACAAAACAGTTTTCAATGTTCGTTTGATATGGATATGATTAAGAGTTTGGACATTAGATGGAGCGTCCGAACAAGTTCTTCATACTGTATAGTATATGTTGTCGGTATGTTATGTACAATTTGCTCTGCGGTTTGACGAAGAACACCGGAACCTGCGGGTCGACCCATGCAACTCACAGTTTACTATTCTCTCAGAATGGAACGTTGGAAGGTACCGTAACACTTAAGAAATATTTTAAGCATTTTTCGTGCATACATTTGATTAATCGTCACCAACGCGTCATTTATTGTTTCAGCAATTTATTAATTTTACTCGATAGCAGTAGTTTCGTGAACAGCGTGTTTCAGTTGATCAAAATATTCAAATGAACTGTACAGTCAGTGGAGCGGTCACTAGTAAACACACCTGACGTACCTACTTTGACTTCTTCATTGAATACCACAATGAAAATATATATCAAACTTGATTTGTGAATTTGTCATTTTGAATAGAAACTACTTATAATTTGCATACTTATATTGCGCTTTCCACGTCCTAAGACATGCTCAAAGCGCTACATTATTAACCAGAAGGAATGTACTTACACAGCTGCCACTTAGCGATAATCACGACCATGTTGGTCAGTACATCCAGTTTTCAGGTACCCATTTTAACAGCTGGACTGAGTGCAATGTGGATGAAGTGCCTTGCCCACAACATAACATGAGACCCAAGTCACAAAGTTTTGGTGTCTCCTCCAGGATTCGAACCCGGGTCTCTTGGCGTGAGAGGCCAGCATGCTAACCACAACACCTCTATGCTTCTTGATATTTGACTTGAGTTTTGTTCCTTTCGTCGTCGTAAATAAGAATGGTTTTATTTTGAAATTGATTCTATTGAAATAAAATGAAACAACGGTTTCGTTTGAGCGATAAACTTACATATATACGACACGCAATACTATTGGAGTTTGAACATTAGTTAGAAACTATTGGAGGGAAACAGACAATATTATTGTTGGAGACAACCATAAAATCATATCATTACACAACAGAACTAATGTTTACACAACTTTGTTTTAATAACACATATCATTTGGACTGTAGTAAGTCCTACATTGTGACAATGTCCTACGAAAGAGCTTTAATCTTAGAATTTCCATAACTTATAGTTTATAACCAGTCGATCGTCTCACAACGACAACTATTTTGCATAGAAATCCACAATGTCGCTTCACAACGAAATCCTTCTGAACTTCTGGTAACTAATAGCACAGTTTCGCCAAAGAAGTTTTCGAACCAATCTAAACATTTCTTCGCATCAGGATACGTTCCATTCAAAAGTCGTAACTACAGGAAAAACACATTCTTCGTATACAGCACTTAATCACTCAGTTTCACTCTTACAATTTTCTGCCAAATTGCACATGTATAGCCGTTTAACACACTATGAACATTTCAACAGTTTTCAATTTGGTTCAGGTGTCTTGAGAATCGACCGTGGAGATGTTTTTGGTTTCTGGGCACTCCTCAGTTTCTTAGGTTTTGTGACAGCCAACGTCTTTTTGTGGTCGTCTGCCCACCGTATGTGTTGTAGAGACTGTCGTCTGCTATTGTGACGATGATCAGAACCAGACGTCCATGTATGAGTATCAAGCGATCCTCGTCTGTGTGAGTCTATTGTTCCGTCACCGGAATCTAACATGTCTGAATCTAGGTCCAGTTTTGATATGTTTTTACAATTGTCCTGTTTCATGGCAAGCAATGCCTCCTTGAATGTTTCCGACATCTTCTAACTGGTCTCCTTTACCATACACCGGTCCAGTCTGCTTATAGAATAAGACTTTAAATCGTTATCCACTGGATAGTACGTCCCCTCTGAAACTATGAGTCGTACACTTAACTCCTTGTTGATGTCGTCTGTTTGGATCAAAATCGTCACACAAGACTTGAAAGACATTAAATGATTTTCTCCCATAAAGCGTTAGTTCAGTCAAAACTTGACTTCAATCTCCCGCCAGGGATCATATCCAAAGTTGGGTATGTCTTCAAAACAAAATCCTTGTAATTGTCGTCTTGCGCTTACACTTTTCTCTCCTCACTTTCTATCAATCTGCGGTGGTTGAGATACAAACAGAACAACGACATGCTATTTCATTTCAGTCCACACTCGACTTCAAGCTCCCGTCAGGGCTCGTATCCAAAGAGGGGATGTCTTCAAAACAAAAGCCTTCCAGTTGTCGTCTTCTAAAACCTTTCTGTCCTCACCATTTCTATCAGTCTGCAGTGGTTGAGTTACAAACAGAACGACATGCTATTGTCGTCTGCTTGATCACAAAACGTCTGCCACCTTCAATATTTGTTGTTTACTAAACACCGGTCACCTATTAATAGGATAGCTAAACCGATTTGAATAATCCTTGTTTGGATTAGCTCTAACTGTGCAGAAGCAGCTGAATTGATTCTATAAGAAGTATTTCCTTCTTGGTGTACATGTTTGTCGCGGACAGAACGCGTGTTATGTATTCCTTTCTCTCGATTCAAGTACATTGTTGTTCCTTCCTCATATGATCAATGGTATATGTAGCCAGTTCTGAATGGTACTGTACATGTGTTCAATCTCATTAAAATGATATCTTAATTGTACATGTGTTGTACAGAGTTGCGTTAAAAGTCAATATGATAGTGCTTTTTCTCCTACCCTACCCTTACTTATACCACATCTCTTATAACACAGGGATATCGACGGCCCGGCATCAAATTTTGTTTATAGTAATAGGTGCTTGATCCTCGACTCAAACCGCGTTTGCTTGTTTTTGAAATTGATGCCCCTTTGTCTTACCTCTTATCCTCATTCTCGTTTTTAAATTCCACAATATGTTATCAACGTTCCATGGTTTCAACACGAACAAAACTATATAATCATATTTCTTTGTTTAAATCTTGTTTTGCAGGAACCGCAAGCCAATGCAAGTTGACACCGTAGATAACGAAGAAATAATGCTATATCTTCAAAATAAAATCAACATTTGATAACAAATTAAATTGGTATTTGTTTACATATTTACATATTACAATGATGGCTTGATAAATATTGAGAATAGACATTTTACCTTTTCAAAATACTTTTCTTTCTTTTAACTAAACAGTGTATACATATAAAGCACTTAATGGCTCGTGTCCTAGGTACATGTTTACCTAGCTGATGTGCTTGGTCAGCTATCCCTGACCTCAGATTACAAGCAAGACTGACCACCCGTTTTGGCCACAGTGATTGGCGTTATTGCGTTGATCATGCTTTAAAAGGTTTTATTGTGATAAGCTCACCGTGTCGACAGGCATGTTGAATAGGTTACTTAGGTATCTTAGAAGTTTATTGATGAAGATATTGATTGTTTACTTCTTTGATCTGTAACGTTTCATACTTGGATGGGCTGATTTAATATCAACCTTGAAAAAAGGAACAATTCATTATGGTCAAATTCTTGCAAATAATGGCCAAATAATGTTCCAAATTTCGTGTTGTTGGTTCCACGGCTCAAACAACCGCTATTAAAGCCCCATTATCATAAACTTGCTTGCGGTTCGTGGGGAAATTTAGCTTTTGAGAAAAGAACTACATCACTCAGTAGAAAATCTTTTGTCGAAAGTTTGATATCATATTTACATGTTTTAATTAACAATAGAATTTACTTAATCCGACTTCAAAAGTACAGTACCCTCTACCATAGCTTTTAAAGAACCCGCTTTCGGTGACATCATCATTATGTGTGTAGGTGTTACACTCCGTCTCAGTTACCGCAATATTGCCTGACTCGGGGAAAAGGGAAAGAAAATGTAGTTGTGCGCGACAAAGACGGCTTTCAAACGTATATTTAGGAAACGGAAATTGTGAGATGGCCACACTTGATTCCTCTACATGTAGACATGCCGGGGCTTACGTTTCGGTCCTTTTGGTATTTAATGAATTTGGTGTGATATTCTCATGGTTGGTCGCAAAAAATACTTTTTAATCTATTGCAGTGTGATAATGGGTCTTTAACAAAAATAACTTTTATTGTTTTCATTACAACGTAAATATGGAAATCTCTTTGTGCCGATTGCTCCGGCAGCCACAGTGCCAGTTCAAGCAAAATGCTATCCTTATGATATTGTGCACCAGACAAGAAAGCATCAACTCCAATCTCAAAACATCTTTTGGGATGGCGGTATTGTTTGTCAGTATGCCGTCAAATTGACTTTGACTTCTAATGTTATTCGTCTCAAGATATTGTTTGTTCAATGTATCAGAGTAAAAATCATTTCCCTTGCCAATAAAGAGTCAGTGAGATTATGACTTATTTATGTTTGAAATACAATGTAATATTTATTTCCAAGTTTTGTTGAAATAAAAGTTTTCAAAACAAGATAGTGTTATTATATATACATGAAAACTCGACATCCTCAAAGAATAGCCCAAAACAAATACACATTGTGACGTCATATTCATTATGACGTAAACTTATATTTTAGTAAGTAAACTTTTTCGGGTTTTTTAAAGTATTGATTGACTTGCATTAGTTTCTAGATTTATTTTAATTGCATATGATAAAATGTACAAACATAGTATGTTATTGAAAATTATGAGCTAGAAAGAAATTCGGTTCCTGAAACTTTGTCAAGACAATAGAACCACGTGACAGGATGACGTCATCACAATCACTCGCCTTGACATCGCCAAGCTCCGACGTGTTTTTCATCCCTTCGACATCGTTCTATTATTTAAAGCAAGGTAAGTCATTCAAAAGCCAATTCAAGTTATTGGAAGTTTTTCTACGTATAACTCTTAAACGGGCTGCTATTTTTCTAAAATGATAATTAGATAAGTAGAAAAATATTAGTATCTATCATAATACCTTACTAAAGGCTTAATTGTCTTCATCGAATCAATTTGCATCAATGTGACACTAGAAAAGCCTTCTTTACTTTTTTTATGTCTTTATGAATATTTATAGCTAAGAGAATAATTTATTATAATTTTTCAGAATTTCACAATGCTGGAAAAGCATTTCCTACCACCAATTATAACAGAAGAAAAAAGAAAACCATATTCTGGTATGTATATAACGGATGCATTTTTAAGTGTAATTGTTGTTGTGTTTAATCCATGACTATTTCCTTCATCACAGAAAAAGAATTGAAGAAATTAAATAAGCAAAATGGAATGTAATCGTATTTAAGTTTATAACCCGTTGAAACTGTAATTAAGTTTTTGTAATAATGTTACATTGTTACAGTGTTAGCCTAGTACAGTTGTATATGTTTTTTGCATTTTCATATTAATCTATTACTATTATAAATGAGAAATAATGGTAAATGTGAGTTGTTAGGTGTGTAGTTCAAGAATATGTGTTCATGAAACCTTCTCATTTCGAATAACCACAGTCCGTAGAATTTCGATTTATGTTGTTTAATAAAGAGAAATTCATAAGAAATTGTCTTTTTACAAATCATTGATATATTCTGATTGCCGTTTTCAGATTCTGTCAACGATTCAAGTTTATGCCTCCCCGTATTGGTCGATTCTAATGAAAGGTAATTTTTTTTATAGTTTATCAAAGTGTCCATTTGAATTCAGTTTTAAGACTTAATGTACATAAATATTTGTTCTTTACCACCACCGTTGACTCTCGAATAAAGAAAGGTTTGTGTATTTCTAACGAAACATGAAAAAAGATTAAGTAACAGACAAATATTATGGATGACAACTTCTTCTTCATTGAAGTTGTCATCCATAATATTTGTCTATTACTTGCTACACCAACTCATAAATGTCTCTCAAGTATCTAAAAATTATTAAATCATAGGAATACGAGGCTTTATGTTGCAGAGTTAAATTAAATACATTACTCACACTATATAACATATGTGCATTTTGTTCAAAAGGGTTAAACTTTTACATGAAAGACTCTCTCTTAAAAATGTGAAATATGTTGGGAAAGGAGAAATCTCATTCAAACGTTGTGCTGTAAATGTCGCCAAGTTTTTTTAGCCAATAAAACAAATCATCATTAGCGATGACCGTCAAATTGCAGTTTATATGTCGAATGGGCTTGCGACTGGTATATTTTGTATGAAACGTATCACGTTATCCTCGCTTAGTTTATCTTGCAAATACGAAAAAATTATTCCGGGTCAGAGATTCATTCATATTCATTAACATAAAAATACATCAGGTCAGTAGTAAGAAAGAGTGGGACATTAATTATCATTTGCACCGGCTGAGTCATTTCAAAACAAGACCATTCACTATAAAGCTATAACATAAAGCTGCTAATACGTGCAACTTCTCCCGCAAAGCGTAACTCATGCCAGTCTTCATCACTTGCTGATTCAAGACTTGCTCATTTCGTCATCTCTTTGTGGTAGTAGGTCATACATTACAGATAGCACTCGGATCATTCATATGAATTAACTAAGAAGTCCTCGTCATTCTTAGTTAATTCATATGATTAGAATTGAGAAGGACATTATTATTTGTGGCGGCTTGGTCATTTAATAAGAAGTCCATCCCTTAAAGCTATACGTAAAAGTTGCTTAGATGTACAAATCATGCCAGTCGATATTCGATATGCGCCCCTTGACAGCTCTTCGGTTTACTGCAGCAGAGCTTTATCCAATCTGGAATCTTGTTGGTACAACTAAACGCTCTGGTGGGCCCTGTAAACCACAGCTTGGGTTCAATTCAGCAATGAATGAGTCTGGTGTGAATGGTGAAGGTGATTTAGTCTTTATGAATTTTGTGTTTGCTTTTCTTCAGATTGGAAGACAATTTCAAGGATTCATACGAGTCCTGTAGAGATGAACTGAGGGCCACGAAGATCCAATTAAGAGAAGAGAAAGTCAAAAGTACAAACAATTTAATAGAGGCAAAGGAATATCGCCTGGAAAATCTGAAGTTGAAACTGACTCTCAGCAAGCATGAAGAAATGGCGAAGAAACTGAGAGAGCAGATAGACGGGTTGAGAGCGGAGAAGAAGGCGTGGTTGAAGATGAAGAATAGATTCTTTGAAGAAGAACTGTGGAAAGAGAGTACGGATGTGGATAAGTTTTTTGGAGAGAGGAAGAAGAGACTTGGAGAGAAGAAAAGCGCTGGAAAGAATAACCTGGGAGAGAACGTGGGGGAAGAGGTTGATTCTGCGGAGAAGAGAGGAGAGAAGAGAAGGGTTGAGAGGAATGAGAAAAAGAAGATTGTTGAGCAGAAGGACAGAGATGGAAAGAAAGAGAAAGTCGATGATAAGAAAACTGGAGAGAAGGTGATTAGCAGAAAACAGAAAGATGGTGTCAAAGAGAATGGTAAGAAAAGACCCAAAAGTAATGATAAAGACTCAAATTCACTGATAAAGAAAGGAGAGGGGAAAGGCAAGACCGAGGCGAAGAAAGGACATGCCAAGAGTCTTACAAACGTTCAAGATAAACCAGGTCATGGCATGAAGTCATCATCAATGGCCGACATTGAATCTCCCGCCAGGAATCTGGAGAGAGAAGCCACTGACACAGTTTACACAATACCCAGTGTGTTCTCTCCTCTTCCTGGCCTCATCACCTGGAAGCCGCCTCTTCCTCCTTCAGCTCAACTTCCGGTTTCTCACAGGATCCAGAGGAGGAAGGCAGCCATCTTGAAATCTTGAACTCATATTGTCTAACTCTGTTCACGCACTATCTATTTTACAAAAAAAAAACCTTCTGATCAGTGTTTAACATCTTGAACACCATTATCTTCGATGGATGAAGTGTAAGCCAACTTTGAGTTCACCGAGCAAATGTCAGTCATCATACTTGATTAACAATGCTGTTTTGTAGATATGTTAAAATCAAACTTTTGTTGAACGAGTTTCATGTGATTAAACCATATATTCAACAAATTTGTTCCAGGTTTTCTTTCATCTATCTTTAAATAGCAGGGAATGGATGATTTAGGGTATGTCTAAGTGAGAAAGAGTATCCAAGTTAACCAAAGACGTTATGTGGTGAGAGATGTCACGAGAGAACGTTTTGTAGAAAACATCCGAAACATCCATTTGCCTTTCAAGTATAATATTTTGGGCAAGGAACTCGATATTGTTACAACATTTACATCAAAGGTTTTCCAACTATTAACCATTTTAACACATTGTAGAGAAATTAGCTTTACCCGATTAAAAGACTTGATAAGACTTTAGTGATAAATCAAAGACATGATCATGTTGAATGAGTACAGCATGCTAGTATAGAAATCAGTTAATATTCAACAAATGTGCTCCAAATTTCTTTCATCTATCTTTAAATACCAGGGAATAGATGATTTATGGTAAGTCTATGCGAGAAAGAGTATCCAAGTTATGTCACGAGAGAACGTTTTGTAGAATACATCCGAAACATCCATTCGCTTTTCAAGTATGATATTTTGGACATCGAACTCGATTTGATTCACGAAGCATGCTAGTAGTGAAATCAGTAAATATTGGGCACAGAATTCACAGAGCGTGACATAGAAACAATGCTTGACTGACGAATAATAGCAAAACCATTTCTTTTGCAGTTTTTGGAGGTTAAACCATAGATTGACAGGACTATAATGTGATAGGGGAGACCGGGGCAGGCACGGCCCCGGGGCATGTTCGTCTTTGCGCTGTTATTTTTTTCCGGGGCCACATTATATCAAATTGGTAATTCCTAACAGACAACATGGCCTTACTCTCACACTGACTTTAAAATGGTGACAGTTCAACATGTTCTTTACAAACTGTGGAAGAAAACCCGTTTTTTATCTAGTTGAGTAAAATATTTGACTTCAGTTCACGATGCTTTTGACAAATGTTGACTGCATTTAGGAATATGTTCTTAAGTGAGTATAAACGAATATGCCAAGACGTATATGTAACGAACAAGTCATTTTGTTATGAGGGCTGTGTATTTTCGCAGCATATGAAAAAAAAAAAACGTGGTTTGTGGGGTACGTTCGGTCATTACAGGCGGGGCACATTCGGCAGTGAGGACGAGTCACCAAAACTTTAATGTCGTCCTCAAAACCATTTTCTAAAGGCCCTCCTGCTCAAAAGGACCCTCTTGAAGGTCCTTGAAAACTTGGCTCCTCTAATTGGAAAGAAATCGGAGTCCTTTTCGTAATAGAAAGGTAACTGATTCTACATCATTGTAAAATATATCTTTGTGAAGTAATGTAGTATTTTTTCTGTCCCAAATATTGAATACTATGAAGAGCATCTTATCTCTCTTTAATTCTTGTAGCCTGAACATGACATTGTACTAATTATTCCAAACGATGAACGAACCCCGGTGCGGGGCATGTTCGTCTTTTCAACTCGTCGTCTTAAATCATAGTTATAGGCAAACTGGTTGAGTTAGGCACTTCAAACAATTATTGCAATACAGTTAAGATATGTCTCAATATATGTACAAACGTACACTAGTATATTGCAAGAGAACGACTCATTATCTCTATTTTAGTGATAAGGGGACGTACCGGCCCCGGTCTCCCCTATCTTGTCAGTGCATACAGTGGAGCTCTGACCATTTTCTAGACATTTTACAGCAGCTTCTCTCACTAATGCCTTTGTCTATTTCCGACCAATCTACAATGTTACTTGCACTATGTAAATAATCTGAAATAACAGTTCAAGTGTAATGGCACTAACACACAAATACTCCGTAAATAACAGTTCACAGCTACATTGAAACGTTTAATTATTTGGAGGCATCTAAAGCCGTCTTCACACTGGCACTTGTAACTTACATGGAGCTCTGGTTATATTGTAGACATTTTACAGCAGCTTCTCTCACTTATGCCATTTTCTATTTTCAACCAATTTGTGTATGTAAATCTGCAAATAACAGTTCAAGTGTAATGACACTAACACACAAATACTCCGTAATTAAAAGTTCATAAATACGTTAAACGTATCATTGTTTGGGTGCATCTATATGTATATTTTCACGTAGGAAAAAGTCAAGTTACATTACGTTTTTATGTTGTCTCTTGTTTATAAACGATTTGAAATGTGCAAGTAAAAAGTGTTTAAATGTCAGAGCTTGTCGATAACATGTATTCAACAGTTTAACTTGAACTTATTCGATCATATTTTGGATTATCAAACTGGTTATTATCACTGACAAAAATAATACCGTTGTTTAAAGTATACAGTTCTCAGTACAGTACATATTTGGCATTAATATAAGGGTATAAATGTAACATTTTGATCAAACATTTGGAAAATATAGCAAAGCAAATATGTTTCAAATAAAACATTTCGAGATTTGCTTGCATCTGGCTAATTTTGACAATTTGAATAACCCTTATGCTGAATAGGTAGTGTGTCTGACTCTCACCCGGAAGTATAGGGTTCGAACTATGTTGGTGCTGATCTCTCGTGGGCAGTCACTTCTTTACCAGTTACCACCTAAGAAATTCTAACAGCGTATCCAGCGAGTTTCTGATTTTGCAAAGGAAGTGGAAATATCCGTTACAGACTACACAAGCTTCATGGGCCTCTAGTGTTCCCCTTTTCATGTCCCCAACACGTGCAATACATAATTTGACAGCTTGAGATCATCGACCTTTGACAAATTCTTTTCTCTGAATCCAATCTTATTGAAATCAGAAGAATCTATCACCCGTACCTGAGGAATATTACTCAGATATGAAACACAGTGAAGTACGAGTGATATACTCGATCTGATTTCAATGAGATTGGTCTGAACATGTCTTACTAAATTCTCCAAAGAACTAAAAAGGGTGACTCGGGTTAAAAAATAAAGACAGTTCTTTGGGTCGTTTAGATGAAATTAGTTCAAATTAAACATGGTTAAAAGATTTTAAGGATGATATCGAGACAGTTCGTTCGGGGAGCTTGTCGAATGACCTTTGAGGGATGTGACCTTTCTTAAAATAACTGAGGCAAAGAAATATCCGGATCGGACTGCATGAACTCCATGAACTTCTAGCGTTCCCCACTTCATCTCCTTGACATTCGTGCATTACATAACTCGACAGGTTAAGATCATAGACTTTCGACAAATTATTTTCTCTGAATCCAATCTCATTGAAATCAGACGAATCTATAAATCGGACCTGAAGAATAGTACTCAGATAAGAAACACAGTGAGGTACGAGTGATAACCTCGATCTGATTTCAATAATATCGTTCGGACTAAGTGGTTCTCAATTCCTCTCTGCGTAAGAGAACTATAAAGTGTGTATCTGATAAGAATGATTATGAAAGCATTCATATAATGAAATATCACTACCTGGGGTCATCTAGGTGGAATATAATTTAAATCAACCGAAGTATTTAAGAGGTAGTAGCACGTTTTGAGGAAGTTATAAGGTGATGTCAGGAAAATGAAATTAATGGTTCCAATTAAAAGACAATGTATTTAAACTAACTGAAGCGGTAACAAGCGGTATCAAATATATAATGTTAAGTTCAGCCATGCGATTCCCTTTTCTTACACAAAATGAATTAAACACAAAAATTGCAGCCAATGTACTTTATGTGAATCTGTATAATTTGTTTTCTGACTATGGTTGATTGGTTTGTGTCATGAGCTTTTTGACGCTATCAAAATAATACGATTAGCATTAACGTACAATTATCAGTGAACATTTTAAAATAAAAAAATTTCAAAATACGTGCAACTGCCCCTTAAATTTAAGGTTGTAAAGGATGATATCAAAACAAGTTGTTCGGTATAAGCCTGTCGAATAGAACAGGTTCAATTATGAAAGTGTTTTGTCCTTAGTTCAAATATATATAATAACATTCATACTGTAAAATATTATTCAACAGCGCGCCGATATAAAAGCGATTCTGACTTTGGATTGGATCGTATTTGGAAATTTCAAAGTTTTTTTTTTTTCTGTTTTAACAGATGATCTTCCGACATATGTAATTATGTCTTTTCTTCTATCATAGGATGATATTAACAAGCATTTTTACTAAGATTTGTCTGGGAAAACAACATAGGAACAATGATTTAATACAATGTTCACATGTTCGCATATTAATGTTTTCTTAATGTTCAATTGTTTCTAAAAAAAACAGGTAAACTCTTAGATAAAACAGGTTCGTATGTCGGTATAGACATTTTAATTAGACTTCATAAGATATATCACTGACAAAGAATCTAAATAATACTGTTTTTTTCCCCCCAATATTCGAATTTGAATAATATTAGCCTTAAAATTTATTTTGTGATTTTTTTTTACATGCGTTTTTACATCCGTTACATTCCAAAAGAATATTATAAGCAATTCATTTAAATGCTATCGAGTATTCGCATGTCAAAGTTTTTGTAATCTGAACAATCTCCTTTTACAGAAACTTTATAAAACAGATGATAGACTCCCAAAACGGTAGACTCTTTAAAAGCTAAAAATAATCACTAAAGGTGGCAAAGAAAACAAGCTCATTGTACAAATTGTCATTGTGACGTCATCGTTATTATGACGTATACACAGACTTTCGAAAGTGAATTTCTAGACTTTTTTTACCCATTTATTGGCTATCCCTGTTTTCGAGATTTATTTGACTAGTATTATGTTTTAAAGGTTCGAAAGTTCAAAATTTATAGATTATGATGTCAAAAGGAATTGTTCCTGAAACTTTATCAAGACAATAAGACCACGTGACAAGATGACGTCATCACAATCACTCGCCTTGACATCGGCAAGGTCCGACGTGTTTCATATCCCTTCGACATCGTATTTGAATATTAAGCAAGGTAAGTGATTTTGAACGCAATTTAAAGTAATATAAACATTCAAATAAATCGTAGGGCTCCTTTAACCGCTTATCAGAAAGCAAAACGTTTCCTTAAATAAATATTAAATTAAAAGAAACATTTTCAATCATGCTTTTATAGAAGGCTCACTTGTTTTCATCATATCAATTCTCATCAATGTGCCACTGCAAGGCCTTATTAAAACTCTTTTGACATCTTTATAAACACTCTGACAAGGAAAACATCGTTTTCAGAATTTCACAATGCTGGAGAAACATTTCCTCCCACCTATAAAATGCGGAGAGAAAGGAAGACTCAGTTCTGGTGAGTAAATATTTCATGTTTTTGTGTTACGTTAGTTTTTAATCCTTGTGTTCATCATTACGGTGAATTTTGGAAAATTATGAAAAAGCAAAAAGAACTGACACCCATTCAAAACATTTTCATCGTTTTTGATTGGATTTTTAGTTGTCATTGCAAACCAGAAAAATACCAACGTCATATTGTCAGCAGATACAGCTATCAATTCATTTATACAGGTTTATTCTATTTTGTCGTATGTTATATTTGTAAAATAGTGTATTTCCTTTATTTTCCGACATGCAAGATTGTTACTTTTGAAGACAGGACTGTTCCCATGTGTCGTTCACATCATCTGATTTAGATAAATGGAAAACTCACAATTTTATCTACGTAGAACATATTTTACTGATGAGAAAACATCTCTTTATTGGTCATTGATATATTATGCTTCTTGTTTTCAGATTCGTTGGATGATTCCTCACGATCGTGTCTACCTGTATTGGTTCATTCTAAAGAAAGGTAATGTCAAATTTATTATTTTATTTTATAGTTTGGAGAATTGAATAGAAACGTTATGTACACAATTTGTTTTATGTGCGTTTGCTTCAAAAAGTGTATTTATCATTACAGTACGCGAAAGTCATCTCTTACAAGGGTGGAATATGTTCGTAAAGGAGCTGTCTTGCTAATGGTTATGCTGTAAATGTCAAATAGATATGTTTAATATCATATGAATCTGAAGCCTTTTTATTGTTGAACTCTACTGTCAATGTGGGGCAAATGTACCGTCGATTGCTACATTTCACTTTAAAGTAACATTTGTTCCTAACTTAATTTCTCATGCGATATTGAGAATAACACTCCTGATCATTTATATCAAAATTAACAAAGAGATGTGTTTGTCCCTCTTAGGAATTGAGTTGGCCATTATCCTTTCCGGCGGCATAGACACTTAAAAAATTCATTCATTTAAGATATAGGTAAAAGCTGTTAAGATGTATCTTCTCTCGTATTTTATTTGAGAAATTTAAGCATTAATGCGTTTTATGCATTTGCTTTTCTTCAGATTGGAAGACAATTTCGAGGATTTATACGAGTCCTGTAGAGATGAACTGAGGGCCACGAAGATCCAATTAAGAGA
This sequence comes from Steromphala cineraria, assembly GCA_916613615.1. Taxonomy (NCBI): domain Eukaryota; kingdom Metazoa; phylum Mollusca; class Gastropoda; order Trochida; family Trochidae; genus Steromphala; species Steromphala cineraria. Next base: position 22,617,510 of record OU744722.1, on the reverse strand, counting down.
AGAGAAAGTCAAAAGTACAAACACTTTAATAGAGGCAAAGGAATATCGCCTGGAAAATTTGAAGTTGAAACTGACTCTCAGCAAGCATGAAGAAATGGTGAAGAAACTGAGAGAGCAGATAGATGGATTGAGAGCGGAGAAGAAGGCGTGGTTGAAGATGAAGAATAGATTCTTTGAGGAAGAACTGTGGAAAGAGAGTACGGATGTGGATAAGTATTTTGGAGAGAGGAAGAAGGGAAAGAATAACCTGGGAGAGAACGTGGGGGGAGGGAAAGAGGTTGATTCTGTGAAGGAGAGAAGAGAGAAGAGAAGGGTTGAGAGGAATGAGAAAAAGAAGATTGTTGAGAAGAAGTACAAAGATGGAAAGAAAGAAAAAGTCGATGATAAGAAAACTGAAGAGAAGGTGATTAGCAGGAAACAGAAAGATGGTGTCAAAGAGAATGGTAAGAAAAGTAATGATAAAGACTCAAAGTCACTGATAAAGAAAGGAGAGTCTAAAGGCGAGACCGAGGCGAAGAAAGGACATGCCAAGAGTCTTACAAATGTTCAAGATAAACCAGGTCATGGCATGAAGTCATCATCAATGGCCGACATTGAATCTCCCGCCAGGAATCTGGAGAGAGAAGCCACTGACACAGTTTACACAATACCCAGTGTGTTCTCTCCTCTTCCTGGCCTCATCACCTGGAAGCCGCCTCTTCCTCCTTCAGCTCAACTTCCGGTTTCTCACAGGATCCAGAGGAGGATGCATGCTGTCTAACTCTGTTCACGCACTATTCATTTACAAAAAAAACCTTCTGATCAGTGTTTAGCATCTTGAAGACCATTATCTTCGATGGATGAAGTGTAAGCCAACTTTGAGCAAATGTCCGTCATCATGCTTGATTAACAGTGCTGTTTTGTATATATGTTAAAATCAAACTTTTGTTGAACGAGTTTCATTTGATTAAACTATATATTCAACAAATTTGTTCCAGGTTTTCTTTCATCTATCTTTAAATAGCAGGGAATAGATGATTTAGGGTATGTCTAAGCGAGAAAGAGTATCCAAGTTAACCAAAGACGTTATGTGGTGAGAGATGTCACGAGAGAACGTTTTGTAGAATACATCCAAAACATCCATTCGCATTTCAAGTATAATATTTTGGACAACGAACTCGATATTGTGACAACTTTTACATCAAAAAATTTCCGACTGTTAACCATTTTAACAAATTGTAGAGAAATTAGCTTTACTTATTAGACTTTACTGATAAATCAAAGACATGATCATGTTGAATGAGTACAGCATGCTAGTATAGAAATCAGTTAATATTCAACAAATTTGCTCCAAGTTTCTTTCATCTATCTTTAAATAGCAGGGAATAGATGATTTATGGTATGTCTATGCGAGAAAGAGTATCCAAGTTATGTCACGAGAGAACGTTTTGTAGAATACATCCGAAACATCCATTCGCATTTCAAGTATGATATTTTGGACAACGAACTCGATATTGTGACAACATTTACATCAAAGTTGTTCCAACTGCTAACCATTTTAACAAATTGTAGAGAACCAAACATTAAACGATTTAATGACTTGATAAAACTTTAGTGGTAAAACAAAGACATGATCATGTTGAACGGGTAAAGCAATAGAATTCACGAAGCATGCTAGTAGTGAAATCAGTAAATATTAGGCACAGAATTCACAGAGCGTGACATAGAAACAATGCTTGACTGACGAATAATAGCAAAACCATTTCTTTTGCAGTTTTTTGGAGGTTAAACCATAGATTAACTGGACTATAATGTGATATCTTGTCAGTGCATACAGTGGAGCTCTGATAATTTTCTAGACATTTTACAGCAGCTTCTCTCACTAATGCAATAGTCTAATTCCAAACCATGTTACTTGCACTATGTAAATAATCTGCAAATAACAGTTCAAATGAAATGGCACTAACACACAAATAACAGTTCACAGCTACACTGAAATGTTTAAGTATTTGGAGGCATCTAAAGCCGTTTTCACACTGGCACATGTAACTAACATGGAGCTCTGATCATATTGTAGACATTTTACAGCAGCTTCTCTCACTTATGCCATTGTCTATTTCCAACCAATTTACAATGTAAATCTGTAAATAACCTTCAAGTGTTATGACACTGACACAAATACTCCGTAAATAACAGTTCACAACTACACTGAAACCTTTTTATAATTAATTTATTAATAATTAATTTAATTAATACCGTTTGTGTATAATATACAGTTCTCAGTACAGCACAAATTTAATATTAATAATGATCATCTCCAGATGTGTCATTTTGATAAAATGTTTAAAAAATAAAGCGAAAAAGTATTTTCAAAATCAATCTTTTCGAGATTTGCTCGCATTTCACTGGTTTTGACAATTTGGATATCCCTTATGCTGAATAGGTAGAGTGTCTGACTCTCACCCGGAAGTACAGGGTTTTCGAATTTTTCAAAGGAAGTGTGAAATATCCGAAACAGACTGCACAAGTTTCATGGGTTCCCCTTTTCATGCCCTTAACATGTGTAATACATAATTCGACAGTTTAAGATCGTCGACGAATTATTTTCTCTGAATCCAATCTTATTGAAATACTACCCATGGTTAAAAGGTTGTAAAGAGTGATATGAACAGTTTGTTCGGAGAAACTGTCGAATAACCTATTAAAGATGTGTACATTCTTTAAATATATGAAGTAAAGAAATATCCGAATCAGACTACATGAACTTCAAGAACTTCTAGCGTTCCCCATTTCATCTCTTTATCTTGTGGACATTAAATAATTCGACAGGTTAAGATCATCGACCTTTGACAAATTCTTTTCTCTGAATCCAATCTCATTGAAAACAAATCTACACTGAATACCAAAAGAAACTTTGCAATTTTAAAACTGAAATTTTGAAAACGATTTCATATCTAAATTTTCATTTTAGTTGGCAATGACATAGTTGAAACCCACACTTTCAAATTTAAAACTTTTAATTGAGCAATATTCATACATTTTTGTAGAAATGGCAAAAATGTCATAATCACGTGACGTTTCTGCTGGAACTGAGTCACGTGACGAAAAAGTTTAATAACTGTCCATAATGAATGTTTGTCACTCCAATAGTGAAAAAACCACCTAAAAAGCAGTAAACGGGATAGCTAAAATATCGCAAATCCCCTTCGAAAATTGACAAAATTGATAAAAAAACAGCCCTTTTTACAAGAATCGGTAGTGTTCCTTCATTTCTAATGGTAACTTGATCCTGCTATACTGAAAGGTTATGAGGATTGCTGACAACCCTGAAACACAATAAACAGTTGTTTTTTCACTGCATGAGAGCCGATATCTGTGACGTTAGACCACCGCCAACGTTGTCTCTTAGTGACGTCAGAGATAGCAAACATCAAAGGTCGGCATGTTGTTATGTTCTCGTGGACTTTATAAACTTGGACAGATCTAATCAGAGCTCGTCGACTGCTAAGATGATAGATATTGGTCACTAAACATCGAAACATGGCAATTTTATAAAAAAAATTATAACGTCAGAAGGGGCATGCAAAAACAAGATTTAATTGCGATTGTTGAGCTCTTAAAGCTGGTTACCATTTGTACGGCTCAAAGATGTGTCAATTGTCAAGTTAGACTTGTGTCCACACATTCCCATTAGTGGAAAAGCTTCGATGCAGACAAAATGTAAAGTTGAACCTGCTGACAGCAGACGTAATTTAACGTTTGACCCTTTTTGTTAATCATGGCAGATTTGGAAGTTATAACACTCGGGCTGCTCAAACCTGGTACTAAAGTAGCACATTTTAGTACTTTAACGAAATTATTGCGAAAACATCATTTCAACGAACGTCTGAACAACCAAAATTTTGACTCCTGCCCACTTCAGATCAAATAAGTGCAAAACTGGGTTTCCAGTCTTTAATTTGGATTCGCTTGTTGTTTACACAAATGATTGAGTAGTAAGAGGTACTTTGTTTTAAATTTCTATCGTTTTTCATTCTTCAATCAGAATCATTACAAAATGGTGCAAAGTTTCTTTTGGCATTCAGTTTATCAATCGGACCTGAAGAATAGTACTCAGATAAGAAACACAGTGAAGTTCGAGTGATAACATCATCGGATTTCAATGAGATTGGTATGAATAGGTCGAACTAAATTCATTTGTGAGTCATAGAATAATTATAGAGAGTGGCTCAGGTTATGAAAACATACAAATGAAAATATCAGTTATTCGGATCACCTACAGCTGCATATCTTAAGTTTGTTCACTTACCTGCGTTTTTAGTGCAAATATCATTTAATTTGGAATGTCTTTGGGGCATCCTAGCAATGCGAAAACGAAACGGATAATGTTGAAATTTGAGTACATAAGTTAACATTCAGTTTGCGTTAACATATTCGTATGTCATACCTTAAAGATAACCGTAACCAATTTGGCAGGGCATTGAAATGACCAGGGGTCAAACTTTCGAAACCCCTATTTTGTATTTTTCGCTACAGAAGCCTTCATTAGTGATCAATAGCTTTAGACATAAGTCGTATTTGTTCCTTTTCATTAATGCAATGTTATTATACTGATTTCTTTCTTACAATGTTTATATGGAATATTAAGAAAACCTGAATTTCACAAACATGACCCCATCTGTCTATTTAATCATGCCAAATATCTAAATTCAGCACCAGTGACAAGACGATCCCGAAATATGGCGTGGGAATGATTATTTTACTAATGTTAATTGGTTTCCTATGTAGGTGCTCCTGGAGTTATTTTATGGACGTCAAAATGAATTCCAATTTACAGAATAAATATGACATAAGATACACAAGCAAGTGAACACACTTAGGTACGCAGCTGTAGATGGAATCAGATTCAAATCAACCGTAGGATTTATATTGTAAAGGGTGATATCAGGACAGTTTGTAGGTGGAGCTTGTCAATGTGTTATGATTTAATAAACGGTTCAATCATGATAGAGTTTTGTCTCTTGTCTAAATATATTTTTTTTAAATCATACTGTAAAATATCAATGCCCGGGGAAATCCGTTAATATGCCATTCTGACTGATATAATTTGAAAATTTTTAAGGTTTAATTTTCTGCATTCTCCCGACATTTCTAAATATGTATTTTCCCCTATCCCAAGGTAAACAAGCATTTACCTCAGATTTACCTGTTTCTTTGTGAAAAAAATCAAAGATACAATTTAATGATTAAATACAAGCGGGTGTTTCTCATAAAGAAAACTGAAAACTCTCAGTTGTTACAAGTCGTTTGTTGGTATAGGCATTTTGATTTGACTGTGGTTCATCAAATGTCTTTCATAAGGTACATCACTGACAAAGCAAGCCGCTAATGGCTGAAATATTGCCCAAGCGGCGTTAAGCACAACCTCACTCACTCACTCATTGACAAAGAACCTATATGATAGTAAATAATGTTGTATTTCTTACAATGTTCAGATTTCAATAAAAGAAGCATAAGATTTTACACTGTAAATCTTTATACAGGCGTTTTCACATTCGTTATATTCATAATGAATTAAATCCAAATTAAATATATTTAAATACAATCGTGTAATTGCATATTAGTTTTAGTAATCTCAAAACAAAAAAACTTTTACAGAAATATTATAAATATAAGAGACTCCCTAAACGGGACAATCTTTGAAAGCCAAAAATATTCACGAAAGTTGACAAAGACAACAAGTTGAACAGATGTCATTGTGACGTCATCATTATTATGACGTGTACACAGACGTCCGAAAGTGAATTTTCTCGGCTTTTTTACGCATTTAATGATTATCACTGTTTTCGAGATTTATTTGACATGTATTATGTTTTAAAGGTATGAAAGTGCAAAATTTATAGATTATGGTGTCAAAAGGAATTGGTTCCTGAAATTTTGTCAAGACAATAAAACCACGTGACAAGATGACGTCATCACAATCACTCGCCTTGACATCGCCAAGTTCCGACGTGTTTCTTATCCCTTCGACATCGTATTTACATATTAAGCAAGGTAAGTTATTTTGAACACAATTTAAATAATTAAAACATTCAAATAAACGGTATGGCTTATTAAACCCCTAATTGGAATGCAAAAGTTTTCCTAAAGTAATTTTTAAATAAAAGAAAACTTTTCCAATTCACCATCATGCTTCTATAGAAGGCTTAATTGTTGTCATCATATCAATTTTAATCACTGTGCGACTGCAAAGCCTTTTTCAACTCTTCTGTCTTCTTTATAAACACTCTGACTAGAAAAAAAATCGTTTTCAGAATTTCACAATGCTGGAGAAACATTTCCTCCCACCAATAAAAAGCGCAGAGAAAGGAAGACTCAGTAATGGTGAGTTAATAGTTCATCTTTTTGTGTTACATTAGTTTTTAATCTATGTGTCAATTATAATACGGCGAATACTTTATCACAGATTAAGAATTTTAAAATTATAATTATTAAGAAGAGGTGACACACATTTTAATTCGATTGTTAGTTGTTACTTTTATTACAACCAAGAAAATACTAATGACGCAAAGTCCGCAAAGGTTGTATATTCAAGTTTGCATGCTAATTGTATTTTCTCTTATCTATCACTTATAAAATGAAACTTTTAAACGGAAAATAGTGTATTTCGGACATACAAGATTTGTACTTGTCAAGAAAATAACCGTTCACATCATCTGATATAAATAAGTGGAAAACTCACAATTTTATCATTGTAGAACTGATTTGTTAAAAAGAAAACATCTCATTATGATTCATTGATATATCATGCTTGTCATTTTCAGATTCTTTGGATGATTCCTCAAGATCGTTTCTACCTGTATTGGTCCAATCTAAAGAAAGGTAATGCCATATTTAATATTTTTTCTTTTTAAAAATTTTCATTTAGTTTTGGGATCTAATATACATAATTTAACTGTGTTATCTTATTTTCTTACAATCAATCATAATCTCTCGAATGTAAGAGGGGCTTGTATATTTCTAATAAATCATCGAAAAAGATTAAATCATAAGAATTCGAATATCTGAGTTTTGAGAATTCAATAGAAACGTTATTTACACGATTTGTTGTATGTGTCTTTTCTTCAAAAAGTGTAAATCTTTACGCAAAAGTCCTCTCTTTCAAGGGTTGTTCGGAAAGGAGCTTGCTTGCTAATGGTTATGCTGTTAATGTCAAATATGAATTAGAAACATCACCATTGTTTAATATCACTGTCAATATGTGGCGGAAGTGCCATCGATTGCTACATTTCAAATGAAAAGTAACGTGTGTTCCTAACTTAGTTCTTCATTCGAAATCGAGGATAGCATCCTGATCATTCATATAAACTAACAAAGAAATAATTTTGTCCGTCATTAGCGCGGTGGTGTAGTGTGGAGCGCGGTGGTGTAGTGGTAAGCGTGCTGGCCTATCACGCCAAAGACCCGCGTTCGAATCCAGGTGGAGACACCAAAGATTTGTGACCTGGGCTTTACACCGTGTTGTGTCCTTGGGCAAGGCACTTCATCCACATTGCACTCAGTCTACCCAGCTGTACAATTGGGTACCTGAACACGGGAAGTACGGACCTATGTGGTCGCGCGAAGCGCTTAGTAGCGGCTTTGAAAGTACTTCCTTCAGGGAAATAATGTACAGCCAATGAGCAGTGCTTGCACTGGATATTAGGCTTAAAAATGTTCATTATTATTAGAATTGAATTGGACATTAACATTAACGGCGGCTTGGTAAGTTCAACAGTCAATTAATTTAAGATGTAGGCAAAAGCTGCATGCTAAAATGTACCTTCTTACGGTTTTATTTGATTAAGCATTGATGTGTTTTATGCGTTTGCTTTTCTTTAGATTGGAAGACAGTTTCGAGGATTTACACGAGTCCTGTAGAGATGAACTGAGGGCCACGAAGATCCAATTAAGAGAAGAGAAAGTCAAAAGTACAAACACTTTAATAGAGGCAAAGGAATATCGCCTGGAAAATCTGAAGTTGAAACTGACTCTCAGCAAGCATGAAGAAATGGTGAAGAAATTGAGAGAGCAGATAGATGGGCTGAGAGCCGAGAAGAAGGCGTGGTTGAAGATGAAGAATAGATTCTTTGAGGAAGAACTGTGGAAAGAGAGTACGGATGTGGATAAGTTTTTTGGAGAGAGGTACAAGGAACTTGAAGAGAAGAAAAGCGCGGGAAAGAATAACATGGAAGAGAAAGATTCTGTGAATGAGAGAGGAGAGAACAGAAGGGTGAAGAGGAACGGGAATAATTTTACTGTTGAGAAGGGCGGGGATGGAAAGAAAGAGAAAGTCCTTTATAAGAAAACTGAAGAGAAGGTGATTAGCAGGAAACAGAAAGATGGTTTTAGAGAGAATGCCAAGAAACGACACGGTAAAGAAACAGACCATAAGAAGACCAACAGTAATGATAAAGACTCAAAATCAATGATAAAGAAAGGAGAGGGGAAAGGCAAGACCGAGGTGAAGAAAGGACATGCCAAGAGTCTTACAAACGTTCAAGATAAACCAGGTCATGGCATGCAGTCACCATCAATGGCCGACATTGAATCTCCCGCCAGGAATCTGGAGAGAGAAGCCACTGACACAGTTTACACAATACCCAGTGTGTTCTCTCCTCTTCCTGGCCTCATCACCTGGAAGCCGCCTCTTCCTCCTTCAGCTCAACTTCCGGTTTCTCACAGGATGCAGAGGAGGAAGGCGGCCATCTTGAAATATAGATCTCATGCTAACCCAACAAAAGCTCTAGATAATGTCGAACTATGGCAAGATTGCTGAAATTGTCACCTTACTCAAACTCATATTAAACATTTGTCCTCTGTGATCATGTTCTGATCGTGCTCTTTTGTTATTAAAATATATAAAAATCCATTTCTACTTGTTTTTCTTTCATCTTATTTTGAAAAGGTTTGGTTGTTTTTGTTAGGATATTGAAGTCAACCAAGATTTGTTTTCAATGTTTCAGTGTGCAGTGTGCAGTCAGCAGAGCATATAGCAATGTTTGTATATAAAGTAACAGTCTTTTGTTAAATATTCGGATCTTTTTGTCACAATGGTCACCATTTAATTGTTGCCAAAAGTGTATATATATGTGAGAGGTAAAAGCTAAAAGGCAAAGGCAAGACCATTTATTCCAAAGCACTGGATTCTTGAAACTTACTCAGGATCGAAAAATGTTTTCCTAATATCTTGTCATTGCACACAGTGTTTTATTGTCTCTTCTATCACTTATATTTTTGTCTATTCTAAAACAGTACACTCCAAAAGAAAGTTTAAAATACAGGGAGATCTGCATTTTCTAAATATTTTACAGCAGCTTCTTTCACTAATCCAACTGGGTTTGTTTACAAACAAACATTGAATGTTGCTAGGGCACTGTTGCAAATTTGCACTGTCAAGTTAGTAATTTTGCCATAACAATAAAGAAAACAACAAAGTATATTATGTCATGAATGAATTTAATCTTTTATGTGGAGATAAGCTCAAAACAACAAAATAGTCTAACAATTAATTCCATTCAATACAGAAAGTTCAAACAATGATATCACAGACTTGACAAACTAATATTGACCACACAGGGAAACATTCTTGTTCATATTTAATGCCATTAAGAAATTCATGTAGGGAGTGAGTTATTGTTGTTTAATTCATGGGCAATATCTTAGCCAACAGCGGCAAAACAATTTAGGCAATACAAATAATTGAATAATTTGGTGGTTGTTTATCTTGTTACTGGGTATGCCTAGTATTGAAGTTTGATTTGACATAAGGATGATTTTATTCGGCAACTATCTATCTGACTATCTTGGAAAACAGTAACATTTAACTATTACACCAATTTATCAACAAGATTAATAGACTCTCTTGACTTAACTTTGATATATTTTTTATCTGAGGCTGCAGCCAGAAAATTAGAACATTGCCGTAGGAAAATAGCTATTTATTCTGTTATCTTAAAAAACAACACAATTGAACGGGTGCACTCACATGTAAGAAGAGGATTCTGCCAGTTCAAAACAAGTATATTTTGTTGAAGTTATTTAAGACCGATTATTATCCTAAAATGAGTGATCTCTTTAAAAATTATTTTTCAAATTGTTACCTATGTACGGATTGTGTTCATCGATATGATGTTATTATCCGCAAATTATCTTTGTTTTCTGAAGGACACGCATTTGAATAAGCCTATTGGTTGTTTGCGTATCCTATTTCATGTATGATTAACCTTACTTTTTTTCCTGTTACTTTTTTCCGATCACCTTAACATGCATATATATGTTTAAACCAACTTATTCAATACTGTACTGTTGTGATGTTACTTAAGCATAAATGAAGATTGTATAAAACATTTTGGTTATAAAACTATACTATACAGAATTTAAAAATCTGAAGCTACACGACAATGAGTGTTAATTTTGTTTCATTTGATAAAACATAATGATTGTTCAATTCTATTCCGCTGGGTCATTTTAGATTCGAAAACATTTCTCTAAGACAAAACAGCTCATTGCTCGATAGATTCAGATTTAGATTCTTTTATTACCTTTATCTTTACAGATAATTGGGGTACATAACAATAACGGTATTAAATAGGGATAGGAACAAGATAATGATTCAGTCAATAAAACGACCGCATGTCATAAAGTGGAATTCGTTTGGCCGGCGCCCAGTCCGTGTCACGTGACCTCTTTCCTCGGCTATGGCATTACGTAACTGCTGGTCAATCAGGTGTGAAAGCCTCGAAGTACTAGTTCCCCTTTAAGGGATTTGAATTTAAGGTGACCATAACATTCAAGCTTTGACCAAAAATAATCAAAGTCCTGACTTATATTTCTTTAACTCTTAAAAGCCATAACTTCTAGACTTCAGTTGTTATTTCAGCCTTAGTCCCATGACACTCAAGACAGTTATCATTCACTCACATGAGTGTTTATGTTTTTAATTTTATATCATTGTAGTCGCAGAGACATTTAAGCCATGCTCACTTTTTCCTTGGAATTCTTAACTTCTTGGGATTTGTAGAGAACATATCGTAGGTTTACATTTTCAGAGCAGAGCTATAAAAGTCCTCAATGAAACTTGGATCAATCATCATGCATTGATGTGCCTTCTTGAGAACACGTTTTTTATTGAATTTCGATTTCTTTGGGACTGGTTGGATATCAGATATCATATATCATCTTTTGATGGTACTTTTGTTTTTATTGGTATCATATAAAGGGTTTTGAGCATAATCAATTAGTTTTTCTTGTTGAGTGTTCCCTAATAATAAATAAACTTAAAGAACAACAAAATAGAGATTTGTGAGAGTAATAAAGCTATAAACACCAGAAAGTAAGACAAGTTCAGTCACATCAAAACCTGTCTCGCTGGCTGCAAATTTATTACTCTTATCAGATGTAGTCTATTGCATTTGAGGAGAACGCCGAGACGAAACCAAACATGGTGGAAAGACCAGTACTTAACCATGTAGACTGCCATAAATACTCTGACCATTAAACTGTGTTTGTAAACAACTTAATGTCACATTGCTTGACATATTTGAGATGAAGTTCAAAAGTTTAATAACCAGATGAAGAACAAGATCCTGGATGTGATACTGTTTCTAAGGCTGTGCAATATTATTATTGTATCAGTATATTGGGATACGGGAACACAACAATACGTATCCCAATACAAATTCAAATAACCAATATATTGCATGAGAAGAAGTTAAGATGCACAACCCAGTAACATCTGCAAACTTACTACGTACCAAAAATTAAAACATTCACTCATATATCTTCGTGAGTTTATCATGAGGTAATGGACAAATTTTAGAGTTCAATATCACATGCCAAGTTCATGAAAAATGTCCGTTGAGGATAAAATGTTGTTGTTGGGTTGGAGTGAAGTCTGAAAAAAGTGTCTATACCGACATTCGAACTTGTTATATCTTAGAGTTTTCCTGTTTTTTGAAGAAACACTCTAAGATTTAGAAAACATTAATATATGAACATGCACCCGATTGTATATAATCATTGAACCTATAGGTTTTTTTTCAAACAAAAAAGGTAAATTCTAGTAAAAATGCTTGTTAATATCACTGTGAGAGCATGTCGATGACAAAAATTAATCAGTTCAACTTGAATTCATTCTTCGAATCATGATCGATTTCTTTCCGACTTTGGATCATCAAAATGGTTTTACAATTTATACAGTTTGTATTCAGTATACCGCACTCACAATATTCGAAGATATAATAATATGAAGATAACCTCACGATGATACGTTATGATCAAACATTTAGAAAAGCGAAATAAATATATTTCATATTATTCATCTTCGAGGTAAAAATAATCACTAAAGGTCGCAAAGAAAACAAGTTCATTGTACAAATTGTCATTGTGACGTCATCATTATTATGACGTATACACAGACTTCCGAAAGTGAATTTCTAGGTTTTGTTACCCATTTATATGTTATCAGTGTTTTCGAGATTTATTTTACATGTTTTATCTTTTAAAGGTATGAAAGTGCAAAATTTATAGATTATGGTGTCAAAAGGAATTGGTTCCTGAAATTTTGTCAAGACAATAAAACCACGTGACAAGATGACGTCATCACAATCACTCGCCTTGACATCGCCAAGCTCTGACGTGTTTCTTAACCCTTCCACATCGTATTTGAATATTAAGCAAGGTAAGTTATTTTGAACGCAATTTATAGTAATTGAAACATTTGAATAAATGGTATTTCTCATTAAACCCCTAATTGGAATGCAAAATGGTTCCTGAAGTAATTTTTAAATAAAAGAAAACATTTTCAATTTACCATCATGATTTTACAGAAGGCTTAATTGTTTTCATCATATCAATTCTAATCACTGTGCCACTGCAAAGCATTTTCAACTCTTTTGACATCTTTATAAACACTCTGACCAGGAAAAAAATCGTTTTCAGACTTTCACAATGCCGGATAAACATTTCCTCCCACCAATAAAAAGCGGAGAGAAAGGAAGACTTAGTTCTGGTGAGTTTATAGTTCATGTTTTTGTGTTATATTATTTTTTAATCCTTGTGTTCATCATTACTGTGAATTTTGAAAAATTATGAAAAAGCAAAAATAACTGCCACGCATTCAAAACATTTTCATCGTTTTTGATGGGATTTTCAGTTGTTATTGCAAATTAGAAAAATACCAATGTCATATTGTCAGCAAATAAAGCTGTCAATTCATTTATACATGTTAATTCCATTTAGTCGTATATATTTGTAAGATGAAAACACACAAAAAACACCGTAAAATAGTGTATTTCCATTATTTTTCAACATGCAAGATTCATACTTTTGAAGACAGGACTGTTCACATGTGTCGTTCACAACATATAATTTAAATTAATGGAAAACTCACAATTTTATCATTGTAGAACTGATTTTACTGATAAGAAAACATCTCTTTATGGGTCATTGATATATTAATTTTGTCGTTTTCAGATTCTTTGGATGATTCCTCAAGATCGTTTCTACCTGTATTGGTCTATTCTAAAGAAAGGTAATGCCAAATTTAATATTTTTAAAACATTTTAATTTTAATTTAGTTTTAAGGGGTCGAATATGTTCGTAAAGGAGCTGTCTTGCTAATGGTTATGGTAAATGTCAAATTAATTAGTAAAATATCATATGAATTAGAAACATCACCATTGTTTAATATCACTGTCAATATGTGGCGAATATCCTATCGATTGCTACATTCCAAATGAAAAGTAACGTGTGTTCCTAACTTAGTTCTTCATTCGAAATCGAGGATAGCATCCTGATCATTCATATAAACTAACAAAGAAATAATTTTGTCCGTCATTAGAATTGAATTGGACATTAACATTAACGGCGGTTTGGTAAATTCATAAAGTCCATCAATTTAAGATGTAGGCAAAAGCTGCACGCTAAAATGTACCTTCTTACGTTTTTATTTGATTAAGAATTGATGTGTTTTATGCATTTGCTTTTCTTTAGATTGGAAGACAGTTTTGAGGATTTACACGAGTTCTGTAGAGATGAACTGATGGCAACGAAGATCCAATTAAGAGAAGAGAAAGTCAAAAGTACAAACACTTTAATAGAGGCAAAGGAATATCGCCTAGAAAATTTGAAGTTGAAACTGACTCTCAGCAAGCATGAAGAAATGGTGAAGAAACTAAGAGAGCAGATAGATGGGTTGAGGGCAGAGAAGAAGGCGTGGTTGAAGATGAAGAATAGATTCTTTGAGGAAGAACTGTGGAAAGAGAGTACGGATGTGGATAAGTTTTTTGGAGAGAGGAAGAAGGGACTTGGAGAGAAGAAAAGCGCGGGAAAGAATAACATGGAAGAGAAAAATTCTGTGAATGAGAGAGGAGAGAAGAGAAGGATGGAGAGGAATGGGAAGAATGTTACTGTTGAGAAGGGCGGGGATGGAAAGAAAGAGAAAGTCCTTAATAAGAAAACTGAAGAGAAGGTGATAAGCAGGAAACAGAAAGATGGTGTCAGAGAGAATACTAAGAAAAGACACGGTAAAGAAACAGACCATAAGAGGACCAAAAGTAATGATAAAGACTCAAAATCAATGATAAAGAAAGGAGAGGGGAAAGGCAAGACCGAGGCGAAGAAAGGACATGCCAAGAGTCTTACAAACGTTCAAGATAAACCAGGTCATGGCATGAAGTCATCATCAATGGCCGACATTGAATCTCCCGCCAGGAATCTGGAGAGAGAAGCCACTGACACAGTTTACACAATACCCAGTGTGTTCTCTCCTCTTCCTGGCCTCATCACCTGGAAGCCGCCTCTTCCTCCTTCAGCTCAACTTACGGTTTCTCACAGGATGCAGAGGAGGAAGGCGGCCATCTTGAAATATAGATCTCATGCTAACCCAACAAAAGCTCTAGATAATGTCGAACTATGGCAAGATTGCTGAAATTGTCACCTTACTCAAACTCATATTAAACATTGGTCCTCTGTGATCATGTTCTGATCGTGCTCTTTTGTTATTAAAATATATAAAAAATCCATTTTCTACTTGTTTTTCTTTCATCTTATTTTGAAAAGGTTTGGTTGTTTTTGTTAGGATATTGAAGTCAACCAAGAGTGCAGTGTGCAGTCAGCAGAGCATATAGCAATGTTTGTATTTAAAGTAACAGTATTTTGTTAAAATATTCGGATCTTTTTGTCACAATGGTCACCATTTAATTGTTGCCCAAAGTGTATATATATGTGAGAGGTAAAAGCTAAAAGGACTACATCAAAGGCAAGACCGTTTATTCCAAAGCACTGGATTCTTGAAACTTACTCAGGATCGAAAAATGTTTTCCTAATGTCTTGTCATTGCACACAGTGTTTTATTGCCGCTTCAATCACTTATATTTCTGTCTATTCTAAAACAGTACACTCCAAAAG
Organism: Steromphala cineraria; assembly: GCA_916613615.1. Taxonomy (NCBI): domain Eukaryota; kingdom Metazoa; phylum Mollusca; class Gastropoda; order Trochida; family Trochidae; genus Steromphala; species Steromphala cineraria. Next base: position 22,602,081 of record OU744722.1, on the reverse strand, counting down.
AAAGTTACTTGCTTTAAAATACAGGGAGATCTGCATTTTCTAAATATTTTACAGCAGCTTCTTTCACTAATCCAACTGGGTTTGTTTACAAACAAACATTGATTGTTGCTAGGGCACTGTTGCAAATTTGCACTGTCAAGTTAGTAATTTGGCCAATACAATAAAGAAAACAACAAAGTATATTATTTAATGAATGAATTTAATCTTTTATGTGGAGATGAGCTAAAAACAACAAAATAGTCTAACAATTAATTCCATTCAATACAGAAAGTTCAAACAATGATATCACAGACTTGACAAACTAATATTGACCACACAGGGAAACATTCTTGTTCATATTTAATGCCATTAAGAAATTCATGTAGTGAGTGAGTTATTGTTGTTTAATTCATGGGCAATATTTTAGCCAACAGCGGCAAAACAATTTAGGCAATACAAATAATTGAATAATTTGGTGGTTGTTTATCAAATCTCTTCTCTTGTTACCATTTGAGATTTTTCCTGTCAACACTTTCTTTAAAATCGCAACCATATCAAGATTTCAAAATTAATTTTTCATGAAAAGCAAGCCAAATGCAAAGTTTATTTGAAAATCTTCAACAATAATAATAAATATTCAAACATCAGCACTGTTTTTGCTCAATATGTTCTCTTTACCATGTTGGATAGGAAAGCAAACAATTATTCACAAACGATTTTAGTCAGAACCAAGCTCTGATACAAATCAGAAATAATCTTACTTTCTTTCATACCGGCGGGTTGCCTTTATTAACACTATTTCAGTTTAGTTGTAATTACACTACACTATTAACAAAAGAAACATTCAGGTATTCCAATCCTTACTGGATGAACAGGAGAAATTCAATGAATGATAATTAAATGAATAAAAAAGACAATACATTTGTTTTAAAACTTACATTTTACAAAAATATCACTTTGTACAATATACATGTATTCATGAGGTTAATGACTACACAAGGTTTGGAATAGATTCACATTTGATTTTCTTCAACAATTATAAGAAATACATGCAATTTAGATTGTGATAACAATATCTGCAAAAGTAGAAATTCTTCAAGTGTACCCTAACATGTTCTGACTTCCAAACCACACCCTCAAAGTCAGGTCAATAGTGATAGTTTTAACAGCTTAACGGTACTCACAGAACAATCTTGAATTGAACTCCACCAAGCAGTAGTTATTCATTGATTAGTGTTCGTTCATTACTCTGTTGAAGTCTGGAATAGCTAAAATGGTTACCTTACTCTGTGGGTGTCAGATCAAACACGCAAGAGATTCAACTCCAGAACTTCTACTCTTGCAGATAGAGTGATCCAAAAATAACAATTATCTTCTCACAGTAAAACCTTTAAGCTAAGAAAACAATGCTGCTTTCATAATTGTTATATTGAACAGCAAGAGGTTTTTTGAAACTACAAGTCGATTACAGAGTCAGTTTCAGTTATAAATATACATGAGATTATCTCCCTTTATGAGAACATTTAAAGTCAACAAAGATGAAATTAGCTTTAGATGTCATTTTACCAGTCTTTTAAATACAAACATCAACAAATATACACTTAATTAACAAATGAGCTTATTCATCCGTGGAGAAATACTCAAAATAACTTCCTTTGTTAGGAAGATGAAATGGAAATACTGATTTTGTGAATGGGGCACTCTCAATTCTTCACTCCAGGGGTGATGCTAGCGGTGATTTTAAGAACTTGCTTATCACAGATCAAAAACTTGTAGTTAAGTTTGTCATACAGATAAAGTATCTAAATTTCTCATATTCATATTTGATGTGCAGACTCAAGTATTGTCCAAAGTGATTTATATATATACTGTTGACAACTAAACAACTTCATTATTGTTATTCATTGTAGATATATTATTTGTAAATTCTTATTGTAACATAAATATATATTCCTACAATGTTTACCTATCCAGAATAATGGTACTATATATTAACATATTAGAACATATGTACTGTGTGAAACCTTATAATTTAACACTATGTGAGTTGAGTAATACTTTCATGGTGTTTGGAAAACAACAACCTTCCCTGCCGGTCTCATTCACTGTCTAATTTCCCCCCTTCCTGCATTCAACAACTTATCATGCATCAGCTCTTCGGCATGCCGCACCTGTACTTGATAGCCCAATCAAAATCTTGTTGAGATTACTATAAACTGCTGTACTCTCCATAAATTTTGGTGCAATGCAGCAAGGCATGAAACAAGCCAGTGGATGAGACTGTCACAAGTTATGCCTTGCATGGAAGGTTGGGAGAACAATAGTACTGAATCTTGCCATTGACCAGCTGATGGTTCTCATATACCTTGTATGATGAACATGTATCACAGATGATAAATTCCTGAACATTCTCTGGTGCAAGCTGCAAGCCTATTTCACAAAGCCTATGAGGCTCAGACTCAGCCAAGCCCAGAGTTGATTCCACTGGCACAAAGTTGGTATGGGTGACACACATGTTGAGGTGAGGCAGTAGATGAAGATATTGCTTCAAGCTGACAACTTGCCACTGTCAATGTAAATGCACTACTAACACTAGTGTTGCCAGCATCAAGAATCTCGATCCTGTTTTGCCTTCTTCTTCACTTTTTTAGTTCGTTCCCAGCGCACAGTTTCCGCCTCAAGGGCAGATAACTCCATCAGTCTTTGCTGGAACGACGGTGATGCACCAGGGAGTGGGTCTGTGTACTTTGGTTCAGCTGGTGGGGTAAAACATAGGGGTGTTTGAAAGAGGAAGTTAAGAGTAAAATAACTGAAATATTTATAGACAACAGAAAATTACACTAAAACATTTTTGCTGTATGCATGAATCAGGCGTCTTCATTTTAGAAAAACTTGTAAAAGACAAACATTAATAGAATTTTGTAATCTAGGCCTTTCAATCAGGCTGTTTTCCTGGATGTGACTTCATCTTTCTAGGAATATCTAAAAGATCAACATGAACATTAAAAGTTATACCATTCAGAGGCGTATATCTCGATCCTCATGAACCCCGCCTCTGAATGGTATAACAAATTATCTTACCGAATGTTCAAACAAAACGCATATAATATGAAGATAAAGAGTAAGAAAAATGTCAACTGCATAAGTAATTTTACTATTATTTGTTCAAAGCTTATCGGACGCTCAATCTGCATGTTTTTTTCATGCTTTTTAAGTGCCAAGGTATAAATGATTTATTATCCCGCTGAAGCGGGTGATATCAGTATTTATCCAGGGTCACGTGGACCAATCAGAGATCGAGATTCTTACATGAGGTAGGATAAAAACTGTTTAACCTCAACCTATGATAATGTAATGACCACGGGTCATTGAGAATTTGACTTTCTATTTTTAGAAACGTAAACACATGGCTAATCTACATAGGCTACAGCTGACTGTGAAGTCGTCAGTTCGGTAAACAATATCTATCAGTTTATAAGTAATATCAGTAATCTCTAGTGAAAGAGTAGATTTCACTTATCTTTACGGCATCTGCTTAACGTGTGTTATGATTTAGAATGTTTGTGATGTGACAGCATCTCTCTCGCCGTCTGCAAAAGTTATCGGCAGCCGCCATTTTACTTGTGAAAGTAGTAGTTGTTTTGACCTCACGTCGTTTTCATGTTTATTCACATTAGACAGTTATCTAACAAGTGTTAATGTTTCTTGTCTGTAAAAAGACATCCTTTGAACGTATTTTGAGTAAAGTAGTCATTCTTGTAAATATATTAGTAAAGTAAAACGTATTTTGGAACTATGTTATCTCATATCCATACGCAAGGGCGATTGACTTGCCGATTGTAAATATTTACTTATTTCAGCGGAGCATCAAAACATATGTACATGCCCCTTGTAAAATATTGTTCCTTTGACTAATGCTCCGCAGATTTTTAGCGGAGCAGAGCATGCTCCCCAGTAATTATTCTGTAATTGTTAATATTTTACGGAAGTAAACAAAGTGCATCTACTCCATTACAATTCCCATATTAAATTTGGTTTTGCTTATTTCTTAATGAATTCTTGGTGCATTGTTATTGTGTAAAGTGCAACATGTAGATACTTTTATTGTGTATCGAAAACTTTGCGGAGCATAATTCTATTGTAAAGAAATATTATAGATATTTGCCATTTTCTTGAAACATCGTTCTTTGGTAAAGTTGCGTGATTGGCTAAATTGCATCACGTGACCTCTACTGACACCTATATAAGCAGCGACGGAACCGCAGTTTGTCACTCTGCTTTTGGCTGCGAGTCATAAAGCTTCATTGGGAAGCTATTCCAAATTCATAATGCTGCTCTCTATATTCAAAGAAAGTTGGTAATCTGTTTCTAGAATTTTATGAAAACCTATTTGCTTCATGAAAGAATATTTGAATGATTATTATAAAATACTGAGGTTTCACTGTTTTTGACTATTAGAAAGTTGGGATTAGATTTGTTTTTATTGCTAAAAGAGTTTCTTGATAAAGGAATAATTGGATAATTATTGGTTTTAAATTGCACTGCTACCTAGTCAATTTGTGTCACTTTTAAACCGAATTTCTCAAGCCAGACATGAACTATGATTGTTACAGTTTATAATTATATTATTGTTGAACATCTTTGTTGCTGATTGAAATAAATTCATTATTGGTATTCAGCCTGTTTGTAGTTCTTGGTCAGGTGGCTTACAATATTATGTATAATTGCATCCTTTCCACTTACATTCTTTGGCTGCTTGCCTGGCCGTGACTATGTTACTAGGAAAGCCAGTGCGAGAGGTGGTTGCGCTGGGACCTTTGCGCGGGTTCACATTGGACGTGTTGGAGGATGAACTGAGAGAGAAGGACTTGGAGCTGGTTGTGGTGGAGGTGGTGGTCGAGTTTCTCTGTTGAAGGTTAGGACTCCATATCGTTCCCATGGCTACCAGGTCATCAGGCTCTCGACCTGCAATCATTGGTTGTCCATAATTATGAAGGTTAAACATATTGTCAACTTATTTATTGATAATAATTTTGTTGTTTGGATGGCAGCACTTATTTATTTAACTTCTTATTCATATTATAGTGAGTAGTTATTGCAACATGTCTTCATTAAATACTCGTTTCTGATTGGTTGATTTGAAGGATTTCCCAGTGTTGAATGGCCATTAACATCCACAAATTGGCTAAGGCGAATCACCACGAAAGGATACATTATTTGGTCCACCTCAACATTAAATTGTTCTGATGCTACCAATATTTGTGCGCGACTCAATTTTGACTGTTGTTGTTGTCATATTCTAACTTGCCCATTCTCGTAGATGCCATAAATCCTTTTCTATTTGCTTTAGTTTTTTGTAATTAAACATTTCCGAATTGGCTAATTTTCTTCTAATTTGCCACCTGGTGCCATGGGGCAGTTTTCTTTTGAATGCCGTTCCCATGGCACGACATCACAAAGGCCAACGATATAATGAGTGCCCTCATCGTCACAATAGTCTGAGCAAGTTTAAGATATTTGTTCACTCGGGTTTGTTCCTGTTGGTTGATGAATCATATAATTGTTTTTTTCTCACAGTGAAAATTATAAGATCTCATTGTTTATGGTACCAGTGCAACTGATTTGCATTATAAGTACACTATTTTAATGTTTATAACACTGGGAATTCCCTTTTGTTTATAGCTATGAACACCTCTAACAAAAATGGTTCAGTTGTTAAATCCTTTCAACTCAGAGTAACCTACGCAAAAATAAAGTTTGCTCTAAAAATGTTAATGTTATTCCATTAAAAGTAGGTAAAAAGAAAGTACTATATGATGGTGCTCAGAATGATTATTTGTTGTAAAACAGTTGCAAAATGTGACACAACTTCCACACATTTGTATCTTAATATTTAAGTAGGGGAGATTCTTATGTATCCTCATTAATTTTGTTCTTCTTCTTCCTGGTTTTTACCTGGTTACAGCAACATGCGAGAAGGTGGACTTCATTCAGATTTTGTGATAACTAAGCTCTCTGACACAACATGTTCAATCCCCGGTAGCATCACTATATTCAAACTTTATTCTCACAAACAGGGTCGATTTTAATCAGACTGTGTTGCCATTACCTTGTAGAGAGACATTGTTCTTGTGGTTGAGCAACTGGTCATTCCTCAAGAGAGCTCCTCGCACTCCATTAGCCCGGCCTGGGTTCTGCTTTGGGTTAGGGAACGTGTTCTTGATCGGTCGCAGTTCTTCCTTCTCCCCATCAAAGTTTACTGGAACATTTCAAATTGAAGTGACATCAACAAGAAAATTGCATTGAAGAACAGTGTTTCTCTGTCCTTTTTATGGCAAGATTACAGTAATTGAATACAAATAACAACCAGTACAGATTTTCAAACAATACAGCTCTTTATCAGAAGCAAGATGTATCTATTGAATAATAAGAAGCCAATAACATCAGATGAAAATATTTTCAAATATTATATGTGTAATTTTATAACATTATTATCTTTGAAAAAAAAATATGCATATCATAATGCAAATCTCCACAAAACTTTTATTATCATAAAAACGTTAGCAATTATCATAAAAGAGTAACTGAGATGTTGTTTAGCTATGATAGAGTAGGTGAAATGTTGTTGAGCACTCTTGGGCATATCATGATCAAAACAATGATGAATGATGAAGACTGACCTTTCTCCAGGGAGACAGACCTCCGAGAGTTGTTTCTGCTGGAAGGTCTCCGGTTGGACTCGATGTCCCTCAACTTGTGCTTGTCCTTGTCCCGATCATAGTACACAAGGTCCGTGGAGGGGTACTCGTCTACTGACTGGCCCGGCCGACTCACCTCTGAGTTGTACAGCAGATCTGCTGTGGAGAAGGGCACTGTCGGGGTACTGGAAGAGCTGCAAGGGAAAGGCAAAGTCAGAAAAGGAGAACGCAGAGGTCAAGAGTTTTTTGGAGGCGTCAGGGTTATCAAAATAGAACTGTTGATAAGATCTGAAGTGCATTGCTTAGGATACTTGATGAGCTGTAAGGCAACAGTAACATCAGATAGGAGAACTTGGATGTCATTAGTTAGAAGAGTGCTAAGGTGGCTGCAGGGTTATTAAATCAGGAATGGGATTAATAAAATCAGAAAAGAGAACAAAGTCAGAGAAGTTGTAAGGGTTATATGGCAGCTTCAAAGGTTATCTTAGTTACTTCGTTGGTTGGGGGATAAATAGAAGATAAGCTGAACGGGTTTGATTAACAACTTAATCAGCAAAGGGTAGATATATATCATTGTCAAAGACGACAAATTAAAAGTAAGATTAATTGTCAAAGAAAAAAATTACCATGTACAATTTAAATCATCTATATAACACAAACAAAATTATAATGTCCCCATAAACCTGTCAACAATAAAATGGGTAAAGCTAAATTTACCTCACTATTATTCAAAATGTAGGATCATTAATCTTATCACAAAGACATTCTTACAACATCATAAATGCTGCAATAACCTTTCCACACATTAAACACAAGTCACCTTACATAAAGTATTATAGATATTCATAGAACTGCTTCAACATGTAAAAGGTTACACTGCATCTAACACGGTGTTCTGTCTTCTCATATTTCCCTGTGATCGATCAAGGATGAGCCGGAGTAATGAATCAAAGTCGTGATTTACCCAATGTCTGGGCCAGATAATCATCAATGAATATGACCTACAAGGGCGGATCCAGGATTTTTAAAAGGGGGGGGTCCCAAAATAACTTTTCTCCACTTAGTGGGGGGGGGGGGGGGGGGGGGGGGGGGGGGGTCCAGGACCCCTTATACATGGATTTGAAAGGGGGCGGGTGTTGAAAAGGGGGGGGTCAGGACCCCCTGGACCCCCCCCCTGGATCCGCTAGTGACCTACAATGTTTAAAGTGAAAGGACTAGCTAAGAAATATTTTGATATTGATATATCTATGGCAAATAAGAAATTTATTCATGTATATATCTACATGTATATTCATATTAGGTTCATTACCAATCCGATGTAATGTAATGTTCCTGATATTAATTGTATATTCCCCTTAGGTTAATTTTTCTGATACGGTAATCTTATATTTTAATTAAAATTTTGTTTAAATTAGAATTTCTCACAAAAATCAATGAAAATGATATGATAATGTCATCCTGATTTATCCTCTGAATACAGTAGAACACGGATATAATGAACTCCAAGGGACCAAAGAATTTTGTTGGCTATATCCGGTGTTCGCTATACGCATGTAATTTTGATGATATTATATAGGGACGGGACTTGAAAATTTGTTCGCTATATCTAACTGTTCGCTATATCCGAGTTCGCTATATCCGTGTTCTACTGTATTAAAATGTCACTGTTAAGCAAAGACAAATTCTCATAGAATAGCTTCATACATACATGCTGTACATATCAATTTGTCACAGTTCTGTGCTGGATATAGTGACAGAAACAGGACCAGACTTGCTTACAGCACACAGCCTTATCCTAGACATTCTGATCCCACTCACACACAATTAGATTTATAATCCTCTGAAGATTAACCTCAGCTAACTGCTCAGGTCAATATGGGCCATTCAGATTCTTTATCCTTGCACTGTTTGATATTTATATATTTTATCTAAAGAAGGATTGTATTTACATATCCATTTCTGTCTCAAGGTTGTAGTTTTTTCTGATATGTCTTTTACTAAAAAGCAATGTGATTAAAAACAACTCCCGGTAATGACATATAATAAAGTTGTTTTTTTTCTCCTTATACACAATAAAATTTATATCTTAATCAACAGAGTTGAAATTTCTAATATGTGGCACTGACATTATAAATGATTTGTGAAACAATGCTTTATCTAAATATACATATCTTATCAAAAGTTACATTCGTAAATGAATAGCTTTACAAACTAACTGTTAGTATAATATGGTATAATAAACATAAGCCACTATATAGTTTCATGTAATTGGTTGAAAATGATACAATAATACAATTTCTTTTTATTCATAATGTCTCATGAAAGATCATCACACTACAGACAAAGTTAAACCATACAGTAAATGCAGAAATTCTGCAAACAAGTTTAATATTTGAAATATTTCTTTAAACACCTTAAAAGTAAAGCTTGGTTTCCATCATCTTCTATCCAATTGATATATTCAGATATTTTTGTTAATAAAAGATACTTAAAGAATATCTTCTTTGAATGTAACATAATCAAAAGCTCAAAAAAGAAATTATAGTTGTATTAACTACATTGTCAATCTAATATTTTACCCTTTTCAATTTTGAAATTGCATGCAAAAAAAGACCTTCCTTATAAACCACAAGATTTCATATTTACCCGGTACATCGTCATTATGATAATTAACTACCCTTTACAGTTTTCATGACTGTGGTTCATATTGTTTGGTAATCAACTTATAAATAACAACATCAATGCTTATATGAATGACAATCTATCCAAATGATACAGAGAAGGAAGAGCCACTGACATATGATAAGATCACTCACAAGACAGCTAGTAACATTAGCGGACAAGTCAAGGACATTCAATCATCAACGTTGTTTCCATTTTTCTCAACCAAAAGAATGTAGAATGTCTTGAAAATATCCTAGCAATAAAGCTCAAGAACAAAATCTAAAGCTAACACATCTTGCGAGCAAAAACTAAAGACATTTAACCCAAATTTCAACTGAAAAGTTCCATCAATTACCATGAATTCTTCCCTCACGCTCTGTGTATTATATATTTTCGAAAATTTGTCAACTCACCAAAAACCTTCTCTTATACAAAACTTAAAGTTGGAAGATCATGTGAGCAGAAAAACTACCTTAGACAGAAAGCAACAATAGAGCTCAACATCTACATGAAATACTTTGATTTGATATCATTACTGTGTTTGAATACAATAACAAATACAACAACAGCTCAAAGAATATAAAAATTCACCAAAATCTCCTCTAAAGCTGAAATATGTGTGAGCATTAAGTTAAGATCACCAACAAAAGAAGAAAGTAGTCTATACAAACAGTTGCATGGATTACCAACGATCTGACCGGTAGCTCTGTTCATGCACACAAAAAGACAGCTCCAAGAAAACACAACCCACCAAACCCTCATAAACAGCAAGAAGTGAATTACAGTATTCCAGGCACACAGTGAGATCAGTGCTCCAAGTCAACTGGCAGCATATTAGCAGCAAATGTGAATCAATATGGTGAGACTGAGGCCGACTAAACCTTCCCTCTCACTGACAGCATATTCATGTCAGGCTTGTAGTTTATCTGCAAAATCTAGCTCAATCACCATGTACACGATCAACAAACATATCTCAAATAAAGCAAATCCTTCATACTATTCTCATCTCATGGAGACAAACATGAGCCTAGCTACAACTGAATGGTGACATATTACTTTCACTGTTCAATAGCTCTCGCTTGTCAGGCCACACTGAATGTAACATAATCAAAAGCTCAAAAAAGAAATTATAGTTGTATTAACTACATTGTCAATCTAATATTTTACCCTTTTCAATTTTGAAATTGCATGCAAAAAAAGACCTTCCTTATAAACCACAAGATTTCATATTTACCCGGTACATCGTCATTATGATAATTAACTACCCTTTACAGTTTTCATGACTGTGGTTCATATTGTTTGGTAATCAACTTATAAATAACAACATCAATGCTTATATGAATGACAATCTATCCAAATGATACAGAGAAGGAAGAGCCACTGACATATGATAAGATCACTCACAAGACAGCTAGTAACATTAGCGGACAAGTCAAGGACATTCAATCATCAACGTTGTTTCCATTTTTCTCAACCAAAAGAATGTAGAATGTCTTGAAAATATCCTAGCAATAAAGCTCAAGAACAAAATCTAAAGCTAACACATCTTGCGAGCAAAAACTAAAGACATTTAACCCAAATTTCAACTGAAAAGTTCCATCAATTACCATGAATTCTTCCCTCACGCTCTGTGTATTATATATTTTCGAAAATTTGTCAACTCACCAAAAACCTTCTCTTATACAAAACTTAAAGTTGGAAGATCATGTGAGCAGAAAAACTACCTTAGACAGAAAGCAACAATAGAGCTCAACATCTACATGAAATACTTTGATTTGATATCATTACTGTGTTTGAATACAATAACAAATACAACAACAGCTCAAAGAATATAAAAATTCACCAAAATCTCCTCTAAAGCTGAAATATGTGTGAGCATTAAGTTAAGATCACCAACAAAAGAAGAAAGTAGTCTATACAAACAGTTGCATGGATTACCAACGATCTGACCGGTAGCTCTGTTCATGCACACAAAAAGACAGCTCCAAGAAAACACAACCCACCAAACCCTCATAAACAGCAAGAAGTGAATTACAGTATTCCAGGCACACAGTGAGATCAGTGCTCCAAGTCAACTGGCAGCATATTAGCAGCAAATGTGAATCAATATGGTGAGACTGAGGCCGACTAAACCTTCCCTCTCACTGACAGCATATTCATGTCAGGCTTGTAGTTTATCTGCAAAATCTAGCTCAATCACCATGTACACGATCAACAAACATATCTCAAATAAAGCAAATCCTTCATACTATTCTCATCTCATGGAGACAAACATGAGCCTAGCTACAACTGAATGGTGACATATTACTTTCACTGTTCAATAGCTCTCGCTTGTCAGGCCACACTTACTCTATGAATGACCGCACTCCAAGGGGTTTTACTGGACTTGGAATAATCCAAGTTTTTTCCGGGTACAGAAAGTCCACCTTCTTCATTAGCAAGTGATTTCTTCATGAGGAACACGTCAAATACCTTTCTCCCGATCTCTCCCTAGTGAGTTGCTCATTGTTATCCGACCCTTGGCTTGCAGTTATAGCTTGGCAGGCTTTGTGCTGATAGAACAACACATTAGCGTGTCGATAGTCTACCTGTATTTACTCACTCTGTACTTAGCACACTCCAGGCTCGGCAAGGTCACCAGGGGACATAACTCTAGATAAGAGACGTCTGATAAGGAAGGGCCACACACATTAATATATCACCTTATGTAATCTACTTTCAATGCAAGCCTTTGGGTTGTATATCTCCCTCCTGACAACATTCAAGCCTACCTTCCATTGAAAGTAAACTGTTTTTGAGTGAACACAAATGTATAGAGTATAATACAGGTATCATAAATAAGGCAGCGCTCTGCATATACTATATGATAAGATATTCATTTGATAGGTTCAGTAAACTTGTCCAAACATGTGTTTAAAACTTCAATAGCTCCAGAAATTAAAAAATACAAATAAAAGATATTGAGCTGCAATAAATATTGTACAACCCCCCTAATGAAAGCAATAAATATTCTTGGTCATCACATCAAGCAAATCCATTTATCAGTCTTTCAATTCCGAGATAACCTGCAGACAGAAATCTACACCAAGTGAAGATTTGATCTTTAAATATATGTAAAGTTATGTAACATTTTGATATCAAACTTTTAAAAATAAAAATTGTACTACCTACAAAAATAAACCTTTGGATATTGAACATCATGATAATTAACTTATAACTTATTATATAACTTATTTGCTGTATTCAATTTATTGTGAGTAAATCATTTTCCATTGTAGAAGATATGTTTATGATTCAATCGTTGAGTAATAAAACTTCACTAAATATACTTTGTTTCTTTGATCAAAGTAAAAAGGTCCTCAACACCTCAAATATTTGTTACTCTAATCAACTAGTTTTGATGTTTTTTTTATATCAGAAGACACCTGGGTGAGATTTTATTTATCATCTAAAATCTTTTTCCATTATATATCCATGAAAAATGTACATCTCTGAACACTGCACTACCCTTGGACTATCATTGCCCATGAATTTGGATGATAAATAGAATCTCAACCTTCTGTCTTTTGATATCATTATCAATACTTGTAGATAAAGATTAAAATATCCTCGCCAAGCATTGGATATTTGTAAATTTCGACAACTCATGTTGATATATTTGATATGAAAAGAAACTTGGGAGAATCGCTATGTTTAAACAGTTATCAAAATGAAAATATTGTGTGGGAGCAGGGATATAATATTGATAAACTATTAAGCATGTTCACCAATACCAATTCACACAAAAATATGAATGTTCAAATGAATTGAAGAAACATAATGATTTATTAATTATTCAATTTATAATATTTACATTCATTTTCCAAAATTACCTATATGGTTGATTACCTGAGTGTGGATCTTTAGTTACACCAATAGATATTCATTATCAATGCATCACTTATATTGAACACATTTTGGTGTGCTTTACTGCCTTTAAACAATATGAAAAGAAGTAAAATACTGAGAACAATCAACAGCTGATTACCATGGGTTACTGACAGTCGACAGTGGCCGATCCTTGAATCTGAGGTACTTCTTCTCTCCAAGCAGAGTATAGGAACAATGGCGCCCATAAATATTCCTGAGGGAGGCATTCCTCAACATACTGTTCGTAGTCTTCGGTCTAGTGAGGATCGGTTTGACAATTAGACTTGACGGGGTCATGACCTCCATTACATGCAAAACCAACGTAGATTTATGGCACACGATGCACTCAACTGTCTGTGAGATAATGTTGAACTAAAGGTTTTGATAGTAAAAATTTCTAGGATGAAACGAGATGATTCTTCTTTCAGCCCATTGTTTTTTATGTTGGTTAAAATTGTAGATGCACAGAATGATGTTTCTTTATGGAAAGGAGTTTTGTTGAAATATCAGCTCATGGTGTCAAGCGATATTTGTTTATAACAAAAGTTTGAAGACAAGTTACTCCACTATATGACAGGTCGACCAGGAAGAAACAAACACTCAACAAGGAACAAACAGCACTAAACAAACTTTTTTTGTTATCCACTTATCCACATTGTCTAACAAACCTCAAAAAACGCTTCTTGACCACAATCAGGCCAACATTTTCTCCATATTCTCTGAGTGTATCCATGAAGGTAGTAATACACATAAGAGTACAAATTCACATCCAAGAAAGAGAAATCAGCAATGAAATTAATCAAGTTTTGAGAGAATCCACAAGGTGGCTCTCTGTGCTCCAGTAATCAAGAGCAAGTAATCAGATTAGGAACTGCCCAACTGCTTTGTTCACCAGACCAACAAAACCCCAGCAGGGGCAAATCCTACCCCTAATACTATTGACTCAGGGTTTTATCCCTATGGTAGTGAAGTATTCCTGGTCACATGGCTGACATTACCTCAAGTCAAACCGGTGAAGTTAGTAAGATAGGCTCCACCATTGCCCCAGTCCTACTGCCTACATAAGAGTTTGTATGAATAGCTTCTTGACTTGTCCTTAGAAACCAGAGTCATCTTGTCTTTGCTTTAAAGCCACCATGATCGATGGGAATGGCTCGAGAACATATCCTCTTCATGTGTAAATTGATTGAGAACACTGCCTTTTGTCAGCTGGGTACACCATTGAAGTGAAAGTTATGCACTTTGTACCTGGAGTTGTTATGCATACATATGCCTGGCTTTTTGTTGCTGACACGTTTAATTCAATCACTGTCACTTGGTATTGAAAATCAGGACACAATTGGATATACCACCAACTTTGAAATATCCTTCAAGTAACACTGTAATGCAGAGTGTTTATTCATGGTTTCTAAATCTACTTCTCAACTGTCAAGCAAAGATATGAAGTGTGCTCTATGTCTCTTCCAAACAATTGTAAATTTAAGTCTAAACTTGGACCAAATCCTGGAAAAGCTTCCCACACAAAAACAGAACAAGTCTAGCAACTGTAAGAGAAACAAGTTGAGATATGTGCCTTACACAAGATCACAGATTGGTGTCACGCCCAATTTTATCAAGTCCCTTTGTTAGTGTAGGACTGTGTTGAAGTTTGCTGTGTCAGCTCAGAAGATAAATATCCTTTACAGTCTACATAATGAGAAATCAATGGAGCGTTGTCTCCATACATCAGAGCTGTGATTGTGAGCAGCATGTGGTGCACAACAACAATACAATAAACAAAACTACCTGCCTCACAATGTGATCCTAATGAGAAGGTCCGTTAGGCATGTGGAGCACCAGTTCACATTACTAATTATGCTGATCAATTCCTCATTTGTTGTAGTTTCATAATGAAAGTAACTGAGAGATTCATGTATGTTCATTTGATGTTTCAGCCTCTCATTAGTAATGATTTTTCAATATTTTGTATCCTACACTCCGCTAATAAGACACTTTGTATTCTCTGGACCTCAATCTCAGCTTTAACCAAACTTCTCATAAAATGAGTATCAAAGCTCAAGAGACATGCACATTATGCATTACAATTTTCAATGAACATATATTGAGTCTTTGATCTTTGTTAGAACCGATATGTCACAAATGAAATCAGATGTCCAATATACCGGGGTACATCTTTGATTGCAGAGTCATTCTTGGGTTCTTTCTCCTGAACTCAGTAGCAATTTGTTCTGATGAACATTCAGATTTCCAATAAATCATACATGCACATTGGATATACAATCACATGTTAAAGTGCAATAATCATAGTTTCTTCTTTTTGAAGGAAATGTGAGCTATCCGTAACAGTGGCCCATTCCGATTTTCAATACATGATAGATTGAAGGGGTTGCGATCTTTGCAGGTGCTTTCTTCAGAAGGACCACTGGTATTTTATGCCTCACAAGCTCCTCCTTTAGACCTGCTCCTATAAGTCCTGTGGCAAGTCTGACCTTATTCTTATACTAACATTTATCACAGTGGGGGGTAGTAATTATTAACATCAATAAACCTAGCGGCACTGATAGTCATGCTGTAAACCTCCTAACATTCACCATGTACACAGGGATCTACATGGACAACATAAACCTCAGTTATTATAAGAGACTCATAATTACTGTGGGAATGATATCTGGTAATGTCTGAACAGTATACCTCTCAGGCCTGACTCTAATATGAATGATCACTGTTTGTCTACATGTAACTACATGTCTGCTCAATACATTAATCCCTATCAACAATTTCTGCCTACCAACCTTTTATCTCACACCAATATCAAATCGCCCCGAAAATCCAATTTACTGGTCTATGCTTAACTTCATTTGGACTTACACCTCTTTTCATTAATGAGAGCCTTCCCTAATCTATCTTATCGCCTCATATTCAATCTCATTTTATTTCTATCACTCAACATGTGAGTACCATTTTCCATATCTCTTTGAACCCCTTAACTATTGGATTGTTTACTTTTGAACAATAATTTAACATAAATTCTACTTATTTAGCCAAGTCCAATCTCAAGGTGAATGGAGTTGTATTCTAATGCATCTTTTTCAAACATGCACATCAGTGTTGTTTGAAGTCAGTCATGATGAAGGTAAAGAGGAAATAGCGCAAATCAAGAAGAATGATGAACAGTACATGACCAACTCTAATCATATATTATCATAAGATTGAAAGACCAATTAGTGTTTACTCCTTCATATAAGAGACAAATAGATAAATGAAACAAACCTCACACAGCTATTCTATTATATCTCCATGTACCGATTAAAACTTGATGGACATCAAAGGATTTAAAATGACTAGATATTTCTACAATGCATTTTTTCATTTCATGATCACCTTTTGAAACTAGCATTTGATGTAAATAATTTTATTTTAACGTACATTTCTGTGAAAATCTGAAAATAGGATCCCAAAGATTACAGAGCTAGTTGCATGCAGGATCAAAATTATATAAGTTTTTAATATAATATTCTTTCTATATTTCTGGAGTAAAAAGTGTACTTTTACAGCATTTACTGTGTACAATGCCAAATTATATCTTCAGTAGTAGTCAAATTTGGACAATGTAATAAGATATTCAAATGACAAAATACTTTAAAATACAATTCTGATTGCACAATCAATGAAAAGTCCGCAACCAATCAAACTGGGCTTGCAACTGCATCATTCAAAGAATCAAAATGAGATGTAATTAAACAAATAATCTATTAGAATACAACTATTGTTCCTGATTAAAGAAATAAGCAAACAAACTTTTGAAAATAAAAATGCAAGATAGAACCATTGAACAAGCTAATAGCTTAATCTGTTATCACCAAGTGAAGAGTTAAGCTCTGATAGAGCCGTGTAACTATATTGGAGATGAAACCCAAACTGATATAGCCGCTAGTCTTGATCACGCAACATAGTGTGACTGTAGCCCATCTAGATAAGGCCCATTGCCTTGGTTCCTGCGACACCACACTGAAGGTATATCATACACCTGTTTAATGGGACGTTAGGGACTCATCTAGACCTTCTAACAACTAGAGATAATCCTAAACACAAACACTCCCCACTTGTTGTCTTAAATGTTTAGATGGCCGCCAGAAAGGGGCAGGTTACGCTTGACATGGCTGGATGCATGTAAATAGTGTCTGGATTTTATTGGCTTCTTGAATAAGTAACTAGGAAGGGTTAAATGTACCATAAGTATCCCAGGTTAAAGGTCGTGTGATCTCCAGCTGGGAGTAAACAAGGAAGTTTTATCAAACTGAAGGAAACTCATCATCCATAAAGCATTTAGTTTCCTATCATGTATCACCATACAATGATTTTGGTTAAAAATCAGAATAGAAAATCACAAACAATAAAGAAAACCTGAAAGACACTGACCATAAATAGACTGATTAGCTTGCTATCAATGCAAATAATAGCAAATTTAACACAATGTCCTTAGAGACTTATCAAATAAATTCCTAATGTTCACTCTCATCTGCACAAATGATTAAAAAATGAACTCAAAGATTTATGTCTATCTATTTGTAGTTAAGAGGAGTATGCTAGCTAGCCAAACAATGAGGCACAATACTTTCGATATGTGATTTGAAATATCTCTTTACTATAAGTAATAAAGAACTGGTTTGGTAAAACTTGTAACTATCAAAGTAATCAAATTGTCATGACATATCTCTTTGACATTTGGATAGCTGTCAAAAACCATGAACACTACACACACCAAAAATACATAAGAGGGGTGGCGTTTGTCCCTGGAAGGGTAATACTAAATAAGGAAGGGTTAGTCTTGCTAAAGCCTTAAAACACAAGAAAATGGAGAGCAAATGGTAAAACTATCAAACATATAGACAACCAGGTGACAAGGTGAACTCTTGAAGAGTTTAAATATGTTTCAGTGCTCTTTACTACAGCATCTTCATCAGACCAGACTATCATACTGATAGACAACCAGGCGGATGATATGTTCCAAACTTTTAATAGTTGCAAGTCCCTGAACATACATATTATGGTTTTCTTTATGTTTGATAGCATTTACTTTCTCTTTTTTAAACAAAATATTAAAGAGATGTTTCCCTGAATATTGAACCCAGGGTTTGAATTTCATTTGCCGCATCACCCGCTGAGTTACCGGTATGTGTACACATTAATTTTATGGCATAGTTAAATTAAGAAGTAGCGACAGGGATCATATAGGCATGACATTTTTCATTTTAACCCATTGAACCAACTAGTTTTACAACAAAACAAACCGTATATCACTATTTGGTGACCCCTGAGCAAGTAGCTTGTGCTACTACAATAAACAACTAGCTACAATTCTAAGAACTAGTAATTGAAGACTTTGAACTCAAGATATCTCAAAGGGACATGGCCAAGATCTAATTTGCCTTCTCCTTATATTATAGAAGCTAGAATACTCTCCGGATTGAATTGAGCAACTCTTGCTGAGAAATTGATTAAGTTGTCAACTTTGCAAATAGGCACTTTCTGTGATCAATACCAGAACAAATATTCTCAGCCCTTTTACCCATATAACTGTTGACAAATAACTGGAATATTAATAAATACTCAGGTCATGTAGCCAGTCTAGAAACAAATATTTACATGAATATCTTTAAAAGGATTGTTATCATCAACATTTGCAATTTGAATCATTGCAAAGAAATTGATGAGTTAATGCTCTAGGATATTCTTAGCTAAGGAAAACCTGGTTTGCTCAAAATAGATAAAGCCGTAAGTCAAAAACATCATCAGTGTGTATATTTTTTCTCAAACCAAACAGAATAAACTGTAAATCGAAATTCATGTTGCGAACATGTGGACATTGTAATTGATTAGTTTTAAGAAATACTGCCAAAAAGATAGGGCGTGCTAACAATCCCAAAAAGATGTCTGGGGGTTTTCAACTTCGTAGTGGAAAAATGTACAGTTGTTTTCAGATATAAAATTCTGTTCTGTTCTGTTCTGTTCTGTTCTGTTCAGAGATTTCAATCTTAAACAGAAAAGAATTTGTTGAAAGAAAACCATGGATAATTCTAATCTGAAACCATCACAATTTAGTATTTGATGTGGCCTTAATAGGATGCAGATATATTTTTTCATAATCTAATTCAGCTACTCTTAGCAAATATTTACATATATATATGTAAGGTTTTGATAAACCTTTTAATTCTTAACCATTTCCGACATTATATCTGTAACAGGCATATTATCATTGAAAAACATAGCTTTTTGTAAATGTTAACAGGACATGTTTTAGCAAAAGTGGATGTTGTATCATTATTTAAGTATCTTTTTTTAAATTGTTGCTTCTTGTATCCTGTTGATATTTTAATTATTTAGGTTTTCAATGATGCTAAGCCATAACATGTTTTTGACACTTTTTACATCCCATGAATGGCCTTTCTGCAAATAAATGCAAATCAACATTAGATTTAGGCTACTCAAAATCTTTAAAAGTGTGAATGTGTGAGTGATTGTGTTGTTCCTGTTTCTTGTGAAAAAATTACAAAATCTTATTCTTCTTTTGATTCAACTAAGGTAATCAATTAACCAGTAAGTAGCGGTAAAGGTAAAGAATATCACAAAACAAGATGTGTTTGTGAAACACAAATGCCCCCGGATGCATCCTGCTCGCTGTGTCAAGGTCAAGGTCATAAGGTCAAATGTCATGGTGTCATCTGATAGGTCTCATCACAAGGGATCCATATGTCAAGTATCAAAGAGCTAGCTCTGACCAATCAAAAGTTATGACCAAGGTTAAAGTTTTTGTGGACAAACGGACAGACGGACGGACGGACGGACGGAAAAGGTCAAATATCATGGTGTCATCTGAAAGGTCTCATCACAAGGGATACACATGTCAAGTATCAAAGACCTAGCACTGACAGTATAGAAACTATAGCCAAGGTTAAAGTTTTCGGAAAAGGCTCGCTGTGTCAAGGTCAAGGTCACAAGGTCAAATGTCATGGTGTCATCTGAAAGGTCTCATCACAAGGGATCCATATGTCAAGTATCAAAGA
This sequence comes from Steromphala cineraria, assembly GCA_916613615.1. Taxonomy (NCBI): domain Eukaryota; kingdom Metazoa; phylum Mollusca; class Gastropoda; order Trochida; family Trochidae; genus Steromphala; species Steromphala cineraria. Next base: position 22,581,767 of record OU744722.1, on the reverse strand, counting down.
CCTAGCTCTGACCAATCAAAAGTTATGACCAAGGTTAAAGTTTTTGTGGACAAACGGACAGACAGACGGACGGACAGACGGACAGACGGACAGACGGACAAGTGAAAAACAATATACCCCCGGAATCTCCGATTCGGGGGCATAAAAAGACAGGCACATCCTGACATCCGTCCATGGATAATACTTACTCATCTTTGCCTATGGAAGTGAGAGGTACCCATGTTTTGGGTTTCCTTCTGCGAGCATCCCTTCCAGATCTATCTAGAATGATCTCGGACTCACGTAGTATACAGAACTTAGTGTTGGGCAGACGGCATGTGCAGGTCACAGGACATTCTTCTGCCTTCTTCCCACAGATGTGAGTCATTGTCTGCCACATGGCCATCTGCTTCTCTCGTAATCCAACATTTGGTAACATCGTCACTTAGATTGTACTCCAAAACTCTAACCTAATGTCATATGCTCACATTTTGAAATATAAACCAGAAACATGGATATCGGTCGGATATCTTACCTACTGATTATCAACTACACCGTTTAGTGCAATCCAATTCACCTTCAGGTTTAAATGATTCCGACACTTGTTAGGGGTTTTTTTCATACCCTTGCATGTTCACACATCATGCAAAATTAAGTTGTCTTAAGTATCCTGTGACTGTTCTCTTTTTAAAATTGACGCACCACAAAATCCAAAGACGTTAAATTCCCAAGAAAGTGGATTTTATCAACCTGAGACATTAGTTTTAAATCTGTATAAAGCATCTTGCCCCATCTTGTAGGCTGAGCCAACTACTAAGTCCAAACAACTTGTAAAGTCTTCAAACAAATGTCATCTTCTTTTAATTTTCACGTCCATGGCTGAAGTGGCAAGGTAAATCCACTAGATTGCAGTCTGCTGTCAGCCAAGGACTTTGCACATTGACATGTCACAATGCCAGCTTGAAGAGAAAATAGCTGGATTATAATTTCTCAATGGACTGAATCAATCATGCGTTTTGTAATTCCACCCGGATCAGTTCTACAGGACAGCAGTGTTCACTTTCAACACCCTCAAACCATAAGCCTTTCTTACAGTCTACACTTATATGTACTGTCCTAATGAAAAAACAACATTAGCATAAACAGTTGAGACTCCCTCATTCTAATTCATGTTATCTGCTTCAGCATATTTGGATGTATTTACTAAGCAACATGGTGACCAAGTCAAGTGGCATTGAGGCGTATCACAAACGCGAGTGACTATCAGTCTGCAAGCTAGTACAGACTTACAGAGAAAGTATACATTGGTCTGCTTGCCTGGATACATTGAGCTCTTTCACAAGAACCTACTCAATACAACTGACACCTCCCTGGCACAATCACAGTCTCAATAGGACACATAGCTAGCAGACGGACTGGATCATAGCTACTTGTAATCCCTGGTGCTCACAGGGTTACCAGGTTATCATTATTCAATACATTCACTTCAGACATTAGTGCATTCAACAATCAGAACCTAGCTAGCATGCTCAGTGGAGGCTTGCTACAATGATACTCTAATGAACTTGTTTGATAACTAACTAGCTGCTATAGACAGTTACACGATAATGAACTCATTGATATCAACATATTGCTGACTTCTTTACAAATAATTGAATAAATCTTATGATTTTAGCTCTATATGAAACAAATACTTTTATTTTCAAAAATCATCTAGAGATTAAGGCAACTCAATCCAGAGGTAATTGTTTACACAATAACTTTGAACAAGATGTTTCTTCATTCTTTAATCAGAAATCATTAAATCTAATTTTACTGGAAATTTATCTTGAAGGATTTGATATATTTCTCAAAATATAAAAACTCTGTTGTTATCTATAAAATATCAAATGCAACTAAAAGTGACTTAATTAACATGATTTATTCAATAGACACTATTTTTTTCCTTACGTACAGAACCAATTTTGCTGAAATAAAATATAGTTTAACATGGTGAAACCTTTTCATATCTATAATTTGATATGAAAGAAATAAAGCCATATTCAAACATTTTACTGATGCTTCATATCAGACACATTTTGATTTGTTCTCAAAAAGGTTGTCTCCCTTCATTCACACACACACACACCAACCCTCCAGCTAGGGTACATTTCACTTAGTTGGATTACTATAATCCTTTCTTTTGAATAGATATGTTAAAATCAAGAACACGGATTGGAATCTACAAATGCCTGTAATATTTATCTTAGATTTCAAATAGACAACTACCCCCAACAATTCTAAGAATCAATCAATCATTAAAATTGTCAAAATCTTCTTTTTTCTTTTTAGCATGAGTTAGGGTATAAAAAGAAAATCAGCCATTCATATTTTAAAATATATTTTTCAAAAGTATAGATATTTTATGTAAATTCATACATGTACATATAAGTCAAACTTCTTGCATTTGGAATAGTATATCCCTTAACAGAAAGTTAAATCATATATAATCACTCAATAAATAGCAATTATAATAGATATACCTGAAAGAATGGCTTTAAAATAATAATTTCATTCTTTTGTCCAAAACTGTCAAATGACAAAAACATTATCTGAAACGGCTACATTTCAACCGTTTCACCATGTTACAGTTAAACGTCATGTGGGGATAATCTTGGAACTCACTGAAGGAGACTAAAGACGATGATTATCAGAGCTAATCTTTCTAGTGGACGGACAGCTAGTGTTGATCTGGCTTTAGCTGATCAGGATAACAGATGGCAGAGATTATATCCCTGCCTTGGTCCTACACAATGTTTCCTTTCTAGATATGATAAGCAATACAAAAGTACAATGCTTCTGAGGGAAGGACTAAGTATTTAGGATCAAAGTATTAGTCTTGAATAATTGTTGTTTTTTTACAAGGGTTCATATGGTCAAATTTTACCTTTTTTTAAACATCTCAGTAACAACACACAAATAATGATCATAAAATGCTTTAAATCCTTTTTTCTTAAACAATACCAAAATAAGGGTTACCAAGAATGTTTTTTGTTGTTAGTTTTGAAAGTAAGCTAGGTTAGTTTACCTAAATGATTACCTTCACAGTTGATCAGAAATAAGAACTTTAGACTTTGAACTGACACTTAACTTTGATTATAATAACAAAACACGCTGTCTACTCAATGATAAATCATTTCAGCACTCTATTGAACTGAAATCTAAGATCTTTCCATCTACAGTCTGATCTCACCTGTATATTTTTTTTAAATTCACTGTTGATATATCAGTAATGGATTTTTTAAAATTATCAGTTACTCTTATAAGGAACATATAATAGGGCAAACTGACCAGGGTTCGGACAGTGTTCCGATCCAAATACTTTCAAAGATAGTACTGTACATTATCATTGGAAGAAAATAATTTTAAGCCAATTATGCCATTAGGAATGAAATTTTGTATTGTATTACGATTTATTTTTGTAGAAATATTTGTAGATTAACTGAAATTAACGGGTTTAATTGTGTATAACAACTCGCCCGGGGTTTGGACAGTCTTGACCTAACCTCGGACAGTACCACTCAATGTTCTCGCATACATCACAGCTTTAATATATGCCTCAAAAAGGTCAATTTTATCACCCAACACACATTGACTCTTTTATTTACAATGAAAAACCGATAATTTGCAAATATGATTCAATGTTTTGATAATACACGGCTTCCTTTCCGAAGATAAACTTCTCGGCGGCTCCCGAATGCGCCGCTAGAATCTGATGACGTCACAATGGCATTTGCATGCATTGACGCTAAAACACTGTACAGGCTAAATTAAATGATTTAGGAGTAAATAATTTTGTAATATGTGTTGGTTGAATGTTTCTCTATGTTTCCTTAGCAGTTGTTTGATAATTTATATGTTTTTCAATTCTCTATTTAGAAAATTTATAAGTGTCCGAACCATGGTCAAAACTGTCCGAACCAAGGACATTTTCATATATTTCGAAAATCACGATATTTACTTCTAAATTAACTTTTTAATTGCAAATATTTATCGGAGTTTGATTATGTAGTAGTTTCTCTTTTAAAACAAAAAAAGCATATGATCTTTTGGCGCTTCTTACATTTCCTGAAATTTGTGCAAACGTTTACATGAAAACAAATATTTCGCCATTTTCCTCCATGAAACGGTTTATTGTCCCTGTCCGAAAAAGAAAGTTGGGAAATAGGTACGATAATAAAATGTTTTTTTAAGAGAAATATATATCAAGACAGATTGCAAAGAAACATTTTGAAACAAATGACATGTAGTTTTTTCACGTATAACTGCGTCAGCTTCTAATCAAAAGTGTCCGAAGTTCGGGCGACTTCGAGTGGTGTCCGAACCTCGGTCAGTTTGCCCTATTTCATTCATATTGATTGAAGATGATTAAAGGTTTCAACGATTTTCAATATCATACAGATATTTTAGTAAATCATTGTAACAAACAACAGGTAGTTTATAGCAATTTTTTCTATCAACTTGCATCAAGTCATTGAATGAAGAAATGAAAGATTTGTTTTGGAAAACAACTTCTGTATAGTGAAAGAAGACAAAGTTTCAGGAAAGGTGTCAAGTCCTTAAATGATCATGTATTCTTAAAATAAAGAAGTTTATCCAGAAAGTCTAGCTTCTTCATATATCCTACATTATCATAAATATCATACATATTCCTATTGCAAATTCCCTTCATATACCAGTAGTCCCCTAGCAATATAGAAGGTGTTTACTGCTTCTGGCACCTACGATAGACTATAGAGTGGGATGTGTACCCAGCTCTTGAGATGAAAGTGTGAGCCACAACAACACTAGAATGCTGACTTCTTAACAGTTCTAATAGTACTTCAATGGCAGGCAATATGGAATAACTTCATACAGTTCTCAGCTTATTATCTCTCTTATCTATGTTTGACTGAAAATATACATAATACCGTATTTCCTCTAATAAGCGCCCGGGCGCTTATTTTTTCAGCAGCCCTTTACCCCCCGGCGCTTATTAGAGGTCCGGCGCTTATTGGAGACCCGGCGCTTATTTCTTTCATAGAAAAATTGAAGTTTGTTTTAAGCCGTGTTTACAACGTCCACTTGTAAATGTTTACTTAGGGAGCATTTATCTTATGGTTAGGACCCGTCGGTTATTAGAGACCCGGCGCTTATTTTCTCAACTACCTATGACCCCCGGCGCTTATTAGAGGCCCGGCGCTTATTGGAGACCCGGCGCTTATTGGAGGAAATACGGTACATAGATCATAAACACTTGGTCTTGAATTATGAATTATCTCTCCACCTGACTAAGGAGTATGAATTTAGGTTCACAAAAAAGAAGTGGTCAGAAAATCTTGCCGTTGAAACTTTTCATTGTTATGTGAATCCAGTCTATATAAATTTTAGCACTTGCTGTTATTCATAACAAATTCATATGTTCTTAAACCAATTAACCTTCATGTTGCAAACAAGTGTTGATAAAATTTCTTATATCCCTAAAGTGTCAAGCTTTTACAAAGCTAACATCTGTTATTTAAGATTTGTGTTGTTATCATTGTGAGTCTTGTATGCAAAAGGTTGTTTCCTGTTATAAGTATCTGATCCTCACATTGAATGTATATTGAATTGAATAATATTTTGACAAGTTGTTGTCTAGAATGTTGTTTTAAAAGACACTTTATGAGGAAAATGCCATAGGAAACATAACAGTCAACAATATATACCTTTTAACAATTTGAAACATAAATTGATAATAGATTTAGAGCACATTGCTAGTCTTGTGTTCTATATACTACTCGACACTTTGAATTGAATATATAATAGACAAGATTACTCAAAAGGCATCCCAGTTCAGTATACATATAGGCATGTACAGAACGCTTCTCAAACTTTTGAGAATCCATTCAAATAGCTCTGAGAGATAATTTACACACAATTAATCAATAAGGTTCTTCTAAACCAATACTGCCATGAAACTGAGTAAATATGCTGAGGTTGAAGTAAATATTTGAACAATGAAATGCTAATTGCTCTATGTGGATAGAGACCACTAGTAAACAAATAAACCATAGTGATATGATATAATTAAACATACAGTCAAATATTGAAGTTTATTATGAGGTATGAAATCTGTGTTAAGGTATGGAAAGATCTGGTTAAAGTCATGTACTCAAAGAAATCATATATACTGGTAATTTTGGATTTTTGTAAGTAACTAGAAATATGTGCATGTGATGCACTATGATGTCCCCCGCTAACATTTAATCCGAAAGTGACCCTACCCCCATTATGTACAAATTTCAAATTTCCATGGAAACCAGCAAAATAACAATTCAGAATAACCAAAGTAGCAAAAGGCACCACTCCCCTAGTAGTTCTAACCACATATCAAGTCTAATAAAAATATTTTGAATAGTTTTTAAGCTAAAGTACGGAAACAGACCCTACCCCCCATATACACCTAGTTCAACTTGTTTCTATAGAAACCAGAAAAATAATTCAGAATAACTAAAATGGAAAAAGGCACCACTCCACCACTAGGTCTAACCACATACCAAGTTTCGTAAAATCATATTAAATAGTTTTTGCGATATGGCCCCGGAAATGGTCCTCACACCATATGTTCTAAGTTGAAACTGTTGCCATGGAAACCAGGAAAAATCATATAATTCAGAATGACCTAAATAGCAAAAGGCACCACTCCACCACTAGGTCTAACCACATACCAAGTTTCGTAAAAAAATATTGAATACCTTTTGAGATATGGCTGGGAAACAGTCCCTACCCAAATATGCACTAAGTACAAACTGTTTCCATGGAAACCAGGAAAATAAAACATTTAGAAAAACCAAAATAGCAAAAGGCACCACTCCAGCACTAGATCTAACCACATACAAAGTTTCGTGAAAAAATATTGAACGGTTTTGGTGATATGGTCCGGAAATGAAAGCCTCCCCCAATATGCACTAAGTTCAAAATGTTTCCATGAAAACCAGAAAAAATAAAAAATTCAGAATAACCAAAATAGCAAAAGGCACCACTCCATCACTAGGTCCAAGCACATACCAAGTTTCGTGAAAAAATATTGAACGGTTTTTGAAATAGAGGCCGGAAAAGGTTCCTACCCCCAATATGCACTAAGTTCAAATTGTTTCCATGGAAACCAGAAAAAATAAAAAATTCAGAATAACCAAAATAGCAAAAGGCACCACTCCATCACTAGGTCCAAGCACATACCAAGTTTCGTGAAAAAATATTGAACGGTTTTTGAAATAGAGGCCGGAAAAGGTTCCTACCCCCAATATGCACTAAGTTCAAATTGTTTCCATGGAAACCAGAAAAAATAAAAAATTCAGAATAACCAAAATAACAAAAGGCACCACTCCATCACTAGGTCTAAGCACATACCAAGTTTCGTGAAAAAATATTGAACGGTTTTTGAGATATGGCCCGGAAAAGAAAGCATTTCGGAATGACGGAATGACGGAGTCACGGAATCACGGACGGAGGTGAAAACATTATGTCTCCCGAAAAATATTTCGGGGGACATAATAACACACCAATCTGTTACACTATTGAAAATGATATGAGTATCATATTACTGATAATTTTTTTATCGTATGTAAATTACTTCGATCATAGAAAAGATTGTTGCATTAACTACAAACAGCCTGAACAAATTCTGTTTTCAATTCAATCATGTGTAGATATCCCAAATACCTAAATGTTAAGAATCTGAATATTCTGTAAGTACATTCAATCAAATAACAAACTAGATATATTTCTTCAATCATATGTGTGTATAACTTGCCGACAATGTCAGAGTGGATTGTTCTGGGTCAGCGATGTAATACATCTTGATTACAACAATCAGTGTATATTGCAATCAATCACTCGTCTTTCAGTCACACTGATAAGCATCGCTATACTCAACCTATACAGCTGATTGTGGCTGCATAATGAAAAGAAAGATATCATTGGGGATTCAATAAAGGAAGAGAAATCTAATCTCAGAATTCATTCTTGGCTGTGCAGTGACTGGAAACGCCACAAATTGACGTTGACAGAACTAGGGTTGGTTAATAAGTAATACCAGTATGTGGAATGTTACCTGGTTTGCTTAAATAACAGAAATTCTGCAAATTTTAACAAAATCTAATCTGTGATTTAAAATAGCATTTTTGATCAATACAATCACTAATGCTCTTGAATATAAAAAATATCACCTGAATTCATTTTGAATTCTATTATGGATCTCCTTACTTACCTTACTTAAAATCCCTGCCCATCAAAGATGTTGCCAACTTTTACAGAGTAACTGCCAAGCAATATTGTGATGCCTAGGGGCTAGTCATCCAAGTTGGAGGAAGGAGAAGATACACTGATCCAGTTCCTTCTACCATACACAATTAAGTAAAATTTGAATATTTACTCCCCTTTTTTACATGCTTGGCCTGTTTTGTTAACTGAACAACTTCTGTCTTACCGTAACCACATTTGTTCTTTTTCTAACTGTTCCTGCTATTTTGCAAAACTTTATACGGGTAAGTCATGCTTTTACCTAAACTTGTATATAATACTTATACTATAATATATCATATTTATAATCGACCAATTTTAAAAACAGTCAAACAATTCACTAATATTCACAATAATTGTGCAGTCAAGTACAATCAACAAATTTCCCTTATAACGGAAATTCATGAAAATATTGTATCAGTATGATACCGTAAAGACCAAAATCCACTTTTGATAATGACATCTGAAGATCAACCATACACAATACAGTTTGAATGCATGATAATGAAAAGTGATCATTATTAACTTGGAATGTGATACAATACAGAAGAAGATCAACCATAGTTCTCTACATTCCCTTCAATAACAGACACACAAAAACTAAAATTGTACTACAAACTAACCAAGTATCCTTTAAATATCATATTTAAAATAAAATTCACCTTCAAGGTACGCCAAATAATGTGTCTAGCTTTTCCTTCAATCCCAGAATGGCTATTAAGCTATAGGCACATAAGTCAAACTAACTAGCCCATTTGTAAAAGTCAAAATACTAGACAGTAGACTGTAACAATAGGAAACAAACTTTCAGCAATTGTTAAAGTACTTGACTACTAGTTTAAGTGAGATTACAATCAAAGAAAGTAAAATGCTTTTGTCTGGAGCACAGTACTACACCCTTCCCTACCTGTAACTGGTAATTAGTCTGAGACCAACACTAACATGCATTTGAGGTAGGAGTAACTTCTCTCAGCTAGGCTAACATTCAAGCCCTGAGGAGTGCTTTGTGTTTTTCAAATCTTGCAAGGAAAGGGTTAAAATGAGAGTAAAGACAGTTATTTATTCAAGATTTGAATATTGCAAATTCACTCCATAAGAAAAACATTGTGAAATTACATTTCTGCAACATAAAAAGGCACAGCTGATAACTCTTTTAATTCATTATTTGTTAATATGCGTATTGTGTAAACAAATCAATCTTATGTTTTCTTTTATTAGTTGCCTGTTGAAGATATTGCTGTTTAATAAATCTACAAAGTTATGACACATACCAATGGCATCATAATTGCTTAGTATGTCAGCTTACTGACCAAGATGGTCATGCCGGCATATTTTCTATATTTTTGACTGTATATCAGCAAGTAATAAATAAAATACTTCACTTGAGATGGCCATGTAAGATGGCAAAATGAAACAGACATGACTTTCTCTAAGGAACGCCTCAAGAATTTTACAAACCCTGGTTGGAAATGTTAAAGAGTAAAAAAACAAATGTGTTTATAAGAACACTGTAGCATATATTACATTTACACTTGATGTCCATGATTTAATTATTGCACATAACATTCCTTCTAAGTTCTATGTTGACTTGTGAGAATCTATACAGCCATCAAGGTACACAAAGCTTATGCATTATTAGTGTATTGAAACTAAACTCCTCTATGGAAACCAAACATCAGCTTCTGTTTGCATCAGGTAGTCAATGTTTTTTTTCAATTATTTCATCTTTACATCTACCTGTCGGTTCATTAGTTTCATTTGCAACAAGCCTTAAGGTGTTTAATTAAAGTAAATTAACGTTTTGATAAAATATTCAATGCAAATGTTGATTCATTAACAACTAGAAAAAAAAAGATATCAGCTATTGGATATTTTCGTTACAATAGAGAGTAGGACAAATTTCAATCTACTATTTCTGTTATTAAAAAAACGAATATAAAATCTTACAGGTTATGTTTAATGTATTTTAAACAAACTAGTATATCACACAAGCTAACTAAATTGTAAAAGTTAAATTTTACATATTTGAAGTACTGGGATGTGAGGGATCAAACACAATGACGCTGAAACCTACTCAATACAAAACAAATTGCATAAATGACTCAAAGACATTCATGGCAATATCAGAAATGCAGAGAAAAGCAGTTAAGAGATTTTTTACTTTAAAACAATGACAACATTGATATTATGGTTATGAATTCAGTATCAGATGAATAAAAGGATCTAATTCAAATTATGAGAGAACACCATATATTTTGATATGTTACTGACCACAACTTCTGCGAGTCTCTGATGAGGAGGAACTCCTGTGTCGGTGTACCCCTGAACCTTAGCTTGAGACTGTCATACGGTACCATGTTGAGACTCTGGGACCCTTTCTGTGTCAGCACCGGCAGTCGCAGAGGCATTCCCCTTTCCTCTCTCCCCCTTCCCCTCTCTATCTTTCACCTCCCCACTAGTTCACTGGGGTAGACGTGTGACCTGCAATACTCCCATGTGCGACCCAAGCGAATTTCATGTGTATATTCCACGCTCTACCCTTTGTTCCGTAAGCTTCCATTCAACGACTTGAAAGGGTATATCTTGTGCTGATTATATATTAAACCACTTGAAACACTTTTACATCCATTGACACAAGGGTTGCTTTGACACTGATAAGCCCAACAGATTTATATTGAGCTGGAGTGTGGATTACCGCTCGTTCGGTCCATGTTTCAACACTGGATGAATAAACAGAGGCAGGTTATATCAAGACTGTCTGTCTAGTCCAGTCTATCCATTTGTGATGACACATGGTTTCTAACAGTTCCTGTTTTCCATAGTTAGGTTATAACTGATCTTCAACACGACTACACCATGCACATGGTGTTAAACGTTTCCCCACAAGCCGCTGCTTTGATTGCGATAATCTCCAAATAGAGGTTACCCAGGAATGTTATCAGGGCCTCTTTCACCCCACGGTCATATGGAGCTCCAATTAAGATGTGAGACTCATGTTTCACATCGTCAGACTCAAGCTGTCAGTTTCTCAATAAGCTGGCAAGGCTTCGTGTCATGTAGTCTGCCATGTCATTGTGTATTATATGCCATGTCTCTACACACACACTTACATTTACTCTTCATGTCTACACATGAGAGTAGACACACATGTATACTTTCCTCAAAATCAATATATATGCATTAATTAATCAAGTTGGAAGATGTAATACAATGTTTACGGTGTTCATCCCTAGAGAAGTTTACTCATGTTACAAAGTCATAAACCTCCCTCTTGAGAAGTTTGGTATGGCAGTTATAGACTCTTTGTTAATTAAATATGACAAGGTAAACCTTCATAAAATTTGCAATAAAGAATACCCCTTTGGGATAGTTCATAGGTGTAATATTTCACACAAACAAAATATTTCTACCGGTAGATGTTTTCTACAATTTCTTCAAGAAAAAATAATAAAGATAGAAATGAGACAGATTCTGAACTCTTCTCTTTAGTCTAACAACTGCTGTATCTTATGACACAGTCTACAGTCTCAAGCTTGATCCAACCATTATAACACTGGTAACCATTTCTCCAAGAATGAAAGTTTATCCTTATAACACTTGTTATCAAAGAACAAACTCCTGTAATATCCAAAGACAGCTGAAATATTCACAAAATAAAGAGTTTTCCTTGAGACTGCTAGTGATGCCAACTTTCAACCAGTATGTTATCCTCAACCTTCTTAAGGTACACGTCCCTTGATACTGCACACTCTCTCTGTTTAGAGGTGAGAAGACATCCAGACCACAGGAGAAGAACTCCTGCTGGGGAATGGCCTTGGGTGATTAATATTTCACAAACAACTTCAGCAGACCAGATCAAGATGTCACTGCACTGATGTAACCAACTGAGCCTATCTAGAGGCGCTTATCTGCTTGGAAGACACTGAATCAATAAAGAACACAAGGGAATTGCAAGTCAGGGTTTTGCTTTCCCTGATCACAAGCTACCTCTAATTGTCCACATGAAGTCGACCACCAAGTCATTAAGGACGTAATATCATGATTGACAGCCTGATCTTCATTGAGTGACTACGATCCTTTCAAGTTCGAGCTTCCCTCAATACCATAGCTAATCCTTCCCATTGCAGACATGCAACGTTCTCGTTCACTCTCTACCTTCATTGTACTTCAGGATCAATTATAACTTTCCCTATTGATTAACAACTTAGTGACTCCCAACATACACTTTTACTCGGTTGGTAGCCAGGGTGAACTTATTGTTTCTTCTATTATGAATTCCAGTCACAAAGGACTAATGATCCAGCAGCAAGCAGTCCACCACACCTACTCTCAATAGATAGGCTAGAGTGGAGTGGAAACGCAACAAGGTGCTGCACCATATTACAACTCCCACCAGAGGTATATAAAGCTCTATTGTGCAGAAGTCTGATGGTAGATCTACGTGTACTCATGTCATGCTTGTGTACGGCTCAATGGCGCTAATGAAGGGGAAAGACTCAAGCAAATGTTTGAGAAGCTTCAGAGCATGTAGGATTTCTTAATACACCAATGTCTTTGAGTACACATGGTGTGGACAACATTCCCAAAGGAGTTTGTGCGATAGTTCTTGTAGATTATTCATGTACTATTTACCTACAATGTTATTATGAGCTCTGGCAAATAGTTGTAACAACATTCGGACAAAAACATCTTACAAATTATTCATTCAGTGTTTTATCATCACCCACAAAGTTGTTATATTTATCTTGAATAGTTCTTAAAATATAAAAAAGGCATGGTCCATACTGCACTTTTTTTAACAAAAAAATCTATTAAGTAGTTAATTTAAGTATTTAATTCAAAAATGTCCAACAATTTTTGTGAATGTGTGATCCGTTATATGCAGACAAGAATGGCAAGGGAGGGCATTAAAATTTGCAAAACTGATATGACAAAGCCAATGCAGTAAAAGTATTTAGTTCAGCAACTACAACAAAGAGGTGTATCTTCAAACTTCTCAGACAATCTCAAATTGTTACATGGGTTTTGGATTGCCAGTAGCCTTGACTATTATTTTAAAATTGTAATGCGAGCAGAGCTTACTGCTTCCAACTTTGTTCAAAGAATGTCAAATAGCAAACTTGATAAACATCGGGTTAAGTTGTATGATAGTGAAGTAATAAGTCAATATGTAGAGCATGTTTCAACTGAACAAACGAAAATCAATAATAGTTTTAACCATTAAAATGGTACATCTAGGGATCTTTGTTTCAAGATTGATGCTGAGTACAAAATAAATTTTTTTGAGTCACTGATAAGTCATGTTTCAATGGAAACCACAGAAAAGAAAATCCACAAATAGGTTTTACGCTCAAAAGCATGTCTAGAGATATTGGTTGACATGTGTAGAAATTTATGTGAAGCCAAGATGTAGTTTAGGAGATATGCTCCGGACAAAGTTTTGTGACAGACGGATGGACAGATGGACAGACAGACAGAATAAACTATATGAATATTTTAAAATATCATACAAAGTTTAACACAGAAGTTGTGAGAGTTTTTATAACTGTACAACTAAAAATCCCCATTAATTAAAGAGTCAAACAATATCCCCTCTTTCTACAACTTATTGGGGGTAGGAGCCTGGAGGGGGGAAAGCATTATGCCTTATAGAGCATGACACTGGTCCTATAGTTCTTATGAAGAGTTAAAGCTACCAATGTTTATCATTATTTCCCCAAATGTGTCTCAACACAAGATTTAAGACCTATAAGGGTTACTTGTTACTCAGATAAAGACAAACCAATTCATAATCCCCATTAGCAAACCACCAGTACAATGGATTTTAGCACTTAATTTTTTAAGAGATTCAACAATTGAAAAAATATAAAGAGATAGAAAAGTGGGTGCAATGCCATGCCATTAAGAAAGAAAATAGTTACCAAATATCCCAGAGTGCTTCGATCTGCTTCATCCCCGAGACAGGTAAGAGAACAAACCAGCAAGAGGGTGGAAGTGTTGAAGTGATAAGCTGTATCTGGCCTCTAGTGGATCATTCATTATGTACAGGCTCTGTCACCCCTACACCTTCTATGATAGGAACTTCATTGTTTGTCTTAGTGACCCATATATTTCAATTTTAAATGAGGTAACATCAGTGAATTATCCAGCTGTTTATATGCAGTGAAAAGTAGGGAGGGAGATGGAACAAATTTCAAATTATACTTGTCATAGATGACAGAGGTTTTTTTTGTCAAAGAATCTAATAAACATCAAACGAATTAATTTTAAATTATTCTTACATAAACAAAACTCAATAGTTATTATTCACAAATAAACAGAAAGATTTGTATCATTTTTATAATTCAACGGTTCCATTCATTACTTAAGTGAGTGGGTTATTGTTTACGCCTTGGCAATATTTCAGCTATTAGCAGCGTTTCATTACTTAAAGTAATTCAGAATTTGGAAAAATAAAATAAAAATCTATGAAATATAATATTCGTAGCGTATTAGTTTCTTTCGTAATAATATGTAACACCGATTGTAAATGAGTCTTAAATAATTCAAAAACATTATCAAAACACAGAAATAAACAATTTTTTCTAATTTCAGAAAATATTGTCGATGATGTGAAATATATCGATATGAACTTTCACACATCAATTAATTGAGAGAGTTTGAGAAGTTGCACATAAACATATAAAGAAACAGAAAATATGTGGTTTTGATGAAAAAGCATTTTGATGGCGACTCTAAATAAAACTGCAAAATAAAGTTTTACTACAGGTACTTGCTGATAGAGATCTAACCCTTTAGCTATGCATACAGTAAATAAAGTCATTTGGTGAAAACTACTATCAACAAATAGAGAAGAATACAGACTCTAACATTGGGTTGCCTCCCTTCATTTGCAACACAGACAACAAGTACACTTGCTGAGTCACTGTTCAATAGCAGTACCTATTTCTTACAACAGGGCCTTGGATACATAACAGCAACAAAACTAAACCAAATTATCAGAAAAGAAGAACGTTGACTCCACATCTTATTAGACTATAGAGCAAAAATTTTCACTAATTTCTCATAGGGCAAGGATTAAACTACGTTCATATTAATAATTTTTATTATTATTTTATCATGTCCCTGAGAAAAAGTCATAATAATGAAAAAAATATAACACCTCAAGAACATGAAATCACTAGAGCTCATAGATATATGGTTAACCTAGAGACTCTACCTCAAATTAAACATTTGGTTTGAGGGTTTTCATGCGCTAAGGAAAGATATCCTTTGGGTTGCTTTTAGAGAAATTGTTGAATAAGTACATATTCTTTTGTGAAAAAAAACAACAAAAAATAACCTTAACATTTAAAAAAGATAATAACTTAGGAAAAGTTTCAAAGCATTTAATTACCCCTTTCAAAGGTCATTTGATAACCCATGAAACATTACAACAATTACAGGGTCTGCTTCACCTAATAAAATATCAATATCACTTTTTTGAGATAGGAAAGAAAATGATTGATCAATCAACTTTGAATATTATTACATAAAATTGTTTTTTGACTTATTTATTTGTATAAAGTACAAGTACACAGTAACATATTGAACAAGTGCTCAGTCACACAATGACAACTTTACGTGTATATATATAATTTTTTTTAAATTAACATAGTTAATTATAGTTAAATACAATCAAATTCTTTGGTTTAAAAAATATCAAGAATTAACGAGCAATCAACACCAACTACCATCACAATTTTCTTCGGTAATAAATCTGTTACTGAATTTGTCTTGCATTAACATTAGTGATAGAAGAAAGACCTATTTGAAAAATGTGTTATATATAACGATTAAACATGAAACATCAAAGTTTTATCAACTTGGACCACAAGGCAAAATAACAAATGACAAAGGGTTTGGATATTTTACATGTGTTTGAATGATGTCTTAGTTCAGTGAAGTACCTTAAAATCTCTTTTGGATCATGTTTGTGTCCTTTAAACTGTCAAGTTTGTCTGTCAAATTTTTAATTCTTAATAAAATGGATATTGATACTTCCTGAACTATAGTAAGTTTCAGCTCAGTTAAAATTTCCCTTTGTTTGCATTTCACAAGTAATGAAGTATTCTTCATTCTTCAAAGATGATCTTTGAGTATGAATTTCCTCTAGTTTGTCTATATTTCATAAAAAAGTAATTCTTGTATTTCTATATCTTCACATGCGTGAATTGTTAAGAAAGGGCTAAATATTTGGAAATATATTGCTTAAAAGGTAAATAAAATCTTAGTGACAAGACAAACAAATTGCATGTTTCATTGTCATGTAAAAAACAAAGTTAACACACCTAACCTTGTTTAAAAGACCCGGTGTAACAGGCCAAACTTTCCCCCTGGCCAGACTTTCCCCGGGGAAGGTTTGGCCTAGGACAGACTTTCCCCGGGGAAACTTCAGCCTAGGCCAAACTTTCCCCCCCTAGGCTCAATCTTCCCCGGGGAACTGTCCTAGGCCAAACCTTCCCCACCCTTAATTCTACCTTGTACGGGGGAGTTGCTGGTCTAGCTAGTCTATTTCTTCCCAACCCTTTGTTATGTATACAAGGGGGAGATTCTGGCCTGGCTAGGCTATTTCTTCCCCACCCTTGGTTATGATGTACAAGGGGGGAGATTCTGGCCTAGCTAGTCTATTTCTTCCCCACCCTTGGTTATGATGTACAAGGGAGGGAGATTCTGGCCTAGCTAGTCTATTTCTTCCCCACACTTGGTTATGATGTACAAGGGGGAGATTCTGGCCTAGCTAGTCTATTTCTTCCCCAACCTTGGTTATGATGTACAAGGGGGAAGATTTTGGCCTAGCTAGTCTATCTAATCTCCCCCCTTGTACATCATAACCAAGGGTGGGGAAGAAATAGACTAGCTAGGCCAGAATCTCCCCCATGTAAATAAAATTAAAAGGTGGGGAAGAAATGTCCTGGCTAGGCCCAAAAAAATCCCCAATATAAAAATGTATATAGAAATAATTTAGCTTGGCACTAATCCACTCCCCTCTAATGATGGACATCTAGGATGGGGAAGAATATCCCCAAGGCTAGTAAAAACCAAGGGTGGAAGAAAAAACCTTGCTAGACAAAAATGCAAAATACCCTTACGCAATCTTGTCAACACGTTGTCTGTCATGTCGACTGTTTCAGCGACCTGCTAGAAGGGGGGTCGCCTTATTAATGAGATATATGATTATGGCAGCAATTTGGGGGGCTGAGAAAGGGGGTCGCCTTATGTATGAGGTCGCCGTGTACATTGAAATATACGGTATTTGATAATTTGATAGGACATGAAATAAACTTACATTTCATAGATTCAACAAGGGGGGAAAGTTTGGCCTAGGACAAAACCTCCCCGGGGAAACATTGGCCTAGGCTATTTCTTCCCCGGGGAAGGTTTAGACTGGGGAAGAATTGGCCTGCTACACCGTAATTACACCGTAACCCCTAATTATTTAACTGCATTTATATATAAATCTAAGTACCTGCTTTTAGAATAAAACAGTCTTGTGAACATGCTTTGACCCATAAATGCCTTCGGCACCTGGAGAGTTAATAACCAATAATCATAGCATTAACCACACCTCCCACAATGCTACACTATGGTACCAACCCTATCTCCGTGTTCAAAGACCATGGCTGTTCATTTTCAACACAAGGAGAACACATGTAAATAAATACTGTCATGGGAAAACTGATGTTGGTTTATAAGCTTATGATTGTTCACATGGTGTCACAAGAACAACAGTCACAGTACCCACAGAAAGATTAGAGGCAATTGTATGAAATAATTACTTGGGTTTTACCATTATTAACCAAAGGGTGGGTGACTAGTGACATTCTTGGTTTTTACTAATATCAATTTTTTTATCATAACAGAAACTCCTTTGGTATAGGATAATTGTTACATCACCAATGTTAATGCAAAAGGAACTTATCAGAGAAAAATGACAGTGTTGACAAAAATAGTACATGTGGCTTGCAATGCTGAATTGCCTCAAGTCTTTATGGACATCCTTCTCTTAATAGTTCCATGAACAAGAGAATTCAATAAACATTTCAAATAAACCATGGCAGTGTCCATTTAAGCAGCTTATGTTTTGAGGTTTCAATAATCACAAAATGATTTTGTCTCACGTTTTTTGACAGCTCTATTTGGTTGAGAGCTCTCAAACACATGCAACCATTTCTTGATGAATGCAAAAAAAATTTGCAACCCCCACGTGCTTTCATACATCAAAATTAACAGTCACGAAGTCTGATTTGGTCTATATTCTATTGGAAAAGCAGATATTGTATGTCTTATCATCTAAACCCCATATAAGTTTAAAAAGTTTTAAAAAAATTTGATTTTGTAACTATCATCAGGATTGTTTCACGTTTTGTGCCTCTATTGATGAACAGCAACAAATCTTGGTGTGAAATCATCAATGTAGGCACAAACCTGTTAAAACTATATTAGCGTTTGCGGGATACCGCAAAAGCAGAGCAGCCCCGGAACTTGGGGTTTCACCTTACCCTGTTCCGCCTTTTACAGGCCTCACCAAATTGGGAATTTTCTCGTGACCTTGACCTTTGACACTCAAGGTTACACAATCAATGAACACATTTCATTGAGTATAACATTATTGTCATGAAATAAAGTGTTAAAAATTAAATTAATCCATTTTCTCCATATATGTTGACCTTGCTGTGACCTTTACCTTAGACAGTTCATACCCAAAACTTTTTGAAAATTTTGTACAAAATCTAAACTTCATAGCACAAAAACTTTTCAAGTTATTGTGTTTACAAGGAATTGCAATAACTCATCTCATGACCTTGACCTTTGACCTTCAAGGTCACACAATAATTGAACACTTTTTATTGAGTATAACAATCATGTTGATTAAAAGTGATCATAGTTAAAATTAAGCATTTTCGCTAAACCATGCTTACGTCATGACCTTGTTGTGACCTTGACCTTTGACGGATTGTAGCCGAAACCTTTTCAATTTTTTTTACTTTTCCAAGGATGATATATACCAAGTTAGAGCTTCATAGCACAAAAACTTTTCAAGTTACCGTGTTTACAAAGAATTTTGCGGTGATTTTATAACCTCGTGACCTTGACCTTTGAACTTGAAAGTGAACAAGTCATAATCATTCCCTGGAAGTATTAACATTTAGACATGTTCATGAGTTCTGAAAAGCTAAATGGGATAAAGTTATACCCAAATTTAGTGCATTTTGTAATAACTCATATCTCATGACCTTGACCTTTGACCTTCAAGGTCACACAATCATTGAACACTTTTTACTGAGTATAACAATCATGTATTGATTAAAAGTGTTCATAGTTAAAATAAAGCATTTTCGCTAAACCATGCTTACGTCATGACCTTGTTGTGACCTTGACCTTTGACGGATTGTAGCCGAAACCTTTTCAATTTTTTTTACTTTTCCAAGGATGATATATACCAAGTTAGAGCTTCATAGCACAAAAACTTTTCAAGTTACCGTGTTTACAAAGAATTTTGCGGTGATTTTATAACCTCGTGACCTTGACCTTTGAACTTGAAAGTGAACAAGTCATAATCATTCCCTGGAAGTATTAACATTTAGACATGTTCATGAGTTCTGAAAAGCTAAATGGGATAAAGTTATACCCAAATTTAGTGCATTTTGTAATAACTCATATCTCATGACCTTGACCTTTGACCTTCAAGGTCACACAATCATTGAACACTTTTTACTGAGTATAACAATCATGTATTGATTAAAAGTGTTCATAGTTAAAATAAAGCATTTTTGCTGAAACATGCTTACGTCATGACCTTGCTGTGACCTTGACCTTTGACGGATTGTAGCCAAAACCTTTTCAAAATTTTTTTACTTTTCCAAGGATGATATATACCAAGTAAGAGCTTCATAGCACAAAAACTTTTCAAGTTATCGCGTTTACAAGGAATTCTTAGAGTGAATACATATCTCGTGACCTTGACCTTTGACCTTGAAAGTGAACGCGTCAAAATCGTTCCCCCGAGGTATGAGTAGTAAGGTATGAATAAGAGTTCTGGAAAGCTTAGTGGAAAAATGTTATAGCTAGTAGTATGAGTGCGGCGGCGGCGGCGGTGGCGGCGATGGAAACTTCACAAAAACTGATAGCAGCCCCGTCCTTAGACGGGGCTGCTTATAATCATTAACGATACAGAAGATGAGTGTTGTGCTTCATATATTCATTGCAATGTTGATATCAGAAGGTCAGCGTAAAGGTGATTCTGTATAAGCAGGATTGACCATAGCTTTGGTGTTATGGTAACAGAGGATCTAGACCTGTTTGTCTGCTGATTGCAACTAGAACCTTAAAACCAGAGTCAACATGTCGGCTGAGAAATGTCAACATATATGTGTAGTTTGCCACTACTTAGATATGTCAACAAACCTTCAAGAAGCATACTTGTTTATCTTGGCAATTACCACAAAGGTTACCATCCTCTTTATACCTATTATTAACTTGTCAATTAAATTTCCTTAAAAAACATTACGTATGATGATGATCATAACTTCAACAATACTCATCAGAAACAAAATCTATTTAGTTAAATTCAAACTTATTTGCATGGAAACAAAACAGGTGCTGAAAGTAACAAAAGGTCATATTTTGGCAGGTGGATGATACACATGCAAAGTTCTGAGAATGAGATTGAGTTCAGCTCCAAAATCAAATGATAAGAAATAGACCAATAAGCTACTAATCAAGACAAGAATATGTCATTTTTTACTTCATTAAATACTTTTTGTACAAATTTCTCATTAATCATGTCCGATTCATTATTTGTAAGTCATAAATAATTATTTAACAGAATCAATATCCTGTTTCAAACAATGTTATTGAGTGACAACACCAATTTTTTTTAAAGTTCATGACTTCATGCTAACTGTAAACAATACTCTTCCTAATAGAAAAACTATGTAAGTATGGCTACAGCTGATCAGACACATGCTGTTTCCAGGGTTTAATTAACATTGAGACACAACTGTCTGTACTGTCCTACACAAGGCAACATGCACACAGGTGACTTGAAGCATGGAGGAAGAGTCTGTGATGTGGAAACTAGGACCTCACTAAATGGCATACATGAATCAATTCTTGGAGCTGCAGGCACGCACCTGTTTGTTTGTTTGTTGTCATGGAAGGAGGAAGTTTAGTTTCCTTTTATGATGTATGGGGGAAGATAGAAATTACCAATTAACTTTAATTCTGCACAATTGTGAAGGACTGTTGAAGCAGAATAACATTATCAATAAAGTTTTGCTGTCAGAGCCACCTCAAGTCAATTTGACAACCCAGCTTGATGTCTACATTTCGGTTGAATAAGGCAAGCATACAATTTTGCTTGATAAACTGCATTGGTGCTGTCTTAAGTTAAGTCACACATCATCTGATTTCAGACCAAAAGTAGTTTCATTGATAGTTTTTCCTGCAATCAAAACATCCTCCAAAGGCAAAAGTAGTGCCAGTGTCCCTTTAATTGTTAAAGAGACACAGAGTATGTTGATAGGATCACATATGTCAAATTTTGAAATCGATGTTATTACATCGGGAACCACTAACTGTTACTGAAAATAACAAGTTGAAGGTCAATCAGTGCATTAGAGCGAAAATTCGGCCATTCAAAGTCGGGATTTTGATCGAAAACCGGACAATGTGGCTCGAGTGGCGCGCGCAAATTCGCCAAACGTAATTTTGATACCTTGTCATAAACTGACAGGAAGATATATTCGATTCCATAATGTTTATTAGGTATTGTAACTAATAGGTAGATTAATTGGATGCAAAATTTCGAATATTAAACTTGTTTGAGATGTTTTCTTGATTTTTCAATAAAATCAAGCATTTTAGAGATATTATGCATGAATGTATATATTTGCAAGTCCAGTGATGAGATATGAACTTCAATCAGCATATTAGATATTTTGTAGCTTATCAAAACCAAATAAAATTTTAAGAAAGATACTCTGTGTCACTTTAAGCAACCTTCAAAGTAGTTCTATCTATCAATGTTGATGGCAGTAAGTTAGAAGTTAGGCACAGAAAAGATATGTATATACTAAAATGCTCAAATAAGGACCTATACAGAAGTGGTGACTTGCTTGCTGCATACCATGAATTCCTATTTTTGGTTAATTCATCAAATATTTATTTATTACATACAGCAGTCATTTTTGACAGTGCAACAGAAATATGGTAAAGTGTACCAGAAAACAAAATAGCATAATGAATTTATACTAATAAAATTTGCTCTTGCAATTACAATGGTGTCTTATTTGAATTGATTGTTAAAATGATTGTCTGATCTGATTTCTTGTTTATTCTATAAACTGCTCCTAAGAATATTAACAATATATTTGCAACAATATCAAAATGCTTGAGACATTCTCAATGTAAATCCAAAGGGAGCTAAGAGGGAAAATGCCAAATAGTGTAGTGTAATAGTTGATACATTAATATACTTTAATGTTGGACTTTTTCACCACTGACAAGCCAACAATATATCTTTGAATGGTCAATCCTGTCAACTAACAATAGTGTTACATGTAACTAATGCTAGACAATAAGTAGCAATTACCAAATTAAAAAAACAAAAGAGCTTCATGGAAAAGAGTTAAAGCCCATGAAATAAATGCTTTATACTGCCACTGTTGACATAAACAGAGATAACAATCAGAGTTCTTCTTATGTAGGACAGATCACAGTTGGATTGTGTTGTTTTATAAATCAGTTTGACAATATCTACTCAAAACTCTAGATCTGAATTCGAATATGATGTATGACATCAACGCATATTATGTATTGAACATTATTGACATTGAGAACAATCTGAGACATACTATTCCTCTTGAAGCAAAAGTAATATGACAAACAAAGAAAGTTTCAAAATAGTTCATTCACATCCACTCCGATATGATCAATCTTAACAAGAAATCTATTAATTAAGACATAATAGCCTCTTGTATTCAGATAAAAGACAAATCCAGTAATAAAGTATTGGTCAAAGCAAGCACAAAGACAGTGATGAGAGTCGTGCAAACACCTCCATTAGTCACCAACTGGGAGAAAGTGAAGAAGAGATAGGAATTTCACTAATATAGCCAGTAAGCATTGGAGATTGAGACATTTTAATCTAGCAATACCACACACACTGCCAAATAAGTATGTTTCATCATGCAAAATTACCACATGGTACCCCCTACTTGAACTTGATTAAAATAGTTGGAATGTACAAACTGATTTATCATGTTCCTCATTGTGCTGGGTGAATTGGGTTGAATGGTTAAACTTGACTATTATTAAAGTGCATTGTTTGCAAACAGGTGGAGTTTATAAAGGGTTATTCAATTTAAAGCTAGTTCAAGGGCAGGTCAAGAAGTATACTTCAACTTGATGAAGGAGGAATATGAACAATTGGCCAACCTTACTATACTTTATTTGGGAAACTGTTTTCTTTATTGTCAAACACTTGGGAGTTTTAGTATCTTCACTATCTTGTTACTTGAATTATGTATATCAGTATCAAAAGGATTCAGTGGCAATAACTGTTTTCTTCATGTTAAACATCAAACAAATTCTGATTGAACGATATTGAAAGTCATTCACAATGGCATTGTTCAAGTCTATATTGAGTGCAAAATATCCATAAGATACAAAGACCAGAAACGTTTTGGCAACCTTGCTCAAATGTTTTGTGCATTTACTGGCAGTCATACCAATACTTTTTTTTTACCATACTAGACAATATTATATACTAGGGATTTTTTCACATTCAAATGTTCAACAACAAGAGACCATTTTCTATGGTGCATCAAGGATTTTTTTTCAGGAGTGCATTTGGAGGTGATCGACAGAAATAATGTCAAAAGAAGAGTTGTGACATAATTAACTAACATGCCATGAACTGACACTGATATCATAAACTAACAGATCAGGTACCAAATAGTTAACCAGTGAAAATCTTAAAAGTTTCATTACAACAAAAAGATCTGATCCTCATGATGCAACAGACAACCTTCAATGACTCTGGCTGATCCGATATTAAAATACAACATCAAGGAGGAACATAACCATGATCATTGCCTTTGTCTGGATTAAGGCAAGCAAAGAGTGAACGCCAACAGTCAGTTAACAAATAACTCCACAATGTTTCAAACAGATCTGTGGAATTAGTTTATGATTGTAACCAAGTAAAGATTAAGGCATTTCAAATCCTCTGTGACTAAATCTCTTGTACTTTTAGGCATTTTAAATCCTGTGTGACTAAATCTCTGTTGTCTCCTAGCTGCTGTCTTATCAGTACTTGACTGGTGTTTATGTGTAACACAAGGAACAGTACATTACCAACAGGTCATGCATGTCTATCAGGGTCAGGGACTTACATTTGGGCCTATACTAACTTATCTTAGTGATTGGATCTGCCCTGTGTTAATGGACAAAGATAATAGTCTTTGGTATTAACATAGTTTTCTCAGCTAGTGTTACTATAGATTTCGGTGATGAACTTGGTGAATGACAGAGCAAGTACCAAGGAAACCTTTGACCTTTTGGTTAAGGAGCTGTCTAATAATAGTCCACCTTTGGTTTTAAAACATGGAGTCCATGATTGTTCCCATGACTCGCTCAACAGGAACATAACTTTATTGATCTTCTGATAGTGAGTGAGTTATTGTTTTACGTCGCTTGGGCATTATTTCAGTCATTAGCGGCGATTCTTATAATAAATTCAATCAGGAGCAAACGACTTCTTATCTTTAGACATGTTTTTTCTTGAGAGAAAAATATGATTGAATGACTTTGTTTTCTTAA
Source organism: Steromphala cineraria (assembly GCA_916613615.1). Taxonomy (NCBI): domain Eukaryota; kingdom Metazoa; phylum Mollusca; class Gastropoda; order Trochida; family Trochidae; genus Steromphala; species Steromphala cineraria. The sequence goes on along the minus strand of OU744722.1, from coordinate 22,556,621 downwards.
TAGATGTCCTGCCAGGGGCTCAGCAACTTTGCCTGCAGTAGAGAACTGTTATGTTTGGGTGCAATGGTACACTGATGTTTAGCGTAGTAGTACCACCCATGGTTCGCTAGTTCCAGCCGATATTCGCAGGTTTCACCGCAATGCATAGCCACAACAGTGTTGCGGACATTCTCCCTGCAATAATACTAGCAGATATACCGGTAAGTGAAATAATCTTGAAAGCAGCATTAAATCCCATATCACCTCGCCTCACCTTCATAGATAGATAAAGTATTTAGAATTTGGACTTCCTTTCATAAAGCACAATTTCAGGTACCAAAACCTTTGATAACATCAGCTCTACTTTTCATTTTCAGTTACCGGTATATTCTTTTTAAAGAATTAACAACTATGAAGATTAACAGAAAAATACCAGTAGTAGTATAAGATTTAACATTTACTTGTTATGACTGAGAAACATTTACATGTAATGACTGAGAAACATGTACATGCAATGACTGAGAAACATTTACATGCAATGACTGAGAAACATTTACATGCAATGACTGAGAAACATTTACATGCAATGACTGAGAAACATTTACATGCAATGACTGAGAAACATTTACATGCAATGACTGAGAAACATTTACATGTAATGACTGAGAAACATGTACATGCAATGACTGAGAAACATTTACATGCAATGACTGAGAAACATTTACATGCAATGACTGAGAAACATTTACATGCAATGACTGAGAAACATTTACATGCAATGACTGAGAAACATTTACATGTAATGACTGAGAAACATTTACATGTAATGACTGAGAAACATGTACATGTAATGATTGAGAAACATTTACATGCAATGACTGAGAAACATTTACATGTAATGACTGAGAAACATGTACATGCAATGACTGAGAAACATTTACATGCAATGACTGAGAAACATTTACATGTAATGACTGAGAAACATTTACATGCAATGACTGAGAAACATTTACATGCAATGACTGAGAAACATGTACATGTAATGACTGAGAAACATTTACATGTAATGACTGAGAAACATGTACATGCAATGACTGAGAAACATTTACATGCAATGACTGAGAAACATTTACATGTAATGACTGAGAAACATTTACATGCAATGACTGAGAAACATTTACATGTAATGACTGAGAAACATGTACATGCAATGACTGAGAAACATTTACATGTAATGACTGAGAAACATTTACATGTAATGACTGAGAAACATTTACATGTTATGACTGAGAAACATTTACATGCAATGACTGAGAAACATTTACATGTAATGACTGAGAAACATTTACATGCAATGACTGAGAAACATTTACATGCAATGACTGAGAAACATTTACATGCAATGACTGAGAAACATTTACATGTAATGACTGAGAAACATTTACATGCAATGACTGAGAAACATTTACATGCAATGACTGAGAAACATGTACATGTAATGACTGAGAAACATGTACATGTAATGACTGAGAAACATGTACATGCAATGACTGAGAAACATTTACATGCAATGACTGAGAAACATTTACATGTAATGACTGAGAAACATTTACATGCAATGACTGAGAAACATTTACATGTAATGACTGAGAAACATGTACATGCAATGACTGAGAAACATTTACATGTAATGACTGAGAAACATTTACATGTTATGACTGAGAAACATTTACATGCAATGACTGAGAAACATTTACATGTAATGACTGAGAAACATTTACATGCAATGACTGAGAAACATTTACATGTTATGACTAAGAAATAAAGTCTGCCATTGTAAAGAGTGAGTGAGTTATTGTTTTACGCTGATTGGGCAATTTTTCAGTCAACATTGTAAAGAGCGCACAGCTAGCGTTCATTGGAGCCACAAGAAGGGTCCCCACATGAGACTCTGGTTACGACACTAACCTTCAATCTTCTTTCAAATTACTAACAGTTACACTCTGATTTCACCCAGCTTTAACAGTCAGACCTCATCATTCATACACACAAAGAGGCTCTGTCAAAACCTAATTGGCCACATTGAGTTATGACTTAGGGCAAACCACTTCTACAGATATATATAATCTTCAAATGAACAAGATTTACTTAAAAACAAGAAGTTTTTTACTTGATAGCATCTGTAAAGGATGTTTCAGTCATTTTATTTTTGTTACATGGTTGTTGGCTTTTACATTCCTCTTTACACATCGTTATTATAATTACTGTCATCAATAGTTAGAAATACTTCATAACTCATATAGATCTGTAAAATCCTTTACCATACAGCCAAATAAATTTCCTTTCAAGAATGACACAAAAAGTAACAATCATGTGACAAAATTGTTGTTGCTGAAAACTGCAGCTGTTTTGAAATGCATCATTACTTAATTCCTATCAACAACAATTATCTCAAAAAATCTTGAAGATGAAAGCCACCAAAAAGACAAATGTTTCAAAGACAAGACCCCACGGATTGTTTCAATGATCCTGAACTAAACAGTTACAAGTATGCGGTGACAGCGCTGTGAGATAGATATGCAGATAGATTGACATGCATAATGATCCTTTGATGCGTCAGTAAATGACCCCCACGAGGAAATGATGGCTTGGTAAATAAAACATTATTTACAGCAGATTTATTGCATGATATAGAACTAAATGCTTTTACCATCTTATTCTTAACTATACTATTTATCTAGCAAGAGTTGGATATTGTTATGATGCATATCAAATACATTTCAGGTTTTCCCTGTTCAACTTTTGTTCTTAAACTTAAAAATAAGTTTTCACTATTATTTTTCATATGACATGTTTTGCATCTATCTGTAATGTCTAGAATTATTAAGTCAGAAGAACGTGTGGTATAAGAATCATTGATATGATATGATATGATATATAAAGCGCCTGTATCAAGGTACTAATACCTGCTTATGGTGCTTAGAAGAGGACTGCAAGGGAGAAAAATTAAAAAATATGAAGAATATGATAATGTACAAGTGAAGATAAGGATTAGGAAAATGAACACAGATGGAAATGGAAGAAATTTGCATTGCACTTTTGATTACAATTCAACTTCCCTTTTTTCAATTTTACAGATTTTAAACTTGTTAACAGGGTGTTACTATAATGTGTCATTCTTGAAAATATTAACACTGAATTTCTAGATGACAATGCAACCTTACAAAAATATTCTATTCACTTGATAATGGCTGAGATATATTCTATCTGCTACCTCAATCACAATCCATAATGATATTTGCAAAGAACAACTCAGATATTTGGATTTCATGAATCTATGATTGAGGTCGTCTAAAACTCACCAATCATACACAAATCAATTAATCATCATAAAAATCAAAGGGATAGTGAGCATGATCAATGATACATTTTGTGAGAAGAAAAACACAAGATTACTCCTAGAGCCTCTAATCTGTGCAAATACAAGCATGTAAGAGACTAAATGGTTTGTGAACTCCCTCTGTGGGTTTGATTAATCATGTCTGTTGATAGTCTATAATCCCGCTGAGTAAACTGAGATTCTTTGAAGCTCCTTGTGCGATCTTGCTACTGTGGCCATAAAGGATTGCATATCGTTCTCTTACTCAACTGATTACATTCCCAGATATACATTCATACCATTCAATGTGACCGATAGTTAGTCCAGAACATATGATCAATGAATATACACTCAACATATTGACTGATCACTTACAGAAATATACCGGTACATCAGATACGTTTGTATTCACATTTTATCTCATTGACTTTTCATTAGGATTTTACAAAATAAACATTCAAAGTTTGGTCAAAATGATTTTATACTGCAAAAAGTTATGCTTTTTACATACAATTTTCACTGTTGAATACCTATGTTATAACACACTCTTTAGTCTTATGTCATACACTTTCCAGTGTAACCGTCTGCTGACAAACAATACTTGATTGTAAATCTTGTTTTAAAAACAAATATATTTTATTGAGGAATCAGATTTACTTTCATAATAGAATGAATGAGCAGTGCTTCAGATAATTGTTTCACCTATTCAGTTTTTACTCCCTGTTTTGGTAATAAATGAGTCTTAGTCTTAGTTCTTACAACTTGCTGTGTACAATACGCATAAATTCATAAATTACTTTTTAAATGGTTTTATTGTGTAAATTATGCAGATAAGCTGCTTTTCTGGAGCACTGATCCCAATATTCAGGTATAACATGAAAACATTCATATTGAGTCACTATATTGAATTTCCTAATTCATTATGTGATCAACAATTATCATTCATATTTGCTTCTGTTGTAATGAATTCAATATGCTGTTTGATTTGGGTATATGGATAGATTCAAAATTATAGAAAAAATTCTCAAAAGATTATTACATACAACTTGATATTTTCACAAAAGAGCACCTTCACACATACATAAAAGAGCACACACCATAACAAAGAAACACTGAGAAAATCTGAAAAGTAATTTATCAATGACAGTGAGCTGTTGTTCTCAGTATGAAACCTCTAATCTATGTTGTCGTTCAAAAACACAATTGATTATATGTGAACAGTCACAATAATGGTTTTAACATACATTCATTCACAGTTGCTGAATAACAATAGCTTGGATCTAGTTCCAATACACCAATCAATGTGTAGAAATGTCAATATACTTACGGAGACAAATGTGGCATCCAGTAATCGCCATAGATTCCAAATCTTGAAGTTTCACGAAACTTGCTTCTAATTTCCACCATTTTGCGCCTGAATTTGGCTACATAGTCTGGGAAAGACATATTTGGTAACCATCTCCGATTATCGTCAAACACATTTAGCGTTCTGTGTGACACATGATTACGAGTTGTGACTTTTCACCAGAGCTTTGTAAAGGCTGGCAGTTGATGTTTAACTAGGTAGCTCCTCACACACTAATAAATGCTCCACAGGCCATAAAGTGCTGCAGACAGAGGGACGGCCCCGATTCACTGCTAGTCAATATTCATTTAACTCACTTGATTCCGCCCGATCGCGGGATATAGAGAAGCAAACTCTCCCCACTCAAGCATTCATAAGTTAAAGCTCCGAGAGGCGACACATAGCCCCCAGACAATGCCTCAATACTTATCTAGCAATAAGGGGGACAAGGGTTATTGAAACCATTTACTCGATTGATTATACGTGTGGGTTCCTTTGCAAATCCTGGTCATCCAGCTCAAGCTGTCAGGTCACCTGTGGATCACAGAGTTGAGGTGTGAAGAGGCTCTTTAGTGCAGTCAGTCTTTGGGTGACAACACCAACAAAGACAAGGTGATCAGTTTTGATAACTATGGATAGGGGAGAGTCCTTGGATATTTAACAGCAACTGTAGAAGAGGAGGTATTGGGGATAGGTAGTGGGTCCCAAAATGACAAAAGTGAAAAAAAGTAGGGAGGATCCTTCAATGATCACAGCCTTGAAAGTCTTCAGGTGACAAATGCTGATTGATAGGAAAAGGTTTTGGAATCCACAGTATCAGCAGAGGGGTGAATTGCTATGTAGCAGGAGCAACAACTTCACTGGGTGTAAATAAAATCCGTCTGTGACAACAGGGTGGGAGAGAATCGTTAAGCGGCGACACCGCGAGGAGGGGGAAGAGTCCGGGGGCAAGTGGAACACAGACGGGGTGACACCAGAGCCTTGTGATCCCTCTCCCTGACAGCTGAAGATCCGTGTATAACAACACTCTTAGTGCTATGTTTCTAATCCCAGACCTTTCCGTGTCACATTCCATATGCACAATGCACCTCACACTCACAATGTAGACTATTATGTTCTACAATTTGCGGGTCAACTTACAGCTATGGGTGCTATAAAGGAACTAGTTAAACACTATAAATGGTGCCTATTCATTGTTTATATGGAAACAACAGCGGGGAAATCAGTGAGAGGGACTCTTCTTCAATGAATTTCTGAATCTATTTATCGACAATAATTGTATTTAACTAAATTACATCAATGTAATTCTTAATTACATCAAATGTCACAGTTTTTAAATAGCACTTCTACAAACACCTTAAATCATTTGAACAAATTTATGTACTAGTTTTAGCTCACATCAATGCATCCTTCAAATTCCATGATTAATAGCTTCAAAACACCATTAAATATTCTTTTAAATCAAATCTTCCACCATACAAGAAGCTTGGTAACCAAACCTGTAAATGAAATATCTTGTTCATCAAATGCAAATAAAGGTTCTTCACAAACAAGGTACGAATGACTTCTCACAATCCCACAAGGCTAGCACTAGTATTATCTAAGTCACACCTCAGCTGTACATATATGTAACCTTATCCTCCACCTCTTGATCTAGAGACCATTGCAAACATCATTCAGAATAAGCAGAATCACATGGTGGACTAAAGTAACCAGACAAGCATGATGTTTATAAGATTCACAGGGTTTAACAGTGTTGATTGACTGTCACTTCTAACAGTGAGGTTGTCAGCGACATTTGATATTCATAATCATAATGTTTTCATGCCATAAAGATCAAATTCTGTCTTTGAAGTTAGGATTATTCATAACAGTCAAAATTTGGCAGCATGATTTAGGTTTCGGGTATCTTCTTATATCAAGTCAATAATCTATGTCAAGAAGACAAGGTGTTTATTGATTATTATAAAAATCTATGACAAAACAATTTTCTTAGATAGAATTAAAGACAATGGCAATAAAATTATGAATACTGCTTATAACTTAATTAACTGATTGTGAACAATTAACGATTTAGAAATGTTTTGTGTTGATTGTTGAAAATTTCAATGCCAATTGACATTGACTCAATTCCGATTAACAAATTCTTGTTTAATTCTTTTCTTATTACATGGTTTGGTTCAACCCAATTATGTATAACTGTTTTATGAAATTACTTTACTAAATAAGTCAATAAAATCAAATTTTCTCCCAACTTTTTAAACTTTAAATGGATAACAAAAAGTGTGCATCTGACTGTAAAACTCAAATGCTCTAACTAGTCACAAAATATCAACAATAAATAAATATATCACCAAGTCAATCATAAACTGTTCACCTATATCACATGAATATTTCTATGTCAATTTGATCTAATTTTTATAGTTCAATACCAAAATATTCTCAGTATGAAATGTAGTGGTCGTATTTTTATTTATTCCTGTCCTTTGTCCATTGCCTACTAAAACCATAGAAGTCCATGGTCACCTAGTAATGGCCACTTATAGCTTTCTGATCAAGATGATTTGTGGGCTAGTAAAGAGGAGGGCTCAATGAATAAATGCTTGTATTTTCTTAGAAGACAAGAGCAGTTTGCAGTGTTAGCTTAAAAGAACAAGCTAATTAGGACCAGGCCGTAATCCATATCTCAACAGAATGACCATTGGAATTCATCAATAGTGAAGATCAATAGTCAATATATTGATATTGGAAATCAAGAAATCAATATGACTGTGTGTTGATGTTTCCATTGCAGTGTTATACATTTGAAACAAGCTGGGTCTTGGTCTTGTTCAAAAATAGTGATCCCTTATTTAGGAGTACAGACTGAGGAATTAAATTCTGTGATATTTTAAGATATGGTCCATTAATGGCTTGGTTTCTTTAAAACGTTTTCAAAGAAACAGATTTCCTTTATTATGGTTAACATTTTCAATTTTTTAAAATGATCTTCTCTAAAGAAAAACATTGTAAGAGGAAAAACATGAGAATGTTGATTTTTTTATGTTGAGAGGTAGAGTTACAAAAGGTTTATACATCACAGCAATCAACATTGTCTCTGGTATTATTACAGAACAGTTGTTATACCTGTAATGTGCCTAGATCACGTGTTATGTCAAAAACTAATTTTCAACAGAAGAATTATTTAGAATCTAGAATTATTCAAAATGAAACCACCTATAAAAAGATACCTAAAATCAATAAATCAATGCCAAATGAAGTTATGGCTGACACCGAGTTATTTCTGTTTTAGTCATAAAAATCAATAAATCATGTTTTTTAACAGTTGTAAATCAGGCATAATTTATAGTGTTTATGGTTGCTCAGAGTAAACGTCAAAAGCCTGTTGGGATATATTTATTCACAAAACTATAATTGTTTAGGATTTATGATCTATGACAAATGCTGTAATGATTCCTTGGAGAGGAAGTGTCACAGATCAATGTTGTCATAGCAACCAAGTGTTGTGCCAAAACATGGAGTCACTTTTTTCTCATCAACATGTCATATATCCTTAAAAATGCAATAACAATGTTTTGATGACATACAACAGGAAATACAGGATAGAAATAGTTACTTTTCATATCTAACTGTGCCCTGTTTTCAATTTGTAACATTGTATTTGTTTGAATTTAAATGTTTCAATGCAACAGGCGAGATAAAGTTATTGTAAAGTAATCTTAAATGTAAATTATGTTATTGTGTCTTTTGTGATTGAACTATCTGAATATATTCGAAAATAAATATTACTTATTAATTTACAAATACAATCTTAGCCATCATCATCAGAGAAGTTTTTGATTGTTTTCCTTAACTTGTAAAAGAAAATAGTAAAATTCCTTTTACCATTTGAAAAGGTTACCAAGAAATTCATTAAATTAATCAATAAAAATTATAAATATGATGTATATAATTTGGTATTATGAACAAGCTGAAAAATCACATATGATTTTTCTTTAAATCAGACATGTCAGCAACAATTTTTGGAAATCTATCATCCAAACTTAATGAAAGTAAATCTGCAACATTAAGATAAGGCAAAAAATCAATAAAACAAAAACAAAACAAAAAAATCATAATGAATTTACCATCTAAGTCTCCTGATCAGCACAAACGTCATTCTTGCATTTAACTGATTTTTATTTTTTTCAAAATGAAAGAAAACATATGATCATCTGATTTAGTAACATATTGAAATTGTCACTCACACTCACAGTAGAAGTATTTTTCAACGAGCTGCCTATCTCAGAATTAGAGGAAGTATCAAATTATTAATTTTCAGTGAAGAGTTGACATATCAATGTACTGTGAAGTGTTGAAATCAACAATGAGAATAGAACATACAGAGTTAGCTCCCTTCTGACTGAACTTTTCCTTTCTGATACTGATGCATCAAATATGTAATAGATTGAAACATTCATTACCTGTAAATATTGCTGTTAACCTTAAATCATGAATACACATATTTGGTTAAATCAAACGTTCTGTAATTCAAATGAACATTTATGATGATTGATAATCATTAAAGTAACATCTTACTCAAATTTTCAAAAAAAGTTCTCTATTTCTGTTGATTCAAATCAAATAATTAACGACCATTTCTTCATCCAGGTTACGATGACTTAGATGGTGACATACTTGTTTAACTAGAAAAACATTTATTTGAAATCAATCCTAACCATCTTACCCTTACCGTCATACCATTATTATGCAAGCCAGAGACAATCCCCAAAACACATTTCCAAAAAGGTACATAACATACGAAAAAAACAATTTAACATGAAATGAATGGCAAATAATATAATCTACATCAAATAAAAGTAAACTGTAACTGTCATGGACAGGATTATGAGCCTGTAATTCAAAAGAGGGAGATAGGCTAACTGTCATCAATCCATGAAGTCAGCAGCTGGAGGAAAAGGAGGGGCAGAATTTTGCAGTTACATGTTTCGGGGGCTAGACCCCCTTCATCAAACTCCTATGATCTTGTTATGATCATAAACCACGAAATGTATCACCAACCAGTTGATAATATTCCTTCACTGTGATTTCTCCATTAACTTGATGTTTCAAATACCGGTAATTCAACCGCAAAATATTTTCCTTAGGTCACAAATTCATTGATTTCATGATTCACAAAATCATTTCTAAAATTTCAACAAGGTGTCTAAAGTTGAAAGCTGATGGTCCTTTGATTCAACCATTGCTTAAAGTCTGATTTTCAACCAAATAAAATTGAAAAGGGTTATTATCGGTAATTACAATAAGTCTTAAGTAGCTACATAAGATAGTTAGTATTTTTGGTTTTCCAATGGTTATAAGAAAAAATATAGCTATAAACTGAGAAAAGACAAGTATAGAAGCGAGCAGAGCTCACATACCCCTGCTTCCCACTTTGTTCAAAGAAAGTCAAATAGTAAACATGATAAACATTGGGTAAAGTTGTATAATAGGGGAGTATACAGTTTTAAAGGTTATCAAGTAATTCTTCCACTGGAACCACAAAACTAAATTCATCAATATGTTTTCCTGTGAAAATGGAACATGTAGAGATAATGGCTCATCTTTTTAGAAAATTTAATGAAGCTATCATGACAAGTGAAGAAGCGAGCAAAGCTCACACACCCCCGCTCCCCACTTTGTTCAAAGAATTTCAAATAGTAAAACTGATTAATATTGGTTAAAGTTGTATGATAGTTGAGTATACAGTAAGTCATTGTGTAAGTCTTCTTTCAACTGAAACCCAAATACCGAATTCATTAATAGGTTTTACAATTAAAAGGGTACATCTAGAGATAATGGTTGATCTTTGTTTCAAATTTGAGGTAGTTATCATGAATATTCTACGAGATGCACTGAGGACAAAATTATTTTTGTTGAGTCACCTTGTAAGTTATGTTTTCCAAAGAAACCACAGAGAAGAAAATCCATATATATCGTTTAACTCTCACAAGGCATATCCAGCAATCACGATTGACATATATAGCAAATTTGGTGAAGCTGAGATGTATATTTCATGAAATATGATCAGGACAAAGTAATTTATCATAGAATCACTGTTTTAGTCATGTTTCCAAAAATTAAAAAAATGTGATGGTCTAATCCTCAAATGGCACATCTAGGGATCATGGTTGATAAGTGTATGAAGTTTGGTGAAGCTAGCATGAATAGTTTGGAAGATATGCTCCGGACAAAAGACTTGGTCGAAGAGTCCCTGTTTTAGTCATGTTTCCATGGAAACCGCAAAAAATAAAAATAATTTGTTGGTCTAACCCTTAAAAGGCACAACTAGGGATCATGATTGATAATTAAGTGTATGAAGTTTGGTGAAGCTAGCATGAATAGTTTGGGAGATATGCTCCGGACAAAGAACTTGGTCATAGAGTCACTGCTTTAGTCATGTTTCCATGGAAACCGCCAAAAATTAAAAGAATGTGATGGTCTTACCCTCAAAAGGCACAACTAGGGGTCATGGTTGACATGTGTATGAAGTTTGATGAAGCTAGCATGCAAAGTTTTGGAGATCTGCTCCGCACAAAACGACTTCCTCAAAGAGTCACTTTTTAGTCATGTTTCCATGGAAACCGCAACAATGAAAATTCAGAAATAGTTCTAACCCTCAAAAGGCACAACTAGGGATCATGGTTGACATCTGTATGAAGTTTGATGAAGCTACCATGCATAGTTTTGGAGATATGCTCCGCACAAAACGACTTCTTGAAAGAGTCACTTTTTAGTCACGTTTCCATGGAAACCGAAAAAATGAAAATTCAGAAATAGTTCTAACCCTCAAAAGGCACAACTAGGGGTCATGGTTGACATCTGTATGAAGTTTGATGAAGCTAGCATGCATAGTCTTGGAGATATGCTCCGCACAAAACGACTTCCTCAAAGAGTCACTTTTTAGTCACGTTTCCATGGAAACCGCAAAAATGAAAATTCAGAAATAGTTCTAACCCTCAAAAGGCACAACTAGGGATCATGGTTGACATGTGTATGAAGTTTGATGAGCCTAGCATGCATAGTTTTGGAGATCTGCTCTGCACAAAGTTTTGGGACGGACGGACGGACATACGGACAGACGGACAGACGGACATACGGACAGACGGACAGACGGACGGACGGAAAGAATGAACGCTATATACCCCCGCTTACGCTGTAAGGCGGGGGTATAAATATTCTGAAAAATATCAAAATTACTTTGTTGAACCTCTGTTTAAGTCATGTTATCCATGGAAATCAAAGAAAAGAAAACCCACATATTGGTTCTACTCTAAAAGTAAAAGGCATATCTAAGCATCGTGATAGACATGTGTAGATAGTTTGTTGAAGCTGAGATGCTCTGGACAAAAGGCTTTTTCATAGAATGACTGTTTTAGTCATGTTTCCATGGAAACCACAAAAATTAAAAATCAGTTGTTGGTCTAACCTTCAAAAGGCACATCTAAGGATCATGGTTGATTAGTGTATGAAGTTTGATGAAACTAGCATGTATACTTTAGGAGATATGCCCCGGAATTTTTTTTGTGACAGATGGAGAGACAGAATGAATGCTATAGATCTCCACATACACTGTTAAACAGGAGTATACTTATAATAAAACAAAAATCATTACAAAAAACACAAATTGGTTGATCAAAGATATTGAACCATGGGGACCATCTGCTGTGTATGTATTGCCACTCTCCTAAAGGTTCATAGGCATCTTTTCTTTGAGATTGGACATTTTTTGGACATTTATGTTCTCTAACAGTCATTAAGACCTAGTTAATAACTGAAAATGTCTATCTGCCTACAATCTTTTGATGTGTACCAAATTTTTCAAAAATCATTAAAGAAACCCTTATAACAAGATATCTATCTCTGTCCTATAACTCATTTTTGTATATAAGCAAGCACTACAAAGACAAATGACCTCTGACCTGAGATGTCCGACCATGGGAAGTGTTTGCCTGCGACTGTTCTGTATGAGTTTGAGTCTGATCATGCGACTGCTGAAGAGCTGCATGAAGGGTCGAGTCTCTGGGCGGTCAGTTTCCGACCCACTCCGATGCTGCTGGTGCTGATGGGAGTACCTCAGTGGGAGTGTGTACTCCGTGTTCTGTCTGCTCAACACCATTGTAGTCTATCCTTGACGATACAAGTCTCTGAGAAGTTTATTCTTGAAGATACAAGTCTGTGAATAGTCTGTGACAAGACTTTTCTTGAAGATATGTTTAAAGACACAAGTCTGGAAAAGGTTTCTGAAGACAATTCCTGAAGATACAAGTTTGGTACAGTAGTCTGAACTATCTTTGCCAATACAATCCTTGAAGATGCAAGTCTGTGACAAGTCTATCCTTGAAGATGCAAGTCTGTGACAAGTCTATCCTTGAAGATGCAAGTATGTGACAAGTTTATCCTTGAAAATGCAAGTCTGTGACAAGTCTATCCTTGAAGATGCAAGTCTGTGACAAGTCTATCCTTCAAGATGCAAGTCTGTGACAAGTCTATCCTTGAAGATGCAAGTCTGTGACAAGTCTATCCTTCAAGATGCAAGTCTGTGACAAGTCTATCCTTCAAGATGCAAGTCTGTGACAAGTCTATCCTTCAAGATGCAAGTCTGTGACAAGTCTATCCTTCAAGATGCAAGTCTGTGACAAGTCTATCCTTCAAGATGCAAGTCTGTGACAAGTCTATCCTTCAAGATGCAAGTCTGTGACAAGTTTATCCTTGAAGATACAAGTCTTGGATATGAGTCTGCAGACAATTCTTGAAGATACAAGTTTTGGACATGTGTCTGAAAACTAACCTTTACAATAAAAGTCTTGGAAAGTCTATCCTTGAAGAAACAACATGTTGACATGTCGATACTTGAAGATGCCAATCTTTGATATCCAAATTGATATGAGAGCCATTAAACCTTAGAAGTTCCAAATGATACTTTATTCTAGAAGATGTCCATGATACAATGGTACTACAAACACAAACCTTAGTTGTTTATGATGCCTTTCAGCACAATTTGGATGTCACTCCTGCGACCATGTGTCGAAGATGTTATGGTCACTCAAATGCTTGAAAATAGACATTAATGAGAGATGACAAAGGTTATTTCATACCTGAAGAGATTCAGAAGTTGCATTTACCAAAATGTTTGACCAATTGCAATATAACTCAACAAATCTGTTATTTTCCACTTTAATCCAGGATCACTTCACTTTAGCTGTTCCTTATCCTCCAAACCAGACCAAATCTTGTTGCTTTCTAATCCATTTGTCCTCAGGAATATGGATTATGTTTCCTTGATAAACCCTTGAACACACAATAAATCACCACCATAGGATGTTTCCAAAATGTTGAATGAAGAAAAGTCAACAGTCTATGCACCTACAGTTAGTAAATGTATCCAATTGTTTTAAGTAATTTCCAATTACATCACTTTTCCAAAGGAATATTGGTGAAAATAAATTAATCTTGACACTTTACATTATTTGAAAAGAATAATGCCTTGAAAACCAATGGCCAATATATTTCCAGCATATCACATGTTTTGAAGTTCATTCACAAAAGTCTTGTCATAATGGGGTAGATGTCCCACTGATTGTAGAGAGGAATAACAGCAACCAAACAATTTATCACTGTAATCTCAGGTAGAACATTCTCGAGGTGCCTGTTCAGAGAACAACAGCATGTGTCCTGAACGGTTGTTATCAACTGATCAGAGATAATTCAACTTGTTTACTGCTCCAACTTGCCCACACTTAATGCTGATCATTTGCATTGCAAACTGTTCTCAACCATGTGTAACATCAGACAGATAGCGACGTTGTCCTGAGCACTTGGCCCTGAAGCTCCCAGTTTGGATCACTTTAATCCAAATCCATTGTCATCCACGATATACGAGCTATGCTGTCAACAGATTAAACCTCTAGGCCCTGTGTCACATTTCAGCCTAAATGTTTCAGTCTATATTTATCAAGCAGAAAGGCCTGTAAACAGCACCATAGAATTCAAATACAGCTACTTTGTTGCTACTTCTCCCACTGTAAATGGATATGTACCTGCTGTAATGAGGTATTCATTGATAAGGACTGAATATGGTCAGATCAGAAACGTTTCAGGGGTTATTTGTTTCTTTGGTCCATTCAATACAATTCATATGGTTTTCAGCCTTTGATTCCAATATGATACTTTATATTTCACTTAGTAATCAGTAATAAACAGTTCAACTTTTTTCATGAGAAATTAACATAGATTGTGTCACTTATCTTTTAAGAATTCATACAGAAGGAAGACTTTAAATAAACAGTGACAACTCACAAGAAATTTAGAATGGCCAATGTAGACGGCGTATCAGATAAAAAAAACAATAACTGAAACTGTGAAACACTGATCTTCAATTATGAATAGTTCTTTATATCAACAAACAACTAAAACCCCTCAAATCATCAATTAAATAAGTTCATCAAATGACAATATTTTCATCCATAAATTCCATTTATGAGACAGGTATAATATTTTCAACAGTAAGTACTCCATTCACAAGGCTGTAACTTCACTTGTGTCCCTGAATCTGACATTTCTTCAACAATGACACCAGTGTATTCCGTCCATGAAATCTTCTGCATATGACATGAGGTAGGAGATCAGATAGGGTGTTCCTAAGTTGTTTGTTGAGATTCCACTCCCTATATAACTAATCCTCTCCCGTTGGCCTCTGTATTAAACACAGGTTAGAGTTTTCACAGTGGGAAACCTGTCATGCACCCATACTTGTAACACAATATGAATATTTATCTCACTAAGCACATATCCAATGTTGATTTCTAATCGAAACAAGCTTTCCCAATGCTTTTCATTGTTTCCATTGAGCAGACGCTAATATTTAAATTATTCCCTCCTTAGAAATAAGTCATTGTTGGAAGGTAATCCAGTGTGTCCCCAACCAAGGACCTATTGGGCAGAAGTAACCGTAAGCTAAGAGAGTAAACACATCCATTTGGAGTGTTAGCTTATCTGGCACCACGCTAGATCTTGCCAAGGACAAACCTCCAGTAGACTTGTGGTCGGTTCTTTCTATTGAGTTTATCTCATTCATCTACCTACAGTAGCAGATTGCCTGAGCGTAAGCTGATCCTGTTCAAGTCACCCTGCCCCACTTACTACCTATTCATTTCCCTTTCAATTCCTACTCACTTAGCTCTATTGTCTAGCTTTCTGATTACCTCATTGTTTCCGTTTTGACTTCAGGGCTGTGCATAAACATAGATGTTTTTTCAAGTGCCAGATTTTGACAATGTTGTTTTTGGTTGATAAAGGTATTTCTAGTATTTGTGTAGCAATAAATAAAGATCAGTTGAAAGTTTCACTTTCAAATTTTCAAACTGTAGCAATGAAACTTGTGTTGTGCAATTTTGATACAGATATTTGATTGCATTGAACAGTAAAAGAGGGAAAATTATTAAAAGTCACATTTTTTATGTAATTTTGACTTGACAAAAACTTTTGCCACTGGTATTTTTCTAGTATAAAGTTGATAAACATTCTCAATGTAATGTCATGAAGTATATATTTGATAAACATTCATAAATATAATATCATGAGTCGTGTCACTATAAACTATTAGCCAAAACATGCTTCAAAACTATTTGATCTTAATTCTATAGCATGTACAAGAAATGCAATGCGGAGTTAATTGAAAAAAAAAAGGTGAAAAAACAAATCTATGATTTAAAACATCAAAAAAAACCTTAACAAACAAATGGAAACTCTGCACACCTTCTCTTGGTGAAGAGCTTACTATGGCAGCGGGGTACATGAAATTTCTACACCGCGATGGGGTGTAAGTCGCAGGATACATAAGATGAAACAAGTACCGGTAAATTGTCAGCCAATAGAAACCGAGTAGGTTACTGTAAGGTATGATAACATCGTTAAGATTTTATGATAATACTTACTATTCAATTATAAAGATTTATTGCATTCTTAAAATATCAAAATATCATATAATCAGTTGGTAATTTGGTATCTATGTTTTTTAATTTGCCCAATACTAAAAGCTGAAGAAGTTTTCATTTGAAGGACATGGTTCATATTCAGGATTATATAACAAAACATTGTAGGGTTTTTCATCATGATTAAGCTAGATCTTTTTTATCTGTAATAATAATACAAATATTATTGAATCAATGACATATTAAAACACTGTCAAACAAATGATTACATTCTTTAATCTCAAATGTATAAAGCTATTATCAGATACTGACTGAAGCATTCCTAAAATATCTACCCTTTGGGAAATCAAGCGAGTCAGATTATTACATATTTACAATAGACCATTAGCTATATTAGTTTTGATGCAGACAAAAGTTGAACTGATTATCAGAGACGATGAACACATATGTAGATTGTAGTTTGAAAAAAAAATAACAGAGTGCCAAAAATATAGCATAACAGAAACAATGTCTACAAAACAACTTTATTTCTCAAATACTATTTTGGTACCGTAAATCAATTAAGTCTTCTTTGCATCAGAGTTAAGTTAATGTTTTATATCACTGCTCCCATGGTAGCACATCAATACACATATTACAAGATAAATACTCAAGTGAGTCAGAATTGCAGAAACATACCACTACAGAAAGGTTGTCTACCAAACAACATTTTTCTTTAAAGATTAATAAATGAACTGGATAAATTCATGATGGATGTGTAAATTCAATTTCCTGTGCATCAGTAAATAAAGTGAGTTTTTGTAGAGACAGCAAGAATTTATGACCCTAATTAATATTTCACACAATCAAACTTTACTGCTTAACTCCAGACGAGGTTATATACTATACAAAAATATTCTGCAATTGTTTTCACATTTCATTTATATTCCTTTTCTCAATGAAAACTTATCAAATATTGATGGGTTATCCTCATTCCTCCTTGTTATTTAACCTTTCACTAAACGTTTGAATGGGTTTTTCTCAAAAACAAAATTTAAACATCAAGAATATTTTCCTGAACAAAACTTTTTATCAACATATCAGTCATTATAAATTTCGTCTCTTCTATTCTATCCAAGTGCATCCATCAGCAGCATATAGCTATACATTCACATTTGCCACCTAACCCTAAAGTATATTTCTCCAACCATAACTTACGTCTCAATCTCCTCAATGATGAGTCGTTCATGTTTCTTGGCAAGCTTCTCAATGAGCTCTCGGACAGTTGGAATCTTCTGCTGTTTCTGTTTGCGCACCATACGGACGCGGACTCCGTGGTTCGAGTAGAGTCTGTTCAGGAGGTGGCTGCCTGGGGGAATGTGGATCGTACCGTCTTTTGTTGTCACATAGTCTTTCTTGTTGTCTGTATATTGAGATAAGAACATTAGACAATTAAGAAATCATATTTTACACACAAAGATAATGTATTTAGTGACTACCAAGGTATATATCTTAATTTCTTTATTACTAAGTTGTGCATATGACATGTGCATGAATTAACAAGTCTTTTCCTAAGATCAGCTAAAGGAGTCAAAACAGACATCCAAACAAAACCATAAAGAGTTCAAGGATCAATAAATCACATTGAATATCAAATCAAGGGGTCCTTCTGAAGAAATAAAAAGAACCTTAAAGTACCTTCTTCTCATTTATTTTTCAATGTTTCATTAGTCCATGATAAGGAATATAAAGATTCAGAAGAAATTATACATCTGAGTTTCAACATATTGGAACATATGATAATTTCTTCTAAAAGATTATTGCTTATTGATTGATGTATCAGGTAATTAATATAATATGTATACATACTATGTAATATGTATACTTTGCTGATAAAAAATTGCAGATGATTGCATCTGATAATGTACACACAGAGTTCACCCTAATCCTCTCTTCCCAACTAACCTCTGCTTCAAGTGGAACATATTCTTGGGCTAGAAAAAGATAATCCTAAATGATTGCAATCAGAGTCATTTGTGCAAGAAGAAAAATTGTTTCAATCCAAAATATAAGAAAGAAATATCATTTTAGGCAAAACACGTATTGAGGCAACATCATTTATTCATTAAAAAATGTTCCTGTAAATGAGGAGACTGAGTTTCTTTACATCTATTCTTACAGACAGAAATCAATTCAATATGATGATAACCAGGATGCTGACAAATTTAACAAGCCTTCACTGCTAGGGGATTTTAAAAAACTAAGAAATATGGCACAACTGTAACAGAGGTTTAAAATTGAAAAATAGGAGTTTGATAACCACTTTATGAAGCGATAACAACTTTACATGCAACACAAGATTCAATAAGAAGTGTCATTCTTTTCATTCAAATGGAGAAAAGCAGCAGCAAAAATAATGGACACATGAAATGACCATCATCATTTCACTAATAAATAATAATCCAAATATCTTTGTTATAAGATAAAAATGATTAATTCTAGGGTAGACTGTGTTACCACAATGACACGTAGATATGTAAAGTGAGTATTTATTGTCTACAAGTAGAAGCTGACAACTAGCAGTAAGTGTGAAATACACTGACATTGATGAGAGTCTATAAACATCTACTCAGTGACGTGTACAAGATCATGTCAATATACCCCACCTATCAGAAACTACTCAGCAACATGGCTTTACTCTACTGCTACTGTTTACTACATGGCTTCTGTTCATTGTTGCTGTGCTCGTTTAGTTACCTCATAGTTATTGCGACGTTATTTTTTATAGTTTGGTCGTTGTTTTGTAGGTTTACTTTTTGCTTTCAAAATAACATATACTATACAAAAAAAGAAACGCATAGCTGGATATTTCTAGGTGTGGTTACAGTCAATTTTGAATTGACACTGTCTTTTAGTAAATGCGTATAAGAAACTGAAATTTCTCATGGAGATAACAGGATCATTGCTCTTTATGTTATCATACACGCCATAAGACTTTAACTTCCTTTAGCTAATCAGAGGTCACTTGAATGTCATTGTCTGTTTTTACCACCACGTGAACGCCTAACAATTTTCAAACGCCTTGGCATAGACTGTATAAGTCGCTATGTTGATGCTTGGATTATGGTCTCCAACTTGTCCTGCAAAAACTGAGCCAGGTTTGGAAGCATTTGACGTAAACGTTAACGCTACCAGAGAGGTCAATCCAGTTCAATCAGGTTAAGATCTTGATTACGTAAGAGATAGGGGATCCCATTGATGTTGTAACATATCAGAAATGATCTTGTGACACCAACAGTATGTGCTCTTGCGATGTAGTGGACAACGTTACGACGCTACGTCATTTACTGGAAGCACGTGTCGTTTGATGATAGTGTGTTATGAACGTGTTCCCATTAGACTACCTTGAAAATGAATGAAACCAGAAAGAAATGTGTAGCCTACGGCCGCCCACATCATCAGGTTACCTTTTCCAAAATCTAACGACTTGACTTTGGCAGTTTGGAGCATAACTTTCATTTGTACACGTCTGTATACCCAATTCTTTTACATCTCCTGTTTGCAAAAGAAATCCTGATGCATCGCTAAGACTTACACATTTCCCATGTCTTAGGTTCCAGACCTGAACGTTGTTACAGCACAGAACACGTTGCGCGCGATTATGACGTCATAACATATTGCCAAAGTAGCGTCTCCTGACTCTCAATCTGACCTGTTGCAAATGATTCCGTACTGTTTGTGGCGAAATTCTGTGTAGTATTGGCACCCTGGCAGCTGTGTACACAGCATTGACAATACGGTAACATGGGTGAAGGAACCAAATTTAGCGATCTTGACCCTCTGTGATGACCCAAGGTGTTCCAGAACGTGGACAATCATCGGTGGAACCAAATTGTTGGAAGCGTTCTAAAAGACAAGTGTTTGTGCTCTTTTAGACGTTATGACCCCTGGCAAGGAATGTTTGCGACTCTCCAGTCTGAATTCTGCCAATGGCGGTGATTCGAGTTGCAGTGCCAAAACGTGGAATTTGCATTTACTCTTCGTATGGTAAAACTCCTATTGCAATTCGTGATCGATGAAAGCCCTTTGTGGAGAATGTGAATACACGAATGTTTCCAATAATTTCAACTTTCTAAGTGCATTTGGTTCCGTTTTGGCAATGCTTTTTTCATTTTGGTCAAAACCGCTTTCAAATTCACAATTTTGAAATCAGTGACAGTTTCAAACATTCAAAATTGTCACAATCAAAATGTTTCTACAACCAAATGTGTTTCACATGTTTTATGGACATATTTCGTTTTGAAAACTCATTTATCCGGAAAACATTCACCTATGCGTTTCTTTTTTTGTATAGTATATGAGTAGCGATTTATTCAGGTGATTATGAGAAGTGATTAAGTCAGACGTTATTTCACACTTGTTTCTGATGAAAATTTC
Organism: Steromphala cineraria; assembly: GCA_916613615.1. Lineage (NCBI taxonomy): Eukaryota > Metazoa > Mollusca > Gastropoda > Trochida > Trochidae > Steromphala > Steromphala cineraria. The sequence goes on along the minus strand of OU744722.1, from coordinate 22,535,530 downwards.
ATTTATGACTACTTGAAACAGAATGTTGATTGAAATTAATAATATAACTGAGAATCTTGCATTTGTTTGTACTGTAACCCCACCTATAAGTTTTCTAAAACTTTTAATTTTTCTAGTTGAAATGAAATTTAGTATTTATCTGTGCATTGGTGAAAAGACACGTTACTGATCAAGACCAAAGTGTACAGTGACAAAAATATTTTGTTTTGGTTTTGTTTAGCTGATAAAGAATCTGACAGGGTTATTCAATATTGCACATATCTAAAAGACAATTTTTGGTCATATCACGAGATATGCTCATGAATTAATATACACTATGCTTATCAGATATCATCATTTATAATCTGTTCAGAAATCAATGTTCACATTTTGATTTCCACATGCAATAAATTTCATGACAACAATACATAACCTTTGTTGAGATTTGTACCCCACGAGGGGTATATGAAAATGATTTGAAAAGTCTTAAGATAACACAGTTACACAAGTACACAAGTACACAAGTACACAAGTACACAACGAGTACACAAGAAGTAAAAACAGATAAACACAACTAGACATCAATAAGGTAAATGGATCTGTGAAGCTATGGAATGTAAGATAAAGAAGTGTCTTATTGGATTACCTACATGTGTTCTGATATTACTCTGGGGCTCTAACAGACGTACAACAAAATTTAAAATAGGAGATCCTATTGGTGTGTTTTTTGTAAAAACTAAATCAGGATGACATTCCTGTTTTTAAGTCTGTAATATTTATGGAAGATAAACTCTTGAAACGTGCGACTGGTGTGTTATAGTTTGTTTTAGATTTCACAATCAAAAAGGAAACACACATATTCAAACAAAAGACACTTGGGTTAAAGAAAGCATTGCTGATTATATTATCATTATTTAAGTGTAAGTTTGTGGATAATCTATCAATACATTTCATTCTTGCGATAGTATGCAAAATAGGTAAAACTACAGCTTTTTTGTTAATAGAGCTTTCTCATGAAAATATATTCAAAGATAGTATTTACTCTAGAAGACATATTTATGCTACTCCTTCTATCACCTAATGGCTCATTCACATGACTAATTTATGTTGAGAACTCAATTAAGTGTCTCTATAGCACCTTGCTAATTCATTAATCCACCGACAGAGTTGGTGTCAGTAAATGATATTAAGATAACATGGCTTAACTTAATCAGTGTTTATATCTCCATTATTGAGTTTTTGTCAATTTGAATCTCTATTTTAATCAAATGTTCTACATCAATACTTAGCAGAGTAATATGGCTCTTATCTTACATTCAATGGGTTTGTATTTGACAACACAAATATCTCTGAAAATTCTCCTACAGTTCTTGTTGAATCAATACGTACATTTGTATGTATTATGTTTGCTGTTACTTTTCTGTTCAGGATCATGTTTCAAGTAATTTTTGTTGCTGGAACGTCTTCACATAAAATTATCCAATCTTGTTCATTATGTATCTTTCATAGAATAAAACTAATGCTAATCAAAAGTTGATATGCTTAAATCTGTCAAATGTTATAACATCTTTTTTAATAGTTCAGGGAAATATGAGTGGTTTTATAAAAAAATCTAGATGTTCATAACATTTATAATTTCAAAGAAAAGCTTAAAACACACCATTCAATTCGTATTTCACAATGTAAATCAATGTCATATTTTGGTATACATTCATCTATTGAATTTATTCATAATGGAATGGCCATATCACAAAATGTCAGTGCTGGGAGACACGACTGATAAACAAACTGAAATCAACGCTTTTACCTGAGCTCGTTAATGACCCACAGGTAAATCTCACGTTACCTCCCACAGGCAAGACAACCTCATAGAGAAAACAACCATACTTGAAAAGCATTTCAAATGATAAAAGGAATTCACTGTTCAATCCAGTGTTCAAGTACGAACTGAATAAGGCCGGTGAACCTTGAGTGTATGTGAATTATTCCTACACAACCTGTGCACTTGTAATGGTGTTCATTTGAGTCCAATATTAATTATTCTATCTCGGCCTGTCAGCTTTCTGTAGACTATTACATACAGGTCAATGCTTCTGGTTCAAGGGGAGGGATAGATTACAATGTGTACATTGAAATTTCCAATAAACATGGTGTCAAAATGACATGAAATGTCAAATCTTTATTCCTTTCATACTGAGAGAATTTCAATAAAGCTTTCACAATGATATGGATCTTCAGTATACTAGCTACTGGTAGATATTTGAGTCTTATCATTTTTTACAATACTTTTGCTTTGAAAAATCCTGTAATTCTAAAACATATTAGACGTCAAAGGGAAACATATTTAAGTGACCTTCAAACTCTTAATACCAAATATCATATCTTTTGATTTATATTCATGAAATGATACATGAAAAGATTTGCCAATAAGCCACGGCAAGGAGATGGAAAGATGGAAAGTGTTTGATTGTTTGATTATTGAATCATAGGTGTAACTTTATGTTTATGCAGCTTTATAGACTAATTTTCCCAAATTTAAAGTAAATTTTTCTTAATCATGTTTATTTTTAATACTTCACATACATTTTTAACATGTGACGCGAGTCTGGTTAAAAGCATATTTTACTAATAAGACAAAATTTATACAGAAGTCATTCCTGAAAATTGGCCCCTTGCAATGATATAGCACTCTTTAATCTTTCAACTGTGAGAGACCAAAAGAAGCGTTAATATTGATTTATCAGTATCATATTAAAGCTATTATATATCTCACACCTATTAATTTATATCAAATCATGCATAACATCCCCTATTGTTGACATGGTATAATGATTTACTCACTAAACCATTGACAATGTAGAGATTATTTACTAACCAATAATCCAATAATGTGAATAGACCATATCATAGTCATAACTACCATTTAGCTCTTAGTATCATGTAATAGGAACTTTGATAATAGTGATAAAGTCATGTTCAGCATAGAAGATTTAGTTCAAAATTAACCATAGATAACTTTTCTCAAGTGACAAGTTGAAAAAATAAAAAATATATATACAAACAATTCTGCCAGAGTTTAATTCAAAATAAAACCTCAAGTTTAAAATTTTATGACATAAGATACATAGAAGTATATCAGTAAGTAATTAAAGCCAAAAGGTAACTTGTGCAAAATGTATATGAAATGGTATGCATAAACCAAATATCACATATCTTAAACTCATCATTTAAATCATATTTAACCTCTTACACTGCAATTTTACCAAATGCAAAGCAACATTTACATTTATTGAAGCAATCAATTGTACAACCCAACTTGTGCAACTGTTATAAAAAATGTACAATCTTAACACCTTTATCAAAGCAATCAATTACATTACCATTGGCTTGTCAATCTTATCCTGATCAAGTTGCTGATTAAAGACAAAGTAACAATACAGATAAAAGATGAATAACAATACACCTACCTTGATCAAGCATGCTTGGTGCGTAGTTGACGGCCGTTTTCACGCTGACAGCGACACCAAATTCACACACAGTAAAACTGATACGATCCAACAAGTCTTCTCTCAATGAAGTGCCAAGTTAAAATCCATGCAGCATACTTCAGTCCAGAGTTCAATGTCAGAAATAAACGTCCAAAGGGAAAAGTGAATTTCGAAATTCCGATTCATTGGCTTGTCCTCGAACCGGCCAGTTGATACTCCCGGCAGTCCAACACTCTTGGTAACTTCAACTGGGTATTATTCGTGTGTCTGCTGATATGTATAGACCACCTATCAGCTGCACTTACATATGCAGTGCTATAGGCAAGGTATAGACGAGACTCTAATCCTCACTGTCTCTTGATCAATGTGAGACACATCGGTTAGCCTGGCAGTCCAGGAAATGTCAGGACCCTGGACCTAATGTCAATACTATTCTGAAGTTCACTGTTAAATTATCAGCAGTAAGTCACTCCACTCCAACCTAATTGAATCGGTTCCACTAAGGAGCGTAAATGGGTTCTCCTTGGACTAAGCCTCAAGATATGTAACATACCTTGTACATACCTTATCTGTGTTATACAGCTCTCCAATATCCATATACAAATGTCCCTGGATTAATTTTCACGCTTACCCAAACAAATCTACAGAAGTAAACTTGTAGCAAGTCAACATTTTGACAGCAAAATTCCAAATCTCAATGGCACATCTTGTTGACAATCAAAACTGATGTCATATCCTTTTACTTCAGTTCAATACTATATTAGAAGAGTGATATATGTTCATATACATATATCAATAGAGACCAGTTAAAGGGCTGTAAACTGTTGTGTGTGAGGGTATGGACTATAGATTGATCTGAGCTGAGCTTGTTGCTGGATTAAGAGTTACCTGGTGGATAAACTGAACAATAATCACCTTTACGTGTTAATGCCCCAAGTCTAGAGAGCCTATTGTTACCTGATCAGAATAAAGCTGGTACATTTATGATCTACCTGTGTCTAATTAGGCATACCTGTACGCTGAACACTATACCATGTCAACATATAAAGTCCCTTAATCAACTTCAACTTCTCTTGGTCATGTGATATCACAGCAATGCTTGTTTCGAGTTTAAGGTTTTGTTTGTTTCAGAGAACACTATCATGATCTATTTGACTATAAAAATTAAGAAGATCGTATTGCAAAGCAATTATTTGAAAGTAAAAAACCTTTTTATTCAAAACAACCTTAACAAGCAAAAAAGTGAGCGTGGCTCACTAATACCCCCGACCGTGCATCCCTGACTAACTGAATTATTTTTTACTTTCAATGTAGTCATCTCTTGCACAGCATTTGACCCCCAAAGAGGAATTGAGAAAAATGACTAATCAAAAAAATGGAAGTTTGTAAAAAAAAAACACACAAAAAACACTCATCAATTTTAGTTTTGATTTGGCACTGCACCGCTCCTAGTAGGGAAGAAAACACATGCAAAATGTGAAAAGAATCAGATGAAATTTTTTCCCCGTAATAGGTCGGACAAATCTGATATTGGAAAATGACTAAGTTCAAAACATGGAAATTTGTAAAAAATTCAAATATTAACGATATTTGCTGTTACTTCGCACTGCACCCCTCCTAGTAGGGTAGAAGACATATACAAAATTTGAAATTAATCGGTCAAATAGTTTTCCCGTAATAGGTCGGACAAATCTGATATTTGGAAGTTTGTAAAAAAAAAACACACAAAAAACACTCATCAATTTTAGTTTTGATTTGGCACTGCACCGCTCCTAGTAGGGAAGAAAACACATGCAAAATGTGAAAAGAATCAGATGAAATTTTTTTCCCGTAATAGGTCGGACAAATCTGATATTGGAAAATGACTAAGTTCAAAACATGGAAATTTGTAAAAAATTCAAATATTAACGAAATTTGCTGTTACTTCGCACTGCACCCCTCCTAGTAGGGTAGAAGACATGTGCAAAATTTGAAATTAATCGGTCAAATAGTTTTCCCGTAATAGGTCGGACAAATCTGATATTGGAAAATTACTAAGTTCAAGACATGGAAATTTTTAAAAAATTTATAAAAAATTCAAATGTCAATGAAATTTGCTGTTACTTCGCACTGCACCCCTCCTAGTAGGGTAGAAGACATGTTCAAAATTTGAAATTAATCGGTCAAATAGTTTTCCCGTAATAGGTCGGACAAATCTGATATTGGAAAATGACTAAGTTCAAGACATGGAAATTTGTAAAAAATTAATAAAAAATTCAAATGTTAACGAAATTTGCTGTAATTTCGCACTGCACCCCTCCTAGTAGGGTAGAAGACATGTGCAAAATTTGAAAATAATCGGACAAATGGTTTTCCCGTAATAGGTCGGACAAAAAATGTCCTCGGACGGACACACACACAGACAGACACACAGACGGAATCGTTGGTATTACTAGATACCCCGGACCGTTGGTCGGGGGTATAATTAAGAAAGTATCAGATCAAGTCAATAGACTATGCATAATACATTGACAAATATTTATATTTCATCAAGTAAAAATCAAATTTTCAAAGTCCCTAAGTTTCAAATTGAGTAAGCAGAACACTTACCATTTATATTAAAATTAAAATACAAGTTAATGTCCTGCTTCAGGTAATTTTGCATTTTCATGCAATAAGAAAGATATATTTGTTTTATATTTTTATGAAAGATTATTCCACTTCTATTTCTTGATAAGGTTTGATTTCCATTGATCCAAGAAATACATTCTGGATTTTTAAAATATATATTGAAAGAGCAGTAAGCCATTTTTCATTGACAGGCAACTCTTAAATATCTTATTTGAAATACAATAAATAGATTAAACAACATGTTTCATTGGCTCCTGAAAATTTTTGCAACAAGTGTAGCCCTTTTAAAGTTCTGCTTTTCTTCTACCTTGAGTCAACAAAACTACAAAGTAGGCCTATTTCAAATACAAAAAGAAAACATCAATTGAGATGTCAAAAAGATATATTTTTTTGATAATATCTTGAAATATTGTCATTGTATGGAAGATTTGATGGTAAATGTAGGAGAGGGTTATTTACTTTGGCAGTTCAAAATGAACTTGAAAAAACATCTTGCTTTCTGCATATAATCATTATATAAATTTATTTTGTAATATGAAATATAAATTTATCAGAAAAACAGGCAACCATTTCTAGAGAAAAGACCAAAATAACTGTCATGTTGATGTCAGAATGATAAAAATCTAAAAATATAGTCGCAAGCGACGACAACATTCAGCCGTACATCTTACATTATCATAATACAGATAATAATGTTAGCAATCATTCCTGAAAGTTTCATGAAAATCCTGAGAATCAATAAGCTACAGCAGCATTGGAAAGTTTCATTTACATTTTTTTCTGTCAGAGCTGACCCCATGTAAGGAAAATGCGTTATAGCGACCGGAAATGACTGTTCGCGAGCGATTTTATTTCTTTATCTTAAAATGCCTGGTCATGTCTATATCTCATGCAAAAATCATGAAATTCGTCGGTCAGGTTTTTTAGTTATCTGCCCTTGAAAATTAGATTTTTTAGAAATTTTGAAAGGATGCTGCGACAAAAGTATTTCGGATTTTTTAATTTTATAACAAACTTGTTAAAGGCCAATGTCTTGGCTACTTTACTTTATAGCTTTCTACTAACATTAGTAGCCGAGTGGTGAATCACCAAGTGTGCATGGGGTCGGACTTTTGAAAAAAGGACTTAAAATCAAGATGGCGGCCAAACCAAGTGACCTACAAATTTGTCATGATTAACTTTTTTGCATTATTTTTTATTGCGTAACCTTTAAAAAGTTTCAGGTCTCTAAGTGCATTTTGAAAAAAAAATCAATGTTAAATTTTCGATTTTGGAATCGAACTGGACCTTTAATGTACCGGTCGATTTAGCCAAAAAGCTTAGTGCCCCGATTCCAGGGTAAGGGCTATCAGACTGTAAAGTTTGGTTGTATTTGCTTCAGTTGTTTTGGCTGTATCCTTCGTCAAACTTTTGTGGAATAATAATAAAAATAAGAATAATAAAAAACACGCCAATAACAATAAGGATTCAGCCTTATGGCTGAATCCTTAATAAAACAGTTATTCTAAATATACATATTTATACCATAGTTTTACAGTTATGGGATTGGTAAAGGTAGGGGCCATTGGCCATTCTGCACAATGGAGGAAAATATGGCCCATTTGAAATTTAGAGTTAACCATTGGTTTAGGGCAATGGCCCATATGAACATCAGAAAATTACTAAATACTTTCAGAATGGCCCATTGTCATTTAATGATGTCCTTCCCAAACCTTACTGTTAATGAAATTGAACTTGATGCTCTTATCAAGACTTGCAAGCTTTGGAGATTGAAAATATTTTATGTCACTTCAATCAGTATTTCAGATTTATCTAGTGTTTTACCATTGAAGTAAGGCTTTAGTACATTCCCATAAATGTATAGTTACATCACTGCTTAATAATTATCAGGTGTCCAATGACATCTTCTGTAGGCAATAAACACCTGAATAACAAAGCAATGAATTACATTTATTGTATTTCTTAATCAAACTTTCAATTGTATTGACACTAATTCATGATAACCAAAACAATTCCTTTAAACTATTAGTTTAGGTGGGGCCATCACCAGTTTTGCAATAGAGTCCCAAATTCCCAAATTAACTTGAGCTTTTCTCTTTGATGCAGTTGAAGAACCGTGATAGGTGCCGGAAATCTACACCATTTATATCATATTCTTTTGGTTTAATAAACCCCTCACTCTATGGCATGTTTTATTAAGTTCAAAGTCTTCTTGTTTTCCCAATAATGGCATCTGGCTTGCTGAGCTCTTAACATGTAAAAATCTTGTGAGCATTTGCTCATAAAGGTTATGAAATACATATATACTGGTATTAATGATGTGTTTGCCAATTTCACACATTTTAAAAGTTGCAAATTTCCATACAACTTGAGAACAAGCCTCAACATTGAAACCAGTGTATTGTATAGCAGTTCCACAACATAAAACAAGTGATAGGAACCAAAAACTGGCTTTTCATTGCAGTTTTTTAACATAGTTTGATTTGTAATGTGCCACAGTGGGTTCACTTTTTGATACAGAGCAGTATTTATGTGATTGTCAATTGCAATAAATTGATTAGGTCATTGATGTAAAACGTACCCTCAGAAAACTTAGACAATAGAATGTTTTTACATAAGTTGATTCAAGTTTAAAAACACGAAAAAATAAATGATGAAATGCAGGAAACACTGAAACAGAAGCAAAATATTTCTAAATTCTTGCATCATCAGTAAGCGGATCGAGGAAATGATTGAGAACCATTCAATATGCTTTTGAGCTAAGCAGTATTGGAAATTTGAGATGTTTGCCCCGGATTTGACTACCGGAATTACTCAAACAGTAACATGACCTAAGACAGCTCTGAAAATAAAATTATAGCTTCAAAGACAACACCAAATTTTATTTTAGCAGCACTCTTATTGGTCAATACTCATATGACCTCTCATCCAGCCTCCTCCTAGGTTATGCTTTTGTTGGATTGAAATGAATCATTTAATTGGCTTTTTAAATTTATAATAGCTATACAGGGTTTTGGCCTGATGGATATCAGGTTATGTGAAGGAGATAGGAGGATACAGTGAGTGATGTAGTAGGAAGTGACAAACAAGGCCTTGGTGGCATACTCACAGGAAGCTGAATTTCTTCAACACCTGAGGTCTGGGTAATCCAATTCCTTGTATCTTGTGTGTACAATCAACATCATCTGCAAAGGTATAACAGACTTTACAACCAGTGGAAATTTGGAACAAAATGAGAAAAATCAACTTTAGTACATTTAGCGTTATTCTATTACATTCCTGTATAAGTATACTGGTAGTATAACATGCCATTCATAAAAAGTAGTTTGGTAAGGTAGGTAAGTTTTGTTTTTTTATGATATGGAGAAATTAAGATGTCCAAAAACAATTTTGGCCGATCCAAAAACAAAGATATCATTCCCCATGCCTTACTTTTTGTTTTGTCTTGTTTTTTAAAATGAAAAGAAAAAAGTAAATTTAAAATTATATGGAATTTTCGGACCAATTACATCTTTGTCTAACCAAGGTCAGTCAATGAAATTAATGAGATTCTTTTAATTATAATTTGAGGAAGACATTTTCATGATTTTGAATTAGAGACAAACACAAAGTTACAATACTGACAAGTCAATGGTGTTTGATTTGATCAATACTCACATATGAAGTTGGTAATGTATCTGAAATCAAAATGGTTTACCTTCCATTCCCTTTTCTTTAAGTCGACCATATCTGTTGACATGTCGAGATATTCTTCGTGCTCTAGAAGACATGAGGTTTGGGCTACTGTTGCTTTGTCGAGAAATGTGACGTCCTGGAGATGAATATTCAAGAGAGACAACCGGTACAAAAGTCGGGAAACTAAAGTCATTCTCGTCTGGGTGTTTAATAAGTGTCCCAATGGACGATGACTTCTTCATCTGCAACATCAAATTGCATCGTAAGTTTGAAATAATGCATTATCGAACGCTGAAATAAATTGAATTCCCCTCTTCCAAAACCGGAAGTCACGAACGCTTATCACTTCCGGTTCCACGCTTCCTCCTAGAAAAATAGTTCGGTTCGACAAGTTATTGGTATAATTTGCGAAGCATTCTCTTTATGATGAAATTTCATTCTTTCTCCTTTTAACAATGTTGATTTGATCCGCAAAGAAGACATTTTTAACACAAACTACAGGAACATCATTTGTGAATATCGCTACGCCAATTTCGGGCAGATAACTCATCCTTGCTCAAGCACCTGTTGAAGTTTTCGATGTACATTTTTCAAACTTTCGAATTTCACCAATAAGCAAGATCTTATATTTTTTTCAAATCTACCACATGTAATAATAAAAGATTTGCAGTTTTAGTTTATAGTATCATTATTTAATCGAATTAAGTCATACTTGGATAATACTTTCCGATATGTATGTATGTAGGCTACTGAGGACAATAAAGTGTTATAAAGAAAATATAAAGAATAATGTTTTTTATTTATAACAGGGGGTTTTCATAAATTTATATCAGTATATATATTTATTCAATTCAATGTTGTTCTTGAACAGAGGCAGGCGAGAGTCGTCAAGCCACCTAGCTTTTGTTTCTTCGAACTAGCCCCTTTCTTGATCAATGCAATAACCTTAGGCAAAATTAATTTTGTCAAAATAAGAAAAGTCCATTTTTATATTTTTCACATATTAAACATAATTGCAATAATCTTATTATTTTAAAAGGAATACGTTAATATATCCATTAATAAACTTTATGATTGCTAATCAACGAGTCCTTATCGCTTGTTAAATCATATCATTAATTCGCAGTCAGAAACCCAAAAAATATCACAACATGCAGGGAACATGAATTCTCAAAAAGAGATTATTCAAAACCTTCATGCATATATCTTCACACCGTCAAAATTATCTTGGTCACAAAAAATCGAACAAAATTCAGAATAAAAACAATACACAAAAAAAGGTTAGCAAACCTGCATTAAAAGAGCACTTATTGCACATTTTTCATAGTCCAATGTTGAAAACGGGAAGGTGTTTTGTCGCTGCATATTGAGAATGTGGAGTGGATTATCTGGCAGGCAGACTGGATCGGTGCTAACAGTGGGGATCAGAAGCCGGTATAACACCCTCGTATCTTGAGTAGGTTAAAGATTATCAACGAATGACTTCACTTGTTTTGCAAGAAGCTAATCAGGGCCGTATGTACTTCAAAGAGTTAGTACACAAGCTTATGTAATTATTTTCTTGGAAACAGGTGATATATGGTTAGGTTGGGCTTTTTTAAAATAAATTTTCATATTTGATTTTAAATCAGACCACTAGAAACTGGGTTTTTTTTCGAAAGAGCTTTCCACATAAAACATAATGTTATTAAATAAGTGCACCAAAACACTATTCTTGCATCAACCATACTCTATACAACAAAAGCAAAAGCGGTGAAATTAATCTCTTATTTTAGTGTTTTGATCTGACATGCTTTGACACTTATTCAGCCCCTTCACGCTTAGAACACGCACACTCTGACAACTTATAAACATCTAGAACTGGTGGTATATACATTAATTCCTTGTGAATGTGAATATGTTGAAGATACAGAAATCTTTTCTCAGTGTTTGGATTCTTCAAACTCATATTGGTCATTGAAAAAATAGTTTAAAATGCCACTTATCTAAATACAAAATAGATTCTTCAATATAAAACAAATCAACAATAACAAATTTCACATAAAGAGGCAGCTCATCAAAATATGGATGTGCATTCATGTATCATGTAGGACTAATTAATTACACTCTTCTATTTATCGCGAAGGCATAAGGTCTATGCGACTTCGTTTAAATCTACTACTCTAGATGATCATTTGACTGACGTTTTTGAACGTCTTTATTCTAAGGATGCGACATTCCGAAACAGTTTTCTGTTTCTTAAATAATACTTAGCAAAGGTGTGTGTAAAGGTTCTAGCCTTGAGAATTTGACACCCATAAACATTTGTCCGTTTTCAATTATCATTTAGAAAAAGTACCAATATTGCATAATTGAAATGTCCTTATAAGATATAGGTCACTAGTAACATCTTTAAGTTCGGAGCATTTTCCATTTTCCTAAATACAATATATAACTCAATTGTCAATGACTGATGCATTGGGAGAAGGTTATTGTGCCTAAGCTGAATCTTAAGCTAATTCCTTTTTCTAATCAATATTTTATTTCTAAATACCTGTCAAGTACCCTTGTCTTCCGATTTTGAAAAGGGTTAGCCTTAAAATGATGCAGGTTTTATAAAAAAGAAACACATAACACAAACACGCAGAAGCATTTGAATCCTAGTAAATGTGTAAAAATTAAAACATTCATAATCTTGAACAATGTGCAAGTTCAAGTAGTCGTAGTATTTTTTATCTTTCCAATATCATGTTATCTGAAAAGCACATGTAATTCAATTCGAAAGTATGGCTGTGAACTATTACGTGTATTGTTTACTGACAAGACGATACAATCAATATCGACTTTATAAAAAAATGCCAACATCTTTCTAAGTTGTATATATAATTTGGACAAAACTATTTTAGGATGTTTTTCTGAAGTGTTAGACTAAAGTTCAAAATATGTGTCCTTGACTTTGTAACATCCAAGTCGAAAAACAAGTTGTTATTGAGAATTTATGCTATAAGAGTTACGAAAACTTCAACGATGTTAATAATGATCAAACAGATGCTTGCTGACAATTGCTGTGTTGGTAACGGTAATTTTGAGGTTGGCAGTATTAAGGGAAATATTGATTTGAATAAAAACTGCAAAATGAACATCTCGAGAAAGGATAGTCTGTAATAACTAAAAGCCAAATAAAGATAAGAATCTCAAACGTATTGCATATCGTAAAATCGCAGGGGAAAGCCGGGATCATTCTGACAAGTTTAAGCCAAAACCTCCTTGATTATTAACAACAAGTTCAGAAAACTAAGATACATGTCTCAATTAAGAATAATTTCTTGTCTCAGTATTGGCATTGAATGAGGGTTATATCCTTAATAATGAAATAAATAACAAAGTTTCCGTAAGAGCTCAAAATCGCTGGAAAGTACCAATGAGGTAATGATACTGGCCAAGGGTTGGTTATAACTAGACATCACTCAATCTCATGAAATCAAATCCGCGTTGATTTTATCCCTTTTATAAGGTTTATAGGTTGTTATTGACATTCTTCTACATAGATGACACATAGATAACAGGTAACAACATGATATGAAACACGGATGAAAAATCAATGATTTGATTTCAATGAGATTGGACGACCACTTTTTCACAAGGACAGTTCGGACATGTATGGGGCGATTTTGTCCAACAATCACGTTATATCAAATGGACGAACCTAACCTTCTATAACATCTTTGATTTGCATTCTAGAAGTTGAGTTGAGGAAGAATGATGAAGGCAATGTTATGGATACACAACTTCTTTATTCAGTGTTGGAGATGTTAGTATCCATGTGTCGAAACGTCGCAAACACTGAATAAAGAAGTTGCATATATCCATTACATTGCCTTCATCATTCCACCCCACTATAAGCTTTTCTCAGACAAATAGAAAGAGACAATCAGACAAGAGAGGCTATACGAGAATGAAATAATCCGTACGTGCATTGTTCCTATGACTAAATCATTGATGTAAACATAGATCTCCTATTTTTCACCATTAATAACTGACAAAGATATGCGGTTGCAAAACAAGGAAACTAGTCATTGATGACTAAACTTTATTATCATTTTAAAAAATCCACACTTCAGTCTAAATAAATTTAGATCAACAGGTTTTATATTTGGTCATACAATATTAAACCTGTTGATCTAAATTTATTTAGATTGTCCACACTTCATAATATAAGTAATTCATCTGTTGACATTAAACATCGAGACTGGTATAGCCACCCATTATGATACCAATGATGATATCTTCTGTCTTCGTAAAGCAATTTGAAATCGCTTTGAGTTCCAAATTTGCCATTAATCCACTTTAAGCTATCTACGTGACCTATCTGTTCGTACTCTGAAGTACATTTGAGCAATAAAACAACACATTGAGTGCAGATATAAGGGATTCACAGCCCACACTGTTTCACTGTTTCGCTGTTTCACTGATTCACAGTGTTTCTATAACGAATGGTATTAGACCTTTCTATGTAAATTCTGAAAATGCTATTTTGATTCTTTCTATATCAGTAAGCTAAACGTCGACTCGGCCCTGAATGTTTGAACGAACTTAACCTCTTTCACCCCTAATAGTTTTGTACTTATGTGTTGATCTCTTGACTGCATTGTTAAGTGACTAGCACTAAGTTACTGTGCAGTATGCATTACATTCTGTTTTACTGGATTGACTATAACGAGGCTTGTGCGTGGATGAGGTAATAATCTTGCAGTTAAAAGATAATCATGTAAAATCAAAACTGTTCTGCTGAACATCATTTTAAATATTTTTTGTGGAATTTGAGGTTTGGATGATCTTTGAAATTTAAAATATTATAATATATATCGTCTGAACTTGATACCAGCATTTATAAACTTGAACTACAAAATCTCACTTGGTTGCCATTTTGAATTCAACTAAGCCAATAAATCATCGTGTAAACAACAAATAAAACAAGCATTTTAACTCCACACCAACCACCTACGCAATGAAGAATCTCACATCCATAACTCATTAAGTTAATAAGCAAAGAATAGCACTTACATGATAAAACATTTGCAGACACCGCTAAAGAGTAAATAGCACTTTAAATCACTGTATAGTAAACATGTGGTGTTTGTATTGGAACATGGGCGTGTACTAAACCCATAGGGTTATAAGCTCTCTATACTAACTATAGACCCTCTGCTATTCACGAGCATGTATATAGCACTTTGAAAGTGACAACACGTATATTTCACGAGGGCTGACTTCATTATCTGTCATTTCAATTGTTTACTTTGGATCTGAACTCCACTCAGCTCGGTACTGCTGTAATGAAGTAGGGTAGGATTCGCTTTTTCTCATACACCTGCCTTATTGGATCAGTAGCACATGGAATTCATTCTCCTAAAGAATAGAAAGCCGCCATAGAATTCCAATGAAGTGAGATCTCTTAATAAATAAGGATCAAGACAAGATCAAATAAAGAGTAAACTTTGTAACTTGTACTTACATAGACGGTTGGCTCGGTGAAAATGATTAATTGGAAAGAGTAGGTTAAATTTGTAGATGAATAATTCGAACACCAAAATTTACTATTGAAGTCAATAGGTACATATTTCAATATATAACTATATTTTATACGTCGTTAATCCATAAAGAGGTTTTGCGTTTGTACATAAAGTCATTTTGAAGGATCGAATTTCATTGACGTATGGTGAACTCAAGTTTACAATGAGACCGTTATTCATACCTTGATAAAATGAATAAGTTTTGTTTCTTTGTATGGATTTATGAATCGTATATTTACATAAAGATGAACCAAGTTTTCATTTTAGTTTTATTTCAGATAATATACATTCTTATCACAAATATGTCATATAATGTTATTACGCCAGCCTACCTTGCTCGTTTCCACACAATGATTGATGCATTCATCCCGAATAATCGCATTGATCCGTAGAGTATAGACAATGGCGATGGATCTTCACAAATATATAACTGTGGTGGTTTCACAAAAGTAATGATGTCTTTGTTTTGTATATTAAACACAAAACCTTAAAATATCAAACATACATCCAAGAAACAAGTGCGTGTTAATTGAGGATATTTCAGAACTAAATATTAGTTCATTTCTTCAAATCAGATTCTAGAGAAGAATATGTTGTTTTCCTTCTCCTTTCAAGTCTATGCTGTATTAAAGGTTTAGATCCAAAAATACTACTTTTGTCCACATTTCCAAACGTCCATTTCATTTTCATATTCATGTAAATTTCAGCGTGTCCATGTAAGTCTATAAACCCCTTCAACCAAGGCAAGACACGATGGTGTCAGCCATGTCTGTAGTCTGACTCGAGAGCACACTAGTAATAAACTTGTTCTCTTTTATTCTTCACGACTCGTGGACATCAATGAGTTTAGATATTTGATTACACGATAAGTACATTGTCTATATGACAATGGCAATACATATATTCGATCCTAAGCGAGATATTTGGGTCAATTAAGAAAGGACATGCGACTTATACGAACCTGGCTCAAGACATGTTGCATGGGTCAAAGCGTACAATAGTATTAACGTTTATTGTTGTATTTATCTATGCACGACATATTGTAAAATCTTAATTTGACAGTGTTGAGGTATTCGAAATAAACTAGCAGATCAAATCTATCTACGTTTTGATAATCGAGATGTATTATTTGGTTGAAAGACTACACTGCCTGTATAATGACAATTAATGCTGTAGATAATTCAGAAATAAATATCAACCAACAACCATGATCCTTAAATGTAAATAAAATTCATGAATTTATAATTCTGTTCCATGAATAGGTCACATATAACGTTATATCGTAGTTTACTGATACTGTTTTGTTTGATACCTATATTTAGTACTTACCACACTATCTTAAACGTGTCACACTAGTTAAAACGTCTTTGCCTCTTTAGTTCTTAATAGTATATACTGTAAATGGCACATCTCTCTACTTCTTATTCCGATATTTTGATGTACATCAAAACATACCATAGTTCTATGTTCTATTTTACCCATACTCATCACCAGCTCTAATACCTTGTCTACTTTAACACAAACTTGACTGTTTTGTGTATCAAGCTTTGCCAGCTAAATGCTGATGTCAATAGAATGTGATATAAATCAAGGAACATCGATGACCAACGTTGCTCCACCGTTTAGCTTTCTTATTCTAACCCTTACTTTTGTCCTGATAATCAAACTAACACGCCTATGTTGTGTCTATATTTATATCTTACATTAAATAGTACACCTATATATTTCCAGAGTACCTTCAGAGAACATTGTATAAATCCAGAAATATCCCTGTTCACTTATGTAAATCCTAATTTTCTTTACATATTCCAATTCCCAGTGCCTACACGAATCAGTCTTGGGTATGCCTATATGAGTATTTACTCCCCTACCAATAGTTACTATAAACGTTATACCTATCTTCATATTGTTTTCCATAGATGATGTACATCAATGCATATCGAATGAACACCTTAACTTTTATTTGTATGTCCGATAAGCTCTTACTTTATTTCTTTATACACGAATCTGTCTATTGTATCCTTCTTACTAATTTTAATGGTACATGGTATACATATACCTCCATATTCTTGTGTAGATGATGTATATCCATGAATATCGAATGTTCGGCTACACCTTAACTTTTATTTGTTTATCCCTTACTTTATTTCTTAATACGCGAATCTGTATATATCTATATATTTCTTGCCAGTATTTACAGTTAGTAGTATACTTACCTCCATATCGTTTTCCACAGATGTGTATATGTCTCTACACCTTTACTTGTATTTGTCTAACCCTTAGTTTATATTTTTATACACGAACATGTGTATCTGTTTTTCGATATTCTTCTTATCAGTATTTAAACGGTAAATTGTATACACTTACCTCCATATCGTTGTCAAGGGTATATGATGTATATCCAGACATATCTTGGTCCAATGTTCCTACCCTTATGCATAACCTCTACTAACGCTTAGTCCCTATTGCTATATCTACCACACCTATACGTCGGTACGTGTGACTTTCTCTAATCATAACTCTCTATGAATGAGATGAAAGCTTGCGCTTCGATCACGAAGCGTCTCACAATGACTTCAGTATGTTCAATGCTCGGTAACTTCATGTGCATGAATGGGGCGACTATAATATTATTTGAAAACTGCTATATAAACATACAAGTTAATTATTAGCATAATCGTACTCATATCGCGCACGGTTTTGAAGTATGACACTCAGTGTAATTCTTTGGAGAGTTCATTGTTACCTTGTCTGTCGTGAATGGAATTGAAACCTTAATACAGTCTAGGTCCATTTGCGGATATATCATGATTACCTATTTCAGAAATTAACATCAAAAGTATTGTTTTAAATAATCTATAACATTACTTCTGGATTTGGTACGTACCAAAATACATATATTTGATATAAATTCAAACTATGTAACATATTTGCCGTGGAAAGCAAATTGTACAATTATATTTTAAAATCCTTGTGTTTGATTGGTTAATTCAGGGAAGTATAATATCCCTGGTTAATTTTATCGTCGAATTAGGAGATAAACCTTCTGTGTTTGTTGTGATTGGAATGTTCATTGTTAGCACGTGGTTTTGATATGACAGCAAAACTTTTGTTATCGATAGGACAATATACCTTGATGAGAGTGTACTTTGATATAATTCTGAATTGATATTAATTCTTTTGTTTTACCATAGTTTGGTAAATCGTGTCTTTCCAGTACATTGGTATGACATTACTTTGATATGAAATAACATTGAGATCTTTTTACTGAGCATGACAATATTTTAATACATCACAGCGCTATTGCATGACAGTAATTATATATCACATACAGTCGAACCTTGTCTATTGGTGCACCTGAAAATCGTTCGGATAACGAGACTTATCTGAATCAAACTTTGGTTGGTTCATAGGGAAACTCACTACAGCACTAAATGATATTCTCACATACAATATGTCAACAAGAGAATGCTCTAGGAGAACATTACATCATCATGGCGGTCCATGATAAGACAGTACTATGATAAGCAAGTAATAGTTTTCCATATGAGAGAGGTTTTGTCACTCTATTAATATGACACAAATGTTCTAGTTCACTTGCAAAATGACAAAAAGTGAATTATGAAAAAGATGTAGACTATACAATAGTACTTTGGTACGGCAGTGAATTGATTGACAATAATTTGATATGCCAATACCTTGGTATATATATGACAATACTTTAATATGTCTATACCTTGGTATGACAATACTTTAATATGTAAGTACTTTGGTATGACAATACAGTAATATACCAATACCTTGGTATGGCAATACTTTAATATTCCAGTACCTTGGTATGACAATAATTTAATATGCCAGTATCTTGGTATGACAATACTTTAATATGCCAGTACTTTGGTGTGACAGTAGGCTACTTTAATATGTCAGTACTTTGGTATGACAATAATTTAATATGCCATTACTTTGGTGTAACAATACTTAGATATGTCAGTACTTTTGTATCAATAAATTTTAATATGCCCATACTTTGATATGACAATACTTAAATATGACAACAATTAAATATACCAATACTGCGGTATAAGAATACTTTAACATGTCAGTACTTTGGTATGTTATTTTGTTAAATATATCAGAACTTTGGTACAACAATGCTTTAAATTACCAGTTCTTTTGTATGACAATATTAATGATTTAATATGCCATTACTTGGCATGATACTATTGTGTTTTGATATGGTATGCCCTGATATGATAGTGAATTGATGTTACAATATTTTGATATGACAATTTATCCTTGATATGACAATACTTTTACAGTAGTTAGATATGACAGAGTTTTGCTATATAAAAGATGCATGATCCTACTTTTATATAATGTTTTTCATAAGATGATGGTTTGATATGATAGTATGTTTATATGCAAGCACTACATCAGTGTACCACATGTCACAGAATATATAGAATATATGTTACGGCCGTTTGATGTTATTTCAAGTTCAATGCTTTGAACTTTCTTTACATTTTAAAACAGGCTCATCACGTGCAAATATCTTTTATGCCACAAAGCTTCAATCCTAATCGATATATAGGCATGCATTCCCTAGTTCTTTACTTAATCTTAATGCGGCGTCTTTCTTGCAAACAGCCTTGAAAATAACTGTTAACAATTTCGTTAAATCATGTTAATTGATTTTGACATTGGTTAAACTGAACGTATAAGCAAACTTGCTAATATACAACGTGGGACTTCACCTGTCATCTAAAATGAAATGTTCACCTGAGACTAAACAACTCGAAACGACATAAAACATCAAAATAACAACACTTGGTAGGTTTCAAACAGTAGAAATGCGTTGTACCTTTTCTTCACGATGAGTGGCAGCGGATACCGATGGAACAAATAAAGAATCTGGTTTTGGGTATGCCAAGAATCAAAACAGCCTGTTCACGACATTGGATACATACACATATAAGAATGAGTTCAAAAACATTCAATACAACTAAACGAGATCCTTCTTTGAGAGGCATTTTAGAAGTTGGAATGACAATAATGCTGAGGAATATATGGATGACAACTTCTTTGTTCATTGTATGCGACGATTCGACACAGATTCTTGTGTCGTTCTCAAGCCTCGCATACAATGAACAAAGAAATTGTCATCCATATATTCCTCAGCATTATAAACGAGATCCGACCCGTACGTTAATCCAGTAACTAGAAAGTTATGAAGTTATAAAGAGAAGTAAACATTGATCTATAGGTGGTCATGCAGGTCTACAAATATGATATCATTGAAAAGATGGTGTTACCAAAAATACCCGACAATCGTTATGTTTAACATTAAAGAGAACATTTCATTTTTGAATATTATCAATTTATAATTGTTTTTCAAAAACATTGCAACCAAAACATTCTGAGAGTAAAATAGCAATATTTTCAGAGCTGCTCAACAGAGCGAATTATTTTTTACGTTTGAATATATTCCAATTATCACTTCTTTGTTTACAGGAATCCTTATCTTAATCCATTTTCTGTTACTATAGTGATATGCGTATGCATGTATTTTGTTTTCATCGACCTTAATGTATCACTTGAATTCAAAACAACCCACGACTTACCTTCCATGTCGAAGTATATTCCTTGTTATTGTTTTAAGGTCCATATCCACCATCTACACATACTTTCTAGATGTACACTATTTAGTTTTCACTCTACACCAAACGAAGAATAACTGCCAATATTAACATGAAGGAGAAACGGTTTTCAGTTAACCACAAAACAAGCGATAGATCGATGGACAATCGAACGATTCTCCTCGTTTGAATTGTTCTCAAAGCCATCCATTTGTGATGAGGATGTTACGCTTTACTGCCCCGTGACGTCTTTTGTTTTAAACCTTAAATATTTATTCAATAATGGTTTCCAATAACAATGATAGCTTATTTGAAATCTAATCATTTTCAGTTACTCTTTAATATTTATTTATAGTCTACAAAAACATATAAATATAATAATCATTTACAGCATGAATGGAATTGCCGTTTTGTTTATTAATGTATGACTCTTAAATTTAACATTTTGAACCAAATTACAATTTTCAAAGTAGATTCCTCCTCCACTACGACATCAGATTTTCCTAAAAACGTCCCCTTTAAAGGTTGTTGTCAAAGGTTTACCAAAATTTCCGAAATCAGAAAGACTTTACTAACTCAAACACCTTTGTATTTTCTAGAAGGAATATCGAATATCCCTTATAAAATTTATCAATTACATATCCATTAATTTAATAAACTCCTGGATCAAATTACAAGAAATGTAATGGAAATGTCAATGATCATTTTTTTACGATTGGTAATAACCAAGCTAGCGGAAGGCTTTGAATATCCTTCATACCTACCCATATCACGTTATCATTGCCCTCCACTCCAGTGAAGTCAAACGTTCTCATATCGTGTCCTGATTTTCCTTTTAACATTTATCTAGACAAGAGAGTCCACTTTCCCTTCATTTAACGTACATCCATACCATCGTGTACAATGTTCGAACTATGCGTCTTGTGGAAATACCTTCCTTCAGTCATACTCCTATGCCGACGAGGACTAAAAATCATTAATTAGCTAGAACATTTTTCAATAACGATTTATTAATGCCGAGGATTAATCTATAAGCCCCAGCGTTTGTTGAACATATTGTAAAGAAAAAGTTTGATGGTGATCGCAGAGATCGATATTATCTCATATCAATCACGTTGGCTATTGGTCTGGGATCATAAACAATCTTTTATCATTATATATGGTGTATGTCCATTGGGTCGTTTGAAAGATGCAATTAATGACGGGTTATTAGGACAGGCTTTTGTGGCAAAAAGTATATGTTGTGTAGGCAAATTTCTGCTACTTCATACTTTTCTATATACCATTTGCAAATGAAACTCATACGTCAAACATTTTACATTTTATAGTGAAAAATAAACTAATGAATCATCAAACCAGAGCACTGCGAAATTTCAGCCTTCTTGGTCCTGTAAAACTCAGGGCCTATATTAAGAAACTATAAATTTGAAACTCATCCTACAAGACCTATTATCATTAAAATGAGATGGCTTCGACATTCTAGGTCCAAGTCTAAAAACAATAGCAAGATTCCGAATATTGATTCAAACAGCCTAAAGTAAACATTAAAAGATGTACAATGTAAATATAGTGGTGTGCTACACATGGGAAGATAGACAAACTATGCTTACAAGAGATGATTTAATAATATTTCATGTTTGCATATGTTTCTCAATTATATCATAACATAGTTGTCGTCTCTTTTCATGTTATGTATTATAGCCTTCGTTGTATAGGAGCGGTGTTCAAATAAGCGTTGTGGCTTGTTCGCCAATCCTATTTCATTTTTTGAAATACAAATATGTTTAAACTAAACTCACGGGCAAAAGAAAGGTTTCACCTTAGTTAATTTCATCATATACATAATTTTCAATTACAAATATTTTCATGTTTAGACGTCGTACGCTAAAACAGAACAGTGCAAGCCTTTAGTTATCAATCAAAGAATACTTCTAGACGTGTTTGATTTTTTTTTTGAAAAATTAATTTTAATAAACAACAAATGGCCATCGATATATAAGCTATATTTTACTAAAAAATCACAAAACAAACCTTGTTTTCCACTCATTTACACCCTTTTTAACATGGTAGGGGTCATGTTGGTGTAAATTTCATTTTTTACCCCGGTCTTCTTTAAACAAAGATATCTTAACAAAAAATGAATCAATCAACGATCAATTCATATGATATATTGTAGATATGATTAATGTTGATGATTCTATAATCAAATGCGTCATATATATTTCAAATCGTTGTAAAATCGAAACCAACTGAGGTGAAACCTTTCTTTTGCCCGTGAGTTTATAAAATGGTGTGCACAATATCCCCCTCTTTCCCTCTCCCCTGGTTTTATGGTAACAAACGCAAAACTGAGAACAAGGCTACTCCACTATTCAAGTCTCCGGTACACATGACAGGTGATTGATACATGGAGACGTTAGGGTGCATTATATAAGAGATGTCACGATAAGACATGTATCTCATACATACAAGGCCACAGTATGTAATATGACCTTGTCACCAGCAGCCTGTTGTAATGCCAGAGGGTGTTATAAATACATTCTAATTGCGTAACAATGAAATGGACAGCTACCCACATCACCAATGCTGCCTGTCTTTCATTTTGAATAATTAGTTTGATGCATAGTATCGGTTTTATGATTGGAGAACAATCTTTGTGTTATTGTAAGTTTACGAACTGAAATAATATTTGTTTTGGTATCCTATAAAATTTAAGTATTAACCCTTTAAAACGTTGAAATAAACGTGTCGACTGTTTTAATTAAATTTTTCACAAATATTAAAATTATTCTTTGAATATCATATAAAATAATTGCAATGCATAAATATGATTTTCTTTTCTTTATTCTTATGTAATGTGATGCAGACCTACTGTTATATAAACACATTAGAAGATAAAAACTTATTTCATGGGTTATCTTTTACAAATTAAATGTTTGTATTCTAATATGATTTTGTTATCATAATGTACGACTTAACAGTGATCACAAAATTATTCTAAATCATTCATAAATCGGTTAACGAAATTTCATTACTGAGAATCTGATATTTCTCAGTTAAGTTCATTGACCTTGATAGTTATCTCCCCTACCGGATGTGAACTTTAACTTCGGAGAACACCCATGTGATTTAAATTTCAGCCAATCACAAAATAATCAATGTTGCCGCCATCTTTGGCGAGAAATTACGGCGAGACACTGTCTCCATAAAATTGTGTGTCTTATCCGAAAAAACCAATAATATTATAACAATAAGTGATTATTGTTCAGTGTGTGCCAGCCATGGCGACTGAAGGGGGTGGCAAAATTAAACCGAAACGCGGCCACTCGTCTTCAAAGCCATATCAAAGGCGAAAGGTAAGGTTTTTGCTGAGTACACGTGAGTTTCCAAACTGTGATCAGAAACGATTTGTATCATGAAAATAATGAATATGATAGTCTATATAACCCTTAATGGAGTTTAATTAATCAAAATGTCAATATATTCTGCCATATTCAAGTTATCAGTCAGTCGCCATAGCTTCTCTTGACGTAAATGTATAAATAGAGCCACAGAAGCATGTTACTGCGAATAAAATTGAAATTCAACCAGCGTCGAAGAAACTAATAATCTAGCCGGTATGTCAATTGTTTTATTATTCGATTATGATATATCAATTGTAATTTATCGGTGTTGAATTAGTAATAAAGACTTATTTACGTGTTGTGTGTATTTTGTTATGATGTAAAATGAGTTATCAATGGTGATCTAAAGACTTGGATAACACAATATTTTGTTGAAAATTAATTTCAGGAAAGGCAATATTGTTTAGAAATTTGACATAAACATTTGTCTTGATCAGTCAACAATGTTGTCTTATTATATTGTAACATGTTAATTCAATGTATTGTAATCATTTCCTATATTGCTCCAAGTTTCCACTCTTGTCCGGACTCTGCTTTGAGTTTGATATAGCGACAAAATCAGTGTTTGATTTGTGTTTTTATGAATGACAGAGCTGTCAATCATTGTTAGATCCTCAAAATGTACAGCGGAGCTGTCAAATATCTGGAAACATAACACTGAGTTGCCATTAACCCACTTTTTTATCATTAATAATGTTCACTGAGTTAATTGAAAGGTTAGGATCCCTCACACAAAGCATCTGCAGAGAGTTTACACCTGCTTGTGAGAAATGTTTATTTGATGAAAGTTACCAACCTTCTGTAAACAAGAACTCTCCAAATTTCTTGAGTCATCAGTTATGATCAGCAATAAAAGTGTTGGGTTACTGAATAACTGTTTCAAAAGCATGTATAATTAAGTTTTTACCTCTTTTTGTTTTAGTCTCTCCTGGGAAAGGTTACGGATACTGTAAAGGATTTGCTGGCGCCTTCATGGCTTACAGACTTTGTCTCAACCGTTTCAAAGAAGACACCTCCGAAAGACAGAAAGGATGCGATAGTAGAAGAGGAAGAAGATATATTTATGGTAAAAACCTTGTTTCTTTTAACAAATATTGTACAGTTGCTAAAGGATAATTCATGATTTTGTTTCCTCAAATCTCCTTGCGTTATCAACTCATGCATTCAGTTGTCACTTACCTAGTTACATTGTAGAAATATTGAAAGGTTTGAAGTTACTATGTAAGAGTAACTCCTGAAAATACCATGCAGATTAACTGCATTGAAATACAAAAACTTTAAGTGGATCATAAAAATATCCCTAAAAATCTTTGAGAGACCATGTCAGATGTTTTATGAATCGGCATTTGTCAGTGTGATTAATAAACATTTATCTTTTCTATGCTCACAATTATCTAAGTGTCAAAGTGAATAAAAGTCATGTTCAACATATCAGAGTATTTGTAGAAAATATGCTATTGTTGCTCACCTATATAAATATTTGTTGACAAGAGATAATTTTATGTTAAAAAGCTCAGTTATAAACTAAGATAGATTTTGATATCCTAATTGTTTTCAGGAGAGTAACGGATGTTGATTTATTTGTCATTTGTCTTGTACCCTTCAGTAGTATTAGAAACAGCTTGCTACATCCCACAATGGATTTGTAGGAAGTTTGTTCACAGTTTACACAGTGTCATGTTTTGAGGATTAAATTTTCTGTTTACTAAATATATCTTACTGAGTGATGAATCAAAGCAGGATAAATATGTTATCTCTAATGTTACTAAGGACTCCAATGATATTCTTTCAAGATTACCGGTAATTAACTGGGCTTTTGTATAATGTATCTTTTAGTTTGTATGTTACTTCAAGAGTATGTATGGATCTGTTTCACCAGACATGGTATCAAAAAGATATTTTGTAGGCTGATGTAACAACAGCATTTCATTGTATATGATTATCTATTAACTCTTTCACTCCTATAAGCAAGAAAAACAGCTAAATAACATCATTCAAGGATTGAAAAAGGCCTTTCATTAATTTTATGAATTTCAAATGGGCAATTGGCCATAATGTCAATATAAAACTTCAAATTTCTATTGTGCCAATTTTTTCATCTGTGTGAAATGGCCCCTGCCTTTCACAATCCCTGATTATTGGTGTGTTAGGGGTGGAAGTGTTAAATGCATACTCTTTCTTGCTAAGCAAAGTTTCCTTTGATTTCAGAGCCCAGCTCAGTCCCCCTCCCAGTTGAATTCTCTGCCGAGACGACATGTCCCTCACCAAGACACAGACCATCGCCCTGTTCAGTTTCCTGTCCCAAGCTCCCATACGATATCGGCGCCACCTGTGGATAACATGGCCGTGCCATCTACTTCCATAGCGCCGCCACAACAGCCAACATTCAGTTCATCACATCTGCCTTTTTCCAAGTTTACCTCACAGAAACAAAAATTTCCAAATGGTAAATATCTCAGCAGTGATCATTTATACTGATCGAAATATTGCAACTCGCAAGCTGATTTGAATTGAAATATTACCAGTACATGATGATATTGTCTGACACCTCGTATGAGATTCTGATTTCATTGCACACAAACTGATACTGGGTTTGAGTAAAAAATTAAATTCATTCATGCATTGATAGTTAAAAACTGAGCCTATGAATCATTTTGAATAATGTGATCATTACTTTATCATCATTTATGTTAAAACTTTTCAACTTATACTATGTTTACTAAACTGTATTGCATTCCATATGTGAATATAAATTCTCTGCAGTTACAATGATATAGAATAGCATTGGTTAACCAGAAAATGAACTTGGTTTTGTCGAAAAAGTTTTCTTGTTCAATCCAGATGACACCATGTCGGAGAGAAGTGATATATCGCGGTCAACAAGCGGCTGTTCGTCGCTGATTCCCCACCCTGATAAACAAGCATACCAACGAGAAATTCTCCAGCTCAATGACTCTGCGTTAGAAATGTTAAAGACAGACTTTAAGTCCACAAATGTGCTACAAGGACAGAAAGCTGTTCGAGTTGATAATCAACGGAAGCCTGTTCATACTGAACAACAGCAACAACCGCCTGTTGGTAAGTGTTCCGATTGAACACAAAGTTGTTTTAGATGTGGATTACCTGGTCATCCTTTGAGAGTTATTACCAGTACATGATGATATTGTCTGACACCTCGTATGAGATTCTGATTTTATTGCACACAAACTGATACTGGTTATTAAGAAATAATTAAGTTTATACAAATTACCAGGTTCCTCAAACTATCCTCAAACTCTAAATATTATTTTTTTCTAACGTTCACAAGAGAATAAATCAGATTAAATTGTTAATTTGATTGATATGACAGTAGTTGAATGAAATATTTGCAATAGCTATTCTTGTCTGAATATTTATATTGGTTGTTTATTTATATTTATTTGTATGTTTGACAGAATGATTATATGTCAGTCATACATTTACCACAAAGAAGGACTTAAAGCGACACAGAGTATCTTTCTAAAAATTTTATTTGGTTTTGAAAAGCTACAAAATATCTAATATGCTGATTGAAGTTCAGATCTCATCACTGGACTTGCAAATATATCCATTTATGCATTATATCTCTAAAATGCTTGATTTTATGGAAAAATCAAGAAAACATCTCAAATACGTTTAATATTAGAAATTATGCATCCAATTAATCTACCTATTAGTTACAATACCTAGTAAACACTATCGAATATATCTTCCTGTCAGCTTAAGACAAGGTCATATCATCCTTTGAGAGTTGCCGGGAAGTGTAATTTCCAGTACATGATGATATTGTCTGACACCTCGTATGAGATTCTGATTTCATTGCACACAAACTGATACTGGTTGTTAGGAAATTATTAAAGTTTTTTCAAATTACTAGGTTTCCCAAACTATTTACCTTATCTATGTTATTAATGTTCACAAAAACTCAGATTGGATTGTTAATTTGATTGATATGACAGCAGTTGACTGAAGTGTTTGCATTGGCCAATCTTGTCTTAATATTTATATTGGCTTTTTATTTATATTTATTTGTTTGTTTGATGATTTCCCCTCTTATGTCAGTCATAGCTTACCAATATAAAGGACTTAAGTGGATGTTCAAGATGATGGTGATGATATTAACTATTACATATTTTTGTTCAAGGTACAATTTGCCCTATATGAACTGCCTAGAATTGTAACTGTCTGTTTAGGTCCTTGCATTGAAAATATTGTTTACAAACATAGAACTATTCAAAAGATTTGCCAAAGAAATATGCAAAATATTTGTATGGTGATGACACTTTGGCTTAGTCTTAGTGAAAAAGATAAATTGAACCATGTACTAGATTAGGTAAGACCTAAGATTTAATTTCAATCTCCTCTTAGAATTTCCAAGCTCAGTTGGAAAAATCAATGCTATTTATTACCAGTAAATGATGATATTGTCTGACACCTCGTATGAGATTCTGATTTCATTGCACACAAACTGATACTGGTATTCAAAAGAAACATGCATATATTGTGGTCTTATCAACAATAATTATTTGATATCCATGTATTTAGTGTAATTCAAGAATCCGTGGTATGAAATGTTGTCTGTTTTAGAATTTGAGATAACGGCAATGTATTACCTTTTCCAGTAAATAAACTGTTTGATACCTCGCCCAATCCACCGAAAACATGGACTGCGGATGTGTCTCGCCACGGTCGGCCGCTAGCCCCGGCCGTGAGAGAAAAACCTTCTTTCAACACTTCCTTGTTTGGTTCCCCTGTACTGGTGGGTACTTTACTAAGTATTTATTCCTTATCATAAGGGCCAATATGGTCATAGTTACATAGTTACCGGTTTTAGGGAAAGCAGCTAATTTTCCAAGATTTCACTGATTTCAATGATCGTTTCTCTTGCTCTTTGCAATTATATTACCAGATCTGATATGACATTTACAACATTTGCCGTGAAGCCAATTATGCTTATCACTTTTATCTTGTGTGGAGTTTTATGAAGTCTATACATTAAATGATTGATGATAAGTTTCAGATTAAATTTTGGACTACAAAGAATAGCAAACAAAAACTGTACATCAAAATTTAGAAATTGACAGTTTCTTGGGTTTCAATTTGGAATGGTGCTTGCTCCATTGTAAATTCCTCTTTAGTTGTTGTTTTTTTGTCTAATTACTCCAAGGTTTATTATTTCCACAGAACCAGTCCTCGTCAATCTTGGGAGGAAGTTTTGGTGAATCTTCGTTCTACTCTGGCAAAACCACCTATGGTGGTGCGTCTGCGTACAGGAGATTGAATCAAACAGCTCCCTATCAGGTATATAATTTAAATTGCTGATACCTTGACACAGTTGTACAGAACAGTTTAATTGTGTTTAAGATAATAAATTTTTTGTTTATTCTGTGAATAATGATAAGATACAACTAACAGTTGTTTGAATAAAAAGTACATCCAAAATATTTTTATGTTTTCTGATAAGCATCTTTAGTTTAAGGAGATAAAAAATTTGAAATGTTTCTTAGGCTGCGTGGTTGAAAAATAAAAGTTACAAGACAACTTAATCTTAGACACTTGAAATAGGAGAATGATTATGAGCTATATCAAATATTTTTGTTTCCCAGACTGCTTTGCCAATAAGAAAACAGTTGAAACCGAAGCCTCACAATACAAGCGTGAACGCAGTGACGAGCTCAACTGCTCGGCGGATACTGGAGACGTTGGAGCGGATGTCAACACCCCTGACGGTGAGTTAACATTGAATAGTTAGCTGGAATTGGTAATTTCAGAATAAACATTTAGATATATTTTAGATTTTAGATATTTTTCAGGGTTTATTGTAGTTAAACATGTTTACGCAAAAAGAAACCTTTAGATTAAAAGAAATGCTTTGTTGTGTTGAGTATGATCCGGATTTGTTTGAGCTGTTGCTAATCACCTAGGTAACTGTTTGATTATCAATGAGGTCATAACCCAAGGTGAAACAATATTATAAACACCTTAACCAGCTTCATTGCGCGCATTTTCAAAACTGTTCTAAAGATAATGCAGGCATTGATATCTATTTAATTGTCAGAATTAAAGAGATATTTGATTTCTTAACTCCCTTCTTTATGATCTGTTTACAGGATGCTAAGAAGATTCCCGCCAATGAATCCTTCCTGACTGACTCTGTCTTGTCATTCACTGTAAGTCATTGGTTTTCTAAACTCTCTTAATGGCATTGAATGTCAGCACATCTCAATCATCAAGTATGTTCAGTTTTGTTACAGTAAAGTTTTGAAATGTCTGATCTGAAGAGTTATTATTTTTACAAGAAATGAAAAAGATCATAACAGCCATATTGGAGGTCTCACACCAAAAGGGCATAACATCCTGTGGGAGACACAATTTTGTGACCTGGTCTTCTACAGTATTGTGCTTATGGACACAACACCCTATCCTTGAAAAGTACCTGAAAATTAGAATTACTTGCATGATTTTTTGCATATTACTACTAAGCTGCTTTGAAAGCATTTTCGTTTTCGATATATTGTGAATATTATTTTAAGCATTCATTTGAGGTTAAATGTATGTAAAATATATATTCATTCTTTATTAATTATCATAGGTCAATTACCAACATTTAACTGTTCACTACTGACTAAAGAATATTTCCCATTACAGCCCGGAAGTTACCGTAGAAGACCATCAAGAACATCATTAGGTGCATCAACCTCACGACGATCTCTTGACGTTCCTTCGAGAGGTCCACCCACAAGTCAGTTGAAGACCCCTTCCATCGCATCCATATCCAAAAATAGACAAAAGATCATAGCGTCGACACCAACAACATCTAGAATAGCCGCTAGTAAGACTTCACAACATCGGGACAGTGATGAGGAGGATGATGATTGGTCAGTGAATAATTCATTGAGATTTCTAAACGGTTTTGAGTGAAGTAGATAAGATTTGACTGCTTCCCTATATATAGGTGTAGAATTTGTTCTTTCTTTATCTGTTAATACTTGATTTAAGTGAATTGTGTTGATAACTTCACGCTTAAAGTATTGATGCATGGGACTTCTTTTGATTAGCCTGTAACCATCAGTTTCAGCAATATTCTTTGATAAGCAGTGGGCAATCAGATGATTCCACATAAAACATTTTAGCTCTTCTCGAGTCAATTTATGGAAAATTAAAAAACTTAATTCATGCAAAGAATTGCAAAGACTAGTGATGTCATGATATAGTTCATGATATTATGCACGATACAGACAAATATATCATGATACAAACTTTGGTGAAAATGTTAATCTTTCATTTGTGAATATCGAATCAAGTTTGCTAAAATCCTCAAGATAGCACCCTACATCCCTATTTCAACTCTAGTCGTGTTGTTTCAGTGAAGAGGAGGATGAGGATGTTCAGTACGTGGACATGCAAGCACCTGCTGCTAGTAAGGGAGGCAAGATGAAGAGGGAGAAAAGTTACAGATCCAGGCCTGGTCGCGACGATGAGGACATAGAGGTGAGCAGCCTTGTTTCATGCAGTGAAATCTATACATGACAATCAGATCAAATGTTGATTCTGTATCTGTAACTTGAATATATCACCTATAACCAAAAACAATAACACGCAAAGGTTATAAAAGAAAACAGGGCTTCAATGTATGCAGTCACACCTAAGAAACTCATGTCAAATGTTTGTTCTGGAATCTGCAATTTGAATATATATATACTAAAAACAAATAACCTGCATAGGCCATCAAACACAAAGAAAACAAGGCTTGGAGGATTTAAATATAAGATCTTTCCACCCGTGAGGGAAGCTTCAGCAGAGGTCATGAGGCATTCATATATTGAGCTTTTTGTATGTTTGGAAAATGTTTAAAAAATATGTTTGGCTACCTTGTATTTGAGTAAACCAATCAAGGAAGCAAGGCAAATCTAAATCCTTGGGTAGAAATAAGCAAGGAGAAAGTGATCTTATTCGGATAATTCCTTTTGATATAGAGGGTAATTATGAAGCATTTCTAAATGCTAAGAGGTATTTGGAATGATTTGTGAAAATGATTATAGAAATGTAATTGATGATTTTGCCTGTAATTGTTGAATTCAAAAGGTGTTTTACATGATATCATTGTAAGAAAGTTTCACAGAAGTCACAAACGTAAAATTAAAAAGATTTTAAGTTTCAGCAGACCAGTACATGATGATATTGTCTGACACCTCGTATGAGATTCTGATTTCATTGCACACAAACTGATACTGGTTGTTTATTAACCCAGGAACTAAACCATAAGGCTCACATTTTTCCTGTATTCTAGAATAATTATCTCATTTGCAGGTTGAAGCCCCATCATTAAGAACAGATTTCACACTGCCCGTGGCTAGCATGCCATCTTTTAATTTTAAACCTGCCGAGGGGACCTCAAGCAAGTCTGCTCCGTCGTCAACAGCAGGAAGTAAACCTTCAGGTGTCAAGTTTACATTCTCATCTCCAATACAAAAGAGTGGCCCGCAGGCCGAGTCCACAGCAGAGAAGACTCAGGTGAGGATAATTGTACGGACAAGAGGCTACGGCTAGTGATAGCCATTATAGAATTAGGGACACATTTCTGTACATCCAGAGCCATTATAGAATTAAGGACACATTTCTGTATATCCAGCTGCCATGATAGTAGTCGTTCTTTTTCATGGGTATGTATTCCCATGGGATATTATCAACTATTTGTCTGTATATCTGTTATTTTGTCTGCAGTCTCTGCAAGTTGGCTTCAAGAGCAAAAATATAACTTCAATTGTATTTGACATTTTGAGCTATGTTCCTTCATGTTCAGAAATGGGTTTTAGACATTCAAATGCTTTAGCAAATTGTTAAATCATTTTTTCGAAATATTGGAATATTGGAAGTTTTACGTTAGCATATTCTTTCAAATATAGTGTTCATGTAAAGCACTTACTATGTAATTGTTTCAAATGGCAAGTTAACGATAAAATAATGTAGGGCAAACTGACCGAGGTTCGGACACCACCCGAAGTCGCCCGAACTTCGGACACTTTTGATTAGAAACTGACGCAGTTATACGTGAAAAAACTACATGTCATTTGTTTCAAAATGTTTCTTTGCAATCTGTCTTGATATATTTTTCTCTTAAAAAAACATTTTATTATCGTACCTATTTCTCAACTTTCTTTTTCGGACAGGGGCAATAAACCGATTCATGGAGGAAAATGGCGAAATATTTGTTTTCATGTAAATGTTTGCACAAATTTCAGGAAATGTAAGAAGCGCCAAAAGATCATATGCTTTTTTTGTTTTAAAAGAGAAACAACTACATAATCAAACTCCGATAAATATTTGCAATTAAAAAGATAATTTAGAAGTAAATATCGGGATTTTCGAAATATATGAAAATGACCTTGGTTCGGACAGTTTTGACCATGGTTCGGACACTTATAAATTTTCTTTATAGAGAATTGAAAAACATATAAATTATCAAACAACTGCTAAGGAAACATAGAGAAACATTCAACCAACACATATTACAAAATTATTTACTCCTAAATCTTTTAATTTAGCCTGTACAGTGTTTTAGC
Organism: Steromphala cineraria; assembly: GCA_916613615.1. Taxonomy (NCBI): domain Eukaryota; kingdom Metazoa; phylum Mollusca; class Gastropoda; order Trochida; family Trochidae; genus Steromphala; species Steromphala cineraria. The sequence goes on along the minus strand of OU744722.1, from coordinate 22,501,602 downwards.
GTCAATGCATGCAAATGCCATTGTGACGTCATCAGATTCTAGCGGCGCATTCGAGAGTTGCCGAGAAGTTCATCTTCGGAAAGGAAGCCGTGTTTTATCAAAATATTGAATCATATTTGAAAATTACTGGTTTATCATTATTAATAAACAAGTAAATGTGTGTTGGGTGATAAAATTAACCTTTTTGGGGCATAAATTACAGCTGTGATGTATGCAAGAACATTGTGTGATACTGTCCGAGGTTAGGTCAAGACTGTCCGAACCCCGGGCGAGTTGATATACAAAATCAAAACCGTTAATTTCAGTTAATCTACAAATATTTCTACAAAAATAAATCATAATACAATACAAAAATGCATTCCTAATGGCATAATAGTCTTAAAATTGTTTTCTTCCCATGATAATTTACAGTACGATCTTTGAAAATATTTGTATCGGAACACTGTCCGAACCCCGGTCAGTTTGCCCTACCTGTAATGTAATGTATGTCAGATGGTTACACTTCTGGAAATGAATGTATTTTGTCTGTTTGATTTATCCAGGGTTTCAAGTTCAGTTCCCCGATAAAGATAACAGAAAAGAAAACAGTACCAAAGACAACCTTTGCTGCAATGTCTGGAAATCAAGATGCATTCAAGCCACTGCCCAACTCGGCATTGATTTCACCAACTTCAAAACTAGGAAATGGAGGTGAAAAATTACAAATATTTTGTAAAATATATCTTTTGAGTATCTTGAATTGTACTTGTGCTTAGTTACACTTTGAAAACTTTTAATCTTTTACACCCTCTTTTAATCATAGTTTAGTTTAGATTTCTATACTTTCATTTTCTTAATCAATACATGATTTGTGGACTTATCATTCTGCAAGTATTAATTCCATTTAAATCTTATAATTGGTAAATAATCCCCTTATTTCACCTTTCAGGAATTGGTGTAACCTTCAAGAGTCAAGACAAGACGTCAAGTGGGGGAGAAGCCTTTAAACCTGCTTCCAATTTAAAACAAGGCAGTGTAATGGATGTTCTCGGTGGAGGAGCTTTCAAGCCCTCGAGTGGATTAAAGCAAGGAAGTGTGATGGACGTGTTGGGCAAGGCTTCCCCTCAGTCTATATCCAGTGGGCCGGGTCTGCTGAAGTCTGGCAGTGTCATGGATGTTTTAGGTAAAGACAGTTCGAAATCTGGAGTGTTTGGAGGTGCATCTACGTCCCTCAAGTCCGGGAGCGTGATGGACGTGCTTGGAAGCAGCTCAAGTGGATCTGGTTCGATGTCTGCTACGAAGATGTCCTCCTCTCCTCAGAGCAGTCTTACTATTGGGAAAAGTAAGTTGATGAACTTCGCCATGTCAGAAGACTTGTCAATTAGATATGAGTGAATGAAAAATGCAGGATAGGGAAGGGCATCTTTGACAGAGGCCATATTCAGGGTCTTTCATAATTTTCTAAATATCAAACGGGCCATTGACTTTATATCGATAAGAGCAAACTTCAAAGTTGAATTGGCCATTTTATTCATCCATTGTGAAAAATTACCAATGGCCCCTACTTTCCCAATCCCTGCTTATGGTACAAATGATAAAGGAAGTAACTTGGTCATGTTCACCAGCATGTGATGATAATTGTCTGACACCTCGTATGAAGGAAATGATTTTATTGCACAATTCTCTGATGCTGAACAACATTACTATCCAGAGACTATGACAATTAAATATCTTTGTTGGAAAAGATTGATTGTCCTTAGGAGTAATACAGTTGACAGTCTTCATGGGTGATAAGTTAAGGATATTTATATTTATATTGGTGATCATATTATTTACTCCAAAATGTCATCACAACATTGGAACACCCTGTTTCTTCATGTCCATCAAAATTTTGTTAAGCAACTCACTGAAACTCAAACAAAAGTCATCATTGGTAGTGGTGTGACGATATATCATGGTATTTAGGAATCATGATACTTAATCTGACGATACTCCTATCGTGATACGTATATACTTTTAAGAATCTTATTTTGCCTAAAAATCAGAGGATTTATGAAGAGTTAATGTTTTATTTTGTCAAAAACCTTGAAATAGCGTATCGTGCTGTGTATTGTATTGCTATGAGATATTGTGACATGTATCATGTAAAGTCTGAATCGTCACACCTCTAATCGTGGGTAATTTCAATCACAGAGTTTAACTGTTAACTGTAACCAGGGATAAATCTACCTGCGAGTCCTGCTTCAAATACTCATAAAATTTAGAAAGGACTCGTAGAAGTTTAAGCTGTGAGTCCTGGGATGCATATTTTTTTTGGTGATACTATGTGCTTACTTATTAAAGGACTGATTTAAATCAGCTTGGACTCACACAACTTTTTGGTTGCGAGTCCCTTGACTCAGAGGGTCATATCTGTAGATTGATCCCTGAAGTCTGTAAAATGTCTCCCCACAACATGAGTGAGTTATTGTTTTACGCCATTAGCAACATCCCCACAATATGAAGATATTCATGTATGTTGTTCACACCTTGCAGCTGGAGACAAGTCTGGCACAGCAGCGGGAGACCTCGATGTGTTTGCCAAGTTCCGGAAGCCGCCAGGTGACTGGGAGTGTGATACATGTCTGGTACAGAACAAGGCCGACGCCTCCAAATGTGTGGCTTGCGGAACCTCCAAACCTCAATCTGGACAGCCCCTGCCTCCCCCTGGTAATTAGATGTACCTCTGAGGTTAACTTACCAACATGTTGATGTTTTTTACTATAAAGCTCTATTTTAATACCCTTTGCTATGACTTAGTGTGTAGTGGGTTACAGTATAAAGCCTTCTGCATATCCGTCCATGTGTCCATTAAGTCCAAAATTGTTTCCAAACTGTATTACATCTGTATTGTTCCGTGACCGGACTGTAACTTAAATACTATTTGTCAGAGAAACCAAATGTGAAATTTCTATTTCCAGCTGATGTTCCTTGAAGTGATTGTCAATTCTAACTGGCCATAACCTTCAGATTTTAACTTAATATTGTTCCATACATGAATAAATGCTAATTGTACACAAATGATAGTAATTAACAGTATTCAGTATACAGAGAATGTCTATCTTTCCTTGACTAATATTTTTCATATTTCAACGAGGCAAAGAGATTTTTTTCCATGAGTGCCAAAACAGTAATAGTTTCACTTTATGCAGTCTTCAGGAAGGGCCCTTCACATTATTATGTCATGTGAGAATTCATTTCGTTAAAACATTTTTTCATGACATCAAGCTCTTGAACTTGACATCACTCAAGTGGAAATAAACTTCATCGCCACTCAGAGTGAAGATACAGGTTATCGCCACAGTAGTCAGATAGAGGGTTAAATCAATGATAAAACAGTATCTCGCTCTCAGTGATATGATCTTATCAATCATCATGTTATCTGACAATGTGACATCTAATGTTACAGCCAAGCCGAGTGCCCTACCAGCTGCAGCTGACGGAGACTTGATGGCCAAGTTCGCCAAGCCTCCCGGCAGCTGGGACTGTGATACCTGTCTCGTACAGAACAAAGCTGACAGTCTCAAGTGTGTTGCATGCTCATCAAACAAGCCAGGAGCTGCCCCTCCACCTATGTCAGGTATGCTAGGAAATGCTTTGTGTTCGGACTTAATCTTTTATTTGGTGGTAAAAATGTTAATTTTGTGTCAATCGGTCAAGTTTTAATAGGTTTTTGCAGTAACTTTCAAACTCTGTGTGACAGTCAATATTGTTATCACCTTCTGTTATAATAGCCAAACATTTGAAGTTTACTATTGATGTAAAGGAAATGGCCCATTAGAAATTTAGAAAAATACTGAAAAGCCTGAAAATGGCCCATTGTAAAAGATGTCTTTCCTAATCCCTGTATGTCACAAACTGATTTACACAATAACATTGCTATATTAAAAGTTAGCTGTTACAATTGCAGAGAAGTCAAAGGTAAAAGTTGACAGTAAACTCGGACTTAAATTTGTATAACTCTTGCTAACGAACAAAACAAATAGTATGATAAACTTGTAAAGTATAACCAATTGTATAAATGTACTTCCCAGCTGCCCCGAGTGGATCTATAAGTTCAGGACAGCCAAGCCTATCGTCGATGTTCAAGCCAGCTGCTGGATCCTGGGACTGCGACACATGTATGGTACAGAACAAGGGAGACGTTGTCAAATGTGTAGCCTGCGAAACTCCCAAACCTGGCGCCAAACAGGAGGGTATGTTCTGTCTTCAGGTCCTTCTCAAGTGATGACAAAATGCCTGAGCAATTATAACATGTATAAGTATAGAGTGTTATGTGCTCTTGATGTTGTTACAGATTCTTTAATATTATATGTAAGAAAAATCTGAAAAGTTGAACTTAAACTCTTCCTTCTCGTATTCATTCAGTCTATTTATCATCTGTATGCTTTCCTATTTTACTACAGAGAAGAAAGAAGACAAGACGAAACCGCCCTCAACTGCAGGATTTTCATTAACAGGTTCTGGTTCATTCACTGCACCAGCTGGTGGATTCAGTCTAGGTACAGCCCCTGGAGGAGGGTTCAGTTTTGGAGGAGCTGGATCTAAATCTTCATCCTCGAAGGACGACGTACCGAGTGGTTTCAAGATAGGATCAGGTTTCAGTTTTGGTTCCGCAGGAAGTTCAAGCAAGTCAGGAGAAAGTGGAGTGGATAGTGCCAAAAGTGGAACAGACGAGAAAAGCAGTGCTCAGACTACAAGCGGGATTCAGTTCGGCTTGAAGCCAGCTGAAAGCAAGCCTGTTCAGGTTTCCTCCCAATCTAGTGCTTCTAACGGAGACACTTTCAATAGTTCTTTCAAACCTACGACAGGGTCTGACAACACACCGTCAGGTTTTGTGCTAGGTGGACAATCTACAGAGGCCAGTAAAACAAGTGAATCTTCTGTAGCTAGTGCAAAAGACACTTTAACAGCAGGATTCACTTTTGGACAGAAATCAGACTCTGTGAGTGAGAAAAAGAATGAGGGTGTGTTTGCTTCGTCAGGCTCTGTGCCATCTGCCTCGACAGGAGGCTTTGGGTTTGGTCAGATCGGAGCAGGTTCCGGGTCGTCCGCACCAGCCTTTGGGTTTGGAGCCAAACCTGAAACAAGCAAGCCAGACACAACAGGTGAGGAGACCCATTCCAATGATGTTGACTCTGAATTGTTTAAACACAATGCCATTTTACAAATGTGTAATACATCAAGCAAGAGCCATCCTGTCTCTGGGTACCAACATTATGCTAACTCCACTTATTTGTACCTTGGCATCAGAAGCTAGATGCGCCGTGCGGCCAGACTTTGGATATAGCCAATCAAATCATTTTCTCGTTGAAATATTATCAAGAAGGTGGCGAGAAAATGATTTGATTGACTATATCCCAAGTCGGGCTACGCGAGCGAAATCCTGAGACAGGATGGCCAAGAGCTGTAGCCAAGATTAAAAACTTTCATATTTATTAATGATTTCTCCCATTTATTCAATTTCTTTAAAAAGTTTCTAATGAAAAGATAGCCAGTGACACTAATTCCACATGTTTTGCCAATTTTAGCCCCAGTTTCCAGTGGTTTAAGTTTTGGCCAGCCGGCTGCGGCCCAGTCTGACAAGCCAATGTTTGCTGCTGCCGGAGAAACAAAGCCAACAACCAACTCCCTGTTCTCATTCGGACAGTCGGTGGGCGGGGCTGACAGTGGCAAGGCTCTTGGTGTGGGCAGTATCGGCTCATCCTTCTCTGCAGGCTCAGATGCTACAGCGGCCAAGAGGGGTAGAGATGAAGGTAGGTTCTGTGCTCACTGCCTTTGTAATAATCACTGTGATATCAACTAACCCAGGAATAAAATTCACTTCATTATCCGAGTCATTTTTACAGCAGAAAGTTGTGGTGTTTTTTTTCCTCTGCTTGAGAACTACACAAGAATCTCATACAATGAACAAAGAAGTTGTCATCCATATATTCATCAGCATAAATGGTGTTTTTTTTTTAATAATACCATTTTTGCTGAAAATCTGTTAAACCCTCTTTATCCTATGAAACCATTTGTGTTTTATGTATATTAGAATTGTTTTTTCCCCTCAAGATATATACATATGTTTATTGTTTAATGCTTACTTTTTTGCGTGAACATCTTGAAATGTTTGTTTTCTCAGAAACTGGAGCCCCATCAGCAAAGAAGTCATTCAATTTTGGTCAATCGTCAGCTGGTGCTGCCCCTAGTGGAGGAGGTTTCAACTTTGGCTCGTCAACATCTGTCACATCAGCCAGTGGAGCCCTCCAGTTCGGGGCAACAAGCACCGGTGAGCTCATTTCCTTGGCTAGTTCCTCGGTATCTTGGTTTTGTTGTAATGTAGTATGGCACTGCAATCTGAAATATATGGCCTCCAATTTAATGTTTTCCTTTTTCTAATGACAGATTTCCAGAACATTTCTATCTTACCCTCAATCTTCTTGATTTACATTTTGGGAAAAGGCAGACGACAGTTGATCTTAATGTCCTTTGTAAAATTTGTATAGTTGCCACCTCATTTTGGATAACTCTTAACCATTTACTATTGCACACCTTTTCATGTTTCATTGCTTTTCCATATTGCAATGTTAAATAGGAAACATTAAATGATATTTGAGAATAATTTATATTTGATTCTCTGTAAAATGATAATAAAATGGGATTTAGCTATCAATGGTCGCCATAATTCCTGCCATCATAATATTGTAGATAAGCATTTAAACTGTTTATGATGATTCATTGAGAATACATAAGTAATGACAAATGAATATTCACCACTACAGGAGCCCAGGACAGCAAGCCCTCGGTACCATCATCTTTCAGTTTTGGTGCTGCGTCCACTGCGGCAGGCTCTACTACAACTACTACAACAGCATCTACCCCTGCACCTTCCTTCACCTTCGGGGCGACCAAGCCAGCCTCTGCCCCTTCAACCCCTTTCCAGTTCTCTGCTCAGTCATCAACTGGAAGCGCGTCAGTATTCCAATTTGGGTCCAACCCTTCAGGCACACAATCAGGCTTCGCATTCGGGTCCACTCCCACGACTGCAGCCCCAAGTGCTGCACCCTTTGGGTCGACTGGTTCCTTGCCTCAACCAGTGTTTGGAAACACGGCAAACGGCACCCAGGGAGCACCTGTGTTTGGGGCTCCGACCAACAGCATCTCGTCTACAGGAGGCCAGGGGGCTGTTGTCTTCGGCAACACCAACGCACAGCCGAGCAACTCGGTGTTTGGTAACACAGCTCCGGCTTTTGGGAGTGGCACAAATTCAGCTCCAGTGTTCGGTTCAACTGAACAGACTGGGAGTGCTGGAGGATTTGGATTTAAGCCCACACAAAGTAAGTTCATTCTGAGTGTTTTCATCATAATCATGTTTACTTTCTGTGAGTGCTGATGCTTTACTATAAAAAAATTGCATTTTATTTTAGTTTCTCTTAAAAACTTTGTTCTCTTTCATAAGAAAGTTCTAAGAAAAGCAATAGTAAATATCACAGGATTTCAAAACAACTTTTTGTTTGCAGGTACAGGGGCAATGAACTCTGGTGGAGGTTTCAACTTCGGGGGAGGAAGTGGCGGAGTGTTCCAATTCCAAGCGAAAGGGGTACATATAACATCGCTAAAAATATATTTTTGTTTTGCATGATTAATATCGACTTTATTGGTAAACAAAATCCATTTCAATAATTGTATCTTTTAAACTTCATGTCTATTTAGCTTATCTTTATGCTTTTAAATTTTTCTTTGATGATAAGTAGTTCTATGAAATTGCCACTTAAATTATCAGGGCACTAATTATTAGTCTCACTCAGACATATGTATCCTGTAATAAAAAATTTATGAATTCATGTAAATAATTTACAAATAGAGTTTAGTTTAAAACAAAGAAAAAAGAATAAATGACAATGTTTATGAATAAAGAATGCATGTGACTTTGATTCAGAGTGAGAATACGGCAGGGGCACCTGCTCAGGGCACATCTACCCCCGGGTTTGGGTTCGGATCCACCCAGCAGCCACAACCAGCTGCCACAGCACCAAGCTTCAACACCAATAATGCTTTCAACTTCCAAGGAAACACTGGTGGATTCACTATAGGAGCAGGGTATGTTTTTGTACTTCATATATTACAATTACTCTGCTTTTGTGCTTGATCAAATTCAAGTTCTAATAGTCCTAAGTCCTAATAGTTACTAGGCTAGTACTGCATAGGACTAATTTCAACCCCTGTATTACTCATCAGTGACTTTCTATTCACAATGGTTACTTAATGAATGTTATGTTTTTAAAGCTTGAAGGAGTAGCAATTGAAGTTAGAAACTTTATTGATGGATCAGTTTTACAAATATTTCTTGGATTGAGTGTGATGATTTACGTAAAAAAACTGGTGGTTTAACCTAAGGCTGATACAGCTTTAGTGTAACAATCTATTGAATTATATTTTCTTCAGTTTACACTGCCTGAAGTATAACAAACATTCTCATTGTATAATTCTTCATTTTACAGTGCGGACAGCGGAAGAAAAATCAAGAGAGCTGTGAGAAAAATCAGGAAGTAATTGATCATCGTAACGAGGAGAAAAATGTGAAAATTAATATACCATCACCAGTGCTAAGAATCCAAAGAAATCAATATAAAATATATTTAACTGCCCAAATGGGAATGAACTGAGGGGCATTGGATAAAACTAACATAAAACAATTGTTAATCTTGCTATCAACGACCATGTGAGAATCTTTGTGCAACATCACAAGACTGGATTGTTAGATTCAAAGGAGACGACTACATACTTTACCTTTGTGAAATGGATACTATTCAAGAAATGAAGACTTATAGAATTTCTAACTCAAGTATGACTGCATAATGCAGAAAAAGAACTGCTTGTCCTGAAATAAGTTTTGCTAACTGAAGATATGTTGACTGTGAACATCGATGTTGATTTGGGATTGGAATTCCAAGATGTTTTAAGGTTTCTTCACTTTGAATAACGATCAGACAAAACATATTTTCCTGTTGAAAAGTGAACTCATATTCTTCACAAACAAAGAAAATGATATCTTTTGACTTGTAGATTGGTTTTTATGTAGCTGTAACAAGAAATATTGAAATTATTCAAAGGGTGTGGTCACCAAATTAAGAAGGGAGGCAATCAATTTATTGCATATTCACTATGATATGTACAAATGTTTTCAAGAAGTATGAATAACTTGTCAATATGACAGTCTGAAGCTTATATAAGTCACTTTTGTTCATAAGTACACAACTTACATTTTGAGAAGGTCTTCCAGAGAAGAAAATTTGATTTTAATTTTCAAATATTTCATTGCCCAAATCGCGAATTTACTGATTTAGTTAAGACAAACACAGGGCATTATTGACAGTCAAGAGTAACAAATTGATCTTTACGTTTAATTTTGAATGTTTTTCATACTTAGTTCTATGAAAGTAATTGTGAGCTTAATTTTCAAAATCTTGCAAAGTTAGGAGAAAAATTTAGAAGTACAATTATATATTTTCATACAAGGACCCATATCTGGTTATTATTTTTCAAAATTTTGGAATATCTTTTTTTGCATGATATTTTTTATATATTTAGAGTCAAACTATAACTGATAAATCTTATGTAAGCGTTAAGGAATATTTAAAATTCAGTTTAAAAGATGACTCCAAAATAAATTGCCATTTATGGTTCTTTGCATGAATGCAAATTTGTGCCATGCAAGAAGATCTAAAAATACTTTGTTCTGAGGATGAATTTGAAAATATTTTGAAGGAAACCCTTGTGCAAGTTGCAAGGTTGTCGATGCGAGTGCACTATGTTATACATTGTTACGTGTGTTGTTTGACGGTAGTGAGCTTGGCCCTCCATAGTCTCTGTAGTATTATATAGGATCTATTTGCAGGGTGTATGATGGGCACCTGTGCCCTGCTATCAGACCAACTATTCACGCGAAACCTCCCCTTTACCATTTTAACTCGAATTTTTTTTTTAAGCGTACTTCCTCTTCAAATTCACCAAAAATGGCTGAAATATTGCCCAAGCAACATTAAGCATTAACTCACTCCTTCTTTTTAACTGCAAAAAATTTTTAATCATGCTCAATTCTGTCATGTCAATTCTCAAGTAAAGTTTGATTTGTTCCCCCACATTGTTTTCTGTTTCAGTATGTGATGAAAAAGAAATAATGAAAACTAACTTTTACACTCCTTAATTCATTCCAAAGGAAGCAATGAAAACTTAATCGTCCTGTAAATGAAAACTTTCTTGTTCACAAAGTAATCAAAGTTTTTTTCTTAGTATTGTTTTGTGATATTACAGTAAAGCACCCTGTAATCTTTCTTGGCAAAGATAAGGTATTTAATAGGATTTAACCGTATCAAGTCTTGTCAAAACTTTCATGGTCCCATATTTAATGCTCGACATTGTAAGTTCAAGTTAATGATATGGTTATCAGAATTTGGTTATGTTTTAACTTGAAATTCATTGGTGCATTGTTTAACGGTAGTAAAGATATATTGATATATTTTTTTATGGATGTTTTATGTGCTTAGTCTTTGATTATACAAATCAAGTCTGTATAAGTTATCTTTATCTATTTTACTATAGCTGACCTGAAAATACTTACTTAAAATTATTCAAAAGTGCTAAATATTGACCTAGCAAAAGCTTTATAGTTTCTTCCTGTTCATTTATCATATTATTTATGATGAAACAAAACAAAACAAACTTTTAGTCAATAATATTTATTGAATAGGGGATGAGGGATTCTCGTGTTCTTCCTGTTCATTTATCATATTAATTATATTTTTGTGATTCCTATATTCTAATTATCAGTATTATGACTAGAGCCAGTAATCAAATCATTTTTAGTAACATTGAAATGAAATGAAACAGACTAGGGAATGCTTCTTCTAAGATATTAGCAGAAACTTGTGATAAGTCAATGGATGTTTTTATTGAATCTAGAAAGCTTTTATGGTTGTAAAGTTAAAATTTTGTATCTCAAGTTAACACTTCTGTAACACTTCTGACATCCCATGAGGCTAGGATTTAAAGGGGCAGTAGCACGTTTTTTGATAATTATAAATTTTAAATATTTCACTTATAATTGTAAGTAAATGCTAAATGTATTATATTGACAGTGTCAACAATCTCATTACACAAGCCGATCACCCATAGAGGACAAAATATGAGGATTCACATAAAATCCATTGGCGGCCATTTTTTTGTGAACACCTTTAATTCATTTTTGTAAGAAAAAGGAATCGTATGGCTGAACTTTAAGTTATATATTCAAATTATAACTGCTTCATTTAGTTTAAATACATTGTCTTTCAACTGGAACCATTTATTTTCATTTTCATGACATCACCTTATATTCCCCCTAAAAACGTGCTACTGCCCCTTTAAGATCAAGATAAGAGATTATTAAACTTTTGGTTCGAGCAGACAGTATGCATGATCTCTTTATGTGCATTCCCTTTATGAAGTTTGAAGCTGAAATAGGGACACTTGACATTTATAAGAGCAATAGTTAAATCTACCAAGGCATTTTGCAAAATCCTTTTTTATTGCCCTTTTCTATTCATTTGAAGAGTCTGATAGTTGGTGCACCAAAATTCTAGTCTTAGATTTCAAATAGGGGACGTAATGTGAGGGCGAAGCTCACGGTTTTCTATTACTACTGTGTATATCATGTAAATGTTGAATTTTTACAACTACTTGGGAGCATGAAAACAGACAGACAGGGGATTTCTTGTTCTTGTTATTTGGAAGTGCACATGTTTTCCACAAAGAAATGAAAATGTTTTATATTCAAAAAAGTTTTACAAATTGTAAAAGTTTTGTTACAACAACTTCCAACTGAAATGTGATCATGGTCTCAAACGTTCTACTTGGGATTAAGTGTATATATTTATTTCTGTTGTATGTCCACAATACATTCTGCTTCTCATTGTAAATATTCATTGCAAAACATTAGATAAATTTGGTTAGCCTTCATATGTTTTTTCTCTAAAAGCAGGTGCTCAAAAATTTCTAAATTACTGTTTCATTTGTCTGAATTTTCTATTGTACAGAAAATAGTATGTACCAAATTGTCATTGTTATGTTGATCTTAAGATAATTTAGGAAATTTCCCAGTGCCGTTTTGTGTTTCAACAAATTCATTCCATTTTCAAAATAGCCCCATTGTGCCAATAATTTTAGCTAAGAAATTGTTTCCTTAATTTGTATCAATACAAGAAATTTTCTTTGCATGTTTGCATTTTTGCTGCCTTTCTAAATATGATCTTCAACATCAAAATTAATGTCCGGTCATGTTTATGCTACTTTTGCATTATTTATATAAAGATATGTACACGTAGTCTAAAATCATAACTTGACGACATCTTCTAACTTCAACATTACAATATTGCGTCTAACTTTTGTGAAAGCATGGTACGTGTCTTCAAGATTTTTTTCTGCCAATGTCATGTTTTTGCTTTTGTCTGTGTACATATGGAAAATATAAGACTTGCATTAAGAGACTGACAAAACTGTGATAAAAGATTTTTTAGTGGCTCACTTTGGCATCAGTCTCGGCAGAATTTCACAGACTCATATTCCCTGGGTAGGGTTCAGAGTAGTGATTTCGGGGCTACGTTAGCCAAATACAAGGACATTTCCTTTTGGATGGAGACGTTGAGATCTCCGCAAAAATCCAATGTAAATTTATTATACATAACACATGTTGAATTTGGCAAGATAGGAGTGTGAACGAATGATTTGAAAACTGTGAGAGAGGTTGATTCTGAAACAAATAATCTATTGTGAGAAAGTTGAACATTGAAAGAAAAGTGCTGTGAAATTCTGCATTGTATATAAATCCGTAACGGTGAATGGTGTATGAGTTCATTTGGTATATGCATTTGTCACGCGGAAATAAATCTTGAGTTGACCCCTCATTGAGTTTGTCTTTTTCTCAAGGTAACTGCGTGGTTTATCTATCGGCATATTACAATACAGAAACATGATACATATTAGTACACTCTTCTGAAAAGGATCCAATATATTGTACTCTTTAGTTAACAGTTTCCATTTAATATTTGTTCAATTACATTTTTGCTATGTCGGGGAAAAAAATACTTTCCAAATATCGACATGCACTTGTTTTAGCAGAAGGTACAGATACAGAGTAACAGAAACAGGACTTGTGAGATAAAAACGTTATTGAAACCACCTAAAACGGGAACACGCCTTATGAATGAATAAGTAGCTGGAAGAACCATTGCGAAATTTTTCTGGAGCAATTGACAAAGAATGAAAAATAACTAACTGATCTTCAAGATATACTACTCGAAAGAAGTTAAGGGCCAAACATGTTTTCTGTTCAAAATGTTTCTACGCATAGAATTTTTTTTTTTTTTCATAATTCTATAAAACTGTTTTCCCTCAGCCAAACACAATGTGGTGGCACCTTTCAAAGCTGGTTATGTCTCTAAACATTTCGTATGCATTTTCCATGAACAAATTAAGCACAAATTTCACTACGATTTTTTCATGGTCACTCAAAACAAAACGATTTCGTAGGAGAAATCTTTGTGTGGCTGTGGTGTAGTTCAACAGAAGTTTTCCACTCTTTAGATAAAAGCAAATCTCTGCAACATTCCTCTGTGTCCAACTCGCAGCCACGCAATGGTTCATCTGTGAAGATATCATGAAGAAATATAGGTTTGACCCTTAATTTCTTTCCAGTAGTATGTCTCCATACCTTCAACAAATCTCATAGAAAATGCAGAAAACCGAGATATATAGCTTTCATAATAGAAATGGCCATATTAATTGAAAAACAATTTTAGAATTCAATAAACATGGTGGTCCTTTGCTTCTTTTGCTCGGTATATATCTGACCTGTAAATCATTGAAATATTGAATTGTTTCTTGATTGAACTAAAATGAAGGTTACTCACTCTTTATGAAAGCTGCTTAATGAGGAAGAACTGGATCATCAATCTCTTGACTAGTATTCTGCTACATTTTAATTGTATCCTCAAATCCCTGATATCTATCGAGCCATATGCCTCTATGAAACTGTATGTGTATTTTCACACTAGCTCCTTTGTTTTGTTCGAGTATTCATTTTTGATACAAACTCATTTTGTCTGTGAGATGGACGTGCCGATTTGTTCATCAGACAAATCGGGTGATCATGATGAACACCCGGTATTGAAACAATAGTTTGATTTCCGAGTTCAAAGTTTGCCTTGCAAATTACATAAACTGACTAAAATTGCAATTAAAGGGGGTCTCCAACTTCTAATTTTTAACTTCCAGTCTTTTATTAGCGAGACCCTCTCCGACCCTCTCGGGGCCTCGCTAATAAAACACTGGAAGTTAAAAATCGGAGTTGGAGACCCCCTTTAACAAATCAAGACTTATACAAATTTTGCACTCCAAACACGGGTTCGAATCTGTGACCTCTTGATTTCAAACCAAGTGACTTATCCAGGAGACCACGGAGCCGGTTGAAAATACAGGATGTTTTTCATGAACACATGATTGAGTTTCACATTTTTTCTGAGAATAAAAATTACCGTGAATTATTCTTGATATATTAATAATATATATAAACAAAATTCATTGGTACCAAATATTTATATGCATATTGAATCAAATTTTAAAAAAATCTGTTTTCATATCGATCTATTGTGATTGCGTGTAAGGTCCCGTACGGGTTGCACGTGCAGTGTGTAAAATAGTAACCGACCTCGCCTCGGGTTCAAGTTAGATGAACCCTCGCGCACGTGATTCATGAACACCTCGGCGTTCATGGTTCACGTGCGCGAGGGTTTTATCTAACTTGAATACCTCGGTCTCAGTCGGTAACTATTACACATAGCATATGAAGTTAATTACATTTTCTTACAAATAGAAATGTATCCAGCTGACCAAAACAATTTACAGAAATTGTGTAGCATGTAAAGTTCATACAGCTAGTGGCAAATCTAATGTATCTAGATGACCAGAAATATTACAGTAATAATCCAATGCTTAAAGTGTTATGGAAGACACGATTAATTCTATGGAGAATAACTTCTTTATTTGACAGTAGTGACGTTTCGGTATAGATTCTTATATGCTTGAAAACGGTATAAGAATCTATACCGGAACGTCGCTACTGTCAAACAAAATTTTGTTCATCCATAGAACACAACTAATATTGTCTTCGTAATGCATGTACCATCAACTTCTAGAATGCCACTCAAACTGTTTAAAGTTTTATTTTCACTGGTCTAAAAGGCTTCAACAATACACTTTGAAATATTTACGTTCAAAAATATAGTTCCCCAAAACTGAAAAGTTGTATTGTATCCCAACCCCGTAAACATTTCAATATCTTAGTGGGCGTATTTTGGTTCTTGTCAGAGCAATGAATATCGTAAAAAGATCAAAATATGGATCAGTTATATCTGTTGTTATAGTTTTCGTTTTAAACACAATATTTGGTTACATATTGAAGTTCATAATAAAAATCAGAACAGGAGAAATGACTTTCTCACGATTCATGAAATAAGTTGCCCATCGAAAGAAAGATTTGATGATATTTTACGAGCGCTTCAGTATTAGTTGTAGCTGACACTTGATAAGTAAAACATTAAATAAAAACGTTTGAACATCTGTTAAAATGTAACATCCCTAAAAAAGTATCCGCTTTCAAAGGTCACCTTTAGTTTTCTTAATCTATTTATCAATATGCAAGTTGCCCATGAAGATAAACATGTTACTGTTATTCATTTAAAAGTATATAACATGATTCTCTGTAAATAGAAAATAAACTACGCCAAAGACCTGGCAATAATTCAACTTTAAAAAAATGAACGATTTTAATTAAAACATAATGAATGATTTGAGTTAGAAATAGAATCCAATTATCCATAGGAAATTAACATGAACCATTTAATGTTTGCGATAGAACATTGTGTAGATGTCAAATTCCGACATATATATTTGTTGTTTCGTAAATTTGAAATAATATGTATGAAAATATTTACAGTATCATTAGTAGAAGTGTAGAGTTGTCGGAAAAATATATAAACGGCAGAAGTAAAACCCCATAATTTAATAGTATTTTTCGATTAAAATTTCCTTTAAAAAAAACCCAGAAATATCCAAAATTATTCACACAGAAAAATAGCTTTTGAATTTGGAAATATCACAGAATGTGAGGACATTTGACATCATTATGAAAATGTCATATTTCAATTTAACCACACCCAATGAAATGCGGAAATGCAAGGGGAATCCTGTGACCTTTGACTTGTGCATAGTAAATGAGGATGACCTGTGGTAAATCCCATCGCTAGGATTATACAAACCATATCACGATGACATGTCCGCGATCGCCGCGTTTGGAAGGTAAGAAATTGATACACAAAACATAAGTACATATTGCATTCATTTAAACTGTTTTCACCCTTTGATATTTCAATACTTGCGCCAAATTGCACGCGCGCGGTCCCGCGGTGGCATGTGGAATGACAACATGGCGGACAAAGTTGTAAACAAACTTGTACAATTCAACTCTATGTGACAGCGTTACCAAATTTGTGATCGCTTTCTATGTGTCCTGAATAATCCAATACACCTTTTCAACACCGTAAATTAGCATTCAGCATACTGACATATATAACATTTTTAGCTAAACAATGTTTTTGACAATTAAAATGACACGTTTTTATAAAAAAAAGTTGGTCTTTTTTAGTTTGATTGTTTAACCTTATCGTTTTTTTCACAGATTCCATCTTACTATTGAGTTTGTTTGTACTCTGAATTTATGAAATAGTTAATTATGATAATGCCTTTTAAACTCAATGTCTATTATGCATAAATTTGCATAATTATTTTTACTTCTCTGTACTACAGAATTTTAAGTGAGATTTTTGTTGACATATTTGTAAACAACAAGGAATTGTTTATTGCTCTAAATCAATTCTACATCCCTTGAACAGAATGGGTCTTTTATTTTATTACAATTTAGATAAGCATTGTCCTAACTTCAAATCAATATGCAATATACATTTCATGCGTTGATTAACATGTAAATAATCCACTTCATCTTTCCTGTTAGGAATGTCACAGCTGTCTATATAACGTTTTGTATTTTTCATATGAACATTGCTTAATATCTTACTTTAGAAACTTCAGCAACTTGAATTATGGGTAATTTTAAAATAACAGTCGAAATCAATTTATTTCATTCTTTTATAGTATACTATATAATATAGTATATTTTATATTTACATACACAATATATATATATGTAAGAATATGTCTCAGATTACAACCTGTCGTTTATCAACCTTCTCCAAATTATCACTAGCTAACCATTTTACAGAAGACAAAATTCATAAACAGTCATAAACAATCAGCAAATTTGTGACATTTTCTTACTACAGTCAAGATTTGATATGTCAGACCAAGGAGAATCTACAGTTTCTAAATGTGGAGACAGACAGTGTTCACATATACAAAATAATAAAGGGTGCCGAGTTCAAAGTTAAAAATATACCCTTCTTTGTAAAAGAAAACATAAACTGTCATTCTAGAAATGTCGTTTAAGTAATAATGTGCAAAAGATGCAAAGAATTGTGCATGACAGAAAAACCATGAACTCATAGAAATTATCAAACAATTCAAGCCATTGCTTTATGCTAGAATACAATTTCCTTGACTTGCCTTTTGACATATCTACATCTATGAAGTCAGAAAGAGCATCACGTCATAATTAACTTGACAACTGACTATAACACTAATCTGAATTATTATTATTAGTCCCCTTTTAAAGAGTTTAATACTTTCCTGTTAAACTGTTTATACACAAAAGCATGACCAAGTTTCCATGAGGAGAGCTGTTTCATGAATGTCTATTGGGAGTGGAATGAACAGAACAGAACATAGTTTATTTCCTACATTTGGCCAATCCTGTCTCAAGGTACGAACGTTACGCTGACTCCACTTATCTGTACCCTGGGCTCAGAAGCTAAATTCGCCCGCGTGGTCCGACTTGGGATAAAGCCAATCAAATCATTTTCTCATTGAAATTTTATCGAGAAGGTGGCGAGAAAATGATTTGTTTGACTATATTCCAAGTTGGACCGCACGAGGGAATCTAGCTTCTGAACCCAGGGTACAGATTAGTGAAGTTAGCGTAACGTTCGTACCTTGAGACAGGATGTATGTGGCCATGAGATCAATAGTACAGTGGTCGTAATATTTATGATAATCACATATATGTAAGAGGTCTTAGAGCTTTAAAGAATTTCGGAATGATGTGCTGTTGACCTGTTTGTCTCATATAGGTGGAGCTGTAAGTAAAAGGTCGTATTTGAAAGGAAGGAAATCCCTTAATACTCATTAAAAGCTCATTTAGGAACTTGATAGCCGGTTTCAGTCTATTGGATTGATGACCATCTAAATTTCGTACCTCTATGGAGTAATAATAGGCCTTATGAGAATGTTATTGTCTATTCTGAATTCTATCATGGATCTCACCGCAGAGTATTAAGCAATTACTGTATGCAATTTGAATAATAATTCATGTGGGGGAAAATGTAAAAGATCAATATTATCAGATATTGTAATTTTAAGTTTATGTATTAAATTGAGGGACTCTCTTTTCTTCTTTTATATTTTTGTATCATAATGTAGGATGAAGAAATTTACTAAAGTAATCTCATAGTATTGGTACCACAGTTTTAAAATAATCATCACATTTGAAAAAGTCCCAATTCTTTTGAACAATTCAAAGTGTCTTCATTATTACAGTTCTGTGTATGTGAAAAAGATTTGATGATGTATCGTCAAACTTAAAAACCATTTTTCCAAACTATGTGGAATATGCTTCAAGAACTCAATAAAATTTTCCAAACAACATCTAAGAGTAGAAAGACAGATATTAGAAACAGAATTTTTTTTAGCATAGTTTTTATCTTATAGCTTAAATACATTGTTTGTAGGGGTGTAACCATAGATAAAACTTTTGACTTATCATGATAGTTGCCTTGACGATAAAACTTTATCGATTTTTAGAAAAGATAAATAGCAAGTCGAACTATCGATAGTATCAACATTTTAGTCAATTCAGTTTTTAGTTCAAATTAATAAGAAACATTTACACAAAAACACATCTTTTGACATTTGAAAAATATTGGAACACTTGAAACAGATCGCTGAAAGTAACAACCAGGATTTATAACCCTCTTGCTATCAGTTTACAAGTTAGGGTGCGTTTGAAATCATCACAAACAAAGCAGCAAACTCTGCCTTTCCTTTATTGATAAACTATAACAATAGCTATCGCAATAGTACCCAGCAATAGCCTATTGCTATTGCAATAACATCCTGCTACATCAGCGCATATGTCTCCGTGTTAGGCTACAACCTATCCCCTGATATCCTGGTATTCAGCCGTATCGCTGACGGGTGGTTACTCAGCGCTATTTATGGCCTGTCTGTTTTCAGTCAAACTATTTTGAACTCCATACACTGTTGTCTAGTGATGTCACTCGTGGAAATCTAAGAGAGCGTGATTTGGAGCTTAGCGGGAGCCTGCAATGAGAATCAGATTTATTATCTAATAGCACTCCCATTGGTTAATTTGAATCACGGGGTGAGCACGCGAAACAAAGCCAAGAAACCAGTTTGCCGCTATCGCTGAAAGGGCATCATTTGATTGGCTTGCTATATATAGCGATACTGCAGAATACCCTAGCAGGATATCAGGGGATAGGTTGTAGCCTAACGCGGAGACATATACGCTGATGTAGAAGGATGTTGCAATAATTAATACTCTCAATAGACTATCACTATTGCAATAGTCCGTTTTGGGTCCATAGTCACCCCTATAATTGTTTGATACATATGCCCGATTTCCTTGATGTTTATATATATATATATATAGCATTAGGATGAAGTGTGCCAAACTTACGAACTCTATCCTAGTTTTATAGTTTTATTTAATTTCCTTGTTTATTTCCTGTAAATAAACACCATGCAGTTATGAAGTGTCCCAGTTTTTGTTGAGTAGAGAATTCCATAGATCTATGCAGAGACATGTTAGATATGACACAAGTCTTTTCCGCATGACTGAATTTATTATGGCTATTTTAATTTCATGCGAAGTATAAGCCCCCTGGTCTTTCACTCTTGTGTGACCTTGGAATATTTCTCACAGAATGTGTAAAGTGCTGGATTATTAATTAAGTAAGTTATGAATTAAAGAGCCACTCCATGATTTTCATCAAATATTCTCACAATGGCATAATTCATTATATAAATTCAAATTAGTCCAAATATTTGTTCCCAAAATTGAAAAAAGATAATAAAAACTAATTTCAATGAAATCTTAGAATAGTCATATAAAATCTTAGAAGCCAAATGCACACATCCAATTCACATGAACACTGTTTAAATTTAAAAAGCTATGTTTGCCTGATTGACAATGTCTGGTTTTCGATCATACCCATGACTCAAAGCCATCCTATTGTCATTTTACGATGCCAATAATCTTTAAAAACATAATTTCAAAAACAGTCAATACTTTTCAATCAGATGACCTTATTGGTAAAGTTTGGCATATATGAACCCTGACAATTCACAGAGTGGCTCTTTAGTGTAAAACTTTTTATGAATTTCAATGAAAGAAACTATTAATCTTATCATTGCATATCTTATTTCAATACCTTTTGTTTACCTAAGAGTTAAAACTAAAAGTGTGCTCTTCTCTCTGTAAATGTTAAAAAAAAGGGATGTCATGATATCCCCAAAAAAGAAGAATTACTTTTATGTTTGAATCTTGTCATCTTATCTCTATGTTTTCCAGTTTTTCAAGAAATCTTTCAACAAGGTCAAATTAAGGAAGTTTATGTTTATAATTTTTTAGATTGTTTGATGCAATGTTTAGAAATTGAAGAGTAATTTGTTTTTGTTTGTCATCATTTGAGTAGCTCCTTCAGCATTTGTTCAGAAGCGGAAATGTTAAACACTTAATCTACTTGACTTTCCAGATGCTTGGATTACTAAACAGCTAAACCACTTACTCAGTTTGGAAGACTGGAGATTCAAGAAAGTTTAGTTTCTGTAGCATTACCGGTAATTGCAATTACTATATAATTTACATCAGATTTAGTGATTAAGTAAGTAATTTATTAATTATGTAAAAGAATGTTTGCCGTTTTACTTTTGTGCAAATATAATGATGCAAATATATTTATTGATAGTTTCATATCTAAGATATGAAAAGGTCAGACAATATTTATAAGAGAAACATGAAAATGCTTTTGAATATTTGCGTAAAACTTATATATTCATACTCTCAGTTGTAATGATTAAAACTTAATGGTCATTCAACTCATAAAATTACAGAAATTTAATTCATGCTCGTACTTGGTGTCTCATCTCAACTAGTTGTCTGCCAAATCATGGTTAAAACATGGGCTTACTCGGTGTCCTAGGCAGCCCACGGCAAGTGGAGGGTTAAAGAAGATTTATGAATGAAGATGATAACAACATTGTGTGAATAGCTCACATTTTCTACAGTGTCTGTTCCTTGTGAAGTGAATGATAACAATGTTTACACTGATAACATACCAGTGGTCAAGATAGATAACTGCCATGTTGACACCTGCCATGAGATAAATAATGTCAATATTGACCTACTTAGACCACTGGTCAGCTTAAATTGACCAATACACTGTAAAGGTATGCAGTGATACTATGAATAGGAGCTGCTATTGTGCTACGACTCAGCACTGAAATACAATATGCTTAATTAAGGGCTCTTGTGGTAACCCTCTACACAAAACCTTTAGTAAGGGGTGTTTTAAAGGGGCAGTAGCACATTTTTAAAAAAATTTATATTTTCAATTTTTGACTGATAATTGTACATTAATGCTTAATGTATTATTTTGACAGTGTCAAACATTTTATTACACAAACCAATCATCCAAATAATAAAGATTCATTGCAGCCATTTTTGTGTGAACTACCGGTACTTTAATTCATTTTGTGTAAGAAAAGGGAATTGCATGACTGAACTTGACATTAGATAATTGATTTATTACTGCTTCATTTAGTTTAAATACATTGTATTTCAATTGGAACCAATTTCTTTCATTTTCTCGACATCACCTTATATTCCGACTAAAAAATTAAAATGTGCTACTAAATTCCCCTTTAAACAATGTGTTCCAACTGTTTTCAAACTTTCTGAATGATATATAGTCAGAATGCATGTAAGATCTGAGACCTATCAGGAACTTTTGATTACATTCTTAAGGAAAAGGATATAACATCACTTGTTTGATTTTCTCATATGAAATAATGATAATATTCATCTACCCTGTAGTTTGAGATCAGTGGTGGTATTACTTATAATACGTCGTAGGCCAAGTTAAATTTGAATGGTTTGTCAGATTTTAATGAAAAAAAAAATAAAATTGTTTTTTTATCAATCAATCATTCAAATATTTTCAATAAATAACCATCTGCAAACTGGATAATATGTTTCGATAAGGATTGAGAGTTTATTCTTTGAAATTATGCCTCATCTATGAGGTATAGGAGTGTGGTGATTTGAAGTTAAAGATATTCTGTGACCCTCACATTTTCTACTGTTGATCAAATACTAGTACACAACAGACTTGCTGTTTTGAAAGAATAAAAAATCTTGAATAATTTATTTGTTAGTCTTACATAATCTTTTAGACTAGAACTTGTTGGATGAGCCATATTTTATAAACTAAATTTATGACCTTTCGCTTGGTGGAAGGTCAGCTGACCTAAATTGATCTTTCTGAAATTGTTATTTGGAGGAACTAACTCAATTGACAAGATACAAATATGAATTATTTATTCTGAATCTGCTGATTGCTGCTTGTATTTTCAGATTCGATCGGAAGCTAAAACAGTAATATTAGATTGACGATTTAAACAAGATATGGTTTTATTTAAGAGAAGGGTGTATTTATTTTCATCAAATTGCTATGATTATCCTCAATTTAGGTCAAATCAAGGGCAAAACTAATGATTTAGGATTAGGTTTATTTTTTATTCATATTTTGAAGAATTTACTTTATTATCTCCTTTCAATTGAATCAAAATTAACTTAAGAAGATTTTTATTTATTGGCGACTGCTCTATGTTCTCAAATGAATTGTTCTACTTCTGAGCAAATGAGGCCATATCATTGATTTCACATAAGTAAAATAAATTTCCTGATAATGTAATTGGTGATTCATCTACTGATTCTAAGGGGAAGTTACTCCAATTTAATGGTGTCCTTGTAGACCAGTATTGAACGTAAGTGAATTGCTTCCCTTGGCTTATTGATCCAGTATTAGCATAAATCAGTCTTCAGCCGGCGGAGCCCGTAAACATTGTTTTGATCGTCAACTGGTGATATTGTCTCAATTTTATGAAATTGTCTCCTAGTGCTGTCCCCAGTGAACGTTGGGTTATTGATCAGTGAGGACATCGCTTGACTCCCCGTGTGGAGGCATCCGGAAGGACATGTGATGTAGATGGAACTGGGAGGCATGAATTAGTCATTGGGCTTGAGACAGACTCGTGGGATGCTTCCAGGAATACTCCGCTAACTGTTGAATGGGAAACCTATCGGATATTTGCTGGATACCATGTTTCCAACTCTTTTGAAATGTTCTTATGATTTTTGATACTACTTTGACTTGAAATTGATGACAGTTGTGAAAAGCAGACGTCAAAATGTGCTGATGACTGTACTGAAAGAACACTTTGTTTTCATTGGATCTTGTAAGAATAATAATCTAAACTCACAGTGAAAGGCCAAAAATGAAAGACTCTTTCCAATTTTGACACCTGTTACGAATTGTTGACCTGAAGCAGACGCCAACAATTGAAGGGAGCAGACGTGAGGATAACTGGTAATAGCATTGGAATTACACACCATCACAAGAATCAATGAGTTCGCCGGAGTGTGGAGACCTTAGCTAGCAGTGCATTGTGCCAACCACTTGATGAATGGGTAGTTTAAAGTACGGGATTTCTGTCAGGTGAATATCTTGTACGTGAAAGGTAGTCATCAGGTATCAATATGCTCGGAGAGAGGGTAGGCGATGGAGCCACTTACGTTGTAATGTATATCTGTCAGCACTAAGATGTGACTAATGGATGGGTAGGCAGTTTATAATAGAGAGATGAAAAGTCGTCTGCTTCATCCAGTTTGATGCGAGATAATTACATGGATGTCAGTCGGGAGGTATTAGGTAGAGAGTACGGAGGGAAGGCCTCCAGCGCCTTGATGAACGATAAAGACGTGTGAATGTCAGCCTATGTTGTGTACAGGGCTAAGGTCATAGGACACAGTGTATAGGTAGAATGGATGTCAGGTGTAGGTATATACCGGTAGATGAGTAGATGCTTTCTTTCTTGTTATCTCTACCTGAAATGTTGTGGATTCTACTATCCAGGGGACACATACAAATTCCTTTTTGCTTAAAAATTATTCATAGGAGTTCAACCTCAGAGGGTTAGGCTCAAAGGACAGTTTGTGTTGAATGAAGGCACAAATGATGCCAGGTGTAGATATATATACAAATGATCATTCTGTCAATGACTGTATTGTTAACTTAATAACTTTCTACCTATAAAGATTGGTAGATGCTGCTTTCACTTATTGTATTGTTAACTTAAAGAGACACAGAGTATGTTGATAGGATCACATATGTCAAATTTTGAAATCGATGTTATTACATCGGGAACCACTAACTGTTACTGAAAATAACAAGTTAAAGGTCAATAAGTACATTAGAGCGAAAATACGGCCATTCAAAGTCGGGATTTTGATCGAAAAACCGGACAATGTGGCTCGAGTGGCGCTCGCAAATTTGCCAAACGTAATTTTGAAACCTTTTCTTAAGCTGACAGGAAGATATATTCAATTCGATAGTGTTTATTTGGTATTGTAACTACATGTAATAGGTAGATTAATTGGATGCATAATTTTGGATATTAAACGTATTTGAGATGTTTTCTTGATTTTTCCACAAAATCAAGCATTTTAGAGATATTATGCATAAATGGATATATTTGCAAGTCCAGTGATGAGATATGAACTTCAATCAGCATATTAGATATTTTGTAGCTTATCAAAACCAAATAAAATTTTAAGAGAGATACTCTGTGTCACTTTAACTTCCTACCTCTGTTACAACAGATATCTGATTCTTGTTACGGTTTTAAGTTGTAAGACCCTTGTTCACCTTTTAGGGTTCTAGATTGTTATGAATATAATCCTTCAAAGAACAAATAACTCCTTTTCATTTCTCATTCATAATTGTTTTCTTAAATCAAATCTTAATAATGTGTAATTCAACTAAAGAAATTATATTCATTGTTGATTCAGCAATAGATACAATGGTTAAAATTGGTAACTTCCACCTCAGTTGACATGCACTTGATGCTATTACAGGGTGGATTGTATTGTAGACGACACACAAACACCTTTTTTCCTCAAAATCATTCAGAGGGTGCCTGTTAAGATATTCCTATTGAGGGGACATTATTTGATTTTGTCATCCTTGATATTGGGAGGCATGATTTCCTCTTTACAAGATTGGGTCATGGGTCAATAGTCAGATCAACATCACATTTCTGCATTCCTTGTTTTCAAAAGGGTGGGGAGGTTTTACATACTTTAAAAAAAGTTACATGACTACCTATAAGGCTGCCTAAAAAAGGAAGCTATAATGAATTAACTTCCTGGTAGATGGACTCAAGTCTAAATATCAATGGTAAATTTGATATTTTTTATTAGTTGAAAATTTATTTTTAGAGTAAGCCAACGCCACATATACATATCGTAAAACAATTTTGAGAAGCAAAGTCCTTGCTTGTTTTGTAATGTTTATGAAGGTATTATGATATAAAGTTTCAGATGACAGATGATGGAATTATTTGCCATTGGCACATATGGCAATTTAGAAAAAAGGCCATTACATGGCCAACTAATGATGTTTTCATGTGGTAGAAACGGAAGAATATTATCACTTCTAATGTTTACAATAAATTGAATGTCTGGTGTCTAAAGTCTAATTTCGATCCAATGCATTGAAGCTTAGTTTTCCATAGTGAAACAGATCTAGGATGAGGTTTGAAGTGTGTTAATTTGGCTGTACATTGTGATAATGTGACTGGTATGGTCATTACTTGTGCGTTGTGGTGACCTAATCTGTATCCAGGAAATGGGAACCGCTCAGTAATACTCTGTCCCTGTCTAATGAGAATATAAGTATAAGAGTTTTTGTGAAGGTTATGGTTATTTCTGTAAGGTATTGATTCTTTAAATAGCATGTAGGCATAGATGTACAACTTCAAGATCTTACATTTTATCTGTAAATCCTATATTCATTTCTGTAGGTATTGATTCTTGCAATAGAATGTAGGCATATATATGTAAAACTACAAGGTCTTTTAACATTGAATCTGTAAATCCTATATTTATTCTGTGAGCGATTGATTCTTAAAATAGCATGTAGGTAAAGATGAACAACTACAAGATCTTTTAACATGTTATCTGTAAATCCTATATTCATTTCTGTAGGTATTGATTCTTAAATAGAATGTAGGCATATATCTATTACTACAAGTTCTTTTAACATTTAATCTGTAAATCCTATATTTATTCTGTGAGCTATTGATTCTTGAAATAGAATGTAGGCATTATGTGTGATAGGAAGACTATCATTTCTTAGAAAATTTGAAATCACCAAATTTGTTATCAAAATTCAAATTTCTTATATGGCATGCTGGTTGCAGAAATTCCTCCTGTATTTGTATGATAATTTTGTTAAATGTTGAATTATTGATCCTGACCTTTGGTTTTATATTTACCTATATCTTCTCTCGTTTCATAAAAATTTTAATTTCAAGGAATCTGTTTCAGCTTGTATGTTGATTACTTGGAGTGAGTGAAGATTAAAAATGTTTCTTCCTGTTCAATAGTGATGTAATGATAAAGCGATTCAGTATCGTATCACAATATATTGGTCAACGATATATCGTATCGTTTTTGGAGGATGCATATTGTTATACATAACATAATAATGAATTCTTAAAGGGGGTCTGCAACCCGAATTTTTAACTTCCAGTGTTTTATTAGCAGGGCCTCGAAAGAGTCTATATGCTTGGATGGGAAGAAATCGTTTGGTTACAAACTGCTTACACAGCTGACAGCCAGTACCAAGTTTGTGTCATGTGACCCCCCTTACCCGTCTGGACGCTCTCATTAACAATAGTCAATTACGTTTCATAAGCTAGGTTGTTGATTCCCTTTAATGTAGATGCTGAAAATGAGATAAGAATTGAAAAGATATTTTTTTATGGACACAGGAACCTCCCTTAATACTTTCTTCATATTACAATTACATCAAACCAAGTAAAGTTAAATTCTTGCACAAAATTAATTGATCCAAATATTCTGCGAAAAGATCATTGTGTAAGCGATTAATGTGTGTTGGGATACATATCGTATCACGCTCCAATATAGGGTTACGTATCGTATTGTGACCCTCCTGTATCGTTACATCTCTACAAGCATTCATCAAAACTTGTTTATGGCGTAGGAGTTATTGTCAATAGTAGGAAATTGATTCTTAATTCTAAATGTTAAATTTGCAATAAACTATGTTTTCTAAGGAAAGTTGACATGTTGACATTTTGCCAGCTACTTTTGAACTTTCAGATTGAATATATAGGTCAGTAGTTGTTTTACTATCATCAGGAAGTAGAACAGACATTTGAGAATGTAAGATGAAGCCTTTGTATAAATCAAAAGTGATGTCATTATCAAAATTTAAAAACTGACAGATGATATTTTATTCCTTTGAGAACACTAGCACTGAAAATCAAGGATCGTTATTTCATCTTTATGAAAATGATACTAATTTATAGCAACTAATGCGGCTAAATTTTATAACATCTTTTGTGAAGTAGTTCCCATGCATCATTCTAGAATGGGTTATCCATGTCCTTCAAGAAACCAAAAACAAATATCTTTCTTTATAGGCCTTACTATACACCAGAAGCTCTATAGATATAACTCATACATCAAAGTGGATCAAGTTCTACACACAGGTAATGTTTCATCTCTCTAGATAGTGCCGATGTGTTTGTTGAGGGAAGATATTATACTTTACTCATCTAGGTCTGGTAAAGAGTTTCTAAAAGAATGGGTTTTATCAGGGTATTCTTTTGTGAATTCCCTTGACATATGGTAGTTGAAGTTACAGCTTGGAAATTTTGTCCTTAGACCTTAAAAGTTTTTAACTTCAATATTTCCATTGATTTTAACAGTTTGATGATCATGTAGCAATAACTTTAAAATAGTAGATCATGCAGTTCCCCAGATAAGCTGCGTATCTGCGTATTTTACACAATTAAATCATTAAAAACCCAATTAGTTTAAATGCTTGGAGTACAGATATGCAGACATTTTCTTTACAATCAAAAAGCTTGTGTACTGTACGCAGATATTTGTAAACACTAGCATTGTCAGAAATGGATATCATAACTCTTCAAAATATCAATATCCAGTGCTTTAAGCATGTTCATTAGTATTATTACATTTTAAAGATAATGTTTATGTGCAGTGAAATACCCATTTATGTTAAATCTTGAGAGAACAATCTCATTTGTCAATATCCAATTGTCTGAAATTAGGGGAGTACAATTTTACTGATGTACACTAACAAAATCGACGATACTCAATTGTTACCAAAACAGGGAGTAAATACCCAATAGGTTCAAAAATTATCTTGAGTACTGGTAGATTATGAAAATTCTTTGCTAGGACAAGGTAGGGGTAAGACGTTACAGGTAGAAGTAACAGAGACTACCCCTCAAACTGTTTAGCTACTGGAAGCAATCGTACTCTGAACGTCAAGTGGGTTGAGTGTTTGTACTTATTATCTAAGGTCAAGTGGTCACTGAGCTAGACTCTCACCAGATCTTTAATATTTCTTAATGACGTGTAAGTAAATTGATTTGTTGAAGATTTCTATGTTCATTGAAAGCTTTAATAAATGAGTAAAATAAAAAGAAATTAAAAAATTCCAAATTGTTTATAAAGAACATCAATTTGGGTGTTTTTAAGCGCTGAATAATCTTCTATCATTGTTAAGAGTGAATTTGTATAAGAAATGCTGATGGAAATATTTTTTTGAATTCAGCAATTTTTGGGGAATATTTAAATTGGGTTTCTTTGTGTGCACATTGATATGAAAGTTATATAGAAATTTCAAATTGTCACCCAAATTTCCATCCCCTTAGCTTTGTCAATTGCAATAAAGACATCAACATTATGTGTACATGTATGTTAATTCTGTGCATACCCAAAGATCCAAGAGTTTTAGCGCCAAGATTGTGCTCAGTGCCACATATTTTCATTGGCTTATTAATATCTTGCCACTAAGAGAGCTTTATGCACCTTGCCAAAGACATGATTGAGTGATCCTATTTCATACCACAAGAGCAACAGAGTAATGTATTAGGTGTTGAAGTATTTTGGTGAGATACTAGCCATGTCTTCCCATTGTGTCACTCTTCTGTTTCGTATCATTAATCTGTTGGCTGTATAATGCAGGGATCACTTTGGACAGGGTTTTTGGGATATTTACCCATTGATGTATCAAGATATCCCATTATCAATACTAATATGGGGAGAAAGTCTCATTGCAAAAATCAAAACTATTATTTTTCTTCTCGAACATCCCATTGCTTTCTTTGAAAATCCAATTATATTAGGCCGAGGGAAGATTTCTCTCCCTGTCATAAACCAGGGTGATCCCTGATAATGACTGTTGGAATAACATCCATGCTGCAATTTCTCTTTATGTAATTTACAGATTATTTAGAAAATGAATTATATCTTAATTTTGAGAGAACATACATCAACATGTTAGTTATACCAGAAATGCAAGCATTTCTATGAAAAGAGATGAATTAAAATTATTTCATCAAAATTTTGTTTTTGAATATGGTTTATCAAATGGTGAACATTATAAAACTATCAAAAGGTGAAATTAAAAATGGTGGATGAATATGAAAACTAAAAAATATTCCATGGTACTTGCGTTGGTATAATTGTTATGACTGTTTCTAAGTAAGGCATCTTTAGATCGTATCCAAACATATATTGATAGAGGATTGATAGACTGACATTTAGTCTATGAAATATTCACAATAATTTCTATACCTTCATTTATATTATGCTATTTCATCAGGCTTTTCTTTGTATTCAGTCAATCTAGACTTGCAGATTTAAGACCTAGACTGTATAAAGGTTCCTATATGATACACAGTAATAAGACAGAACTACCGGATTGCACAAACTTAGCTTTGGGGTAATTAAAAAATTATTATAGATTCTTGTGAGGAATTAAAATGGAATTTATCACTTTAAAATATTAATTTTAACTTTCATTTAAGAGAAGTATTCATTAGCATTTCAGGGCCCTACAAACATGCTTTGATAAATGAAATGATCATATGAATTCTAATTCAATGGAGTATAAAATATGCTAGGAATTTACCTTCCTTATGCATGTTCACTCATAACTTCAATAATAACTTACTGATAAACCTGGGATATGTATAAAACATTAACACATAATAAACAATCTGTCCGTCTGTCTGTCATAACCGTTTGAATAGTTCAGTGTCACACATTATAATCATTGACACGGAATAATCCCCCTAATGAAGATAAGTTATTCTTGGACCTGAGAGTCCGCGGTCTTAGTCAAGACTTTCACACTTGTCTAGACAAAGACTGTGTGAAAGCCTAGATTAATTCTTATGCTATAAATACACTATGTAAATGTCAGGTTTGGAGTAGGTAATAAGCTCCGGGTATACATGCTAATGATAGCATACATGGCATATCGGCTAATGGATTGTTTTATCAGAAACTCTGATGTAATTTTCAAAATTTATAATGTTATGTGCAACGTTATCACAATTATCGTCCTTGTTGACAATTTGAACTTTGAAATATGGTGATATAATAACCTAGTCTCCTGGGAATAGGAAGTTAATGACATGCATGTAATTCCAGCGAGGGCAGTATTGTTTGACAAGTTGGCAAATCAAAAATGTGTTGCGCATGTTTGCCTTCAATTTAATGAAAACAAATGTATAACATCCTAATTCTAATTCACATTTCAGTTTCATTAGATAAGTTTTTCTGAGGGATTTTTTTATTTTCAATGTTGATAAGATTTATTGGTTAACAAAACGTGATATGACTTTTTGTGGGTTGGGCTATGTGAAAATATATGAGGAAAATGTTTATCATACTTACAAAATTAAGAGCCTGTGATAATGTAAATATGATTATAATAAAAGATTTACGAACATAGATAAGACAAGATGTTCAAAGAACTTCTAAAAGAAAATTTGTATTTATAACCAACACATGTTGAAATTTGATATCACAAGCTATCCTTAAGTACCATAGTAAATTGAACTGTCAACAAATGAATACATTTATTTCAGATAGACATCAAACTCCTATTGTCCAAAGTACATTATAAGCAAAGCTAAGGAACATGATATCTGTATGCTTTCATTTATTCCCTCACTGTGTAAATCTTTGCAATCCCTTGTTTGTTTATTTTAGGACCTTAAAACAAATATTTGTAATAAAAATGGCCTCTTTGTTGTTTGTCACAGCATTTCTTGGCTTTTACTTGCCTTTAATTCAGGAGTTGGCCATGGAGTCATTCTTATACCCAGACTGTAGTCAATATCATTTCAACATTTCCACAACCTCTTGAAAAGCAAGTCTAGATCTGTAGTGAACAATAGCCCATTCTCTGAGACTCCTTTCGTATTAAAAAAAGAAATCGTTTATGAGAAATGTTATTTTTCTGAGATTGAATATAAGACTGTCATGAGGTCAAAAAGATTTATCACTTTGATGAAAATTTCTGCTTAATTGCTGTATTTTATGTGTCTAAATTTTTCAGAGTTATTCTTTGCCCATTCTTCAATTAGATTCATACTCGGTTCCTTAAAAAGTAATAATTTTTGTCTAGTTTACCAGATATAAAGGAAAACAGCTTCTAGCTCTAAGAAATAAGATTTTCTTTGTTGTTTTTCCAAGGCTAGATTTGCTCTTCGATATGGGCGAAGGTGAATTTAAGGTTAAAATATTGTGAAGTACAATCTATGTTTTAGACTTGCTCCATGACTGTATTTATAATTGGAGCCTTTGATAAAGTCTAGGTTTTCATCAGCAACTCTAGATTAAAAGCAGACCGGTACATTCAATTGCAGGATTAAAAAATAAACAGAAAAGGGGTGCTTCATTGTTTTTGGCAAAAATATTTCATAGACTTGATACAGTCTATCTGTAGGTTAATTTTTCTCCATCACTCTGTTTAAAATTGGAGCCTTTGATAAAGTCTAGGTTCTCATTCAGCAATTCAGAAAATGGGTGCTCCATTATTTTTGGAAAATATTTCATAGACTTAATACAGTCTGTCTGAGGGTTAGACTGCAAAGTAAGCTAATGATCATTGTAGAATATAAGTCTATACAAGTCTCCAACAACACAGACATAAGCAAACAACCCGATGAAAGTATATAATATATCATCCTGGTGTAAACGAGAGGACGTCATTGTGTGTAGTGTGTCCTGCTGTAGATTAGAAATCCTGGGTGAGGGAAAGGTGAAAGGCTGGGCGACTAATTAGTTTTGATAAGGGATAGATTTTGCAGCGTTTATTAAATCCTTTGAAGGCTTTCATTGCAAATAGTTATGAATAATGAGAATATTGATTTTCTGCAGTTTACCATGAAAGAAACTAGATATTCGCCTGGAGGGTTTGTATGGGAATCTGCGAGTCTGAAGCTATGTGATATACTCCTGCATGTGGATCTGTTTATTAATATTTCATAAATCTAGGATATATTCTCCATTTACTTAATTAAATGTCTGTCTGTCTTGTTAAACCCTTTTCCAGATTCTTTTTGTTTTCAGGATAACATATCTTGAGAAAAAGCAAATATGATGAGATGGTTTGATACTATAATCAGCAGTAATGGTATAAGCAATGAACTAAGGAATGACAATCAAACAAACTTTTAACTCACAACTGACGTTTTTGAAACAAAAAATTTTGTGAAAAAACTACTTACATTTTTTTGGCAATATGTTTTTTAAACTGTATGATACACAACAGTATGAACTTTAGAATTGAGTAGATGCGCTGTCTATATTTGCTTTAGTTAGGTTGTTTGTGACATAATACTAACCATGCAATAACATTCATTAAAATTAAAATATTCAAATGACAAATATAAAAAAAGAGGTGTTTTCAATTGTTAAGTCAAAATTGATATCAAACTAAAAAATGTTGTATTTATTTTGGGC
Organism: Steromphala cineraria; assembly: GCA_916613615.1. Taxonomy (NCBI): domain Eukaryota; kingdom Metazoa; phylum Mollusca; class Gastropoda; order Trochida; family Trochidae; genus Steromphala; species Steromphala cineraria. Next base: position 22,468,151 of record OU744722.1, on the reverse strand, counting down.
TAAAAATATATGCATATACTGTTTTGTACTTACCAAAGCAGTTCTAAATCTCAGATTAGATTCTGATGTGATATGTTTAAGTTGTCATTTTGGGAATAGGGATTTCTCCAATGTCACATTAGGAAAACGTTTTTTGATAAAATGATCAATAAAAATGTATCTCTCTCTTGGTGCCACTTATATAAAGGATAAATTGCAGAATGTCTCAAGTAGAACTTTTTTACATAAAAATGTCTGTGGAGAATTTTTTAGTGATATTTTTCAAGAGTATTATTTGATATTTCCATAATTGAGAGTTTGTGTTTTGTTAATATTGTAGGGGCAATACTTAGTATGAAATTAGGAATTTGTGTGAGCTTTTATCTCTGAGTTTATTTTAGTGCAATCATTTAATAAAAACATAAATGAAAATAAAAAAGTTTTTTGAATATCAAATCAATATTTGATTATGGTTTATTTACATGTAAAAAATAAAAGAAATGTTGTGGTAAATTACATTAGTTATAATTTCAAATTTCCCTTAATTTCCAAGTCAGCCTGAGCATGTTGCAGCGTCTATGGATTAATGATTAAGACCTATTTCTTCTCCACATCTTGATCCAAGGGATCAAGAGATCTCTACAATTCAATAACAATGATGAAATGGATCGTTAGGTACCTCCATTAGTGAATTACTTTGTAGGAAGATGTTTCCAAGCTATTTGAAGTTCAAGTTAATGTCCTAAGAAGTCCTCTGGTAAGAAGTTAATGTCAAAGAAATTCCTCTAGTAAGAAAGTAGTTTCTTTTTGTCAAATTTTTCTGAATTTCATATTTGGCAGGAGTGTTGTCATTTGTCATCCCTTTGAAATAAGAGTTCGTTAGAAAGCATTGATATTGAGAAGTGAAGAAACGGTAAGCGCCAACGGTGTTCTGCCTTTGAGCCAAGTCAGTTTTGCATCATCAGCTTGGCTCTGTCATTGGTTATTATGGATGATGAGTGAACTCCACATCAATCAGAAGAATATTATCTGGACTGGATATAACTGAATGTAAAGGAAGTCTTTAGAATAGTGGTGCATTATTCTTCTGTAATCAGTCAGATAATATTTTCATGTTATGTTAGCTTTGTTCAGATGATTATGCATGACCTCAAATGAAAATGTCTTTGGTCAGGGATGATGAAAATGTTAAAGTTTAATATTTTAGTTAACCCTCAACCAGCTATTCAAATTGGATGATTTAAGGGTAATGCAGAGTTCATTAGAAAGCATTGATATTGAGACCTGAAGAAACGGTAAGCGCCAATGGTGTTCTGCCTTTGAGCCAAGTCAGTTTTGCATCATCAGCTTGGCTCTGTCATTGGTTATTATGGATGATGAGTGAACTCCACATCAATCAGAAGAATATTATCTGGACTGGATACAACTGAGAAAGCACAGGAAGTGGTTAGAATATCGGAGCTAAATTCTTCTGTAATCAGTCGAATAATATTTTCATGCTATGTTAGTTGTTCAGAATATTGTACTTGATCTCAAATGAAATTTTCTTTGCTTTTGGAAGATGATAATGTTAAAGTTTAATATTTTAGTTAACCCTCAACCAGCTATATATATTCAAATTGGATGATTTAAGGGTAATGCAGAGTTCATTAGAAAGCGTTGATATTGAGACCTAAAGAAACGGTAAGCGCCAATGGTGTTCTGCCTTTGAGTCAAGTCAGTTTTGCATTATCAGCTTGGCTCTGTCATTGTATATTAAGGATAATGAGTGAACTCCACATCAATCAGAAGAATATTGTCTGGACTGGATATAACTGAATGTACAGGAAGTCTTTAGAATAGTGGCGCATTATTCTTCTATAATCAGTCAGATAATATTTTCATGTTATGTTAGTTGCAAAGATAATTGTACTTGACCTCAAATGAAATTTTCTTTGCTTTGGGATGATGATAATGTTAAAGTTTAATATTTTAGTTAACTCTCAACCAACTATTCAAATTGGATGATTTAAGGGTAATGCAGAGTTCATTAGAAAGCGTTGATATTGAGACCTAAAGAAACGGTAAGCGCCAATGGTGTTCTGCCTTTGAGTCAAGTCAGTTTTGCATTATCAGCTTGGCTCTGTCATTGTATATTAAGGATAATGAGTGAACTCCACATCAATCAGAAGAATATTGTCTGGACTGGATATAACTGAGAAAGCACAGGAAGTGGTTAAAATAGTGGAGCAGTATTCTTCTGTCATCAATCAGATAATATTTTCATGCTATGTTAGTTGCAAAGATAATTGTACTTGACCTCAAATGTAATTTTCTTTGCTTTGGGATGATGATATTGTTAAAGTGTAATATTCAAGTTAACCTTCAACCAGCTATTCAAATTGGATGATTTAAGGGTAATGCAGAGTTCATTAGAAAGCATTGATATTGAGACGTGAAGAAACGGTAAGCGCCAATGGTGTTCTACCTTTAAGCCAAGTCAGTTTTGCATCATCAGCTTGGCTCTGTCATTGGTTATTAAGACTGGACTGGATATAACTGAATGTAAAGGAAGTCTTTAGAATAGTGGCGCATTATTCTTCTGTAATCAGTCAGATAATATTTTCATGCTATGTTAGCTTTGTTCAGATGACCTCAAATGAAATTGTCTTTGGTCAGGGATGATGATAATGTTAAAGTTTAATATTTTAGTTAACTCTCAACCAGCTATTCAAATTGGATGATTTAAGGGTAATGCAGCGATCATTAGAAAGCATTAATATTGAGACGTGAAGAAATGGTAAGCGCCAATGGTGTTCTGCCTGGAACTGTTTCCCAGTTGTGCTTCATCAGCTTGGTTCTGTCATTGGTTATTATGGATGATGAGTGAACTCCACATCAATCAGAAGAATATTGTCTGGACTGGATATAAATGAAGAAGTAAAGAGAGTGGTTGGAATCATGGACTGATAAAAGAGCAGCATTTTTTTGATAGAGTATTTTTACAATAAAGAGGAGTATGAAATTCGCAGTAGTTTCATGCTTTGTTGCAAGTGTTCATATGATTGTACGTATTTGATGTCAATCAGAAATACCATATTTCCTCTAATAAGCGCTGGGTCTCCAAACAGCGCCGGGCCTCTAATAAGTGCGGGGGGTCATTGGTAGTTCAGAAAATAAGCGCCAGACCTCTTATTAGCGCCGGGTCCTAACCATTAGATGAATGCTCCCTCAGTAAACATTTTACAGGTATTCATTGTAAAAGACGGTTAAAACAAACTTCACTTCTTTATGAAAGAAATAAGTGCCGGGTCTCCAATAAGCGCCGGACCTCTAATAAGCGCCGGGGGATAAAGGGGTGCTGAAAAGAAGCTCACAGGTGCTTATTAGAGGAAATTTGGTAAATATATTAATTTGTTGACAGTTCAATTTACGATGGTACTAATAGATAGCTTGTGATATCAAATTACAACATGTGTTGGTTAAAAATACAAATTTGCTTTTAGAAGTTCTTTGAACATCTTTTCTTATCTACGTTCATAAATCTTTTATTATGATCATATTTACATTATGACAGGCTCTTAATTTGGTAAGTATGATAAACATTTTCCTCATATATTTTCACAAAACCCAACCAACAAAAAGTCAGATCACGTTTTGTTAACCTATAAATCTTATTAGAAGCATTGAAATTTAACAAATCTCCAAGAAATACTTTTCTAATGAAATTGAAAAGTGACATTTGCATTGAAGTTTGTGAAGAACTACTGAAATTTCTCAGCAAATGTTTTATGCAGCCATTTGCTGAGAGGCTTATTTGGCTGATTGTCCCCCGCCGCAACGTGGAATGGGGGACATTGTATTCAGGGGCGGACGTCCGGATCCTTGTTAACACGATATCTCAAGAACCGTTGCACCCAATGTCTTCAAATTTGGTCACAGCCTCACTTTGGAGATTATGCAGACACCAGTCACTTCGAGTGACCTTGACATTGATTTTAAAGGTCACTGCGGCCACTTTTGTAACTCTTGTTTACAAGTTTTTTTGCTATTATGTATGCTATAAAGAATATATTTTTGTATTGCGTATACAATTAACTATGACAACACTTGTGCTTGCACAATATCATTTAGACTTCTTGCACAAACATTGACAGAGGTTCAACAACACCAAATTCAATTAAGTCTTCAAATCGTATATACTAGCCTAAAAACTGCCTTGAGCTGAAAACTTCGGATTCCCTTGTGGTTAGAACTGTTATTTGTCAGAAACTGATGAAAGTGTAATCCCTCATACACTTAGAACAGTAGATCAATACCTCACTTATACTTATATATATATGGTATGGTAGATGGATCAAAATGGCTGGTTCCTTGGGAGAAATTAATTTTAGCAGTTATCTTCGATATACAGTAGAACTCGGATATAACAAACTCCAAGGGACCAAAGAATTTAGTTCGCTATATCCGGTGTTCGCTATACACATATAATTTTAATGATATTTTATAGGGACGGGACTTGAAAATTTGTTCACTATATCCGATTGTTCGCTATATCCGTGTTCCACTGTATTTATGTGAGTTACGATACATTTCTGAATCAGTAGTTTTCTCTGATATGAAATAGACTAGAAATACAAGACAGAAATGTAAGGTTATACTGATAAATCAAGATTTATCTCATTCCATAGCTGTGTTCAATCTGAGACATATTTTCAATATAAACCTTTGTTGTTTGATATTTAAGTGTCAGGTTTTGGGTTTTATATTAGTTATAGTCTCTTTATTTGATATTTCTTGATCTAGCAGTTTCATGATTCCTGTAGTCTAGACTAACAAAATGAGAACTCTGACTTAGTTTGAAACTCTTATTTAATACACAGTAATTGGGCAGGACTAGATTATGTGTTGCTGCCATATAATGTGATTGAGTTAGATGATCACAGAAAATCAAAACTTAATCTAGATAAAAAGGAAGGCTATGAATATGAAGAAACAAATGTATATGTAATGTACTATAGTTCTGAGACCAAATAAATATTGATTGATTAATGGAGCAGGACGAAGTTACATGTTTCTACCAAAAGAGATCATGATTGAGTTTGTTAAGCACAGAAAGTCTAACCGCTTTTCACCAACATCAACTGTTTGAAGTATGTTGCATATTCATCAAGAAATAATCATCATGATGTAAGTCTTCCTTGATTAAGATAGACCTGATGACATGCCAGCAGAATAAATCTGAAGAAGTGTTCCTTTGAGAGATAGTGGTCCTCTTTATACTCAAGAACTGTGCCTCTGTAAGTCAAAACTATGGTAATGAAGCTATGAAGGCAAATGGCTTGGTCCAGATAAGTAGGATGACTATCTATTAGCATCATTGCCTTTCACAAGATGAGAGTAAATGCATCTGGAGTCTTGGGCTCTTCTGTCCAATTTATCTGGCAATTAACTCTGTCTTAATTGGATGTCTTAGGTCAGTCAGAAAAAGTCTGGATCAGATTGCAACTGGTCATGTGACCATCTTGTCCGGGCATTCTGATTGGCTGTATGGCAGAGTAGTTCTGCACTGAAGATTGAAAGGAGTTCTAATTGGCTGAGACAATTTGATTGACAGCTAATGAAGCAATGAACAAGAATAATTAGGTATATAGCCCAGGGGTCATTTTGACCCAGTTCCACGAGCAATCTTGATGTAGAACTCAAGGTGTCTATCAGGAAGTTAATTGTCCTGTAATGGCTGCATGTTTTGGTGAAGACTCCAATACAGAGTTGTCTCAAGGATTGTGCCTATCAGAGATAAGGTGCTCCATGATATATGGCATTGTAAAGTGTTCGGTTCATTTAACTTGAATTGGAGATAAAGTGCCATAAAGTTTATGCCCTTTTATAAGCACCTAAACTTTGAACATAGGAAATATTGAATATGGTTACATAGATTCAAGATTACTTTGAGTAAAAGATTACACTGTCTTGAAACATCACTTCATCTACCCTGATTTCTTGTTTTGAAATTGTATATCGATCTTCTCAATTGTCTAAATATTTCAATTATTAAGGTACCATCTTTAGCTTTGTGTGTAATAAAAGATATGAAAAGTGTTAATAAATGATATATGACTTTTATGACATATTTAAGTCAGCAGAAAAGAATTTTCATATAATTGTTAATAGTACTGTACCTCCATTCAGGGAATGATCGTGAACCAGGAGAGAAAACACTTTAAATAAATTGCTTCTTTGTTTCAAAATTTATCTGAGAAGATATATTTTGAACTTCTTAATGACTAATAGATTATCTTAATTGATAAAACAGAGTTGAACCATGGTTATAAACTGGTAGATGAAATTTACAACTATAACAGATGCATTGCTGCTGTTTGCTTACATTTCAATCCATGAACCAAGGGAGTATTACAGATATCATATGCTTCAGGAAAGATTTTCCTTATCATTACGTCAGCAAGACATATCTTGCATACAGTCAATGACCATGAACCAAGGGAGATCACTCCTTTAATAAATCACTACTGACACAAGCCATTGAAGCATTTATCAGATGCATATATTATGTTGTTTGCTTACACTTCTATCCATAGATGACATTGAACATAGGGTTTATTTCAGGTATACAAAATATTTACATGTTTTAGATTGGAGTCTTCGCAAGATACATAGATCTCTATTCACTTAATGAGCATGAGCAAAGGTTTTTTTACAGAAATGTTCTCCAGCAGAAATATTTTCCGTTTTACAGATTGGAGTCTTTGCAAAATACATCTTTATTCACTAAATGATCATGAGCCAAGGGTTTATTACAGACATCTTATTTGGCAGAAAATATTTTCCTTGTTGTGGATTTGAGTCTTCGCAAAATACATCTCTATTCACTAAATGATCATGAGCCAAGGGTTTATTACAGATATCTTATTCAGCAGAAAATATTTTCCTTGTTATAGATTTGAGTCTTTGCAAAATACATCTCTATTCACTAAATGACCATGAACCAAGGGAGATCACTCTTGTAATAAATCACTACTGACACTGCCCATTGAAGCATTTATCTGAAGAGTCCCTATGCAACTAGATGGATAGTCGAGTGGGTCTGTTACAGCCTCTATTGCATTAAGACCTCATGTCTGAGATCCTGACTCTTACTTCAATACCCAAGAGAAACTGTTGGAGAATCCAGACTACTTTAAGATCAATTCTCATCCTTTAAACACCTCCAGCTTAGAGCAATATCCCTGTAAAAGTACATTTAAGAAAGAATTGTTTAAATTGTTACAGGAATCTTTTCTTGGTTTCTTACTGACTTTTATATCTACTGGTTTATCAACTTATTGGGATATACACATTTAAGTACTAACAGCTTTCAATGTCTTTCAAATTGATTTCTTTTGTTTTGAAGTGTAAGTACGGTAAGTGACCTAGGTTTTTGCTCAATCTTACTGTTACAGATAAGCTTTCAGGATTACACAAATCATTCAAAATCTTGAAGAACATGTAGAATATATCTTTTCTTAATTTGTGAGCAAGCATTCAATCCTTTACACAAATTGCGATAACCAAGCAGTTACTACTATACAAGGTTTCCCAAATGGACAGCACCTGAACCAAAATATTAAACATAAATTTTCAAAATCTTTTAATCATTGTCCAATTCTTATGTTGAACACTCAAATAGATACACATTTATGAGGGTATATCAATATGATGTGACAAATAGATGAAAATGCAAGATATATTTTTTCAAAATATTTTTAATCAGTGTCCATCCTTATTGACGTGGACCACTTAAGTAGATACGCATATATGAGATTAAAATTATCATGTGACAATTGGACAAACAAGTTTCCTAAATCTTTTAATCAGTGTTCAATCTATATTCATCATAAACATCTCATTTAATGGGGAAGGCTTTTAAAGATAAATGTGTCATATCGACACTTCAGAGAAAATGTTAAAAGTATGTTTCTTTAAGGTTTGGTGATGATATCTGATCCTTAACACATACCAAAGGTTTGCAATGGGTTTGCCCGGGTGATTATTCAGTTTCAGTTCTTTGATTGCTCCGACTGTAAATGGCTTGTGTGAAGAAGCTTAGAAATCAATGGCTTAATAGTGGAAAGATTGAAACAGACTGTCATGAATATTCAAACTGTTTGGAGTGGTAAACGGTTTGGGAATAGTGTAATGATGGTGGTAATGGGAATTATATCAAACTTTGTAAGGCCAGCCAAAATAATTTTAATGTTTTTGGATTAGTTTTAACAAAATGTCAACATGCAAACGGAAACAGCTTTGCTTCAGTGTAAAGGAAAAGTTGCCAAACTTTGTAAGGCCAGACAACTTGATTCAAGTTTTCTAATCATTTCCGACAAAATGTCAAAATGATGAGGAAATTTGTTCGATCTAGTGTGAATTAAAAGATGTCTTGATGTTTGCAAGTCCCAGGAGTCAAAGAATGTCATAAAACAAGTAAAGTCCCTTCTTTTAAATTTAAATTTGGTTAAATTTGCAATATTTCAAAGGGAGAAGGATTCTAAAAAGAATTTTTCCCTTTGTTAAATCCGAAGAAAATTACTTGAAACCATGAATTATGTTTTGTCAAAAAAAGATGTCATTTCGTGTAATGCCTGTTGATGAAACTGGATGATGAGAATGAATGACAGAAAGGATAAAAGTTCAGGGAGAATTTATCCAGGTGATCATGTGCTGTTGTGTCAGTCAGTGCAAGCATTGATGCCATACACTGAGGGTATAGGTTATTACCCCCAAAATCCTTCATCACATACTCAGAAAATTTATTAAGGAGTCATAAAAAATTAAGACAGTGAGTCCCAGGGATGCAAAGTTTTTTGTGTTATATATTTTGTTTACTGACAGAGGGACTCACTTAAACTTCTCAGATTGACAGAACTATAATATTATGTGGTAGCAAGTCTCTGGAATCAGCAGGTCATATATGTATTTTATCACTGGGTATGAGATTGAATACTCCAATGGTCTCAACCCCAAAACTTACAAGAATTTGTTCTGTTGCAGTGAGTGAAATCCCAGATTAGACTTATTGTATTGACTGATTATTGATAGTTTGAAGCAGATCCAGTTATATCCCGGTGAGATGTGATTAGGTTCTAATTAGTTCCAGTTCTAGATAACAGCAAAGTTCAGTAACACAGCAAACCAACTGGATCAGCTCTGATTATATTAGCTTTCCAAATATCATGGTTATAAAGCAGGATTGGAAAAATGAGTTATGTAACGTTGATGTTTACGTAAAGGTTCATCAGAGATGTATGGAGACCAGAAACCCAATTGATTGCCTCTGTTTTCAGGAAGGAGACGGTGTGAGACGGTGCTAACTTCTCGTTCTGAGATAAACCGACTAACCTCTAACTTCTGAACTAACACAAATGATTCTTCTGCAAATGACTCCTGTCAGTGGTTGTTTTGAAGAACTGTTGAAAGAAGGAGAAGTATTTTGCTTGATGATAGCTGAATCTGATACACAAGTCATGTTTACGATGATTGCCGGGCAAGTTGGAGTGAGTGATACTATCTATTAGCCCGTGGGTTGAAGTACTAGATCAAAGAGGAAAACATGGAATGCTTGGCCTACAATCAACAGAGGTTTGCCTCTGTCATCGAGAACATAAATCGAGAACTTCAGGAAAAAGGTGAGATTGATGTCAATCGGTGGCCATTTTGATTTCTTCAGTTTCCCCCATCTTGTTTTTATACCCTCTGGTGGTGATTTTCCTTTTACAATTGGCGAAGACATTTTCTTTGTTTGGTTGGGTGTATTTCTTTTCTGAACTGTTTCTATATCTTTTCTTAGTGGTGGTGTTTCCAATTGGTGAAGACAGTGTTTTTCTGATTTTGCTTTTTGTCTGAGGATGTTTTCAGTTTTCAATTTCGGTCTCATTGGTTGAAAGTGTCTATTCGCTTTGATTTGAGATTATTGTCAAAACCTGATACTCTTGGTTTTGTTCAGTTTTCTGTATTGAAACTTTGTTTATTTTGGTATAATTAAGTCAATGATATCTTTCTTTTCTGTGTATCATATGTGTGGTTTGCCATGTAATTTTCGTCCTTTTTTTCTTGGCTGTTCTGCCATGTTTGTGTCAATACTTCTATATCTAAAGTCTTCAATTGTTATTTTATATGTCTCTTCATATGGATTTTATTGTAAACCAAAATAGAGAAATCTGTTTTTGCATTGTCATTCTGACAAGCTAAATGCAAAGTTGACAGCTGTCTTTATGTTGTCAAACATAGCAAAAGAATTTTAAAAAACCCTTTTACCTAGATAAGAAAAGCTGTAACTGTCATTCAACTGATCTTGATAAAGGCAAAATTAGGTTACACACATTACTATAAACATGCGTCTCTGCGTAAATATTACGTGTAAGTATTCATCTTATCTAGCTACAAAGATTTGGCATGAGTGATAAAATAAACATCAGTTAGATTCACCCATTAGCTTATCCAATATCAAGATCAAACAGTCAACTTTGTCACACTGTCGCTAGCATGGATTTGGACAATATGGCTATTATGCAGATTCCTTTGAAGGAGACACTTTATTCGGAGAGTGTTGATAGTTTGGAGATAGATATTGAATTACACACAGGTATTGTTTTGCATTTTATAAAAATTTTATCGACAACTTGTAAGTTTGTTTATTATGCATATGGCTGATTTACAGCCGATGTCATGCTGATCTGGTCTATATTTTTGAAGCTCTCTTAGTTCTTAGATAGTCCTTGGTCAATGGTAATGTATGTTACTAATAACTATCCTAGCAAGGCCCTGAACCTCAAAGCTAAGACTAACATTTAGTCTTAGAAGTATTTTTATGCCCCCGAATCGGAGATTCCGGGGGTATATTGTTTTTCACCTGTCCGTCTGCCCGTCCGTCTGTCTGTCTGTCCGTTTGTCCACAAAAACTTTAACCTTGGTCATAACTTTTGATTGGTCAGAGCTAGGTCTTTGATACTTGACATATGGATCCCTTGTGATGAGACCTTTCAGATGACACCATGACATTTGACCTTGTGACCTTGACCTTGACACAGCGAGCCTTTTCCGAAAACTTTAACCTTGGCTATAGTTTCTATACTGTCAGTGCTAGGTCTTTGATACTTGACATGTGTATCCCTTGTGATGAGACCTTTCAGATGACACCATCATATATGACCTTTTCCGTCCGTCCGTCCGTCTGTCCGTTTGTCCACAAAAACTTTACCCTTGGTCATAACTTTTGATTGGTCAGAGCTAGCTCTTTGATACTTGACATATGGATCCCTTGTGATGAGACCTTTCAGATGACACCATGACATTTGACCTTGTGACCTTGACCTTGACACAGCGTGCAGGATGCATCCGGGGGCATTCGTGTTTCACAAACACATCTTGTTTTCTATAGTGACAATATTATTAAACAAATCATGTATTTAACAAAATGGAGCCCAGAAGATGCTTTTTCTTGCTATACTTTTCTAGACTTGGTTGGTCATCAATTGAATATTTTTGCTTTAGGGTCTAGATGACAGACTACTCAAAGCTCTCCTAGTGCTAAGATAGCCGTAATTACCACCATACATAACATTGACTTGAGCTATCTTATAGAGCTTAGAGAGTTTTGGAAATTTAGGCCCTGAACCTCAACGCTCTATTAGTTCTAAGATAGTTGTAATACCATACACAACCTTCACTTCAGCTATCTTATATTGCTAAGAGAGTTTGGGAAACTCAGGCCCTCATACTTAGCAAGTGTGTTGACATGTGTTGACCTTGATCAGACTTGATAAATTGACCCCAGATTTCGTTTCAATCTCATGGCTGATCTGCAGGAGCTGTTGTTAACAACTTAAGACACTTCAGCAAATATTTTAATGTATCTTAATGTAACCTTTCTACCAAGAATTTACAGTAACATCCAATTACTGAACATAGTTATTCCACCCATTTCTTGAGTTTGTCCTAAAGACACTACAATTTCATTTTATTTGATGAATATGTCACTCAACCAATTAATTGAGGATGTCCTTCAAATTCTATAATTTCATCTAATTTGCTTAATTTCTATATTCAATCAATTACTTCTACATGACCTAATGATCTACAATTTCCTCTAAATGGTGAATTTATAATTCCACCCACTACATGTTGTCCAAGAATCTGATCTGTTAATTTGGTAGTCAGGCGTCTACCGCAACTAGGGATGTATAAGTTTCCTTTCAACACTGCTGTGTTGTTTAGGAGGTGTGTTCCCATGACAACCAGAACAAACACCAATTCCGATTCATTAGTTTACTTCCAGGACTCTTGGACATTTCTTTAGATCCTGTAGAGTAATTGAAGATTCCAGGAACCGTCAGGAAATGGATTTGGGTTGCGATGAGTCAAGTCGGGTTAAGCCATCTTGACCTGGAACAGACGTGATACTCGGACATTGATTTCTGGGAACATAGATGGGTAATGGAGATGTGATCATGGTTTAATAGAATTACTTTTCCGTCCTAGGCTCTCCATCTTAATTCTGATGCTACTGTGTTGATAGCTATAGTCTATATCCAGTATATAACTGAATTATTTGATATTCCATGGTTGTAAACTTTCATTGAGTTTTGAATTTATAAGTTTTATGATATTAATTTAAGTTAAATAAAGGACATGCTGAAGAAAACTGCTGATAAGACAAAATCACTGCTTAGCCTCATAGACTGCGTTTTAAAGAGAATAAATATGTAATTTCATATAAAAAATATTAATTGTTATTATTTTTCAGTTAAGCAATATTTTTTGATAATTGCATGATTTGAATTGATTATCCTCATCAGTAGGTTAACATAGGAAAATATTTGTAAACTGAGACCAATCTCATCCCAAAGTAAATCCTGATATCCTGATGAATCTTGTTGTAATTCTTCAATTCAAGAAAAATCTCAAATTAAATCAATCAATTATAGAATAATTGGGATACCTTAATGTATTTTCTAGAAAGACGTAAACCCCAAACTAAATCCTAAACCTCCCACCTTTTCATGAATGAGCAGACATTTTAGATACTTCTACCCCCTTAACTAAGCAATACATATTGATGTTTTTACTAGAACTCCACAAATGATGCAATGTATTTTTAAACTTGATTTAGGGCAGCTCCTTGTCAGAGTTGATAAAGTACCATTGCTTTGGCTGATGAGAAGTTTTTAACTAGTTTCCAGAAAAGAAAAATCAATTGTTGAAGGTCCTTAGGTCAATACGGTTAGTATGTATATTTACTTGTTTCAAGATATCTACAGATAATTGCGGTAAAGAATAACAAGTTTGTCCTTCATTTACAATTTAAACAAATCTAAACATGAATATTAATGACTTCTCTGTAGGGGGCGGGATAGCGCAGTCCAGGTTAGCGCGTTTGGTTTCGAATCAGGAGGTTTGTGGTTCGAATCCCGCCAGGGCCTCGGCAACTTTGTCTGCAGTAGAGAACAGTTCTACACGCAGTCAGGTTTGGGTGCAATGCTACATTGAATTTCAGCGCAGTGCCACCCATGGTTCGCTAGTTCCAGCTGTGCTCGCAGGTTTCACCGCAATACATAGCCACAAAAGTGTTGAGGGCTTTCTCCCTGCAATTCCAATACTAGCAGCCGCAATATAAGTGAAATATTCTTGAAAGGGGCCGTAAAGCCCACCTCACCTCACCTCACCTCACTTCTCAGTGACAGTTGATGGATGTACACTAACAATCTATTTGTCTCTTTTTTTTTAGTATTATGTGATAATTTTGTTTTCTTTACAAATATCACTTTCAATAGATGTACTCATTCTTTGATCAAATTGTTTCAAGTCAGATGAAATTTATATTCAGTTCAATTCTTATAGCATCAAGAGCCAATTTTGAGCCGGCTTGACAGTAAATTCTTTAAAATTTGAACGTTTACACAAACACTGTTTATTTCTCTCTTTTTTTGTTAGATAATGTGTTGACGAAGTTTTATCTTGTCGAAAAAAGTCTTTCTCGCCAAGGTCAGTGATTGATCTAAGTAATCTTTGATCACATTAGCAAACCTTTAGGGTTCTTTCAAGTTTAATGGATATAAATATATCAAATTTTCAAAATTATTCCCTCTTATTACTGGGTAATGCTTCTGGCATAAACAAATGTTGGCATTTATTGAAGATATTTACGGCAATGTGGAATCAGAGCATATTTTCTCACTAATTTTCTATGTTTCTGCACATTGTATTGTTTCATCAATTTTGTTGTTTTCATGTTCCCTTTGAAGTCTGCGGTTCTTGGTATGATTTATTCCAAATTGCACAGAATTGCTGAGCTTGTTATGTGAAATATTGATTAAGTTAAGCCTAGAATTGAAATAAACAAATTAGATAGGGCAGTATTTGTTTCAAGAGCTGTTTCTATGATAGAGTAAATTGTGTTAAAGGAGAACTGTATCAAGCTGTGTAAAGGCGATGAAGTAAGTTTGGTCAAAGACATAGTTAATGATAGATATAGTTGTGTAAAGGCGATAAAGTAAGTTGTGTTAAAGGAACTCTGTATGATAGAATAAATTATATGAAGGCGATAAAGTAAGTTGTGTTAAAGGCATAGTGTACGATAGTATAAATTGTGTAATGGCTATTTAGTAAGTTGTGTTAAAGGGGTAGTAGCACGTTTTTAGGGGGAATATAAGGTGATGTCAGGAAATTAAAAAATAATAGTTCCAATTGAAAGACAATGTATTTAAACCAAATGAAGCAGAAATAATTCAAATATATAACGTTAAGTTTAGCCATGCGATTCCTTTTCCTTACACAAAATGAATTAAAGGTGTTCACAGAAATGGTCGCCAATGGATTTTATGTGAATATTCATACTTTGTCCTCTGACTATGAATGATTGGCTTGTTGAATGAGATTTTTGACACTGTCAAAATAATACATTTAACATTAATGTAGAATTATCAGTGAAATACTTAAAATATAAAAAAAACCAAAAAAACGTGCTACTGCCCCTTAAGGAGAGATGGGACGAACAACTCAAATATTTTAGAATTTTCTAATTTTTGGTACATTGGTTATTTTTTATATGTAGAATGCATATATGAAATAAAAAATGGGGGTCACCGAACGATTTTCGGAGCTACAGCCCATTGAAATTTTATGGCCAAGGGAGAAATGTCAAAAAATGGCATCACTGTTTGAAGTTATTTTTTAGATAAAAAGAGTTGTAATACGGCTTTAATTTTTCATATTATGTGGGATTAAATATAAAAAAGTATTGTAAATGCCTTTTCTTGGAAAAAAATAATATTTTTTTAAAAGTTATGATGGTATGAAAATTAAAATTGCGATTTACGAAAACATTTTCTAACCGATTGTATTGATAAATTATATTCACACATTTTACGATTTTCTCATACTTTGTGACATGAAAGAAAATCGCTTCTTCTTTCCAAAAATATATAATTCATTAGGGGTCACCGAACGAATTAAAAAGTTCTGACGCGAAATGTACATTATATGAAAGCCGAAATTCGATTTTTCGCGTCGCCGGACAGAACTGTGCACAGTGCAGCGCGTCACACGGCGTGTTTTCAAAACACAGAGTAGCGCTTGCAAGCGCCGGGCGCTTTGCGGACCATATCAAATGATAAAAGTATATTTGAAAACAGACTGAAAACAACAAGAAACACGTTTTGATAAGTGAATTAAATTGATTAACATTTGAGATGCATAAGTAAATTTGTAACAAAGTTTAGGAACAAAGTTTGGCTCGAGGCTAGA
The DNA here is from genome assembly GCA_916613615.1 of Steromphala cineraria. NCBI lineage: Eukaryota > Metazoa > Mollusca > Gastropoda > Trochida > Trochidae > Steromphala > Steromphala cineraria. Next base: position 22,452,395 of record OU744722.1, on the reverse strand, counting down.
CAAATCAGCCACGATCCCACTTCCGGGTTTGCAATGGATACGACATCATTCTATGGTCAGGACGAAATAAAGTTATGCAGGTAGCTACAGAACACACTACGTATTATAGACAGATAACCCTACATTGTAAAGCAGTACTATTCAGCATTGCACCCCGAAACTCTTTCATAATGTAGATTATTTGATCAACATGTTACATTTATCTATCGGAGATTCTTCACAACTCAAGTCATCTTGATTTTTATGAAAATGTTTGTGCCGTCCGAAAGTTCCAAGAAAATGATTTAATTTAAATCTGCAGCACTCTTCAGATAATATCGACAACATCATTACGATTCAAAGAGGAAATTTCGTGCACTGATGTCAAAAGGCTTTATTTGTTGTAAATTTAGCACCAAATGATTCAGTCATTATATTCAATACACAATTTAACCTATTGATAGGGGACACATGATAAGAGCACACATAACTAATAAACAATATGATATCCATAATCCACATAGTGAAAAGGAAATTTTTTCAAATACCGTATTCGTCCTAATAAGCGCCCCAGGCGCTTAGCTTGCAAAAATCCAAAGGGGGCGCTTATTAGGATACCCCAGAAAAGGGGGGGGGTGGGGGCGCTTATTAGGAATACGTTATAGACAAGCGAAACTAGCACTTGTCGGGATTCTGAACGAGAATGAAAGTAGGTCGATCGTGGAAATTCAGTGCAACTACACATTCACAGGCCGGGATAACCTAAAAACTATTGAAAAAGCAGTAGAGGGAGGCCATTTTACGTATGAAGGGGAGGGGGGGGGGGGGGCGCTCTGTTATATGGAAATTTTTTATAGGGGGCGCTTATTAGGGAGGGGGCGCTTATTAGGACAAATACGGTAGCTATATCACACAGTCAATATCTGATGCATGAATAGTTTGTCAAATCCATTGATTCTTTTTATCAGGTTCCAAAAGCAGGCAAATAGGTCACAATTGTTATGATTTGGGGACAAATTGTTTAAAATTCTAAGGGTTTTTTTTTTTAAATTTCAGATTCTTAAATAACAAAATATCTTTCAAGACAAAATAACTTCTAAGAATTCAATGGTTTCATAGTAAATCATCAAACAGTAGTAAATAATAATTGTGATGTGAAATTTCTAGTAATTGAATCTGTAGGTAGTAAGATCTAACATCATTCATCAAATCTATGGACTGATACATAGTAAACAATATATAATATTAGCAGGTATCTTTTAGACCTAATCTTAGCAAAAAGGCAATAATATTCTGCTAGCTTGTTTTTGAAAGATTTCTCCATTATAGAATTTTTTGTCCATCAGATAAAGTAAACAAATATCTAACTCACAAAGATGTGCTCATAATCTTCATTCAATGTATTTACTTTCTCTTTAAAACATTTAGGGACCACAATTGAATTATGCAATGTAATTTTTAAAATTTATATTTCATTCACATAAACTTATTTGAAGACAAATTTACTAAACTATATTGGTCTTGGCAGTTACAGTTATAATATCAAAAGCAAATTGTGTACTTAATTATAAATTACATGATGGTTGGGTCTTTTTGTTACTTTTCTAGTACCTGTATGTTGATTCAATGATGTTTTAGTTTCTTTATTACTAAATAGATAATACATATACTTGGCTAATGATATTTGATTCCAAATTGAACATCCTCTACCAAGGATTTTTTTATGAGAAATTGCAATATTTGCAGTAATGTGTTTGTACAATAATAAAGACTCAGAATTATGTACAATTGGCCCTTTTGGTCTTGTGAACTGCAAATGTTTAACAATCTGTGAAAATCCTGTTTGTAACAAGATTTTTCTATAAACATTTCTTTGAACAATGGCAGTGTGTCAATAAAACCAACTAAAGTTGGTGCATAATCATTGAACTTATCACATTAATTGAATTGACAAATACCCTAGAATAAAAGTTTTGGCATTATGGCCACATAAAATAAATTTGTTGAATCTTTTCAAGAATCCCAAGAATGATTTCAAACAAGGTTTATAATGCTTGAACATCTGTTGACCATCAAAAGTAAGACCAGTCACATCTCAGGCTTGTTTAGTTTTTGGTTTGTGGGGTAAGATGGCAATCTGGGTGATGTGGGCATCAGTTTCTGTGGAAACAATAGACAAAGTCAATCTATCTGATAGATTTAAGAGAATACTGTATTTCCTCAAATGAGCGCCTAGGCCTCTTTACTCCCGGTGCTTATTGGAGGTCTGGTCTGGCACTTTTCTTTCATAGAAAATTGAAGTTTGTGTTAAACAGTATTTTACAATGAATATCTGTAACAATATTACTAAGGGACATAATTCAATGGTTTGGACCTGGGTGCTTATTGGAGACCCGGCGCTTATTGGAGGAATTACGGTATCTCATAATTTTCTCAGCTGTCCTGGTGACTTTGAGTAAATAACATCCCAGATAATGTTTTAATGGGAATTTATCTTACAATGAAAGTGGTATTCAAGACAAGGTAACTAGTCTTTCATCAATTAATTTATTTGTGAATGAATTTATGCTAGATGCAAAATAGAAATTGAGAAACAAAAGAGACATTATTTTTCTTCTAATCTTATAATTTCCCTAATGTTATCAAGTATGAAGAAAAGCACATCGCTCATGGTCTAATAGAATATAAGTATTTTTATGCTTCCAATTTCTAAAATGCTACAAATTTTTGAACGAGAATAATGAAATCCAATTACTTCATCAAAAATATTTTTAAATATTGCTTATGACACTGTTCATCAAAAGTTTGAATTGAAATAAACAGCTAATGACAAGACGTCATACAAATATCTTGTTTTTTTAATTTCATATATTAGTTGATTATCTTTTCTCCATTTTCATCAAGTTATGAAAAACAACTTTGAATTTTCAAAATAGTGGTGAATTTTGAGCTTTGATAAATAAAAATAATTTGTAATCAAGTTAAAACTTTACGAATAATCAACCAATTGCACTTTTTAGAAAAATGTGGATCGTTTTTTATGTGACAATATTTATCATAAAAGAAATTTACCTGAGACGAGAACTGCACTGGACATAGTGGTCAAGTTGACAGGCAAGAACTTGCAGGTCAGCTACTCTTCTTCCTTCTGTCCAGTCTTGAATGTACTCGTGGGAGAGGAAACAAAGTTGTAGAATCGGTGTCGGGAATGTCAGCCGGATCGTCCACCTCTTCACGTATAACATGGCCGAGTGAAACTGAGACGGGTGCGGGCACTTTCTTATTTGGTACTTCTACCGCATGATGATAGTCGTGGTCAATCAGCCAGGGCAAAGAAACGTGCAAAGTTTCCCTTTGACACACAGACAAAGCTTTGGAGACAACCTGGGATCTTTTGATCTTCGAAAGGCTACAAAATTGCCCCAATCGCGATGATCGAGCATTGTGCCAACTCATTACGAAATCAGCTGATCGTTGTTTACAAACATTGCCGTAAACCGATCGGGTGCCGTAAAACTCTCAAAAATGCAAACCAAACGCTGATGTATGAATGTAATAACAGTAAACTGACATTTCATGCTATAAATACTTAGATACATTAATTTAAAATGCATAAATTTAGTTTTTTAAACATAGACGTAAAATTTCTAACAACGCAAAATACGTTAAAACTGTCATGCGCAGAAGTCGAAAATGCTACGTCCCATCTCTCCTTAAAAGGAATGCTGTATAATGGAAAAAGTTTTGTTAAAGATGATAAAGTAGTTTGGGTTAAAGGCGTAGTGTGTGATAGAGTAAATTGTGGTAAAGGCAATAAAATAAATTGTTATAAAGCCATACTTTGTTATAGAATAAGTTGTTGTGTTAAAGGGGATAAAAGTAGTTGGTGTTAAAGGCTTAGTGTAAAAGCAAAATATTAAAATTTAAACATTGTTTGCATTTAATAGGATAAATTAAGTTGTGTTGCCAGCACACTATGATAAAGGAAGTTAAGTCAAAAGCAAACTTTATCAAAACATAAGTTGCGTTGAATGGGATAAAGAAAATTGTTATTGTTTGATGAATAAAGTTGTGTTAAAGGCAAACTGAATGATAGAGCAAATTGCATATTACACCATATGTTTCTTCCAAAAGTGTGTGACCTTGATTTTAAATTGAATGTACTCTTTCTTTATATGCTTCAACTACCAATCATAAAAAGTTGATTGAGCCTACCAAAATTTCTCTGTGATTATTAATTGAAAAAAATTATTATACCGGGATATATATATCCACGTAAAATTAAAGAAGCATTGCTGTTCTCAAGAAGGTTTTTGCTCTGAAAAAGTCTTATGTTTCTCTCACTCTATATATTGGATATCTTTCTAAATGCTTTAAAATGCTCTTGTAAAACTCATCAACAATGTATTTTTTTGAAGATCGCATATTTTTATGCTAAGAATAGTTTGCTCGTCTGTGCATTCATCTTATTTTCTTTCCACAACAATACTAAAAAGACAGATTTGAGTTTTCAAGCTTTATTTAAGACGCCATCAGTTACGTGAATTGTCAGCTTTTTGCCTCAAAGGGTTTCTACATTCATGAAGAAAGTAAGTTAAGAAGAAAGTTGCGGGAAAAAAATCAATGTTTAAGATGATATATAAGACAGAGCTTATGAGTCACCAGAGTATGTAAGCAGGCATCTATTCTTGTGTAGGAAGTATATTAGGAAGAAATATTGACATTACAATATAGAATAATTATTAAACAGTCTAGAGAATATTTTGAGAAAATTTGTAATAATTATTTTAGAGGATCTTGTAGTCTGTCATCCAGATGCTAAAGCAAAAATATTTAATTGACCAATCAAGTATACTAAAGTATAACAAATATAGATCACTCTGTTTTAGTTAAACGATCTTCTTGGCTCAATTTTGTTATAATACATGAATTGCTTAAAAAAATTATCAGTATTGAAAAAGAATACTTTAGAACTGAATTATATATAAATGTTAGTCTAATGATCTTGTATTTATCTTAGGTGAAATTGTATCTGATTAAATCCACAACACATAGAAACAACACATCTAAATAATATTAATCGACTTGAAAAAAAACCTCTAACCTGAAGAGGGGACAGCAAAACCAAAAAATATTTGATAAATTCATTGTACAATTTTATATGTATTCTATATGTATGTACCCTTATTATAAAATATAATTTTATGTTTATCGTGTAGTTTCGATTCATTTATATACATGAAATTTATATCATATACTCTGCCAATTTGAGGTGTTTGCACAATAAAAGATTCTTGAATCTTGAATCATAAAAGAGTTTTGCTCCTATCAATAAAAATATATCCCCGAAACTAATTATTCCTTATTAACCCAATTATACCCCAGCCACAAATGAAAGTCAGTAAAAGCACAAGTGCTTTTGTAACAGCTGATTAAATTGTTCATCCACCATTATTTGTTTAAAAAAAAAACTTTTGTAAAGTTCACATACAGTTCTTTGTAAAATGCTTTAATTGCATCAATGTGAATTGTTGATGCATACAAATTTTGCATATGAAATAGATACAGACAGTTATCAAATTTGTCAATCCAATAAAACCGATATTTGTGGAAAAGTGTACATAAACGTTTAAAAGATAAGATTGAATTATTTATGACTAGCCAGTGCTCTTATGATCCAATGATTGTCTGACATTTCAGAATTAAGATGTAAAATGTTGCTAGTTTTACCGAGATTATGTTTTAAATGAGAATAATTCTCTGTTATTAAGCATAATTGTATAATCTCTTAGTATCAGTATCATTATTAAATAATGAATGAAATCTCCGTTCTTAAACCTGAGTTGTGTTTCTAATATTATAAAGTATTTCTCTGTAATTACTCATAATTGTATTATTGATTAGTTTATAAACAAATAATTAATAATTGAGTCATCCTTCACTACAAGTTTATTATATTATGATGCATCTTGTTAGCTGCTTATACTTCCAATTAGCCATGATATGCTTGGGAAGTGCATGCTTACATACCCAGCTGTTGCGTGAGCCTGATTTACTATCGGTTACATCTGCTAACAGTGAAAGAGGGGAAGGGGGATTGAGGGAGGGAGGGAGGATAAGTTGAAGGGGGGGGTGGGGGGCATTATTTTGCGGTAAGGGGGAGGGCGAGGGGGTGTGGATGATAACGATGATGTCTGATTGTCTAAAGCTACAAAAATGTTAAAGGAGCCTTCATAAGTCTAGACAATGTTGGAAAGTGTTTTTTATTTTTATACTATAAAATATTGAATATTTCAGGGACTATATGTTAGTCTATTTGCACTAATTTGAAGGACTTCATGTGTATTCAGTCTAAAAAAAGATTTGCTGAATGAGACTTAGATTGTGTCAAAGCTCCGTGAGGAGGAGGGGTTTTGGTATTGATGAATTCAAAAAAAGGTATATATAATTCTTCAATTGATGAATTAGTAAGTGCCAAACCATTCTTTGTGGCCAGTTTATAGGCTCATGAAAAAAGGTTATAATCAACAAGAAACCTAATTTATAAAGATTATTTAGGTTTATATAGAGGAAGAATAAATATAGGAAAATAGGATTTTAGTGAAATATTTGTGTACGGGTCAAGAATCATCAGGTAGCCATACAGGTTTTGAATCATCGATACCAGATGTCAATCTGAGATCTTCAAGTGTCTAATTCAAAGGAGGAGAGATTCTTCAGAATGTCAAGGGGGGTATTGAGGGAACTTTTTGGGGGAGGCGGAGGAAGTGAGAGGGGGGTCCGATCTGTAGGTGATGAAGCATCACTGCCAGATGTGTGGGGCACTCATGTGTCTAATGGAGCTGTGGGGGAGGGAGGAGGGATAGGGGGTGGGGGGAGAGAGGAGATCCAGACAGGGGGTACCATACAGGTATCGCCCCCAGTCTTCCGCATTCCAGACTCTCTGACAGAACCCAGATTTGAGGCTGCGGAATTTAATTTGGTGTTATTGTTACGGCACTGATTCCATTTCACTGTTGCTTCAGTCTTTACCAGCCTACCTTAGTGCAGGGTTGTTCAAAGTGCTTCTGGATTTTGTCTAGACCCTACTCTGTACCTCAGTGACTGAAGAGTGGATAATGCTACCTTTTCCTTAGGAGAGTGGTCTAGACTATAGTCTTTGTCTTTGGATCGCAGGAAGTGGGTTATCCCAGGATACCGTGCAAACATGGAGCTCATGGAGAGCCTGTTGTTCCTTCATATGAGGGGATACAAGGGTAGGTGTCTATGCCTTGATAAAGTTTGGAGAAATGGTCTCTATTGATCCTAAGTTTGAAGTTAAAGAGACAGTTCTATCTGAGGGAAAGTGATGTATTTGTTGTATTAGTGCTGTTGACTCAAGGATAGACTTAAAGAGAGAGTTCCATTCTAGAAAGATTATTGAGTAACATCCCTGTATCTTGTCAATATATTCATTTTAAAACAATCCAGTTGAAACATGTAGCTCAGAGTGTAGTCTGTTATCCAGACCCTAAAGCAAAAAAAGAATTAATGGAGCATTCTTAAGTCTAGAAAATATTTCAAAGTCTAGATGCCTCAGCTTTGTTCAGGGCTCCTTTTTATTTCTTTTTGAAAAAATAAAAAGTAAAAATATAATAAAATTAGTATAGAAGTCTACTCAGAATGGTAGGCCTATTTGCTTGTGTTGTTGTCTCAACGTTTGTTTAGAACTACAGTTCTATCAAGGTTGATAGGAAGGTTTGAAACATAATGTCAGAAAACTATATGGGTTGTTTATAATTTGGCACTTTTACAAGGAATGGAGCACATTCAGAAAGAAAGAAAAACAATCCACAGTGCTGCCATTCATCGGCTGTATGTGAGTGTTATTGTAGCCTTGCTTCTGGATGGTGAGCTCTTTCTATCAGTTTAAAGGATAGTTTTAGAATATTTGTGGATATTCAACGAAAAACTATATTTTTAAAATTGATAAAAAGACGTAGTATGATTGCAGTTTTGGCAGCATTGTTAAGATATATGTACTGAACTGAAGATCAAGGATTAGATACCATGATAGTGAACGACTATTGTAAATGACATTATCTCTTGAAGGAATGATCTGCCTTTGAAATATCATAGCTTATTCCCAAGCAAATGTAAGACTGTTTCACAAGCGCCAAGTTGTCAAGAACATAGGGTTTCTTGACAGTGCATGCTGGGAGATGGTTGCCGGGTACAGGCGTCTGCTGTTGATGGAGCCTCACTTCCTGTTAGCAGCAGGCACTTCCTGCCCTGTCATCAAAAGGCAAAATGGGTGTTTAGTAGATTGGACTCTGATAGGTTTTGATCCGTTTGGGATTATCTTAATGGTTTGACTTAAGAAGCATAAACAAACATAATTAATAACTGAATTTTATTATGATAAAGGTACCTGAGTACATGTCAGCATATGAAATTTGTTAAAATCACATGATGTAACATTTTATGAATCAAAAATTCATATATGTTAAGATGTCAGTAATTATCTATTATTACTGAGAATTAACTGTACTCAGATTTTCAGTTCGTGATATTTCTGGTAGAGGTTTGCATTGTTGCTTTTCTTATGTTTCTGGCTTCCGAAAACCTATCAAAGATTTTATATCAAATATTGATTTCAAGAACTTGAAGGATAGAAACATAAAAAATGAATTAAAAAATTCAGAATCTAAAGAAAATAATAAAGTTAACTTGATCACATGGTGTATAATACTGGCTAGGAGATGAAAGAAGCAAGGTTTTATTGGTAATCAAGGATAATCACTTCCATCAATACCTGATGTGCTCTAGTTTGATTGGCAGTTAACATTAACAACTTCTTGTGCATTGACTTGTTGTATTGGAATCCACCTTCAGAAAGCACCAATCAGCAGCAATGACATTCCCACCTTTATAGTCAAGGAGATCTCATTTAGAATACTTTGAGGACAGTCAGTGCTAGTTTCAGGTCGCCAGACTCATTTGGTGTGGATGAGGGTTTGGTTACTGATGTCGTTTTGTTTTTTTCCCACTAGAAGTTTTTCAGAAATAGAAAAAGAATGACTTGTAGTACTATTACAGATAAAGTTTTCCCAAATAGAATGATGTTTCAAACGTCATTGATACTAAAAACTGTCATGATTTTGAAATAATTTCAGAAACTCTAATCTTTAAGCATTTGTATTTCTGTTTGGGGTGTTGCTGGGTGGTGGAGCAGGGTGCATAGTTATGGGCCAAGGGGATTGGGGGGCTAAGGTGGGGCAGTAAGTGTAGTTATGGGCCAAGGGGGTTGGGGGATAGGCTTAGGTGGGGCAGGGTGCATAGTTATGGGCCAAGGGGGTTGGGGGATAGGCTTAGGTGGGGCAGGGTGCATAGTTACGGGCCAAGGGGGTTGGGGGGTGGCTAAGGTGGGACAGTAAGTGTAGTTATTGGCCAAGGGGGTTGGGGGATTATAGGCTTAGGTGGGGCAGGCACTAAAGGTTTTTGTCGGATGGGTGATTGTCTAAAATTGGTTTGACTTAAAAAGAATGTTCTTTGAGAGGCATTTTAGAAGTTGGGATGACAATAATGCTGAGGAATATATGGATGACCACTTCTTTGTTCATTGTATGCGACTTTTCGACACAGATTCTTGTGTCGTTGTGTCGTGAGAACGACACAAGAATCTGTGTCGAAACGTCGCATACAATGAACAAAGAAGTGGTCATCCATATATTCCTCAGCATTATTAAAAAGAATGAACAAACATTATTTCATTCCCTGAAAAGATACCTGATTTGTCTCTGTGCAGCAACTCACCAGGTAGACGAGGATAGATGAGAACTAAGATAAGTTAGATACAACCAGCAGGAGGTTACTCGATACAGACATCCTGGTGTGGTGTTCTGATTAATTATCAAAATAATCTATCTGTAGTAATTACTTGATTAATAATGAGGTAATTGGCTTAGAGCAGTATAATTTGCAATTAAACATTTCTACCCTGCATTGATATAGTAATTAGTGAAATCAATGAGATTCTGTCCCTCCTAAATGATTATGGTTGAACCTGTTGCTATCATTGTTTGCTTGAATTGATGTAGACTAAAATTCAGTCTTAAAATATTTTAAATAATTACTTTTCCTTCATTGATATTATTTAATGTTTTGAGGCTTTCCATTTCAGTCAATCTCGTCTTGCAGAAGTAGGACCTAGACTTATAATGATCTCAATCTATTTTTTTAACTGGATTTTTTTATATGTTTTTGAATGGTACTGAATAGAACATTGACTTGTGCCTGTGTAATACTTTGTTTATGACTATTGGTAAGTCTCTAATTGTTCCCGTTAGGGATACCAATACTCAGGTAATTGTGCCATTAAGATAGATTTTCATTGACACTCATGTGATATCTTCTATAAAGTACTCAGTTGGGAATTCTGTTAACATAAACACAGCATCACATAAGATGATTGGAATTATAAACTTTTATTCAATATCAAGATATACATAAATATCATTATGTTTATAAATTTTATATCATGACATTGAATGACATCTAATGAAGTGGAGAATAAGCCTTGAAACATGTACCGTTTTCGACCTAATAAGCTCCCTGCTCCATTAATAAGCGCCGCCAAGAGAGTTAAGTAATTGGTAAGTCTAATAACCGCCCATGTATCAGCGGTCTAAAATATGTATTCACTTTGTTTAGGAATTAAAGGGTACATTAAGTGGCAATATGTGATATGTTCTACTATATAATGTGTAAGTATGTTTTGAATGCCTGTAGCAGTTATCAAAGACAATCTAAACACAGTTCCACTTGAGTGGTCTTTATTTTTCGGTTGTCATTCACACCACTTTAAAAAGCGCCCACCCAAGTCACCCCGGGCGCTTATTAGGTTGAATATGGTAGTTTCAAATTCTGCTGCCCCTGTTCCTCAGGTGGCTAACTCAATATGTATGACAGATCTTCATTTTAAATGAACAATCAAACACCAAAAACGCACCAGAATTCTTCTGAATTTTCTAGAAGTAAATACATGGTTCACTTTCCAACATATTGATAGTCTCAGCCAGACCATAATACAGTATTGATGGTTGTGTAGGTGGAAGTTTTAATGTAATTTTAAAGTGAAAAATCAAACACCAATTCACTTCAACGCACCAGAATTCTTCTAAATTTTCTAGAAGTAAATACCTGGTTCCCTGTTCCAACATATTGATGGTATCACAGCCAGACCATAATACAGTATTGATGGTTGTGTAGGAGGAAGTTTTAATGTCAGCGTCCAGCAATTACTGTCCACTATGTCCAGCCCAGCGGTCACTCGGACCAATCTCAAATCCCCGTAGGTCCCAGATAAAGCGCTAAGCTGGCTGATGAATCTTTCAGGAGAATCCTGGAACTATGGAATCGGCGCCACTTAGAAATCTGTTGTGACATTCTTTTTGAAAAGACTGCATTGGGTTGTGAGTTGTGTGCGGTCTTCGTGTTCTATTTATTCCATGTTCTGATAGTGCGTGAATCATATGCTTCATCGAGAGAATATTATATAATTGTCCATGTTATACCATCTTCACTAATGCTGGTATTGTGATAATATTACACAGTCCTAGTTTTCACCACATGATTGCCTGAATATTGCCATTCTCTGTGCTGTACTGATTTTCAGGCAGTGACGTGTAATCATTGTCAGACATTAACCTATTTATCATCAACATCATGAAATTGGTGAAAAATGTACTCAAAATTTTGTTTCAAGCCTAATTAATTTGGTGCAGAGTTTTGAAGTGAAGGCAAATGAAAAAAGTTCCTAGCAAAAAAGGCTTGAAATACATAAGGAGTTTAGTTTTGCCCTTGTAAATGTAATTTCTTGGTAGTAAATTGTTTTCTTAAAGTCTGGTTGATTTCTAAATAATAACATTCTTTTTTAGTTGCCTATGTTTTTTTAAAGTTCTACTCAAATCAACACCAACATCAAATGAAAAATGTACATAATGGAGATTTTATGAATGCTTCAATATTTTATCACACATATCTTCAAAATTACTAGAGTTGTGATGATACAGACCTGTCCCGATACGTTATGTATCACAATATTAAAGCCATTTCTATATCGGTACAATACATGTCATAATACACTGTTTTCAGGGTATTTTATAGAAAAAACACAATAACTTTGACAACCATCTCTATTTTAGGTTAAATAAGCAACTTTCAAAGTCAACGGTACGTACCACTATACAATCTTTTTTTCCTGAAAAAGGAGAAAGCAACAATGATTATGATTCATACCATTTCACTTTCAAAAAAAGTTCTTTTTCACCTTTTGCAGGTTTCCTGTAAGAAAAGCAAAGACAAAGAGTGGAAAAGATCCATTCCTTTAGATTTTATAACAAGACCGTTTACCTTTTGCAGATTATCTGGTTGTTTGTTTGTAAAATGCAATGTTCAATTCCTGTAGATTTTGAAAAAAAAAAATGTTTTTCACCTTTGCAGGCTTCCTTGAAAAGAATAACAATAAGCAAAAATAAAATTTAAAAAAAAAACTTTCAATTTTGTTTCACCTGTTGCAGGTTACCTGGTTGTCAATGACGATGACAACATGCAGGAGATAGCGCCGAGCTCCAACACCAAGGCGGTGCTACAACAGCGCCAGCTCCTAACAGACATGAGTGAGTTATTGTTTCTTATCACATGGTCTTGCAGTGCTGTTATCATTCATGTGTTATATATATGTACAGAGGAGTTTTAGCTCTTCAGGAGATTATAGTATCATTGTCCTAAGTTATAATTTATCAAGACCATTCTATTCTGAATCTGTTTTTCATGCCCCTGGTAAATCAATTTTGTTTTAGATCTTTTGTTACAATTCCTTTTTGAAAATAAAAGTAGGCATCAATATCTTGTTTGAGAGGCAATTTAAGAGAAGGAAATATCAAGAGGACCAGGAGTTATATGGATGAGTAACGTTTTATGATACTTGAAATAAATTCAATATTGATGCCTAGAAGACCAGGAGTTTAATTAATGATCTGATCTTTTAGGCATCAATATTGAATATATTTTAGGAAATGTTAAATAACTGTAAATGTTTTAATGTAATGATATTGTAATGAAGTATGTTTGAAAACAAAAACCTGTTCCTTTAGAAATTAACACACGTACAGTTTTCCACTGTTGTGCTTGAGCCATGAATAAGTGAAACTGTCCTAAATTGTAAAAGCCTTGAAGGATTGATTGATTGAAAGGCTTTATGCTGATGCCTACTGATATTTTTGTCACTAAAAAATTATTCTAAAAAAAAAAAAAAAAAAATTTTTGATAAAGAAAAGACCCTCAGAAAAATGCATTTTAAGTCTGATGAGCTACAGAGCCAATGGCTCTATTTAAAAAAAATAAAGAGCCTCAGAGAAATGCTGACTTCATATTTATAAATTTAAAAAAATGAATTAACTGTAATCTGAGTGTTAATTTGGCTCACATTTTACATAGACCTCATTTGCAGCAATTATATTTACTACTTCCCTCAGACACCATCTCTCATAGCAAATCAGCAATATGTAAAATCATTAATCTGAGCGTGTACATTTACGCAAATAAACATTTTATCAGAAATTAGATTAATGTGTGTCATTATCCTAGCTTGATTATCATTGATTTGTGGTCATATTTCTGACTATTTGACAGGAAGACATATTAATCACTGTATGCTGTGAAACTATTTCAGCTGTAATTAATAATGTGATTTGGATATTCCAGACGCTTTCTTCATGCACATACCCCGGTATGAGTTTTTGCTGTGACATCATGACTATATGAAACTCTGATAAGACAGTAATACTTAATGATTTGAAATTTATCAACAATCTGATTTAGTGTCTCTGTGCACCAAACACGGGTCCCAAACTTGAAACTAATTTCATATTATTCTCAAGAGCTAAGAGCAGAAGACAACTTTGATTTGATCATATTTACCTTTTAGTTCATGGTAAGATTTATATTCAGTGTCTAGAAAATAATAATTCTCATTAACAAAGATTTTATTGAATATGAACTACAGTCAGGGTTTAAGACTAGCCTTTGGTGAATATGAAATGTAGATATCTGAACTGTTTTAGATTTACTAAGAGGTACAGGTATCATTTTAAACTTTATATAGTCTTCATCTCCGGAAGTATTGACCCTAAGACCAATAATCTGGATGTAAGACTAGCCCTAGATGAATATGAAATGAAGATATTTGACCTCTGTTTTACTAAGAGCTGCATAGAACTGCATTTACTAAAACCTATATAGAAAATATTTTCCAGCAGACCATAAGTCATATGATATATATTTACAGATATCTTTCAAGTTTGCAAATATGGTATATAACTGAAGAATCCATTTATCCCTTTTAACGCTGTGGAAGATGTAGGGTATTATGTTGTTTTGCCATGCAAAAATAAGTCTATGTATAAATTCTCATGATATGAGCTGCAGATCTAGTCCTTTTTTTCCTTCAATCCTCTTTTTGACATTTTTTTGGAATACTCTTTTTTATTACACTTCATTGTAAATCATTTCAAAGAAAATAAATTTTGTTGAATTGTTATAGTAGATGTTTAAGAGATTGTAAAAGTTTCCCATTTCTTTCAGGGGCGCAAAACTATGATGTGATTCGGTTTGCCACATACAGGACAGCCTGCAAGCTACGCTTTATTCAGAAGAAAACAAATTGTAAGTACTACAAATTGACTTTGAATGAGTAAATAATTTTGAATTAAATCGCTCACATGATCATTTGATGTAAAAACATTAATAATAGTTTGTAAATATTGTTTCAATCTATCATACTTTCTGTAAATTAAATAATAAAATAACATTTTTAGCTCATGTGGCACTGACAAAGTGCAAAACCACATTGGTCAAACCCTACAGAAAAATTAGATATGAGGCCTGATGAGCTACAGCGCCAATCGCTCTATTTCTAAATGAATTTAATATAAAAAACTGATTGCAAAAAACTTTTTTCAAACAAATAAATGTTTGATTATGTTATCCATGGTGACAATGTGTTGACTGGGAAAAGACGTCTGCTCTCCCCAAGTTCATCAAGGTCATATTGATGGTGATAGCTGATTGGTTGTGGGGTTCAGATTGGGCGCCATTGTACCCCTCTGATCTCATTATTGGGTACCAATCTTTGTCCATGGGCTTTGAGTAATTCAATTTGATCTAAGACTAATCTAGTTTGGCAGGAGACAAGATTACATAGCTGCAAGCAATCTTGTGAGGAATAAACTTGAGTGTTCCTATGGGATGTTTGTTTGCAGTATACGTTGTGTTGCAAACTTGTGATAATATTGTTATAGTAGGAAAAGAATTCTGATTTAAATATTTTGAATAAAGACATGACAAAAAAAATTTTGGGTTGAGTTTAGAGAAATTATTGTTTTGGTATGAATGAAATAAAATACTTCGTCAAAGTGTCCTTGAACTTAATGAATCTCATTTTCTGTTATCTTACTCAAAGAGGAATGACTATTTTAGTTGATCTAGAGTAAAAGAAGAATAAACTTTTTGAAATTTAAAAAAATATATGTTTCCATTATTTGGGTCAAACATAATTTTTTTAATCCAATTTTATAACAGTAGAGGTATCTCATTGTTTTATATCTTATGTATAGAGTTTCAAGATGATATTGGTTTGCTTTGATGATATATGCTATAAAAAATTCGACAAAATAATCCTCGAGAGTATTTTATTAAAAAACTCATTTGTCATATGATATATGCCTGGTGTTTCTGATCCATTTATGATAAAAAGGATTTTTTTCAGTCTTTCATACTTCTAATACTTAATGAAAGAAATATAGATTTTCATTTTTATGAATAAATTTTTTTATTTTGGGAACATTGACTATTTATTGAAGTTTCTATCATTATGACAGGGCTTGTTTTTCTCAGCCTATCTTTTGCCTTTTGTGGTTTGAATATTTATAATGATATGCCATCATTATAAAAAACAATTATCAATTGAGGTCATTTCAGCTGACAAAATACATGGACCAATGAGGTGAATTCTTGGTTTTGTAATATGACTTTTTTATTTGATGAAATTGCTCCTTTGCTTAAGTGCTTGTATAAGTTTAAACTGTAGTAGATTTTAAATTTCACTTAATCTGTATCTTCATGTTACAGCATCAATTATCATTAAAGTTTTGTTTTTGTTTGCATTTGAGAATTATGCTGACAATTGCATGATAAATCACAGAATTTATTGACCAATACAAATTAAGAAAATAAAAATTTTCTTCCAGTACATCTTGTTGATATATGGAACATGATAGAAGCATTCCGAGAAAATGGACTCAACATGGTGGACGCATACTTCGAGCTGGGCACGTCCCGGATAGAGTCCCTGCTGACGACAGTGTTCACCCAACTCAACAAGAGACTTCCACAGAACCAGCAGATTCAGGTGGAACACTCCGTCAACCTCCTCCTCAACTGGCTGGTTGCAGCATACGACAGGTGAGCGGCCATCTTGTTTAGTGGCCATCATGTTTCCTTGAATCTTTTTCAAACAGCGCCTAGGACACAGAGGTTAAGTGGATAAAGGATACATTTACCCTCAAAGTCCTGCATTTAATACCCATGAAATGAGAGTAATACATAAATTTGCACAAGTTTCGTTAATGTCATATGATACGCTTCCGTATGTAATAATTTCTTTATTACCGATTCTCTTCCATTTAAAGATCTTAGAAATATCAAAAGAACGGGCCGTTTCCCTACTGACGGTCAGCTACAGTGATGTCATGAACAATGATGTTATGACGTCACATACGAAAAGTATGGGAACTTGCGCTTTAACAACCGTTGCTAGGCAAAAGTGATTTGTGTACTATATTACTTCTTATTTTCAACTATATTCGTAATATAAGGATACACTACAGCAGATAAAGTGTTTATCCATGTGAAGATGGGTTCTCTCTTTATCAAATCTTCTTTTGACCACCGATGTTATTGTATTGATTTGTTTGGTCAGTAATATTGTAAATGATTTCATACTGTCAGTTCTGAATGTGAATCTAGGTTGCAAAGCCTATTTACATCTCATTGGCACTAATTAGAACTGATGTTCTTTGTTGAACTTGTCATAATTGATTTCCTAATAACTCATGTTATAAATAATAGATGTTTTTAAACACTGCTACATGAAATCATAAAAGCAGCATCGTGACTTTGAAAGACTTGTCAAAATTTTAGTCTGTTGATGTTTATGATTTGCTACTAAATATTTCTTCACCCCATTCTCAACGTCATCTTTACACAAAGTTTTAATATCAACTCAAATCTCAACTCTCTTCACTTAACCTTAAAGAGTCCCAATTCACCACAAATCGCATTTCACCACAAAAGATTCTCACTTTGCCCTATACCTAATCTAGGACATTCTTTTCACCTTATCTCAAATATCTTCACCTCAATTTATCACTTCACCATTTATCTGTTCACCTCACCATTACTCTCTTGCAACTCACGATCAATCCTAACGATTTTCCTAACCACATATACCCCTGAACTCACCACAAATTTCTTCACTTTGCCATTAATCTCTTCACATCACTACAAGTCACATAGACTCACCATATATATATATTCATCTTACCATTAACAACTTCACCTCAGCTCATGATTTTTTATCTTACCTCAAATATGTTCTCCTGGAGTCCTAACCTCACCACATATCTTCTTTATCAAATAGTTCTTCACCATTGCATAAATATATCTCACCATCATTATCTTATCTCACCACAAAATTTTGTCCCATCAAATACTCAAATACACTAAAGCATAGATATCTCACCACCATTTCTTTTACCTCACCATAATTTCTTGCCTTACAAACGATGTCTTCACCTTCTCATTGATATCTTGCCCTGAATCTCATCACCTCACCAAAAAATAAATACTCTACACTTTAGCATAGATATCTCACCACAATTATTTTCCCCTCACCATAATATTTGCCTTACAAATTATCTCTTCACGTTATCATTGATATATATCTTGCCCTGAATCACTTCAACTCACCACAAAAACTCGCCCCTTTCCCCTGCTTCAGAATCGGAACACATCTCTCAATGAAAATAATCAAATGAAGAGATTCTTCAGTTGCCGTTGACATTTAACTGATTTTGATACTTGCGGTGGCAGGCGAGAGTATTGTGTGTAATTAGAGCCCCTGGTAATGACACCAGAAGCCCCTGGGGAGCAAGCGCTTGAACCGCTTATATTATTGATGACCAGCGTGATGTCGTCCCTGGGGATATGGTCGGTCACTCTATTGACCAATCTAGTGGACACTAGTACTCTGTGTTATCATATCGAGGGTTGGGGGATTTCTCTTGTGGACACTGTGTCATTTAGGGATATTTCATTGCTTTAAGGATTTATCTTATGGATGCTTTGTTAATTAGGTTTATGATTTCATTGGTATGTGGGTTTATTGTGTAGGCACGTTGTTGTTTAGGTTTTTTATTTCATTGGGTTTTGGATATGTGTGCAAGGATTATGGTATCTAAGGTAATGTTTTATTACTCTTTTTATTGTTAAATGATTTACTGTGTTGTTTTTATAATTTGATAACATCTTTGATTTTCTTTATTAAAAACACATTCATGATCTAAGATATATTCTTAGAAAGCAACTTGCATTAAATTGTTCTGATATAAAAAAGGTGACCTTTATACAATTTTGTGAAATTGTGACATGTACCATAAATTGTGCTTATGAGGTCTTTCATTTTATTTAAACTAAATGCTGTTTTGATTTTTTTCAGTGAAAATACCGGCAAAATCCGAGCTTTCACAATCAAAGTGGCACTATCACATATGTGTGCGGGAAAGTTTATGGACAAACTCAGATGTAAGTGAACATAGCGTACAGCTTTTAGCTTGAAATAATATTAAAATGTGTAGCAATAACTCATGACAGTGTCTTTTTTAATTTAATCAATTTATAATAGAAAATTAGAATCTTTAAAAGACTTTTACAGTGAAGGTCCTGTATGATTTAGTTAAAATCTATTTCCACTAACTATTGATAACTATTTACATAGATTTATTTGATGAATTGAAATGAAATTATAGAATCATGATGATGGAATGATAAATTGGATATATATTATACAGGGCAATCACAGACGTAGACACATATCATATCTGCAGGATGAAGAGTGACACTTATTATACTACGGTAGTTTGATTAATTAGAATCCGATCCTTCTTTCTGAATTAATGCGGTAAGAAGTTCATCAGTCATCCATTTCTCCCATAGAGTGGGAATCTTGTTCCACTCAATTTTATTTTAATTTCATTCCTCAGAGAAATGTAAATGTAAATCCCAAAAGATGTTAACAATGCTCTGTCTGTCAACAAGCTGTATACTGGGTACCTGGTTAAAAATCAAATCAGGAAAGATGTTAACAATGCTATGTCTGTCCACGAGGCGTAAACTGGGTACCTTGTTAAATGTAAATCAGAAAAGATGTTAACAATGCTCTGTCTGTCAACAAGCTGTATACTGGGTACCTGGTTAAATGTAAATCAGGAAATATGTTAACAATGCTATGTCTGTCCACGAGGCGTAAACTGGGTACCTTGTTAAATGTAAATCAGAAAAGATGTTAACAATGCTATGTCTGTCAACCATGCTGTAATCTGGGTACCTTGTTGGAATGAGCTTTGATATAACTTTACAAACTCGGTACAAGGTTAAATGTAAATCATAAAAGATGTTAACAATGCTATGTCTGTCAACCAGCTGTAGACTGGGTACCAGGTTAAATGTGAATCAGGAAAGATGTTAACAATGGTTTTTCTCTCTACAGACATCTTCACCCAGATATCAGACAGCAGTGGATACCTGGTTTGGCCGCGATTCGAGGATTACCTGGCCGATCTACTCACCTTGCCTACTGCAGTCTTTGAGGGGCCTTCCTTCGGGTACAACGAGACTGCGGCCCGGAGCTGCTTTGATGCTGTGAGTCCAGTCTTCATATTTTAATTTAGTAGCCAAATCTTCCATAAAGGGTTGATCATACATGGCTCTTTATTTCTTCAAATTCCACTCAATACAGACTAGTTTTTGTCATTTTATCATCTTTAAGTATGTAATTACTCAATCTAATTATCTGAAGTTGCAGCAGAAATTATCAAGTGACAAGCGAATACCATTCTCTCCCCACAGAGGCAGATCAAGTCATGAAATGTTGATACAGCCTCTGTTCTACAGCCGAAATCTGTGGGTTCCGGCTGTTTTCTGGCGGAACAAAATTGCACCACAATCCATTTGAATTTCTTTAACAAATAACAAAGTTTCTCGCATGGAAAGGTGGTTCATATCACAATGCTTTTGCTAGCCAAAATGATGATTTAAGAACAGCGTCGCTGATTGCACAACTAACTTTGATTGCCTCCAATCAGGCATCTCCCATTCTAGCCCACAAAGTCGGCGTAATAGAACAGAGGCTATACCAACATTTCATGATTCTGTGGGGAGAAAATTGCAAATACTAATGGTTTGAAAGTTCAAGTAAATACAGTGTTTAAATTCAGTTTACAACCTTTGTAATTCATATGAGTTGCACCTGTCTAAGATTTGATGAAATTATGATCTGTTTTGGGGTTTATTTGCGGTCTTTAACTCTAAGAAATGGAAATTCATTGAAATGGAAGTACATTGAGATAATCTACCTTGTTGATAACAGAATAGATAACCAAATATGTTTTGACACAAATCATGTCTTATAATCTGGTAGATTATGCCAAAAGATTAATGTATTTTATACATCAGATAAATTTTTTTTAGAAAATTGCGGTCATCATGACACATGAAGTGTGGTTATCTTCTCACAAGTTGTCAAGAAAATAGTGTAGACAGTGAATTCCCCGATGCATCAAAGCTAACGACCTTGTAATTGTTGTCATGTGACCCTGACCCTTGACAAAGCATTGGTTGAGGGTTTAGCGTGACAACACGTACAATTCTAATTTGGTGTCACCTTCTGATTGTTGATTGATAGTAGATTACAAAGCTTCCACAATTTCTATCAGAGAGTTGTGCCATTATATTCTTTTCTATGTAACAAAGATTTATGAAGTGGGCCCAAATTCTTTATGGTCTTGCAGAAATTGTTTTGTAATGTTGACAATATGACGTTACATAAATAATACTTAATCGCTTCAAGCTTTAACTTTAGTATTATTTTCATCACATATTATACAACTGTGATAGAATGACTTATCCGACATATTTGTTATCATGTATTAGAAATATTTTTCCTATTAGCAGAAGATATTACACTAGTATTCTTAAGGAGGAATATTTGTCTGAAGTGTTTTAGCAACTTTATCTTTGTATATCAAATGTTTAATTGTTTATATCAAGATTTCCTTGGGTACAGTACGCAAACCCTTTGGATTGTGAGAACATTATTTATTTGTACATAGAAGAGCATCATATATGCTCTAAAAAAAGAAAGAAAGGTTAAAGTATATTTGCTTTTGACTGTCCACAAACAGGTTCATTTCTAAGCTTTCAAAATACACTTATATATTATCTAAACCTGAAATTTAAAAAAACCATATAAACCTTGAATTAAAAATGATTTAGAAAAATAAAACTTTTCCTTCCAAGAAATGATGATTGATAACCTCATATTCAAGAAATACAAAATTAAGGTGAACTTGCAGACAGAAGAGCATGAAATGAAGAGACTTAATGACAACCCATAGAAGCAAGAAATTAAAATGCATCATCTGATTTTGAAAATAGAAAAAGATGGTGATTTCTATGAAGACAGAATGCAATGCACTCAACAGATTTATTGACAAGCTATATAAGGATATGAACTGCTCCTAGCCTGAAATTAACATGGATTATCTAATGTGTGAACACACTAGACAATGATTAGAGCCCATGCTCTATCATTGACCCATTGTTGAAAACAAGGACTGTCTTGAGCTGTGTCAATATATTGACACGTACTTGTTCATTTCAATCATTGGTACATGTGTCAAGCTGTCAATATCTGGCAATGGTGAGAAGTTGTCTAAATCAGGTGCATTGATTATCTATTCATGGTATTTGGATAGGATTGTGTCTATATTTGACAGTTCATTATTTTGTACGGAATCTGATGTGAATCTAGATTCAATGATCTGTATAATTATTGATGATATTGATTATGAAATAGAGGCTTTTCATATTTGAAACTTCTGAATTGCATGGAATGTGTCATTGATTTTGGTTCAGAGACAATTAATATTTTTGAGATTTGTGGATCTTCAATATAGAATTTCTATCAATACTTTAGGGATTAAAAAATCACCTCTTCTCTCTAAAAAGTAGGTTTGTATTATGAAAATAAGTCATTCAGTGGTTTACAATCATTTAATTGTCTGTCTAGCAGCCCCTGAAACAAAATATCTTAAAGACTCACACAAGTCTATATTGTTGAAGCAAGTCTAGATCACTACAGTTTCAGACACCAAAAATGAACAGCTTCATTAGGCTCCTTTCTCTTTTAGTGATGTAAAGTTGCATTTTGATTATATTTTCATTTCAGAGACTAAAATTCGTATGTCATTTTATCTGCAGTCAAGGAATTTTGAACAGTATCTTTTGTACCAAACTGTATATTATTTTTCTTCCTTAATTCCTTTAGCTGAAGAGATGTTTTGTTCAAAGTTGTTTTGTTTTTTATAAATTTATCCTATGTTAAATTCATATGACTAAAGAAATCTTTCAGTAGAGGATATTAATAGAAACATATTGACGTAGGAGTGTATGATTCAATTGATTGATGTGAGTTCCTATAATAACAAATATTAATGTGAACTAATATTACAAGTGCATTATCCATATTTTCATTAATATTGACTCTAATTTTGATATGGCAAATATTTCAAATGCCAAAATTAGCACTACAGTATCAAGTTTTTATTTGCAATATGGGAGTATCTTTATACTGATGATATTTACTGAGTATGAATCAGACACATTTTCATTTTCAACACAATATCTTATCTCCAACAGTTTGTTTGAACTTACAGCTAAATTTGAAGCATATCTGGACGCGAGTTAAAGGTTTAAATTTGTGAACTATTCTGGAAGAGGTATGTGGACTAGGCAGCAAATGTTTCATATGAGAACTATTGGTTTGATAACATAATGCATATGATATAACGTAAAGACCATTTGTTGGACATTGCATAGTAGCACAGATATCCTTTCCCAGAATAATAAAACCAAAGTTAGTCATGTGGCATCCAAAGGGTTAATGAGTATCATATATGTTGTACTACAAGGACTCAAAACATTGAGAAATGGAATCTTCAATAAAAGGGTTTATATTGATCAAAAGATTGATTCCTTCACTTTAAACAGTACATGGAATGTAGATCAACATCATGGATTTGGATCTTGTCTTTTAACCTTTCTTGTCCAGAATCTACAGATTAATCACCTTTCTAGGTTCAATTACCTTTTCAATTAGAGTTGCATACTGTTTTCATGGTTATAGTTTTAATAAATCCTGATATCTTTCTAGAACCCTTACTTGTGAAGGTTTCAAATACAGATTAACTACTTATCTAAGGAAAATGGGTTAATCACTTTTTCAATAAGAGTTATTCTGTTTAAAGTACATGGATTCAGCACTATTAACCCTTTTATGCCCTATTTTCTCAGTTGAATCCAAAAACAATAAAGGCATCAGCTGCATTGAGATTTTGGCAGCTCTGAAGAACAAGACATGGGTTGAGATTTGTAAACCCTTTTAGTCTGATTAAGTAGGCTAAACGTCAGGTTTCGATCAGGAATGGTGGGAGAAGGAGAAAGATCAAGTTCATCTATAGTTGTCCTTATTGATCTGGGCGATGTGATCGTCGTGGTGATTTACAACAAATCACTTTCCAACGGGAAGGTAACGAACAAAGACCTCAGGGACACCTTAATGAGCCCTGGTAGTCGATCTCTCTAAGAGTATGTCTGTTGTCTCCACAACAATAGTTCACTGCTTAGAAGAGGAGCTTTGTATGGAAATAGAATCTTCTGAAGTGGAGATACAATCATTCTTTGATAGTTGCCTTTATGACATGGAGATAAAGTAATTGTGGGTCTTCACGACAGGAGAGTCACTGAGAGAGGTTGAGGATGCCGTGGTAATTTTAAAGGGATAATTAGAAGCAGGTGGACAAAAACATGGCTGACTGATGGTCGCCTCCGACCTGGATTATTGTTGGAGCGGTGATCAGTGGACAGATGGGGTTGTGTGAGGTTACTGTGGTTCTGTTACTGGAAGTCTGAGGAGAGCACAGGAGGTTATTTTACTGGATACCTGTTTGATAGGATATCTGGTGCAGCAATGGAGAGGTAGTTTTGATGTTATGTGTCACAGCCTTTAATTGTTTCATGTGAGTATAGAAGCTATTTCATGAATGGGATAATTTCTTTAGAGACAATATGGAAGACGTGTCCATTGTTTGAGGGATGGACAGTGGACAGATGAGGTTGTGTGAGGTTAACAGAGGAGGTTATTTCACTGGATACCTGTTTGAAAGGATACCTGCTACAACCATGAGGACTACTTTTGATGTTTTTGTGTCACAGGCTCATATTGTTTTATGCAGGTAAAAGAAGCTATTTCATGAATGGAAGTCATTTAATCACAGAATCGAAAATCAAATATGAGATACGTTTCCATTGTTTGAAAAATGAACAGTGGACAGATAGGTTGTGTGAGGTTAGTGGAGGAGGTTTGTTCATAACAAGATACCTATTTGGAAGTATGACTTGTATAAGCATGGGAAGTTATTCTTGATGTTTCCAGTACAATAGTGTCACAGGTTTGAATTGTTTCAGGTAAGGAAATGAAGCTATTTCATGAATGGAATATCTCCACAAGGAACTTCATTTATGACTTGATACAGGCTAACTGTGAACCCTATTTCGTAAGAAGCTTGTGTGATATTCTGCAAGCTGTATTTATTTTTTATATATTGAATAATTTATATTTGTATAGATTTATACCTGGTCTTGAAACTATCCTTTTATGTCAGGCAAGGTATTTTATGTGGAGCCTTAACACAATGGATCCTTTGCTACACCTATTATCATGTTATGTTTGATAAATTTCTATATTGAAAAATTGTAAACCATTTTTCCAATTTCTCTTTTGAAAAATTTTTTTTAATGAAAAACAGTACTTGAATTTCACTTATAATAGATATCACACAGGAACGTCAAATTTCAATTCCAACAAGAAATTACTACATTACTTTCCTCTCAAGTTCCTTCAAAACCATACCAAGTACTGTACTTATAAGTGAATGACAGACACAAGACATAACACACATACTCCATCATGAGGGATTAATTTTGCCAAAGGTTCCAATACTGATGAGTTATGCTGAGCACAGCAAGATGGAATCTTAGTAAACAAAGGACATGATAGATATCTCGGCCAGAGGTGGACAGCAATTAATGAGGGCTATTTTCTTTGACGAAGGAGAGGTCAATTTGTACTGGACATGTGACACTTATCGGAACTGGTCATTGTCCCTGGTCTCTGTGACCTTGACCTTGACCTACACTTGTGACCTTACAACACCAGATCAATAACAGAATAAGATAAAGGCTGAGGTTCATTCAAGAAGCCGAAGATAAGAACTGCCTTTTGAATGTAATGATAGATGTGGTTAGAACATCAGATCTCTAAGATACAAAGTACTTCAAAAAGCTCTTCAAACCATTCTCAATAATTACTTTCTGTTAGTTTCTTATGTAAGAGTTTTTTTATCAATTTTAGTACCGAAATGGTAAAACTACATTCTCAATTATAAAACTGATGAATCCTACATTTTTTATCACTAAGTTTTACCAGAAGGAAACTATTTTTTTTCCTCAAATTATGCCATTGCATCATAAAAGTTTTTATTAACTTGTAATTCTTTCTCAAAGAGTCTGTTTATAATTTTTTTTAAACTACAAGATTGAAATAAGACAAATCTTTTTTTCTTGAAATGTATTTTGCCAGACTGAGGAAATGAGATTTTTTAATCACACAAGGCTTTGACCCCAAAATTGCCAAAAACTAGAGTTGATTCATAATTGATTGCTTCCTGATATCTGATCTATTTAAGGGATTCATTGTGTAAATATTAGTGATTTTGATCAAATATTTCTGAGAAAAAAAATGAACATAATTATGAATTTATTTGCTTTCACGGAAAAAGAAAATAATTCAAATCAATATAAAGTTTATAAATGTGTCCCGAATCTCATAAACTTTTGTTCTGAACAAACATTAAATTAAATTTCTCTTCTAGAAATAAGTTGATACATTGCTTAATTTTCATTAACTGTGGATCTCGGTCATGTTGATTCTATTTGAGGTTTGTTCATAATGTTATAAATGACTTGACTTATTATATTACCTAGAACCAAGAGATATTACATATATTATATATATATTATCTATCTATCTAGTGATGATGGTTCATGAGCTAGGGAAAACATTGTGTTTGACTTTAAGATGTAAAAGTTAGGTTACACTCAATGTTGGTCAAAGTCCTTCTAATATGTGTTGGTGACTTCAAGTAACTTTGAAGTATAAAGAAATAATTTTTTTTTAGCTCAATTGGCATGGCATCTGTCCATCTGTCTGTCCATAAACTTTTTACTCTTTCAAATTCTTCTCCAGAAGCATAAAACCAAGAAAGCTGAAACCTTGTGTACATAGTCTCCTTGACTAGTGAAGATTATAATTTATAGCTCTTGATAAGTGCCACATTTGCAACACCCTAAAGCAAAATTGATATGAGGCCTGATGAGCCACAGAGCCAAGAGCTCTATTATTTGATGATTCGCAAGGCAATTTTTTGGTATAGATTCAAGCTAATATACTGTACATGTATATCAAGAGAAATTATTATAGGTTTTCTTCTCACATTTTACAAAACTTCAGGCAAGTTAAACAATGCTATTTTGAACAACTTTGAAACGTTTGTACTTTTATATGATTATTACTTGATAATTTTAAACTTACTGTCAGATATAGTAGTGGGGTTAACATTTGATTGGTCTAGATTTGACAATTTGAATAGAATGCATTACCGAGTCCTCTTGATTTTTGTTTCCACAAAAAATACCCCGATAGAATTGTCTGCCAAAATTTTATGCCTTGTCACTTACGGTAAGTATATAGATGTATGTTTGATACCTATGCTGATACAAATAAAATGATCTGTATATTTCAGAATGGGCGGATCAGCGTGAATGATTTCCTGAACGTACTGATGTGTGACCCGGGCCCCCAGTGTCTCATGTGGCTCCCTGTGCTGAGCAGGATGGCACACGTTGAGAGTGGTATGTAGCTTGTAGACTGGTATATGAACTCTATATAGTGAAGATTTCCTCTCCTCATGTTCTGATGATAGCTTGTATAGTTGCTTGTTCTGTTACCAATTTGGTGCAGACAAAACTCGATTGTAAGCTTACCAACCATCGTAGTTTAACGATGTCAGTGATTATGTAGAATGAAAGATTAACAAAAGCAACTTACATCTAGTTAATGCCATACAATGTTGTTATCAGTGGTATGTGAGTTATGGACTTAGTTTAAACTCAATTCGATTTCTTTTTCGCTAGGTCTTAAAACAGCCTGTATGGGAGGTTGTTCTGTTACCACTTTTGTGCTGACAAAATTTTATTATTATCTGACCAATAAAATCATAGTATTTAAAAAGAGGAATTGCAACAATTATGCAGCATGAATGGGTCACAGAAGTTACTTTCTCCTAGCTGGTGACGCCAATGCTTTTGCCAGAGTCCTTGTCATTTCTTAGCTGAGCTTATGCTATAATACAAGATATTGTCAGGCCTGTCTAGAGAGGAAACTTCCTAAAAGAACAAGTTCATATACCAGAGAGTAAATATTCCTTTCCTGAAAAGTTTCCTTAATTGTCGTCTTAACAATCTTCAAACATATTGGCTTCATGCCTTTATAACTGGAACACAGAGGTGTAGTGGTAGTGCTTGCCTCAAACGCCCGGGTTCAAATCCCGGTGGAGTCCCCAAAAATTTGTGACTTGGGTCTCATCCTGTGTTGTGTCCCTGGGCAAGACACGTCATCCACATTGCACTCAGTTCACTCAGCTGTAGAAATGGTAACCTGAACAAGGGTGAAGTTTGGACCTATATTGCTGCGCAGAGCGCTTGTTAATCAGCGGCACCGAATATACTATATCCCTCCAGGGTAATAATACTTATGGCGCTTTGAGCATGCTTTGTCATGGATGTATATGCGGTATAAGAAAGCTATTATTATTATATAGATAATAGAAATATATAGGTATCTGTATCTTCACAAACAATGTCTCCCTGTTTCAGTGCTCCACCCTGTTCAGTGCGAGGGATGCCACCGAGAGTCCTTCACAGGATTCCGCTACAAGTGTCAGCGCTGCTTCAACTACCACCTGTGTCAGGACTGCTTCTGGAGAGGTCGGACCTCCGGCAACCACCGCATCGACCACGAGATGAAGGAATACACCACCTACGTGAGTGATACTTTGTTGATCTTCTTAGATGTAGATGGGCTTGATAGCTCTATGTGTCTGTTTGTGTATCCTTGTGTCAAAATCAAAATAAGTTAGATAGCTACATAAGTGACGCCATGTTATATCCTTGCTAAGGCATAGACAGAGCTCTCCATGTACCTGTTTGTGTGTCCCTGTGTCTGTAATGGCGTAAATATTGCCCAAGCGACGTAAAACAATAACTCACTCACTCACTCTGAAATTGTTTCTGAAGCATAACTATGTTACATGGATATAGAAGAGGGAACTAAATGCTTGAATAATACCCTTACATTTGACTTGGAAAAATTCAAATCTATGGATTCTTATTTGGTGATGTTATGCCTTTAAAATCTTTATACTCAAGTATTAGTAGAAGATCCAAATTTGATATTTACAAGATACATCCTCCATCAGGATATTCATGCACTTCTTTTGCAATTCCCTGACTGTGTTTTGATCCTATGCTTTGGATATTCTTTAGTTAACCTTTAAATGAAATTAAGGTAACTCTACAATGAAAGCAGTGTTTGAATACCGGTTATATCATTGATTAGCTACTAGAATACAATATAAACTATGTTTCACTTTTCAGAAATCGCAAGCTAAGCAGATTGGCCACTCTATACGCAAGTCCTTCCAGTGTACGCCCGTCAAGTCCAATCAGAAGATGCCCCACTTCCCGGACGCTCCTGAGAAAACCATTGATCTTTCTTACATCGTGTACGTTCTCTTCTTCATAATCAAAGATGGTTTTTATGTTATCTTCTTCATAATAAAAGATGGTTTTTATGTTATCTTCTTCATAATCAAAGATGGTTTTTATGTTATCTTCTTCATAATCAAAGATGGTTTTTATGTTATCTTCTTCATAATCAAAGATGGTTTTGATGCATTATTATGCAGAATATTGATCTTAAATGTTTTGAGGACCATCCCCCTTCATCAGAGTGCTCAAGAAAACTAGTTGCAACAAATTTAACAGTAACAACTTTATTTTCCAGTGTCATTGTTCTTTAGATTCAATTCAAGTGCATCATTCTGTAGATCTGAGTTGGTCCAGAAAATTACAGATAGTTAAATGGCCTGTTCAAACGCGTTTTCACCACACAGTAGAACTCGGATATATATATAACTCCAAAGGACCAAAGAATTTAGTTCGCTATATCCGGTGTTCGCTATACTCATATAGTTTTAATGATATTATATAGGTACGGGACTTGAAAATTTGTTTGCTATATCCGAGTGTTCGCTATATCCGTGTTTGCTATATCCGTGTTTGCTATATCCGTGTTCGCTATATCTGTGTTCTACTGTATAAGCTTAGGTTGCTAACGAAGCTATTTTTAGACACATGGTTAACATTTTATTTTAGAATATATGACAATTCTGATTATGTTTCCAGACCCCCAACACCCATTCCTACACACAATGGCTTCCCCGACCATCCAATCATATCCTCCGCAGACCGGTCTTCCATCGACAGCAGTTCCGCACCTCGCAGGTTCGTTATTCTTAGAAAATATTTTTTTTCTTATATATCTCTTTACATGGGTACTTTTGTAATTTTGTACTAAGGTGCATTATTATGATAAAACAGCATTGATGTTGAGGAAAATATTTTATTAATTTATATATTTCATATTTTGTGACCTGGGTGAAACTAATGCATCATGTCTATTACCACTATGATATTATAAGGTTATAGCCCTCAAACTAAAAGTATTGGTTACATTTTAAATGAAAAAAATAAATTATGAAAAAATATAAATTGTTAATTTGAATTATGTCTGTAAGCTTGATGAAAGGAAACACACACAAACACTTAGATATTTCACTTGTCATAGACTGTTTCCCGTTGTTGGTGCAAATATCTTTAGGAGACTTGTAGGCAGTCTATCTAATAAGCTTATCTTGTATACATGTCAAGGTTCAGAGTATACTGCAGTGTAGACTCGAAATATTATCTGATCAGCTGTTAGCTGTCATTCAGTTACTACTAGGATACACGATATCATTTTAACCTATGGCAACTTGTAATTGAAATTGGACTTTTAGACATTTTGAAAGAAGCTCTCATTTACAGTGTTGGGTAATGATTTTATGAATGCTTCAATTAATATTGGCTTCTGTAATGTTGGGGAGTTTTGAGAAAGGTTTTGGAATCTGAAAGTAGTGTATGGAACAAGAAACAAGCCCCAAAGTGGCATTTTGTAGATTTTATTGTTAAATTGAAGAAAAAGCTCAAAATGTTACATGCAGAGTTGAAAGGTAACCAGGTTACTAGGATGGAGGTCGGGCCTTTTTTTATATACTGCTTATAGATATCTCATTATGTAAGATTGTACAGTAAGCTATAGGTCTGTGGGGTCTGATAAAAAATGTTGGGTGTTCTAATACCTAGGATAAGATTCCACCATGAATAATTATTTTAATTTATTTCACAGTCCCAGTAAACACAACATGTCACACAACGCGAGCACGGACTCTTGTGGGATTGATGACGAACATCGACTCATCGCTCGCTACGCTGCTAGACTTGCTGCCGACAGTTCAAAAGCAGTAAGTACCTCAAACTTGATGTTCCTAACATTCACATAACTAAATATATTTATTTGTCAAATGGAACTCGTGGTTTGCTGTTCCAAGCAAAAAAACAGTCACACTGGTTTTACAAGCTTTTCTCTTCCAATGATAGGTATATTACATGTTATTCATTCTAATCACCTGACCGGGGATTACTTCAATTGCAGTTATATGTGTTTTCATATCGGCAGTGAAACACTGTATTTTTTTGGAATAAAACCATAACAATCTACGGTAGTGAACTAATGTTTAACATATTGCTTCCAGAGAAATTGTGAATGCAATACATGAGATAAGCCGGCTATAAATTTGGAATAGTAAAAACAGGTTTTGTTACTGGCCAGAGTGAAATAATAATCCAAGCCTTGAAGGTTACACTTATCCTTGACATCATGAAAGTAGTATGTTTTAATACAAATTATTTTATTACATTAAATCTGCTTCAGTATACACTCTTTGTTGCTACTAAAATTAATGTGTCCTTGATTAGAGTATGGTATATACTGGTTTATTTGGCCAAAAGTGAGTCATTATGAAAAACAACAACCATAAATCAGGTTTTTGTTAAAATTAACAATAACAAGAATGTTATGTCTTTTTGGTTGTTTCATAATGATATGCTGTCATCGTGTTGTGTTGCTTCATGGAGGTTATGTGTAATGATGGTAAATATTTAGAGGATATTTATCTTTTCTTGACAAATACCATATTTATCTCATTGAGTGAGGAAAAATGTTTATATTTTCATGAGTGGCAAAGCCATGAGTTATAATACATACCGTATATTACAGTCTATAAGGCGAGTTTTTTATACCAGAAATTGGGGGGTCAAAGAAGGGGGTCGCCTAATAGACAAGGTCAAAAACTAGAGGCCAAGTGAGGGATATCTGCCAACCCAACAAATCAAACGAGTCAATGTTTACACCGGATGTCCATTACACAATCATCGATGTCATCTCAAATTTAATCTTGTAAAATAAAATACCTTTGTCTAATTGTTCATTTTAAATGAAAATATAGAGAGAAATAAGAATGAAAATTCAAAATAACTTAATAAAAATCATCCATGTACTGGACCAAAGGAAATATTCAACACATGTTTGCTTGCCGATAACATGTTATGTTAGTGTCGGTGTCATACGAGATAGAACCTCGTGATGAAATAACTTGACATAATTAAAGATAACAATAAATTTATAATGATTAATTTATCAATTAACATTGTTTTGATGACTGATATTGTGATAATATTTTTCTCTATGCATATATTTAACAAAACTTATGCTGCCCAAATTATTTTATCAATTATGAAGGCGATGTATAACTCACTTTTTACTAGGCAGCAATTATTCTTTACACCGGTTGTGCTTTTTCAATATGCAATTTGTGTTAGATTTTCTGATTGGTGCACTATTACAACTTCCGTTCTTTTAACGAATGAAAAGGCTTGAAACAAATATAGCATTACCATTACCTTGACTGAACGTTTGTTTAGATTTCTAAATGAGAATTATGAAAACAAAACATGACACAGTAATGGGAGTTTGTTGACTGTAGCCTTGCTTGTTATCAGAAGCAAATGATAAATCATTGAATAAAATAACAAACACCGTAAGTAATTTATTTATTTTTTAATTACACATGACATTTCACTTAAAAATTGCCGACCTAAATTTACCCTTACGCAATCTTGTCAACACGTTGTCTGTCATGTCGACTGTTTCAGCGACCTGCTAGAAGGGGGGTCGCCTTATTAATGAGATATATGATTATGGCAGCAATTTGGGGGGCTGAGAAAGGGGGTCGCCTTATGTACGAGGTCGCCGTGTACATTGAAATATACGGTAACTTCTCTGGCTCACGAGATGAGATAAACATGGTATTTATCAAGGAGAGACACATTTCATTTATTTTATGATTAAATCATTGTATTTCTATCAAATCAAAGCTCATTTCTGTCGAGTCTCCTACACAACAGCGTGACGTCATGAGCATGTCATTGCGTCAAAGCATTGTTCGATGACGTCATATCATTGTTGTTATAACTCACTTTTGACTGATAACATGTTCTATTGTTATTGTCACTATAGTAACTGATAACACAGTTAATTTTCTTTGATAGATCTCTGTATTTCACCGACAATCATGTAATGATAAGAGTATATCATATGAGTGTCTATGACTATTTTTACGACATAAGTGCTTAAGTATTAGGTTTTAAGTATTTAGGGAATGTGAAGGATATACTGATAATTAGGCATGAGTGTTGTAAACATAGTATGTCATGGGCACATATATGATATTTTCTTATGAACGTCTGTGGTCAATAAATTAAAGAAAATACTCAAAATCTACTTACCAGCATAGGAGTCCTGCCCAAGTAGAATGCAACGAACCATTACATCAAAGCATTGTTTATAACAGTGTATAAAATAGATTCATTAGATTCATTGTAAATCTAGCCTGTCCTGAAAATTGATTGGTCAATTCCTTAGAGGAAAATAAATAAAGTTTTGTTAAAAGTTACCAGTCCTGACCAAAAAGTAACCAGTCCTGGCAAGAAGTAGCCAGTTTGGCGGACGGGCTATATTTTAAACACTGTTTATAAAATGACTTCACAATGAAAACTGATATGTCGCCCTAGGGAATCATATGAAAAATATGAACCCCATATGACTGCCCTTGTAGGTAATAAACAAAGGATATTGGTACATATAGGTATACAGACAGCAGACTCTGGACTGAAAATGAGATTACTAAATTTACATGCAGTAAACTGTACTGTGTGTTACATAGAGAGGTCTAACCATATTGATGGTGGTGTGGCGAGGGTTAAGTGCCCCATGTCTGTGTGTTATATTGAGTTAGATCTGTAACTACATCACATTACCCTAGAGAAAGTCTTTACCTCAATACTTGTCAGAGACATGTTGGTAGTTCAGTAATGGAGTTGTTTTAATACTTTTTTTACATTGTTTCTTTGAGTCCTAGCACCTTTGAAAGAAAATAATCTGATCAACTGGGCATTTTTTGTCATTATTGTAGCTGATCATTAAGCTGCAGTATGTTACCTTGTCTGTCTACAAACTACCATACAATCCTAGTACTTTACATTTTGGGACTTGAATTACTTTTTTTGACGTACTCAGATATTTAAATAAGTGTATGAAATAATCTTGATAAGCAATGAGCCTAAAATTCTTCTTTTCCCCTCGAAATTTTTGGCAAAATCTAAAAAATAAGGTTACCAGCACGGTAAAATATAACCAGATGCCTTATGTCGCACACTGATTTAATACTTGAATTTGTTTGAAACTGTAAACTTGTGATTCAATTTTGAAAAATTTAATTGAAGCATGAGTAAAATATTAGCAAACTTTGGTTTCTGAAAAGGAAATCATTGTTTAACCAGGTGCTTTCTTTCTGTGATAAATAAAATACCACTTACCATAATGATTGTAGAGTTGCTCGTTGAATTATGGTAAACAAAAGAGCAAGATTAGACACATATCGTCATGGGAATTGCCTAGGTTTAAATTGGTTTGAAGCATCATAACATGGAACATTATTTTATAAAGTTCTTACTAAACCTATTCAACATCTAGTTGGATGTGTTATTCTGTTTTATGGTAACTTAAAAAGGAGCTTCATGAGAGCTTTTTGTTTTATAGTTCTTTTAAAAAATAATCCTGATATCTTTTGTGCATGTGCTACTGTACATTTTTGATTTGCTTAAAAATTTCTACAAATAAAACCAGCAAATAAGCAAATCCAAATAAAAATTTAAAGCAAACTATCCAATCTTAATTTTGACATACATAGATTAAAGATTGACATGGGATCAATTTAAGATTTTGGAATTTTTGCTGTTGTTAGCTTTTATTTTAACTTCAAATTCATTGAATCTTTATTTATGAATTTGTTGTAACTTGTTCTATAACTTAAAAGGTTGAAGCTGGATTTTTAATTTTTGTTTAAAATGTCTTCAGAAAAATTTATGAAGTATAGCTTGAAATGCATGCTTATTACATCAATTTTATACTTTCTGAAGATTTTTTATCTATATTGTCAACTATTTTCTCAAAAAGACTTTTTAAAGTCAACAAGACTCAATTCTTTTGATGAAAAACATTTTAAAAAAGAAAAATGACTCTCTCTTACCTTACATTGATCCGGATAATTGGTTGCAGTTTTTGTAAAAAGAGAGTTCTATTTTGGTTCTTATATTTTATTTCAGTTGTGATGAAACTATATGTGAACTTCTTTGATGATATTAAATGACGTTATTTGATACCTGCTATAGTAAGGATGAGCTCTCTGATCGTATGTAGTTGAAAGAAAAAAGTAAAAAAGTGGTAACCTAATAAGCTCAAAAAGATATTCAATTACTTATAATGACTAATAACAAGAATTGAATTTCTTGCTTCTTTGAAAAAGTACATAATGATGAAAAATATGCTATCGTATTCACTTTTAATGGAAAATGGCAAAGTATAATCCGATCCTAATATTATGCAGTATGATTATTATTAATGATTATTATTAATCATGCCGTGTCCCCAATTATCTGCAAGTAAATGGAATGTGTATATTGATTTCCAATACATACTCTCAAATCTTGTCTAACGACCACGCATGTTCGTAAAATAATTGGACATGTGACATTTACATAGGTTAACCTATTGGACAGTTATGTTATAATAACATAGCGACCAATAAAACATCTCTTAGTTACGTAGGTGTTCGGTAGATGTTATACAAGTTTATGTTTTGATATATTTGAGAAGGTAAGATCATACAAGGGTCAGGCATTCCTACAGTGAAAAGGATTATAGAAAGTTACGAGTATTGTAGACAAATTCATCTCCCGGTGAAGAATTTCAAGTTCCCAAATTAAGGAGTTGCCCATTTCACTTATTTGAATCTATTTTAGAGTTCTTATTTTATTAGCAGCCCCGTCTATTCTTTGTAAACACGGTAACTTGAAAAGTTTTTGTGCTATGAAGCTCTTACTTGGTATGTATCATCCTTGGAAAAGTAAAAAATTTTGAAAAGGTTTCGGCTACAATCTGTCAAAGGTCAAGGTCACAGCAAGGTCATGACTTAAGCATGGTTTAGCGAAAATGCTTAATTTTAACTATGTTCACTTTTAATCAATACATGATTGTTATGCTCAATAAAAAGTGTTCAATTATTGTGTGACCTTGAAGGTCAAAGGTCAAGATCATGAGATATGAGTTATTGCAATTCCTTGTAAGCACAATAACTTGAAAAGTTTTTGAGCTATGAAGTTTAGATTTTGTATATATTATCTCTTGAGAAGTACAACATTTTCAAAAAGTTGTGGGTACTAACTGTCGAAGGTCAAGGTCACAGCAAGGTCAACATATATGGAGAAAATGGATTAATTTAATTTTTAACACTTTATTTCATTACAATAATGTAATACTCAATGAAATGTGTTCATTGATTGTGTGACCTTGAGTGTCAAAGGTCAAGGTCACGAGAAAATTCCCAATTTGGTGAGGCCTGTAAAAGGCGGAACAGGGTAAGGCGAAACCATAAGTTCCGGGGATGCTCTGCTTTTGCGGTATCCCGCAAACGCTAATCTAGTTTTGTTTGTTTTTTTTCAAATAATTTTATTCTACAATAGTTAAACCCTTGATCTGTTTGTCTGCATATTATTGGATAGCCAGTGATGAGTCTGTTGTCAATCTTGAATCTTTATTTAGGAATTAATCAAATTCTGAATGTTAGAAGGTAAAAAAAATCATATTTTTAACCAAATTTTGGATTTCAATAAACATGCGATTTATGTTATAAATATTGGTTTTGTCTTTGAGGTATCATTTGAAACTTTTACCACAATTAATTAAATTTTCATCACTTTCAGCAATTTGAAGATCTTTTGAATCTGTCTAGAATATGTTTCAAAACAAATACCCATATTCAATAAAAATGCTTTGTGATTTTATTTCAATATGATTTTAACAATATTGTCAGCAAATATTAAATTGATCTCTTAAAAAGAAAGTTATTCTAGATAATTACTAGTACAAGATACAGTACAGAGCATTGTTGAATCCACCTTATCTCCATTTAAGATGTTTTAATTATAATTGTAATGTACAAATACCTTTATATTCAACTGAAATTAAAAGAACACCTTTGCAAAATGTGTTCATGCACTAAATTCCATAATACACATTTAAGACACAATTATGAATTAATATGAATCATTTATGTTAACAAATCATCCTTATCAACATTTAAATGCTTTGATATTCCTAAACAAATTTCTACACAAGAGAAATAAACATTTCACTAAGGGCATCAACATGTCACTGGTTGGCTTCCACAAGAATTACTTGCAGGAAATGGTAGTGCGATAGAGTGCCACTTAAGCATCGGAACTCTTCAGTTTCTCTCTTGAAGGAGGAAGGAATCAATACTCAAACTTGAGCAGACGGATTCGTTAAAGCTGTTAATGGGTTTTCAAACATCTTGAGTCTCTTCCAGTGACATACCGTTCTTTATTCTTTTCTTCCCTTCCTTTGCATTGTTATCCCATTTGGCTCAATTTTGGAACCTTTTCATACAATCAGTAACAATGCCATGCAATTTTTGTATGTGTTTGGAAATCGAGAAATAACATTTTTGAATTTTATAAATTTGATATCAAAATTAGAAGAATTTTTTTGGTTATTCTATTTTGACCTGTCATTTTGACTGACATAAGTTTTTTTTGTTTTTTGTTTTAAATTGCATGCCATGTTACCTCAAAAAAGAAGGTTAAATACAACTCTAAACTTCTAAATAATGGCAGCTGTCAGTATTTTAAAATTACTCATCGTTATTCATATCAAAATATTATCGTAAGCATACAAGAATTCAATGTATTCCTGCTGCATGACTGTGTATGGTATTAAAACCTTTTACGATTTGATCGTCAGAAATTGTTTTTGATTCAACAGAAAACCAAAGCAACCAAACTAAAAACTTAATGCAATAAAATGAAATTAATGTTTGTTAAATTCAAAGATTAAAATCGTTGATAAGAGTTAAAGGGAATACCACTGGAAGTTAAGACTTTAGCTCTTCATTATTCATGCAAAGCCTGATAAGCTACAAAATCTATATCTATTTGCAAAAATCAAGGGATGTTTTACTTACTACTGTGTAATAGTCGTTCAGAGTTAAGCACTTTCATACATAGTTGATGGATATTTCAATGCAATGCTACCTTATAGATTATATTCTAGTAAGGCCATCAAATTCCCTAATGTCATTCAATTTGCATGGACTTTTCAATAGATATGCGCCAATGCTTCTGTTGTTGAGCTTAATCAATATTGATGGTTTATATAGGGCTCTGTGTTGCTTTAACATCCATATAAGCTTCTGTATTATTCACCTGTAGGGGCGTTAAGCTGTTCTACCTGTATGGCCGTTAAGTTTTACCTGTAGGGTCGTTAAGCTGTTCTACCTGTCCATATGTGGTATGCTAGTAATTGTGAATGACAATGGCTGATATTTCATAACCTTGCACATAATCAATTGTCCATCTGTCCAGTCGAGTGGTCAGTAGAATTTTGACCACAGGTACCTTGGTTATATTAATGAACCAGAGTCAATGAAATTGTATTCTTAACCCTTTCATCCCAAAGAGCCAAAAATAAGGCTATGATATTTGGATTTCAATGACAAAGATGTGCCAAAAATTATTTTAGAAATGAAACCTAATACATTCAGATACAACCAAAGGTAAAAGACAAAACTAAGAAGTGAAATCCTTGAGATTCATTTCTATCATTATATCAATGAACTTTCTCCAATCTGATAACAAACTTTCAGAGAAGTCCAATAAAATCCAGCAAGATAAAATACCTTTCCATGGACATCCAGCCATTTTGTAATCAATTTACAGCATTACAAATAATCTGCTTTTATTTCTTTTGCGAAGGTTAAGCTTATTACCTTCTAATACCACTGGCTATAGAGAGCATAGATTGAGGACTTATCTGCCGTATCGAGATGAGAATAGACTTACGACTACATGAACCAATCACCTGCCCCGATTCAGACAAAAGGTCAAATTAATTCCCTCTCCCACTTGCCAATTAGGGGCCATGTTTAATGGCTTCACCGCTGACCGGTTGAAACTGATTAACCACGGTCATTGTATTGGAAGTGTGTCCATCTGTACTGGTTGTGCTGCCATACCAGTTATCAGAAGTCTCAAGAAGCTCTCTGGTAGGTAGGAAATAGCCAGTGTGTTACTTGTTTGTGTTTTTGGAAAGTTTCCCTTGAACAATTGGCCTTTTTGTTGATTGTTTTCATATTGTGTCTGTGTATGGTCATTGGTTGCAAAAATACAGGTAAATGATCAGGTTAACCTTCCATGATTATTTTATACTTTCAATCTATTTGTTGTGAACCCCTAAACAGGAATCTGCTTACAGAAATGCATTAGAAGTGGTTCAGAGAGCTAAATTTTACTGTTGTCGCAAAAACTTCCAACAACTACTTCTCGGCCATATCCAGCTATAAGGGTACCATAGAGTAAGAAGTAAGGATTTTCTTGTTGTTGTGAGACAAGGTTGTTCTCTATGTGCGTGACATTCCTTGTCATGGCAAAATTCCCCTATCTTCTCTCTAGTTTTCCACTATTTCTGTCTGTTATTACCTATAGTGGATTGTGGATAAAATGTATTACTAATTATGCCATCTGTCTTTCAATCTGTATGTCAGGGTTTTTTTTCTGACAATTTTCAGAAAACTTAGTTCCTCAATTTCTTTTCAAATTGTGAAAGTCTTCTACGTCACAAGGGCATGTGCAGTGTCAGATGACAAGTGATAATAAGAAACTTTGTATCTTCCTAGTAACCACCAATTGCATGGCAAATAATAACTTCCTTTTCAAAATAGTCATATGCCTCCTGCACTATGAAAAAAGACTCTGTCCTGAGTAAAAAGTTACATTTCTTTTGTCATTGTAAAGGTTTTTACTTATTTCTTTGTTTTATTTTTTCATTTTATTATGAATGTCTCAAATGAGTTAGCTGAAATGGTTTTTGGGTAGAGTCAATTTTCTTTTGAAATTCAATCATTTTATGTTTAGATGAAAAATATCAAGCTTCCTACACAATCTTTTTTGGATTAAGTTAACAATGTATGTTCTTATTCAAAGAGTGATTGCGTTTCAATCTTCTGTCATTTTTTTGATAAGTTTTGTTTTCTTGAGGCTCTTTAAATCTCAGAAACCTGCTGTTCACTGAATCTTGCTGCAGAATTGTGTTGTTGTCACTTCGAAGTGATTCGCAGATTCTTCCAAACTTGTGGATGTGAAATTAACGCTCTTACCAAGCTTCCACTACAGTCTGAGTAATTGAAGTGCCCCTGGGATTGAGAAGTAATCACACCGTTTGGATTTTAGATTTGTCGCAATTTGAATGTAAGAGAATCTGTTAGACATAAGAAACATTAAGGTTAGCAAATTTGTGGATTTCTAAGCTCTAAATATAAGTTTCAATTCCGTAGTTTATCCAACAAGTGCCAAGGTCAAATAGCTATAGGTAAAGGACTCATAAGTGCTAAATAACAAATTGGCAAATTTGTGGATTTCTAAACTCTTGATATAAGTTTTAACTCGATTATCTATCCAACAAGTGCCAAGGTCAAATAGCTAGGTAAAGGGTTCATGAGTGTTAATAAAGAATTAGGTACATTTTGTCATCAAGGATGTATTATGATTTATATGTGAACTCAGTGGAATTTTAGTATGGATACCTTATTTTCTAATTTCATTATGGTAAATTGATTATACAATAAGTTGAATAGGTGAAGAGACAAAATATGTGTAAATGATAATACCGTATTTCCTTAATTACACGCCGGGCGTCTATTATTAGCAGCCCCGTCTAAGGACGGGGCTGCTATCAGTTTTTGTGAAGTTTCCATCGCCGCCGCCGCCGCCGCGTCCGCCGCCGCCGCCGCCGCCGCACTCGTACTACTAGCTATAACTTTTTTCCCCTAAGCTTTCCAGAATTCTTATTCATACCTTACTCCTCATACCTCGGGGGAACGATTTTGACATGTTCACTTTCAAGGTCAAAGGTCAAGGTCACGAGCTATGTATTCACACTAAGAATTCCTTGTAAACGCGATAACTTGAAAAGTTTTTGTGCTATGAAGCTCTAACTTGGTATATATCATCCTTGGAAAAGTAAAAAAATTTGAAAAGGTTTTGGCTACAATCCGTCAAAGGTCAAGGTCACAGCAAGGTCATGACGTAAGCATGTTTTAGCGAAAATGCTATATTTTAACTATGAACACTTTTAATCAATACATGATTGTTATACTCAAAAAAAAGTGTTCAATGATTGTGTGACCTTGAAGGTCAAAGGTCAAGGTCATGAGATATGAGTTATTACAAAATGCACTAAATTGGGGTATAACTTTATCCCATTTAGCTTTTCAGAACTCATAAACATGTCTAAATGTTAATACTTCCAGGGAATCATTATGACATGTTCACTTTCAAGTTCAAAGGTCAAGGTCACGAGTTATAAAATCACCACAAAATTCTTTGTAAACACGGTAACTTGAAAAGTTTTTGTGCTATGAAGCTCTAACTTGGTATATATCATCCTTGGAAAAGTAAAAAATTTTGAAAAGGTTTCGGCTACAATCTGTCAAAGGTCAAGGTCACAGCAAGGTCATGACTTAAGCATGGTTTAGCGAAAATGCTTAATTTTAACTATGATCACTTTTAATCAATACATGATTGTTATACTCAATAAAAAGTGTTCAATTATTGTGTGACCTTGAAGGTCAAAGGTCAAGGTCATGAGATATGAGTTATTGCAATTCCTTCTAAACACAATAACTTGAAAAGTTTTTGTGCTATGAAGTTTAGATTTTGTATATATTATCTCTTGAGAAGTTCAACATTTTCAAAAAGTTTTGGGTACTCACTGTCGAAGGTCAAGGTCACAGCAAGGTCAACATATATGGAGAATATGGATTAATTGTATTTTTAACACTTTATTTCATTACAATAATGTTATACTCAATGAAATGTGTTCATTGATTGTGTGACCTTGAGTGTCAAAGGTCAAGGTCACGAGAAAATTCCCAATTTGGTGAGGCCTGTAAAAGGCGGAACAGGGTAAGGCGAAACCCAAAGTTCCGGGGCTGCTCTGCTTTTGCGGTATCCCGCAAACGCTAATCTAGTTTTCAAAAGGTCTACATCATAGGCGTCTATTTGAGGCAGGCTTCTATTCAAGGCAGGCGTCTATTTCGTAAAAAGCGAAACCGTTTAGACTATTTTGTAAAAAAATCAGATAATTTAACCAAAAAGAAGCGTTTTTATATAATAAACTTGGTTTACGCGACGCTTAATTAAGGCAGGCGTTTATTATTTTCAGAAAGTCTTATGCAAGGGCGTCTATTCAAAGCAGGCGTATATTCAAGGCAGGCGTGTAATTAAGGAAATACGGTATTAGGCATATAAGAATATTGATTGATGCCTTTTTTGCTGAATCATCAAAAATATCAAGCTGCATGAATTACATGAATTTTGTTGTCCTGTTGTCGCAACAAAGTACAGTTTTAATGTCATAGCAACAGTATCTATAGCCTTTAACATTATCCACAACTGTAGAATTAAACTTCTTTCCAAATTCTATTATAGAAAATTTCAAAAAGTGAAAAAGATATTCAAAAAGAAAAACATTGTTATAAATATGTTCTATTTTAGAATACATTTTCAATCTAGGACGTATGTCATTGCAGAATTCTATTTGTAAGGTTATGAAAAAATATTTGTTTGACCAGAGTTAATAAATATTTTTTTCCCTAAAACTCATTGCTCCGGGACAAGAATAACTTCATCATGAATGATATTATTTTAATAGAAAATTGAATATTTTTTACAAACTGATAATATCATTACAATGGTTTCCGTGTTTATTCAGCATGACAACAGCTGGTAGCTTTAGGCAACATTTGGTGAAGGACAAGTGATAGAATTTCATCAGTACATGACATTGTGATGCTACCTTGATGCTGAAAGTTCATTTGAATTGTTCCCACTCGGTCTTTGATGGAATTTCTCCTGGTTTATGATGCCAAGCGCCAATGGCGCCTATCTGCACTTTATGCCAAGCAGGTACAAGAACATTTTCTCAATAGGCACATGTTTTCACAATTTGTGTGACAATCTCTTACAAGAACCTTTCCTCAATTAATAGGCACATGATTTCACAATTTGATGTCAATCTCTTACAAGAACCTTCTTCAAAAGACATGTTTTTATAACTTCTATGGCAAGATTTTTTATATCTGTGTTTGGAATAATAATGCTTTTTTTAAAACAGTTATTTATTTGATTATCCTTGTTTTTTAAAACTTTTATGACAAGATTTTTGACATCTCTGTTTGGAATAGTAATGTTATTTTTTGTAACATTTATTTATTTGATTATCCTTGTTTTCAATGTTTATGT
This sequence comes from Steromphala cineraria, assembly GCA_916613615.1. Lineage (NCBI taxonomy): Eukaryota > Metazoa > Mollusca > Gastropoda > Trochida > Trochidae > Steromphala > Steromphala cineraria. The sequence continues at coordinate 22,408,706 of OU744722.1, read as the reverse complement.
GAGTGAGGCAAATTTGGATTTGCCATTGAAGAAAAAATTCTGAAATAAGATTATTGGAAAATTCTTTTTCATATTGCTAATGTGTTTCTTATTTTGGTTGCTTCTCCTAACTGCACTTATGAGAACAAATCTTTTAAAGATAGTCTGCCTATGATATTGTCCTGTTTTTAGAATGTAAGGTCATGCTATTGTTAATTTTGTAATGTCACCATTATGATGGGATGGGTTGTTAGAATGTTACGTCATCCTATTGTTAATTTTGTAATGTCACCATTATGATGAGATATTTTGATCTAGGGCATCAACTACAAAGTATTAAAGCTCTTGAGGGAAGTCGACATAAATTATTTTGAGAAATATCTTTAAAGAATTCCTTCTGTTTGAGTTTCCTGTTTTTATAAGATCTACCATGAGAGAAATAGTTGAAATTATCAAATTTGCAAAGAAAAATGACCTCTAAATATACTAAAATTGTAGGTTACTGATGTGACTGACGCAAAGAATATGAGATCTTTCTATAATTGGCTCATTTGAAGTGGTTATAATCTGAATTTATCTGATATTCTAAAAATTACCACTAAACTCGGAACCTTCACTGGTTATGACTCATAATTCTCATGATTAGTTGTCAAGCTCGTGCTGTGTAAAACTATTTTGACAAATGCAATAATCTTGTGCAGTCAAAAAAGCAGAATAATTGTTAGCAACCAGGACACTTTTTGGTCGGCCAATTATTGATATCAATTTTCAAATGTTATTTGTGTGAGGTTTTTTTGATAAGGCCATTTTCCCATCATTTGTGAATACATTTTGCTCAATATTTGAATCAATTTTCATTTAACGATGCATTATTTTTGCGACTAGACATGCCCCCTTTTATTGCATGTAATTTTGGTAATGTTTTCTGCAATTATTTCCTACAATATGTGATATGATATTGTGATTGCAAACTTGATAACAGACACTGCTTGATCAATTTATCTTTTAACATTTTTTTATGCCCCCGAATCGGAGATTCCGGGGGTATATTGTTTTTCACCTGTCCATCCGTCTGTCCGTCCGTCTGTCCGCCTGTCTGTCCGTCTGTCCGTTTGTCCACAAAAACTTTAACCTTGGTCATAACTTTTGATTGGTCAGAGCTAGGTTTTTGATACTTGACATATGGATACCTTGTGATGAGACCTTTCAGATGACACCATGACATTTGACCTTGTGACCTTGACCTTGACACAGCGAGCAGGATGCATCCGGGGGCATTCGTGTTTCACAAACACAGCTTGTTTTTTTCAAGAAACTATATTCTTGTGTGGAAATTTACTAGTCAAAACATAATAAAGAGAATTTAGATATAAAAATAAAATATTTTTATATATTGTATTTAAAGGTATAAAAGGGTATTTACTACATATGTAGTATGTATTTTGAGGTAAAAGTTACATATTTACATAATCAAACAATTTCTTAAATATTTCAATAACATATTGTTTAGTAAGATATGTTTAGTAGATAGTATTATATATGTCATTCATAAATTTCCATTTTTAGTAAAACTGGCTTACATTGTGCAAATAATAATTATTTTACTGAATATTTAGTCCATCAAATGCAATTGTGCCAAAATGCAATGTCTAATGATCCAATATTCCTTTTTAAAAACAATCTTACTAGGCTCTCATGAATTGCCTAATTGACTGATAACCAAAATGATAAGATATTGTCTAATGCCAATTAACTTTTGGTATTATTATTGATATGGTTATTTGTAGATTAATTAGTTCCAGCATGGTCCATGTTAATAAACTGAAACCTTATTTGAATATTTTACCAACATGTCTTAAAATGGACAAAAGATAATAGGGAAGAAGATTTCGATCCACTCTTTGAAAAGAAATGTAAGTAATGATAACCTCACAAATTACAGCAGAAATTCTGTGTTGACATTTTCACAGTCTCTTTTTTAAAAGTTGCATAAAAAACATCAAGAATCACATAAGTATCACAATACATTGCAAGATAGTGAGTGAGTACTTGTTTAGCGCGACTTGGGCAGTATTGCAGCCATTAAGTTGACCAATACAATGTTTGTACAGAAAAGTTTACACTAACATGGCCAACTACTGATTGTGTGCGATATAATTGGTCAGTTATTGCAAATAAAAACATGCTTGTTTACATAGCAAGTGATTCCGACACAAGTCACATTGATTGATAACAATACTCTACTCTGACTACTATAACCCTGTTAATCAGCTTAATCGTCACAGCAAAGAAGGTATTTGTTTACATAACAGATTAAATCAAACACACATTGATATTACTGTTGTCTTGATAGTTATTCAGTAAGTACTTGTCTAGATAACTGGTTATGTTAAGATAAGATAAGATAACTCTTTATTGCCCGTTGAGGAATTTGTGTTACATTTAGGTGAGCATGAAATTCAAAATTTTATAAACAATATTCTAAATGAATACACAAACATATATACAAATATATACAAATGAAATATACAAATATTTACAAATGAACAAATAGTGTGATAGTAAACAATTAACAATGATTAAGAATTGAAATCGACAAGGGCACAAATGACCTTTTATAGCGTTTGCTTTTGCACGTCGGCACATTATACCGAATACTGAATTGACTTTGTGATTTGTATTGTATGGAGATTAAAAAAAAATAAGAATTAAAATAAAAATAAAATCATTTTACCGACGACCAGATGGCAAAATTTCAAAACATTCATGTAATTCATGTGAAAGGTCACTGATAATTTTTTAAGCTAAATTTCTAGTCTGTTTTTCATGAAGTTCATCTAATCTCTGAAAGGTACGATTAGCAATGCACCACAGTTACTCAAGTATATGATCAAAATTATTGGCGTAAATTAACCTCTGGGATGAGATAGCCCTTCTTCCTTTCCATCTGAAAGTGTCTACAGGTAGGAGATATAAAAAATAAAAAAGACTAAAATACAGTCTAAGTCCTGAGTGGTAGCTAGAGTTACTTGCCCCTTAGCCCCTTACCACAATACTCATTATCCTTCCTGTAGCCATTTTGAGAAGATGTGTCTGCAAGTAGGGGATTTTTAACTTTGTCTACAATCACCTCAAGGACCTTTTTCAAGGGTTTCTGGTTAGTGGAATCAAATTGGGTCTTTGACAATCGCATTCTGTGTTATTTGTGTGAAGTTTATTTTAAATTTTCCTTGTTTTTTGCTGTTTACTTTGGACATAGTTTTTTCACTTGTGATTGCTTTTGTCCAGCTTTACAGTTTTTAGGGATTTTTAGCTCTAGTCTTTTTTATTCTTAGTGATAGATAATGGACTAGATCTTCTTTTCTTGTCTTCAATTGCTCATACTTGGGTACTGTAGATTTGTCTTCCAGTCCAGTTTTAGGTCATTATATTTTGATATTTTTTTGGTCAGAGTACTATCTGCTGCATTTATTGGCTGCATATCTATTAGTTTGCTGTTAGTCTAGTGGGTTCATGTACTTGTACTGTTAGGCACATTCTGTACTGCAGTCCAAGCTTAATAACCTTTTTTATTTGGCTCAAAAGTTAGTGTTTTACTCTGTAATCACAGTATCACCTGCCAGGGTCTGCCAGTGAATATTACTTAATCAACATGTCTTATAGCACTATAGGGTTACCTCACACAGCTTACCTGTGGGGATAAGGTACTTTTATCTATGGGTAATTTTGGTAGTGTCTACCTGTACATGACCTGTAAGTGATTACTGTTAAATTTTACAGCTTATTTGGGCAGTATGTACATCTTTCTGAGTTTTGACAGTGGTTATATGTCATATCAACGGCTCATTATGGCAGTTTTTACCTTTCTGAGGCCTTCCACTGGATAAAAGTTGCTTTTTACTGGATTAAAGTTGCTTATTAACGGCTAATTACGGCAGTGTTTTGCCTTTACATGGCTCTCCAGTGGATAAAAGGTAATGATTAACGGCTAATCTTGACAGTGTTTACCTTTACAGGGCCTGTCAGTGCAGTATCCTCATTTTTATGGCAACTTAACGGCAGTGTTTACCTGTACAGGGCCTGCCAGATACCAAGTGACAGTGTTTACCTTTACAGGGCCTGTCAGTGCAGTATCCTCCTTTTTTATGGCAACTTAACGGCAGTGTTTACCTGTACAGGGCCTGCCAAATACCAAGTGACAGTGTTTACCGTCCACGGGCCTGTCTGCCTTGGTGGGTCTCGGTGACCCGTTAATTTACAACCTGCCTCACTCTGGCGTCTCATCTGGCACAGAGCTGAACAGGTAGCACGCTGTTGACACCGTCAACCTTTTCCTTCTCACCCATGAGTTGGTTACAGGCCGGGTCACACGTGCAGGGTCAGTTGCGCCCATTTTGCTAAGGTCTTACCTCAGTCTGGCTCCCACGGCGGAACAGCTGGGAAGGCCGACGGCATGGCTGGTCCGCCGTGAACCGCCCTGGCTGGTCCGCCGTGACCCGCCGTGGCCGGTCCGCCGTGATCGGTAAGCCGTGGCCGGTCCGCCGTGATCGGTCCGCCGTGATCGGTCCGCCGTGATCGGTCCGCCGTGATCTGTCCGCGGTGGCCGGTCCGCCGTGATCGGTCCGCCGTGGCCAGTCCGCCGTGATCGGTCCGCCCTGGTTGTTGCCGTAGCCGTGGCCGTGGCCGTATACCCGGATAACGGGCCATGGGTATCAAGCCTTGGCCGTAAATGGCAGTTCACACCCTCCGTCACGGATCTTCAGTACAGAAGCCATGGCTTACCAGTTGTTCAAACCCAGCTGTATTGACTCTCTATATTGAAACCATGGTTCCAAAAACCACTCTTTACGGTTCCCCAGTATGGAAGCCATGACTTCGTAACGGGTCAAACCTAGCCACTAGAGACCCTTTGTACGGAAGCCGTGGGATTATAGCGGGTCAAACCTAATTGCTACAGACTTAGTGCATGGAAGCTGTGGGTTTGTAGCGCGTCAAACCTGGCCTGCCTTTTGGGACTAACCCAGTCTTAACGGTTCCCCTGTAAGAAAGCCTTGGGTTGTAACGGGTCAAACCTAGCTACTACAGACCATTTGTACGGGAACTTTGTTTTTGTAACGGGTCAGTCTGGCTGTTACAACCTTTTTTGAATGGAAGCCGTGAATTTGTAGATGATCAACCCAGCCCCTACAGACCTCCCATTCTTAAGCTGTGGGTTTTATTTGTAGCGGATCAAACCCAGCCATTATAGACCATGTGTACAGAGACCATGGTTCATAGACAGGTCTAGTCCAGCCAGTAGGGATGCCAGTTCAAGCTCTTTTATGAACTGGTATCGAAGCTAGGGTTCTATAGAAGGTCTATCCAAGCCATTACAACATTTGGTACAGAAGCAATAGTTCTGTACTACGTCAGAAGAAGGTGTTACAGACCAGTGAGAATTAGAAAGCGAAGATTGAAGCTGTTTGTAAACGGCTTTGAAGCCCAAACACAGTCTTATGTAGTTGTTACTGTATAGGCTATTAATTTTTTCAGCAGTTTAAATGTCTCGCTACCAGCTGTTTATGGTTTGGTTTGACTCTAGGTGTTATGGTAGTCCATCTCAAGCTTGACTTTATTAGCCAGGATTCCTAGTGTTGGTCCTGAGAACCTCTGCTTACTAAGCCTTGGTTATAGTAGAGACTGGCCGCACAAGTGGAACATTAAGGCCATTCACCTTTGCATTGATCAATGTCAACCCTTACAGACAGGCTAGCCAGAGCTTCTCTATGTCATTGCGTTCAACCATTTCCATGGACTAGAAGCTAACTTTGATGTTTTTACCTTTTTGTTATCTTTATTTGTCCAATCATGGCTAATGTTGAACAGATTGTTATTAAGCTTGAAAACCTACCTCCCTGATTAATCATAAATTTGTCAGCAGTTAATTCCACCAATTTCTGTTTCTGATAAGATACACTTTAAAAAACTGTGCACTTTTTTCCAGTCTGTTCTTTTAAGGGTTCAACTCCCTCTTGTGAACATTGGTTCAACAGGAATGCTTCCTACTTCACAGCCATGTCACAGATTTTAATCCTTCCATCTGTTAGAGACATGGCTAGTTGTAGATTTAGACTGTATGTCATTACTAAGATCTCTCATTTTAACATCAAACTTCTTTAAAATTCAGCCTTTTACTTTTAGATTACATTTGTTGTGATCTCATTTCTTTTGCTTTCCTAATACCAAATAAGGTATCAATGTCCTATAAGAATAATCAGGATCAAAATGTTATCTTCTAGAACATTGGTGATCAACTTATCTTACATAAGATGGTTCATCTCAGTTATTGCAACTTTGCTTTCCAATTTTCGACTAATATGTACACATGATCCTAAATCGGTGGTCAGACCCACTGATAGCTATAATTCAGTCCTTCCTCAGTGTGTGTTATTGCCGTTTTCCTTGCCATGCAAGACAATTTGAATCCTCAGTAATCTTACTCAGAAGATAGAACTCTGTTCCTGGGGAATTATATCCTGCATATTTCTATCACAGATGTATCAACACATGCACTTAGCTGATAATCTAAACCAATTTAGATCCAAGATACATTCATTTTAAATCATTTGACTTTGATGTTACTGTGGATATCCCTGATGCCCGCTCATCTCACTTGCCTTTTATGTTCATGTTAACATCAATAGGTTTTCAACGTTAGAATTGTCAAATTGTCTCCCTTTTTGATAGAGGAACATTATGTTGTATCAAGAACAAAATGTTAGTTTTAAAATGTTTTACTTCATCACACCATCTCCTTGGATGAGATGCTAGAAGGTTGAACGACAACCAGGACACTAGTGATTGCACATAATTTTTAACGCTGTCAGCAATCTTTTTTCATCAGTATGAAGGACATTACACGTTCAAGGACTAAAAGCCATCTTATGTCTTTTTTCCTTTTGTTTTGTTACCTTGTTCAAGATCAGAATAAAAGCTTTGCACATTCCAGACATGAAGAATGAGATGGCAGTCATTCTTTTTGGGAGAAATCAGGTGGACTTCTCAGCGTGAACAAGCAGAAAGAAGCCTTTCAGTTCTTACAGTAGCTTGACTGTCTCTTATTAGATGTGGAAGAGACTTCATTGTCAACAGTTACCATACCCTTTTGTCGGGGAAGTGGATATGTAACCATTTCTTGGATGAAATGGTTGTCTTTGTTTGATTTGTGTTTATTACTAATCAAATCATTCCAAATGCAAGATTCTCCATGATTTCCTTTTCTATCTAGAAATGACAATCCAAGGCTCTGGATTGTTGCGGTTTTAAGCCATAAGGACCTGTGAACAAACAGTAGCTCAATGTTTTATTCATTATGATCAATCTTAGCTCTTAAAGTTTTGTTTGAAAACTGGGCCAGTCTCTAGCGTACATGCATTGAAATGCCTCCAGGAACAATCTTTACAGAAGAACCCGATGCTACAGAACTTTTAGTTCTCCTTGTTCAAGTTCTACATTGCCAGATGGCATAGAGAAACAGAGACAGCTACAACTACAGCGTCAGCTTCAGTTTTGTATCAATCAGGGATTGATAGTAAGTTCGATCCATCATTTCACAGATTATTCAATTGATACAAGATAATGGATCTAGATGCTTTAACTGTGTTTCATTGTTTCCTTTTTGTTTGTGGAAGCAGCAAAATTTAAGATGACATCCAAAAGATATGTCTTCAATTTCATCAATCAATCCCAGCTTCAGGCTATTCTAGGTTACAAGATCAAAACCTTTATTGTCTTATCTATCTTGAACAAACTGAGAAAGAGCTATTTTTTTCTAGATAGCATACTATCTTGGTTCCTCCAAAGAACTGTCTTTTTAGATTTTCTAAGTGTTGCTAAATTCTTTTCTTTCAGGACTGTTTCTATAGGGATATAATATAGTCCTGACTAGAAGACCAATCCTTCTTGTCCTTTGGACCAAGGAACAAAATTCTGTAGGTCAGAATTGTTTTAAGAAAATTATACATTTTCACTTCATTGCTACTGCTATACAAGGCAATCTGCTAAGTGCTAATCTATACTAAGTGCATTGGGACTGTGTATATCGCCTCAACATATTTATCCTCTGCTTGATCCTCTTTTGGGGGAAAAGAAGGAGGGGGGGTCAAGTCTGAGTGGTAGTAGAGGAGAGGAATAGGCGCTTAATTCTTATTGTGCAGTTAAAATACCCTACATCAGAATGAAAGATCTACAAATACCAAATAAGGTTAAGTCAGTAAAGAAGTAAACCGGAAGTGACGTCATCAGGAACCGGAAGTGACGTCATCAGGAACCGGAAGTGACGTCATCTGGTTCTGGAAATGACATCATCGGAAATCGGAAGTGACGTCATTTGGAACCGGAAGTGATGTCTTTACAAACGAGAAGTGACATCATTATGAATTGATAGAGACGTCATCAAACGGATATGATGTCATTAGGTCAAATATGACGTCACAGTAATGGAAGAGATGTCAGGGAACTGGAATTGACATCACATGTCAAAAGCTGACGACACAGTTCAGAAGGGATGGTTTTAAGTCTGTAGTAGATCAATTAGTATGGTTAAGAAAGGTATTTAATGATTCTGATTAATTAATTATGTAAACATGTTCTCGTCATCTCCTGGATACCCCGCCACCTTTATGTGGAATTCGGGGCTATCTCATCCCAGAGGTTAATTTACGCCAATAATTAGGAACAATTACATATATTGTTAGTAATTATTAGTAAACTTACCTCTGGGATGAGGAAATTTATTCCCACCCAAGCAAGATTTTACTTATTCCTCCCCACAGGTGTCCAGAAGATGGTGGAAGGATAATGAGTATTGTGGTAAGGGGCTAAGGGGCAAGTAACTCTAGCTACCACTCAGGACTTAGACTGTATTTTAGTCTTTTTTATTTTTTATATCTCCTACCTGTAGACACTTTCAGATGGAAAGGAAGAAGGGCTATCTCATCCCAGAGGTAAGTTTACTAATAATTACTAACAATATATGTAATTGTTCCTTTTTTGTCAGTGAAACTGCTTGTCAAGAACAGAAACGTTTTAGTAAAGCTGAACAGCTTTTTTCCAATCATATAGGAATTAATCAAAGTATTTTACCGTAGGTACTTGAAAATAGAGGCCTATCAATAACAGAAAGGCTCTAAAAGATGACAGCTTATTCCAATCAAACATTTAACTTATGGTTCTTGAAAATCTGCTTGTCCTGATCAGAAAGGATAGTTTCCATCACTGGTAATTCCAAACAGACATTGTATATAGTATTCCACCTTGGTTCCATGTTATAACATGTACTCACTCTTTAACTTATGGACTATCAAGCCATTTTACCATTTTTTCCATGTTATTTCACTTACTTATTTTACTCATGGACTATCCAAGTATTCTACCATAGGTTCCCATTGGTTCATTTTATTTCACCTACTTACTTTACTCATGGACTACCATTAGTTCCTGAGAAGATTCTCGTCACAGTAGAGCATGTAGCAGAGAAAGCTCTTACTAAAGATCAATATGTTGAACCAGAGATCCTCCATTGATTTACTCAAGGTAATGTAGGCTAAATATTGTATGGAAGGACACCACCAATAGTTTTCTAACCACTTGACACATTTTATGGCAGTCAGATAAGTTCATTGTTAGCGGTGTATTATGTCTGTTTTGTCACGCCGGTGGGAGTATAACTTGTCGAAGGTGAAGAAATAATTCATGGCTTCCTTTGATTGGATGACTTCTTATGGGCGTCGGTGACTTAACTTGGTTCTCCTGTGATCAAACTGCTTCCTAGAGTGCAAAGATCTTATGTTGTTTCATGTTGTCTTTTGAAAACGTTTTTGTTTTTTTCTATTTCCGTTATTACTAGTTGACTAAATTGGGTTCATTCTGATGCAAACTGCAACTTTGAAATATTATTTGCAATTTCTTTGAATCCATCTTTTAATTGAATATTTTGGTCCAAATATTACAATTGTGATAATCAAAAATAATAATGCCCTTAATTTCAAAATTAATAATGGTGACTGCAAGAAATGTGTTGATACCTCACAGTAGATTTGAAAAGAAATTGTGATAAGTAAAATTTTCTTGAATAATAATACAATATAATTCAACCCATATTGGCGCAAATATATTAGGAAACCTAATAGAGTCAATCATATCTTTCTTGGAAAGAATTGATTGGAAATTTGCTGTCAAGAATATTGGTGCCATAAATTTTCAAGCAAGCACTGACGTCAACCATGAATGTGATAATGATACCTTGAAGAATAATTTATGAACTTTTATTTGTACTCAATATTAAGTGTGGGGCCATTGTCACTAATGATCAATCTGGTTAGTAAATATCAATAACCAAGTCCCCCTCTCACATCATAGATTAACTACACATCAATAACAAGAACCATGCAGGAACGACAGGAACAAACCTTGCTGCAGACAATAGACATGTCAACACCAAGACCTTTGCTTAATGCTTACTACTTGTTCTTGTACAGACAAGGCCAAACATTTCCATACAAGGGAGCGGGTAGCATTGAGACCTGTTTTGTGTCGACCACTTTTCTGGTGTACCGACAAAGCCCAACATTTCCATGCAAGGGAATAGACAAAGAATAGAATGGACTTTTAGCGTTTCAGCACGAATGTACACAATCTGGTTTGTGCCATTGATATTCTTGAGTCAGCTAAATCCCATGTTCAAATAAATGGTTTATGGATCCAAATCGGATGTAGGACAGATGGTAGAGTGTTTGCTCATCACCCTGAAGGTCTTGGTTCAATTCCTGGCGGCATTATACTAAAAGATGGTACAGAATTTGGAGTTGTTTCTTCCTTGCTTGTCACTTGGCATTAAGAGCATAGAACAAAACTTGAACTGCATTGCACTGTACAAGGGCTGCAGATGCAAAGCACAAAAAGAAACCACGTTTGAATTGTTTTGATAAATATATCTACAGCAAAATGTCACATTTCCCTGTAAAGAAGAAGAATGAATAGATATAGCATTGCCTTATTGCAGGATTGGGAAGGGTATGGATGAAAAGTGGCCCATTAGAATTTAATGTCTTCTATTGATATGAAGTCAGTGGCCTAGTTAAAATTCAGAAAATTCAATAACTGAAAATGGCCATTTTGAAAGATGTCCATCCCAGTTTTGTCATTGTCCCTGACTTTTCTGCTTCAGGTACTTGAATATGTCAGTTCAGCCAGAGGGAAATCAGATCTTCAGTCAACAGCTCTCTACTGTTATTCTGTAATTTATTCAAAAGTAACAGATTATTTTTCTGCAGAAATTCTGTATTTTTTGTTTGTTCAAGTTTATTTGATTCCATCAAACAGAATATAACTTCTTTGAGAGGCATTTTAGAAGTTGGGATGAAAATAATGCTGAGGAATATATGGATGACAACTTCTTTGTTCATTGTATGCGACGTTTCGACACAGATTCTTGTGTCGTTCTCAAGCAGAGGAAGAGTAATGAGCTAGGGGCATATATATAAGTAAATAATACAATGCACAGTGACAACAACTTAATGAAGAGATTAAATGTAATTAAACAGGGATGAGTGGTAGGAAGCCAGTAATGTACAATGCAGTGCGTTACATTTAATTGATAGAGGCCAGTGATGTACATGAGTGATTACAGTTAATTAATTGATAGAGGCCAGTGATGTACATGAGTGATTACAGTTAATTAATTAAGGAGAAGATCATAGGCTGACGGGATGAAGTAACCTTGATCGCGGTTAATTGATGGCTGAATCTTTTTGATTTCCAAAGCTTCTCTTAATTTTCGGAGTCGGTAATCCGGTTGATTGGTAACAAGGCATTTGGTTTCTGACCATTGTATTTGGTGATTGGGGTTGGCTTTGATGTGGTCGGATATAGCTGATTTGCTGTCCAAGTTGTTTACTGATGTTTGATGTTCCTTTAGTCTTGTGTTGATAGGCCTGGATGTCTCACCTACGTAGTTATGTCCACAGTCGCAGTTTATTTTGTAAACAACTCCTTTTGGGTTGTTGTTGGAAGCTGATTGCTTTTTGCCATTGGCATGAAGTAGGTTCTGTAGGTTTTGAGATGATGAAAAGATGGTGTCGATGCCGGCCTGTTGTTTGAGTAGTCTGCTGATATGGTGAGATGGCTTTCCTATGTAGGGGATGACGATTTTCATGGGGGCTGATTCAGGTCGAGGAGATCGGTTGGGTAAATCGGACAGCAAATCAGCTATATCCGACCACATCAAAGCCAACCCCAATCACCAAATACAATGGTCAGAAACCAAATGCCTTGTTACCAATCAACCGGATTACCGACTCCGAAAATTAAGAGAAGCTTTGGAAATCAAAAAGATTCAGCCATCAATTAACCGCGATCAAGGTTACTTCATCCCGTCAGCCTATGATCTTCTCCTTAATTAATTAACTGTAATCACTCATGTACATCACTGGCCTCTATCAATTAATTAACTGTAATCACTCATGTACATCACTGGCCTCTATCAATTAAATGTAACGCACTGCATTGTACATTACTGGCTTCCTACCACTCATCCCTGTTTAATTACATTTAATCTCTTCATTAAGTTGTTGTCACTGTGCATTGTATTATTTACTTATATATATGCCCCTAGCTCATTACTCTTCCTCTGCTTGAGAACGACACAAGAATCTGTGTCGAAACGTCGCATACAATGAACAAAGAAGTTGTCATCCATATATTCCTCAGCATTACAAACAGAATATGTTTTAAAAAAAAGATATTGAACCTTTTTTCTACATCGTAGTAATCCACCATGACTATGACAACAAATACAACATGACAAAGGTTAAACAAGGACATGATGAAGATAACTATTCAGGAATAAAAGAATGTTATTTCTCATTATTGCACTCTGTTGCCACTGATAAGAATACATTGTGCACTGTTTCTTATTATTAGAATGGCCATCACTGATGGTCACGTATTCACTAAAACAGTCATGGTCTCAAGGGCATTCTTCAACTCTCACAGATTAAGAAACAAATCTGTTCAAGGATTTCTGTTTGAAACATGGTCCAAATTAATCAGGATTGATCATTGATTATCAGATAGGAGAAATGTATCGTGATGGAATCATTTTTGCATTGTCCCTTTAAAGTTTGTTGAGCAATATTACACCTCTCCAATGACAATTTTAACTAAATCTACCAATAGAAATATGTTTAAATTTTTTTTAAGAATATTCAAGTCTGTCACAAAAGAGAAAATCAAACAAACTTTTTTCAATATGTTATAAGTTCATTTTCATATCTCCAATATTGTATTCCCAGGATTCCTCAAAATAGGTCATATATGACAATGGGTTGTTCAATACAATAGAGAGCAGACGTAAATTGTCAGTTTGATGACTCCGTCCATACTATAGTTATCTTTGTCACCAGGAACTGTTACTTTAGATAGGGACTTATTCATGACAATGGGCTAAATATGAAGAGAGTTCCTGTTCTTTTGAGAACATTTTGAATTGACATGAAGTACAAATTTATCAAGGCACAATCATATGTCAGTGACTTATGCATGATGTCATGAGGAATATTTCAATGCCTTGAGAAGAAAACATGAAAAAACACAACATAACACAAAAGCAAACTGACAAATTCTTCCTTTCATAATGAGATTGAATGTACAACTCTTACATACATGCTTTATACAAGAAACAAGTATTCTATGTACAGAACATATCCCCACCATTATTTATGCTTCTAAATTCAAAACATAACACTGCAGCATAGTTTCAATGCCTTCTTTTCTCGTGATGTGATGGCAGCAACTGCATTATGCTTCACATGATTAATACTAGAAAAGAGTCTATTCTATGTACAGAAACATCACTGCCTTGATGAGAAAGCATCCAATCCTTTCTTTTCCATTTAGCACACAGCAACAAGAAGATTCCTTCCATTCCGTGTCAACATCTGCATGAGAAGAAATGGTAAACTGTGACTTTGTGTAATGCATGGTTTATACAAGGATCAAGTATTCTACGTAAAGAAACATCACCGCCTTCAGATCTGCTGCTGAGTTCACAACATGACACAACAACATATCAGGATTGCTTCCATTCTGTGTTAACATCTGCCTAAGAAGATATTGTCAACTTCAGCAATGTATAATACATGGTCTATACAAGATAGAGACTTTTCTAAATAAAAAACACAAAATGACCTTAATCTGAACATGTCAGCATAATGATGATTACTTCCATTTCCATGGTAACATCTGTATGAAAAGAAATGGTCAACAATGTATTATTATTTGTTTATACAAGACAGAGACATTTCTACACAAAGAACACATTACAGCCTTAAAGGAAACACATTTATCACTGAATTGTCTACACAACACAACAGCAAATTCTTTTCCATGTCAGCACATTGTTGATTCCTTCCATTCATGAGAAGGAATGGTCAGCTGCGACAATGTACAATGCATTGTTTGAACAAGGAGTAAAGAACTTTATGTTAAAAACACATCATCACACTGAAGGGAAAACATAATCTGCTACCAAATTCACAACGCCACACATTGACATATTGACGATTCCTTCCATCCTGCCTTACATCTGCATGAGAAGGAATGGTCAGCTGCGACAATGGATAATACATGGTTTATACAAGGAGCAAATATTGAGCAGCAGGAAGGGCCAGCTAGCAGGGGCTGATTACCACTGCTTATAATGGTCGAGCGACGCCACGCGGGATCAGCGAGAGATATTGATATGGAGGCTTGTTGACAGGCCAAGAGACTGAGTGCTAAGGGAAGTCTCCGCGTGTCTGTTGCTCACACATTGTGAACCATATGGGCTTTGATTTGCCACGTTTTGGCATCAACTGCTCTGGAAATCTGGATGGAAGGATATAATGTCCCACTATGGTAGGTGATGTTTTCTTTGATTTGTGCGACATCAAGGAGAGTTGATGCTTTCGCCTTCTCAGATTTGAAATTACCGGCAACATTGATTTATTGCCGTAAGTTGAGTCAGGCTTCCATACGGTATTGGTCCGTTGGTGCTGTGCTGGTTTCAAAGGTTTTAATGAGAATTCCTTCTCTTGACTGAAATCAGATGATTCATTATTTCACTTTCTAATTTTTGTCAATGTCATATTTTGTGTTTGAGGTACATATCATTGTTGCTCAAACTAACGTCTGGTTTTTAATAGGATACCATTTACTCGCTGTGTTGGTGCTCTGTTGGTTTTGAAGATGCTAATGAGAATTCCTTCTCTTGAAAAAAATGAAATGATTAATTATTTCACTTGTTAATTGTCAATATCATATTTTATGTTTGAGGTACATATCATTGTTGCTCAAACTTAAGTCTGGTTTCCAGATGGTTTTGGCCAGTTGATGCTTTGTTGCTTTTGATAGGTGCTAATTAGAAAGCATATTTGACTGAAATAAGATTGTTCATACTTTTTCAGTTGGTTATTTAATGAAATGACTGTATTTTCTCTTTGAAGTCAATATATTTGTTGCTCTTAATTAAGTTTGGCTTCTCACAAGGTATCAGCCAGATGATACTGAGTCAGATTTGATGAAATGCCACCTGTTGACCTGTTGTATTGAATTAAGGTTATCTTTGGATAAAAATGTTTCATGATCAATATACATAAAAAGTTTCCTCTTGTTGTTCTGGTAATGAAAGGTCTTGTTGACATAGTTTTGATATAAGGGGATGAAAATAAAGGACTTTATTGAAATTCCATCTTTAAACATTTTCCTTTCATAGGAACTAAATTATTTAATCATTTTAAGAAGTTTCTCACAAGGTAAAAATGAGGTATATAAGTTGTTTTAAAAATGGTCATGTATTGATTAATTTTACTATTGAGTACTTTTTGTATAAAATGAAATATCCATGAATATCTTTTATCCATTACTGATTTAATTCTTAAAATTTTTGTCAAACAAATATGTGTCAAAATGTCACATATTATGAATATCATGAATAAAGAAGTTGTCATCCATATATGTCTCCACATTATATTCTTAATAATCCTAAATTTGATATTTGTAACATACACCTAGGTAAAACATTCCTTTCTTTAACTATATAAAAACTACTATTACAATCACTCTATTTAATAAAATAATTGATTACTTAACAATAATAATTGAGGTAATCCCTTATTTTCAAATCAAAGTAAAATAAGAATTTCCCAAACAAATTCATTTACCGGTATACATAAAACAATTTAAAAGCAAACCATAATGATAACTCATGATGATATTCATCTTTAAGAAAAACAAGATTCATTTTTGGCAAAGAAGCAAGAGCAAGCTACGAAAAGTTTTCAGAACTGTTATGCATTTATGACAGGGAGAGTAGCCGATGTTATCTCCTTGATATGACGTCCTCTGAATATTCATGTGAAAAGCAGGCCATCTGAATACAATATCATGTTTACCGCATCATCGAGGCACCAAAATAAACTTGCCATCCAACTTTTTTCTTCATCTGATGTTTATATTTGTATACATTATGGCTTTGGCCAAAGCTTGCCCCTACCACCAGTTTAAAGTTACTGCTTGTTCTGCAGTGTTGGATTCTTGATTATAAAGGGGGGAGGGATGGGAAGGGGGAAAGGGATTTGGGGTGGGGGTGTGAAAGGTGGAGGGGGATTTGGGGTGGGGGGTGTGAAAGGTGGAGTAGGGATTTGAACTCCCCCTTTCCTCTCACCGCTTTCGACCTTCCACTATTCTTGTTTTTCATTATCATCTGTCAAAATCAGTTCAACCCAGGTAGCTCTTGTGATGTGTTTTTTGAAATTCAAATCAAATTCTCAGCGTGTGTCAACTTGTGAAATTCCTTGTGTTGATTTTCTGTTAATGTCAAGCTATAAAATGACAATGTCAAGAAATTTTTACATTAAATATTGATATTGACAACATGTTGTAAAATGGGAATAGAATTTATGGTTGAATCTGAATATGATTTTAGAATATTCAAATATAGTTGACAAAAAAATATGGACACCTTCATAATGCACAGTTGTTCATTAGGCCCATCTGCCAATCTCAAATCTTTAAATATAGAATATATATATATTTGTTATCTGTGTCAGTAAAAGAACTTTAGATCTTATCACTAACATTTCTCATAACTCCCGTAAATGTAAGCATCAAATTAACTTTTTCTTAAACTTTTAAACTTCTTTCTATTTGCTAGTCAAATTTTTTATAATCTTTTTTTTTTTATACCTACAATAACCATATTCAATATGTATAAATCTAAATATATACTGTATCAACAGATTTAATCTCATTGCATGAGTGGTCATAATAAGATATGTCATCTTATACGTATCTTGATTTATTATGGTCATGGAAACTGTATATTGGTAAGTGTGAAACTCCCGATGGAATTATCACACATGAAGAAACTATAGCCAGCATAGGTGTTATCTAATGTTTCTTTGGTAGAAATCCTTGAGTTTACCAGGTAACTTGCTGTTGATGTAAATCTTTAAGACTGAATGTTAGATCTGTTATCATTTTTCTTTCTTCTGAAATGTGATTATCAAGAATTATGTTACTTCTGTAAAACGCTGATGATAACAAGATTGATTATCTATTACCTATATTCCATAATGTGATTATCAATACCCTGTATTACATCTGCACATACTGATGATATCATTTTCTGTAATCTATTTTTTCCACCAAGACCTTTCAAGAAATCTGGATAAAAGTCATGATAACAATATCCTTTACCAAGTTTCTTCTCAACTGTTTTGATTTTAAAGACATCTGCAAAAGATTGATGTTATTTTGTTCTTGCTTCTTTTCTTTCCAAGAATATCAAGATGTATGAGATCTGTGTAAGACTGATGATAAGATCTTTTACTTTACACCGAAACGAGATTTTGATTAAGAAATTGTACTGCATCTGCATAAGAGTAATAATCTGTTCTGTAATCGTTACCCTTATCTGAAATGTGATTATCAAGACATTATATAACATCTGCATAAGACTGATGATAATAAGATTGGTAATCAACCACATGCAAAGTACTGATAGGGTTTTCATCGCGTCATCAAAAATTTCCATATTGCGAACATCGCCCCCAAAATAAGTCAATTGATTGAGTGTGTTGTATTGTTTTCTACAGCATTTCATCTTTCCTCGTCCTTGGCTTGAGACTTTCCTTTCAGCGGACGTTTCTTTGTGCGTGTGTTCTATTCCATGCTGACGGCAACTCAATCAATCGCGAATGCCTGACATTTGCATAAGGTTTTGTGTTAGCACTGGATTATTTCTCTGCTATTAATGATTGTTAGCCAGATGAAATGATGATTATTTTGGGTCGTGATAAATATTTACCTTTGTGTCCTCAATGTTAAGAAAACTATTACTTCATTGATTTTTTTCAAAATAAGGAGTTTTTATTGTTGTACAGATGAAACTTTTAATCAAGCTAAATATAAGTTACCAAATAATGAGAAAAAAATTTTTTGTTAACAGCCTGTAGGATATACATCAAAGCTTCCTTACAACTGCCCAAAGGTTACGATGATGATCTGATTACGGCATTGAGAGAGTTGAAAGTTTCTTTTTATGATTTTTATTTTCATATCCAAGGATGATTAGGATGACTTAAAAGAATTATAAAGTTTTTGTTTTATTTTTCTTCTGAGATATAGGTAAATAGTTACCTATACTACTTACCTGTGAACAGCATTGTACCTATGTTTAATCTAGATTTACTTCTATCAATGAATATGAGAAGATGTATTTAATTAAGATTCTTGACATAAGCCTATCTTTCTTTACAAATACAAGTCAACATTTGTAACATTCTACTATGTGCATCACAATATTGTCATAAGAACAAACTCTTGTAAAGGATAAAAGCCTAATGAAATTCATTTCCAAAGTATTTGGCACTAATAACAAGCACTGACTGTCTCAACAGGTTATCCACTCAGCCATCAAGATCAATATGTCCTTCAAACACAGTACAAACCAAAAACATCAGTTGGCATCAAATCCAGCCTTCAGCATGTGAAGAGTTAATTTTTAACAGGTCACACAGCAGATTGACAGAACAGTATTTATAGTTAACCTGCCTGACATTATCTTTATACAAATAAATTGTCAGTTGTCGTCCTTACATCTGCCTCTACTCAGTACAAACACATTATTTTAACCTCAACAACATTAATACAACTCAACAACATTATTACAACATCAACAACATTATTCCAAGCTCAACAACATTATTCCGACCTCGACAACATTATTCCAACCTCAACAACATTATTCCAACCTCAACTACATTATTCCAACCTCAACAACATTATTCAAACATCAACAACATTATTCCAAACTCAACTACATTATTCCAACCTCAACAACATTATTCCAACCTCAACAACATTATTCCAACTTCAACAACATTATTCCAACCTCGACAACATTATTCCAACCACATCAACATTATTCCAACCTCAACAACATTATTCCAACTTCAACACCATTGTTCCAACCTCAACAACATTATTCCAACTTCATTATTACATACAAGTGACAACCAGGTGTTTCCTGACTTTATTACATTTGCAATTTGCCAATCTATCACCCAGTGTTAATGGCACTAATACACATTGCATAACCCACTGTCCTATCCTCTGGAAGCTGATTGATCGGTTTGGTGTGACAGCAACCAATTAGCCGACAGCGTGCGAGTGTATCATTGATCCTGCCATGTTTATAGATATGTACACGTACACTGTCTTGTTATCGTGAGTACTGATCATCATCGGGTCTGGGACTGACAGTTCGTGTCACCTCCGCTCAACAGTAGCCATGTACTTCTGTATTGTACAGGTATATTTGCAATAGTATTCTTTGGGTTGTGGAGAGTTTCCTTGGATGTCAAGTTTCCTTCATGGATGATTGAATTTGATGTTGAATGTTGAACCTGGTTCCACATGTTTGGATGATGTATTTTAAGTATTTGAAGTTTTTGCTGCAAACTTTGGAAATATGTTGTTTAATGTTGTGTTTTCTTCATGGATGATTGAATTTGAAGTTAAAGCTGATTTCACACACTTGTTTTGGAAGAAAGATTTAAAGGCTTTGGAAAAATGTTCTTGGAATATAGCGTCATGGATGATTAAATTCATATAGGTGAAATTGGATTTCTCTGCTTGGATAATGTGTCATGGAAGGAACAGGCTTTGGGAATATGAGTTTCGAGGTTTTCCTTGGATATCAAGTTTCTATTCATGAATGAATTGATTTATAGTATGTTTCACATTCTTGGATTGTGTGTTAAGTTTGAAGGATAAGCATTATGTGCAAGCTTTGGAAATGTACTTTTGGATAGCAAACCTTATGTGATGGTTGATTGAATTTTGAAGATGTTTCTAGGAAGATGAAGCATTATCTGCAAATTTTTGGAAATATGTTTTTGCAGAGTTTCCTTGGATACCAAACTTTACTTCATGGATGATTGATTTTATAAAGTTAAAGCTTGTTTCACATACTTTGAAGATGTTTGAATTGTTATAAAAGGATAAGAATTGTCTATTAGCTTTGCAAAAATTAAAAAAAAGTTTTCCATCATGAATGATTGAATTTGTATAGTTACAAAGCTAGTTTGATTAAGGGATATGAAGCATCTTCTACAAGTTTTAAACTACGTTATTTCCTTTTGGGGAAATTGACATGGATGTCAAGCTTTTTCTTCATGAATGACTGAATTTGCATAATAGAAGTTTACCAGTTCTCATATGCTTAGATCATTCTAATAGAGCTTTGTATTTATCTCTTTTTTTTTGTTGAGCATGTCTATAAATTTCATGGATGATTGAATTCATTCATATTTGTTATAGCAATAGTTTTAATCCCTTGGAAGATGTGTTGTTGGAGAAAACCTGTTTCGAAAGCTTTGGAATCAAGTAGTCTGGTTTTGAAGGATAATTTGGAATATTTTAGATTATTTCATGGTTGATTGATTTCTATACTGAAGCTGCCTTCATGCTTTAATGATTTGTCTTTGAGGAATAAGCATTGTCAGCAAGCTTCCTGATAACAAAGTGTCTACTGAAATGGTTCACTAGGTATGTGAGGATATTGATGATGCTAATATACTGGATGTTTCGGTTCATTGGATTGTCACCAAACGAGTGTTGTTTTGAATCTTAACTTGGAAGATTTCATTGTCATCTGTTTTGGTTTTTAAGACAGCATGCATAATTCTTGTGCTTCTGAATCTGAAATTAAGAGTTGCTATGCAAACTTTTCTTTTTTTCTTAAATATTTTATTGAATTCTGAAATTAAAGAGTTCCTATTTAAGCTTTTCGGTCTTAATTGTTTTTGGAAATCTGAAATTAAAGAGTTGCTAAAGAAGCTTTTCGGTCATAGATGTTTTTCTGTATTTAAATTTTTTAAAGTCTGCATTTGAAGATCTCCAAATAAACTTCTACAAGCCTGAAGCTAACCAACAGTGTGTGCAATTGAATGATAAGTTATTGTCCTATGACAGTTTAACAACAATAAATCAACAATCTGTTTTTAGGATAATTCTATGTAATTATGTAGATATTCATAGATTGTCATGAGCAAATGATAATTAAACTATAACTAAAACATACAATGATCTACATGATACGCAATGAATAAGGTTATGAAAATTAAAAAAATGTATTGATGTTGAACTGAACTGAAATTTATCGACAATCGCCTGATTCAAATCCCGGTTTGGACACCAAAAATGTTTGAACTAAGTCTCATACTGTGTTCTGTCTCTGGATAAGGCACAATTAAAATAACATTTACAGTGAAAATTTGCTGCGAGTCATAAAACTAATAAAAAGTGTTTAAGAGCTTGATTTTCAATGAATTCAGTGTATAGGAATTAAATAGGTCATATGGTAATGAGAACAGCATGATTTTCTGAAAATCAATGAACTTCATTGTTGATACAGTCATCACCACATAAAGACAGGCATGTACTTGGCTTTCACAGTTAAAATGTTGTCCAGAAGAATTTCGTTGTTCTTATATATGGCTTCTTTATGTCCTTAAATACAGTGAAATAAAATGGTGATGAGTTAATATTGGAGATGTCATACAGAGGCTGAATTTTGCAATCGGACATTAGTTAATTCTATGAACAACTTCAGTTTGTTGACATTATGACATCATACTTATATCATGCACTGATGAATACAAATTAACAGAAATCACATAGCATTAAAAAAGGAAATATAGAAATTAAATATGACAATTTGGCATGTAAATGATAACACTTGAAAGAGCGTGGAACTTTCAGAAACTCATGCACATTTGTGAATAACCCACGTTCTTGCTCTGGTAGCAATTCACACTCGTTTCGTGAAAGATATATGACACTCATCCTTGGTTAATTGATAATCTCTGTATGTTATCTGGAGCTTGAGAAGCTATGTGTAATGGTTATTCTAAACTATCACTTGCCCCTGGCATCGTACAGGTAGTATTCCAAACCAATTATTCGTAATCTCAATTCCATGTTACTATGATAACTACTTAAAATGAAAGCATCTTATTTGAAGAGAATTTCAACACGATGATTTGATGATGATGTTAGGGAGGGTTTGTTATCAGGAGAGGACTCAAATTTTGAAATATTGAAATATGTAGATTTAAGTTCTTTATTTGCAGGTCGACAATATGACATAATTAAGGCCGAGGTTGTAATTATTCTCTATCTTTTATATACAGCTTTTTCTAACTCTATACTATCTTTAAGGAGCCAGAGATCAAATCCTTTGGTACTTTTTCATCCTGCTTCTTTAAATAAATTCTAGCCGAGATTTGTATGTGTGGTCAGGTGTACTGTGTGGTAGGCGTTTATCTCAGGTAGTTTGCACCTGCCTCCATACTTCACTGTCCATCACAAGTAAGATAGTTCAAATCTACCAGCCATCAGTGTCCGATCTGACTAATTCTTTAAGTGGTTATAGATATAAATTAGGATTCTATATACATAGCTAAAAAATCTCAATTCAATTTCATGATAATGAAACTAAGCAAAACATGGGTATTCATAAATTTATTCTCCCAATTATTTAAGTCGGTTAAATTGTTTTTATCCACCAAGGTCATGGTCTGGGATATGTAGGAGCTATGTAGGAGTTGACTTCCTGTTTGTGATCTACAATGAAGAGCGTATACAGTGTCTTATCATCAGACTATGTCTACTTGCGGGGTAATGACACAGGAAGGACGTACAATTAGGGAATTTTGTATCTCATACTAAACTTTAATTTAGTCGCTGTGTCTATATTTCTGTTGAATAAATTGAAATCAAAATTTCAGAATCTTCTTGACGATATTCTGTTTGGATAATGAGTTTTGATACAAAAATAAGTCTATTAATATTCTAGATTAATTGATTTTGATGACTTTTTTTCGATCAATTTGGATTGTGGAAAACATAATTAAGTTTGACAATAATTGTTCATGTCATGTATTTGTCAATTATCTGAATGACAGTATACTTTGATTGGCCATTTCCTGAAATTAAGAGTATGCCTGTTGGCAATTGTCTAGATAGGTAAGTTTTTAGGGTCAATTGTCCTTAGTAACAGTTATCATATTGTGCAACTTTTCATAATCCAATATGACTCTCCTAAATAGATAAATGTCCTTGGTAGCAATATTTCTATTTAGCACATGTTGAGATGGCTACTTTATTTAGTGGCAAATATGTTCAGTGAGTAAGTAAATAGCAAGGATTAAGGATGTTAAAAAGAGAGGGGGTTCAATTTTGAAAAAGGACTGGTTAACAATTTTACTTTCATCTCTTAAATTGGGCTTGGGGAGGGGAGGGGGGGGGGGATGGGGTTGTTGAGGGGAAGTTGGTGATTTCCAAGAACCACCTCCCCATTGCTGCAGCCTTCCCCCTCCCCCTTTGACCAACCCCTGTAATCAATCTCCTGCTTTTGATATTCTTGCTCCAAGAGACTGTAACACAGTCATGGTCAAGATTGTAAAGTTAGATCCTTCAAAGGATGCTTCTTGTGAGTAAGTGTACAGTTTGTAGTCTCTGTGAAGTAATTGCACATACATTCATTGGTTTATGCTTTTATAACTTATCTTTTTCTTTTTCCCTTGCAGTCGCAAAGTCCAACAGAACTCAACTTCAGTCTGGACAACAGCAAGGCTCAAAGAGAGCTCATCTCCCAGCTCGAGGCCAAAAACAGGTGGGTACCTGGGGGGATGAGGATACTTTTCTCGATAACATTTTCAAAGGAATTTTTAACTGGCTAATAACAGTTTCCATTGCCCTGATTCTGAGCACATCGGGCCTGAAAGGCCAGATTGGCTAATGACTATTGTCCAACTTCAAAATATCTAGCGTCGGTGTCAAGCATCGGGCATCCACTGTCTTTAAACTTTTTCCATTCATCATCAGTGAAATAAGAACTTTGATAGTAATATCATTTTATTTTCCATCACTTTTTGTTAGGAAAGAGAACTTTGATACTTGTATTCTTGTTGTCAGTACTCTATGCAATGAGTGTTCAAAGTTGGATCGGGAATCTTTCAACACTTAAAATTACTCCTAGATTATTCAGCAGCTGAACAAATATCTTTATCCATAATTTATGTTACTCAGGAATTAATGATACCTTTGATACTTATATTCTTTGTTGGCATACCCTCAAAACAGTTTGGTACCTGGTTGAATTTGGTTATTTTCTCACTCACATTAGCTGTCCAGATTGATTAATGGCAGTGGCTGAAACATTATCAATGACCCTTATTGAGGTTCCTTTGTGAACTATGAAGTCTTTGATACTTTATCCTATGTTGTCACTTCTTAAAGGAGCACAGTGGTGTAGTTGTTAGTGTGCTGGCCTCTTGCGCCTTTGTGACCTGGGTCTCATTCTGTGTTGTGCCCCTGGGCAAGGCACTGTATCCACATTGCACTCAGTCCCCCCAGTTGTATAAATGGGTACCTGAAATAACGGATGTATGTAGATTGTCTGCGTCTTGGTATGCACCGCTAGTACAGATCCATCAGGGTAATAATATGTAGCTCTTTTAGCAACTGTGTAGCAGAAGATATATCCATTATAAGTGGACTATTATTATTTTATTTATTTATTTTAAACCGGTAGGTAGAAGATCAAATGAGGACATTTTTAAATTTAACATTTTCACCAAGGAAATTCTGATTGTCTGCAGTTGCCCAAAAAATCAATCCATGAATGTCATTTAGTAATCCTCAGTGAACCATTAGGTCTTTGATACTGGGTTGTCAGTTCTTCTAAATTAGGCTTCTTGATTTTGTGCATAAGTGTTTTATGGTTTGAGTTATTTGTCCTAGAAAATTTGATTTGTCAGCAACAAAATGTTGAATTAAAGAAAAGGGTTTTTATATCACATGATATGTTTGAGTGTAGCTGCTCAAATGAGCCCCTTTGATAGATGCTATAATAATTTGCAGCTTTTGAATTGAAGGCAATTTTCTGTTGATGTTGCAAATAACGGTTGGCACCAAAGCTGGCAATGTCTTCAGGATGGTGATTGGTTCTTTGAACTCTCCTAATAGAGTTGCTTCTTTGTCTTCAAATATCCTGCTCTAATGCTAAAATGCACTCAAATTTCTCAAATTATGGTATGATAGCGCTGAAAGTTATGCTGCCATGCTAGAAATAGTGTTGGTTTCCTGTGCTGGAGGTTGAGTTTTGCTGCAGATAGGATGTATCTTTATCATGGGTCGGATATGAAGAATATTTCTTCTGTGATCATTTTGACAATTCTGAGATTTGCAATTGAAATTGTTTTTTTAAGTGACGGAATAAGAATCTTAGTTAAGTGCCTCTGTGAAAGCAATTTCATATATGCTATTTCAGGATTCTTTCTTGATGAACCTTTTACTTTCTTTTCTAAAGATAAAGAAAAGTGGTTTCACTTACCACATAAATAGTGTAGAATTGATGCAAATTATGTTTTTTTGATAAGAAAAATTCCATTGTTACTTGATGCACTTATAAAAAGCAACAGACTTTGGAATTCCCAATTTTTAGCCCATCATACCCTCTTCAATCCTTTTACACCTTGTGAACTTCTCAATTTTGCAGAGAGATCCATGCACCTAGCGGATCAATATTTTTACATTTAGTCTTTTAAACCTCCAAAAGATTCATCATTATCTTGTGAATTTTCAACAGACGTCCTTACCTATATCTGTTAGGAGATGTTCAGTGATACAACCACAATTTAAATATATCATTGGAATATTTTATGGAAATAAGAAGTCATGAATGAAAAAGTAGATGCACAGTATTAATGGCCTCATTATTTCTCTTTATAGAAAGCCCCTTTTTTCTGAAGTGCTATTCTAACAATTAGACTCTGAAATGATTTTTTTCAATAAAACTGAAATTTGAAAAAAAAAAAATAATGAAAAGGAGATTAAAATTGAGCTCTCAAGCCTTATTATAGACTTGCTTAGGCTTTTGTTTAATTTAAGGGTCTGGCTGACAGACTACTGAAGTGCTTGTCTTCCTATAATTTGTTGATATAAAAAAAAGCTATATGAAAAATTCTGTTTGTGAAGAACATGTAAGCGCCTTGAGCAACCACGAGCGGTGCTGCCGACGGCGCAGACGAATCTACGTACATCCGTTATTTCAGGTATCCGTTTATACAGCTGGTTGGACTGAGTGTAATGTGGATAAAGTGCCTTTCCCAGGGACATACCACAGAGTGGATATGCACGCTATATAAATATTCATTTAATATAATAGTAATGTATATATTTCAAAAACGTTATTAAAAAAATGAATTTTTTTTCTTATTTCAAATGTAAGTAATGTACACATGCAATAATATGAAGTTTAATTCTAGGACAACATTGAGAGAATTTGTTGATGAAAAGGCTCGGATTAATTAGATACGGGAGAAATGTTTGAAGGCTCTGCCAGGGTCTAGGATACTGTCAGGACTGATTCCAATATTCTTTCTCCGCTGACAACAAAGACGGCACTAATCACATTAGTTATCATGTGAAAGATCTAAATCTGGCCCGCAATGTGTGTGAATAAACCAATGCCAATAGGAGAATCGTAAATCCTCATTAGGAGTAAAGGAAGTGAAATAAGATTAGATTTATTTCAAAGGATGTGAACCTCAAATTTGTTTCCAATGGAAAATTGACATGAACTTCTTGTCAAATGGATTGGAACATAAATAACAAGTATTCTTAACATGTAAAATGTAAGAAATGGTTGTTATCATTTTTCTTTTAGTCTTTTGTAATCATATTAGACAAGGTCTTGATTGTACATGGATATGTAATTTATATAAAAAAATGTAATATATTGAATGACAGGTAAATGGTTCGCAATTATATCTTTTCTAAAAATATTGAATTTGGGTTGTGGGGGAAATAGAATATTTACTTAAGAACTTTTAACATTTTTTATAATCGGTTAGATTCAATTACAGGGAACTAAAAACAGTAAAATTTGAACTACCTATATGTCAACGAAGTTAGGATTGTTACCACCTAATTGTGACAGAAACCCTAAATGATTGGTTAGCTATAAGATAATGATGTTGATCTTGAGATACATGATAATGATGGTTTTTGGTACTCTTTCATTGTTGAGTCATCATACCATTACCATCATTACCAACTCTTGAATATATATTTATGATATATCTTACATTACATACAAAAGGGCTGTTCTTTTATTACTCTTGCATGTATAGAAGAAAGGTAAATTCTCTATTCGTTTATTTGAATTTGGATACTAGATCTTTTGTAAATATTTCGATATCAAAGGCATCTCCTCTTTTGCTTACTTCAGGCAATTTGGCATATTGACAATATTTCTACTTACGTTTGTAAATGAGGGTCAAATGATGATTATTTGCCTAGAGTCAAGTTGTCCTCAAGACTCAAGTTGTAAGGCCATCAATATTAATTGTTTTTCTCATCTCTCAACCCCTAAATCCTTCTGCAAGTTGGTGGGTGGTAGAAAAACAAAACAAGGTAAAACATAAATTGGTGATGTGTATTTGTAGATATTTGGTGTTGTCATAATAAAGACAATGTAAAGTGAAAAGTCTGATCGTAAAAGGTTGAGATAATGTAGAGACGTTAATGGATGTGTCATAAAACAGATTTTTTTTATCAGAGCGGGTGATTTTGGAAAAGGGTTTGGACAAATTACAAATAAAAATCCTTTTTTATATTTTATGTCAAGAGGGTAAATCTAGTCAGCAGGAGATGAGAAACACAAAAAATATGGTTGGCCTAAAGTATTGGACTTAGCCCTAGTTAAGTCAGAGACACACAGCTGTTTGTAGACAGAGCATCATGGTCTACTTTATGTGGATCTCATGTGGTACTGCTAACTATTTGGATGAGAAAATTACTCTTCTGACAAAGACTTTGAACAATGATGCAATTTGAAAAGGTCTCCAGTGACTCTTACTGCCACGTTTGACATGCAATTTAGAAATTCAATTTTTAAAACTTTCTTGGATGAAGAAGAAACAATTTCATTGCAGCTTTCTATTTTGACGTAGCTTTTTATCTTATTTTTCATTGACACCGCCTGATATTATTGGAGGTAGATATCTCTGAACGAAATAAAATTATTCAGGTTAGTGAATCACAATGTGGTTTGAAAAATCAACCAGCCCTCCTAAAAAAAATGAACTTTCATTTCAAAGCTATATCTTTAGAATCACAAAACCAGTAGAGCTTACTGACCTCTTCTCCAACCACTGACAGAAGCCAGCAATTAACAGGCGGTCAAGCTTTTTCGAGCATTTTAATGACTCTACAGAAAATCATAGGTTTCAGTAATCATCATCGTAATTTCCCATAATAATTTTCAGAGAGAGATTAAAAATATAACATAACACAAGAAAATTTTGTCATAAAAAATGCAAGCTTCCATACCATTATCAAGTATTTTTTTTATAACACTGTCAGACTGTCAGTATCTACTCTAAAATGTCGCAACTCTTTACAACAAACTTGTCAATCCATTTAATTTGTATTTCTTCATCATACAGACTTCTAAAACGACACAGAAAGAAGTTTTTTACCAAAGTTTTTTATGCATGAACATTAGACATTAGAAAAACAGATAATCAGACTATCATGACTCTCCAACTAACTCATTCGATCAAAGATCTTGGCAAAATATAGGGAAAACTACTCTATCTGTGTCACCCTGCCCTCGGGCTTCTCCAGGTCATTATAGTTAATTGGTTTGTTGGACTTGCCTGCAGGGGTTGGTATAATAGCAGAACTAGTACAAGAAATCCTAGGTGGAACATATTTCTTCATTACTCCAATTTCAAACAATGACAAATGTATTACCATTTGTATATTATCAATAAACATTGAACCATTTATTCTTGAAAAATGTGAGATTAAGATAAAAGCGCAGAGAATTTGGATTTTGTTCATAAAGATCTAAACTTTTTAAGTAACATTCTAGAAATTGATGGTATAAGGAAGACAAAGGAAAGTCTATATTTCTTTATTGACAGTAGTAATGTTTCAGTATTATATTTTTCAAGCCTATGATCTATATTGAAAAGTCACAACTATCAAATAAAGTTTTTGATCAATAGAATTTCCCTTTGTCTTCCTCATAATGATTTAGATTTGTTTTTCAAGAAGTTATGTACTATCAAGAAGATATCATTTTGTGATTACTTTGGGTAAAATATCATGTTGGTTTGACTAAATTATCATACCTAAAATTCATATGGTATGCATAGCTCAAATGTCTATTCATCCATCTGTCCATGCTTCAGTTGAATTTCTAAATGATGTTTGCTCTGAAATACTTAATTTCAAGATTTTTAGAAGTGATGACTTATTCTTCTCTGTCATGCCAGAGCTTTGTTAGGAGATGGGACAAAACTGAAAAAATATGATTAGCATCTCCAGATGAAGAGAAGCCTCCTTTCAGGAGAGAAGCCGACACCTTGAGGGGACAGAAGCTTCGTGAAGCCATCCTTTTCCTGAAAAGCGATGTCTGGAAAATAGGATGATGAAAAGCCCAACGGCAATTTGTCTATTAATTACAGTTGACTTGAAAGTTATGCTGTTCTCTGGATAAATTTTGATGGTTAAAGCTTTTTTTTTTCAAAAGTATCTCAGAAGTTTGTTATAGTCTTTAATTGAAAATTACCTATAATCTGCACTTAAAGTTGTGTTTGTCAATTTTATAAGGTTTTAATTTTGGTTTATATAAGGTTAATTCCTGAATCTGAGTGATAAATAAGCATTTTCAACATTAAGAACTCTAGCTAAGATTCTTGTTACCTACCATCAAAGTTAGTTTTTCAATGTAATCTAATATCAAGATTAATTTGAATTGAAGTTTGAAATTTGAGACACAATCATTTCTTTTATTGATTCCATTTGTTCCCATTAACCTGCAAGTCTTGAAATGCCATTGCGTCTTTGACAAGCAACAGCGCCAATAAAATTGGCGACTTCTGATAAACTTTGTTTCACATTCTGTGATCTTGACATTATGATTGACAGTTTCCAGCAAGATGGCTACAGAATTGAAAGATAATTATTTTATCCATCGTCATTCCTATTAGAAGACAAACATCTGAATTTACGTCTCTCTCTTCTTGGTGCAAACTTTGGTTTTGAGCTTTTGATGTTATGTGGTTAAAAGGTATTGAGCAATTCTCAACTTTAATTATCATTCTCCCTTTTTCTCCAAAGATAACATCTAAGTTTCAGGAATAGAATAAGAATCCCATTGTTTCAATAGTGAAATCTTATGTAGCAATATAATGTCCCTGATGTAGTAGAATTTTGTTTTGTATAAATTTTTCTTGTTTCTTGCGCAAGTCTTCAAGTGAGTGAGTGAGCTTGGGCAGTATTTCAACCATTAGCTGCGTGCCGCCGTTGAACTGGCTGCCACCAAAATGAAGGTGTTTGGTACCACAACTGATAGCAATTATGTGCATTCATTGATACAAGTCACTGTCGTGATATGGAATACTCAAAAAAAGGATTGAAATAAAGAAATCACCTTTGATTATTTACTCCAAACCTATTTCTTTACCAACAGGTTAAAGGTTGCACTTTATTCTTGTTTCAGATATAGAATTATAAAATATTATTTATAAGGCAATTGTCTTTTCATGACATTATTTATAGGCATGAAGAGGCAAATCCTATAATAAGTCATGGGAACGAAGGAACTTTAAGGGAAGATAAACCGTGATCGTAAATTAGAATTGAAGATGATTTTTTAAAAAACTATTATCTACCAGAAAGTTTATGGTTAACATCTATCCATGTTTTCAAGAGGAAATACTCTTCTACAAGCAGGCTAAAGGTTAACATGTTTCATTGGTCAAGGTGATAAAAAATGTTTCTCCCCAACCTAGCATCAGAAGATAAACATATCCATATTGAAAAGATAAAGTTTATATTCCCCTACCAGTGGGTTCAAAATTTTCCTTTTTCCTTGTTCAGGCACCTGTAGGTTTATATAATCCATGTTTTGAGAAGATAAGGATTATGTTCCTCTACCAATTACCAAAATGTTCTTTTTCAGTGTTCCAGGCGTCTGTAGGTTGATATTATCCATGTTTTGAGAAGATAAGGATTATGTTCCTCTACCAATTACCAAAATGTTCCTTTATCCTTGTTCAGGGCATCTGTAGGTTGATATTATCCATGTATCGAGAAGATAAAGATTATATTCCTCTACCAACAGGTTCAACAATGTTCTTTCTCCTTGTTCCAGGGAGATAATGCGGGAGATCCAGCGCCTCCGACTGGAGCAGGAAGCGTACGCGAACGAGAACGATGAGTCCCAGTACAACCCGACCCTGCTGGCGGAGCTGAGACTCCTGAGACAGAGGAAGGATGAGCTGGAGGGACGTATGCAGGCTCTGCAGGAGAGCAGGAAGGATCTCATGGTCCAGCTGGAGAGTCTCATGAAGCTCCTCAAGGTGGGTCGGGTGGCTGGGTTGTTGTTGTTGGGGTGGAGTTTAACGTCTTCTTTCACCATTGGGTGATGTCGCAGACGTTGGATGGCTGGGTGTCCGTGGATCTTTATTAAGAGAAGAGGGGGATTAATCCATCATCAACACTGGGCTGGGTGTCTCTTGGATCTTTATAATGGGAAGATTGGGCGTTTCTGTTCTGTCTCTAAATTGTTTTCTTCTCTCTGTGGTAATAGATGGGTGTTTATGACTCTCTTTTCTCTGTGTCATCATTTGTGTCATCTGTTAGTCCTTGTCTGTCCCTAACTTCCCCTCATCTTTGTGTGTGTGTGTGTCTTGTCTTTGCCTTGTCATCTGTAAGGCATCTGTTTTGGCAATTTAAAAATTCTTTTTTTGTTGTTAATTTGCAATGCTTTTACAAACTTCACATGCACATCAATTGAAAAATCTGCAAAGATTCAATAGATTGCACATATCCAGTTGTCACTGTCTCACCGTCTCACTGTTTCACTGTTTCACTGTCTCACTGTCTCTGATGCTAGGATGGACCTCACGGCACTGAAGACAGTCTTGTCAAACTTCCCAGGGTGAGGCTGCATCTTCTCCTAGCTAGCTGCATCCTCTCTTGGAATATATAGCTGATTGTTTTGTAGAATGCATCTTCATCTTCATCTTCTTTCAGTAGGACAATCTCTCTCAATAGGCTGCATGGTCTCTAAGTGGGCAAGCTTATTCTTTTGGGAGGCTCCATTTTCACTCAGAAAGCTACATGGTCTCTTAGGAGGCTTCCTTTCACTACATAGACTGCATCTTCCCTCAGTAGCTGCATCTTCCTTAGTATTGGTTGCAATTGGTTCTCTGAGTAGAATGCATCCTCTCTTAGTAGATTCCATCTTCTCTTAGTAGAATGCATCTTCTCTTAGTAGAATACATCTTCTCTTAGTAGAATACATCTTCTCTTAGAAGATTTCATCTACACTTAGAAGATTGTATCTACTCTTTGTAGATTCCATCTTCTCTTAGTGCAATGCATCTTCTCTTAGACAAAACATCTTCTCTTAGCAGAATACTTCTTCTCCTAGTAGAATGCATCCTCTCTTAGTAGATTTCATCTTCTTTTAGTAGAATGTATATGCCATGAATAAAGAAGTTGTCATCCATATATTGCTCTTCATTGTTGTCATTCCAACTTCTAAAATGCCTCTCAAAGAAGTCATTTTGTATCTAGGAATAAGAATAAAAAATCAAGTCCCCAGAACCTCCATTTTGTATTTGCCAAATAACTCCAAGAACAACCATTTTCTATAAGAATTACTTCAAAACTTCACTTATTTAACATGCACAAATCATCTATACATTAAAGCATGATTTGCCAACATCTAGAAAATCTGACTCCTCCTTATTTTGACCTGAATCCTCTCCTAGCAATCTCTAAGGGTTTCACAAAGCTAACAGGAAGGACTTCCCTTGTGTCAGCTTCACTTATGATATTTTATGAAGGAAATAGTCTCAGCCTTATGTGAGTCTTATTTGATGAATACACCTTGGGTTATTTGCCAAAGCGTTGGAAAAAGGACCAGCTGAATAAAACAGACCCCAGTGCAATCAATTAAGTGCTCTCTAAATAGAATTAGAGCTCTTCAGTTCTGGAGTTCAATAGTTCCTGCATGTTTTGGAAGATGGAGGCGAAATTATGTTTTCTTTTGAAACGTGATAAATTCTTTCATTCCAGCATGTGATATTTTCTGGCAAGTTGTTAAATCGGTTTATTGTTAAGGTACTGTTCTTTTGAGATGATTGATTTAAGGAATGTTTTGCATGTAGGATTTTCAGCAAAGAAGATTTAATGGGTCAATATTCTGAACCTGTTTGGTTTAGAAATATTCACATGCACTGTTGCATCATTTATTTGTACAGAGAAAATCACTTCATTTTGCAGATACAATGTTATAGAATGTGATTTAACAATCATTTATGATAACTTCATATTAGGAAGAGTGTTGCAACAATCAACAAGTAATAGCAAATCTTTAGAATATTTTATGTATATCTATAGTTTTCATTACTTAAATTATGATGAAAAATGATAATATTCTAGAATCTAGACCAAACAGTTATTTTGTATTCAAATCACATGCAGCAACTTATTAAAAAAGAATTAAGTTTAGACCTGTTGTTTGCATAATAAAACAGGATATTCTTGAATATTTAGTGACTGTTAATATGACTTTCAATGAAAATAATCTGTTATGCTTTCGTTGATGTATTTTTGTCATGTGTAATACAAGATCTTTTAAAGCAAAAAATTATTCAGCATGTCACGACTAATTGGCACCGCGTGTATTTATAGTATCTTTGACTCTCATTTACCTCAGTAATGTATCTCAAAATAATCCTACATGTTGGAACATAATGTGATTAGCTGACTTTATTAGATCAAAGATATTTTTGTCATGTAATGACGCAACTTGATAAACGACACGCAACATGCTTGTATTGATCCAAAGACTCTAATTAGAATTTTTTTTAAGATGTCTTAGTTCTTGTCAAATATTCTTATTCGGGTATATCTGTTCTTGAAATGTTATTGATGACAAGAATTTAATATGTGGGACACTCTACTGATTGAATAAACACGTGAGAATGATGCTTTCATTCTATCCAAATTGACTTCACAAGGGGTATTTTTAAGTTCAGGGATTTTCTTTTTGCAAATATTGCATATTGCCTATTTGCATTAACAAGGGACAGTGTCAATAACCATTATTAATCCAACAGTTTAGTCATCTAAGTTTGATTCTGTTCAGAAACTGATGACAGGAATACAAAAAATTTATATTCATCAACAATTTTAATTTATCAGTGTTAAAATAAAAGTTGTGACTGTTCAATTTGCTGTTTCAGAATCACCCAAATTCTCCACGTTCAACACCCAACAGTTCCCCTCGATCTCGGAGTGGACTCTCCCCAACAATCGCCCCGCCCCCTGCCAAAACTTCGACCCCGAGCACCCCTATGGATACTTCGCTAACAGGTCTTGGGGGCGACGTCAGACAAGCCTTCCATCAGACCCCGACTGCCGGGTCAAATGTTCGGAGTTTACGAAACGACCTCCTTGTAGCGGCCGATTCAGTTACAAATGCAATGTCTTCTCTTGTGAAGGAGTTAAACTCAGGTACGTTTGACAGGCTTGATTTATTTTTGGAGGGAGGGATGGTTTCAATATTTGCACAAGTTTGACATACTGGTAAATTTATGTGAATTGTTCTGTTTATTACCAAAGTCAAGAAAAAAATGCACGTCACCTTTGTTCCTATCCACTAACATCACTTTATTGAATCATCAACATATATCAAATTAATAGATACCAATTTAATTATAATTCTCATTAGTACATCAAGTTATTTGGAGGGAGAGATGGTTGCAATAATTGCCGTAAGTTTGAAATAAATTTATGTTAATTGTTCTGTTTATTACCAGAGTCAAGAAATCTAAATAAAATTGCATGACTTCAGTTTCTATATACCCTTGAAATCTGTCAACAAAAGAGCTGGAATCCAACTTCATAGACAGCGGGTGACATCATGACATCGATTAGGACATCATGTCACCATATCATATTAATGAATCATTAACCTTGATATGGCTACCCTTATTGGTAACAAAATGAGAAAATATGCATGTATCCACTGTTCCTAATCACTAACATCACCTCCTTTAATCATCAACACACCTCCCCATCACTAAAAAACAACAAATATGAAAATTAATAGAAACCAAACTTAACATAACGGTTATTAGCACATTAAGTTCCCACAACAATATTTCCCAACTAAATGACCTGTTGTACCCACACCTATATAATCATATAAGTAGGTGACGCAGACGCTATTAGAGAGAGTAATAAGATCAGGCAGCATGACGCTGCCAATGACATGAAGCTCTATCTGCTGATTTAGTCTCTAATAGACTGGCACACAATTACATGGCTTGATCTTTCAGCCTCTTTCACACGATCATATTTGTCCATTTTCACCGACGTCTATGTTTCGCTTGATCAGCCAAGAGAAATAATCTATTGTCAATTTAGCAGGTTTATGGTTTCATCAATATGGCAGAGTTTTGCTTGATTGGCAGTTTTCTGATCGTTACTGTTCTGTGATCCAGTGTAGTGTGTGATCCAGTGTAGAAGTTTGAAATTTAGAGAATCTCATGTAAGTGTCAACCATATCAAATATATCAGCACAAGATTTTGAAAGTTTTATCAACGTGTGTTTATAAAAAACATATCAGAAGAGATGAAGGTGAAACTCTATTTATCATCCAAAAGCATTTTTATAAGATGTCCATGAAAAAAATACACCTTAAACACAGTAGTAACCTTAAAGGGGCAGTAGCACGTTTAAGGGGAGATATAAGGTGATGTCAGGAAAATGAATATTAATAGTTCCAATTGAAACTAAATGAAGCAGTAGTAATTCAAATATATAATGTGAAGTTTAGCCATGAGATTCCTTTTTCTTACACAAAATGAACTAAAGGTGTTCACACAAAATGGCCGCCCATGGATTTTAGGTGAATCTTCATACTTCGTCCGCTGACTATGGATAAATGGTTTGTGTTATGAGATTTTTGACACTATCAAAATAATACATTAAGCATAAACATACAATTGTCAGTGAAAAATTTAAAATATAAAATTATCAAAAAACGTGCTACTGCCCCTTTAATCTGCCAACGCAACAACCTCATAATATTGTGACATCACTTGATGATGCAAATCAATTGGTGATGTCATGTATTTGCTTCTAGCAGGGCATAATTCAAAATTTACTGCGGAAACAATATCTCCCAGGGAATGTCACTTCGACAAGCAATATCTCCTGGTACAGTTTTGGATGATAAAACCAATTATAGGGTTCGCAAGTTCAAGTCAATGCTCACAGGTTTCATTACAAGTTATTGAGACAGTGGTGTTGCAGGCTTTCTCCCTGCTGTAATACTAATCCTCCTGATATAAGTATAAGATGGATAACAAGGCTATATCGGTGGTTGCTAACATGCTGAGAGAGTTCCTGTTAGACCAGCTAATTCTCTGATGAATTCAGTAATATCACTTGTATAAATATTTGATGTATTGCATTAGAAAAATTGCCTTACAGAGATCGTAATGAAAATATTGGATTAATTTTATTAGTCCGATTGTTAAAAATCGGACTAGATTCAATGAAATCTTTGTAATTTAACTTTGATTTCATACTTTTGGTTTTTAGGGTTTCATTCCTTCTCTTGAAAATCCCTATGATGAAAAATGATACTTTATTTTGCCAATTTGGATAAAACCTTTTCAAGTTATTTCCATTATTTACTTTGTAGTCTTTTATATGTAGGTTGATCAATGTTTGATAAGAATTCTTTCTACCTTTGTAAATTTTACACTGGCCTTAACTTAGTGAGTTGTTTAAGAATTGTTCCATTTGAATTGCATAAAAAAAAAACTTTGTAACTTTTAACCTTATTCCATACACTGGCAGTATGTTTCTATATTCTCCAAAGAGCACAGCTTCAATTGTGGGTTGTATTCCATTCAATCAATTTAAAACAAGGACGCTGACGGTATATTTGTGTTTCCGGATAAATATTGATTGTGATAAAATGACTAGCTTTGTAAAACAATCAGCCAAAGAGCAGCTTTGCAGTTTAATCCTATGGGAGCTTAGCAAGTACATTAAAACTTAATGGATATCGAAATAATTGTTCTAGAATAAACTGACAGTAACGTTTGATTTTATAAAATGTTTACCATGATACATGAAGTTGCATACTGAATAAGCATGAAAAGTTTATAGTTTAGAAATTACAGTAATCACTACTTGTAAGAGGATTTACCCGGAATTAGCAAGTGGCTGGAATTAAGGCATTCCGTATTATTCTTTGACATTACGGTAAAGATTTAGGATTTATAATGTTAGTCATGATGTTTTTTTAAATGATTTTATTTCTTTCAGAAAACAGTGGGAGTGATGAGGATGATGATATAAATGGCAAAAGTTTAGGTAAGTAGTATTGAACTTGAAGTCTTGTCATAAGGCAAAATTTGTTCTTTTATAATCGGGGATTTGATTTGAAATCAGTTTTATTTGGGAATTCAAACTGTTCTTCTATTGAAAATAATGAACTTTTAACTTCTGTGCACATGTTTATAGATTTAACAGGCAGATTTGAGAAATAACTTGTTAAGTTTATGTATTCTCATGATGATTGACTTCTGTGGCATTTGTTGTTGTTTTGAAAGATCACATTACAATAAGTGTTATGAAATTATTAAGATTTGTGTTAGTGTTGACTTTTGTAAATATTCATGCTTTTGTAAATACACCATGACTTGAATTGTAATATGTACACTGGAGCGGTATTCAGATAAGCTTTGAGCTTGTTTACCAATCCAGTTCTTCTAGAAAAGAAATAAATATGTTTAAACCACAACTTGAAGTTTTTGAAGAGCTTACCTGGAAGGTATAAAATCTTTTCTTCACATGATGTTTGGCTTTGACCTACATGTGTATACATAGTGTATATATGAATTCAAAATATCTCAGTTATTCATCCCCAAAAGACACATATAGGATAAATACTGGTTTCTTTGTTAAAATCTTAATCTATAATATATATGCAAAGGAACTGAATCACATATCCAATTTCTTTGGATACCTTTATGAAACCTATCAAAACATTTCAACCCGTTAGCAGTTTTCCGCTGTTTAAGATAAATTTCTGATTCTTGAAAAATTGGCACATGTCATTGGCTGGTTTTGAACATAAACGTAACAATTAACAAGTATATTGTTATTATACAAAATAGATCATTAAATGATACATATAGACAAAAGTCAATTCTTCTAGATAAAATGACATCATTGACAAAATTGACATATGTAATTCAAACAACTCACAGAGTGGATCTATCAAAAGTCTATGAAAATGCTTGTATTTTCAAGATTAATTCTTGTGATAAAGCCTATAGTAGAGATTGTGTAACATAGTACAAGTGGTAATTCTCTGATTAAGAAAACCTCTTAACGAAATGGTCGTAAATAAATGAGCACCATTACAGTGTCAGTCTCCACAAATGGTTTGTTTTCACGGAAAACGGGGGATATTGTTCGGAACATGGAAATGTTATTTATTATTCTTAGTAAGGATTAGGAGTAATCTATAGGATCAGGATGAAAAGAGATTTTAATTTGACTGAATCATTAATGTGATTGAGTGGCTTTCACTATAAATAAGCATCACTGTGTCTCTCTCTAAAGGAATCAAAAAAGTTTTGAAATTAAATGTAATTAAATGCAAGTATACTGTTTTAAAAGCATTTTTGAAGTTGTATGCTTGACAGAGTATATTAAAGACAGGTTAGATACCCAAACATCACAATTCTGTGAATGATATAATTGGATTCATTAAACCACAGACTCAAGTTCTATTAGGATTGTAGGATTAGTATATGAGTTTTGTTTTTAAACTTGTATTTCATAAAAAGTGCTACAGTAATATGTAAAATTAGATATGACACAAGTGACATGCTATTTCTTTGGGGAGATTTTTGTTTCATGTGATAGACTTCAAGAAACTATTCCTAGATATGTTTATTCAAGTATGATTTACCTTTCAAACATTCCTACACAGATAACACAATAAAAATCATTTCATTCTGACAAATGGAATGGAATGGAAGGCAAATGCAAACATGAAACTAACTAAATAATGGCTATCAAAATGCCCCCTTTATCATTTATCAAATGATATTTTCTTATAATTTCTCATTGTTTATTAATCATTTTGAGCCTATCATATCACTTCTACACAATATCTTCAGGTCATTCCTCATTTGACAATATTTATATAAATTCATATAAATAATAATAATTCTAAGCCAATCAAATGCTTCTAAACATTCTCTGCAGGTCACTCCTCTTCTGACAACTACGAGAATGATTCCATGGTGCGGTCTACAGGGACAGACGATATTGAGTCATGGCGGGATGACATTCGCTGGAGATTAAAACAGGAATCCGATTTTCTCGCTCAGCTTCGTGCGAGACGGCAGCGAAGTGGAAACAGCAGCCAAGCAACCAGTGATAATGAACAAGATCCGTGAGTTGAAATTAGAAAATATTTTGCAAAATCTTAGATTAATTCTAATGGTCCTTGGGACAAATGTTTTTCAGTCTAGTTTCTTTGTGCTGAACAGGATTTTTGTTTCAAATTTGAAAATTGGGTTGACATTTTTTTGTTATTGTCCTGAAAATAATTTCAATGTGTTTTTGGATCTTTTTAGCTTTTAGAAGATTTATATGAATATTTTTTTCATTTCCCTTCTTCAAGAAATTTTTTAATCCTGTTCTATTTTTCTGACTTTTAAACATATGAAATATACATAAAAATGTTCACAATTCTTAATCTTGACATTATATTATTAAAAATCTCACATTTGAATGTAATGGGCATATCTAAAATATGATGACAAATCGTATTCTGTTAACTATGCTAAAGGTTGAAGCATATTTGATAATTTGATGTTAAGTATTTTGAATTTTAGTCATATTTTGCTGTTTGCAAGGTTGTCTATCATGAGTAAGTTTTCTCATATTAATCTTAAATGTGCCTTTGTGGTAATAAAAAAGTGTGCAAATAAACAACTTGTGAGGATGTTTTCAAATTGTGTTTTGAGAATATTTTGACAAACAGTGTCTACTTCGGTCGAATTTTAAATCATTTAACATAATACTTTTCAATAAAGTCACCTTGATATAAATAAAACATACTAGTAACTAAAACTGCCTTAAAACAAAGATTTCATTTCATTAATGAAAAAATCTAATTCTGATTTTTTTTTAATCATTTTCCAGATACATTCCAGACGATGGTGAATCATACGTAAGAACGGACGATGATAGTGCATTGAACACAGACGACGGTGAATCCTTCGTTAAAACAGATGATGACCATAGTGCTAAAGGGGGTGAGGTCGTGGAAAATGCTGAACTTTATGACAATCATCCAGGGGTACGTTTTATTGAAATCTTGATTGATGTTAATCGTGATAGTCAAATGTTCTTTCAGTTGGACAATTAGATACATAGTGGTATTTAAAGAAGCAGTATCATGTTTCTGAAAATATTCTTTCTTAAACTTTTTGCCTATAAATATTATCTTTTGCCAAATGTATTTTCTTTAGCAGATAATACATCATATGAATAAAATCTGATTATCTGTAGTTTAAGAAGAATTGATGAATTATGGAGTGAAAACTACTAGTGGCCATTTAGTGCGAACACCCATTGACCATTTGAGGTGGGTACCGGTTAATGGATTTGCATAGCTTAACTAAAGATGTTCAATCATTTTAGATCTGCCAGTTTGGATTAAAAATTGTCTTGCAACTGGTAACATTTATTTGTTTTCAAATGATTCCTTCATTGTGTTGCAGGAACT
The DNA here is from genome assembly GCA_916613615.1 of Steromphala cineraria. Lineage (NCBI taxonomy): Eukaryota > Metazoa > Mollusca > Gastropoda > Trochida > Trochidae > Steromphala > Steromphala cineraria. The sequence continues at coordinate 22,367,211 of OU744722.1, read as the reverse complement.
GATGACAAGCAGCCGGTACACGACGGACGAGGAGAGCTATCAACAGACAGACGATGAGTCGTACATCCGCACTGATGATGAGGAGGGGGGCAACACGGACTGGGAGGAGTCGACGAGGCGCTGGGTCAATCGGTGAGGAGTCCTCGTCCTTGAGAACATGCTAGAGACTGGGAGACTCTGAAGTGTATATACTCTAACATTGTCCATAAGCGTCCTCACACATTGCATCAAATACCTGGAGACTGGAAGACTGTATACTCTGAGAGACTTGGGCTTTGTCCAACTATTGAGGATTCCTCGTCCTCGAGAACATGCTGGAGTCTGAGACTCTGTAGTGTATATACTCTGAGAGACTTGGAGTCGGGGGCTGGGTCAATCGTGAAGAGTCCACACCCTGGAGAACATGTGGGGAGACTCAAAGACTCTGAGGTGTATACTTGGAGTAAGGGTTAGATCAGTTGGTGAGAATTCCTAAACCTGGAGAACATGTAAAGAGACTAAAAGACTATGAGAGACTTGCTGAGAGTGGATGTACAATGGGAGTGTAAGGTCGCAAATCACACACATGTCCTAGGATACCATGCTGGAAGAACTGGAAAACCAAGAAGGGTATGGATACTCTTGGAGACTTCAACTTGAGGGGCTGGTGAATCGGTGAGTTCACGTTATGAAGAACATGCTGGATATTGGAAGACTGTGTAGCATATACTGTGAGAGACTTGTATAGAGCGGAAGACTTGTGTATAAGATCGTTATATCATCATCAAGTCCTAGCACAACTATCTGGAGAGACTGGACAATTTTCTATATTCAGTCTTATGTGTAAGGCACCAACCTCAACCTAACACTCCATGACAACTAACTTGGGGGACTTGGACTCTGCAGTGGATATACTCTAAGAGACTCGGCTTTCACACAACGTCCACAATTATCCAGAAGGACTGAATGACTTGTACATACAAGAGAGACTAGTGTTTATGGTCACTAATTCAGAAGAGCGTTAAAGAATTTGTGTAATGTTTCTGTCTACTTGAGCCATATACACAACAGGAAAAGCAGATCTGAAACTTCTGCCCTGACAGCTAGAGTGTTGTCAATCTAATGTCCTACTACAACTAGCCAGAGGATACAATGAAAGACTGGTGTGTAACGGTGATAAAATCGTCTGTCATGATCAGAATGGAAAGTGATATATAAGCCTGGCTTGACCTGCAGGAGTTGGTGAGGTCTTTTATATATACAGAAGGTATATAATTGTGATTTTGTGTATTGACGACGTCCTCAAAAGGACCTCAGAGCATTCTTAACCAGAGAAGCAGCAGTTGTACTAGTCTTTAAGGGCAGTGGAGCATAAAAAGGGGGTTATTTTTCAATACATGCAATGAAAGAGTTACAAGAAGTCTTCTGAAAACTTTCCAATCAGACCCTCAACAGCTTCACCAGACCATCCTCTAATTTGTAATTTGGCAGAGATTGAGGTAACAATCTCACATTGAAGAACGTTGAACGGTGGCATGTTGACAGCTGAAGTGTATAGTTGAAGAAGCAATTCAATTGTAGAGATAGTGTTGATAAAACATGTGGGTGCTTATTGTGTGAGCAGGGGCAGTTTTCAGTGCAGAAAATGACTTGCATGTATATAAAAGTGATGCTTTTCTGGATTGTGCAGGGACTTGACATAACATTCTCAAACTATACATGATGACGTGTATATAAGACAATGATTCTCCTGTATACTTTGTGGTGAGAAGATGTTGAGGTCTATGACTTGGGCTGATGGCAGTATTATAGTACAGGGGATGTGTGAATACATTAATCAAATATCAAAATAGACACCAAGTGCAGTTCTATATTAACCGCTTTTACGTTTCTAGAATATTACAAATATGCCAGTGAAGAATTTAATCTAAAGTTACTTATTGTGACCATATCAAGAGGGTCTCTACAATATTCGGTTTCCAACATAAAGCTGAAACTAGCAAGTCTAATAATGTGACATGGTCCTCTCTGATCATGTGGGTAATGTTACTAGACAATAATATGCTAGACAGACATACAGGAATCAGTTAAAACACATGATAGATTTGTTCTACTTACGTAGATTGCATGAAAAAGGAAACATTATCGTAAGATGGAGAAAATATGTGAAATCAAGAACTGAGATGAAAATTCCTTCACAATTTGACCCATTTCAAATAATGATAAAGGGGTACATTTGTGTATCTTAATGAAATTCTCATACAAATATTAATTAATGACGTAGATTGTAGTCTGACTTGTATACAAATCTGAACTATTCCTTCCAATTGAATATCCATATTTTGCAAGATATTCAATATGTGTTATCCCTGAAAATAGCATACTGGGCTATAGAAAGGTGTTTTGAGATGGAACAAAGGTTTGAAGTTGTAAAATAACAATCTTGGTAAGATCTTCAGAGAAAATCGAACCAGCTTATCATAGTGCTGTGATTGTTAATCAAATATCATCTGTAAATCATTAATTGTTGTCAGGGAGTGAAATAGTGAAATAATTAACAAGATGGAAAATGGATCATGCCAAAGCTTCTGTCATTCCCTTCACTTCCTGTAGGGGAGGTAACTCATGTAGATTGAAGACCACCAAAGACCAATGTGCAAAATATCTAGACATATGCATTTCTTGTTCAATGGCCCTATTTAGAGAACAACCCTTCATCATATCAATGTTGAATATGTACATATGTATGTATAAAAATGAAACAAATTGATGATAAAGTTGTACATGAGAGGAAGCAATACTTTATCAAATGGTGTACGATTTGTTTGTGGTTATGTTGTGTTTGTTCTTTAATGAAACATGTTTATATCTTCTTTTTTTGATATCCTTGAATTTTACAATTTGTTTTGTAATACAATCTTAAAATTTCTTAATTTATAAGATCATTTCTCAAAACAATGTTTTGGACTTGATTTTCACACATCTTTTAATCAAATTTTATTAAGAATCTAACTTTTCTTTTAAGATTTTAATAATTTTCTTTTAAATAAGTAAATTTTTTGGTATCTTAATCTTTATGTCAAGATAATAGTTATTTTTTATGGTTGCTGTATTACAAAGATGTAAAATTCACAGGAGAAAAAATGTTATAAAAGTATTGTTAATTATAAGTAACAATTCGTATTCTTAGAGAAATATGAAAGGAGGAATGTTAAAAATCCATGTCCATCCACGTGTCTGTATGATACCATGTGACTGGATGAGCTGTTGTTAATGTTGTGAAGCGTATCCCAGGATGAATGGTGTCCTTGTTGTTAACACTGTGGTGTGGAAACGTCTTTCATGCTGTGATCGGCATAGAATAACTCAATCTCATGACATACAGATGCCTAAGTCCGAAAGCCATCTTAGCGCTAAGGGAAACACAGAGTTGGATCACCTTAGTTAGGGATCTCTGAGCAAGTGAGCATTGGGCCCGGATTTCCAAATCTTTCTTAGCATTAAGAATATCTTTCGATCTCATCATTCAAACACAGGCTTCGTTTCTGTGTAAATTTTCCAATCTGAGGACGCCGCTTATTGCTGAAATATTGCCCAAGCGGCGTAAAACAATAACTTGCTCACTCACACCAATCTGAGGACATACAGAATTAAGCCTAGATTGCAGAAGCTGACTTAGCATTAAGCTGATATTTCAATCTCATGAATGATATACAAATATAGGTCTAGATTTAAGAAGTACTAGGATAATATTTTGATCAAATTATGTACAGAGCGAAGCCTAGAATTTGAAAGCCGTTTTAGGGCCATTCTAAGTTTTCTTTAGAGGAAAGTCATGACTTAAACTTTAGGGATTAACAACTATTGACATAACTTAACAGCTAGTTAATTTCTGAAAGTTTTCAAAGTCAAGTAAAAGATTAATTCTTAAAACAACATTGAAATGTATCAAATATTTACAGTTCATTACAGTTAAGATAATTTATTTATTTAATTTTTTCTTTCACTGTTGAGAGATTGATCCCTCTCATTTAAGACAATGAACTGCAGCTACCAATCAAGCAAATAACCTTTACACTCATTTCTGTTACTCCATTGATGTGTTTCATGTTTGTTTCATCTGAATCACTCTGTACAGTTTTACGAAAACTTTTGAAGGATAATTTTCTTTTTCACAACTTTCTTATTGTGAAATAATGAGCATAAAAATGCATTTTGTTTTTTAACTTTAATGGTTCAATTTATTGAATTTTGAAGGATTTAATTTTGTTTAAATTTTCTTAAAACAAAATTGTCATTGAAATTTGTTGATATATTGTTACCTGTACCCACTCATAAGTATTGTGAAACCCTGTTTTTTTAAACACTTTTGTTTCTATCATTTTCATCAAAATAAACACCACCAACAAGCCATATGTGTTTGTTTTGTAACTTTCCTTTGTCAAAATAATAGCATTTATTTAGGAAATCTAATTATTGTTACCTGGTTTGCAATACTGACACAAGTTTGATACACTATAAATAACTGTGGAATGTTTTCTAAGGGAAATGGTGTGATCTCATGAAAAGAAATGAGACTGGTTGTTAGTGGTGCTGGAAAATCCTTTTCAGTACAAGAATTTATCAAATGAATCTTGTTGGTTAAGTTTTGCAAATCCATTTCTCCCTAGACGGTAAGGAATACACACTAAAATTACAACTTTCAGTTTTTGCTTGACACACACTTTTTTCTCTTGATGATCAATTTGAACAATTACCCTCTTCATTTTGCGTATACCATACCAATATAAAGTAGAAAAACAAAGACATGGATTTAAGACAACATGCTATGACACATTACTTTCACTTTTGAAATCAAAATTCTATCATTTGAGCAACATTTTTGTTACTGATGTACTTTTAGCAATGAGTTTTTTTCCAAATTGGATTTCTTGGTATTTTTATTGGTATGCATCCCCTTATTCCTGTCCGGACCAGATCAACACCGTCAGGGTTTGCTGCTTGTCCATAGAAAATGTCAAAGCGTTAACCAAACAATGAAATCTGATGTCCCTTTAGTAAAGATGACATTCCAAAACAAACCCTTTTCATGATGAATATTTACAATTTATTCATAAACTGTCATTACAGCATAATCTTGTAGCCAAGAAGTTCACCATAATGCAATCAGTCCATAGTTTTCACATGGACAGTCTGTCATATATCAATCAGTCCATAAATTCCCATGGACAGTTTGTCATATAAAAAATCACTCCATAGTTTTCACATGGACAGTTTGTTATATATTAATCAGTCCATATTTTCACATTTTGTCATAAATTGATCAGTCCATAGTTTCACATGTACATTTCATGATGAATCAACCAGTTCATAATGAATCAACCAGTCTTCATCTTCTGTTTCTTCTTTTTCCTCTTCTCGTTTTTCCTCGTCTTCCTGTTATCCTTCTTCTTCTTGATGACGCGAGGGTGGGCGGCCATGTTCTCCATCATCTGCTGCTGGGAGGGTCGGTCCTTCTTCACCTTCTCCACCGCACTGTCACCTGGGTAGAGGAATAGTAATACCGTTAATCACAAAGTATAATGAATGCTTTATCAATCTACTAAACCACACAAATAAAAACAAAGGATATCCCTCCAATCTTGTCTTATAGAGCTTCAAACATTATTTTTTACGCTTTATTGGCAAAATAATCAGAATCTTTAGATATTTGCAATCAAAGTTAGTTGTGCTATTAGTAATATTTCAGTGTTATTGCAGGGAGAAAGTGCGCAACACAATTGTGGCTATGCATTCAATGTCGGCAGTAACTGGAAGTACTTCCAACTTCTAAAATGCCTCTCAAAGACGTTCACTGGAAGTAATTTAACCATTCGCGGTACATTTTTTATCAAAAACAACAGTGAAAACTCAACAACAAAACTCACTGTCCAGCAGTGTAGGAGTGACGAGTCTGCCCATCTTGGTTGGATACTTCCCAGAGTACGTCTTCTGCTTGTGAGGTTGTCTCAACATGGCGTCCAGCTCCCCCTTCAGCATCTGCTGTCTCTGTTTGTGTTTCTGCTGCTCTTCTCGGTCGCTCGGGTCCTCAAGGCTGGGTCAGGGGTCAAGGTTATTTGAAATATGACCTTTCAAGGTCAAGGTTATTTAATTTATGATCCCTTTAAAGGCACCACTCGACCGGCTTTCATCCACCATTTTGAAACATGATCATTGCGAGAAAACAAATGTGCTGTATTATGCTTATTTATTAACAAAATAAAGAAATAAATATTTGATTGGTAGAAGAGGAACATATTTATAAATAATTCATAATAAAAGTTATCAGTTACGACAGCATTTTGTCGTAGTAATGCATTCGACGATCGTAGCTTCGATGATTGGCTTCATTTCACAATGTTTATATTTTTTGAGCAATACACATTATTCTTTGTCAAATTGTTAAATCTTGAACAACTGAAATGCTATCCTCACAAACATTTATGAAATTAAGAGTGAAATTATCATGTAAAAATCATATATAATTGTAAACAGGAAAGTCCTCCTGAATTTCGTTTCCTTTAAGTACATTTTGACAATATTCAACTCAATTTAGCACAGGTCATGCATGTAGACACCTAGCTAAGCTTTACTGAGTATGCCTTTAAAATGAGTTTTTATTCCTGAAAATTGGTAACTCAGAATGGTGAGGACCTTAATAATCACACAAAAGGGTTGAATGAGGTCTATGAAAATATTGACATGGTGAAGTTGAAGAGAAGAAGGATACGTTCTGTCATCTAGGATCATGTCCATCTCTTCTGCTGCCTTCACAAACCAGTCGTTCTTGTGCTTCTTCTTCATGAACCTGGTAAATAAACAATGATTGTAACTTATCTTTCAGAGCACTTACATCCAGTGTCTCTTTACACTACAAGATAACACGGTATCATCATAAGAGGAGAATATCAGGAATGGAACACAAAACATTTAAAGCATAAAACTGATTTGTTGTAAAATCAAAGCATACTTTAGAGATATGCAATAAGTCATTACCAAACACATCATCATTATCTGTTGATCAAAGTTTTTCTAAACTTGAATCATATGTTATTATGATATTCCATCATTAGAAAAGGTAAAATAAAAGTTTCTATTATTCAAACTGTTATGAAAACCACCTTGTGACTGGATGCCAAATTCATATACGGTACAACTTTCTCAAATCAGATATTTGTTTAATATGCCTGTGAGGAAAAAATGGCATTTAACATAGATTTATCATTACCTACCTATGATCCTCTGTGTCTATCTGTCGGACCAGGGTGATGATTGGTCTCCGTGATGACAAAGCATTGTACTCTACTGGGAACAGGGGCAGGTCCTCGTCTGGACACACAGACAGACAGACAAAATGGCGTTATTATCTACATGGGTAACCTTCATATTACCGATGGCTGGTAAATTTTTGCAACAGATAGCAAGCATCTTATCGACATAAAAATTTCGCCATGCAAATGAACAGAACCAAATTTTCAAACTAAATGTTCACCCATCTGCTAATATCACTTGATTTATACATGTTATTGGCTGATAAATAAATAACCTGGCTGAGTGAAAACTGGGTAAGTGAAAGCATGGATTTGTAAAAAAAAATTCAGCCATAAAAATGCTGATGTAATCACTTTTTCATGATCCTGTGATTATGTAACAAGTTGCAACTATATATAACTTTAGAGAAATTTAAGGACTCTTGCACATTAAGGTACCCTGATGAAAAGGAGTTTCAAACACCAATAGCATGAACATCACAAGGTACTGACTGTGGTTGAGGTTCTGTATTATCTTCCTGTAGTTGCGTACGTCCTCCGGTCCGACTAGCATCACACTCAGCCCTTCCTTCATAGCTCGCGCTGTCCGCCCACTTCGATGCACATAGTTCTGTTTAATAGACAAACAAGTTAAAGTTTACTATTGAGATCAGTGCTATGGCCCTTATATAATTTAGAAAATTACTTTAACGCCTTTAAATGGCCCATTGTTCAAAACGTCTTTCCCATTTCCTGAATTCATAACTTCAAGTATCTTTTTCAAATGAAAGAAATATTCTCATACATTTCACTTTCACTTAATAAATATCTTATGACTTAACATGAAACTGGCTGAGTCATAAGTTTGACATACTTACAATGACTTTCAACTCTAACTTAGACTTTATAAATATCCTACTGCTAAATAAGACATCCAAGCTAGAGGTTATGACCCTCTAAGCATAAAAAGAGTTTCATTATTATTGTCTCAGACACTGACCTCTATCGTACGAGGCACCTGGTAGTGAATGACATGCTGTACATCAGGGATATCGAGTCCTCTCGCCGCCACGTCCGAAGCTATTAGTAGACTGTCAGATCCTCCTGCAAGTTGTACAAATCACAACTTTCAGAATCATATTGCAATGTTTATGACATATCGATATTTCAGCAAAGCTGGCAAACTTTTGAGAGAACATTGATAAAAGAATAAGTATTAAAAGTTTGATTTCATATTTCTTCCAAAGCATGAAAATAATAACCAAACTAACATTTTATCAAACCAACAAGTCACATATTCAATATTCAAAGTTAAGGTTGAGATAACTGACTCTATTACTAATAGACTAAAACAGTGCAAGAAGGAACTCATCCAATAGTTAGGTGAAGCACACATAAAATCATGTAAAATCTTGGTATTTGAAACTTTTAGATTCTGCCATAATCATGCTAAAGAAAATGTAATTGTAAAGTAATGTTGCCAAATAAAAGTAACTGTAAATGCCAACCTGAGAACTTGTCGAGATTCTTGAGTCTCTGTCGCTGATGCATGTCCGCGTGTAGGGGGAGGGGCTTACACTGGAGGAGGGTGAAGATGGACATGAGGCGGCGGATACAGTCCTTGCTGTTGGTGAACACCAGGGTGCGCCCTGGGTACTGCTTCAGGAAGTAGAACAGGTACAGGTCCTGTAGATAGAGAATACAGAAGAGTACAGATAAACACTGATGAATATGGCCGATATTATACAGATGAACACCAGGGTGCGCCCTGGGTACTGCTTCAGGAAGTAGAACAGGTACAGGTCCTGTAGATAGAGAATACAGAAGAGTACAGATAAACACTGATGAATATGGCCGATATTATACAGATGAACACCAGGGTGCGCCCTGGGTACTGCTTCAGGAAGTAGAACAGGTACAGGTCCTGGGGACACAATAATAGGGGATTGGTAAAGCTATCGAGAAGGGAAAAGATGTGAACAGGTGAATGGAGATGATTTATAGTATATTGACAAAGGGAGATACATACAGGTGAGTACAGATGAATACAGACTGATACATATTATAACAGATGAGTACATATCAAAATGAAATATAAAACTATGCTTAAATTTATTTTTTTTAAAGGGAAAAAACAAGAGAAACTTTTTAATCAGTTAAAGTTAACAATGGAGATAGTACCTTCTCCTGTGAGGAGCAGTTGATCCTAGCTTCTGTCAGAGTCTCTGCTGTACCAGTCTTGGTTGTGAGATCGATGATCTTCGGTCTCTCCTTGATGCCTATTGTCTCCATCAACAACTCTGTGAAGAAAGTTCAGTGTTACAAGGATGTTGGTTTACAAAAAGTTCTGATTTCATTTTTTTGAATTTTTAATTGAAGTAGTATTATGTTTTGACTTAAAGGATAATAATAACTTGTATTCAAAGACAAACTTTAAAAAACAATCATAATAGAATTGAATTAAAAAAAATAGACATAGCTTACTGAACTTAACTGCATACATGTTTCTTCAAACAACTGTTAACGCACTAAAGATGACCATTAGTAATAATTCTATCCAAATTCTGACATAAAATTTTCTGCAAAAATGTACTTATAGAGTGACATCACAACACAATGTCAAAGATGCAATATCTTTAGATAGAGATACTAAAATGAGTTACAACTAATTGCAAGATCAGATATCGATAGAGTTGCCACAGTCTTAATATATTTTTATCATTCCATTACAAATCCATGATTGGCAAGGCTCCTCAATCTCTAGATTTCTAACCTAATTTCTTCTTCGCATCAACTTTCTCCTTCTTCCTCTTCTTCTTCTTGATGTAGCGTTGTGGTCCGCTGTGAAGCATCGTCAGTGTGGCCGAGAACACAAACGTCTGCCGCTTCCGTCTCTGATGATCATTCCTGAGTAGATAAAGGCAACCATGTTCACAGGAAATAATACCTGAGAGTTGTCAGTGGTTTTCCTGTACTTGAATATTGCTATTTTTTAGAGCCACTTTGACAATATTTAAGCCTTACTGACACCCTTCTCATCAACATTATGAAATTAGAGGAATGTTTTTGATGGTTATGACACGTGTAGTCTTTGAAGGTAACTCATTCATTTCTGACCTCCAGTAGATCTACCATTTCTCCTTGTCAGGAATGGAAAATCGCACTCTCTACTGAATTGAAGCATTCATAAAATGACTAAACCTCATTGTCTATACATTCTGACCCAATCTAACCTAACAAATTTACTATGTACATTATTATCTTCATATCTATGAAGTCCTTTTACTCCAGACTCAATTAGAACTTCTTAAAGCACAATAACACACTGCCATAAATATATAAATAGATATAAATTATAAAAAAAAAAAAGTAAAAGAAAACTGACTCATTGATAAGCTCCAGTAGATGTGTAAGCTCCTCAAAGTGCCCTTTCTCCACCATCCGGTCTGCCTCGTCAATCACCAGCTTGTGTACTCGCTTCACCTTCGCTAGGTGGGGGTCACCCTGGGGTAGATAAACATTTACTATTTTGAAGTACGTATCTTTTACTCACCAATGTATGCTACTGCAAGTTTAATACAGCAACATCAAACAATTATAAGACTGCTGTTCATATGACTTAACAATAATGAGTAGTTATGATGTCAAATTGATAGTACTGTCTAAAGATTGCAGCCAACTTGAGGAATAGTTTTAGAAACACTTCCAGCAAATAGAAGTTGAAGTTGTTGAAATATCCCAAGTTTTAAATCTGTTTTGAGTTGTCAATTTACCAGATGAAGGAAATAACTAAGGATCAAAAAGGTATCCCTGAATATAATAGGAACCCCAGGTTAAGGGTTAATTCTGGTGTGTGTTAAAAGTTTCAACAATGTAGAAAGGATACAACCAAATTAATCTGATTATCAATTTCTTGTGGTAATAATGAACACACCTGCTGTATGAGTTCCCATAACCTCCCTGGGGTTGCTATGACGATCTCTGGACACTGTTTCAGTACTCGCTGTTGCTTCTGAGGGGCCATACCGCCCACAACTGTAGCAATCTGGAAGAAAGATTACATATACTGTGAACTTCATCCTCATAGTTCAGAAAACTGATGTCACACCATGGTTACTATCTTTCATGTTTTGTTACTGCCAAATAAATATAAATAATATAATTGAACGACAGTCTTTTGTATGAGTCTCATTTACCAGAATAATCGTTACATAAATCATCATAGACTTTCGTCTCCAATTATTCCTTCTGTATGTTTTTAATATTCAAAAATTAACAATATAATACAATTGATAACATTTGGCATATGTTACTTTAATGAATCACATCCAACCTTAAAACTGTAAAGTCAACATACATTGATGTCCATGTACTTGACAGCAATCTGCAGTACTCTGACAAAATAATACCATTGATAACATTTGACATTTGCGTTTCTTTAAAGTAACATAAAGGATAGTCCATATAACTGTAAAGACTACCTACATTGACGTCCATATACTTGGCAGCTGTCTGCAGGTGCTTCTTGACTTGTATGGCCAGCTCACGGGTTGGTGTCAGGATGAGGGCGAACAGAGGCTTGTGGGGCTGCTGGGAAGGGCTGGGCTCGACTGACTCCACATCGGGGAAATCTAGATCTATGTTGTTCACCACTCGCACACAGCCAATACCTCCATCCTAGGGGAATAAGACAGTAATGAGGGCAACAGATGTGACAAATGTTAGTTAAGGATATGTATGACAATGAAGATTTTAGATTTCAACCACTTTTACCAGATTCTATGATAAATCATGATTCACTATTGAGCAGATGTCATCACTGTTTACACTTGCATTACATAAATGATGTTAAAAGAGACACAGAGTATGTTGATAGGATCATATATGTCAAATTTTGAAATCGATGTTATTACATCGGGAACCACTAAGTGTTACTGAAAGTAACAAGTTAAAGGTCAATCAGTACATTAGAGCGAAAATACGGCCATTCAAAGTTGGGATTTTGATCGAAAACCGGACAATGTGGCTCTAGTGGCGCACGCAAATTCGCCGAACGTAATTTTGAAACCTTGTCATAAGCTGGCAGGAAAATTTATTCGATTCGATAGTGTTTATTAGGAATTGTAACTAATAAATAAATTAATTGGAGGCATAATTTCGAATACTAAACGTATTTGAGATTTTTTCTTGATTTTTCCATAAAATCAAGCATTTTAGAGATATTATGCATAAATGGATATATTTGCAAGTCCAGTGATGAGATATGAACTTCAATCAGCATATTAGATATTTTGTAGCTTATCAAAACCAAATAAATTTTTAAGAAAGATACTCTGTGTCACTTTAAATTAAAGCATCTTGTATCAGTCCCTGGAATTCACACAGATTTCAATTCAAAAATATATATAAAAGATGAAGAAATATTATATATTTGTATACATAAAAACTAATTTAAGTAAACTTGACAGCTGTCTAAGAGATAGTTTATATGGATATTTTTTTAATTTGGCTCACATAGATATTTAAGTTACAAAAACATATATGAATCATATTTTTACCTTCTAAAACAGCCTCAAAGTGCTGATAACCAAAGGTAAACAAGAGGATGATGAACAAAAGATATGTATAAATAGGACAATTGTTCTACCTACATTGAAACATTACCCAATGATAAGGAATTACCTCAACTTCTGACACATCCTCCTCATCTGGAGGGAGATCTCGATCTTCATCATCGTCTTCATCTTCATCACTGTCCTCAAGATGCTGAAAATCATCCTGAACTCCACTGTCACTTCCTCCTACTTCCTCATCTATTTCTCCTTCTTCATCTTCTTCTTCATCATCTCCACTGTTAGTCTCATCACTTTCTTCATCATCTTCTTCATCATTAGCGCTATCACTCTCTTCCTCATTCTCAACGCCTCCATCCTCCATATTGATGTTTTCAGATTCATCTACGTCTTCATCTTCATCTTCATTATCTGAATCCTTTTCTTCTTCTCCACTTTCCTCCTCAGACATAGCTGTAAATAATGTTGCACAAATCATATACATGAAGAGAAAAATGTATAAGGCAATTATCTTTGATTTCAGTATTTCTTTTATTGCAATCAATGGATGTAGCAAGAAAATAGCTAAGCTATTACTTACCAACTGATTGTGTTTGTTTAAGAGAATAATCCTACTTTTACGATATGCCACAAAGTTAAAAAAGAATAAATTACAATTACTACTTCTGTTGAAATTTCATTATGTTCAATTACCAAAAAGTCATTGATTACTTATGTTTGCATGTAAAGGCAAGAAATATCTTTATATCATTTCTTGCCTTAACTTGTTCTTCCGAACACATTATATCAGCTTCTAAGAGTCAGTGGTTTTTCAATAAAAGTAAAAGAGAAACAGGTTTACAGAAGGACACAGGACTGAGCTATGCGATAAGCCAATTACGTCTTTCAGGCCTGATGACCTTATGAAAGGAAGTCTGTACCTTGAGAGAGAAGTTTTTCTTGCTGTTTTTCCTTGAATTGGAGAATATGATGAAGTAGAGGGATCCCAAATGCCAGGGTCTTCCCACTTCCCTGTATGAAGAAGATGAAAAAATTACAAGGAATTAGTACTAATTATATCGATTAATGTTATCTTATAATGAGTACTCGTAGTTTTCTTTTTTTCTGCTTATCTCTCTAAAAAAGAGTACATTTGCAAGTAATTTTTGTAACCCAAGATAAGGATGGCATGGGCAGAAACCATCAATTATAAAGAGGTCCTTCTCAGAGCTGATGATTTAACAATTACTATTTTCTTCCTTACTTTACAGAGAGGTGCAAAGCTATTCATCTACAGAACACCTCTTTTCGGCCAACTTCATTTCAAGCTATTTCATAAATTGATAGTGTAATATTATTCTAGCAAGAACTGACTATAATCCCAAACTAGCAAGAACTGACTGTTTCCGCGGCGCCGACAATGTCCATCCTGTCCCTGATGGCGGAGGGGAGAGCCAGGGCCTGTATGGAGGTAGGGGAGCAGAAGCCCTGGTGTTGTAGAGCCTTCAGTACAGGCGGCGGGACGAACAGGTTCTTCCACCCACTCATATCTGTAGGGGGTCAAAAGTGGTATAGATTCTCTCTGATTCACTTAGTTATGGACTAAAAGCAGATTTTTTAAATAACTTTTTCTGTAAGTCAGGCCACAAACTGGTCCTCAATCCACTCATATCTGTAGGGGGTGAAAAGTGGTATAGATTCACCCTAAATCAGTAAGTTATGCACTAAAAGCAGAATTTTTAAAAAAGTAACAAATTTTTTTCTCTAAGTCAGGCCATAAACTGGTCCGCCATCCACTCATATCTGTAGAGGTTTAAAAATTTATTTTGATTCAGTCATGGACTAAAAGCAGATTTTGCAATGGATCACAGAACTTTCTCTGAAAGTGAGGCCTCTGTGGGAGTTAATTGTTTCATAAGAGAGTCAAGCTAAAATTAGTTAGCTAAGTGACCAAAGACTTTCAACTCCTGAATTCTACTTGGGATACAGGACCCAGTGTGACAATTTTGATTTTCATGGCAGTGAAGATAGTAAAAGATCTTGTTTGAAGTTACTCTGACTTTCAATAAATAGTTATTTGAGATGAAATACAAATTGCATTTACAATATACCTGAAGATATCTTTGCTGTTTCCTTCAGTTCAGTTGGTTTATCTTTCTCCATCTTCATTTTCTTTGATTGGGAACTGCTCTGCTCTGCTTTTAAAAAAAGATTGAACTTCATCCCATTTGAAAAGAAAAACAAACATGTTCAAGCTCCTACATAAGCCTATCATCTATAGGGCAAGATGCTAAAGTGTTTATGGCTATGTTTAGCATGTTATTTTTTAATACAAGAAATGTTTGTCAGAAAGGAGACTGAATCAATTTTATCATATGCTAAGCTGTGAGAGACTGAGTTTTCTCAGTTCTAGAAAAGTGTTAATGTTCTTTCCACTGAGTTTGAAACCACTTTTTCATGTTGGTGAAAATATATAAAGATTATTAACCTTTGTGTGTTTCCGTATCATTAATATCATATAATAGGAATACAATTTGTATTATGCGAGCCTTTGGCGAGCATAATACATATATTTTTATTCCTATTATATGATATTAATGAAACGGAAACACACAAGGTTAATAATTTCTTTATCATATAATGTCATTTTGAAATAAAAGGGTTTAAACGCAAATATGATTCGTTCATCTGTATATGTTTTTCGCAGAGTAATTGCTTTAACAATAAACCAAGGTGAAGGTCATATTGTTGGCGATGTATTGTTGTGAACAGTCTAGAAATATTCCTTCATGAAAATAATGTTTTCACAGTGTTAAAAACGTCTTCTACAATCTATCAACATTTTCAGTTTGATTCCCAGTGCACGGTTTAAACCTTGTATTTTTTATAACACAAAATGTGCAAGAACCACTTGTCAACATTGCTACAACAGGGGAAGTAACTCTAACTGCATTTCGAAAGGCTGCATTGTCATTGTTGTTACGCCAGTTCAGTTACGGTATCCTTAGACTAAACGCCAACTTTGCGAAGGTGAGGTTGTTGAGTTTGTTACTACGCTACTAGATAATGTGTATTATCTCTAGAATATGATTTGTTTTTGTGGATAAGTTGGTAACCGACACGGTCAAAGCGATCTAGGCCGATGTTATTCAAAATTGAAGCACATATTTTTTCGATAGCCAATATTGTTAGCTGCATATCGTTCTCTTTTTAAACGCAAGATGAAAACATCTTGAAATGCTTCGATAACAAAGCTACCGGTATACTTTCTAAAATACGAATGCTTGATAAGTTTACCCTGACAGATTTTGTTTGGATATTTTATTTTGATAAAAAAAAACACAAACCTGAAAACTCCCGATGACGTTATCAATGGTTAGCGACCGGTTTAGGACTCACATGAAATGCATGGAGTTTTCAGAACCTAGTTCGGGTTTTGATCTAATTTGCATCTTTATCAGATTTTAAGCAAATCGGATACCAAGTTTATCTGATAGCTTTATTGCATCGATAACACCCTCCATTATATGATAAGACAGGATTACATCATGTGTACAATGGTTTGACGTCGCATCTACAAACAACGCAATATCACCGCCATTGATAAGTTACGAATCATGTCGCAAAATAACCTTTGAGTCAAAAACATGTTTTGAAGTAAATCACCACATTTTTTAGAAGAATATTTTTTGTTCCAGTGTGATATCATCTATCATCTTACTATCATCCTGTATCCTCTAAATCTTAAACTGTAAATCAACAGTCCTGTCATCTGGATGGTGAGCTATTGCTCATGCCATCTCAGTGACTGGTTATTTAGTATAACAAGGAATTTTGCCTTATTTATTTCAGAGTATTGTAAGAGCTCTGAGGATACAAATATGCTGATGACACAAATTATGTATATCCATTACAAAACAAAGTTAAACATTACTAAATTCTTACCATCATTTGATTTCCGTTTTGCTGACTTTAAATCATTTTTCCTTGCATTTTCTTTCTTTGTATCCTCTTTCTTCTTTTCCTCTTCATTTTCTGTCTGTTCATTTATATCCTGAACAATGTTAGCATCCATTATAAGAACTTTTCCTTGCTTTTGTTTTACATTTTTTCCAGCTTTCTTTCTACTTTCTTCAAATTTTGGCTTCTTTTTCTTCTTCTTTCGTTTCTTTTTCTTTTTTTCATCTTCTTTCTTGTTTTGGTTTTCTGATTCTTCAGCCTTCTTTTCATCATTCTGTATTAATGGAATTCAATAAATGAAATAAAGTTCTATTTTCACAAACTACTTTCCATAAATTTTAAGTTGTGAACACAATTTAAATGCTAAATAGAAATCTTATTATGGTAAGATAATTGTTTATACCATATTTATACTAGCTGTCTTCACATATCAGGGCTTGTCATGTTTGTCATTTTTCAAACCACAAGACCTGGTTTCTTGTAGGGACTAACACATACTTCGAAAACTGCCTTGGACCCAAATTAGAGGTCACAAGATTACTAACTCTATAAATAAGAGTATCCATCAGCCAAAGCATTTGACATTAAGTATTGACTACTAGGCCTTTTGCATCTGGTGGAGAAGATGACATTGTTTTAGGGTGTGGCGCCGCTCCTTGGGCTCTTACAAGGTATTCAGGATCACAAAATTTTGGGATTAAAATCCTTTTCAGTTAAAGAACCTGTACATAAGTTTAGATCTAACTAGTGGTTTTCCTTCTGAAGAATAAGTAAAATACCACACAGTTAATAACAGGATGGATGGGAACTAGTGTTTTCGTAGACAAAATGTATTGTGACGGTGAGTTTGTAGACAGATTAAAATGTATATTTTCAACCCAATTAATTTTGTTAACAAATTATTTTGTTTATTTTATGTTTGTTTTTGTATTATTATTTGGTTTGCCATACAAGCAATGACTTGTAAAAGAAATATCTTAAAACGATAATTCTCTCATATGTATATATAAAGTACAAATACGAAACAAAATAAATGCTGCAATTTAGTGAAGCAAATCCCTCCTCTGTTTACCTAATGTCTCACGGTAAGTCATCAATCAGTCCCATTATATTGGTCGTAATTAATCAATCATTCATCATATTTCATGGTGTAGATATTATCCTCATAGTAATTGGCCATTGTTGTCTAATCAGTTTCATGGGTGATTGTGTCAAAACGATCATCCAAATTCATCACAATGCATCAAACCATAAACTTATTTGATTCTTTTTAATATAGAATAACATGATAATTGCCGGTAAGACACTTCATAATTAGTCATGTTTTAAGTTTGTAATTAAATTGTACTGTGCATAAGGGTATTCCGGATCACGGGTATTCTGTACATTTTCGGTTCTCAGTGGATTTCCTTCATTTATGTATCAGTTTAATGCAGTGTCAGTGTTCTTTTGTGAGATTATTTTTTTTCTGTTTGGAAATGAACTTGAGCGCCTGATAAAGAAGACACCTATCATTGTGATAAACTACCACAGGCGCTTCAGAAAAGCATATGTCATTTTGGGTGGACCGTCTCAAATATCAATAAAAGCAAAATGCAAATTAATGATAATCCACAACATACATACATGTTTTTACTATAATTATCAAGGGAAACAATTCTAAAATTAAGGTTATTATGTTAGAAATAAGCAATGTTTGTGTCAACGTCATTCGGGTAGTTCCGGATCACCTGAATATGAGGACCATCTCGAAACGACCAGCTTGCTAAATTAGTGTCAATTACTTAGGTAATCATACATATAAGAGGTAATGAGCTTATTGAACCTTTTGCATTAACATAGAAAATATGTTAGCCTTGTTTGTACCTTGATTCGTGATGTATAAAAATTGTATGCGCAGTTCGCATCAAGTGATAAAACGGCAATCTCAATCTTTGTTGTTATAGACTGCTGTGTTCATCATTTTTTAGCTAGGCATAATCAATAATATTTTTGCCTCATCTGTCACAACTAAGATATGTTTTTATTTGAAAATACACCTTGTTACTGAAAAAAGTGCATCAAAAGCTTATCACGGCCCTGTGAGTCTCGTGATCCGGAATACCCGGAACTGATTCACAACTTTCGTAATTTTTCTACATCTAATCAGGGTTGTATTTAATTTTTATTCCGTGTTGAGTTGCATGAAACATGTTTTGAAAAGGAAATGCTCTCAGACTATTAAAATATCTAGGTAGGAGCATGCAGCTGATTATTCCTTAGTGATCCGGAACTGCCTGAGATACTGTAATTAAAATGTATGTTATTGCCCTACGAACCCAATATCACTCTGTCTATGAAACCATCGATAATGCTGTCTTTCCCCTTTTCCTGAATCACACCCAAATGGATGGATGAATGGATGGACGTACGCCATGCTAGAACTTAGATAGTATTGATAGTGGACAATGATCCGTAAGAAAAAATAGCCCTAAGTACTTGTCTCTTTAAAAGAAAAAAAAGGAAATCGTATTTGATATACTGAAAGCAAAAGTTGTTTGTTATGTCAGATGTCAATAAACATGATTTAATATCAAAACACGTGGTCACAATTCCCTGATCGAAAACCGAACATTGTCGTTAACTGGGACATTATCATAATATTTATTACCGATCCGTAGTCATTCTCTACTAGTTCATAATCTGTTAGCTCTTCAAAAGATATGAGGCTGTCAAAATTCTTATTTGACCGCAACGCAGGGGAAATTTCCAACTTCTTCCACTGTGCTTTCGTCTTCACGTGTTTCAACGTCGCCATTTTGTTTTAGTCTCAAACAAGCCAGCTGTATTAAAATAAACTCCCTTCTGTGCAGTTAGAGGCAAAGTCAAGCTACTTATCCAGAGAAAAGGATATGTTTGGAATATGGTTTTTTACGGTATCATAAGATTGGCTTTTGGAAGGTATTTATATTTTGCATTTCATCCGGCAGTTTGGGTATAAAGTTAAGAGATTATCAAAACAAACATGGCGGGAATTTTGTGTTCACTCGCCTTCTAAGGATTATTTGTAATAATCTCATCAATAAGTTGTAAGTACTACGAACTTCTCTTTGACATCATTATTTTATTATTTTTAACATCATTTACATTAACCGCATACGACATTAGCTAGATATTGCAAATTTATAACTTTTTGCATGAAAAACTATCAGGAATTCAAAACCATAGCCACTGGCACTGGAAAATGTTTGGTAATAAGTACTAATCTGAATAGCAGCAACTATACTTTAGAACTTGTTCGTCACCAAGAATACTTCTTGACCTATAGTTAACCCTAATCCTTACCCTAACACTAACCCTACAGTTATCGCCGCGTAACAGTTATCGCCATCACCTTGTTGTGATCGGCGGTTTCCGGAAAGTACATCCGGGGACAGGTCACGACCTCGGGACCCCTGCTCGATCACCCAGTGAGTTTAGCAGTATCTTTTGAAGTGTCAACACGTGCCTTTATCGAGTGACGGACCATACCACCGATACGAGGCCTCTGACGCCGATATGATAGACTCCAGAGAACTATTAACCTGAAGCAAGTGGTATATCGGGACTTATCCCGCTGTACCCCAGGGACCTATCCCTGCCCCCAGAAGTGATATACCGGGACTTATCCCGCTGTACCCCAGGGACTTATCCCTGCCCAGGCTCTTGGGAAGTAAGTACTTTCTTGTGAACCCCAGGTTCACAACAATGGCGCTGTGACAAACAACGGAAGGGAAAACTTTTCTGTTACCGGTCACAAACTTCATTTTTCGAAAGGGAGTGGAGGGTGAGTAAAAGACTTTTGAGACTTTTCTCCACTGTCATTCGGATATCGCATTTATCGCATTCATCCTTCGCCTGGCAGGTTTTCATGGTGACATATCAACCTGTCAATTCTGCCGGCGAAATTGTCTTGTTTGGGAATTTCACGAAGTTTTCAAGGTGATATATCAACCGCGACAACTACGGAAATTCTCTGACACTGTCTTTCATTGATTGTGTTTGAATGTACTGCATCCAAAATGGTTTTGCGTACATTTTCCATGTAATTTTGTGATTGTGAAACACGTGTTGGGAAGCACGTGCAATCCGTGCAGGGTGAGTGGACATTCCTGCCACGCTGTGAAGTACGAGAAGTAAGTGACTTTATTTGCTTAAATTCATTTGGACATGCATTCAAAATTCATGTGATGGAATTACACACGCTGTCATTGTGTGTGTAAACTTTGATAAATATTATCAACTCGCTTTCCAATTTGACAATTCAGCGGAAGTTACCTTGGCGCAGAAGCATTGCGCACCGATATTGTTTACATCCGGAACAGTGTTTACATGTAAACAGAGTGTGAAAGCATGGAAGGTAATATCAAGCATTTAACTGGTTTGTCTTTTGTTATCACTGTGATTAATCTCGCGTGATTACTCTGGAACATTTCACATTATTATATTGAATTGCTAACATGTGATAAACAATCTTTCAAGCAATTTCTTAAATTGAGGATCATCATATCTACGACATGAATTGAGTGTTTTTATGCAAATGTTCATGAACGTTTTCAATGGTAAGCATCTCTATTGAAATGAACGATTTCTGATGACAATATCTATGAACTGATTTGAAATTAAATACACGGCAGTTGTTTGACATTTATCCGACTTTCACTAAATCAGGGATGAGAAAGTGACATTTAGTATAGTTTCACCAATACTGATTGTAAAAGACAACAAACATGAGCTCAATTCTCATCAACAACCCAACAACGGAAGGTCAAGTTATTCAAGTTAACTTTGATAATGTTTAAGAGATGAAGAATAAGGGCATGACAAAATCACAAATTCGTGCTATTCAAGATCTCAGGAAAAAAGGGACATAATATTATGCTTGATGACATTGCAAGCAACTGTAATTTTCCAGAGAATTGCTACGACCGTCTGAGCTTCAACCCATCTGAGAAGCGAGCATCCCATCCTTCCCTGACAGAAAGGAGGGTGGAAGTAGAATCAGTCGGCGATGTCTCTCCGGAGAAGTTATCCGGAGCCACCAGGGAAAGAAGCAGATTATCTTATCAGCTTGGTGGACAGGGCCAGCAGGCCCCAATAGATGTACACATGCTTGGTCAGGTACTTCAGGATGTTTTAGCAGGCTTTATGGGGGAATCCATCAAATCAGTGACAGAATCAGTCCACACCGACCTAGCAGTCTTGACAGAAACAATGACCAAGTTAACACAGAAAGTGTCAGATTTGTCAGATAATATGACTGAGGTTGTCACAAGAATAGAGAACAGAGTTGAAGATTTGGATATTTACATGACTGGTAAAATTGGACAGTTATTAGATGACATTGAAGCACTCAGACAGCAACTTAAAGTTGAGGATTCCAAGCCAAAGCATCTGTGGAGGGAGCCTGAAGTAATCCTTCCTGAACCTTTGATACAGTTGAGTGTTCAGGATAGTGAGCCCAAACCAACACTGCTTCCTGCTGGAAATGACAACTCTAAGACACTCATGGGACATCATGACCCTAATGACGAAGACCATGCAACTCCTGATGCTGGGAGTTGTCATGATGTCAACGGAAGCTACACTATCCCCGACAGACACAGTGCGTGTGACAGACAAATCAATGACGACGACCCACCTTCAGAAGAGGACACAGACCATAACAGGAATAGTCAGAGCCACCAACCTCAAACTCTGCTTAAGGGTAACAAATTCAAGATACCAATAGACACAATTGCATATGATGGCAAAAGTTCATGGTTGGCATTTGAACTAAAGTTCTCATTACTTGCATCTTTATATGACTGGACAGAAGATGAAAAGCTACTGAATCTATGCTTAGCTTTGAAAGATGAGGCCAGCACATTCTACACATCCTGCATGAGGATTGATGAGAACATCACATCGGTTGTCCTGTTACACAAATTAAGGAAAAGGTTTGATGTCAGGGAGTCGGCATCATCTGCAAGACATCGCTTTACCAGTATGACACAACAACCAAACGAGTCATTGGAAGCATGGGGTGACAGATTGTCGTCAACTGCTCACATAGCTTATCCCAATTTTCCCGAAGACTTTGTTGAGCAGGAAATTGTGGATCTCTTTTGTGTGGGATGTCATGATACGGACGCTGGTACTTTTGTTTACAATTTGGGACCAGCAAACTTGGAAGACGCAATAAACAAAATCCGACGTTACCAACAGTTTAATTTGTCATCTATTGATCATCCTGCTAATAATGCAACACTGTTATCGGACTCCGAGGATGAAGACAGACCTTCACCAACAAGTCAGTCAAGTTGGTCTTCTGGATACACATCTGGAAGCATGAATGACAAGTCTTTAAACTAGGCGGGGGAAAGTCTGTCGGCCCACCCTTTCCCCTTAACGGTCTTAACCTGGAAGGACCACCCCCGTGGCCACCCGATGATTTTGCTTTTATCGTTGACCATAATGCGTGGTATGGACATCTTCCTCTTTTTGAGAAGAGGGAAGGGAGATGTTGTGACAATTGATTTGCTATGTTGCTTCTCAGCAGCATATCTTGCTGCCTCGCAGGTAAATTTCTCGCGAGGCATTAAACGTTTCAAGTCAAACGTTTATGGTATGTGGTGACCATAAATTAGCTGCCTCGCAGGTAAATTTCTCGCGAGGCATAAAACGTTTCAAGTCAAACGTTTTTTAAAGATCTCCAAATACAAACCTGAAAATGAAAATCAGATCTGAACATTCTTAAAGGACCAGACCTACACTCCTCCAGGTATAAATGAGACCCTGCCACATGTAAGGGGGGCCTTATAAAACTGGGAGGAGTGTTGTGATATATGTAGTATGTAAATATAACTTAGATACACAGTTACTGGCTTGAGCTATAAAAACAATTACATATCAACGTTTTGGAAGAAGTACCTCCACAAAAACTTGAATAAAGAAGTTGTATATCTATAATATTGCTTCAATCTTCTTCTTGTCAAGCTATCTTAAATTCTAGATGTTAACCAATCTGATAAAGGTAAATCAAAGAATCTATTTGAATATTGTCTCAATGTCTGTTTCAGCATTACTACTGCACAAGTTGACTGACCAACAAAAAGATGGAAGACTGTCATCGTATGTTTTTACAGCGCTTCATGAGTCAGGGCTTGCTAAATGCTAAGGAAGTAAAACTTCTCTTTAAACAGTGCTGTGAGAGATATGAAGGTAGGACTATAATTGTATTGTACTGAGCTCAGAAATGCAAATATTAGCTATGCACACAACATGTGATGATGTATGGTAGAGATGTTTTTTCTGCAACACATGAAAATTACTTTATCAATAAAGATCATTTACATTGAAAATCCTTCTCACTTCCATTACAGATTATAACATAGTAACTGCTCTCTTAAACATAAGTAGACATTACTTTAGAAAAAAGGCTCTGAGATCTTTCTAGATATCTGTTTTTGATAAGAGAAGCATCAATGAAAAACTGACATCATAGCAACATGCTCTTGCGTCCTGATACACAGTAAATAGAAATCCTAATTTGCATAGATTTTTATTTGTTACACCTGCGTAGCATATTGTCCCTATTTTTACCCAATATTTATTGCTTTGCCTCCTGAATTGTTAAATTGTTGTTCTTTCCTATATAATAATACCTATATCATTACAAAGATACACAACAATATTTGTTTCAATTTCATATGGATACTCAAATCTTTTCAAAATTTGTTTCCACAGTTAATTTTGCTGATGATGACCCAGAAACTGCTAAACGACGCCTTCCAGAGTTTGTGGGTTTGATCAACAAAAGCATCTTACCAATCCACATGGAGATAAAGAAGGCACTTAGTGAAGAAGATGGCTCAAACCACTATGGACTGGTGAGTGGTGACAATTTTTTTTGAAACTAGGAAGGTTTGAAAAGGAGAATGATTGAATCCCCATGAGATGTTAGCTTTGAGGTATATGCATGTTTGGCCTAAAGAAACAGTCTGTGATTTCATGTTAATTCTTTTGCTTTGATATTAAACTCTGGCATTTATGGTGAAAGAAAAACAAACGTCTCATATTTATTTTATCATGTTACATATAGATTGCCCTGACATTATTTTGAGATGTAAAAAGCCAAAATCTCACCAATTGATTTGTAACTTAACGTCATTGGTCTACATCTAGATAAACTGTTTCTATTTGATTATGTTTTTCAGGTGAATGTCAGCCGTAGTGAACTAACCAAGATGGCCTCAGATTTCACTCAGAATGAGCTGGAATTCTTCAAGAAACTGGTATGTAACTGAAATAATAAACACTTTATCTTATTATTGCCTGAACTATATTTTGTGTAATACCTTAAACTAGACTTACATTTTCAAACTCTCGGTTACATTTCTAATATACATCCTCCTTACGGTGAGCCATATATTGACCAAACTATTGCAAGCTGTGTCACCATTGCTTGTTTTGAAGAAATCATATGAACCACTTCCTCTGATAATATTCTCTTTGAGGCAGATGTGGATTTTCTGTGTTTGATATTTCATAGCAGTTAAAAACAATTCCTTGTCCTTTGCGCTTGATGCATTATAGAAAGTGTAGATTTATCTTTTTTAAACGGGGATGTAGCTCAGTTAGTAGAGTGTCCGCTCCTTAGTCGTAAGACCAGAGTCCGATTCCCGGTCGTGTAATACCAAATGACTTAAAAAGGTTTTGCTTCCATGCTTGACACTCTGCATTATAAGAATTAAGGACAGTGCTATAACTGGTGCTCACTGTGGCTGTCGGGTGCCACGGGCACAAGCCGAGTTACCAATGTGTATATGTACTGAGGACAATAAAGTTTTGTTTTTATTATTATTATGCAGGTTGAGGTGATAGTGGAGTCTGACGATGGCTACGTTGGGTCTATAGAAGCTCTGAATCTGACGGAGAAGTTGGAGAAGAAGATATCGAAGAATGATGCACAGGATCTTCTCGACCGCATGATGGTGGAAATGTGGATTCTTCAGGTGAAACATTTCATGCAATAATTATGAAAGGATAAGTTAAATTCAATTTCAAAATCAATGTCATAATTAACGTGGTCTCCCAAAACTAAAATCATTCAGAAATGAAGCTATTTATTGTAGCTCCTGTTTTAGAGGCCTTAATAGCAGTGTATAAAATAGATTGGAAACCTAGTCTGTCCTGCAACTTAATTTGTCAATTCCTTAGGGGAAAATAAAGAAAAAATTTGAAAAGTTACCAGTCCTGACCAAAAAGTAACGAGTCCTTGCAAAATGTAGCCAGTTAAGGGCTTGCGGACGGGCTATATTTTAAACACTGTTGATAGGGTGCAACTGACGTAACTTAAATTCATAAATTGATCAATGCATGTGGCAAAAATAACGTTAATGTTTTTGTAGGGTTGTTTGAATTGGGTTGTTTTCCATTATGACATTATTACCAATATTTCAGAAAGAGGGGCGGGTGTCTCTAGACACAAGAGCGATACTAGAACTGGAGCAGTACATCCTGGAATACTTCTCGGGTGTCGTCAAGATGTGCAACCTGTGCAACAAGATCACTCTCAAGGCAGGTGCAATTGTCTCGTTGGAATGCTTATATTAAATACAATGATTGATATTAAAAGATAAGCTGTGTTTTTCATTCTATCGTAATATGCTTATTATACCCCCGCTACAACGTAGTCGGGGGTATATAGCGCTCCGCGTCTCCGTGCGTCCGTCCGAAATCGTTTCCGGAGCATAACTGAAAATCTATACCACTTAGAAACTTCAAATTTGGTATGGAAGTAGCCTATATGGTGCTGTGGTGCCTTTAACGGGTTTCAGCTCAATGGTCCAAATAATTTTTGAATTTTGAAATTTTGACCAAAAACGGTCCGATTTTTGGACTTTGTCTCGTTTCCGGAGCATAACTGAAAATCTATACCACTTAGAAACTTCAAATTTGGTATGGAAGTAGCCTATATGGTGCTGTGGTGCCTTTTAGGGGTTTCAGCTCAAGGGTCCAAATAATTTTTGAAATTTTGACCAAAAACGGTCCGATTTTTGGACTTTGTCTCGTTTCCGGAGCATAACTGAAAAACTATACCACTTAGAAACTTTAAATTTGGTAAGGAAGTAGCCTATATGGTGCTGTTGTGCCTTTTAGGGGTTTCAACTCAATGGTCCAAATAATTTTTGAAATTTTAACCAAAAAACGGTCAAAATTTTTTACTATATAAATACCAAATGACTTGCACACTTCAAATTTGGTATGGAAGTATACAGTTGAACCTCGGATACCCAGACTCCGTATATCCATAAATCTCACCTTACGGACAAAGATTTTTCAAACAATGTGTCTATATTTCTTAAGAAAAATGACCCAGTTAACCGGACGATTTGCTATCCGGACGATTTTCACCTGTTAAAACAAGGTTCGACTGTATAGTGCTGTTGTGCCTTTTAGGGGTAATTCCAGGGTTCCCAGAATTTTATTCAAAAACTACATAGCCGGGGATGTTTTGAAGTGAAATAGTTTTTAGGGTTGCAAGATCATTGTGTTCTAAGTCATAATCATAAATTTTCAAATTAATGTTACGTGAAGGCGGTCAAACTCAAACGGGGGTATGTGAGCCGCGCTCACTTTTGCCTTGTTATTAATACAGTGATTAAGATAAGTATCACTCATTGTTTTGCACAAAATCCAGATTTTGTTTACTCTTCACAAAATATTAGTCAACAAGGATATTTGTCTGCCAAATACGTTTGTTTTTCTAAGATGAGAAATTCATTTGAGATAATGTAGGAAAGCTATGAAACATGACCTTAAAGGGGCAGTAGCACGTTTTTTGATAATTTTATATTTTAAAATTTTCAGTGATAATTGTAGGTTTATATTAAATGTATTATTTTGACAGTGTCAAAAATGTCATTACACAAGTCAATCATCCATAGTCGGAGGACAAAGTATGAAGATTCACATAAAATACATAGGCCGCCATTTTTGTGTGAACACCTTTAATTCATTTTCTGTAAGAAAAAGGAATCGCATGGCTAAACTTTATGTTAAATATTTGAATTATTAATGCTCCATTTAGTTTAAATACATTGTCTTTCAATTGGAACCATTAATTTTCATTTTCCTGACATCACCTCATATTCACCCTAAAAACGTGCTACTGCCCCTTTAAATCAGATTACAACATGAACAATTAAACACAACAATCTTCAAAATATGGAAATATGATAACATCCATGTGTTCCAAATTTTACATGCTAATCAATATTTTGTTAGGAGTTTTTGTTATCAATGTTATGATTCAGATAATTGCACCCCATATTTCACATAATCCAAGTATCTTTAAATGACTGAAATAGTAATGTTCTCAAATCAATTTTGGCGAAAAAGGTTACATTTGATAAAAAAAGAATTAAAACAACAATCAAGGTAATGCCATCTTTCAGGAAAAAATATTGATATTTCTTTTCCTTGTTGTAACACGTCAGACCCTTTGTAATATTTTCTTTTGTTTACTGCAGGGCCAGACATGTGAGGAGTGCGGGATCAAGATCCACCACCACTGTGCTACTAGATATTTCACCAACCGAGACTCTCGCAAGTGTCCTGTCAGGCAGTGTGCTGCCCCCTGGATACATGATGTTGCCAAAAAGGGTAGGAGTTATCTCCCTTTCAGAACTCTAAAGACTCAGTTTTAACTTGAACTGGGTATTTTTAACCCTGTCTGTTTGTGATGTGATGTCAAATGTTAAAGGACTCAACCCTATATCCTCATATGAGGCAATATTTTAGTATTATTACTCACATACCATGGTCATGATATAAAGTTTCTTTGTTTGGAATGGTTATCATTACTATTCATGTGAAACGTAAAAAAAAGGATTTTTCTAGGGAGCTATTTGAGCAAATGCAAATGACTACATTATTAAAAAGCACATGATTTTATTTGAATCAAGGATATATTCAGCTAGGCTGTAAGAGAACTGTGAAAGCCATTTAGTATGAGCAACTAATTAATCATATCTCTCGATTTGAAAACACTGCAATAAGATAAGATAAGATAAGATAAGTTTTTATTATCCCGAAGGAAATTTTGGTTACATCGTAAACACATTCAAACAATACAAAACAATGAGTGACAACATATACACGCAAACGAGCACTAAGACCATAAACAAATAAGTAAATAAATAGGTAAGAGCACTAAAATAATAGATTACTTTATAAGATTAAATGGAGTGATGTAAAATTGTCAGAAATTTTTTAACAAATGATTAACTATTATTAAAATCATTTGTTAAAAAATTTCTGACAATTTTACATCACTCCATCAACTATGATGACGTGATGTCTTGTCCATACGCATTAAGAGGTTTAGTTGACCATTTTCAAGTTTCCCAAAGCAAGTCAGTTAGAGTAACAGATTATAGGATTGTTTCAAATACAAATAGGTTCCTAGAGACAATTGCCTTTAATGCCTCTTCCATATATGTTGAACAACTGAAACATTTATTTAAGCTTACTTTTCAATGTACCAAAAAGCATCAAGTTTTAACTTGTTGTTTGCAGATGTGGTGGAGAGCAGTCAAGCAACACAAAATGAGTCAACAGGGACCCGGAAACGCAAACATCACTCATAAATCATGTTTCATTCATTTGTCATTTGCATTTCTTTTTTCATACCATCAATATGTGGTTTGTTCTTCAATATCGAAGCACAGAGAAACTCATGAACGCTTACACCACTTTCAAGGATTTATTTATGAACTTTATTACAGTAGAACACGGATATAGCAAACTCAGATATAGAGAACAATCGGATATAGTGAACAATTTTTAAGTCCTGTTAAAAGCCCTATGCATGGCGACCAAACGCAAGTAGCGAAAACCAGATATAGAGAACTAAATTCTTGGAGTTTGTTATATCCGTGTTCTACTGTATATTGAAATGTCATAGAGAATTTTAGTGAAGGCAAATATACAGTTTATTTGTATACTGTGTATTGCTGAAAATTAAACCTTTGTGTTGATATGGTTCAGTGAAGTATATAGAAATCTGTGTCAACTATTGAAATTAAATCAAGCTTATTGCAAGGCAGTCTTTTTTTTAAAGTAAATTCCTTAAACTATTCATTTAAATTCAAATTATTAAAAGGCATTCACACTAAAATGGTCACATGCAATTTCACTTGATTATGACAACATATTCTACTTAAATATTTTGGATTTGAAATTTAAAGAAAAAAACATGCAAAAACCATGCTTAATGTCGTTTATCAAAATGCAAATTTTCATTTTAATTTCATTTTCATCCAACATTTCATTGATCAGGCCTATTGTAAGTATTAATGAGGAAAAGATATTTTCTGGGTTCTCTATTATGAGTAGAAAGAAACGTATGGGCATTGCCTTTGCCAAAGAAGAATTAAATTTTAATTCAATATTGATGAAGTTGTTATGATGAAATCAACATTTCTATGTAAAATACCTTTAAGCACTTTATGACTTTCCTTGCTTTTCATTCAGTAAAGTGCATGTCAACAATTGTGCTTATGTGAAAAGTATTACCTGAAACAAAAGTTTTAATAATGAAACGCATCTTCTGAATGTTTTGCTCTTGTTTGTTATATCAATAAAATATTAAGAAAAAAATGATTTTTTCATTTATGAGTGAATTTATGTGAATATTATGGTCTGATGAAGGAGTCAACTGACTCTGCAACATGTAGCAACACCATTCTGGTACTCTTCGCGAATAGCTCCGTGTGTTGTGAACAGATCTCCCTTCCTCTTTGATTTTATTCATGAGAATATCAATTGACATGTCTGAAGAATCTCTCACTGTCATTGTATTTCGAACAATCTCATTGAAACCAGATGAAAACTAGCACTCATTCTTCATGATACTAGCTAAAGTGAGGGTTAGTTCTGGTCTGATTTCAATGAGTTTGTTTTTTTATTAATTGAGAACGGTGGTGGAGTGGTTAGCATGCTGGTCTCTCACGTTAAAGGCCTGGGTTCAAATCCAGGTGATAATGGCACTTGTTACTTTACACTGTTCTATGTCTGTTGGTAAGACGACCTAGCTGTAAAAGTGGATGCTTTAACATGGAAAGTACAGACAATTTAAAGGAATGCAATAGTACTAGCTTGGAAGAACGGTTTATTATCTCATGCCACAAAGTGGGAGGGGGATGTAGGTTTAAGCTCCATCAATGCATGTGTCTGTCCATCCAAATTAAAGAGGCCATCTTTTCTCAATAACTATTTAAGATAGGATAACCAAGTTCGGTGTGTGTCTTCAGTGTATCAATACCTTGAAAATCAGAACTATGAAATTATTCTTTATGGAATTGTTGCCTATGTTCCATGATTTTGGACTCAGTTCAAGGGTATCGTCAAAGGGGACAACTTTTATCAGAAACTATTGAATATAGGATAACCAAATTTGCTCTTGTGTCCTAATGGAATCAATACCTTGTTGGAGTTGGAAAATGAGATTAATGCACAAAATTATGTTACAAAGTTATGGCCAATATGGAAAAATGTTCATAGCTATAATAAAACCTGATTTGGCGGGGGATGTTGTTGGCCATATCTTGTTATGTAAGAAGTTCAATTACATGATTATTTTGTGAACATAATGTAGATGGTGACAAGGATAAGCTAATACTTTTCTTCAACATCATGACAACTAAAATATGTCTGGGAAAAATAAATTCAATTTATTTTTTGCTATTTTCTTAATTTGCTTATAAAAAGGAAAAAAGCTCAGAACGTCATTGAAATCAAATAAAGATGTTATTCACAATTTTTAGCTCATCTGACCTATAAGGCCCGATGGGCTTATGGCATGGCATGGTGTTCGGCGTCAGTTCTTCCATCCGTCCGTAAAGTTTTTCATCTTCTTCTCCAGAACCATGAGGCCTGGAAAGTTGAAACTTTCTGTACAGACTCCTTGGCTAGTGAGGATTATAAATTGTTGCTTTGGTGGCCCTGTGGCCCCTAATACGGGCCACAGATGCAACACCCTAAAAACCTATCTTCATCTCCCCGAGAAGCATTAGGCCTAGAAAACTGAAACTTTGTGTACAGACTTATTGAGTAGTGAGGAATATAATTTATAGCTTATGTGGCCCTGTGATCAAATTACAATTTTGCATATGATATTTTATATGTATTGAAATTATACATGCATGATTTAATTCAATCACCAGTAAATCTGTTAGAATGAAATAGAGTAACATTACCTGTTACGTGAAAAAAATTGACATCCTGAGATACATCATGATGCCATTCCCTCAATTCGATGAAAAGCAGGTTTCTCTTAAGTGCATATTCATATTTCCTTGTTTGGATACTGTTTGTTTATACCTGAATATTCATTCTCAATATTGACATTACAGGATGACAATTTCAAACGGTGACAAATTATATGTCAAATGCAGCAACATTATTTAATTATTTCCAAAATTTGGAACAAACAGATGATCCTTTATATGCAACCTTTTATCCGACAATTTGATAACAATAACCACAAGACCCATCTTTAAAGTAAGTCA
Source organism: Steromphala cineraria (assembly GCA_916613615.1). Classification (NCBI taxonomy): domain Eukaryota; kingdom Metazoa; phylum Mollusca; class Gastropoda; order Trochida; family Trochidae; genus Steromphala; species Steromphala cineraria. The sequence continues at coordinate 22,334,856 of OU744722.1, read as the reverse complement.
TTTCCAGGCAACAGGATGTCTTTACTGATGCTCAGTCACTTGCAACAAGTCCAGGTCTGAATCCGTTAGAGCACTTGTGGAATCTTTTCGATCCGTATGTCAGAGAGAAAGAGGGAGTGAGTGAGTTAGGATTGAACGTTTTCAGACAGAAAGGCAACCTCTGCAGGAATACTTATTCTCGCATTGCATTTGTATGAAATGTGATTGTATCAAACTTGAATAGGAATAAAGGAATATTTGTAAGTTTTATCTAGATTTCTTCCCAAAACCCCAAATTACAGTAAAATATCAACACAAGAATATGTCTTATATTTAAAATGTTAATCCCATTAAAGATGATGTTGATTGACAATTGCTTTTCCTATAGATGTTTTGAAATGAGATGTTAGCAAGAGGTATAACACTTTACATGTAAAATGTGTAGAATTCCTTTACGCCTAAACTTATGCAAATTTTCAGCAAATCTCTTAATAATTAATACGGCTCAGTAGCCATCCACAAATGGTTAATGACATTTGGGTCCCCTAATGTGACTTTCTACCCTTTGACCCTGCTTATACAACACCATTATGCAAGTGTCCGACCTTTAATGGGGTGCTTGTACAAGCTACTGCATCATGCCATTTAGATTGCATATTTCTAGTTTAGTATATACATTTCAGATAGTTCGTGGTTAGGACGATTTAATTTAATTTTTCCCAAGAAGTCCCTATATGTTTTGTAAAAAGAGAAACTCGATGTTCAACAGTTTTCTGCTTGTTTGCTATGAACAGTCATTTCAGTAGGTTCACAAAAATAGTTCATTTTGATGAAGATAAATTTTAGTTCTGCAAAAAAATGCCATCTGTCTGTCAAATGGGACAATTGTAAGGAAGAGCTGGGCTTAAGCGAAGTTTAAATAGTCATAAGTTCTCTTTCGACAATTCTTCATTGAAAGGATGTTTGCAGCATTGTGTCATTTCATTTTGCTTATTTATAAGAAGTAGGTCTACAACACGACATCCTTTCTGTTTATGCAGTAAATATTTGTGTAAGTACTGAAATAAAACATCTCAATTTGTTTCGACACTCCTCTTAATCATAATCTATTCTATTGTTGTGGTTTATGAAACATTTACAGCATCAAAGTTAGGAACTTCTCTTTTCATAATGACACGTCTTTGGTGAGAGCATGACGTTGTCTTGTAAAAAAAATGGGATAGTTTCCTGCACGACTTGACACGTATTCTCTAGTTTTATACACTCTTTACAGTTGAACATTTCTTCTTGCATTTGTTTCAGTATGCTAAAATGCACAGAAAATGAGTACTTTATAAGAACAAAACAAAATGTGCACTTTTCTTAAGGTGTAATTGTTTTGTTTGTATTATGAAGAAATACAAGTTCTAGTGTTGGTTTACATTGCGTTATTTAAAAGAGTTGCAACTGTAAATCTTCTTGACTTATTTTTATCGTATCAACACTAAATATTAAATCATTTTGAATAAAAAAAGTAGTTGATCCAAGATATTTTATTTCTTCTCAACATTCTCCTGATTTGCTAAGTAAGTACAAATTATCCATGTTTACTTCCGCCACGACAGTCCGATTTTTACAACTATTTTGTAATGCTTATAACTCTTAATTAAATCTATCAGAACATGACATGTTAATTGCCTATCAAATTTATCAACCGTATTTATGTTCCCTTTTGGGCAAATGTACTGGAGTTAAGTTTAGTGACGGGCGATCTCGGCTTAGTAGGTATAAAGGAGAGTATTGGTCTCCGCGAACCGTAACACTCCCTTATACCTACTCGGTTTTCTTGTTTTCGGAAAAGCTTTTTTCAAAGTCTAAGGGAAGATTCAAACTGTCTGAGAAAATCTGATGCCATTACCTGCAGTTCTATAGCGACATCCTAACAGTACTGATAACAGTATCATATATATTACTTTTTAGCTCATCAGGACTGAAAGTCCAGATGGGCTTATGGCATGGCCCGTCGTCCGGCGTCCGTCCGTCCGTCGTCCGTCGTCCGTCCGTCGTCCGTCGTCCGTCCGTAAACTTTTGACACTTTCGACTTCTCCTCATGAACCATACACATTAGAGAGCTGAAATTTTGTGTACAAGTACCTTAGCATATGGAGATTCTAATTTGTAACTTTGGTGACCCTGTGACCCCAAATAGGGTCACAGGGGTCACAACTTTAAAAACCTATTTTCATCTTCTTCTCCAGTTCCATAAGGACTAGAGAGTTAAAAATGATATGTGCAGACTCCTTGGCCAATGGGGATTCAAATTTGTAACTTTGGTGACCCTGTGACCCCAAATAGGGTCACAGGGGTCACAACCTTAAAAACCTATTTTCATCTTCTTCTCCAGTTCCAAAAGGAGTAGAGAGTTAAAAATTATATGTACAAACTCCTTGGACAATGGAGATGCTAATTTGTAACTTTGGTGACCCTGTGACCCCAAATAGGGTCACAGGGGTCATAACCTTAAAAACCTATTTTCATCTTCTTCTCCAGTTCTAAAAGGACTAGAGAGTTAAAAACGATATGTGCAGACTCCTTGGCTAATGGGGATTCTAAATTGTAGATTTCGTGACCCCATGACCACAAATAGGGTCACAGGGATCACAACCTTAAAAACCTATTTTCATCTTCTTCTCCAGTTCTAAAAGGACTAGAGAGTTGAAAGTGATATGTGCAGACCCCTTGGACAATGGGGATTCTAATTTGTAACTTTGGTGAACCTGTGACCCCAAATAGGGTCACAGGGGTCACAACCTTAAAAATCTATTTTCATCTTCTTCTCCAGTTCTAAAAGGACTAGTAAGTTGAAAGTGATATGTGCAGACTCCTTGGACAATGGGGATTCGTATTTGTAACTTTGGTGACCCTGTGACCCCAAATAGGGTCACAGGGGTCACAACCTTAAATACCTATTTTCATCTTCTTCTCTAGTACTAAAAGAGGGTCACAGGGGTCCTTGGACAATGGGGATTCGTATTTGTAACTTTGGTGACCCTGTGACCCCAAATAGGGTCACAGGGGTCACAACCTTAAAAACTTATTTTTATCATCATCTTTAGCTCCTTAAGGTCTATTGAGCTGAAAGACTGCATGTAGACTCCTTGGCCAATTGGGATTCTAAACTGTAGGTTTTGTGACCCCATGACCCCAAATAGGGTCACAGGGGTCACAACCTTAAAAACCTATTTTTCTCCATTAGATGACAGTCTATGGCAAATTTATTTTTCCTTGGATATTTTAGTGTTGACTTCTTTCACTGTCTGATATTGGCGATCTAGAAAGTGTTGAATAATAATACATTTGTTTTGTAAATTTTTTAAAGGTTTTCTTGCAATAGGTAACATCAGTTTCATTTTTAGCACATCTTGCCTGTATAAAGCAAACTTGATATGATGCCTGATGAGCTACAGAGCCAATGGCTCTATTTTTCATAAATCAGATTTGAAGTTACATGAACAAAACTAAGATATATTGCATGGCGAAAAAAATCAGAATATATTAAAGAAAATTGATAAATAGAAGCCTCGAGTACTATAAGTAACCATTTATGTGCTCGTATTAGCATTTTACGATATTTACAGATTTGATATAATTGATCACATGTAAGTTAGTGATGATAGGATAAAGGTCTGGTCGATATTTATTTAATCTTAAACGTGCATTATAAAAATCAACAACATAACGTTATCAATGCATCCAAGGAGTCCAAGGAGGCATCAGACAACCTACTGTGAATAACTATCTATAAAGGGGCAGTAGCATGTTTTTTGAAAATTTTATATTTTAAATTTTTCACTGATAAATGTATTTTAAAGCTAAATATATCGTTATGATAGTGTCAAAAACCTCATTACACAAACCACGCATCCATAGTCAGAGGCACATTATAATTAATCATACATAGTCCATTGGCAGCCATTTTTGTGTGAACACCTTTAATTCATTTTGTGTAAGAAAAGGGAATAGCATTGCTTAACTTTTCATCATATAGTTGATATATAGCTACTTCATTTAATTCATATACATTGTCACCTTTTATACCACCTAAAACTTGCTAATACCCGTTTAAACATAAAAGAGCTGTTTCGGATAGAAAAAGAAAACTGATTCAACTAAATGAGGTAGAGTATTATTCCTTGGTACAATTATGGTCAAAATTACCATTTAATTGCATATCAGATGTATTAATGCATACTTATAATTTTTCGGCAACTAATTCTGAGAGAAACAGTACCTAAATACTCCGTTGCTAATTTACAAGACGAATAATTCAATTCAGATAATGATTACGTTTGAGCTAAATCCTAATTTTGATAATTCCAATCACTCGATCTAGACGCTTATACCGTATCGGGCATAAGAAGTGAACATGAACTCAAATTTGTTGTTTATTTAACGGAAACATTTATAAGTTAATTTGGTTATTTTACTAAAAGATTCACCCGTGAATTGATAAACAGCGAAGTGTTATTGTAATATAAGTATATTTACAATGAGAAAACAGTTAATTGTTAAATGAAATTAAAAATAAACATTATTTTATGATTATAAACAAATCGTTATCTCCAAATCACATTGCACATTGAACACACCGATATATTTCGGTACAAACAAGAGAAATCGTTCCTGGAACCCGATAAGCGAAACTACAGCAATACCTACACTTCTTCAAAATAGAGGCTATATTTCAATGATAAATCAGTTTTTTAATCGAAATTTAACTTTCTTGATCTGAATACTAATATATCAAAATAGACTTATATCTATATAGAGTCAGAAAACCATCTAAAAGTGCAACTTTTCTCAAGAAAAGGAGAAATCCTTCCTGAAATATTAAAAAGTGCAGTAATACCCATACTTTTTGTTCATCATATGAAATGAAGGAGGATATTTCAACGAGTGCAGTTTCAGTTTTATCAAAATTTAACTTCCTGAATAATCCTGTAAAGAATAAAGGATTTTTCAAGGATAATGCAGTTCCAGTTTTATCCAAACTTAACTTCCTGGATATCACGTAGAAACACATAGAAATAGCTTAAAGCATTACACAAAACTGAACAAACAATTGCATAAGATTTAGAAGTAGCCATTCCTTATCCGGTCCAGTTATGAAGTTAGTGACCCTCTCTAGTACTCATCTATATACTTACTGGCCGACCCCGACCTACGTCAGCGTTAGATATCCCCCGGACATAGGTGTAAATATACGTATATACTTACCTGTATACTTGAAGGGGCGGGTATCAATCAACGAGTGAAACGCCACATCAATTAGTGTCCCGCATAATCATATGTAAATAGGCCTGGATAACTCACCTTAATTATTCCATATTCAACTTACCTTGTTGTGGTTAGTGGTCGATGAAATAAAGATTACGTTTGTTATAAGATAATGTTAAATTTACTATGAAATTGTTAAATTTACTATGAAATTGTCAAACTCTAACTATGAAAACGTTCATAAAATGATTTTTGATAAATGTTTAGATTAATTGTTAAGGGAATTAATCAATTGGGAATATAAAAATAATCCTTTAACTTAAAGGTTTTCAATTGGTACTAAATCTTATTTTTCACATAAACGATTTTTGGAATGCATAGTCAAACCAAGTAGATCTGTTATCATAAAAAGGGAGACAACTGCGGTTTTGCATGAATGCCTCACATTAATTGCATATTTCATAACTAATTATTTCTTCCTCTTAGGAAGGGCGCTTGGTTGGGACACATCATGAACAGTTTCTGGATGACAATTTTGTTTTTATCCTTTCAAAGCATCATTTTCAAGGTATGTACATTTTTGTTCTATTTATGATTTTTATCTATTTCATGAAGGAAATTTGGTCGTGTAGACAATTTGTATAGGTTTTGATTTTTGTTCTACAAATATCTTTTTAAAAAAATTTGTATATGATCTAATTGTTTCACGAATTGTCCCTCCAGTGTTTTTAACAATATTTTTAATATTTTTTAGACAGTTGGAGGCGTGTCTGTCAAGGGATATACAGACGATCTTGACCAAGGTAAGTTATTAAATTTTGTTTATTATTGTTTTTAAAGGGGCAATGGCACGTTTTTTGAAAGATTTTATATTTTAAAATTTTCACTGATAACATGATGTTAATGCTATATGTATTATTTTGATTTTTTTTCAAAAATCTCATAACACAAATCAATTATCCATAGTCAGAGGACAAAATATCAAGATTCACATAAAATCTATTGGCGGTCATTTTGTGTGAACATCTTTTATTCATTTTGTTTGTAAGAAAAAGGAATCGCATGGCTGAATTTTGCATAATATATTTGAATTATTACTGCTCCATTTAGTTTAAATACATTGTCTTTCAATTTGAACCATAATTTTCATGTTTCTGACATCACCTTATATTTCCCCTAAAAACGTGCTACTGCTCCTTTAAGATTTAGTCTCAATGTTGCAACTTGCATGAGGAAGTATTCTGACTTGCAATGTAAAGGAAGCAGTTTTAACAGTTTGCGTATTATGGGTTGTGATTGAAGTCAATATTTCCTTGAATGAATAATAGATGTAAGAAACACCTAGTTACTTTATTAATGGCGAGATGCACTAGAATGAGTGATATAGTATTTTTATATAAATGAACATATCTTCATTATTTGTAAACGACCAACGGGTTTGATACACCTCAACATCAGTTAAGCAGTGCATAAGTTAAAGTTAACGGGATATCTTATATTATATAATTATCTATTGTATTGCATTTGTTGAAGTAAACGAGACAATTCTTTAGGTTAAGTAAATAAGATGTTTTATTAAGAACAATGTATTTGTTGAGATGTTGTTTCTAGAAAAAAATCAATTAAATTTTCAAAGCATCGATTGAAAAAAAATAAAACAAATATTTTATTCCAAACGAAACGACATTATTAAAGGGAAGAAGAAAGACATTCGTTAGATTCTTACTAGTATGACAATAATTTGGAATTTTTACTTTCAACATTGCTTTCCTCAAAAGAATCTCAATTTATCTTTAAAAAAACTTTTCAAATATAGCGAATATGACACCTTGATAATATCTTTTATACCGCTTCCTTGATTTTATGTGAAGTACATGTATCATATAAAGTACGCTCTTGTATCCTTATTGTTCTTGAAATAGATATTCGAGACAAAAATTAAATTCATTTCCAGATTGAGTTATGAATATTCATTATTTCATATGAGCTGTCAAAACTCAATTCTATTAAACACCAAAAGGATAATATAATGTAAGGTTTGACAACAAGCTTCTTAATTCATGTCCTAATTGAGATGATTATTTGGTGTTTCATTCACCAACTTAACGTGTTCTTCATTTTTCATATAATTTCTCACTAAAAGAGAGGGGTACAAAAAGTTTCGCCCGGAATTAAGTTATGATTTCATTTTGTCATGTTAACAATTTGATAAAAACGAGTATGTCTCACTAAAGAATCGTATCATCTACAAGTATTTAGTTGAACCTCCTTATTTCCGTGAGCAAAAGGATGTTTTTATTCACAACATTTCTTTTACCTGAAATCTAAAATAGGTTAAATATATTGGTCTTAAATTTCGAATATCAAACATAATTGAATAGAATAACAAGATATTACAACACGGAATTATCAGAAAGAGAACAAATATGAATAACTAGCAAGGCTTTGTGAACATAGGAAGCATGAACTGTACTACCGATAGCGCCCGTCTTAACATCATTTCACAAAAGTAAATTTGATTAAAAAGCAATCCGAAAAACTTATTTTTTCTGGTTATCAAAATTCCAGATGATACAAAGGTATTCTCAGCAAAGGTCGTCGTCCATGGCCACCCACGTCTCCATGACGACCTAATGATCCACGTCACCACGGAGATAACTTTCCATAACCTGACAGTGAGAAGAGTAAAGGACTCGGTACTTCACCCTGACGCAGAGGGGTTCGTTATTTCCGGGGACGAGGATGGGAGGACAGTGTTCGATATGCACCAAACACCGGTAACAATCTCATTCTCTCCCCAAAGAGGCAGATCAAGTCATGAAATGTTGACACAGCCTCTGTTATATTACGCCGAGTTTGTGGACTAGAATGTGAGATGCCTGATTGGAGGCAATCAAAGTTAGCTGTGCAATCAGCGACGCTGTTCTTAAATCATCATTTTGGCTACTGAAGCATTGCAAAGGCATTGTGATATGAACCACTCTTTCCATGGGAGAAGCGTTGTCATTTGCTAAAGAAATACAAATGGATTGTGGTGCTATATTTTTCGTCACGTAAACTGCTAGAAACCACGTAGTTCGGCGTAATAGAACAGAGGCTGTATCAACATTTCATGACTTGATCTTCCTCTTTGGGGAAAGAAAGTCAACAAGCTGAAGGTGCCCTGACTTTTCAAGATTAACATAGTACAGTTTTACTCCTGTTTGGTACTCATGGAAATAGAACAAAATTGGGATATTTGGCACTTAGATCATAGTTTTCAACACAACAAAATTTATAGACATCTTTTTCCTAAACTTGCCGAAGCCAACCACTTTTAAAAATGAAACTTGTTTAATGTATTTTCAGAAGGACGTTCACGACCACGCCCTCCACTTCTTCAGCGACCCCAACTCCGGTACCATTGTCAGCGTGGTGCCGGGTCACCAGGGGAACCTACACGTGGTGAGACACTGGATAGTTATTTTATCATCCAAAACTGTGTTCCACAGGAAATATCGCTTGTGAAAGATCAAGCGATATCGCTTTGATAGTAGATTTTGAACAATGCCCTGTCATCAGCAGGGAAATGACAAACGTTTTGCATCTTTAGAAATAACGTAACAATGCTATGACGTCATTAACATGATGACGTCACAATGCTATGACATCACTGATTTAGGAGTTGGAGGGCTATGCAGTGTTCAAAGATGTACATTTTTCATGCTGATGTGATGAAAAATGATTTTGGATGATAAATAAAATCTCACCCTCGTGTATTCTGATATCAAATATATCAACACTCGTTGATAAAAGTAAAATATCCTCGGCAAGCCTCGGATATTTGTTACTTTTATCAACTTGTGTTGATATATTTGATATCAGTAGACACTTGGGTGAGATTCTCTATGTCCTTCACATATTGTCAACTGTGAGACAACACTATAGAGAGTTCTTTACATATTGTCACTGTGAGACAAAACCGTAGAGAGCTCTTCTTTAAGGAGCTCTTCATGTATCATGCAAGGTCGATTCGACAATATGAAGCAGTATCAAATCTATTTTTGAATACATAAAAACATCATACTCAAGTCTTATTTCAATAGGTATTTCTTGATATTGAAAGACTACCAACTCCATATAATATTTTACCACTAAAAGTACAAACATCCCGCACATTAAGCAATCAGATGCGACAGTTTGCTTTTGCTTGTGCAAAACGAAGTTCATATGAAACAACGTTTAGATTTTGTATAAGAACCAATTAAAGTTATTCTAAAATAGTCCATTCAAAGTCGAGAAAAATAAATGTATTCCATTCACAACAAATCTTATTCAAATCAGATAGAACTTTTCCTTCCCAACTCGCTGTGTTTCTGATCTGAATATTTATCCAAACGGGTAGTGTCAGTTGTCCAAGTCTATCGTCCCTTAATTCAGACAAATCCAAGTATCAACTCGCACCGATGGCTCTCTAGCCTCGTCACCGATTGATTGCAGTGCAATGGTCACCTGACACAATCACACTGGAACAGTACTCATATCAGACGTAAGAGTGATAGGTTACAACTGATTTCAATGAGATGTCATCATCACGAGAGAACAATATTCCCCATGTATGCTTTTGTCTTTTGTGAATTTGGTTATAACATGAATGATTATATTTGTTTGCTTGTAGGAAGGACTAATCAATGACGTGTACATCATTGCACCCCCGGGATCAGCGCGACGTCACCGTCGGGCTCTCAAAGCTGATGAACACACCGTCTACAAGCAGAGCAAGGTCAAACACGGCACCGCAGACTTCCTAGAAGGTCAGTTGATGCCAGTCTAAGTAAACCTAGTCTCAATAATACCCCCTAAACTCCGATATTGAGTCTAGCAAGATGTTTCAACGTTATATGTGCGAATGCAGACTATTGCGGCTTGATAAGACGTTCCCTGATTGGTCAGTTCGATAGATAGGCTGACGTGACCCGCTACTACATCTTCCTAGATTCAATATCGGAATATAGCGAGTATTATTGAGGTTAGCTTTTCTCAGACTGAGTTGATGATAACAGGTTAACAGTGTCATATTTGGGATTGTACTATTTACAATAGTAATTTACAAATTGCTGCATTTTCTAACATTAATTGCTTATTTTGCCACGTACATATGTTTCAATATCTGAATATGTCATGCTTCTCACTTAAGGGATTTGTTAAATGAAACACGTTTATCTAGAAATGTAGACACCTAGAGGATTTTATTATCTTGTAAAGTCAAAAAAAAAAGTTAAAAAAACATATTTATACGAGTACTTTTTGAAACTTTATTTCCCGGAGAAGCTTCTTTCCGCCATCCTTTAGATGTTTATCACTTTATCACTTTGACAATTTCCTAGGTCCGTAACTGCTTAAAAGAGAGTGTTTTTTTTCTAATGATACAAACCCTTTTTATAGATGCGTCACATAACTCATTGAGATGTTTATTTAACATTATTTCCTTTCAGTTCCGAAAATATTCAGCGACAAATCCAGATGGGTGGGATCTTACAGACAGCGCCCTAAAGTGAGATCAAGGTTGGTAGGAGTTATCAACAAACATCTCACTGGACATCCTTCCTCCCGCACTGTACGCAGCAACGCAAGAGATACGACACGTTCTGTTCGTAGCTCCGACCAAGCGACTCGACGCAACGTTCGCAGCGTCGTTCGAGCAAATCCACATCATCTTGCCCGAACTTCTTTGACTGCAGCAACCGATCTGCCGCACCTGAGGAGCAGCCGACCAACTTCCAACGTTCCCGCCACAGTCGAAGTCCTCATCATTATAGACAGAGAGATGTTCCAGAACTTCAACTTCAGCATGACCGACCTCGGACTCTTTTTGCTTCACTACTGGCATGCGGTATGTTCTCATTTACTCCTGTACTTGCAGCTTGTTCTAAACTTTTCGCGCAAGATATTACTCACGCTAGTCCAAATTTTTGCTATTATAAGTCTTGCTGCATATACGCCAATATTAGTGATTTGAGTGAAGCAACCTTTCCGGTGATGATTTATATAACAATATTTCTTCATCAAGTCCAGGTGCAGGATAATGAAGATCTTGGGCAGAAAAGGTTTAGGAAAAACAACAATGCTAAAATTAGCCAACAATGGAGATTAGTGCGAGTTATCCCTTACAAGAGAAGTTACAATATCATTGAGATTTCATGCACTGCCCAATGAGCTAGTCAAACATTGAATTTGAAAATACTATTCACGTGTTATAATAAATATCAATAAACTTGGAAACTTACTGGTTTAGATTGAAAGATTTATCTACTTGTGAGAGACTTTCAACTTCATTGAATTATGTACTGAAAAACATGTTTCGTTCTTTGAAGGTCAACTTCAAGTTCCAGACCATGAAGGATCCGGAAGTGAGACTCAGAGTCCGGCAGTATGGAGCATTCCAGGTGAACTTCCGCTTTTATGAACTTTTATTTATTGCCTTCGTATACAGGTATTGGCTGCGTTAAAAAATCACAAAGCGGCAAATTAAAATCAAACAATTGATAACAACGGTTACAACTAAACAAAATTGGTATCATGGAAGAAGTTCTTCAAATACATATGACGAAGGTGCTTGTGATTAATTTCGAATGCCTTTTCCACTGTTCACGCAGGTATTATAATGTCATCGTATGCATGACCTTCGTTTAAAATATAATTAAACCAATTGTTAACGATAAACACTCGCAACTTCGCTAATCACAATTGCCATTCTTTCTTGTATTGCTACAGTACGGACAGTACCAGCCGTTTATCGAGAACAACCGTATAGAGAACGAGGACAAGAAGATCTCCCTGTATGACACCCTCAAGGCTTTCCGCAACTGGATGAAGAAGTACGAGAGTAACAAGAACTTCGTCAGACACGATATTGCAGTACTTCAGACAGGGTGAGTTTACACTTTCAGTAATTGGACACTTTTTTTTAAAAGACAATATTAAGATATTTTGCGAGACGTTTTTCGGAACTAAATTTTTATACCACAAGTAAGAGTTACTGCTTCCAGTGTCAATTTTAAGCTCTTTGATACTGTCATTCGTTATTCATTCTTTTTTTTTCTGACTATCTCACGCCACATAAAGACGCTCGAAAATCGAGGCTGACTAAAATGACAATTAATCAATCGCTGGCTTCTTTCGCATTGTCATTATTGGATTCTTTAATGGGTTAATCATCCAAATGATATATATACTCTGCGTGTGCCTTTTTTGGTTGTTTATTGTGATATGTTTATCATCATTTCGTTTATCACTGAATATGATTTCTCGTCAGGATATATGCGTTTTTACACAAAAAGGATGAGGACCAACCACATTAAAAGAATAGATAACCTAGTTTCTTGTATTTCAATAATAGGGAGGACCTGTGTGAAAAGACAGCAACTGGAGAATGCTTCAAACTCACTTCAGGTAAGTTTTGAAATGACTGGAATCCATAGAAATTGACGATCAAAACGTATAGAAGTAATATTTTATCTAAGTAATATATTGTCAAGCACGTTGGGCACAATGTTAAGTCGGTTTTCTGTTACTTCTCTGAAAGACATTTTAGAAGTTGGAATGACAATAAGGCAGAGGAATATATGGATGACAACTTCTATATTCATGATATACGACTTGAACTTTAATCAATCAATTCGAATTTTAATTTGAATATTGCTGATAAGGAAAGATGAAAAAAGTGTTATTTCAATAAAAAGGATAAAATAGATTGACAATGTCAAAGGATTGTAGGGTTAAGTTAACATGTCAATGTTTGTCTAATGTTTCCAATGAAAATTTTCATTATAATCACATGTCATTTACAAGATTTAAATTAAAACCTTATCGCATTTCAGTAAATTATGTAATAAGCATATTCACGAATAGAAAGTCCACCTCTCATTGCAGGTATCGGGTTTGTTAGCGGGGCTTGTATCACCGCTAGATCGTTCCCGGACCACACATACGATGTCGCTATCAGTGAAATAGGGAAGAGCTTTAAAGGAGTCCTGGTAATGGTGCATGAGATTGGACATCTGTAAGTTTACATTACACTTATATTTTAAACATCGTGTTAAGGTGTGATGTTAAGGTGACTGAGGTTCTCGATGTTCCGCCTCTTTTATTTCAAGATGCAAATTTCAATTTCTGAATCTTTTTTTCAAACCTAAATACAAGTGTCGCTTTAAGAAAAAGCCTTGGTACGTTTATTCAATTTCATTTAAAATATCTTATCTCTCAAGATACTGATTTTTCTTATAGATCAGAGAACGGTGATAATAATTAACAGTTTGGAAGCTATTTTGAAATCTTAGGTTAGAATATATCTCCTGAAAGACAGCGATATATCCCTACGAAATATTGTCCCAGATGACACGGGCTAGACATAAATATGATATTTATGAATATTTCGTAGAAGTAAAAAACATGGAACTGAAAGTGTCTCGGTGTAAATGTCTTTAGACTGGGTTCTTGGTGTAAAGCTCTCTATAACTGACCCCGAGACTGGGTTCTTGGTGTAAATCTCTCTATAACTGACCCCCCAGACTGGGTTCTCGGTGTAAATCTCTCTATAACTGAGACCCCCAGACTGGGTTCTTGGTGTAAATCTCTCTATAACTGACCCCCCAGACTGGGTTCTCGGTGTAAATCTCTCTATAACTGACCCCGAGACTGGGTTCTTGGTGTAAAGCTCTCTATAACTGACCCCGAGACTGGGTTCTTGGTGTAAATCTCTCTATAACTGACCCCCCAGACTGGGTTCTCGGTGTAAATCTCTCTATAACTGACCCCGAGACTGGGTTCTTGGTGTAAAGCTCTCTATAACTGACCCCGAGACTGGGTTCTTGGTGTAAAGCTCTCTATAACTGACCCCCCTCCCCCCCCCCCCCCCCCAGACTGGGTTCTTGGTGTAAAGCTCTCTATAACTGACCCCACAGACTGGGTTCTCGGTGTAAATCTATGTATTATCGACCCCCAGACTGGGTTCTCGGTGTAAATCTCTCTATAACTGACCCCCCAGACTGGCTTCTCGGTGTAAATCTATCTATAGTCAACCCACAGACTGGGTTCTCGGTGTAAATCTATCTATAATCAACCCCCAGACTGGGTTCTCGGTGTAAATCTATCTATTATCGACCCCCAGACTGGGTTCCCACCATGACGGAGAGGGAGACAGCAAGGCGTGTCCCACAGACTCGGGCTACGTCATGAGCTACCAGAGAGACAACGCCTTCAACTTCAGCCGCTTCTCTAACTGCTCCAGGGACAGCATCAAGCGATTCCTCAGGAGGTAGATAGTCAAACTATAGATATCTTGATACGGTCGTCCACGGAACCTTTGTTATACCTGACGAGCAAAATATCGCTATTACATAAATGTGGCATTAAAATGTAAACTCCGTCGCATGGAAACACATCTTTAAAGTGCAATAATGAGCGTTTCCTGTTGTGTTACTCAACTAAAACTTTGCTTAACTTTGACCTAGAGTATCATAGAGTCAAGAGTCTAAACCTCATCAGCACTTCAGGTTAAAAACGTCAAATCCCTAACGCACGTTTTTTTTTCAAATACAATTATCTCTTTTATAAACGGAAATGATTAGGAGAACCTCAATATTGATTGTTTAATAGTTAATTACATAATATAAGATACTGAATGGAGTGGTTCTTAACTATTTTGGATGAAGAGGATACTAAACGACCTTCCATTTAATACTATTCTTATTAAACGAGTTAATGATTTTTTATCAAATGAGCAAAAGCGAGTTTGATACCAAAGTATTCACAAGTTTAATAAAAAGTATTAAATGGAAGGAAGTTTAGTATTTTGTTTATTACTTGGCAGTACGTGCCCTAAAACCCACGCAAACTTGCCGACAGAGTGCCTAAACTAACTTTTCCGCGACTCGGCAGCCATTGTGACGGCGCGCTTACATTGTAACGTCATAACAAAAACTATTGTGACGTCATACATGCATTGTCGTATTACACTAGTTTAATATTGCCATATAAATATTACACTGCTGTATCCTACACGGGCGAGTAATAAGAGTATATATATCTCTCCCACAGCACCTGGTACTCGCAGTGTCTACGAGAGACTGATACAGAGGGATACGACTTCCCCTCCGTGCTGCCCGGCCAGTACATGGGTATACAGGAGCAGTGTCGGCACTACGTGGGGGGGAAACCGTGTCCGGTGAGAACACTTACACTTTGGAATCATAAATTGTTGAATATTAAATCAATTGAAATTGCAAATTGTTGAATATTAAATCAATTGAAATTGTTGAATATTAAATCAATTGAAATTGTAAATTGTTTAAAATTAAATCAATTGAAATTGTAAAGTGTTGAATATTAAATCAATTGAAATTGCAAATTGTTGAATATTGAATCAATTGAAATTGCAAATTGTTGAATATTAAATTAATCGAAAATTTAAATTGTTTAATATTAAATCAATTGAAATTGCAAATTGTTGAAATGTTGAATATTAAATCAATTGAAATTGCAAATTGCTGAATATTAAATCAAATGAAATTGCAAATTGTTGAATATCAAATCAATTGAAATTGTAAATTGTTGAATATTAAATCAATTGAATTTCCAAATTTTGAATATTAAATAAATTGAAATGACAAATTGTTGAATAATAAATCAATTGAAATGACAAATTGTTGAATATTAAATCAAATGATTGGCTATAACTGAAAAACATTCTGATGGGTGAGGGATGAAAAACTCATATAGATCTTAATAGTTTTGTAAATTCTATCAAGAGTTTTTTCTTATTATTGAACGTTTCAAAGGATTTAGTTATTTTTGTATTCTTAAATAATTAAATTTAACTTGGTGCACCGTTTGAAAGATAAAGGATTATTGTTATGTTATACAAACCATGAATGAGCTCGTGAAGAAACACTTAAAGCAAATATTTCCTCAAATTAATTCACTTCAAACGTTTCTCTTTAACACTGATACCATTTCCCATATATTCCTATCACATTTATACCACTTAACATTTATACCATTTCATATGTATTTTTTTCACATAAACCATTTCATTTTTATACCATTTCACATATACTCTTATACCAGTTTACACATATTCTGGACAAAATAAGTACGGGATACTATGAATTATATTTTACAAGGAGGTAAATGATGAAATATATTGATGATATCTTCATGATTTTTAAAAGATTTAAAATCTATTGTTGTCTATTATATACAATTTACATATGTATCATTTCAGATTCATACTGTTTCATATATTAAAATTAACACCATTTTGCAGATATAATTTCAACATAGTATTAATTTCGTACATAACATTTAGATTTTATATCATCTGACATGTATACATTTCACAATCATACCATTTGACATGTATACCATTTCACATATAAACCATTCAACATCTGTACTATTTCACATACGTAGTATTTTCTTGTGAATAACGTTTCACAATTATACCATTTCACATATATGTTTTTATCATATAATTGATAGTGTTCTCGACATAACAAAGCCATCGGATATTTTCGTTGGGAGTGGCTAAGGGTCATAAACGAATACCGATGCAAATTTCAAATGTCAAGGTCGGAACTTTAAAAAAACTTTCGATGTCACAAGCGTTAATAACGACGACAGACATTTGAATATAAGTGATACATTGCAAAGGCATTAATTAAAGAAATAACAACAAAACTAAATGGTATTTAGCCATGTGTATGACTTAGCAGTGTCAAGACACTGTCATCACGAGTTGAATGAGACCGACCAAACATTTTTACTCACAGGTACCAAAGGCAGTTCAAGTTCATTTTCAAACATTTTATTTACCAAACTTCTGTGTTTCTTGCTTTAGGCTTGTTTAGTTTGGGTTAGACAATCCACAGGCTATCATCTAGTTTAGCTCTCCGTTAATGTTCGTTGTTTGCACGCAAGCTACCATTGTAACGTAGCCAAAGGGAAGCAACTCTTTCCCCTTAGTGAGACAGTCTCGCCCTTATAGAACGTCAGTTCTTACCGTTCCCAATTCGATCAAAAGTTGAAATGTTTTTCATTTAAAAAATCATCGTATTTGATAAATTTTGAAAATTGTAAATTGCTTGACTAGTGACAAAATAGCTAAAACGGTAATAAAAGGCATTTATGAGGAGGAATTATATTTTGTCAATTCACCGTTGCAGTCATTGCTCTATTCATTTGCTTATATCAATGCGCGCATCTTTAAAGCAACGTCAACTATTAGAAAAGCATTATCTGTCGTTTTTTCGAATAATATTTTATAATGACATTGTTGATAAAGAAGTTTAAGCCAGGGCTCGATAAATACAATGTGTGTTCCTAATGTAGGATATATACGATCCCAAAACATACTCGCTTAATAACCATTTCACATATGTACCATTCATATTAATACCACTTCAGAAATATACAATTTAACATAAATGCTTTTTCACATTTCCACAATTTGACATTTGTACCATTTCAATTGTAAACCATTTGACATGTATAAAATATCACGTATATACCACTCCACATTTATGCCATTTCACACTTGTACCATTTCACATTTACACTATTTCACACACGTATACACATTCCACAATTATATCATTCCCCAAATAATAATTCAACACTTATACCATTCCATATCTATACCATTTCATTTTTATAGCATTTCATATTATTGCATTTCAATTCAGACCATTTCACACATTTACCATTTTAATTTATCCCATTTACCATTTTACCATTGCACATTTATACTATATCACATTTCCACTATTAACCATTTCCGCTTTTTAACATTTATGTGATTTCACATGTATACCATTTCAAATTTAAACCGTTTCACATATTTATCATTTCAGCTTATTTCATTTCACATTGATACTTTTTCACATTTACATCTCTTTACATTCAAATCATTTAACATTTATGCCATTCCACATGTATACCATTTCAAATTTAGACCGTTTCAATACTTACCATTTAAGCTTGTATCATTTCACATTTATAATGTTTCACATTTACGCCTCTTAACATTTATTCAATTCAATTAAATTATTTTATTCTGTATAAGGGGCCTTAGGCCCAGGGTACAAAAAGTGCAACACATGATTTGGTGAGGATATACAAAATACAATATCTTATATAATTGCATGAGAGCATAAATAGTAATAGTATGTCATAAAAGTGGTAAGAGCATAAATAATGACATACATAATGTGGAATGTGATTTGCATTATATTCTTCCCTTGGGGTAGAGATAAGGGAAAACACTGTGTACCATATTGCATATAAGAGGATTATCTCCATTTCATCAATAGTGAACTCCCAGATGAAAATTAACATATAAATCATTTAACATTTATGCCATTTCACATGTACACTATTTCACATGAATACCATTTCATATGTATACCATTTACACCTTTTAACATGTATACCATTTCACATGTACATGTATAGCTTTTACACAATTTCACATGTTTACCATTTCACATTTATACCATTTAACAATTGTATCATTTAACAAATATACCATGAAACAATTGTGTCTATCTACATGTATACAATTTCACATTTTTACCATTTACACGAAAACCACTCCCAATTTATATCATTTAACAATTGTGCAACTCTATTTTTATACCATTTAACAAATGTATTATTTCACAATTATAGCATTTAACGTTTTTATCATTTCACATGTATGTCGTTTCAAATATTTACCATTTCAAATCTAATACATTTCATATGTATACCATTTCACACACAGACCTTAACAATCGATACTTTCAACAGGTGCGAGTTTACCCGCTAGCTGAGCGGTGTGAGAGGCTGTGTTGTGAGGCGAATGGGTACCGGATAAAGCGACGTGAGCCCACAGTGGATGGCACGGACTGTGGGGGTGGCAAGGTGGGGGATTTCCTACTTATAGATTATGAAATATATAAGTTTTAAATTGATTTTATTTTTTTATTTTTATTTTAATTTAATCTGATATTATAGATAATGATGACGTTAATTTTCATACTTAATTTTTGAATTTCATACAGATTTCGAGTCTCACAGACCTCAGTATTGTTATATAATCATATCAATTTTTCATTTAATCATTTAATTAACATGTAAGCATGTTTAACGATGAAGCAATTGTTAAATGCTAGTGTCTCATAAACTGACTGGATCTCATACTCAACCGTTATTAGTTTCTCAATCAATTTCTCAATTCTTAATCAATTTCTCAGATGTTAACGTGATTCTTCAAATAAATACACTTTTGTCCATCGTAGCTCTTTGTGTTAGGTGTTTTTTTTATCTTGTTTCGGTATTAAATACCTTTTTTAATTTAGGTTTGTTTCAACGGAGAATGCCTTCCTAAATCGGAAATACCCATCTAATACCCTTGAAATACCTGGGTTTCCCTGATGCCGAACTCTTCCGCTAGGTGCCAGTCCTTGAAGCAGAGCCATCTAGCGGCGTAACTGATTTAATATGGAATCTTGGGCGCATGAACAGAGCCAGTACCATAGATTTGTAAATGTTTATATTTAAAAAGATTTTTTATCGCTTGTTTTAAAGAATTCTGATTATATGTGTGCAATACATTATGCAAATCTTACCAATGTGATATGTACATACATGTAAATGTTTCTGCAAATAAACTATTGTCTTTTTCATTCTGTAACTTACATGGGTAGGGACGAAGTGAACAATGGGTGGCAACGACTTTCTCTCCCCTGGAATCAAAAAATGTTTGATGTGTCAAAACTTATTTCACAAAAAAATCAATAAGGACATATTTGTCTTCAGACTGTTTTGCTCTCTTAGTTAACACCTCAGAAATTTCATTAAACAAAAAATATATTGAATTGAGCATTTTAATCGCTCAACACTGCCTCTCAAATCGTTCTTCGGGTCCATTACCTCCACACGTATTACCGTTAACGGAGTGAATAGCAAAAAAATAGAAAAGGGACTTAAAGGGACAGTAGCACTTTTTTTGATAATTTTATATTTTAAATATTTCACTGATAATTGTAAGTTAATGTTAGATGTATTATTTTGACAGTGTCAAAAATCTGATTACACAAGTCAATCATCCATAGTCAGAGGACAAAGTATGAAGATTCACATAAAATCCATTGGCAGGCATTTTTTGTGAACACCTTTAATTCATTTTGTGTAAGAAAAAGGAATCGCATGACTAAACATTCTGTTATATATTTGAATAACTACTGCTCCATTTAGTTTAAATACATTGTCTTTCAATTGGAACCATTGATTTTCATTTTCCTGACATCACCTTATATTTCTCCTAAAAACGTGCTACTGCCCCTTTAACTTTAAATACATAAATGTGCGGTAAATAGATTTACAGGAGACGCATTTTTGGACATAATAATATTGAATTATATATTTTAAACTTGAAATGTAAATTTCTGATGCAAAAATCAGTATGTTAATCTCCAAGTTAGATCAACAGATTTACTATGACCTAACATAATACCTGCTAATCTAAATTTATTTAGATTGGTTAATCTAAATACTGTCACGGAAACTGTACACGATTTATTTATTATTTGTTCCCTAATGGTTATACACATGGTGACATTAAAAACATACAACGATTTTAAAAAAATCACATTTGTCATTCAGTCCTTGAAATAGCGTCTGTTACAAAATACTATTTCTAACGAGTTCGAACGTGGAATTTGATGTCAATTTCATAGTTGCTGTGACAACGCACGTGCATCCCGTGCAAATTGCTTTGCAGGTTTATTTAATCTGGCTTTGGCATTGGCTTTTACCTTGCCTCCATTTTAACATATTCGTTCTCTTATGTTGAAAATCAAGAAACACCACACATCATAACTATAACCTTCTATGACAAAAGGAGGTCTTATCTCTCATTGCCTTAACCGTTTTCTTCACTTCGTAAACCCGAAAGTGTGTGGGGGTAATGAACCCGAATAACGAGTTAAGAGGCATTTGTTTTGGAGAAATATGTTTTGAAACACCGAAATTATTTTCATTCCAGGCGAGAGAAAGTCGTTACTCGTTCGCACATAGGGAAAACTGGTTTACTTTCAATATCAGTACGCAAACGCTAAATGTGCCCTTTGATTAAATCTGTCATAATACACATTTAGTAAGTATTTACATGCTTTGAAAAAAAAAACCATGAACTAATTACACTTTAGCTAATTACATCATATACAGAACACGTTAAAACACTTGAAGAATAAAGATAAAGTGAAACTTCAACGACATGGTCTAAACAAATGTGAATTGGAACGCAATTTTCTTTATTAACGACTTGTATCCACTTTTTTGCTGAAGTAAATTTCGAAATCCTAGATTGGCCCGTTGTTCATTCAACACGTCACATGTGCATGTGACAAAATGGGGCAGACGGAGACGGTTTCCTTGTTCTCGGTCGGATTTATCTATCACCACATCGTTCGGGCATGCGGATCCGAAAATAACATGTGGCTACTCGCTTTGATGTAACTTCGGATCCAAAGCGCGGTTAATCGCACGAGCTACATGAAGGTAACGTATGTTACGGGATGTTTCCAACACGCGAAATAAACACGGACAACCATTCTCCACTCGTTTGGATCCGATACTAAATAACGACCCATGGGTAAATCAGGCCCGTTTTACCTTCCCTGTCGCATGGAAGCTGAGTGTAAGAAGCTCTATCTTTCAGAGATGTTATTTTGAAATTTCAAGATAGTATCAAGACACGTAAGTTGAATTTTCCAAAAAAGTATGGATTTTTGAGAGACCTGATTTCACTGTTCTACTAATAGGCTTCCATAGGAATTTCACTGCAGGTAACGCGCTATGGCCTAAATCTAATAATAGTCAACCAATGAGCGCCTGAAAGGCGAAAAGGCAACAAAACAATCCTGGTTGCCTAGCCATGTTCCGCAATTAAAGAGACACAGAGTATGTTGATAGGATCACATATGTCAAAATTTGAAATCGATGTTATTACATCGGGAACCACTAACTGTTACTGAAAATAACAAGTTAAAGGTCAATCAGTACATTAGAGCGAAAAAACGGCCATTCAAAGTCGGGATTTTGATCGAAAACCGGACAATGTGGCTCGTGTGGCGCGCGCAAATTCGCCAATCGTAATTTTGAAACCTTGTCATAAGCTGACAGGAAGATATATTCTAATCGATAGTGTTTGTTAGGTATTGTAACTAATAGGTAGATTATTTGGATACATACTTTCGAATATTAAACGTATTTGAAATGTTTTCTTGATTTTTCCATAAAATCAAGCATTTTAGAGATATCATGCATAAATGGATATATTTGCAACTCCAGTGATGAGATATGAACTTCAATCAGCATATAAGATATTTTGTAGCTTATCAAAACCAAATAAAATTTTAAGAAAGATACTCTGTGTCACTTTAAGCGCACGCGGAACGAGGCCTTAATAGGCTTCCGTAGCTTTACATCGCCTTCGCCCAGTCCTGACAGGTAATTCCAGGTAACGCGTTGTGATCTATGTCTAATAATAGTCAACCAATGAGCGCCTGACAGGCGAAACGGCAACAACCTTGGCCTCGTTCCGCTTAAAGTGGCGCGAGACGAGGTCAGTGAACTGGGTTGAGACGGTCAATGATTTTCTTCATGTCTAGCCACAACATTATAAATAGCTTAATCTTCCACATTTTATTCCCATAGAGAATACGTTCCATGTTAGTTTTATATCAGCTGAGATTCGAACCAAGGTGATGGACAACTACATGAAGGACTGGCATAATGACATATCACGACAGAGCAGCAAACGAGGGGATGGTGACAATAAACTCAGATTTTATAGAACCTTTAAATCATATTTTAAACCAGAAGCTTATATCACTGAGAACGTACCAAGGAGTCACAGGAGAGCATTGGGTAGATTCCGCTGTGGCACCGCTCCCCTGCGTATTGAGATTGGACGCTACACAAACACACCGCTTGATGAGAGGAAATGTTTCAACTGCCCTGGTGATGTCGAGGATGAGTCCCATATCCTACTTCACTGCCCGTTATACTCTGATTATCGTTTAATTTTATTTAATCAGTGTTATAATTCAAATGGCAATTTAAGCTCTTTTGCTGATGTACAGAAAGTGTGTTTTATTATGTCATGCCCAGATGTTGTATTTATAACTGCCAAAACGTGCAAACTTATTTTACAGAGAAGAACTGCCATACAGTTTAACAAATGATTTATTATTTTATAACTTCATGTCCTCTTACAGTTTATTTATATGTATATTTTAGTCTCTCATAACCCATTTTTGGGTGGCTCACTTTTTTACATTCTATGTTCTTATCATTTTATTTTATGTACAAATTTGAGGTGAGACTCTAATAAATAATCTGTCTGTCTATCTGTCTATAAATGAGTTTGACCTTGGTGAGGTGTAATAACATTCAGATCGATTTCCGATGATAGACTCAATGGTTAATTGGTTCTCAACAAAGGGCCGCTCATGTTTGACATCTGTGCGGTTATTGACTAAATGTTCACTGGTATAGAACATGATCTCCCTTCACAAAGCAGGAAGATGAAGTCCCTCAGGTAACCTTAGTAAAATGTCTTAGAATGGGAGTAAGGTCAACCTTAATAAAGGTTGCTTCCTGAAAGAAGACCCTGAACCAGGATTCGACTATAAAATACATTTTTAGTCACGCTCACACACACACTTTTTGCTATCAATTCAGTTTTAAAATGTTGGAAGAAAATTTCATTTGATAGACTTATTCAATAAAGTAAATTCATGAAATTATCATAAAACAGTTGGGTTGAACCAAACATAAGAAAAGAACTACAAGTGATTGTTAATCAGAATTGAGTCAATGTCACCTGGCATTTAAATGATATTTAATTTTCTTCCATCAACACAAAACATTTCTAAACCTATAATTTTTCACAACCATAGGTCTTCATATTATTTATCAGAAATAATCTGTATTGCCATTGTCTTTAATTGTATTTATGAAAATAGTGTTGTAATAGAAGTTCCATATTTACATTAACACCCGATATAAGAAGATACCCGAAACCTAAATCATGCTGCCAAATGCAAATGTTGACTGTTATGAATAATCCCAACGCCAAAGACAGAATTTGACTCTAGACGATAGGTGGTGTATAAGGTTGATATATGTACAGCTGAAGTGTGACTGAGATAATACTTACCTTGTGGTATGTTAGAAGTCTTGGTGACTTGATTGTGAAGAACCTTTATTCGCATTTGATGACCAAGTTATTTTATTTACAGGTTTGGTTTTAAAGCTTTTTCTATGATGGAAGATTTGTTTCTTAATGCTGGTTTGAAACTCGTGATGAAAGTTGAAGGATGCATTAATGATAAGATAAGTTGAGCAAAAATGAATACAGAAATTGGTTAAAATAAGTTAAGGTGTTTGAAAAAAACCTATTTAGAACATGTGTCATTATTTTATGTATCTATTTTGCATTTTTGAAATCATGAAATTGGTTCAAATTAGTGAAGATGTTTGAAAATCTTTTTCATCAATCTATATAGTTAAGACTAGCTGTAGTTCGTCCCCTAAGTCCTACTTTACAGACAGACAGATTGCTTATTACAATTCTTACCCCCATTACAGTAACAATTTATGTACAGTGTAGAGCGATATAAAAACTGCGTTATACATCTAGCTACCCACCCTGTCCGTGTCGAGCATGCGCGGAAATCAACCAATGAAAACAGAACTGGTTCAGCTCTTAGGATCGGGCGTTGTTAGGATTTTCATTGCATTTTGCGAATAATCTGAATATAAATCTATATAATTTCAAGTAGGACTTATTGGACGTAAACATTACAGTTAGGTTAGTTTTAACTTGATTGCCTGACTCTAGGAACTAGTTTTAATTGGATTGCCTGATTCTAAGAGCTGAGCTAGGGTTTTTTTACGAACAAGAAAGTCTTATAAAAACAAACTGTATATCCTATACCTATATCTATATAATATATGTAAATAACAGGATATACTATATTATTTTACTTTGTATATAATTCTGGAGACATTTGATACATTAAAAAAACTGATTGCATAAAGGTTACTCTGGGAGAACTATTTTCATTAGGCTTTTATCTAGATACAAGTTCTTTTATAAAGGTGTCAGCCTCCACTCCATACGGAATAGAACTATGTATGCATGTAATTACTCAAGTAGAGCTATATTTCATTTGATTGATCTAGCATCATATACGTAGTCAAAATAGATTATTTATTGTAGCGTTACTGGGGAGAATTATTCTGTGATAGTCTAGCAATCAATAACGGTAAGCACAACAGTCAACAATGAGATTGGAAGCTGAACCAACTCACTCGTCTATAATGATTATGATTATGTTGTGATGCTTGTTTTCTGAACATATGAGTGTGTTCGTTATTTCCAATGAGTTTGGTCGAAGAGTTTCATGTGAAGGTAACACAAGATGTGAGATCAAAAGGCAATCATAGCATGTCCCAGCGTTTGCGCTACAATTTAAAGGGGCAGTAGCACGTTTTTGGATAATTTTATATTTTAAATCTTGAACTGATAATTGTACGTTAACGCTAAATGTATTAGTTTAATAGTGTTAAAAATCTCATTACACAAGCCAATTTTCCATAGCCAGACAACAAAGTATGAAGATTCACATAAAATCCATTGGCGGCAATTTTTTGTGAACACCTTTAATTCATTTTGTGTAAGAAAAAGGAATCACATGGCTAAATTTTACATGATATTTTTGAATTATTACTGCTCCATTTAGTTTAAATGCATTGTCTTTCAATTGGAACCATTACTTTTCATGTTTATGACATCACCTTATATTCCCCCTAAAAACGTGCTACAGCCCCTTTAATGTTTATTTTACACCGTTAAACGATTGTTGTAACTTCAAACGATTCATGTAAATTTAAACGCATATTGAGAACTAAATGACTGTGTTATATAAGATTTAAACAAATCTTAATTTAAATTTGATGTAATAATTCAATCAAATAAATTTACACGGCCTTGACCTCATGATGGTTTTGCATTATGATAAATGAGACAACTAATTAAATTCAAGTAATGACAGCCTCCATGCATTTACGAGTTCAACGACAATATGTTATGTACATTAAATCCTATAATATTGCAAATGAAAATTGAGTATTTTGATAAGTTCCTCCCTCTTTCAATTTTTAATTTGCTCTCACACGGTGCCTATCACGTCGAATACGGTATATAGTGGTTCAATATATTTCTTTACTGAATGCTTAGTCGTGTTTTTCATGCCTTCATCTCATTTTAGAGCCAGCAACCATGTCAAAAATTGAACTTCCCACGGCCAGCAAGTTATCGTAGAATACGCTTTGCCAATTAATTCTATATTTAGTACAAATGGATACGAGAAAATTAGTCTCTTCATGCAAAACCCACTAAAGACCAAACATGGATGTGCTACGAACGAAGCTGCATAAAACATAAGTACTAATATTTATGGATAACAACTCCTTTATTCTGAGAACACGACGTTTCGATACAGCTTCTTGTATCGTTTTCAAACATGATACTTTAGGAAACATACATGTACTCTCTCGTATATTTCTATGAAATAATGTTATGACAATTATCAAACAACAATGATCAATTTATATTTTTACAAAGGTAAAAGTAGGATATGTGCAAAATGTACTTGATTATGATATAAATCAACGATATGACTTGTGAACCCTTACAAGATTATAAGATAGATCTATCAAAAAGGTTGTTTTCTTTGCATTAATTTGAACAAATATATAAAGATATGAATGTACGAGAATTATGTATTAGAGAGTCTTCACAGGCTTTTATCATTGTTTAGAATTTTAAACAAATCATCATGAGGGTTTTATTCTGAAATCATTTTGTAAGTAAAAATACATTTTCTTGACCCGAATACTTCATTTAAAATGTCTAGGGGTAAAAGGTAGGTCAATCGGAATCATAATACGTCATGATCAAGAAGACATATAGTCATCAACATCCCCAGCCAAATAATTTTTCATAAATGCTCCCAACATTTTCCTACATGGGCAATAACTCCGTAACACACGATTTCATAAATCTAACTTTCAAACTCCATCAAGGTATTGATACCCTAAAGTCAAATTTGGTTTTCCTATTCAAAAGAGTTCCAGAGATAAATCGTCCCATTTTGAGAGATAAATGTTTGACGTGATATGGGGACGTGTGTAGGTAGAGTCTTGCAAATTACTAATGAAATAAGCTACTTATGTGGCAGGGTTTTAAACCGCAACTCCCTGATTTTTAAGATATGTTGAATAAAAATAGTGTAGAACGGGTTATTGGTTGATGATATTACTGTTGATATTTGTGCATGTACATGTACTGTATCCAAATCAAATGACCAATGAAAAGAGTTGTAGCAAAAAATACATTACGTCACCATGTGGGTAATACAAAATATTTAAACTGCAATCTAAATAAATTTAGATCAACAGGTTTTATATTTGGTCATACAACAGTTTAAGGTGAAATCATATTTCAAAGTTTAAACAATCTAAATAAATTTAGATCAACAGGTTTTATATTTGGTCATACAACAGTATGACAAAATAAAAAATCTGTTGATCTAAATTTATTTAGATTGTTTAAACTTTGAAATATGATTTCACCTTAAATGTTATGTTAAAAGAGTAATAATATTTCATATTCAAGACGCTGATAAATGTTAATTACAGAGTCAATCAAAAACAACTTCATATGAAGAAGAGTCTACATTTGTTCTAGATAAGAGCATTATTTTGCATTCAATAATCGCAAATTCCACTTTTTTTTATAACCCAGGCGATTTAATTTCGCTAATTTGGCTCGCCTGGCGAATTAAAAGGAATGTTTCTGTAAGTACGCTGGTGACATTGAAATAAGACTAATGTTTACTAATAGGTGGAACATTTATTACCACGTTACAAGTTATAATTAACGATGTCACTAAATGGTTACGTCGTGTATTTATCACCAGAGCTACTGAAAATGACACGTGCCATATTTAGAATATGACATAATTATTATATCGTTGGTTCCCCACTTTAGCTATCAGGCCTGCTTACTCAGTGGATAACGCTTTCGACTTCGGATCATAAGGATCCGGGATCGAATCTCGTCAGATGATCGGAGAGTATTTTGTGTTTAAGTACCTGTAATACTCCTGTTAATAATTAACCATCATGGCTTCTGAGAGATCAAGCGATGCGATATCACTCGCGTCTTTTGATATAAAATAAACCAACACTCGTTGATAAAAGTAAAAAAAACAACTTCATAAACTCATGTTGATAAAAATTAATTCTGTGAAATTAACTTTGCTTGATTGATCAATACTCGTGCTAATATTAGTGCTGGTACCCAGTGTTGTTACTGTTCACTTATCACCCAAATTGGTCGACTAATTACAACCTTCATCTGTGGCATCAACCATGCCTTTTTAAAAGGCTTTTCTTGTTTAAACATGTACCAGGATGTAACCCCGTCTCACTGACTTTTAAGATATATTGAATAACAATAGCGTAGAACGGGTTATTTAAACATATACCCGGATGTTACCACGTCTCACTGATTTGACAAACGTATTAAATAAAAATAGCGTAGAACCGGTTATATAAACATATCCCCGGATCTTACCACGTCTCACTGATTTGACAAACATATTAAATATAAATAGGTCGGGTTGTCGCGTAGGTTTTTTTTTAAGTACAGACATTTCTTGTTTTTACCTTCCGGGTGGACAGTGTTTCACACGGTAGTTCGGAATATGGGTCAGAGGTTGGTGATGTGCCGTGCACTTCAATATTGTTATTATTACCAAAGACTAGCTGTTATAAAGTATTGTAATAAATGTTTCAAAATGATATCATTAAAGTGATAAAACCTTCCTAATTACTTAAGCATAGAATTTTTATTAGTTTAACTTCGGGTATTAACAAAAACAAATAACGCGAACGCGAAACATTCGCCACAACGTAACTGTGATACAGCGTTATATGTTAACCGTGTGAGGCAAAAAAAGTTACCCGTACACATGGTGAGTTTTGGCGTCTAATTTCAACAATGTATGAGAACAGACTGAACGTGATCGCTTTTTAAAAAATACTCCGGTGAAAACGTAATTTAATTCTCAATATTATTTATTCACGTAATAACATAAGATATGTAATTACAAGATGAAATATATATATTTATTACCTACGAGGGCAGTCATACCGAGGTTCATATTTTTCATATGTTGCCCTAGGGCAAAATATCACTTTTTCATTGTGACGTCACGTTATAAACAGTGCTTTGACGTCACAATCTATACGGTTCGGCCGCCGCTAGTCCGCCTATGCTGAGCACTAGGTTTTGAGGATTTTCTTTAATTTTGCGACTACGGTAATAAACAGAATATCATTTTCGTGCCCATGACATACTATGTTTACGACACTCGTGCCAAAATATTAGTATATCCCAATATACCAATATTTAGGCACTCGTGTCGTAAACATAGTATGTCATGGACACTCATATAATATCCTCTTTATGTCTTCTGACCCTTCATAATTAATATATGTTATGAATGAATAGTCTGAGACTGTATATCCATATAGCTTACCTGTTCCGAGTAAATACTAGGCACAAATTTCATTGTTGAAATGTTATTCACTTTTGCTGACTTCATTAAATACTTAAAATTTCATCTATTCATAATTAATATCTGTTATGGATGAATAGGTGGAGGTAGAATATAAAGCTAACCAGTTTTGATTAAAATACACGCAGGGATGTTATTCGAATTTAAAAGAAGGTACTTTGTTGACTTAACTAAATGCTTTCATCCCTATCTGTATGAGTCAAACTCCGTGTGCACATTTTCAATGTTGGAATTTTTTTCAAATCTAAATTGAAAATTTAATACTTCACAGCCATTTACCTGAAAAGTAATTACCTATCTGCGTGAGTCATGGTATGTAACCGAATACAAAGCTAAGATCTATTGATCGATTCCAGACTGTCTTTGTTATTGAATGCTTTTGTTATTGAATTGAATGCTTTAGAATAACGGAACAGATTGCCTGTGTATCTACTAGTATATCAATAAGTTGGACGCTTTCGTGTATTATATGCTTTATGAAGTATTTCAATAGGAACAGAATATAATTTGCCGTGTCGAAAGCGTTAGCATAGTGAGATCAAGTAGACCAAGGAAATCTTGCAACGAAATTTATCAAAGCATCGCAAATTGTATTGTCAGTCGGTTTGTAGAGAAAGCGTGCCTTTGAATTTCGTGTTCATCTAAAAAGAAGATTACATAGAGCTCGTTTCCATTTTCAAATTGTCAAACTGTCACCTTGTAATTTTTTAGTATTTTACTGTTTCATATTTATTTTAACAAACGATTATGTTATGAATTTTTGTTTTGCTATAACAGTTTTATTACAAACTATAAATAAAACTCGACTACAAATTAAAGGGGCAGTAGCACGTTATTTGAAAATTTATGTTTTAAATTCTTCACTGAAAATTGTGCGTTAATGCCAAGTGTATTATATTGAAAAATCTCATTACACAACCCAATCACCCATAGTCGGAGAACAAATAATAAGGTCTCACATAGTCCATTGGCTGCCATTTTTGAGTGAACACCTTTGATTCATTTTGTGTAGCAGAATAAAATCGGATGGCTGAACTTAACATTATATAGTTGATTTATTACTTCTTCATTAGTTTGAATACATTGTCTTTCAATTGGAACCATTTATTTTCATTTTCCTGACATCACCTTACATTCCCCCTAAAAACGGGATACTGCCCATTTAAGACGTCAACAATTTTACCATTCAGAAGTGTTTTGAATGTTGCTTATGTACCTTCCACTGAATTAATTAATTAATTAAAACAGAAGGGTTATTTTTGATCGTTGATCGCTTTTTACATCTACTCATATTTTTTATGTTATTTATTGTAATATTTACTTTTACTCATATCTTGTATTTATTCTTGAATCAGAAGTTCAAAAGTAGTTCTTGAATTAATGTTGACGTTGTACTCATCACGCATTGACATTGTGGGACATGCACTGAACATTGCCTAAATGAACTTTATTGAAAAATCTTACAAGTCTACATCGGGAAAGGAAAGTTAAAACTCATCATGGTTTAACTTCAAGTTGTATCAATGAAGATGAATTTCTCTTAAGATAAATCCATTTATGTTTCATAAGTGTAGTCTGTTTTTATCCTGTTTTCAGCGTTATATACACAGATTAATAGAAAGAAAATTAAACTTTGAGTTCTTAAGTGTTAACTTTATCGTGAATTTTAATTGTGCATTTGCTTAAAACGACATTTATGATAATACTTTTGAATATTAAAATATAAAAATATGTCATCCAACTCCTATATCTAAAAACAAATGCCACAAATATAGGTTTTTATTATCTTTATACTTTTATGAAAATTTAATTTGTTCATCATATTTATATATCGAAAGCGTCAAAATTTGTGCGGGCAACTTGGGAATAGCCATACCAGTCCAGACTTGTACAGCTGCATTGGACCAATTGTCCTCTCTCAGCACAATGAATGTGTCATACTGTCCATGTTAAGTTCATAAGACAAGAGAAGATAAGATAACGCTTTATTTTTCCATGTAAATTTTTTCTTACATCAAACAGAGCATGACATGATACATGTAAAACCTAACAATAACAATCCAATATTATGAAAGGATAACGCTTAGATACAAATAACAACACACATGCAAATCTATATAATTTTACAAGCCAAAAAAGCACACTTTTGAGATATCATTAAAGATATCAGAGCTCTTGTTTAGAATTGAAATACTTGAGGGTATGGACGTTCTCCTTCGGTTCATCTTCCTACGCAGAGCCTAAAAGGGCAAAAGAGATTATTCTGATGTGATTGATCAGATATGATTTTATGTATGTGCTGGCAGGACATATCGATGCGAGATCTTCAAGTATCGTGCCAGCAATCTTTGAACCTATATATACAATTTTGATGTATACATGTAACAACAGCCATCAGAAGATGACATATTCCAATGGTCAATACGAGGGCACAAAACATTGTGTGAAACATTGTCTTGTTTTGGAACCGTTTAAATTTCTTACATTTTAAAGTTTTATAGAATAAAAAAGGTATATCTACACATGCTAACTTATCACAATATGAAGTTTCATTTAACTTGGTCTTGAAGTTTTTAGTTATGCTCAAGAAATGAAAGACTAAGCTACGTTTCCATGGAAACTGCTAACAATCAAAATCCCTAGAAGGCATATTTTCACATACTAACCGATTGACATATGTTTCAATGAGCTAGGTATAATAGTTTTAGAATAATGCTTGAGAAGCAAAATTTGAAGTTATTTATTCATTTAAATCGTCCAAAAGATCCGAAGAAGTTGAAAATACCAAAAAGACACATCCACACACGTTTATTGATCCGCATGCTAAATTTCAATGATGAGCTACGTCTATCCGCAAACCAAATGTCCGGTGGGTTAAAGAATATACACCGTCCATTTATGATTGGTAATCTCAAGTTGCATGGGTGCCCAAATGTGATCATCTATTTTCTCATATTTCTGGGTAGAGTAAGACACGCGTGCTCTCAGAACACCAGAGTTCACATTGCCTGTTGTATTGTCACATGGTTGAGAAGCTTGTGACCGTGGCCCGTTTCCATCGTTAGGAAAATGTAACCAAGCCTTACAGATTGAATAAGAATGTAAATCCTAAAAATCGATTTCATGTTCTTCCTCAAAGACCATTACTCTTGAAAACTTAAAGAGAACCACCAAAGTTTTTGGCCATTCTCTCCTTACAGTCATATCCGAGCAAGCCTCTGTTATTAATAGCCTAGTACATGTGTAGAAAGGTAGAAATCCGATTGGCGGAAATCAAAGTTAGTTGTGCTATCAATTTCAAAAGTGACCATTCGCAAAGCCTCGTTCATCAAGGGGAGAAAACTCTCCCTTTTACAAAACATCGCTCTTTACCTTCTCATTAGTTTTAAATTGATTAGTAAAATAATTATTTACACAGTTATAAACCAGTAATATCCTTAAAAAAATAATCCATATTTCATTTTTTAAACATTCCCCCTCAAACTGTTAATGGAAATATAACATGATGACATGATCTCTAAATGTAAATCTTCTTGTACAATGTCTTTTCCTTACTTGATCAAAATCGTAATGATAAAACAATAATTATTAACATTAACGATATCAACCATATTTTAAAAAAGAGTAAATCGTTTTAATTTTATACTTAACCTTTATTTCTGCAGAACAGTCAACATACACGTACGTTAGCGCTCGACGCTTCACAAAGGGAAAGTGCAAATCTGATATCATTTATCAAAGAGTTCATAAGGCATACGCTTTTCATTCTGAAAAAACATGAGAATTTTTTTCAATTAAAATGTTTTAAAAATCAAGAAAAAAGAGACATGGTGGACAGAACTGACAGCTGGTATAATAATGTCAGAAAGTCGTTGCTAGGGAACTGTTGTCATGGTTACAGGAGGTATCCAGTGAGGACAACAAGCAGAGACATCAGGGAGAAGCCGGTCACAGCAGAAGCTCCACTCTTTGCTGTAAGAATATAGATATCAAATTTAACTTTCATTGTTACAATGGTAGACATCGATAATATTCACATTTTAAAATACTCATTATGCAATTAAAAATTCTAAAAATATGTGCAACAACGTTTTGGACCGAAAATCAGCATTTGCTTGGAAACGGTGTTAGTACCTACACCGAAACGTCGCATCTCTTTGCAATAAAGAAGTTGTAAATCCACATATTTGTATTTCTTCATCAAACCAACTTCTAAAATGCTACCGAAGGAAGAAAATGGTATAAGTCAAGAAAAGACATATAATTCCTCTAAATATTAAATAACCTGACAGTCAGAACCAGTTCAAAACATAAATCATATATTATTGATTGCAACAACAATGGCCATGTCATCGATATTAACGAGCAGCCTACACACCTGATGTAATTTCGCAGGTAGAGGCTATATCAACATATGCTTTGTTTAAGTTTATTGATAGAAAAGAATAACCAAACTGCGATTCCGCATAATAAACAACAAGTAAGCAAATGAATTATGCTACTAATAAGTAGTTTTGAACTATCTTATAAACAAATTAAGTTTTCTCGTCGAAAAATCATTATCATTCAGGACCACTATACAATGATTTCATGTTTAAAAAGCAATCTGTGTTAATGTATTAGCAATAGGCACTCAATCGCTTTCAATTGCATGTTCGTTGTTATTGTTTTGAGCTAAATAACATTTACGTACATTTACATCCGGGTCCAGTAATTGATGAATCTGCACAAGCGCAAATGTATAATGTCCCAGCAGTGCATGTTCCTCCGGTACCACAGTCGGAATTCAACACACACTCTGAAAATACATACAGTTAGAAAGTAGATAATACATACATGCTGGAGTTATTATATCATCGTACAAAGCACATAGATTTCATAAACAATAAAAAATCGGCCATTTCCATTATCATTTTTAGATATGAGTTCTTTCAAAACTATAGCTTGCATCCACAAAGGAGTCCATTCATTGAAACCTTTATTGATATTACATGTATGTTTGAAGAACTGTTTACACAAAAGAGTTCCAAAACAGTGTTGACATATTCAAAAGGAATTACCATTCCATGTAGAATTATGATTTTCCCCCTTCTCTAAAGGAAACAAAAGGATTACCATGTTCACAGGTGTCCCCCTTATAGTCATTGATACAGCTGCAGGGGGCGGTGCCTGGGTTTGGACATCTTCCTCCGTTTTCGCAGTCAGGTAAACCATTACAGTTACCAGCTTCAGCAGGACGAGCGATCAGTAGGACAGTAACAATCAGGACCACCACACCTGTAACACAGGATAAAACGTCACATCAACTTGCTACACTTGGAAAGACCAGCACACCTGAAACACAGGACTATCAAGTCTAATCAACTACACTTGGAAAGATCAGCACACCTGTTACACAGGACTATCAAGTCTACTCAACTTGCTACACTTGGAAAGACCAGCAAATCTGTTACACAGGACTATCAGGTCTAATCAACTTGCTACACTTGGAAACATCAGCACACATGAAACACAGGACTATCAAGTCTAATCAACTTG
This sequence comes from Steromphala cineraria, assembly GCA_916613615.1. Lineage (NCBI taxonomy): Eukaryota > Metazoa > Mollusca > Gastropoda > Trochida > Trochidae > Steromphala > Steromphala cineraria. The sequence continues at coordinate 22,299,343 of OU744722.1, read as the reverse complement.
CTACACTTGGAAAGATCAGCACACATGTACAACAGGACTATCAAGTCTAATCAACTTGCTACACTTGGAAAGATCAGCACACCTGAAACACAGGACTATCAAGTCTAATCAACTACACTTGGAAAGATCAGCACACCTGTTACACAGGACTATCAAGTCTACTCAACTTGCTACACTTGGAAAGACCAGCAAATCTGTTACACAGGACTATCAGGTCTAATCAACTTGCTACACTTGGAAACATCAGCACACATGAAACACAGGACTATCAAGTCTAATCAACTTGCTACACTTGGAAAGATCAGCACACATGTACAACAGGACTATCAAGTCTAATCAACTTGCTACACTTGGAAAGATCAGCACACATGTAACACAGAACTATCAAGTCTAATCAACTTGCTACACTTGGAAAGATCAGCACACCTGTAACACAGGACAATCAAGTCTAATCAACTTGCTACACTTGGAAAGATCAGCACACCTGTAACACAGGACTATCAAGTCTAATCAACTTGCTACACTTGGAAAGATCAGCACACATGTAACACAGGACTATCAAGTCTAATCAACTTGCTACACTTGGAAAGACCAGCACACATGTAACACAGGACTATCAAGTCTAATCAACTTGCTACACTTGGAAAGATCAGCACACATGTATAACAGGACTATCAAGTCTAATCAACTTGCTACACTTGGAAAGATCAGCACATCTGTCACACAGGACTATCAAGTCTATTCAACTTGCTACACTTGGAAAGATCAGCACACATGTAACACAGAACTATCAAGTCTAATCAACTTGCTACACTTGGAAAGATCAGCACACTTGTAACACAGGACTATCAAGTCTAATCAACTTGCTACACTTGGAAAGATCAGCACACCTGTAACACAGGACTATCAAGTCTAATCAACTTGCTACACTTGGAAAGATCAGCACACCTGTAACACAGGACTATCAAGTTTAATCAACTTGCTACACTTGGAAAGACCTGCACACATGTAACACAGGACTATCAAGTCTAATCAACTTGCTACACTTGGAAAGATCAGCACACATGTATAACAGGACTATCAAGTCTAATCAACTTGCTACACTTGGAAAGATCAGCACATCTGTAACACAGGACTATTAAGTCTATTCAACTTGCTACACTTGGAAAGATCAGCACACATGTAACACAGGACTATCAAGTCTAATCAACTTGCTACACTTGGAAAGATCAGCACACATGTATAACAGGACTATCAAGTCTAATCAACTTGCTACACTTGGAAAGATCAGCACACCTGTAACACAGGACTATCAAGTCTAATCAACTTGCTACACTTGGAAAGATCAGCACACCTGTAACACAGGACTATCAAATCTAATCAACCTGCTACACTTGAAAAGATCAGCACACATGTAACACAGGACTATCAAGTCTAATCAACTTGCTACACTTGGAAAGACCAGCACACATGTAACACAGGACTATCAAGTCTAATCAACTTGCTACACTTGGAAAGATCGGCACACCTGTAACACAGGACTATCAAGTCTAATCAACTTGCTACACTTGGAAAGATTAGCACACATGTAACACAGGACTATCAAGTCTAATCAACTTGCTACACTTGGAAAGATCAGCACACATGTAACACAGGACTATCAAGTCTAATCAACTTGCTACACTTGGAAAGACCAGCATACATGTAACACAGGACCATCAAGTCTAATCAACTTGCTACACTTGGAAAGATCTGCACACTTGTAACACAGAACTATCAAGTCTAATCAACTTGCTACACTTGGAAAGATCAGCACACATGTAACACAGGACTATCAAGTCTAATCAACTTGCTACACTTGGAAAGACCAGCACACATGTAACACAGGACTATCAAGTCTAATCAACTTGCTACACTTGGAAAGACCAGCACACATGTAACACAGGACTATCCAGTCTTATCAACTTGCTACACTTGGAAAGATCAGCACACCTGTAACACAGGACTATCAAGTCTAATCAACTTGCTACACTTGGAAAGATTAGCACACTTGTAACACAGAACTATCAAGTCTAATCAACTTGCTACACTTGGAAAGACCAGCACACATGTAACACAGGACTATCAAGTCTAATCAACTTGCTACACTTGGAAAGACCAGCACACATGTAACACAAGACTATCAAGTCTAATCAACTTGCTACACTTGGAAAGATCAGCACACTTGTAACACAGAACTATCAAGTCTAATCAACTTGCTACACTTGGAAAGATCAGCACACATGTAACACAGGACTATCAAGTCTAATCAACTTGCTACACTTGGAAAGATCAGCACACATGTAACACAGGACTATCCAGTCTAATCAACTTGCTACACTTGGAAAGATCAGCACACCTGTAACACAGGACTATCAAGTCTAATCAACTTGCTACACTTGGAAAGATTAGCACACTTGTAACACAGAACTATCAAGTCTAATCAACTTGCTACACTTGGAAAGACCAGCACACATGTAACACAGAACTATCAAGTCTAATCAACTTGCTACACTTGGAAAGACCAGCACACATGTAACACAGGACTATCAAGTCTAATCAACTTGCTACACTTGGAAAGACCAGCACACATGTAACACAGGACTATCAAGTCTAATCAACTTGCTACACTTGGAAAGATCAGCACACTTGTAACACAGAACTATCAAGTCTAATCAAGTTGCTACACTTGGAAAGATCAGCACACATGTAACACAGGACTATCAAGTCTAATCAACTTGCTACACTTGGAAAGACCAGCACACATGTAACACAGGACTATCAAGTCTAATCAACTTGCTACACTTGGAAAGACCAGCACACATGTAACACAGGACTATCCAGTCTAATCAACTTGCTACACTTGGAAGGATCAGCACATCTGTAACACAGGACTATTAAGTCTAATCAACTTGCTACACTTGGAAAGATCAGCACACATGTATAACATGACTATCAAGTCTAATCAACTTGCTACACTTGGAAAGATCAGCAAACATGTAACACAGGACTATCAAGTCTAATCAACTTGCTACACTTGGAAAGATCAGCACACCTGTAACACAGGACTATCAAGTCTAATCAACTTGCTACACTTGGAAAGATCATCACACATGTAACACAGGACTATCAAGTCTAATCAACTTGCTACACTTGGAAAGACCAGCACACATGAAACACAGGACTATCAAGTCTAATTAACTTGTTACACTTGGAAAGATCAGCACACCTGTAACACAGGACTATCAAGTCTAATCAACTTGCTACACTTGGAAAGATCAGCACACATGTATAACAGGACTATCAAGTCTAATCAACTTGCTACACTTGGAAAGATCAGCACACTTGTAACACAGAACTATCAAGTCTAATCAACTTGCTACACTTGGAAAGATCAGCACACCTGTAACACAGGACTATCAAGTCTAATCAACTTGCTACACTTGGAGAGATTAGCACACATGTAACACAGGACTATCAAGTCGAATCAACTTGCTACACTTGGAAAGACCAGCACACATGTAACACAGAACTATCAAGTCTAATCAACTTGCTACACTTGGAAAGATCAGCACACATGTAACACAGGACTATCAAGTCTAATCAACTTGCTACACTTGGAAAGACCAGCACACATGTAACACAGGACTATCAAGTCTAATCAACTTGCTACACTTGGAAAGATCAGCACACATGTAACACAGGACTATCAAGTCTAATCAACTTGCTACACTTGGAAAGACCAGCACACATGTAACACAGGACTATCAAGTCTAATCAACTTGCTACACTTGGAAAGACCAGCACACATGTAACACAGGACTATCAAGTCTAATCAACTTGCTACACTTGGAAAGACCAGCACACCTGTAACACAGAACTATCAAGTCTAATCAACTTGCTACACTTGGAAAGATCAGCACACCTGTAACACAGGACTATCAAGTCTAATCAACTTGCTACACTTGGAAAGACCAGCACACATGCAACACAGGACTATCAAGTCTAATCAACTTGCTACACTTAGAAAGATCAGCACACCTGTAACACAGGACTATCAAGTCGAATCAACTTGCTACACTTGGAAAGATCAGCACACATGTAACACAGGACTATCAAGTCTAATCAACTTGCTACACTTGGAAAGAACAGCACACCTGTAACACAGGGCTATCAAGTCTAATCAACTTGCCACACTTGGACAGACCAGCACACCTGTAACACAGGATTATCAAGTCTAATCAACTTGCTACACTTGGAAAGATCAGCACACCTGTAACACAGGGCTATCAAGTCGAATCAACTTGCTACACTTGGAAAGACCAGCATACATGTAACACAAGATTATCAAATCTAATCAACTTGCTACACTTGGAAAGAACAGCACACCTGTAACACAGGACTATCAAGTCTAATCAACTTGCTACACTTAGAAAGACCAGCATACATGTAACACAGGACTATCAAGTCTAATCAACTTGCTACACTTGGAAAGACCAGCACACCTGTAACACAGAACTATCAAGTATAATCAACTTGCCACACTTGGAAAGATCAGCACACCTGTAACACAGGACTTTCAAATCTAATCAATTTGCTACACTTGGAAAGATCAGCACACATGTAACACAGGACTATCAAGTCTAATCAATTTTCTAATCAACTTGCTACACTTGGAAAGATCAGCACACATGTAACACAGGCCTATCAAGTCTAATCAACTTGCTACACTTGGAAAGATCAGCACACCTGTAACACAGGACTATCAAGTCTAATCAACTTGCTACACTTGGAAAGATCAGCACACATGTAACACAGGACTATCAAGTCCAATCAACTTGCTACACTTGGAAAGACCAGTACACATGAAACACAGGACTATCAAGTCTAATCAACTTGTTACACTTGGAAAGATCAGCACACCTGTAATACAGGACTATCAAGTCTAATCAACTTGCTACACTTGGAAAGATCAGCACACATGTATAACAGGACTATCAAGTCTAATCAACTTCCTACACTTGGAAAGATCAGCACACTTGTAACACAGAACTATCAAGTCTAATCAACTTGCTACACTTGGAAAGATCAGCACACCTGTAACACAGGACTATCAAGTCTAATCAACTTGCTACACTTGGAAAGATTAGCACACATGTAACACAGGACTATCAAGTCGAATCAACTTGCTACACTTGGAAAGACCAGCACACATGTAACACAGAACTATCAAGTCTAATCAACTTGCTACACTTGGAAAGATCAGCACACATGTAACACAGGACTATCAAGTCTAATCAACTTGCTACACTTGGAAAGACCAGCACACATGTAACACAGGACTATCAAGTCTAATCAACTTGCTACACTTGGAAAGATCAGCACACATGTAACACAGGACTATCAAGTCTAATCAACTTGCTACACTTGGAAAGACCAGCACACATGTAACACAGGACTATCAAGTCTAATCAACTTGCTACACTTGGAAAGACCAGCACACATGTAACACAGGACTATCAAGTCTAATCAACTTGCTACACTTGGAAAGACCAGCACACCTGTAACACAGAACTATCAAGTCTAATCAACTTGCTACACTTGGAAAGATCAGCACACCTGTAACACAGGACTATCAAGTCTAATCAACTTGCTACACTTGGAAAGACCAGCACACATGCAACACAGGACTATCAAGTCTAATCAACTTGCTACACTTAGAAAGATCAGCACACCTGTAACACAGGACTATCAAGTCGAATCAACTTGCTACACTTGGAAAGATCAGCACACATGTAACACAGGACTATCAAGTCTAATCAACTTGCTACACTTGGAAAGAACAGCACACCTGTAACACAGGGCTATCAAGTCTAATCAACTTGCCACACTTGGACAGACCATCACACCTGTAACACCGGATTCTCAAGTCTAATCAACTTGCTACACTTGGAAAGATCAGCACACCTGTAACACAGGGCTATCAAGTCTTATCAACTTGCTACACTTGGAAAGACAGCATACATGTAACACAAGATTATCAAATCTAATCAACTTGCTACACTTGGAAAGAACAGCACACCTGTAACACAGGACTATCAAGTCTAATCAACTTGCTACACTTGGACAGACCAGCACACCTGTAACACAGGATTATCAAGTCTTATCAACTTGCTACACTTGGAAAGACCAGCATACATGTAACACAAGATTATCAAATCTAATCAACTTGCTACACTTGGAAAGAACAGCACACCTGTAACACAGGACTATCAAGTCTAATCAACTTGCTACACTTAGAAAGACCAGCATACATGTAACACAGGACTATCAAGTCTAATCAACTTGCTACACTTGGAAAGATCAGCACATCGATAACACAGGACTATCAAGTGTATTCAACTTGCTACACTTGGAAAGACCAGCACACCTGTAACACAGGACTATCAAGTCTAATCAACTTGCTAAACTTGGAAAGACCAGCACACATGTAACACAGGACTATGAAGTATAATCAACTTGCCACACTAGGAAAGATCAGCACACATGTAACACAGGACTATCAAGTCTACTCAACTTGCTACACTTGGAAAGATCAGCACACATGTAACACAGGACTCTGAAGTCTAATCAACTTGCTACACTTGGAAAGATCAGCACATCTGTAACACAGGACTATCAAGTCTAATCAACTTGCTACACTTGGAAAGATTAGCACACTTGTAACACAGGACTATCAAGTCTAATCAACTTGCTACACTTGGAAATATCAGCACACCTGTAACACAGCACTGTCAGGTCTAATCAACTTGCTACACTTGGAAAGATCAGCACAGATGTAACACAGGACTATCAAGTCTACTCAACTTGCTACACTTGGAAAGATCAGCACACATGTAACACAGGACTATCAAGTCTAATCAGCTTACTACACTTGGAAAGAACAGCACACCTGTAACACAGGACTATCAAGTCTAATCAACTTGCTACACTTGGAAAGATCAGCACATCTCTAACACAGGACTGTCAAGTCTAATCAACTTGCTACACTTGTACAGATCAGCACACCTGTAACACAGGACTATCAAGTCTAATCAACTTGCTCCACTCGGAAAGATCAGCACACCTGTAACACAGGACTATCAGGTCTTTTAAACTTGCTACACTTGGAAAGATCAGCATACATGTAACACAAGATTATCAAATCTAATCAACTTGCTACACTTGGAAAGAACAGCACACCTGTAACACAGGACTATCAAGTCTAATCAACTTGCTACACTTGGGGAGATCAGCACACATGTAACATAGGACTATCAAATCAAATCAACTTGCTACACTTGGAAAGATCAGCACACCTGTAACACAAGGCTATCAGGACTATGAAGTCTAATCAACTTGCTACACTTGGAAAGATCAGCACACCTGTTACACATGACTAGCAAGTCTAATCAACTTGCTACACTTGGAAAGACCAGCACACATGTAACACAGGATTATCAAGTCTAATCAACTTGCTACACTTGGAAAGACCAGCACACATGTAACACAGGACTATCAAGTCTAATCAACTTGCTACACTTGGAAAGACCAGCACACATGTAACACAGGACTATCAAGTCTAATCAACTTGCTACACTTGGAAAGACCAGCACACCTGTAACACAGAACTATCAAGTCTAATCAACTTGCTACACTTGGAACGATCAGCACACCTGTAACACAGGACTATCAAGTCTAATCAACTTGCTACACTTGGAAAGACCAGCACACATGCAACACAGGACTATCAAGTCTAATCAACTTGCTACACTTAGAAAGATCAGCACACCTGTAACACAGGACTATCAAGTCGAATCAACTTGCTACACTTGGAAAGATCAGCACACATGTAACACAGGACTATCAAGTCTAATCAACTTGCTACACTTGGAAAGAACAGCACACCTGTAACACAGGGCTATCAAGTCTAATCAACTTGCCACACTTGGACAGACCAGCACACCTGTAACACAGGATTATCAAGTCTAATCAACTTGCTACACTTGGAAAGATCAGCACACCTGTAACACAGGGCTATCAAGTCTAATCAACTTGCTACACTTTGAAAGATCAGCATACATGTAACACAAGATTATCAAATCTAATCAACTTGCTACACTTGGAAAGAACAGCACACCTGTAACACAGGACTATCAAGTCTAATCAACTTGCTACACTTGGACAGACCAGCACACCTGTAACACAGGATTATCAAGTCTTATCAACTTGCTACACTTGGAAAGACCAGCATACATGTAACACAAGATTATCAAATCTAATCAACTTGCTACACTTGGAAAGAACAGCACACCTGTAACACAGGACTATCAAGTCTAATCAACTTGCTACACTTAGAAAGACCAGCATACATGTAACACAGGACTATCAAGTCTAATCAACTTGCTACACTAGGAAAGATCAGCACATCGATAACACAGGACTATCAAGTGTAATCAACTTGCTACACTTGGAAAGACCAGCACACCTGTAACACAGGACTATCAAGTCTAATCAACTTGCTAAACTTGGAAAGACCAGCACACCTGTAACACAGGACTATGAAGTATAATCAACTTGCCACACTTGGAAAGATCAGCACACCTGTAACACAGGACTTTCAAATCTAATCAATTTGCTACACTTGGAAAGATCAGCATACATGTAACACAGGACTATCAAGTCTAATCAATTTTCTAATCAACTTGCTACACTTGGAAAGATCAGCACACATGTAACACAGGACTATCAAGTCTAATCAACTTGCTACACCGCGAAAGATCAGCACACCTGTAACACAGGACTATCAAGTCTAATCAACTTGCTACACTTGGAAAGATCAGCACACATGTAACACAGGACTATCAAGTCAACTCAACTTGCTACACTTGGAAAGATCAGCACATCTGTAACACAGGACTATAAAGTCTAATCAACTTGCTACACTTGGAAAGATCAGCACATCTGTAACACAGGACTATCAAGTCTAATCAACTTGCTACACTTGGAAAGATTAGCACACTTGTAACACAGGACTATCAAGTCTAATCAACTTGCTACACTTGGAAATATCAGCACACCTGTAACACAGCACTGTCAGGTCTAATCAACTTGCTACACTTGGAAAGATCAGCACACATGTAACACAGGACTATCAAGTCTAATCAGCTTACTACACTTGGAAAGAACAGCACACCTGTAACACAGGACTATCAAGTCTAATCAACTTGCTACACTTGGAAAGATCAGCACATCTCTAACACAGGATTATCAAGTCTAATCAACTTGCTACACTTGTACAGATCAGCACACCTGTAACACAGGACTATCAAGTCTAATCAACTTGGTACACTCGGAAAGATCAGCACACCTGTAACACAGGACTATCAGGTCTATTCAACTTGCTACACTTGGAAAGTTTAGCATACATGTAACACAAGATTATCAAATCTAATCAACTTGCTACACTTGGAAAGAACAGCACACCTGTAACACAGGACTATCAAGTCTAATCAACTTGCTACACTTGGAAAGATCAGCACACATGTAACATAGGACTATCAAATCAAATCAACTTGCTACACTTGGAAAGATCAGCACACCTGTAACACAAGGCTATCAGGACTATGAAGTCTAATCAACTTGCTACACTTGGAAAGATCAGCACACCTGTTACACATGACTACCAAGTCTAATCAACTTGCTACACTTGGAAAGATCAGCACACATGTAACACAGGACTATCAAGTCTAATCAACTTGCTACACTTGGAAAGACCAGCAAACCTGTAACACAGGACTATCAAGTCTAATCAACTTGCTACACTTAGAAAGGCCAGCATACATGTAACACAGGACTATCAAGTCTAATCAACTTGCTACACTTGGAAAGATCAGCACACATGTAACACAGAACTATCAAGTCTAATCAACTTGCTACACTTGGAAAGATCAGCACACATGTAACACAGGACTATCAAGTCTAATCAACTTGCTACACTTGGAAAGACCAGCAAACCTGTAACACAGGACTATCAAGTCTAATCAACCTGCTACACTTAGAAAGACCAGCATACATGTAACACAGGACTATCAAGTCTAATCAACTTGCTACACTTGGAAAGATCAGCACACATGTAACACAGGACTATCAAGTCTAATCAACTTGCTACACTTGGAGAGATCAGCACATCGATTACACAGGACTATCAAGTCTAATCAACTTGCTACACTTGGAAAGACAAGCACACATGTAACACAGGACTATGAAGTATAATCAACTTGCTACACTTGGAAAGATCAGCACACCTATTAACACAGGACTTTCAAATCTAATCAATTTGCTACACTTGGAAAGATCAGCATACATGTAACACAGGACTATCAAGTCTAATCAATTTTCTAATCAACTTGCTACACGTGGAAAGATCAGCACACATGTAACACAGGACTATCAAGTCTAATCAACTTGCTACACCGCGAAAGATCAGCACACCTGTAACACAGGACTATCAAGTCTAATCAACTTGCTACACTTGGAAAGATCAGCACACATGTAACACAGGACTATCAAGTCTACTCAACTTGCTACACTTGGAAAGATCAGCACATCTGTAACACAGGACTATACAGTCTAATCAACTTGCTACACTTGGAAAGACCAGCACACATGTAACACAGGACTATCAAGTCTAATCAACTTGCTACACCGCGAAAGATCAGTACACCTGTCACACAGGACTATCAAGTCTAATCAACTTGCTACACTTGGAAAGATCAGCACATCTGTAACACAGGACTATACAGTCTAATCAACTTGCTACACTTGGAAAGACCAGCACACATGTAACACAGGACTATCAAGTCTAATCAACTTGCTACACCGCGAAAGATCAGTACACCTGTCACACAGGACTATCAAGTCTAATCAACTTGCTACACTAGGAAAGATCAGCACACATGTAACACAGGACTATGAAGTCTAATCAACTTGCTACACTTGGAAAGACCAGCACATCTGTAACACAGGACTATCAATTCTCATCAACTTGCTACACTTGGAAAGATCAGCACATCTGTAACACAGGACTATCAAGTCTAATCAACTTGCTACACTTGAAAAGATCAGCACACATGTAACACAGGACTATCAAGTCTATTCAACTTGCTACACTTGGACAGATCAGTACACATGTAACACATGACTATCAACTCTAATGAACTTGCTACACTTGGAAAGATCAGCACACCTGTTACACAGGACTATCAAGTCTAATCAACTTGCTACACTTGGAAAGACCAGCACACATGCAACACAGGACTATCAAGTCTAATCAACTTGCTACACTTAGAAAGATCAGCACACCTGTAACACAGGACTATCAAGTCGAATCAACTTGCTACACTTGGAAAGATCAGCACACATGTAACACAGGACTATCAAGTCTAATCAACTTGCTACACTTGGAAAGAACAGCACACCTGTAACACAGGGCTATCAAGTCTAATCAACTTGCCACACTTGGACAGACCATCACACCTGTAACACCGGATTCTCAAGTCTAATCAACTTGCTACACTTGGAAAGATCAGCACACCTGTAACACAGGGCTATCAAGTCTTATCAACTTGCTACACTTGGAAAGACAGCATACATGTAACACAAGATTATCAAATCTAATCAACTTGCTACACTTGGAAAGAACAGCACACCTGTAACACAGGACTATCAAGTCTAATCAACTTGCTACACTTGGACAGACCAGCACACCTGTAACACAGGATTATCAAGTCTTATCAACTTGCTACACTTGGAAAGACCAGCATACATGTAACACAAGATTATCAAATCTAATCAACTTGCTACACTTGGAAAGAACAGCACACCTGTAACACAGGACTATCAAGTCTAATCAACTTGCTACACTTAGAAAGACCAGCATACATGTAACACAGGACTATCAAGTCTAATCAACTTGCTACACTTGGAAAGATCAGCACATCGATAACACAGGACTATCAAGTGTATTCAACTTGCTACACTTGGAAAGACCAGCACACCTGTAACACAGGACTATCAAGTCTAATCAACTTGCTAAACTTGGAAAGACCAGCACACATGTAACACAGGACTATGAAGTATAATCAACTTGCCACACTTGGAAAGATCAGCACACATGTAACACAGGACTATCAAGTCTACTCAACTTGCTACACTTGGAAAGATCAGCACACATGTAACACAGGACTATGAAGTCTAATCAACTTGCTACACTTGGAAAGATCAGCACATCTGTAACACAGGACTATCAAGTCTAATCAACTTGCTACACTTGGAAAGATTAGCACACTTGTAACACAGGACTATCAAGTCTAATCAACTTGCTACACTTGGAAATATCAGCACACCTGTAACACAGCACTGTCAGGTCTAATCAACTTGCTACACTTGGAAAGATCAGCACAGATGTAACACAGGACTATCAAGTCTACTCAACTTGCTACACTTGGAAAGATCAGCACACATGTAACACAGGACTATCAAGTCTAATCAGCTTACTACACTTGGAAAGAACAGCACACCTGTAACACAGGACTATCAAGTCTAATCAACTTGCTACACTTGGAAAGATCAGCACATCTCTAACACAGGACTGTCAAGTCTAATCAACTTGCTACACTTGTACAGATCAGCACACCTGTAACACAGGACTATCAAGTCTAATCAACTTGCTCCACTCGGAAAGATCAGCACACCTGTAACACAGGACTATCAGGTCTTTTAAACTTGCTACACTTGGAAAGATCAGCATACATGTAACACAAGATTATCAAATCTAATCAACTTGCTACACTTGGAAAGAACAGCACACCTGTAACACAGGACTATCAAGTCTAATCAACTTGCTACACTTGGGGAGATCAGCACACATGTAACATAGGACTATCAAATCAAATCAACTTGCTACACTTGGAAAGATCAGCACACCTGTAACACAAGGCTATCAGGACTATGAAGTCTAATCAACTTGCTACACTTGGAAAGATCAGCACACCTGTTACACATGACTAGCAAGTCTAATCAACTTGCTACACTTGGAAAGACCAGCACACATGTAACACAGGACTATCAAGTCTAATCAACTTGCTACACTTGGAAAGACCAGCACACATGTAACACAGGACTATCAAGTCTAATCAACTTGCTACACTTGGAAAGACCAGCACACATGTAACACAGGACTATCAAGTCTAATCAACTTGCTACACTTGGAAAGACCAGCACACCTGTAACACAGAACTATCAAGTCTAATCAACTTGCTACACTTGGAAAGATCAGCACACCTGTAACACAGGACTATCAAGTCTAATCAACTTGCTACACTTGGAAAGACCAGCACACATGCAACACAGGACTATCAAGTCTAATCAACTTGCTACACTTAGAAAGATCAGCACACCTGTAACACAGGACTATCAAGTCGAATCAACTTGCTACACTTGGAAAGATCAGCACACATGTAACACAGGACTATCAAGTCTAATCAACTTGCTACACTTGGAAAGAACAGCACACCTGTAACACAGGGCTATCAAGTCTAATCAACTTGCCACACTTGGACAGACCAGCACACCTGTAACACAGGATTATCAAGTCTTATCAACTTGCTACACTTGGAAAGACCAGCATACATGTAACACAAGATTATCAAATCTAATCAACTTGCTACACTTGGAAAGAACAGCACACCTGTAACACAGGACTATCAAGTCTAATCAACTTGCTACACTTAGAAAGACCAGCATACATGTAACACAGGACTATCAAGTCTAATCAACTTGCTACACTAGGAAAGATCAGCACATCGATAACACAGGACTATCAAGTGTAATCAACTTGCTACACTTGGAAAGACCAGCACACCTGTAACACAGGACTATCAAGTCTAATCAACTTGCTAAACTTGGAAAGACCAGCACACCTGTAACACAGGACTATGAAGTATAATCAACTTGCCACACTTGGAAAGATCAGCACACCTGTAACACAGGACTTTCAAATCTAATCAATTTGCTACACTTGGAAAGATCAGCATACATGTAACACAGGACTATCAAGTCTAATCAATTTTCTAATCAACTTGCTACACTTGGAAAGATCAGCACACATGTAACACAGGACTATCAAGTCTAATCAACTTGCTACACCGCGAAAGATCAGCACACCTGTAACACAGGACTATCAAGTCTAATCAACTTGCTACACTTGGAAAGATCAGCACACATGTAACACAGGACTATCAAGTCAACTCAACTTGCTACACTTGGAAAGATCAGCACATCTGTAACACAGGACTATAAAGTCTAATCAACTTGCTACACTTGGAAAGATCAGCACATCTGTAACACAGGACTATCAAGTCTAATCAACTTGCTACACTTGGAAAGATTAGCACACTTGTAACACAGGACTATCAAGTCTAATCAACTTGCTACACTTGGAAATATCAGCACACCTGTAACACAGCACTGTCAGGTCTAATCAACTTGCTACACTTGGAAAGATCAGCACACATGTAACACAGGACTATCAAGTCTAATCAGCTTACTACACTTGGAAAGAACAGCACACCTGTAACACAGGACTATCAAGTCTAATCAACTTGCTACACTTGGAAAGATCAGCACATCTCTAACACAGGATTATCAAGTCTAATCAACTTGCTACACTTGTACAGATCAGCACACCTGTAACACAGGACTATCAAGTCTAATCAACTTGGTACACTCGGAAAGATCAGCACACCTGTAACACAGGACTATCAGGTCTATTCAACTTGCTACACTTGGAAAGTTTAGCATACATGTAACACAAGATTATCAAATCTAATCAACTTGCTACACTTGGAAAGAACAGCACACCTGTAACACAGGACTATCAAGTCTAATCAACTTGCTACACTTGGAAAGATCAGCACACATGTAACATAGGACTATCAAATCAAATCAACTTGCTACACTTGGAAAGATCAGCACACCTGTAACACAAGGCTATCAGGACTATTAAGTCTAATCAACTTGCTACACTTGGAAAGATCAGCACACCTGTTACACATGACTACCAAGTCTAATCAACTTGCTACACTTGGAAAGATCAGCACACATGTAACACAGGACTATCAAGTCTAATCAACTTGCTACACTTGGAAAGACCAGCAAACCTGTAACACAGGACTATCAAGTCTAATCAACTTGCTACACTTAGAAAGGCCAGCATACATGTAACACAGGACTATCAAGTCTAATCAACTTGCTACACTTGGAAAGATCAGCACACATGTAACACAGAACTATCAAGTCTAATCAACTTGCTACACTTGGAAAGATCAGCACACATGTAACACAGGACTATCAAGTCTAATCAACTTGCTACACTTGGAAAGACCAGCAAACCTGTAACACAGGACTATCAAGTCTAATCAACCTGCTACACTTAGAAAGACCAGCATACATGTAACACAGGACTATCAAGTCTAATCAACTTGCTACACTTGGAAAGATCAGCACACATGTAACACAGGACTATCAAGTCTAATCAACTTGCTACACTTGGAGAGATCAGCACATCGATTACACAGGACTATCAAGTCTAATCAACTTGCTACACTTGGAAAGACAAGCACACATGTAACACAGGACTATGAAGTATAATCAACTTGCTACACTTGGAAAGATCAGCACACCTATTAACACAGGACTTTCAAATCTAATCAATTTGCTACACTTGGAAAGATCAGCATACATGTAACAAAGGACTATCAAGTCTAATCAATTTTCTAATCAACTTGCTACACGTGGAAAGATCAGCACACATGTAACACAGGACTATCAAGTCTAATCAACTTGCTACACCGCGAAAGATCAGCACACCTGTAACACAGGACTATCAAGTCTACTCAACTTGCTACACTTGGAAAGATCAGCACACATGTAACACAGGACTATCAAGTCTACTCAACTTGCTACACTTGGAAAGATCAGCACATCTGTAACACAGGACTATACAGTCTAATCAACTTGCTACACTTGGAAAGACCAGCACACATGTAACACAGGACTATCAAGTCTAATCAACTTGCTACACCGCGAAAGATCAGTACACCTGTCACACAGGACTATCAAGTCTAATCAACTTGCTACACTTGGAAAGATCAGCACATCTGTAACACAGGACTATACAGTCAAATCAACTTGCTACACTTGGAAAGACCAGCACACATGTAACACAGGACTATCAAGTCTAATCAACTTGCTACACCGCGAAAGATCAGTACACCTGTCACACAGGACTATCAAGTCTAATCAACTTGCTACACTAGGAAAGATCAGCACACATGTAACACAGGACTATGAAGTCTAATCAACTTGCTACACTTGGAAAGACCAGCACATCTGTAACACAGGACTATCAATTCTCATCAACTTGCTACACTTGGAAAGATCAGCACATCTGTAACACAGGACTATCAAGTCTAATCAACTTGCTACACTTGAAAAGATCAGCACACATGTAACACAGGACTATCAAGTCTATTCAACTTGCTACACTTGGACAGATCAGTACACATGTAACACATGACTATCAACTCTAATGAACTTGCTACACTTTGAAAGATCAGCACATCTGTAACACAAGACTATCAAGTCTAATCAACTTGCTACACTTGGAAAGATCAGCACATCTGTAACACAGGACTATCAAGTTTATTTAACTTGCTACACTTGGAAAGATCAGCACACATGTAACACATGACTACCAACTCTAATCAACTTGCTACACTTGGACAGATCAGCACATCTGTAACACAGGACTATCAAGTCTAATCAACTTGCTACACTTGGAAAGATCAACACACCTGTGACATAGGACTATCAAGTCTAATCAACTTGCTACACTTGGAAAGACCAGCACACCTGTAACACAGGACTATCAAGTCTAATCAACTTGCTACACTTGGAAAGATCAGCACACATGTAACACAGGACTATCAAGTCTACTCAACTTGCTACACTTGGAAAGATCAGCACATCTGTAACACAGGACTATACAGTCTAATCAACTTGCTACACTTGGAAAGACCAGCACACATGTAACACAGGACTATCAAGTCTAATCAACTTGCTACACCGCGAAAGATCAGTACACCTGTCACACAGGACTATCAAGTCTAATCAACTTGCTACACTTGGAAAGATCAGCACATCTGTAACACAGGACTATACAGTCTAATCAACTTGCTACACTTGGAAAGACCAGCACACATGTAACACAGGACTATCAAGTCTAATCAACTTGCTACACCGCGAAAGATCAGTACACCTGTCACACAGGACTATCAAGTCTAATCAACTTGCTACACTAGGAAAGATCAGCACACATGTAACACAGGACTATGAAGTCTAATCAACTTGCTACACTTGGAAAGACCAGCACATCTGTAACACAGGACTATCAATTCTCATCAACTTGCTACACTTGGAAAGATCAGCACATCTGTAACACAGGACTATCAAGTCTAATCAACTTGCTACACTTGAAAAGATCAGCACACATGTAACACAGGACTATCAAGTCTACTCAACTTGCTACACTTGGACAGATCAGTACACATGTAACACATGACTATCAACTCTAATGAACTTGCTACACTTTGAAAGATCAGCACATCTGTAACACAAGACTATCAAGTCTAATCAACTTGCTACACTTGGAAAGATCAGCACATCTGTAACACAGGACTATCAAGTTTATTTAACTTGCTACACTTGGAAAGATCAGCACACATGTAACACATGACTACCAACTCTAATCAACTTGCTACACTTGGACAGATCAGCACATCTGTAACACAGGACTATCAAGTCTAATCAACTTGCTACACTTGGAAAGATCAACACACCTGTGACATAGGACTATCAAGTCTAATCAACTTGCTACACTTGGAAAGACCAGCACACCTGTAACACAGGACTATCAAGTCTAATCAACTTGCTACACTTGGAAAGATCAGCACATCTGTAACACAGGACAATCAAGTCTAATCAACTTGCTACACTTGGAAAGATAAGCACACATGTAACACAGGACTATCAAGTCTAATCAACTTTCTAATCAACTTGCTACACTTGGATAGATCAGCACACATGTAACACAGGACTATCAAGCCTAATCAACTTGCTACACTTGGAAAGATCAGCACACATGTAACACAGGACTATGAAGTCTAATCAACTTGCTACCCTTGGAAAGACCAGCACACCTGTAACACAGGACTATCAAGTCTAATCAACTTGCTACACTAGGAAAGATCAGCACACATGTAACACAGGACTATGAAGTCTAATCAACTTGCTACACTTGGAAAGACCAGCACACCTGTAACACAGGACTATCAAGTCTAATCAACTTGCTACACTTGGAAAGAACAGCACACCTGTAACACAGGGCTATCAAGTCTAATCAACTTGCTACACTTGGACAGACCAGCACACCTGTAACACAGGATTATCAAGTCTAATCAACTTGCTACACTTGGAAAGATCAGCACACCTGTAACACAGGGCTATCAAGTCTTATCAACTTGCTACACTTGGAAAGACCAGCATACATGTAACACAAGATTATCAAATCTAATCAACTTGCTACACTTGGAAAGAACAGCACACCTGTAACACAGGACTATCAAGTCTAATCAACATGCTACACTTAGAAAGACCAGCATACATGTAACACAGGACTATCAAGTCTAATCAACTTGCTACACTTGGAAAGATCAGCACATCGATAACACAGGACTATCAAGTGTAATCAACTTGCTACACTTGGAAAGACCAGCACACCTGTAACACAGGACTATCAAGTCTAATCAACTTGCTAAACTTGGAAAGATCAGCACATCTGTAACACAGGACTATCAATTCTCATCAACTTGCTACACTTGGAAAGATCAGCACATCTGTAACACAGGACTATCAAGTCTAATCAACTTGCTACACTTGAAAAGATCAGCACACATGTAACACAGGACTATCAAGTCTATTCAACTTGCTACACTTGGACAGATCAGTACACATGTAACACATGACTATCAACTCTAATGAACTTGCTACACTTTGAAAGATCAGCACATCTGTAACACAAGACTATCAAGTCTAATCAACTTGCTACACTTGGAAAGATCAGCACATCTGTAACACAGGACTATCAAGTTTATTTAACTTGCTACACTTGGAAAGATCAGCACACATGTAACACATGACTACCAACTCTAATCAACTTGCTACACTTGGACAGATCAGCACATCTGTAACACAGGACTATCAAGTCTAATCAACTTGCTACACTTGGAAAGATCAACACACCTGTGACATAGGACTATCAAGTCTAATCAACTTGCTACACTTGGAAAGACCAGCACACCTGTAACACAGGACTATCAAGTCTAATCAACTTGCTACACTTGGAAAGATCAGCACATCTGTAACACAGGACAATCAAGTCTAATCAACTTGCTACACTTGGAAAGATAAGCACACATGTAACACAGGACTATCAAGTCTAATCAACTTTCTAATCAACTTGCTACACTTGGATAGATCAGCACACATGTAACACAGGACTATCAAGCCTAATCAACTTGCTACACTTGGAAAGATCAGCGCACATGTAACACAGGACTATGAAGTCTAATCAACTTGCTACCCTTGGAAAGGCTAGCACACCTGTAACACAGGACTATCAAGTCTAATCAACTTGCTACACTTGGAAAGATCAGCACACATGTAACACAGGACTATGAAGTCTAATCAACTTGCTACCCTTGGAAAGACCAGCACACCTGTAACACAGGACTATCAAGTCTAATCAACTTGCTACACTAGGAAAGATCAGCACACATGTAACACAGGACTATGAAGTCTAATCAACTTGCTACACTTGGAAAGACCAGCACATCTGTAACACAGGACTATCAATTCTCATCAACTTGCTACACTTGGAAAGATCAGCACATCTGTAACACAGGACTATCAAGTCTAATCAACTTCCTACACTTGAAAAGATCAGCACACATGTAACACAGGACTATCAAGTCTATTCAACTTGCTACACTTGGACAGATCAGTACACATGTAACACATGACTATCAACTCTAATGAACTTGCTACACTTGGAAAGATCAGCACATCTGTAACACAAGACTATCAAGTCTAATCAACTTGCTACACTTGGAAAGATCAGCACATCTGTAACACAGGACTATCAAGTTTATTTAACTTGCTACACTTGGAAAGATCAGCACACATGTAACACATGACTACCAACTCTAATCAACTTGCTACACTTGGACAGATCAGCACATCTGTAACACAGGACTATCAAGTCTAATCAACTTGCTACACTTGGAAAGATCAACACACCTGTGACATAGGACTATCAAGTCTAATCAACTTGCTACACTTGGAAAGACCAGCACACCTGTAACACAGGACTATCAAGTCTAATCAACTTGCTACACTTGGAAAGATCAGCACACATGTAACACAGGACTATCAAGTCTAATCAACTTTCTAATCAACTTGCTACACTTGGATAGATCAGCACACATGTAACACAGGACTATCAAGCCTAATCAACTTGCTACACTTGGAAAGATCAGCACACATGTAACACAGGACTATGAAGTCTAATCAACTTGCTACCCTTGGAAAGACCAGCACACCTGTAACAAAGGACTATCAAGTCTAATCAACTTGCTACACTAGGAAAGATCAGCACACATGTAACACAGGACTATGAAGTCTAATCAACTTGCTACACTTGGAAAGACCAGCACACCTGTAACACAGGACTATCAAGTCTAATCAACTTGCTACACTAGGAAAGATCAGCACACATGTAACACAGGACTATCAAGTCTAATCAACTTTCTAATCAACTTGCTATACTTGGATAGATCAGCACACATGTAACACAGGACTATCAAGTCTAATCAAATTTCTAATCAACTTGCTACCCTTGGAAAGGCTAGCACACCTGTAACACAGGACTATCAAGTCTAATCAACTTGCTACACTAGGAAAGATCAGCACACATGTAACACAGGACTATCAAGTCTAATCAACTTGCTACACTTGGAAAGATCAGCACACATGTAACAGGACTATCAAGTCTAATCAACTTGCTACACTTGGAAAGATCAGCACACATGTAACACAGGACTATCAAGTCTAATCAACTTGCTACACTTGGAAAGATCAGCACATCTGTAACACAGGACTATCAAGTCTAATCAACTTGCTACACTTGGAAAGATCAGCACACCTGTAACACAGGACTATCAAGTCTAATCAACTTGCTACATTTGGAAAGATCAGCACACATGTAACACAGGACAATCAAATCTAATCAACTTACTAAACATGGGAAGATCAGCACACTTGTAACACAGGCCTATCAAGTCTAATCAACTTGCTACACTTGGAATAGACCAGCACACCTGTAACACAGGGCTATCAAGTCTTATCAACTTGCTACACTTGGAAAGACCAGCATACATGTAACACAAGATTATCAAATCTAATCAACTTGCTACACTTGGAAAGAACAGCACACCTGTAACACAGGACTATCAAGTCTAATCAACTTGCTACACTTAGAAAGACCAGCATACATGTAACACAGGACTATCAAGTCTAATCAACTTGCTACACTTGGAAAGATCAGCACATCGATAACACAGGACTATCAAGTGTAATCAACTTGCTACACTTGGAAAGACCAGCACACCTGTAACACAGGACTATCAAGTCTAATCAACTTGCTACACTAGGAAAGATCAGCACACATGTAACACAGGACTATGAAGTCTAATCAACTTGCTACACTTGGAAAGACCAGCACATCTGTAACACAGGACTATCAATTCTCATCAACTTGCTACACTTGGAAAGATCAGCACATCTGTAACACAGGACTATCAAGTCTAATCAACGTCCTACACTTGAAAAGATCAGCACACATGTAACACAGGACTATCAAGTCTATTCAACTTGCTACACTTGGACAGATCAGTACACATGTAACACATGACTATCAACTCTAATGAACTTGCTACACTTGGAAAGATCAGCACATCTGTAACACAAGACTATCAAGTCTAATCAACTTGCTACACTTGGAAAGATCAGCACATCTGTAACACAGGACTATCAAGTTTATTTAACTTGCTACACTTGGAAAGATCAGCACACATGTAACACATGATTACCAACTCTAATCAACTTGCTACACTTGGACAGATCAGCACATCTGTAACACAGGACTATCAAGTCTAATCAACTTGCTACACTTGGAAAGATCAGCACATCTGTAACACAGGACTATCAAGTTTATTTAACTTGCTACACTTGGAAAGATCAGCACACATGTAACACATGACTACCAACTCTAATCAACTTGCTACACTTGGACAGATCAGCACATCTGTAACACAGGACTATCAAGTCTAATCAACTTGCTACACTTGGAAAGATCAACACACCTGTGACATAGGACTATCAAGTCTAATCAACTTGCTACACTTGGAAAGACCAGCACACCTGTAACACAGGACTATCAAGTCTAATCAACTTGCTACACTTGGAAAGATCAGCACACATGTAACACAGGACTATCAAGTCTAATCAACTTTCTAATCAACTTGCTACACTTGGATAGATCAGCACACATGTAACACAGGACTATCAAGCCTAATCAACTTGCTACACTTGGAAAGATCAGCACACATGTAACACAGGACTATGAAGTCTAATCAACTTGCTACCCTTGGAAAGACCAGCACACCTGTAACAAAGGACTATCAAGTCTAATCAACTTGCTACACTAGGAAAGATCAGCACACATGTAACACAGGACTATGAAGTCTAATCAACTTGCTACACTTGGAAAGACCAGCACACCTGTAACACAGGACTATCAAGTCTAATCAACTTGCTACACTAGGAAAGATCAGCACACATGTAACACAGGACTATCAAGTCTAATCAACTTTCTAATCAACTTGCTATACTTGGATAGATCAGCACACATGTAACACAGGACTATCAAGTCTAATCAAATTTCTAATCAACTTGCTACCCTTGGAAAGGCTAGCACACCTGTAACACAGGACTATCAAGTCTAATCAACTTGCTACACTAGGAAAGATCAGCACACATGTAACACAGGACTATCAAGTCTAATCAATTTGCTACACTTGGAAAGATCAGCACACATGTAACAGGACTATCAAGTCTAATCAACCTGCTACACTTGGAAAGATCAGCACACCTGTAACACAGGACTATCAAGTCTAATCAACTTGCTACACTTGGAAAGATCAGCACATCTGTAACACAGGACTATGAAGTCTAATCAACTTGCTACACTTGGAAAGATCAGCACACCTGTAACACAGGACTATCAAGTCTAATCAACTTGCTACACTAGGAAAGATCAGCACACATGTAACACAGGACTATCAAGTCTAATCAATTTGCTACACTTGGAAAGATCAGCACACATGTAACAGGACTATCAAGTCTAATCAACCTGCTACACTTGGAAAGATCAGCACACCTGTAACACAGGACTATCAAGTCTAATCAACTTGCTACACTTGGAAAGATCAGCACATCTGTAACACAGGCCTATCAAGTCTAATCAACTTGCTACACTTGGAATAGACCAGCACACCTGTAACACAGGGCTATCAAGTCTTATCAACTTGCTACACTTGGAAAGACCAGCATACATGTAACACAAGATTATCAAATCTAATCAACTTGCTACACTTGGAAAGAACAGCACACCTGTAACACAGGACTATCAAGTCTAATCAACTTGCTACACTTAGAAAGACCAGCATACATGTAACACAGGACTATCAAGTCTAATCAACTTGCTACACTTGGAAAGATCAGCACATCGATAACACAGGACTATCAAGTGTAATCAACTTGCTACACTTGGAAAGACCAGCACACCTGTAACACAGGACTATCAAGTCTAATCAACTTGCTACACTAGGAAAGATCAGCACACATGTAACACAGGACTATGAAGTCTAATCAACTTGCTACACTTGGAAAGACCAGCACATCTGTAACACAGGACTATCAATTCTCATCAACTTGCTACACTTGGAAAGATCAGCACATCTGTAACACAGGACTATCAAGTCTAATCAACGTCCTACACTTGAAAAGATCAGCACACATGTAACACAGGACTATCAAGTCTATTCAACTTGCTACACTTGGACAGATCAGTACACATGTAACACATGACTATCAACTCTAATGAACTTGCTACACTTGGAAAGATCAGCACATCTGTAACACAAGACTATCAAGTCTAATCAACTTGCTACACTTGGAAAGATCAGCACATCTGTAACACAGGACTATCAAGTTTATTTAACTTGCTACACTTGGAAAGATCAGCACACATGTAACACATGATTACCAACTCTAATCAACTTGCTACACTTGGACAGATCAGCACATCTGTAACACAGGACTATCAAGTCTAATCAACTTGCTACACTTGGAAAGATCAGCACATCTGTAACACAGGACTATCAAGTTTATTTAACTTGCTACACTTGGAAAGATCAGCACACATGTAACACATGACTACCAACTCTAATCAACTTGCTACACTTGGACAGATCAGCACATCTGCAACACAGGACTATCAAGTCTAATCAACTTGCTACACTTGGAAAGATCAACACACCTGTGACATAGGACTATCAAGTCTAATCAACTTGCTACACTTGGAAAGACCAGCACACCTGTAACACAGGACTATCAAGTCTAATCAACTTGCTACACTTGGAAAGATCAGCACACATGTAACACAGGACTATCAAGTCTAATCAACTTTCTAATCAACTTGCTACACTTGGATAGATCAGCACACATGTAACACAGGACTATCAAGCCTAATCAACTTGCTACACTTGGAAAGATCAGCACACATGTAACACAGGACTATGAAGTCTAATCAACTTGCTACCCTTGGAAAGACCAGCACACCTGTAACAAAGGACTATCAAGTCTAATCAACTTGCTACACTAGGAAAGATCAGCACACATGTAACACAGGACTATGAAGTCTAATCAACTTGCTACACTTGGAAAGACCAGCACACCTGTAACACAGGACTATCAAGTCTAATCAATTTGCTACACTTGGAAAGATCAGCACACATGTAACAGGACTATCAAGTCTAATCAACCTGCTACACTAGGAAAGATCAGCACACATGTAACACAGGACTATCAAGTCTAATCAAATTTCTAATCAACTTGCTACCCTTGGAAAGGCTAGCACACCTGTAACACAGGACTATCAAGTCTAATCAACTTGCTACACTAGGAAAGATCAGCACACATGTAACACAGGACTATCAAGTCTAATCAATTTGCTACACTTGGAAAGATCAGCACACATGTAACAGGACTATCAAGTCTAATCAACCTGCTACACTTGGAAAGATCAGCACACCTGTAACACAGGACTATCAAGTCTAATCAACTTGCTACACTTGGAAAGATCAGCACATCTGTAACACAGGACTATGAAGTCTAATCAACTTGCTACACTTGGAAAGATCAGCACACCTGTAACACAGGACTATCAAGTCTAATCAACTTGCTACATTTGGAAAGATCAGCACACATGTAACACAGGACAATCAAATCTAATCAACTTACTAAACATGGGAAGATCAGCACACTTGTAACACAGGCCTATCAAGTCTAATCAACTTGCTACACTTGGAATAGACCAGCACACCTGTAACACAGGGCTATCAAGTCTTATCAACTTGCTACACTTGGAAAGACCAGCATACATGTAACACAAGATTATCAAATCTAATCAACTTGCTACACTTGGAAAGAACAGCACACCTGTAACACAGGACTATCAAGTCTAATCAACTTGCTACACTTAGAAAGACCAGCATACATGTAACACAGGACTATCAAGTCTAATCAACTTGCTACACTTGGAAAGATCAGCACATCGATAACACAGGACTATCAAGTGTAATCAACTTGCTACACTTGGAAAGACCAGCACACCTGTAACACAGGACTATCAAGTCTAATCAACTTGCTACACTAGGAAAGATCAGCACACATGTAACACAGGACTATGAAGTCTAATCAACTTGCTACACTTGGAAAGACCAGCACATCTGTAACACAGGACTATCAATTCTCATCAACTTGCTACACTTGGAAAGATCAGCACATCTGTAACACAGGACTATCAAGTCTAATCAACTTCCTACACTTGAAAAGATCAGCACACATGTAACACAGGACTATCAAGTCTATTCAACTTGCTACACTTGGACAGATCAGTACACATGTAACACATGACTATCAACTCTAATGAACTTGCTACACTTTGAAAGATCAGCACATCTGTAACACAGGACTATCAAGTTTATTTAACTTGCTACACTTGAAAAGATCAGCACACATGTAACACATGACTACGAACTCTAATCAACTTGCTACACTTGGACAGATCAGCACATCTGTAACACAGGACTATCAAGTCTAATCAACTTGCTACACTTGGAAAGATCAACACACCTGTGACATAGGACTATCAAGTCTAATCAACTTGCTACACTTGGAAAGACCAGCACACCTGTAACACAGGACTATCAAGTCTAATCAACTTGCTACACTTGGAAAGATCAGCACACATGTAACACAGGACTATCAAGTCTAATCAACTTTCTAATCAACTTGCTACACTTGGATAGATCAGCACACATGTAACACAGGACTATCAAGCCTAATCAACTTGCTACACTTGGAAAGATCAGCACACATGTAACACAGGACTATGAAGTCTAATCAACTTGCTACCCTTGGAAAGACCAGCACACCTGTAACACAGGACTATCAAGTCTAATCAACTTGCTACACTAGGAAAGATCAGCACACATGTAACACAGGACTATGAAGTCTAATCAACTTGCTACACTTGGAAAGACCAGCACACCTGTAACACAGGACTATCAAGTCTAATCAACTTGCTACACTAGGAAAGATCAGCACACATGTAACACAGGACTATCAAGTCTAATCAACTTGCTACACTTGGAAAGATCAGCACACCTGTAACACAGGACTATCAAGTCTAATCAACTTGCTACACTTGGAAAGATCAGCACACATGTAACACAGGACTATCAAGTCTAATCAACTTGCTACACTTGGAAAGATCAGCAAACATGTAACACAGGACTATCAAGTCTAATCAACTTGCTACACTTGGAAAGATCAGCACACATGTAACACAGGACTATCAAGTCTAATCAACTTGCTACACTTGGAAAGATAAGCACACATGTAACACAGGACTATCAAGTCTAATCAACTTTCTAATCAACTTGCTATACTTGGATAGATCAGCACACATGTAACAATAGGACTATCAAGTCTAATCAAATTTCTAATCAACTTGCTACCCTTGGAAAGGCTAGCACACCTGTAACACAGGACTATCAAGTCTAATCAACTTGCTACACTAGGAAAGATCAGCACACATGTAACACAGGACTATCAAGTCTAATCAATTTGCTACACTTGGAAAGATCAGCACACATGTAACAGGACTATCAAGTCTAATCAACCTGCTACACTTGGAAAGATCAGCACACCTGTAACACAGGACTATCAAGTCTAATCAACTTGCTACACTTGGAAAGATCAGCACATCTGTAACACAGGACTATCAAGTCTAATCAACTTGCTACATTTGGAAAGATCAGCACACATGTAACACAGGACAATCAAATCTAATCAACTTACTAAACATGGGAAGATCAGCACACTTGTAACACAGGCCTATTAAGTCTAATCAACTTGCTACACTTGGAATAGACCAGCACACCTGTAACACAGGGCTATCAAGTCTTATCAACTTGCTACACTTGGAAAGACCAGCATACATGTAACACAAGATTATCAAATCTAATCAACTTGCTACACTTGGAAAGAACAGCACACCTGTAACACAGGACTATCAAGTCTAATCAACTTGCTACACTTGGAAAGAACAGCACACCTGTAACACAGGACTATCAAGTCTAATCAACTTGCTACACTTAGAAAGACCAGCATACATGTAACACAGGACTATCAAGTCTAATCAACTTGCTACACTTGGAAAGATCAGCACATCGATAACACAGGACTATCAAGTGTAATCAACTTGCTACACTTGGAAAGACCAGCACACCTGTAACACAGGACTATCAAGTCTAATCAACTTGCTAAACTTGGAAAGATCAGCACATCTGTAACACAGGACTATCAATTCTCATCAACTTGCTACACTTGGAAAGATCAGCACATCTGTAACACAGGACTATCAAGTCTAATCAACTTGCTACACTTGAAAAGATCAGCACACATGTAACACAGGACTATCAAGTCTATTCAACTTGCTACACTTGGACAGATCAGTACACATGTAACACATGACTATCAACTCTAATGAACTTGCTACACTTTGAAAGATCAGCACATCTGTAACAAAAGACTATCAAGTCTAATCAACTTGCTACACTTGGAAAGATCAGCACATCTGTAACACAGGACTATCAAGTTTATTTAACTTGCTACACTTGGAAAGATCAGCACACATGTAACACATGACTACCAACTCTAATCAACTTGCTACACTTGGACAGATCAGCACATCTGTAACACAGGACTATCAAGTCTAATCAACTTGCTACACTTGGAAAGATCAACACACCTGTGACATAGGACTATCAAGTCTAATCAACTTGCTACACTTGGAAAGACCAGCACACCTGTAACACAGGACTATCAAGTCTAATCAACTTGCTACACTTGGAAAGATCAGCACATCTGTAACACAGGACAATCAAGTCTAATCAACTTGCTACACTTGGAAAGATAAGCACACATGTAACACAGGACTATCAAGTCTAATCAACTTTCTAATCAACTTGCTACACTTGGATAGATCAGCACACATGTAACACAGGACTATCAAGCCTAATCAACTTGCTACACTTGGAAAGATCAGCACACATGTAACACAGGACTATGAAGTCTAATCAACTTGCTACACTTGGAAAGATCAGCACACATGTAACACAGGACTATCAAGTCTAATCAACTTGCTACACTTGGAAAGATCAGCACACATGTAACACAGGACTATGAAGTCTAATCAACTTGCTACCCTTGGAAAGACCAGCACACCTGTAACACAGGACTATCAAGTCTAATCAACTTGCTACACTAGGAAAGATCAGCACACATGTAACACAGGACTATGAAGTCTAATCAACTTGCTACACTTGGAAAGACCAGCACATCTGTAACACAGGACTATCAATTCTCATCAACTTGCTACACTTGGAAAGATCAGCACATCTGTAACACAGGACTATCAAGTCTAATCAACTTGCTACACTTGAAAAGATCAGCACACATGTAACACAGGACTATCAAGTCTATTGAACTTGCTACACTTGGACAGATCAGTACACATGTAACACATGACTATCAACTCTAATGAACTTGCTACACTTTGAAAGATCAGCACATCTGTAACACAAGACTATCAAGTCTAATCAACTTGCTACACTTGGAAAGATCAGCACATCTGTAACACAGGACTATCAAGTTTATTTAACTTGCTACACTTGGAAAGATCAGCACACATGTAACACATGACTACCAACTCTAATCAACTTGCTACACTTGGACAGATCAGCACATCTGTAACACAGGACTATCAAGTCTAATCAACTTGCTACACTTGGAAAGATCAACACACCTGTGACATAGGACTATCAAGTCTAATCAACTTGCTACACTTGGAAAGACCAGCACACCTGTAACACAGGACTATCAAGTCTAATCAACTTGCTACACTTGGAAAGATCAGCACATCTGTAACACAGGACAATCAAGTCTAATCAACTTGCTACACTTGGAAAGATAAGCACACATGTAACACAGGACTATCAAGTCTAATCAACTTTCTAATCAACTTGCTACACTTGGATAGATCAGCACACATGTAACACAGGACTATCAAGCCTAATCAACTTGCTACACTTGGAAAGATCAGCACACATGTAACACAGGACTATGAAGTCTAATCAACTTGCTACCCTTGGAAAGGCTAGCACACCTGTAACACAGGACTATCAAGTCTAATCAACTTGCTACACTTGGAAAGATCAGCACACATGTAACACAGGACTATGAAGTCTAATCAACTTGCTACCCTTGGAAAGACCAGCACACCTGTAACACAGGACTATCAAGTCTAATCAACTTGCTACACTAGGAAAGATCAGCACACATGTAACACAGGACTATGAAGTCTAATCAACTTGCTACACTTGGAAAGACCAGCACACCTGTAACACAGGACTATCAAGTCTAATCAACTTGCTACACTAGGAAAGATCAGCACACATGTAACACAGGACTATGAAGTCTAATCAACTTGCTACACTTGGAAAGATCAGCACACCTGTAACACAGGACTAACAAGTCTAATCAACTTGCTACACTTGGAAAGATCAGCACACATGTAACACAGGACTATCAAGTCTAATCAACTTGCTACACTTGGAAAGATCAGCACACATGTAACACAGGACTATCAAGTCTAATCAACTTGCTACACTTGGAAAGATAAGCACACATGTAACACAGGACTATCAAGTCTAATCAACTTTCTAATCAACTTGCTATACTTGGATAGATCAGCACACATGTAACACAGGACTATCAAGTCTAATCAAATTTCTAATCAACTTGCTACCCTTGGAAAGGCTAGCACACCTGTAACACAGGACTATCAAGTCTAATCAACTTGCTACACTAGGAAAGATCAGCACACATGTAACACAGGACTATCAAGTCTAATCAATTTGCTACACTTGGAAAGATCAGCACACATGTAACAGGACTATCAAGTCTAATCAACCTGCTACACTTGGAAAGATCAGCACACCTGTAACTCAGGACTATCAAGTCTAATCAACTTGCTACACTTGGAAAGATCAGCACATCTGTAACACAGGACTATGAAGTCTAATCAACTTGCTACACTTGGAAAGATCAGCACACCTGTAACACAGGACTATCAAGTCTAATCAACTTGCTACATTTGGAAAGATCAGCACACATGTAACACAGGACAATCAAATCTAATCAACTTACTAAACATGGGAAGATCAGCACACTTGTAACACAGGCCTATTAAGTCTAATCAACTTGCTACACTTGGAATAGACCAGCACACATGTAACACAGGACTATCAAGTCTAATCAACTTGCTACACTTGGAAAGATAAGCACACATGTAACACAGGACTATCAAGTCTAATCAACTTTCTAATCAACTTGCTATACTTGGATAGATCAGCACACATGCAACAGAGGACTATCAAGTCTAATCAACTTGCTACACTTGGAAAGATCAGCACACATGTAACACAGGACTATGAAGTCTAATCAACTTGCTACCCTTGGAAAGACCAGCACACATGTAAGACAGGACTATCAAGTCTAATCAACTTGCTACACTAGGAAAGATCAGCACACATGTAACACAGGACTATGAAGTCTAATCAACTTGCTACACTAGGAAAGATCAGCACACATGTAACACAGGACTATCAAGTCTAATCAACTTGCTACACTTGGAAAGATCAGCACACCTGTAACACAGGACTATCAAGTCTAATCAACTTGCTACATTTGGAAAGATCAGCACACTTGTAACACAGGACTATCAAGTCTAATCAACTTGCTACACTTGGAAAGATCAGCACACATGTAACACAGGACTACCAAGTCTAATCAACTTGCTACACTTGGAAAGACCAGCACACATGTAACACAGGACTATGAAGTCTAATCAACTTGCTACACTTGGAAAGATCAGCACACCTGTAACACAGGACTAACAAGTCTAATCAACTTGCTACACTTGGAAAGATCAGCACACATGTAACACAGGACTATCAAGTCTAATCAACTTGCTACACTTGGAAAGATCAGCACACATGTAACACAGGACTATCAAGTCTAATCAACTTGCTACACTTGGAAAGATAAGCACACATGTAACACAGGACTATCAAGTCTAATCAACTTTCTAATCAACTTGCTATACTTGGATAGATCAGCACACATGTAACACAGGACTATCAAGTCTAATCAACTTGCTACACTAGGAAAGATCAGCACACATGTAACACAGGACTATCAAGTCTAATCAACTTGCTACACTTGGAAAGACCAGCACACATGTAAGACAGGACTATCAAGTCTAATCAACTTGCTACACTAGGAAAGATCAGCACACATGTAACACAGGACTATGAAGTCTAATCAACTTGCTACACTTGGAAAGATCAGCACACATGTAACACAGGACTATCAAGTCTAATCAACTTGCTACACTAGGAAAGATCAGCACACATGTAACACAGGACTATGAAGTCTAATCAACTTGCTACACTAGGAAAGATCAGCACACATGTAACACAGGACTATGAAGTCTAATCAACTTGCTACACTTGGAAAGATCAGCACACCTGTAACACAGGACTATCAAGTCTAATCAACTTGCTACATTTGGAAAGATCAGCACACTTGTAACACAGGACTATCAAGTCTAATCAACTTGCTACACTTGGAAAGATCAGCACACATGTAACACAGGACTACCAAGTCTAATCAACTTGCTACACTTGGAAAGACCAGCACACATGTAACACAGGACTATGAAGTCTAATCAACTTGCTACACTTGGAAAGATCAGCACACCTGTAACACAGGACTAACAAGTCTAATCAACTTGCTACACTTGGAAAGATCAGCACACATGTAACACAGGACTATCAAGTCTAATCAACTTGCTACACTTGGAAAGATCAGCACACATGTAACACAGGACTATCAAGTCTAATCAACTTGCTACACTTGGAAAGATAAGCACACATGTAACACAGGACTATCAAGTCTAATCAACTTTCTAATCAACTTGCTATACTTGGATAGATCAGCACACATGTAACACAGGACTATCAAGTCTAATCAACTTGCTACACTAGGAAAGATCAGCACACATGTAACACAGGACTATCAAGTCTAATCAACTTGCTACACTTAGAAAGATCAGCACACTTGTAAAACAGGACTATCAAATCTAATCAATTTGCTACACTTGGAAAGATCATCACACATGTAACAGGACTATCAAGTCTAATCAACCTGCTACACTTGGAAAGATCAGCACACTTGTAACACAGGACTATCAAGTCTAATCAACTTGCTACACTTGGAAAGATCAGCACACATGTAACACAGGACTACCAAGTCTAATCAACTTGCTACACTTGGAAAGACCAGCACACATGTAACACAGGACTATGAAGTCTAATCAACTTGCTACACTTGGAAAGATCAGCACACCTGTAACACAGGACTAACAAGTCTAATCAACTTGCTACACTTGGAAAGATCAGCACACATGTAACACAGGACTATCAAGTCTAATCAACTTGCTACACTTGGAAAGATCAGCACACATGTAACACAGGACTATCAAGTCTAATCAACTTGCTACACTTGGAAAGATCAGCACACATGTAACACAGGACTATCAAGTCTAATCAACTTTCTAATCAACTTGCTATACTTGGATAGATCAGCACACATGTAACACAGGACTATCAAGTCTAATCAACTTGCTACACTAGGAAAGATCAGCACACATGTAACACAGGACTATCAAGTCTAATCAACTTGCTACACTTAGAAAGATCAGCACACTTGTAAAACAGGACTATCAAATCTAATCAATTTGCTACACTTGGAAAGATCATCACACATGTAACAGGACTATCAAGTCTAATCAACCTGCTACACTTGGAAAGATCAGCACACCTGTAACACAGGACTATCAAGTCTAATCAACTTGCTACACTTGGAAAGACCAGCACACCTGTAACACACAGGACTATCAAGTCTAATCAACCTGCTACACTTGTAAAGATTAGCACACATGTAACACAGGACTATCAAGTCTAATCAATTTGCTACACTTGGACAGATCAGCACACATGTAACACAGGACTATCAAGTCTAATCAAATTTCTAATCAACTTGCTACCCTTGGAAAGGCTAGCACACCTGTAACACAGGACTATCAAGTCTAATCAACTTGCTACACTAGGAAAGATCAGCACACATGTAACACAGGACTATCAAGTCTAATCAACTTGCTACACTTAGAAAGATCAGCACACTTGCAAAACAGGACTATCAAATCTAATCAATTTGCTACACTTGGAAAGATCATCACACATGTAACAGGACTATCAAGTCTAATCAACTTGCTACACTTAGAAAGATCAGCACACTTGTAAAACAGGACTATCAAATCTAATCAACTTGCTACACTTGGAAAGATCAGCACATCTGTAACACAGGACTATGAAGTCTAATCAACTTGCTACACTTGGAAAGATCAGCACACCTGTAACACAGGACTATCAAGTCTAATCAACTTGCTACATTTGGAAAGATCAGCACACATGTAACACAGGACAATCAAATCTAATCAACTTACTAAACATGGGAAGATCAGCACACTTGTAACACAGGCCTATTAAGTCTAATCAACTTGCTACACTTGGAATAGACCAGCACACATGTAACACAGGACTATCAAGTCTAATCAACTTGCTACACTTGGAAAGATAAGCACACATGTAACACAGGACTATCAAGTCTAATCAACTTTCTAATCAACTTGCTATACTTGGATAGATCAGCACACATGCAACAGAGGACTATCAAGTCTAATCAACTTGCTACACTTGGAAAGATCAGCACACATGTAACACAGGACTATGAAGTCTAATCAACTTGCTACCCTTGGAAAGACCAGCACACATGTAACACAGGACTATCAAGTCTAATCAACTTGCTACACTAGGAAAGATCAGCACACATGTAACACAGGACTATGAAGTCTAATCAACTTGCTACACTTGGAAAGATCAGCACACATGTAACACAGGACTATCAAGTCTAATCAACTTGCTACACTAGGAAAGATCAGCACACATGTAACACAGGACTATGAAGTCTAATCAACTTGCTACACTAGGAAAGATCAGCACACATGTAACACAGGACTATGAAGTCTAATCAACTTGCTACACTTGGAAAGATCAGCACACCTGTAACACAGGACTATCAAGTCTAATCAACTTGCTACATTTGGAAAGATCAGCACACTTGTAACACAGGACTATCAAGTCTAATCAACTTGCTACACTTGGAAAGATCAGCACACATGTAACACAGGACTACCAAGTCTAATCAACTTGCTACACTTGGAAAGACCAGCACACATGTAACACAGGACTATGAAGTCTAATCAACTTGCTACACTTGGAAAGATCAGCACACCTGTAACACAGGACTAACAAGTCTAATCAACTTGCTACACTTGGAAAGATCAGCACACATGTAACACAGGACTATCAAGTCTAATCAACTTTCTAATCAACTTGCTATACTTGGATAGATCAGCACACATGTAACACAGGACTATCAAGTCTAATCAACTTGCTACACTATTAAAGATCAGCACACATGTAACACAGGACTATCAAGTCTAATCAACTTGCTACACTTAGAAAGATCAGCACACTTGTAAAACAGGACTATCAAATCTAATCAATTTGCTACACTTGGAAAGATCATCACACATGTAACAGGACTATCAAGTCTAATCAACCTGCTACACTTGGAAAGATCAGCACACCTGTAACACAGGACTATCAAGTCTAATCAACTTGCTACACTTGGAAAGACCAGCACACCTGTAACACACAGGACTATCAAGTCTAATCAACCTGCTACACTTGTAAAGATTAGCACACATGTAACACAGGACTATCAAGTCTAATCAATTTGCTACACTTGGACAGATCAGCACACATGTAACACAGGACTATCAAGTCTAATCAAATTTCTAATCAACTTGCTACACTTGGAAAGGCTAGCACACCTGTAACACAGGACTATCAAGTCTAATCAACTTGCTACACTAGGAAAGATCAGCACACATGTAACACAGGACTATCAAGTCTAATCAACTTGCTACACTTAGAAAGATCAGCACACTTGTAAAACAGGACTATCAAATCTAATCAATTTGCTACACTTGGAAAGATCATCACACATGTAACAGGACTATCAAGTCTAATCAACCTGCTACACTTGGAAAGATCAGCACACCTGTAACACAGGACTATCAAGTCTAATCAACTTGCTACACTTGGAAAGACCAGCACACCTGTAACACACAGGACTATCAAGTCTAATCAACCTGCTACACTTGTAAAGATCAGCACACATGTAACACAGGACTATGAAGTCTAATCAACTTGCTACCCTTGGAAAGACCAGCACACCTGTAACACAGGACTATCAAGTCTAATCAACTTGCTACACTAGGAAAGATCAGCACACATGTAACACAGGACTATGAAGTCTAATCAACTTGCTACACTTGGAAAGATCAGCACACATGTAACACAGGACTATCAAGTCTAATCAACTTGCTACACTAGGAAAGATCAGCACACATGTAACACAGGACTATGAAGTCTAATCAACTTGCTACACTAGGAAAGATCAGCACACATGTAACACAGGACTATGAAGTCTAATCAACTTGCTACACTTGGAAAGATCAGCACACCTGTAACACAGGACTATCAAGTCTAATCAACTTGCTACATTTGGAAAGATCAGCACACTTGTAACACAGGACTATCAAGTCTAATCAACTTGCTACACTTGGAAAGATCAGCACACATGTAACACAGGACTACCAAGTCTAATCAACTTGCTACACTTGGAAAGACCAGCACACATGTAACACAGGACTATGAAGTCTAATCAACTTGCTACACTTGGAAAGATCAGCACACATGTAACACAGGACTAACAAGTCTAATCAACTTGCTACACTTGGAAAGATCAGCACACATGTAACACAGGACTATCAAGTCTAATCAACTTGCTACACTTGGAAAGATCAGCACACATGTAACACAGGACTATCAAGTCTAATCAACTTGCTACACTTGGAAAGATAAGCACACATGTAACACAGGACTATCAAGTCTAATCAACTTTCTAATCAACTTGCTATACTTGGATAGATCAGCACACATGTAACACAGGACTATCAAGTCTAATCAACTTGCTACACTAGGAAAGATCAGCACACATGTAACACAGGACTATCAAGTCTAATCAACTTGCTACACTTAGAAAGATCAGCACACTTGTAAAACAGGACTATCAAATCTAATCAATTTGCTACACTTGGAAAGATCATCACACATGTAACAGGACTATCAAGTCTAATCAACCTGCTACACTTGGAAAGATCAGCACACCTGTAACACAGGACTATCAAGTCTAATCAACTTGCTACACTTGGAAAGACCAGCACACCTGTAACACACAGGACTATCAAGTCTAATCAACCTGCTACACTTGTAAAGATTAGCACACATGTAACACAGGACTATCAAGTCTAATCAATTTGCTACACTTGGACAGATCAGCACACATGTAACACAGGACTATCAAGTCTAATCAAATTTCTAATCAACTTGCTACCCTTGGAAAGGCTAGCACACCTGTAACACAGGACTATCAAGTCTAATCAACTTGCTACACTAGGAAAGATCAGCACACATGTAACACAGGACTATCAAGTCTAATCAACTTGCTACACTTAGAAAGATCAGCACACTTGTAAAACAGGACTATCAAATCTAATCAATTTGCTACACTTGGAAAGATCATCACACATGTAACAGGACTATCAAGTCTAATCAACCTGCTACACTTGGAAAGATCAGCACACCTGTAACACAGGACTATCAAGTCTAATCAACTTGCTACACTTGGAAAGACCAGCACACCTGTAACACACAGGACTATCAAGTCTAATCAACCTGCTACACTTGGAAAGATCAGCACACCTGTAACACAGGACTATCAAGTCTAATCAACCTGCTACACTTGTAAAGATCAGCACACATGTAACACAGGACTATGAAGTCTAATCAACTTGCTACCCTTGGAAAGACCAGCACACCTGTAACACAGGACTATCAAGTCTAATCAACTTGCTACACTAGGAAAGATCAGCACACATGTAACACAGGACTATGAAGTCTAATCAACTTGCTACACTTGGAAAGATCAGCACACATGTAACACAGGACTATCAAGTCTAATCAACTTGCTACACTAGGAAAGATCAGCACACATGTAACACAGGACTATGAAGTCTAATCAACTTGCTACACTAGGAAAGATCAGCACACATGTAACACAGGACTATGAAGTCTAATCAACTTGCTACACTTGGAAAGATCAGCACACCTGTAACACAGGACTATCAAGTCTAATCAACTTGCTACATTTGGAAAGATCAGCACACTTGTAACACAGGACTATCAAGTCTAATCAACTTGCTACACTTGGAAAGATCAGCACACATGTAACACAGGACTACCAAGTCTAATCAACTTGCTACACTTGGAAAGACCAGCACACATGTAACACAGGACTATGAAGTCTAATCAACTTGCTACACTTGGAAAGATCAGCACACCTGTAACACAGGACTATCAAGTCTAATCAACTTGCTACACTTGGAAAGATCAGCACACATGTAACACAGGACTATCAAGTCTAATCAACTTGCTACACTAGGAAAGATCAGCACACATGTAACACAGGACTATCAAGTCTAATCAACTTGCTACACTTGGAAAGATAAGCACACATGTAACACAGGACTATCAAGTCTAATCAACTTTCTAATCAACTTGCTATACTTGGATAGATCAGCACACATGTAACACAGGACTATCAAGTCTAATCAACTTGCTACACTAGGAAAGATCAGCACACATGTAACACAGGACTATCAAGTCTAATCAACTTGCTACACTTAGAAAGATCAGCACACTTGTAAAACAGGACTATCAAATCTAATCAATTTGCTACACTTGGAAAGATCATCACACATGTAACAGGACTATCAAGTCTAATCAACCTGCTACACTTGGAAAGATCAGCACACCTGTAACACAGGACTATCAAGTCTAATCAACTTGCTACACTTGGAAAGACCAGCACACCTGTAACACACAGGACTATCAAGTCTAATCAACCTGCTACACTTGTAAAGATTAGCACACATGTAACACAGGACTATCAAGTCTAATCAATTTGCTACACTTGGACAGATCAGCACACATGTAACACAGGACTATCAAGTCTAATCAAATTTCTAATCAACTTGCTACCCTTGGAAAGGCTAGCACACCTGTAACACAGGACTATCAAGTCTAATCAACTTGCTACACTAGGAAAGATCAGCACACATGTAACACAGGACTATCAAGTCTAATCAACTTGCTACACTTAGAAAGATCAGCACACTTGTAAAACAGGACTATCAAATCTAATCAATTTGCTACACTTGGAAAGATCATCACACATGTAACAGGACTATCAAGTCTAATCAACCTGCTACACTTGGAAAGATCAGCACACCTGTAACACAGGACTATCAAGTCTAATCAACTTGCTACACTTGGAAAGACCAGCACACCTGCAACACACAGGACTATCAAGTCTAATCAACCTGCTACACTTGGAAAGATCAGCACACCTGTAACACAGGACTATCAAGTCTAATCAACCTGCTACACTTGTAAAGATTAGCACACATGTAACACAGGACTATCAAGTCTAATCAATTTGCTACACTTGGACAGATCAGCACACATGTAACACAGGACTATCAAGTCTCATCAACTTGCTACACTTGGATAGATCAGCACACATGTTACACAGGACTATCAAGTCTTATCAACTTGCTACACTTGGAAAGATCAGCACACATGTAACACAGGACTATCAAGTCTAATCAACTTGCTACACTTGGAAAGATTAGCACACATGTAACACAGGACTATCAAGTCTAATCAACTTTCTAATCAACTTGCTATACTTGGATAGATCAGCACACATGTAACACAGGACTATCAAGTCTAATCAAATTTCTAATCAACTTGCTACCCTTGGAAAGGCTAGCACACCTGTAACACAGGACTATCAAGTCTAATCAACTTGCTACACTAGGAAAGATCAGCACACATGTAACACAGGACTATGAAGTCTAATCAACTTGCTACACTTAGAAAGATCAGCACACTTGTAAAACAGGACTATCAAATCTAATCAATTTGCTACACTTGGAAAGATCAGCACACATGTAACAGGACTATCAAGTCTAATCAACCTGCTACACTTGGAAAGATCAGCACACCTGTAACACAGGACTATCAAGTCTAATCAACTTGCTACACTTGGAAAGACCAGCACACCTGTAACACACAGGACTATCAAGTCTAATCAACCTGCTACACTTGTAAAGATTAGCACACATGTAACACAGGAC
The DNA here is from genome assembly GCA_916613615.1 of Steromphala cineraria. Taxonomy (NCBI): domain Eukaryota; kingdom Metazoa; phylum Mollusca; class Gastropoda; order Trochida; family Trochidae; genus Steromphala; species Steromphala cineraria. Next base: position 22,258,542 of record OU744722.1, on the reverse strand, counting down.
TATCAAGTCTAATCAATTTGCTACACTTGGACAGATCAGCACACATGTAACACAGGACTATCAAGTCTAATCAAATTTCTAATCAACTTGCTACCCTTGGAAAGGCTAGCACACCTGTAACACAGGACTATCAAGTCTAATCAACTTGCTACACTAGGAAAGATCAGCACACATGTAACACAGGACTATCAAGTCTAATCAACTTGCTACACTTAGAAAGATCAGCACACTTGTAAAACAGGACTATCAAATCTAATCAATTTGCTACACTTGGAAAGATCATCACACATGTAACAGGACTATCAAGTCTAATCAACCTGCTACACTTGGAAAGATCAGCACACCTGTAACACAGGACTATCAAGTCTAATCAACTTGCTACACTTGGAAAGACCAGCACACCTGTAACACACAGGACTATCAAGTCTAATCAACCTGCTACACTTGTAAAGATTAGCACACATGTAACACAGGACTATCAAGTCTAATCAATTTGCTACACTTGGAAAGATTAGCACACATGTAACACAGGACTATCAAGTCTAATCAACTTTCTAATCAACTTGCTATACTTGGATAGATCAGCACACATGTAACACAGGACTATCAAGTCTAATCAAATTTCTAATCAACTTGCTACCCTTGGAAAGGCTAGCACACCTGTAACACAGGACTATCAAGTCTAATCAACTTGCTACACTAGGAAAGATCAGCACACATGTAACACAGGACTATGAAGTCTAATCAACTTGCTACACTTAGAAAGATCAGCACACTTGTAAAACAGGACTATCAAATCTAATCAATTTGCTACACTTGGAAAGATCAGCACACATGTAACAGGACTATCAAGTCTAATCAACCTGCTACACTTGGAAAGATCAGCACACCTGTAACACAGGACTATCAAGTCTAATCAACTTGCTACACTTGGAAAGATCAGCACATCTGTAACACAGGACTATGAAGTCTAATCAACTTGCTACACTTGGAAAGATCAGCACACCTGTAACACAGGACTATCAAGTCTAATCAACTTGCTACATTTGGAAAGATCAGCACACATGTAACACAGGACAATCAAATCTAATCAGCTTACTAAAAATGGGAAGATCAGCACACTTGTAACACAGGCCTATTAAGTCTAATCAACTTGCTACACTTGGAATAGACCAGCACACATGTAACACAGGACTATCAAGTCTAATCAACTTGCTACACTTGGAAAGTTCAGCACACCTGTAACACAGGACTATCAAGTCTAATCAACTTGCTACATTTGGAAAGATCAGCACACATGTAACACAGGACAATCAAATCTAATCAACTTACTAAACATGGGAAGATCAGCACACTTGTAACACAGGCCTATTAAGTCTAATCAACTTGCTACACTTGGAATAGACCAGCACACATGTAACACAGGACTATCAAGTCTAATCAACTTGCTACACTTGGAAAGATAAGCACACATGTAACACAGGACTATCAAGTCTAATCAACTTTCTAATCAACTTGCTATACTTGGATAGATCAGCACACATGCAACAGAGGACTATCAAGTCTAATCAACTTGCTACACTTGGAAAGATCAGCACACATGTAACACAGGACTATGAAGTCTAATCAACTTGCTACCCTTGGAAAGACCAGCACACCTGTAACACAGGACTATCAAGTCTAATCAACTTGCTACACTAGGAAAGATCAGCACACATGTAACACAGGACTATGAAGTCTAATCAACTTGCTACACTTGGAAAGATCAGCACACATGTAACACAGGACTATCAAGTCTAATCAACTTGCTACACTAGGAAAGATCAGCACACATGTAACACAGGACTATGAAGTCTAATCAACTTGCTACACTAGGAAAGATCAGCACACATGTAACACAGGACTATGAAGTCTAATCAACTTGCTACACTTGGAAAGATCAGCACACCTGTAACACAGGACTATCAAGTCTAATTAACTTGCTACATTTCGAAAGATCAGCACACTTGTAACACAGGACTATCAAGTCTAATCAACTTGCTACACTTGGAAAGATCAGCACACATGTAACACAGGACTACCAAGTCTAATCAACTTGCTACACTTGGAAAGACCAGCACACATGTAACACAGGACTATGAAGTCTAATCAACTTGCTACACTTGGAAAGATCAGCACACCTGTAACACAGGACTAACAAGTCTAATCAACTTGCTACACTTGGAAAGATCAGCACACATGTAACACAGGACTATCAAGTCTAATCAACTTGCTACACTTGGAAAGATCAGCACACATGTAACACAGGACTATCAAGTCTAATCAACTTGCTACACTTGGAAAGATAAGCACACATGTAACACAGGACTATCAAGTCTAATCAACTTTCTAATCAACTTGCTATACTTGGATAGATCAGCACACATGTAACACAGGACTATCAAGTCTAATCAAATTTCTAATCAACTTGCTACCCTTGGAAAGGCTAGCACACCTGTAACACAGGACTATCAAGTCTAATCAACTTGCTACACTAGGAAAGATCAGCACACATGTAACACAGGACTATCAAGTCTAATCAACTTGCTACACTTAGAAAGATCAGCACACTTGTAAAACAGGACTATCAAATCTAATCAATTTGCTACACTTGGAAAGATCATCACACATGTAACAGGACTATCAAGTCTAATCAACCTGCTACACTTGGAAAGATCAGCACACCTGTAACACAGGACTATCAAGTCTAATCAACTTGCTACACTTGGAAAGACCAGCACACCTGTAACACACAGGACTATCAAGTCTAATCAACCTGCTACACTTGTAAAGATTAGCACACATGTAACACAGGACTATCAAGTCTAATCAATTTGCTACACTTGGACAGATCAGCACACATGTAACACAGGACTATCAAGTCTCATCAACTTGCTACACTTGGATAGATCAGCACACATGTTACACAGGACTATCAAGTCTTATCAACTTGCTACACTTGGAAAGATCAGCACACATGTAATACAGGACTATCAAGTCTAATCAACTTGCTACACTTGGAAAGATAAGCACACATGTAACACAGGACTATCAAGTCTAATCAACTTTCTAATCAACTTGCTATACTTGGATAGATCAGCACACATGTAACACAGGACTATCAAGTCTAATCAAATTTCTAATCAACTTGCTACCCTTGGAAAGGCTAGCACACCTGTAACACAGGACTATCAAGTCTAATCAACTTGCTACACTAGGAAAGATCAGCACACATGTAACACAGGACTATGAAGTCTAATCAACTTGCTACACTTAGAAAGATCAGCACACTTGTAAAACAGGACTATCAAATCTAATCAATTTGCTACACTTGGAAAGATCAGCACACATGTAACAGGACTATCAAGTCTAATCAACCTGCTACACTTGGAAAGATCAGCACACCTGTAACACAGGACTATCAAGTCTAATCAACTTGCTACACTTGGAAAGATCAGCACATCTGTAACACAGGACTATGAAGTCTAATCAACTTGCTACACTTGGAAAGATCAGCACACCTGTAACACAGGACTATCAAGTCTAATCAACTTGCTACATTTGGAAAGATCAGCACACATGTAACACAGGACAATCAAATCTAATCAACTTACTAAAAATGGGAAGATCAGCACACTTGTAACACAGGCCTATTAAGTCTAATCAACTTGCTACACTTGGAATAGACCAGCACACATGTAACACAGGACTATCAAGTCTAATCAACTTGCTACACTTGGAAAGATAAGCACACATGTAACACAGGACTATCAAGTCTAACCAACTTTCTAATCAACTTGCTATACTTGGATAGATCAGCACACATGTAACAGAGGACTATCAAGTCTAATCAACTTGCTACACTTGGAAAGATCAGCACACATGTAACACAGGACTATGAAGTCTAATCAACTTGCTACCCTTGGAAACACCAGCACACCTGTAACACAGGACTATCAAGTCTAATCAACTTGCTACACTAGGAAAGATCAGCACACATGTAACACAGGACTATGAAGTCTAATCAACTTGCTACACTTGGAAAGATCAGCACACATGTAACACAGGACTATCAAGTCTAATCAACTTGCTACACTAGGAAAGATCAGCACACATGTAACACAGGACTATGAAGTCTAATCAACTTGCTACACTTGGACAGACCAGCACACATGTAACACAGGACTATAAGGTCTAATCAACTTGCTACACTAGGAAAGATCAGCACACCTGTAACACAGGACTATGAAGTCTAATCAACTTGCTACACTAGGAAAGATCAGCACACATGTAACACAGGACTATGAAGTCTAATCAACTTGCTACACTTGGAAAGATCAGCACACCTGTAACACAGGACTATCAAGTCTAATCAACTTGCTACATTTGGAAAGATCAGCACACTTGTAACACAGGACTATCAAGTCTAATCAACTTGCTACACTTGGAAAGATCAGCACACATGTAACACAGGACTACCAAGTCTAATCAACTTGCTACACTTGGAAAGACCAGCACACATGTAACACAGGACTATCAAGTCTTATCAACTTGCTACACTTGGAAAGATCAGCACATCTGTAACACAGGACTATCAAGTCTAATCAACTTGCTACACTTGGAAAGATCAGCACACCTGTAACACAGGACTATCAAGTCTAATCAACTTGCTACACTTGGAAAGATCAGCACACATGTAACACAGGACTATCAAGTCTAATCAACTTGCTACACTTGGAAAGATAAGCACACATGTAACACAGGACTATCAAGTCTAATCAACTTTCTAATTAACTTGCTATACTTGGATAGATCAGCACACATGTAACACAGGACTATCAAGTCTAATCAAATTTCTAATCAACTTGCTACCCTTGGAAAGGCTAGCACACCTGTAACACAGGACTATCAAGTCTAATCAACTTGCTACACTAGGAAAGATCAGCACACATGTAACACAGGACTATCAAGTCTAATCAACTTGCTACACTTAGAAAGATCAGCACACTTGTAAAACAGGACTATCAAATCTAATCAATTTGCTACACTTGGAAAGATCAGCACACATGTAACAGGACTATCAAGTCTAATCAACCTGCTACACTTGGAAAGATCAGCACACCTGTAACACAGGACTATCAAGTCGTCTAATCAACTTGCTACACTTGGAAAGACCAGCACACCTGTAACACACAGGACTATCAAGTCTAATCAACCTGCTACACTTGTAAAGATTAGCACACATGTAACACAGGACTATCAAGTCTAATCAATTTGCTACACTTGGACAGATCAGCACACATGTAACACAGGACTATCAAGTCTCATCAACTTGCTACACTTGGATAGATCAGCACACATGTTACACAGGACTATCAAGTCTAATCAACTTGCTACACTTGGACAGATCAGCACACATGTAACACAGGACTATGAAGTCTAATCAACCTGCTACACTTGGATAGATCAGCACACCTGTAACACAGGACTATCATTTCTAATCAACTTGCTACACTTGGAAAGATCAGCACACCTGTAACACAGGACTATGAAGTCTAATCAACTTGCTACACTTGGATAGATCAGCACACCTGTAACACAGGACTATGAAGTCTAATCAACTTGCTACACTTGGGCAGACCAGCACACCTGTAACACAGGACTATCAAGTCTAATCAACTTGTTACACTTGGAAAGATCAGCACACATGTAACACAGGACTATCAAGTCTAATCAACTTGCTTCACTTGGACAGACCAGCACACCTGTAACACAGGACTATCAAGTCTCATCAACTTGTTACACTTGGAAAGATAAGCACACATGTAACACAGGACTATCAAGTCTAATCAACTTGCTACACTTGGATAGATCAGCACACCTGTGACACAGGACTATCAGGTCTAATCAACTTGCTACACTTGGATAGATCAGCACACCTGTGACACAGGACTATCAGGTCTAATCAACTTCCTACACTTGGAAAGACCAGCACACCTGTAACACAGGACTATCAAGTCTAATCAACTTTCTATACGAGTAACTGTATGGTATGGTTTGTTATCAGATTCTTTTTTTTTGGAAGAAAAAAGGGGAATGGGGGCGTATCTTAATTAGGTTCTTTGTGTATATTTCTTAAGTTAAAATGTCTATAAGTTCACATGTTACCGGAAATATTATCATTTGCGTATTCAAGAGGTCCAATATGATTATATTGCTAACATCATACCAAAATTTCATAAAGGTTTATATAATAGTGATAATTGATGAAATTTAATGTTGAAGCATGCATTATTTAAATCAATTTGCAAGGTATTTTATCTCTGGAAACGTGATATTATATAAAGTTACCATGCGTTCGCGAGTTTGATATGGAGATTTATCACGTGTCTGAGTTAATTAAATATCAAACGAGAACGACACTCCGTCGTTGCTTGTTACTAGGGAAGCGCGTGACGCAGTTTAACACAGCTAAATATACCAACGGCACGTGACCGGTTTTGACCAATGGTAAACAGACATTGCTTTGCAAGCCGAGATAATTATACATAAATGCACAGTTTATACATTGACTATGAAAATTTCACAGTTATACATACACTATGATAAATTCACAGTTTATACATACACTACGACAAATTCACAGTTTATACATACACTACGATAAATTCACAGTTTATACATAGACTATGATCAATTCACAGGTATTATAAGTATGATGAAACTTACCAACGACGATCTTCAGATGAGCCATGGCTTCAGTAATAGTGAGGATTGAATTTGAATGTGTGAATTTTTAACTGCTTAAAACTCAGTGACTGATGCTAACTGTAGGTGCTTCATCTACTAAAGGGGTCAATATGAATCTAGGGCATATTGTGTCACGTGGTTATCTCCTGCCAATTATAGGTACTATCATTTGCTGTGTCAATTGTGTTTATCACCTGTCGACATGGTGTATGATTTTGCTGCCCAAGTTTTTTATGGATGGGGATGTGTGCCACAACGCAATCATGTTGACTCATAACTCGCCAAATGTAACATGACGTTCTCAACATTAAACTCTCGAAAAGACAAGCATGCAAACTTAACATTTCAATCCTGTAAATCTCAGCTAGCTGTTTTCACCTTTGGAAAGTTATTAAGTAATTCTTAAAATGTCAAAGTCGAAAAGTTATCCTGTAATTTCTTACTTGCTACATCCCATTAAAACACACAATTGCAGTGTTCCAAATACTTTTTCAAATGGACTTTTTTAAATTGATTTTTATAGATTTTGCAATTATTGACCGTGTTAGTCCAGCACTAGTTAAGCTTGTCCTGAGGTCTGATTACAATCGATGTGTGTAACTAATGCATGGTGATTAGCGGGCGGAGCTTATTTTTACGGTCTCCGTTGTTACAACAGTAGTGAATAATGAACAATATTTTAAGACAGGCATGACTGACTCCGCTCCAATTCACGCACATATATTTTTGTCACCACTGAGTAATCTTCAGACTGAAACTCTGCCACAGGTTAGGGTGATTAAACTCATGTATATGCGTTAGGGATTCGTGACTTTTTCCAATACAAACACGATGCTATACCACATACTAAAACTCATTGAAACACTCCGAAGGTTTTGGGGTTGTGGATAACGTGACTGATAACTATAATCGTAAAGGTTGTAAATTTATGAGAAGAATAGCTATTTCAAAGTTTATCTAAAGGAAGTTTGACACGGTGAGGTATATGCAGCATTCCTACTGGCTTCTGTCGGATGCATATCTCTTTGGCCGAACAGGTAGAGTGTAGGACTCTCAACCCGAAATTTCCAGGTTCGAATCCCGCTGGACATGAAAATAATGGATTTTCTTTCCTGCTACAGATGCTTAAAGGGCCTGTTTCTACTTTACTTTTTAATGCAACTAAATTGAGCAGGATAAAAGCCTCCTAGGACAAAACCACCCACTTATTTAATATGATATACACATAAAATGGATATGTTACTATATTATGATATTATTTTGTCATGTGATTCATTTACCAACACTTATCCAAGAAAACAAAAAATTGAAATTCCCTTTTTACCGATATGCAAAAGTAGAAAATGAAATACTTGTTTTATCTATAATATAAAACGTTTGATATAGAAAACCTAGTTTGTTATGAAAACTGTAAGAAAATTCAACTCAACACAACAACAAATCAACAACACCCAATCCGACAAGCTCAACAAAATAATAAATTTCCTGGAGCGGTCTCCTTAGAATTGAGTTAAATATTTGACATGGTCTGGAGAACAGCCTTAGCACAGAAAGGCATACAAGGTGAAATGTTCAACTTAATAAATGCAAGGGAGTATATATCACCAACCTTGTTCAATATTATGGTAGATGATCTATTTAAATAAATAGTAAATTCGGATCCTGCTTAGTCGGTGAACAATTTATCATTAACTCCACATTTATCAATCACTTTCAATACTGTTTTACTTTTGATTACTTTAAATTGCTATTACGAACGAAAAGTGTCTCTCGTAATTCCTTAGGGAATGGCTCAACTTGTTAATACATTGATTTTGTATTTTGATGAATGTATATATAATTTTGTATAATGTTGAGGTGAGATATAAACTATCTGTCTGTCTCTCTCTATCTATCAAAACATTTGTGGTCCTTTATTGAGAACCAGTAGACCATTGAGATAATCCTTTACCTGTCTGATATTACAACCAACCGAAGGTCGACCTCACGGGACATGACCAACCGACCTGTCTGATATTACAACCAACCGAAAGTCGACCTCACGTGACATGACCAACCGACCTGTCTGATATCACTACCAACCGAAGGTCGACCTCACTGGACATGACCAATCGACCTGTCTGATATTACAACCAACCGAAGGTCGACCTCACGGGACATGACCAACCGACCTGTCTGATATTACTACCAACCGAAGGTCGACCTCACGGGACATGACCAACCGACCTGTCTGATATTACTACCAACCGAAGGTCGACCTAACTGGACATGACCAACCGACCTGTCTGATAGTACTACCAACCGAAGGTCGACCTCACGGGACATGACCAACCGAACTATCTGATATGACAACCAACCGAAGGTCGACCTCACGGGACATGACCAACCGACCTGTCTGATATTACTACCAACCGAAGGTCGACCTCACGTAGCATGACCAATCGACCTGTCTGATATGACAAACAACCAAAGGTGGACCTCACGGGACATGACCAACCGACCTGTCTGATATTACAAACAACCGAAGGTCGACCTCACGGGACATGACCAATCGACCTGTCTGATATAACAACCAACCGAAGGTCGACCTCACGGGACATGACCAATCGACCTGTCTGATATTACTACCAACCGAAGGTCGACCTCACTGGACATGACCAATCGACCTGTCTGATATGACAACCAACCGAAGGTCGACCTCACAGGACATGACCAACCGACCTTTCTGATATGACAACCAACCGAAGGTCAACCTCACGGGACATGACCAACCGACATGTCTGATATTACTACTTACCGAAGGTCGACCTCACGGAGCATGACCAATCGACCTGTCTGATATTACAAAAAACCAAAGGTCGACCTCACGGGACATGACCAACCGACCTGTCTGATATAACAACCAACCGAAGGTCGACCTCACGGGACATGACCAATCGACCTGTCTGATATTACAATCAACCGAAGGTCGACCTCACGGGACATGACCAATCGACCTGTCTGATATTACTACCAACCGAAGGTCGACCTCACGGGACATGACCAATCGACCTGTCTGATATTACAACCAACCGAAGGTCGACCTCACTGGACATGACCAACCGACCTGTCTGATATAACAACCAACCGAAGGTCGACCTCACGGGACATGACCAATCGACCTGTCTGATATAACAACCAACCGAAGGTCGACCTCACGGGACATGACCAATCGACCTGTCTGATATTACAATCAACCGAAGGTCGAGCTCACGGGACATGACCAATCGACCTGTCTGATATTACTACCAACAAAAGGTCGACCTCACTGGACATGACCAATCGACCTGTCTGATATAACAACCAACCGAAGGTCGACCTCACGGGACATGACCAATTGACCTGTCTGATATTACAACCAACCGAAAGTCGACCTCACTGGACATGACCAATCGACCTGTCTGATAAAACAACCAACCGAAGGTCGACCTCACGGGACATGACCAATCGACCTGTCTGATATTTCAACCAACCGAAGGTCGACCTCACTGGACATGACCAATCGACCTGTCTGATATAACAACCAACCGAAGGTCGACCTCACGGGACATGACCAATCGACCTGTCTGATATTACAATCAACCGAAGGTCGAGCTCACGGGGGACATGACAAATCGACCTGTCTGATATTACTACCAACCGAAGGTCGACCTCACTGGACATGACCAATCGACCTGTCTGATATTACTACCAACCGAAGGTCGACCTCACGGGACATGACCAATCGACCTGTCTGATATTACAATCAACCGAAGGTCGACCTCACGGGACATGACCAATCGACCTGTCTGATATTACAATCAACCGAAGGTCGAGCTCACGGGGGACATGACAAATCGACCTGTCTGATATAACAACCAACCGAAGGTCGACCTCACGGGATATGACCAATCGACCTGTCTGATATAACAACCAACCGAAGGTCGACCTCACGGGACATGACCAATCGACCTGTCTGATATTACAATCAACCGAAGGTCGAGCTCACGGGACATGACCAATCGACCTGTCTGATATTACTACCAACAAAAGGTCGACCTCACTGGACATGACCAATCGACCTGTCTGATATAACAACCAACCGAAGGTCGACCTCACGGGACATGACCAATTGACCTTTCTGATATTACAACCAACCGAAAGTCGACCTCACTGGACATGACCAATCGACCTGTCTGATATAACAACCAACCGAAGGTCGACCTCACGGGACATGACCAATCGACCTGTCTGATATTTCAACCAACCGAAGGTCGACCTCACTGGACATGACCAATCGACCTGTCTGATATAACAACCAACCGAAGGTCGACCTCACGGGACATGACCAATCGACCTGTCTGATATTACAATCAACCGAAGGTCGAGCTCACGGGGGACATGACAAATCGACCTGTCTGATATTACTACCAACCGAAGGTCGACCTCACTGGACATGACCAATCGACCTGTCTGATATTACTACCAACCGAAGGTCGACCTCACGGGACATGACCAATCGACCTGTCTGATATTACAATCAACCGAAGGTCGACCTCACTGGACATGACCAACCGACCTGTCTGATATAACAACCAACCGAAGGTCGACCTCACTGGACATGACCAATCGACCTGTCTGATATAACAACCAACCGAAGGTCGACCTCACGGGACATGACCAATCGACCTGTCTGTTATTACTACCAACCGAAGGTCGAACTCACGGGACATGACCAATCGACCTGTCTGATATTACAACCAACCGAAGGTCGACCTCACTGGACATGACCAACCGACCTGTCTGATATAACAACCAACCGAAGGTCGACCTCACGGGACATGACCAATCGACCTGTCTGATATAACAACCAACCGAAGGTCGACCTCACGGGACATGACCAATCGACCTGTCTGATATTACAATCAACCGAAGGTCGAGCTCACGGGACATGACCAATCGACCTGTCTGATATTACTACCAACAAAAGGTCGACCTCACTGGACATGACCAATCGACCTGTCTGATATAACAACCAACCGAAGGTCGACCTCACGGGACATGACCAATTGACCTGTCTGATATTACAACCAACCGAAAGTCGACCTCACTGGACATGACCAATCGACCTGTCTGATATAACAACCAACCGAAGGTCGACCTCACGGGACATGACCAATCGACCTGTCTGATATTTCAACCAACCGAAGGTCGACCTCACTGGACATGACCAATCGACCTGTCTGATATAACAACCAACCGAAGGTCGACCTCACGGGACATGACCAATCGACCTGTCTGATATTACAATCAACCGAAGGTCGAGCTCACGGGGGACATGACAAATCGACCTGTCTGATATTACTACCAACCGAAGGTCGACCTCACTGGACATGACCAATCGACCTGTCTGATATTACTACCAACCGAAGGTCGACCTCACGGGACATGACCAATCGACCTGTCTGATATTACAACCAACCGAAGGTCGACCTCACTGGACATGACCAACCGACCTGTCTGATATAACAACCAACCGAAGGTCGACCTCACTGGACATGACCAATCGACCTGTCTGATATAACAACCAACCGAAGGTCGACCTCACGGGACATGACCAATCGACCTGTCTGTTATTACTACCAACCGAAGGTCGACCTCACGGGACATGACCAGTCGACCTGTCTGATATTACTACCAACCGAAGGTCGACCTCACTGGACATGACCAATCGACCTGTCTGATATCACTACCAACCGAAGGTCGACCTAACGTGACATGACCAACCGACCTGTCTGATATCACTACCAACCGAAGGTCGACCTCACTGGACATGACCAATCGACCTGTCTGATATTACAACCAACCGAAGGTCGACCTCACGGGACATGACCAACCGACCTGTCTGATATTACTACCAACCGAAGGTCGACCTCACGGGACATGATCAACCGAACTATCTGATATGACAACAAACCGAAGGTCGACCTCACGGGACATGACCAACCGACCTGTCTAATATTACTACCAACCGAAGGTCGACCTCACGGAGCATGACCAATCGACCTGTCTGATATTACAAACAAACAAAGGTCGACCTCACGGGACATGACCAACCGACCTGTCTGATATTACTACCAACCGAAGGTCGACCTCACTTTACATGACCAATCGACCTGTCTGATATTACTACCAACCGAAGGTCGACCTCACGGGACATGACCAATCGACCTGTCTGATATTACAACCAACCGAAGGTCGACCTCACTGGACATGACCAACCGACCTGTCTGATATTACAACCAACCGAAGGTCGACCTCACGGGACATGACCAACCGACCTGTCTGATATTACTACCAACCGAAGGTCGACCTCACGGGACATGACCAACCGAACTATCTGATATGACAACCAACCGAAGGTCGACCTCACGGGACATGACCAACCGACCTGTCTGATATTACTACCAACCGAAGGTCGACCTCACGGAGCATGACCAATCGACCTGTCTGATATTACAAACAACCAAAGGTCGACCTCACGGGACATGACCAACCGACCTGTCTGATATTACTACCAACCGAAGGTCGACCTCACTTTACATGACCAATCGACCTGTCTGATATTACTACCAACCGAAGGTCGACCTCACGGGACATGACCAATCGACCTGGCTGATATTACAACCAACCGAAGGTCGACCTCACTGGACATGACCAACCGACCTGTCTGATATTACAACCAACCGAAGGTCGACCTCACTGGACATGACCAACCGACCTGTCTGATATAACAACCAACCGAAGGTCGACCTCACGGGACATGACCAATCGACCTGTCTGATATTACAACCAACCGAAGGTCGACCTCACTGGACATGACCAATCGACCTGTCTGATATAACAACCAACCGAAGGTCGAGCTCACGGGACATGACCAATCGACCTGTCTGATATAACAACCAACCGAAGGTCGAGCTCACGGGGGACATGACCAATCGACCTGTCTGATATTACTACCAACCGAAGGTCGACCTCACTGGACATGAACAATCGACCTGTCTGATATTACTACCAACCGAAGGTCGACCTCACTGGACATGACCAATCGACCTGTCTGATATAACAACCAACCGAAGGTCGAGCTCACGGGACATGACCAATCGACCTGTCTGATATAACAACCAACCGAAGGTCGAGCTCACGGGGGACATGACCAATCGACCTGTCTGATATTACTACCAACCGAAGGTCGACCTCACTGGACATGACCAATCGACCTGTCTGATATTACTACCAACCGAAGGTCGACCTCACGGGACATGACCAATCGACCTGTCTGATATTACAACCAACCGAAGGTCGACCTCACTGGACATGACCAACCGACCTGTCTGATATAACAACCAACCGAAGGTCGACCTCACTGGAGATGACCAATCGACCTGTCTGATATAACAACCAACCGAAGGTCGACCTCACGGGACATGACCAATCGACCTGTCTGATATTACTACCAACCGAAGGTCGACCTCACTGGACATGACCAATCGACCTGTCTGATATTACAACCAACCGAAGGTCGACCTCACGGGACATGACCAATCGACCTGTCTGATATTACTACCAACCGAAGGTCAACCTCACTGGACATGACCAATCGACCTGTCTGATATAACAACCAACCGAAGGTCGACCTCACGGGACATGACCAATTGACCTGTCTGATATTACAACCAACCGAAGGTCGACCTCACTGGACATGACCAATCGACCTGTCTGATATAACAACCAACCGAAGGTCGAGCTCACGGGACATGACCAATCGACCTGTCTGATATTACAACCAACCGAAGGTCGACCTCACGGGACATGACCAATCGACCTGTCTGATATAACAACCAACCGAAGGTCGACCTCACGGGACATGACCAATCGACCTGTCTGATATTACAATCAACCGAAGGTCGAGCTCACGGGGGACATGACCAATCGACCTGTCTGATATTACAACCAACCGAAGGTCGACCTCACGGCACATGACCAATCGACCTGTCTGATATAACAACCAACCGAAGGTCGACCTCACGGGACATGACCAATCGACCTGTCTGATATTACAACCAACCGAAGGTCGACCTCACTGGACATGACCAACCGACCTGTCTGATATAACAACCAACCGAAGGTCGACCTCACTGGAGATGACCAATCGACCTGTCTGATATAACAACCAACCGAAGGTCGACCTCACTGGACATGACCAATCGACCTGTCTGATATTACAACCAGACCTCACGGGACATGACCAATCGACCTGTCTGATATAACAACCAACCAAAGGTCGACCTCACGGGACATGACCAATCGACCTGTCTGATATTACAATCAACCGAAGGTCGAGCTCACGGGGGACATGACCAATCGACCTGTCTGATATTACAACCAACCGAAGGTCGACCTCACGGGACATGACCAATCGACCTGTCTGATATAACAACCAACCGAAGGTCGACCTCACGGGACATGACCAATCGACCTGTCTGATATTACAACCAACCGAAGGTCGACCTCACTGGACATGACCAACCGACCTGTCTGATATAACAACCAACCGAAGGTCGACCTCACTGGAGATGACCAATCGACCTGTCTGATATAACAACCAACCGAAGGTCGACCTCACGGGACATGACCAATCGACCTGTCTGGTATTACTACCAACCGAAGGTCGACCTCACTGGACATGACCAATCGACCTGTCTGATATTACAACCAACCGAAGGTCGACCTCACGGGACATGACCAATCGACCTGTCTGATATTACTACCAACCGAAGGTCAACCTCACTGGACATGACCAATCGACCTGTCTGATATAACAACCAACCGAAGGTCGACCTCACGGGACATGACCAATTGACCTGTCTGATATTACAACCAACCGAAGGTCGACCTCACTGGACATGACCAATCGACCTGTCTGATATAACAACCAACCGAAGGTCGACCTCACGGGACATGACCAATCGACCTGTCTGATATTACAACCAACCGAAGGTCGACCTCACGGGACATGACCAATCGACCTGTCTGATATAACAACCAACCGAAGGTCGACCTCACGGGACATGACCAATCGACCTGTCTGATATTACAATCAACCGAAGGTCGAGCTCACGGGGGACATGACCAATCGACCTGTCTGATATTACTACCAACCGAAGGTCGACCTCACTGGACATGACCAATCGACCTGTCTGATATTTCTACCAACCGAAGGTCGACCTCACGGGACATGACCAATCGACCTGTCTGATACTACAACCAACCGAAGGTCGACCTCACTGGACATGACCAACCGACCTGTCTGATATAACAACCAACCGAAGGTCGACCTCACTGGACATGACCAATCGACCTGTCTGATATAACAACCAACCGAAGGTCGACCTCACGGGACATGACCAATCGACCTGTCTGATATAACAACCAACCGAAGGTCGACCTCACGGGACATGACCAACCGACCTGTCTGATATTACTACCAACCGAAGGTCGACCTCACGGGACATGACCAATCGACCTGTCTGATATTACTACCAACCGAAGGTCGACCTCACTGGACATGACCAATCGACCTGTCTGATATTACTACCAACCGAAGGTCGACCTCACGGGACATGACCAACCGACCTGTCTGATATTACTACCAACCGAAGGTCTAACTCACAGGACATGACCAATCGACCTGTCTGATATTACTACCAACCGAAGGTTGACCCCATTGGACATGACCAATCGACCTGTCTGATATAACAACCAACCGAAGGTCGACCTCACGGGACATGACCAATCGACCTGTCTGATATTACTACCAACCGAAGGTCGACCTCACAGGACATGACCAATCGACCTGTCTGATATTACTACCAACCGAAGGTCGACCTCACGGGACATGACCAACCGACCTGTCAGGTATTACTACCAACCGAAGGTCGACCCCACGGGACATGACCAACCGACCTGTCTGATATTACAACCAACCGAAGGTCGACCTCACGGGACATGACCAATCGACCTGTTTGATATCACTACCAACATGACCTATTTAACAAACCACCTAAAAGTGGATCCTTATATATAATTAACAATTCGCTTATAATTAGCTATTCAGTTAAGGGGTAAGAATAACACATTGTCAAGAAGAATCGATCGGTACTGCTATCGATCTAAATATCGATACTATATATTTAGGATAGATAATTTTTTTTATTTGAGTCTCACCTCACGAATTACACACAACAAATAATCATGAAACATACAGTACAGAAAAGTAGGGAGCCGACAATTCAGGGTTACGAGAGACTATAAAACAAAGATAAAAATAACATATGCACAGTACAGATGAAATATGAATATGAATATGAATATGAATATGAATATGAATATGAATATGAATATGAATATGAATATGAATATGAATATGAATTTGAATATGAATATGAATATGAATATGAATGTACAAGAAAATATGCTGTGACCTATATAAAATACACTTCCTGAGTATCACTGAAAAGCTTATGTCGTAGTTCCTTGTATAAGGACTATAAACAGACAGATAAGACAGACAAAATAGTTTATTATTGAGTCACATGTTTTGTATATTATCGGGTACAGTGACAGTTTAAAAACATTAAATAGTATACAAACGCCAGGCCATATTGCCAATGAGACACACAAGACAGTGTGCATACAAGGTAAATATTAAAAGATAAAGATATATAGAAATATATATAGAGTAAAACTTGGGACCCGGGCTCAATGGCGTCGGCGCAGTTAAAACAAACTCTCTGGTCCACATATGTGTTTATCTGTTTTTTCGACCAGTCTCCAGGTGAAAAGAGGGGGGGGGGGGAGTGACCAAGGCCCTGCGATAGCTTCTTGATAGTTGGCTAAGGGCATGGTTCCTCGGGGAAAATAAACTTGAAATTTCTGTAAAATCTCAGCTTGTTACCCCCATTACCTTCTTCTGCCGTTGGTTTTCGCTAGGTCATTTTGCCAGTCTTAAAATCTCCATAACTTTAGAGCACATTTCCGATGCCATGAAATTCATGTTGAAAGTATTAAATATTGAAATAAAATGCTCCAGATTCTCCTTTTTAAATTTATCATGAACCCTCCAGTTCCAGTTATGTTCCCCCGTTCAGCTTGAGTATTAGACCTGTGGAATATATATATATATATCCGGGATAAAAGGCTGGCCCCTTGAGTTTCACAGAGGCGTCATTCTTGCCCCACAGAGGCAGAGCAGTTTAAGTCGTCAAATGTTGATCGTATAGTATGCTGCAGTATTATTTCTGCTGCAGATATTAACAAATGAGTAAATCATATTCATTGAGACGGTTACTTTAACTAATGAATTGATGTAAGGATGTTGTAATATTGTTGTTTGTTATATAATCTAAGGATTCGTTTTCATATAATACCTTTTAATACCATATCCTTGTGTGTAGAAATATATATGGTAGTTTCGACAAACAAACAGGAAGTGAAATTGCCATTAAAATGGCCACAAGAACAACTTAACTGGCGTCAAAAAGAAACTTTACAATTTTTAAAACTTAAATTTTGAAAACAATCTTATTTCGATAAATGTTCAGTTTAGTTGTCAACGACATAATTGAAACCCAAACTTTTAGGTTTGAAACTTCAATTGTGCAACAATCATGCAATTTTTGCAAAATGGCAAAATTGTCATAATCACATGACCTTCCCCCTGGAGCTTAGTCACGTGACGAAAAGTGTTAATATATGTCCATAATCATAGTTTTTGACTCTGTAGGTGAAAAACACCTTTAAACCGGTTAACGACATAGCGAAGATATCGCGAATCCCCACTAAAAATCGACTAAACTACCCTTGTTACGAGAATCGAGTGTTTTCCTTCATTTCTTATGGAAACTTGATCCGGCTTTACAGAGAGGTTGTAAGGATTGCTGACAACCCTGAAACATGAAAAAAGGTTGTTTTTCACTGCATGATGGCCGATATCTGTAACGTTAGACCACCGCCAAGTTGTCCCTTAATGACGTCAAGGATAGCAAACATAAACTGCATTATGTTATCGTGCACTATATGAACTTGAACAGTTGTAATCAGAGCTCATCGACTGCTCAATTAATAGCCATTGGTCACTAATCATAGGCACATGGCTTCGAAGCCATAACGTCAGAATTGACATGCAATAATAAGATTTAACTGCGATTGTTGAGCTCTCAAGGCTGGTTACCACATGTACAACTCAAAGATGTGTCAATCTGGCATGTAGGACTTTATCCACACATTTCATTGTTAGACAAACTTGGAAAGGCCCGATGGGCTTATGGCATGGCATAGTGTCCGGCGTTCGTTCGTCCGTCCGTCCAACCACCCGTCCGTCCGTAAACTTTGTGCATTTTCGTCTTCTTCTCCAGAAGAAAAAGGCCTAGAAAGCTGAAACTTTGTATACAGACTCCTTGACTAGTGATGATTATTATTTATGGCGTTGGTGACCTTGTGACCCATAATAAGGGCCACAGGGGCCACGCCCTTAAAACCTATTTTCATCTTCTTCTTTAGGAGCACAAGGCCTAGAAA
This sequence comes from Steromphala cineraria, assembly GCA_916613615.1. NCBI lineage: Eukaryota > Metazoa > Mollusca > Gastropoda > Trochida > Trochidae > Steromphala > Steromphala cineraria. The sequence continues at coordinate 22,239,096 of OU744722.1, read as the reverse complement.
GCTAAAAAAATTGTGTACATACTCCTTGACTAGTGAGGATTATAGCTTTGGTGGCCCTGTGGCCCATAAAAAGGACCACAGGGGCCACGCCCTTAAAACATATTCGATCTTCTTCTCCAGAAGCAAAAGGCCTAGAAAGCTTAAACCATGTGTACAGACCCCTTGACTTATGAGGATTTTAAGTTGTAGCTTTGAGGCCCTGTGGCCCCTAATGAGGGCAACAGGGGCCACAATATTGAGATGTATTAACATATTCTATATGCATGTGTTGTTAATAAGATGTTTATTGACCTTATCAAGTGGTACGCTGGTGAGGTTTCTTCTTATACAAATCTAGCGTAGCCAAAACACTCTCGGAAAACTTCGGCAATTTACGGTGAACACTCACATATGGTCATTACAAACTCATGTGGAGATGTAGTTTGAAACATTGCAATCGTAACCATGCTCATACAAGTCTCGAAATGCAAAAGTCCATTTGTAAAAACGTATTTGGAACTTGTGTGTGTTACAATGAGGTGTATTGATTAGAGGATAACTTTTCGACTTTGACATTTTTAGAATTACTTATCAACTTTCAAAAGGGGAAAACATCAATTTGAATTTTACAGGATTGAAACGTTAAGTTTGCATGCTTGTCTTTTCGAGAGTTTCATGATTGAGAACGTCATGTTACATTTGGCGAGTTATGAGTCAACATGATTACGTTGTGGCACACATCCCCATCCATAAAGAAAACTGGGGCAGAACAAATCATGCACCATGTCGCAGCAAACGAACACAATTGACTAAGCAAATGACAGTATCTAATTGGCAGGCGATAACCACGTGACACAATACGCCCTGGATTCATAGTGACACCTGTTACCTACAGTTAGCTTCAGTGACTGATTTTTTAGCAGTTGAACTTCACACATTCAAGTTCAATCCTCACAACTACTGAAGCCATGGCTCATCTGAAGATCGTCGTTGGTAAGTTTCATCATACTTATTATACCTGTAAACCTTTGGTGTGAATTTATCACAGTGTATGTATAACTGTGAATTTACCATGGTCTACATGTATGTTTAAACTGTGAATTGATCATAGTCTATGTATAAACTGTGAATGTATCATTGTCTATGTATAAACTGTGAATGTATCATTGTCTATGTATAAACTGTGCATTTATCGTAGTCTATGTATAAATATTATGTTTCCAGACATGTGATTAACATACCTTGCAAATTGATTTGAAAAACGCTGGCTTCAACATTACATTTCATCAATAAACACTATCATAATAAAATAGTGTCCGAAAGAAACGCTACCAAGTTTTCAACGTCGTCAAAAACAACATTCTATTACCTGTTGGAGTTGGTTTAAATGTGGTAGACGGTCATATATCTTGTGAAGGATTTTACAAACTCTCATTCCTCAGGAAAAGATGCTTTTGATTTTGTGTCTCTTCATACGCACATGGGGTGCATTAATCGTAATTTCAAACTGTGTTCAGTTTCTTTCTACTATTTCGCCTAGTTAAGAAGATTTCAAAAGCGTGTTTCTCGCAAACATTAAAAGATAATGTTTCAAAAATTTACATGAATGGTTTTCGTGCTAGCAGAAGTACTCAAGAACATATTTACAGTTTATTTAGCATTGTTAATAACCGCAAGCTGTCTAAGAATCTATATTTGTTTTATTAATATTTTAAAAGCTTTTGATAAAGTAAATCGTTAGTGTCTTTGGTATAAATTGCAAACACTTGGCATAAGGGACTATAGCTTAATGCAGTTCAATCAATGTATTCAAATACATCTGCACAGATGTTTGTTAATGATTGCATTACAGATCGATTTCAGGTAAATTCTGGGGTCGCCAAGGCTATGTACTTTTACCTTCATTGTTTTCCGTATATATAAATGACTTAGTCTCAGAAATTAATAGTCCTAACTGTGGGGTCAATATTGACGACACTATGCTTAGTCTTTTGTTATATGCAGATGACATAGCTTTGGTTGCTCCTGATGAAATATCTTTACAGCAAATGTTAAACTGTGTGTCCAGCTGGTGTTCATGATGGCGTTTGATTATTAATACTACTGTATAAGAAAACAAAAGTTTTCCATTTTCGTATGCCTCGTACAATAAAGTCTGTTTACTGTTGGCAATGATGTGATAGACTATAGTAGTGTATATAAATACTTTGGAATTTGGTTTCATGAACATTTAGATTTGAATTTTACTGCTAAAGAAAATCCTTTATCTGCTAGTCGTGCACTGGGTGTTATTATTTGTAAGTTTAAGGCTCTTGGTGGCTTTGACTATTCTGTTTTTAATACATTGTATGAGAATTAAGTACAATATATAGTATATTATGGGTCTGCTATTTAGGGCTATCGTCAGTTTATCTGTATTAACGCAGTCCAAAATAGAGCATGTACATTTTTTTCTGGTTCTAAGACCCCTAATTTAGCAGTAAGAGGCAATATGGGTTTGACATCATCCTGAACTAAACAAGGAATAGAAATTATACGATATTGGCGCAAAATGCAAGGTATTAGTATTGATACCAATAGACTTAAAAGTAGAATATTTAAGTGGTCCTTTAAATTTAGAAAATCCTGGAATAATAATGTATTTTTTCTTCTGTCTTCATTTAATGTTCCTATCCCGGATATACCGGTATCAAAATATTTCTAATATTGACTTTAACGTTTCTAAACAGCGGTTAACTTCTTTGAATTATCATGATTGTTTGAAATATATTTGTTTGATAAGGGAGTTTCAAATGGTAAAAGCTTCGTACATATCTCGATACAGAAAAGCTATGTAATTCCTATTAAAAACAGGAAAATTCGTCGTGGTGTTTAACCTTTGCATTTTGAGGTTGGCAGATTTTCAAAATCAGTTACACTTTTATCTGATAGAATTTGTAAATATTGTGACTTAAAAATCATCGAAGATGAAACTCATTTGTTGATAAATCGTAAGTTTTATTCTGTTCTAAGATATGATTTATGGAAACAATTACATGCAGATCCCTCTTTTTGTAATCACCATTGTGTCATCAGTTGAACAGCTGTGTTATTTATTTAATAGCCAGTTTGTTACTCCTCTCTCTGTAATTATTAATTGAATGTTTCAACGACTAAGAGATTTAATACCACCATAAAACATTTTACCCCATATATTGTACTTTTTTAAAATATCATATTTTAATATTTATTGTAACAATATGTCAACTTGTGTTCGGCCGGATGTTGTTTTTTTAAACATATTTATATCATGCAATACTATGTCAAACAACACGTGACACATAAATACAATATATTTCTTCTTCTTCTTCTTATAATCAGCTTATCACTATTTTTACACACTAGCTCCTTAATTTTGTTCGAGTATTCATTTTCATACCAACTTTCATTGTCTGTGAAATGCACGTAACGAGGTGTTCATAAGACAAAGCGGGTGTTCATGAAGAAGAAGAAGAAGAAGAAGAAGAAGAAGAAAGATATTGTATTTAAGTGTCACGCAGCGTACATAAACTTGGAACTAGTTATTATAAGCGGCAAATATAGCACGCCGTCTGGCCAACAATGGCCTGTGAGACACTAAAACTCATTAAAATAGCTAAATGAGCATTAAGCGCTAGAATGGTTAAAATATATCACAAATATCAACATTTGAAAAGAAAAGCCTTAAACATCCACTTAACTCGACTTCTCGATTTTCGTTTAAATATTTTTCAACGAAATAAAAACTGGGCTTGATTTTCGTTGATTTGTCCAATAAACACCTTTAATTAGCCTTTCATTTAGACAGCGTAATTATCGTCTGTGAAAAACTCACCTGGGTTAGGGGCCATAGAACTCGCGCGGGTGTGACGTAAGAACCAGACTATACAGATTAACGTATCATCATTTCAACTGAAACACTGCCTAAATAATTGCTTTAATTACCATTGATGTGGATATCTTTTTTTTACACCAAATTCTAAGTAGAGTTACATCGTCAAATAATTTATCTAACTGAGTGGAAACCATTTAAGGAAAAGCGTTAATTATTGTTTTTTTCTCTGTGGTATTGTTACAATAGATGTATAGATAACGAGACTGATTCTGTTAATGACGCCCCAAAAGAGGGTGTGACCAGTGACGGACAGTCATGCATTCACTGGTTTGTGGCAAGATAAGCCTAAGCGGCCCATCAAAAGTGGCATTTAAAAACGGCTTTCATTACCAAACTGAACATATTTGAGTAGCGAACTTTGATGCACTATACCATATTGTAATGAGACTTTAATATATTTCAAAGAAAATAGTGAAATATGTTTGTGGTTATGTGAACTTTAAGAGAGCAACATGATATTGGTTTTAAGAAATTGTATATTTCCTGCGATAAACACCCGGTATTGCCATGGACACCTGATATTGAAACGATGATTTTTTTATTTTGGAGATTATTTCAAGTTTAAAATTTGCTTTACAACATATATACACTCACTAAAATTGCAATATTCCAATACAAGACATTAACAACTTTGCACTTCAAACATTGATTTTAACTGTGACCTGTTGTTTTCAAGCCCAATGACTTATCCATTAGGTTAAAAATACGGGATGTTTTTCATGACCACCTGATTAAGTTTCAAATTTTTTCTCAGAATAAACATTACCGTGAATTATTTTAGATATATTATTACTTATTAAAAAACAATCAATCAATATTTATATGAATATCAATATATTTTTTGTAAGCTGTTTCATATCAACATGAGCATACCATCTATTGTGGTGGCTTGTACAGTTCGGCACGGATTGCACGTGCAGCACGTGCAGCACGAGAGGCTCATGCTAATGTCAGCTACGTGAAATACACATTGTTTCTCCAATTGGAGTCAATGTTTCATCTTCTCATTTTATCAAAGAAAGATATGCACTACCCAACTTACATATTACAAAATCAAAACTGATGTCATGTTGAAATTGGATTGAAATGGCGTTGAGCTAGTGTGTTTACGAGATAGTTACCGACCTCGACCTCGTTATAGCGAGGGTTCACTTGAAGACGAGGTCGAGTCGGTAACTAATACCTACTAACGGGTCTCGTTAACTTATGTCTCGCCACGGTCCAACGCACACGGGACTGTGTGCAGTCCGAGCTATACACAGCCTCATAATAACCCCTTATCATATTTCGAGCTTTACCCACTTGCGACAGCGGCATTGTTCGATAAGCTTCTAGGCTCCTTTTTATTATATTTTATTTCTTTCAAATTTTGAAATTTTACGAAATATTCATTTCAGAGTCTAAATGTTAGACTAGATAAGCTCCGTCAGCCGGGAAATAGAGTAGAGTGACCTAAAAATGGCTGACTTGACAAATTTCCGCTCCAGTTACATTCGTTCGTACATGTTGTACTGTTTTATTCAAACCTTTTAACTTGCTTCTCAACACCTTTTCACTGCATGTTATTGAAATAAATATATATATTTTTATTGAAAAGTTTTTAGTGTTAAAGTAAAGACATTCGGTCACATCCCGATTTTATAGATTGCAGGCAAAATGGCTGACCTGGAAAATTTGCTTGCCTTTACAGCTTTTGCATTCAAGAAGAGAGACCGTGTTCATATTGCTGATATAAAACTGCCATTACACTCTAGCAATTTCTGACACAAATCTTAAACTGCTATACACTTAAGATGTTACCACAGGTTCCTCATCTTCGAAGCTCCAGGTTGTCAATAACAGTCAGCTGGATCTGGTCATTGAGGGACTAGCAGTAATGATTTGCATGAAAATGTCCTGCCTTTAGTTCTGCCTGCTTATGAGTGTTATTATGCAGCTAGGTAGTAAAATGAACTCAATGTACTTGCTTAACTTGTAACATCCCGGGAATCCATAGCAATCCCACAGAAGCTTACACTGTAGTGCATGAGAACAAATCGATAGGACTCTCTAGTGTAAATAAACCTTTTAAACAAAAAGGAACATTACATTTGATTTCACATTTGCTGTTTTCATCTTGTTTTGCAATTAGACGGTACATTTGTCATAATTTAGCATAAGCATCGCTACAGGACGTACATTTAAAAGTTTGATAGTTATGTAGATGCCCTGTACAGGAGATTGCATTTTGAAATGTATTCATCCAAGTTCTCTGTACCATATCAAAATCGGGGTGGATATTAAAAGTGCGCTATCACCATGTTATCCCCTAAGTTATTTTACGTTTCTATGACATGTTTGAAGCTACCATCTCGACAGCAGTACGTAATTGTAGAGTGTATAACCTCGAAAGTCATCAAAAGAGCATGCCTTTGGTTGCTTTATAGAGAAAAATGATCAATTCATTTCCAGATTGTAATATCATTTCCATCACAAACTTTGCATGTATGAATACAGTTTAAATGCTATAATAGAGAATCCCACACGACTTCCTTCATGCACTTTATGAAGCTGATATGTAGATGCTAGAAGAGGGTTCTGTATGAGACTGTGGACACTGACATTGTTTTATATTTGGCCTTTTTAGCCAAACCAATCTCGCTAAACTCTTGTTAGCATTTGGTACTGCGACGTTTATCCGTTACAGTATATTCTATTGACCAGGAACCTTGGACCAGATGGGTTTGTCTCAGACAATGTACACATACCTTTAACTGCGACCATTGAACGTCTCCAGTAACAGGAAGAAAATATATAGCTTAGGTTTACAGATGGCGTTGTCTCCGACATTGTACATATACCTTTAACTGCGGCCATTGAACGTCTCCAGTAACAGGAAGAAAATGTATAGCTTAGGTTTTCAGAAGATACCATTGAATTTAAAAGAATAACCCAACATGTGAAAGATACACTAAGGGCAAGCTGCTGTGAGACCATTGCTCGTTCATGTAGTGTTACTAATTCACAGTATAAGTAAGTTCGTGTTAACTACCTCATTTATCTCAAGGCAAACACGGCATTTATAATTATTGTATTTGTCGTGAATACGCCCAACTCAAAAGCGGTAACCCTATCGGATGAAAAGGAAATTTGTTTGCATAGTGTGAAATGACCAATGTTCCGTTTCGTTAGTAATTTTGCAAAGTATAAGGAAAGTGTATATGTTTTGATAGTAACAATAAGTTTAACTATTAAATTCTAAGACTGATGTAAATGTCTTGTCATATAATAAGAGGGTTTATCATACTGCATTGCCAAATGTTTCTTTCACTGTGAATATGATTGTTAACTTAAATAGAGATCAAATTCAACGTAATGAGTAACTTTGCAAACGAAAAACCATGAAACATAAGATAGAACTACCTCTTTGATGATTTGAATGATTGTGAAGAAATAAATTGTGGGTAAAAATTCCATTAAAAAGGGTTTAAAATGATATCAAGGAAAAACGATAGAATTTAAATGCTTTAGACGCAAATATACTTAATGACAATTTGCTGGTATTTTAGGTGTGTCAACAATGTCAATAATTTCAAACTATCAATAATGTGTTCCTGCTTTATAAGTTTAAACATGCTTTTCAATTGTAAAAAATATTTCAATTCAGATGGGACCTAAACTACAACTTTTATGCCCAAAGTAACTGACTAATGCATGTTTAAACGGGAGATTGCTGGTTTTGCTGGTACATAAACGGCCATTTTAAAGAATAAAATTTACCTGGCCCTCAATCTTAATTTAATCAGCAATTTTAATCCACTTTTCACCCAAAGTGCACATTTCTGCAGGACTAAGAGGCCAACGTGCCTTATAACCCGCCGCTCGAAGGCGATTTCGAACGGTTCATATGGAAACCCTCCTGTGGGTAATCCAGTTTCCCTCAGTACTGGGGCACTTGTTGAAAAGATATACTCAGTTTAATTTAGTGGCGCTTAAAGGGGCAGTAGCACGTTTTTTGATAATTCTATATTTCAAAATGTTCACTGTTAATTGTATGTTATTGCTAAATATATTATTTTGATTGCGTAATAAATCTCATTACACAAGCCAATCAGCCATAGTCAGAAGACAAAGTATGACGATTCACATAAAATCCAATGGCGGCCATTTTTTGTGAACACCTTTAATTCATTTTCTGTAAGAAAAAGGAACCCCATGGCTAAAATGTTCATTATATATTTGAATTATTACTGCTCCATTTAGTTTAAATATCTTGTCTTACAATTGGAACCATTAATTTTAATGTTCCTGACATCACCTTATATTCCCCCTAAAAACGTGCTACTGTCCCTTTAACTTATTGTTCTGAGTATAAAAACACAAGACGACAAGATGGAAATAGCAATGATAAGTTCACATAATTTAGCTGTTATACATTTACTCATGACATCAATCTTCCGATCATGTATGAAATCAGATTATAGAAACTAATACAGTGACCACTTATTATTCATACATGTATCTGCATCCTGCACAAACTTTACCTAATATTTTATCTTTTATCATTGGATTGTTTTACCTTTGTGGCGAGTAGAAAGTACCGAAGGGCCTTATAAGACTTTCACATGATCGTGTCTATTTCAAAACACCCGGTCGATTTATCTTTCGATTGAACATCAATAATTGATACAACAGAGAACTACAATCATGAAATCGATATGGCTTTGTTCCCGATTATTAACTAAGCAGGGTTAGCGGTACCCTGTCATATTTAATCTTGGTTATCAAAGAGAGAACAGATGACTATAGTAATTATATTATTATTGGCGAGTAATCCTTTTCTATAATAGCATTGGAAAAAAGCGGATGAAAAAAGGTCGAAACTTATTATTCAAAATTATCGATCGGAATGTATGATCATGATGATTTTGGTTAATTTAGTGAGTACAATCTTCTGGGTAGTAACTTCTTTATTATATTTTATTGGGTATAGAGATAATTGACAATAAAAAGTCCTTCAAAGATTTGAAGTTATCGTATCTCCTGTTTCAAAACTAGGCTTCTCATTAGAATAGATTCCATTTCTGACAAAACAGAACCAATAAACATCTCTCAGAAATGGGAGAAAACAATATTGTTAATTCTAGTTACAAGAGTACATTGTATTTTCAAATAATCATATATTAGGACCCTGACAGCACAGCTGTTGTCGATTTCTCATACACGTGATTCATCAATCATATAATTGATTACCAACTGAATGCAAGTATTTCCCTAGAATTTCAGATTGATGAAACAAATCTAATATCCACATCATGTTAAACAAATTGCTTAGTTTGTGTTGAAAATGTCCTCACTGGAGCATGCAAAGACTGACTATTGATTATCGGTGTTGCCACATGTTTAAATAATGATAGTAGGTGCTGGTGCTGACATTTGGATTGAAATTATTGGCGGAGAGAGAACCAATCAAAAGGCTAGAAGATGAACTGAGCCATATTACACCTAGGCTGCGAACTGCAGCATAAGAGGTACAATACATATTTACAATTATACAACATACCACATGTATTTATGTACAGCCGATACTTTCAGTAATGATACATGAAGCACTGGTGTTATGAAACGTATTTCTTAAATATAGACATGACGTTTTTGCAAAAGATGGTCAATTTTCGTAAAGTTCCTAATCTATTGGTATTAAATAATATTCATTGTGCACATATTTAGCCTATTATAGTAATATCTTTCTGATTCTGATATGGGGCATACAAATAAAAAGTCGAATTCGTCACAATATCACGGAATTTCGAAAAAGTAATGTGATGCCGTAATGCAAAAGGGTATAAATAGTTGATTTTGAAGAATTTGCAATTGTTGACAGCCAAATTTGCTCGGAAATATCTTTTAATTTGCTTTTAGTTTTACACCAGAAAAAAAAACCTTTTAAAATTTTGGGATTTCCAAATAACACTTAATCCAAGGTCGTCGAAAGTTTTCTCAAAATAGCTTATCCAATTGTCTGCATATGTGTCACTCATCCAAACCAAAAATCGTTGAACATCTATTTATAAATCCGAAGGGACCATTTCGAAGATTTTCAGTGAATATTTTAGCCCCAAAACAAATCATTCTGCTTTTAATAACGTTTACAAGAGGAGATCTGCCAAACTCTCTATAGACCATATAGTTAGGTGTACTTTCCGCAGTGATGTTAAATATTTAATGAAGCGTAAGTGAACATTTTCAAAACAAGAAATATTTTCAAAACTGCAGACTTCACATCCATATAAAAAAATGGGGTAACCATACAATCAAACAATTTCAAATGACAACAAGTGTTTGTCACTGAGGTGACATAATCCCCCGCCGCAAATTATCAATTAATTATTGGCTGTGACCTTTTATTTGTTGTCAGAGGGTCACGAAATGTATAAACTGTGACCTTGAAAATAATTTGAAGGTCACCAAAATCGACTGGGCCAGGCGCCTTCCCAATAAGATGCATTGTGTAAGCTATGAAGAGAATCCAGTGAATGGTTCTTGAGATATCCTGCTGACAAGGGTAAAATGTCAAAGTCTCGTAATGACCTTGAAATGAAGGTCAAGGTCTTCCCCAGGGGAAGGTATATGTAAGATATGAAGAGAATCCAGTTGAAAGTTCTTGAGATATCGTGCTAACAAGGGTAAACATGCAAGTTCACATGTCCAAAAATTCAAACTTCCGCTGTGACCTTGAGAATAATGTCAAGGTCACCAAAATCTAATCAGCCCAAGGTATTCCCCAGGGGAAGGTATATGTAAGATATGAAGAGAATGCAGTCAACAGTTCTTGAGATATCGCGCTAACAAGGGTAAAATGGCAAAGTGTCCTTGTGACCTTGAAATGAAGGTCAAGGTCACGAAACCCATTTGGACAATTACTCTCACTGAGGTGAACCTATATGCAAAATATGAGAAGGATGTACAAAATAGTTCTTATGTTATTCCATTTCGTACGAACGGACGTACGGACGGACGGACGCTGCCGAATACTATATCCCCCGCTTCGCGCTTATCGCGCGGCGGGGGATAATAAATGGGAATTTAAGTTTTCTACCTTGTTTTTTTCCTTGGCTGACACCTTGTTTACAAAGAAAGTAATTGGAGTAATTCCCACCGTTACATACACATGGTTTTATATTTTGATGTTAAAAATGACGTTAAAGCATTTCCAAGATATGTTTTTTAGCAAAAGTTAATGCCAGAGCCCCGATCTCCAGATACAATTTTTTTGCGGTACTGAAATAGTTCTGAAAGGTGGTATAAAGTGAAAACATAATCTGTTGGCGAATATCCTTTTTAAAACCAGCCTGAGCTTCCTAAAAATATTGTTTGCTTCCATGAAATTGTTTAATCGCATGTTTAAAATAGACGTGAAAAGTTTTTCAAAACAGCACAGTAATGTTATAGGTCTGTAATATCCAGGGTCTTCATGATCGCCTTTATTTTCATAAATTGGTTCGATGATATCGTTTAACCACGTATATGGAAAAATACATGTGTTAAGAACAATGTTAAAACGCTTATCATATATATCTTTGAATGCATCAACAGTAGAAGAAAGAATATATTCATTTATAACATTATCAAGTGCAGGGGCTTTGTTATTTTTAAGATTTAAGACACATAATAGTATCTCATCGCTAGTAATTTCAGAGTTAAGTATAGTGTTATTCCAAATGTCGACATAAGGAACCTTATCACCAAAGTTTTGTCCAAAAGATGGCTCATCAATTTGAAATTTATAAAAAATGAAAAAAAAAAATCAATCTCTTGGGTACCTACGGAGCCTGTATCTTTCTTACAATTTTTTAGAATATTTCAGTATACTGTTTACTGGCATTAAGCAATCTGGCTGTGGCATCGGCTTCAATAATGTATGCCTGGTTGCCATGACGTTAATCAACAGAGCATGAAGCACCAAGCATCGCCAATCAAATCCATCGAGACAATTACAATTAGATCTTACGCAAACGAAAACAGTATATGACACAACAAACACGGTGCCATGGTGACAGGTACTATATAAATGACACATCTCGGGTAAACATAAGTCTGGTAGCTTTTTGCAAGGGAAGAAGTAAAGGTTCATGAAATTCTCAACAACTATTTCCAAAAAAATCATGGCTGCTCTTTATAGCTACTTATTTGGAGGTAAGTTATAATTTCAATAATAGTGTAACGTCCATACATTTTTAAAAAAAATTGTATATGTTCTAAATATTCCATAATCCCTTTTTATTCTTAGGGATTAGCTACTGCTTAGCTCGATAGGAAATATGATGGCAATTCTTTTGGGAATTTTTTTTATTTTCCTTTTTTTCTAGTTTTGTTGAAGCTAACCATTTATTGTCAATTGATATAATAAATCAAGATGTATTTTGCAACTGCTTAAACGTCATCATAAAACACATTCTAATGAATTATCGACAAAAAGGTAAAAGTCATGATGAAGTAAATGGTCCTTTAATAGAGACCTGCGCTTCGTTGGCTTTTAGATTTAGGTAAACTGAACTAGTGCAGTTTAATGAATTTTGCTCCGAATTCCTCGGTCGAAAAAGTTTGCAAAAAATACAATCAAAACTATTGTGCAGTAACATACTTTGTAAAATATTGAACTTAACTGCATTTTGAATATTGGGGCTTTAAAGATAATAATATAAAAAATATTGGCAACAACGATAGTGTGCATAATTGGTTCAAAGTTTCTCCTTAAGAACAGTATTCTTCATAAAGAACCAGTTTGCGTTAGCTTCAGCAAATGCGCCTCGGAATTTATCTGCTATAACACTCTTTCATATTGTTAAAGTGGAGATATTTACACCTTACATTCATTTACTTAAATATATTGTAACACATACCGAGGATATGTGCATTACGTTAAGCAAAGTGAAAAATAATGGAATAATGTAAAGTGTCCTAATATATATATATATTTATCTATATATTTAGAAACATAGAACATGAAATCTACTTCAAATGAACTTCCATACAATACATATAATTGTTTAACTGAAGGGTTTTCTATCAATATTCTCATAAAATGATTTTATTCACATTTTCGGTAAATATTGTTCTTAAATCCCTTATGATTTTGTGATAACATATATTTTTTAGATCTAAAGTTAATCTTTATATTTCTAAAAAGTTAAAATAACTAAAAATGTATTGAAATAATAAATGGTTCAACATGATATTTCATCGCTAATCAGTATCATTTCCCCTTTGTGGAATTTTTGTACGATGTTTGTAATATGTGATGAGCACATTTCATTCATTCAATGTTCACCAGGATGTCAGTTTTCCGGTAAATCATTGGTTTAAAGATGGGAGTTGTATCCTTGTTTTTTTTTACTGCGACAGAACAATGCTTACTTTAGCCCTGTGGGCTTCAGCAGTTACCGTCACAAATGAAAGCCGAATAAGATTAAGAGGGGTGTTTAAATAAGCCATGGCCCATCCACCAATCTGAATTATTTTTGAGAAATAAACAACGTTTGAATCAAAACCGAATTAACATTGCAAAAATCACAATAATGAGTTACTGTTTAAACCAATTTATATAATAATTTTAGCTTGTTTTGTCAAAGTATTACCATGAATGTTGCACGATGTCATCTGATCTTGTCACCTCCATCTCCTGAAGAATTATTCCGTAACATATATACATATGTAACTAATCATATCCGTTATTTGTATATGGACTGAACATGCTCCTAAATTTAACTAAATTTCATTCTACTTCTGACTTCATATCTTTTAAATATAATATATAAATCAAAACAGTTTTTGGTTTTATTTGATTAAGCAAATGTGTTGTCTGTCTGTTCCAAGTTATTTTCTTATTTTCATATCGTATGTTGATGTTATACCCTTTTCGCTTCATGTACATAAATGCATCATGATTTTTTTCATAAATAGAAGAATATCATGTTCAGACATCATGCTCAGGAATACTTAAAATGAATCAAAGTGTTTGTATAATACACCAACCATTCGATTATAGTTCGTGATTTTAAATTATAAGTAGATCGTGCAAAGCTCAGAAGGCAATTGTAGTAATATACCAAATCACTTGCCAATAATGTACAAAAGTAGGTACTAGTTGAAAGTTTTAGACAGCCAATGCCTAGACACATACGGATCCGTAGACCTTCTTGTTTCATGTTAGAAAAATCGATTCAACCGATCGGTACTGTTACGTAGCTGTTAATATAGCGATTGCCCCTCCCCGTCAGTCTTTCGACCAATCGGCGCGCCGTATTTCTGAACTCCTGCGCTTCCACGGACATCGACAAGCAACATGGCGGGCTGTTTGCTTGACGGAAGGAATGTCGCCGATAAATGTTTCGAACGAAACGAGTCCTTTAAAGTTTAATATATTCCATGACAATCTAACCAACTTAAAGAACGGGTAATACTTTTCAGGAATCTACATTAACAACGGCATATCTGATTAGTTTCTGAGATGTTTACAAACAATTTCGAGAGGCGAGGGCAGGATTCTCGGTTTGTTTACAATACATGAACATCTGTAAGTCTGATTTACTTCAAATATTGTTTGCAGTACAGGATTTTTTTGGACAAATTTCGTTTCATTGTAAGTTAACCAAAGACAGGTTAAATAAACCGAACAAAATAAATATTTGCAAATAAAAAATAATTTCAAGTTATAAAAATGGAAATTAAGGATATGGGTCAAGGCAATCTAAATAAATTTATATCAACATATTTTTTTATTTTGTCATACTGTTGATCTAAGATTGACCAGTGTGAGAGGTCGTCCCGGTGACCTTTCGTATGCAAATAAGGAATTCGCGATTTGATCAATCAAATTCGACGTCACAAACAGTTCATAGTCGCTATATCACGGAACGGAGGAAATATATGATGGCTTATGGTCTGTTCTCAATAACAGTGTGCATTGTAAAAAATAAATCTTGCATTTGATACTGATAAGAAAAATATCAGTAGGTTGATTTTATTTTGGGTGTATGAAATATATTTAGTTATATGATTGACAAATAAATCACTATTTTTAATTATTTGGATGGAAATGAAAGAAATTAGTACAAACGAGTTTGATAAAAAAAGAAGTTACCTCCCCTTGCATGAGGATTTTCGTAAGTATTGGCATTTATCAAGCTCTAACTTTGTGATTATTATTCGCCACGTTAGTAACTGTGCGACGTGCAATCATCATTTGTCATTAACAACTAGCAAATACGCTAAATCATTTAAAATGAAAAATATAATTTATTAATACATCCAAGCAATCGGATTATTCATCGAAATGGTCGCTCTGCTCCGCTCCGAATGACCAAGCTCCGAACATCATCCGTTTCAAAAGATGTGCTGCTGAGTTTTTTTAACTTCCAGCGAGCTAGGGCAACTTTTCTGATTGGCCGAGCGGCTGATTTCAGAGGTCAGCGGGATGACCCGCCTTACGGGCCAATCTTAGATCAACAGTATGACCAAGTATAAAACCTGTTGATCTTAATTTATTTAGATTGGGGTCAAGGTAAAATACCACATTCTGGTTTTACCAAGGCACTATAAATAAATAAATGATTGTATTTTTTTTGTTTGACAGGGAAGATCTAATCAAATTAAGTTGATGAGAAACAAAATGTAGATAAATCATTAGAAAAATATCCACCGAGCACCTTAACCATTTTGATTAGCATGATAGGTGTAATTAAAATAATATAATTTTAATTATATTACCAGATCTACAATGGTTATGATTGAGTTAGAAAATGTTCTTGGCATCTAAGTCAAATTAGTTTGGAAAGACTGAACTATTTAAATTCAAATCTTTTAAATGTGTTAATGCTTTCTAAAGTTATGCTGAACAGTTTGGATCTTAACAGGTTATCAAAATTCAAATCATTCATGAAAATGTGCAGACCATTTTTGGGTTGAGTGGATTAATGAATGCTTTCATGATAAATAGTTGTTTTTCTTCAGGCTGAAAGAACAAGGTTTTTAGTGAATGAAAAACAATCTATAGAACATGCATGAATAATCGATTTTAAAGATATGTTAAAACTTTAAATAAATCTCCAAATATTGATCAAATTATTGAGGCTAAGACACTGAGCCTCGACACAAAATAGCCCGTGTGTTGCTATTTATAGACGGAATATGTAGCGCAGCTTTTGAGTTTTCTTCGGGGTCATATTTGCTAAGTAAAATTTTATTACATTTAGGCACATGCAATCCATCAAGGAAATTTTTGGTAAATTCACTCTTACTCGGTATGACATAAAATAGTGTTGAATATTATCGTTGACCCTTTCTCCTGGTGGTAGAGACGCGGTCTCCTTGTGTTAACAGAATTTCTAATAGTGATTATGTTCGATATTCTTCAGTTTCATTATCAGTATTTTCATTATTACTATTTAGTGGAACTTTCAAAATGTAGCAAGTTGAATAGACGTGAAAGTCCTGTGTTACAGGTGTGCTGATCTTTCAAAATGTAGCAAGTTAATTAGACTTGATAGTCCTGTGTTACAGGTGTGCGGATCTTTCAAAGTGTAGGAAGTTGATGAGACTTGATAGTCCTGTGTTACATGTGTGCTGGCCTGTCCAAGTGTAGGAAGTGAATGAAAGTGTAATACATTAATTTGTACATACTGTCCAGTTTCCTTATTGCTTTTGTTCGTTTCGTTTGTTTCAATTTCACTTAACATGTGACTTTGCCTAAATATATGTTCTGTTCCTAACCTTACATGTAACTGAATGTACAACTCTCCTAATCATTGGTGGAAATAAAGAACATTCATTCATTCATTCATTCAGACGTTTTACTCCTGTGTTACAGGTGTGCTGGTCTGTCCAAGTGTAGCAAGTTGATTAGACTTGATAGTCCTGTGTTACATGTGTGCTGGTCTGTCCAAGTGTAGCAAGTTGATTAGACTTGATAGTCCTGTGTTACATGTGTGCTGGTCTGTCCAAGTGTAGCAAGTTGATTAGACTTGATAGTCCTGTGTTACAGGTGTGCTGATCTTTCCAAGTGTAGCAAGTTGATTAGACTTGATAGTCCTGTGTTACAGGTGTTCTGATCTTTCCAAGTGTAGCAAGTTGATAAGACGTTTTACTCCTGTGTTACAGGTGTGCTGATCTTTCCAAGTGTAGCAAGTTGATTTGACTTGATAGTCCTGTGTTACAGGTGTGCTTGGCTGCCCATGTGAAGCAAGTTGATTAGACTTGATAGTCCTGTGTTACAGATGTGCTGATCTTTCAAAGTGTAGCAAGTTGATTAGACTTGATAGTCCCGGTTACAGGTGTTCTGGTCTGTCCAAGTGTAGCAAGTTGATTAGACTTGATAGTCCTGTGTTACAGATGTGCTGATCTTTCAAAGTGTAGCAAGTTGATTAGACTTGATAGTCCCGGTTACAGGTGTTCTGGTCTGTCCAAGTGTAGCAAGTTGATAAGACTTGATGGTCCTGTGTTACAGGTGTGCTGATCTTTCCAAGTGTAGCAAGTTGATTAGACTTCATAGTCCTGTGTTACAGGTGTTCTGGTCTGTCCAAGTGTAGCAAGTTGATAATACGTTTTACTCCTGTGTTACATGTGTGCTGGTCTCTCCAAGTGTAGCAAGTTGATAAGACTTGATAGTCCTGTGTTACATGTGTGCTCATCTTACCAAGTGTAGCAAGTTAATAAGACTTGAAAGTCCTGTGTTACAGCTGTGCTGATCTTTCCAAGTGTAGCAAGTTGATAAGACTTCATAGTCCTGTGTTGCAGGTGTGCTGGTCCTGACAGTGACTGTCCTGCTCAACACCCGCCCTGCTGAAGCTGGTAACTGTGCTGATGCTGCTGCCTGTATGAACAGTGGAACATGTCCAGACCCAAACAACGCCCCTTGTACCTGTGTAAATGGCTATAAGGGGGACACCTGTGCAGATGGTAAACCTTTCGTTTCCATTAGAGAAATTTGATAAATCAGTATTCTGCTGTGAATGTCGATTCCTATTGTATATGTCACTAAGGTTTTGGATTCCTGTGTATAAAGAGTTCTTCAAAAGACTTATTAACTTAATAAAGGCTTCAACCAACCGACTTACATCTTGATTCAAGCTACATTTTTCAAACAACTAATACCTCAATACGATAATGAAAATGGCAGATTTTATAAAGTTTCTAAATCTTATGTTCGTTCATAGTTAAAATATTTCCCCAGTTTCCTTGGATTGAAGTGTTGGATAAACAGAAGACATTGTCTGATGCTTTATGTGTAGTCTGTTAGAAACACATTCACCATAATTAATTACACTATTACTTACAAAGCAATTACTTACAAAGCAATGATCTCAGATGAGTCATAACAGCAAACTAAATAATCCATACCCACTGTCAAGATTGCTCCTAAGTTTTTTGGTCAGCAAAATAGGAGATGTTAACATCTTAACAAACCATAATTGTTTTGATATTTGAGGCAAGGATACAATAACCCCAGCAGGTGTTATCTGCTTTAAAACTGTATGTTATTGCAGAATGTGCTGTAGCCGGAGACTGTGGCGCCACTGGAGGCTCATGCGCTGGGACACCAAAGGTTTGCACTTGTGGAGATACAACAAAGAAAGGACCCGGATGTACATCAGGCACGTAAATGTTACTTAAGCCTAAAAAATTACCAATGGTAGTTAAACGGCGTATAAGGGATTATATAATAACACAGATAGTTTTAGCAAAATGAAGTCTGTTGTCGCTCATTTTTCACTTCAGGGTTCAAAACTTCTAACTAGAAATTAATTCGCATGTTTGTTCCATGTTATGTGGATTATCATCATTTAGTATTCTTTCATATAAATAGGCTTAGGCAATGCATGATTATGTTGTTTTACTCTCTATCTGCGGAATAACTTCAGTATATAGGCTGCTCCATAGATCGTGAGAATACAAAATGAACCTCGAAAAAGGACTTGACCATTGTTGTTGCAATCAATAATTTTTATGTGTATATATATAATATATATATTTATCATTGTATTTTTGTACATCTTCAGTATATATTTAATGTTCTATAGTCTCTCGTAACTATAGTCTATCTATCAACCTACCTACCTACCTACCTGCCTATCCATCCATCCATCCATCCTCCATCCTTCCATCCATCCATCCATTCATCCATTTCACCAACCCACCAATCCATCCATCCATCCACCATCCCAACCCGTCAACCAATCCATTCACCCATCCATCCACCATCCCAACCCGTCCACCCATCCATCCATCCACAGACCCACCCTACCAACCTTCCATCCATCCATCCATCAATCCACCCACCTACCTACCTATCTATCTATCTATCTATCCCTCCATCCATCCACCTACCGATCCACCCACCCACCCATTCACCCATCAATCCATCCATCCATCCGCCTGCCTTCCTACCTACCCTTCATCATCTATCTATCTATCTATCTATCTATCTATCTATCTATCTATCTATCTATCTATCTATCTATCTATCTATCTATCTATCTATCTATCTATCTATCTATCTATCTATCTATCTATCTATCTATCTATCTATCTATCTATCTATCTATCTATCTATCTATCTATCATGATTTAATGTTATGATTTCAGTCTGCACGGCTGATGGTGACTGCATGAACGGAGGGACGTGTAACGTAGCTTCCTTTCCATACGCCTGTGCATGCGGTAGCTACAAGGGGGACACTTGTGCTGACGGTGAGTTAACTATGGCTTCATTGTTTATGTTGTAGAAAATGTTAAAGTTTAAATTTTGTACACTTCTCCATGTGAGAAACTGATTCCTAAAGAATGAATGTGTTAGGTTCTAGACTGTTTGATCCTCCGAGTTGTGTATGGCGTAAGACTGTTTGATTTTCAGACTGTATTAGGTTCAAGACTGTTTGATCTTGAAGTTGGGTTAACTATTGGACTGTTTGATATTAAAGATGTTTTATGTTGAAGACTGTCTGATCCTCAAGTTCTGTAGGTTTGAGATTGTGAATGTGTTAGGTTTAAGATTGTTTATATTTTTTGAATATGGTAGATTCAAGACTGTTTGATTTTCAAAATGTGTTTGGTTTAAGACACTTTTAGATTTATCTTCAATATTTCTTGTAACTGTGTAAATAACTGCAAGGTGAAAATGATTAACACATTAACACATTAAAATCGCCGTAACCAACAATGTGATTAAACGTGTAAAATATTTCACTCAAATGTATCAAATAGTAAGAACTAATGGTGCTTTGCTTTGTATATGTATTGATATATGAACGCCAGCACGTCAAGACGTTCAGCATTAACATGAGCCTCATATGGTCACTGTGAGATGAATTCAGCATTGCCAAGTACATTTGGTTGATACATTATAAGTTGTATATGCTTCTCACGAGGTAATATGGTCTGATGGACCATCTTTAAAAAAGCAAATATCCTCATTTTATTTTGACTGTAGATAGAAAATTAATATGCCCATGATAAGTACATTCGTTAGCGTTTGTACTTATCACCACGTATATTGTTGTTGGTTGTCGTTTTTGCCACAGTTAACCAGATGCAAATGTAATAACCTGTCAAAACAAAGTTGCTCATGTATCTCATGAATCTGTTATAACGGTTTGGTCACATAAAACAAAAGCAATTAGAAACTAATAACTGACATTGAAATAAAAAGCAAGTTTGTTAATGACATATGTAAAATTGAGTAAATGAGGACTCGACATACCGACAGCAATGGAGCCATTGCTTTTGAAACATAATCAATACGACGTTATAGACCTTAATCATATAACTCTTTTCAAATTATAAAGAAAATCATTTTATCAATATCAGAACAGGTGGTTCTATTTACTTGGTAACATATTTTAGGGTTAGACCTCTTGTAATTTTAATTATAATGAGGTGTCCAATAAAGCAAATGACAGAAATGATAATCATTAATTTTATCCATCTTCAATTTCAAACGCTCATTATCACACTATTTGTTCATTTGTGTATAGTTGTGTATATTTGTATACATGTAAGTGTGTTGTAGCCTATTATTATATTTACAATTTTGAATTTCAGGCTGACCTGAATGTACCAGAAAATCCCAAACGGGCAATAGAGAATTAACTTACTTATCTTTGTGTATCTCCGAACGGGCAATAGAGAATTAACCTATCTTATCTTTGTTTATCTCAAGAATGTGCCGCTAATTCCGACTGTGGCACTGGCGGGACATGTGGAACTAGCACTCCAAAAAAGTGCTCGTGTCAAACTAGTGGCAAAGTTGGACCCGGGTGCACAAAAGGTTGGAAAAACTTATTTACATTTTGACTGTTTATTTTGCATTTTATAGTTGCAGAACGACTATTTCCTACCAAACATGACAATGGCAATTTGATGACATCCATATTCACATTTGTTATTGTCCGAGCGTCCTTTATCCATCTCCTTGACGCACTATAAGAAAAAGAAAAATGTATGAATATACCGAAAATCTTTAACATAACATGAAGTAGTCCTTGAAATAACTATCATTGATGTTGATATGTTGATACCTTTTACCTATGTCATTACAGATGGAGCTTCCGCTTTGACCGGCCTCTCCCTGATGTCTCTGCTTGTTGTCCTCACCGGATACCTCCTGTAACCATGGCAACAGTTTCCTGCAGCAAGTTCCTATCATCTGTTGATATCTGTCAAATGTCTTCTCTAATAACTCACGAATCTGATTAATATTTCTTGGAGTAAATCTTCAGTAATTCTTTCATAATTTTCTATCACATCTTTCATATGTACATATAGATACAGTGTGCAATTTACAGTTTGCTGAGGATCAATTTGTTGATTCAATAAAACAAATGGAATGATGTAGAATTTGATTCAAAAGGGGTAATAAGTCCTATGAAAATTAATTATTGATCATCATATTTAATTTTTGGAACGAATTTGATCATCTTAAATTGTTTATTCAATATTGTAACCATATCATATTAACACGGAAATCAGTTTGGTTGCAAAGTCCTTTGGGCATTGATTATTTATTTATCATGGTCCTTAGCAAATTGTACGTAAAAAACTGACAGTATTAAATGAGGAAAGACCTTGGTCTTCTGATGTAACGTATACTGTTCAGATTTGCACTTGTCCTTTGTGAAGCGTCGAGCGCTAACGTACGTGTATGTTGACTGTTCCGCAGAAATAAAGGTCAAGTACAAAATCACAAACTTTTTTTTTATTTTGTGGGATCGGATCTTTATGAAAGACGGCTCTACACGAAATACATATGATAAAACTGGTTTTGCAGCAACAAAATTATGATCATGAGGACTCATGAGGAACATTTGACTCTGGACATTTTTCGAAAGAAATCCTATGAATGTCTTAAAATTTGAATTTGTTAATTTACTGATAAACTGAATAACATATTGATATAGGGTTGGGCAAATGGAAATTTAATATACCCCAACGAATAACAAGACACTTGAGATGCTGATCAATTTTAGATTGATTTATTTAAATATATATAAATGTTAGATTGATTTATTCAGATAGATATATTGTTGTAATATAGATAAAATGATTACTTTTTATAGAGGGGTACGGGTTTCATGAAACTTTCATCACATCATTGTCACATACGTTACTAGATATTCAACAATAGATACCACAGATAGACTGGCAGACAGACAGGGCAAAAGCAATATTTGGTTCTGGAAGACGAAAATTAGTTTTAAGGACGTGATCCCTGTGGCCCTTTTGAGGGGTCACATGGTCACCAAAGTTTCCAAGTATAATCAAGTGACAAGTGACAAGTGACAAGTGACAAATTTATTTGCATTTGGGGCCACGTGAAATATTGCTAATACAGAAAAGACTGCACACAGTGCGCATAATTATCATTTTAAACAGGCAGATTTATTTTTAAAATATGAAGATAAAGACTTAATGAGCCTAATATAAATTGATGATAACAACTGATACATTTTAAACTTTGATGGATATTCATATTAGTATACAGCTAAAAAACTGGTTTCTACTTACATACAAGTATACTCCTCACTTGTCAAGGAGTTTGTACACAAGAGTTTAGCTTTATACCCCGTTTTGGTTCTGGAGAAGTCGAAAATGCACAAAGTTTACGGACGGACCGATGGATGGATGGATGGACGGACGCCGGACACCATGACATGTCATCAGCCAATCGGGCCTTTCAAGTCTGATGAACTTAAAATTGGTGACCGTCCATTGGTATCCTATGCCACTGATCATAAAATTATTTCGATTATGTCAATCTTAGTATTGTATACCATCATCAGAAAAAATAACCATAATTTTTGCATTTCAAATTATGGAACTGAAGAAAGTGAAGAAAAGAGGACGAGCACGTGGTATTTTTGAAAAATATACTGAACACAAAAGGAAACGCGAATCAAGAAGTTGTTTAGTTTGTGTATCATGATGACTCAATAATGACTATGATATCTATGTCTTCTATCTATCTAAAACCCAAATCTCAATGTTTTACACTTTGACGTTAATATGATCTCATTTATTAGTTTGGAGAAAGACAACAGAAGATGAAAAGAAGGCGAATAACGATATTAATCGGAGCATAACGAAAGAAAAATATCAGTAGCATTGCCTTGAGATATGTTGGATATTTCAATACAAATCGACATGCTAAACTTTCACAAATAATGACTAAAATGATTGCCTATATGTATTTTCTATATTTTATCTAAGTTGAGGATAACGTTTTTGAATCTAGTATTTGTCTCAACATCAGATTGCCCGTAACCCCACAGGGACGCTTTATTTTCCCATGATCAACACCAGACTCCTTCATGCATAACTTAAACCATGATTAGATTGCCGGCTGCAGCAGGTCGAGCAGCGTTGCGTGCGATGAGTCGATGTTCGTCAGTTATTCAATGATTCATACAGGAAGCACACGTCTATGTAACAAAAGCGGAATGGGATGCTCCACGTCCTCTAAACCCAATGAGTCCGCCATGTTATCTTAAACCGGCTGGTTTCAAATTGACAGTCTCCATGGAAAAGTATCTACAAAGAAACAATATTAAATTATAGATGAATATAAATCAAATCGCAACTCGTTCTATGAAATTCATCAGGACCATGAATAAGTTATTGCAGACAGCGAGACAGTTTAATTTCGGCGAGTCGCCATGATATTCTTTAATTTACATCAGAGCTGTTCTGTTAATAACAGTATAAACGTCATTCAATACAGAAATCGAGACAGACTTATAGAGTGGCCGTGAGACCAACAGTACTAATGCAATATTTCTCATTCTTTCAGAGCGCTGTCATAGTCGATACATCAGTATAAGCGTCATACACTATGTAGTTAACAAATATGGCGAGGCGTAACATTATGCTAACATTATGGTTTTAAATAGATTTACAATCTTTGTTTGGGTTTACATACTGTATCAATGTTGAGGGATATATCTCCTGCGTAGATCAGAATATAAAGGACATTGCAATATTGCATGGTATTTATGTTAATAACGTTCACACCATATCAATTTTTATCGAACAGCTGTACACATGTACTTGATTTCTCTTACAAAAGAAATGAAAGGCCCGAAAAAGTATAATAACAAATCCATTTATTAAAACATATTTAATATTAACTTACAGGATTGTGGCTGTTTATCGAAAATACACCGAGATCAAAGACATAATTCTAACTACCCAGCCATAATTTTATTGCGGTTACTCTGGTTGTAAGCTGTATGCTCTAAACCGCAAGGCGAGGGCTGACATTTCTACAAATGTGGTACATCAGAACGTATTACCCGAGGGAGAAGCATACAGCATATTTTTATTTATTTTACCGTCATGCAAGAAAACTTCATTTTATTTTGACTGCCGATAACGAATGGGACATTACCTTTTGGTCATTCTCGATAATCCCGAGTTTACGTTCCGATCATATCTCCACTTACCTCTGGAATCAATATGGGCTTAAAGTGACACAGAGTATCTTTCTTAAAATTTTATTTGGTATTGATAAGCTACAAAATATCTAATATGCTGATTGAAGTTCATATTTCATCACTGGACTTGCAAATATATCCATGTATGCATAATATCTCTAAAATGCTTGATTTTATGGAAAAATCAAGGAAACATCTCAAATACGTTTAATATTCGAAATTATGCATCCAATTAATCTATCTATTAGTTACAATACCTAATTAACACTATCGAATCGAATATATCTTCCTGTCAGCTTATGACAAGGTTTCAAAATTACGTTTGGCGAATTTGCGCGCGCCACTCGAGCCACATTGTCCGGTTTTCGATCAAAATTCCGACTTTGAATGGCCGTATTTTCGCTCTAATGTACTGATTGACCTTTTACTTGTTATTTTCAGTAACAGTTAGTGGTTCCCGATGTAACAACATCGATTTCAAAATTTGACATATGTGATCCTATCAACATACTCTGTGCCTCTTTAATGCGATTTATAAACTACCTCCCCTCATTTGCATTACCGGCTGTCATAAGCCAATCAGATAGGCCTTTAGTCAGTGAGAAATAGGAAAAATTCACATATAGGCAGATAAACGGTGAGTGTGTGAGTTGGGGTTTAACATATAATCAGCATTTTTTCCAGCTATTAAACATGTGGATGTTGCCATCCAAAAGAGAGAAGATCGGAAAGAAGTTCGACAGGATGAGAGAACAGACGAAAAAGAGGGGTAGAAAGCAGGTTTTTAAACGATAAAATTTGGTTTGGTTTCTTCCAATTGACCATTAAAGCTTGGGTGACCCTACCAGGAGCATGTGAGCTCCATCTGGCAAAGCTCCAAGGGTCAGCGAAGCCCACAAACCACCACACCGTAATAAGGTTTTGGGTCATGTGGGATGCAATCTAAATAAATTTAGATCAACAGGTTTTATATTTGGTCATACATGTTGATCTAAGATTGGCCCGTAAGGCGGGTCATCCCCGTGACCTCTGAAATCAGCCGCTCGGCCAATCAGAAAAGTTGCCCTAGCTCGCTGGAAGTTAAAACAACTCAGTAGCACATCTTTTGAAATGGATGATGTTCGGAGCTCTGTCATTTGGAGCGGAGTAGAGCGATGAATTATCCGATTCCTTGGATGTATTAATAGATTATATTTTTTCTTTTTAAAATGATTTAGCGTTTTTGCTAGTTGTCAATGACAAATGATGAGTGCACATCGCACAGATACTAACGTGGCGAATAATAATCATAAAGTAAGAGCATGATAAATTTCAATATTTACGAAAATCCTCATGCAAGGGGAGGTAACTCCTTTTGATCAAACTCGTTTGTACTAATTTCTTTCATTTCCATCCAAATTATTAAAAAATATTGATTTTTTGTCAACCATAAAACTAAATATATTTCATACAACCAAAATAAAATCAACCAAACGATATTTTTCTTATCAGTATCAAAAACAAGATTTATTTTTCTCAAGGCACACTATTATTGAGAACAGCCATAAGCTTTTATATGTTTCTTCCGTTCACACCTTGAATGAGCGACTATAACTGTTTGTAACGTCGAATTTGATTGATCAAATCGCGAATTTCTTATTTGCATACGACAGGTCACCGGGACGACCTCTCACACTGGTCAATCTTAGATCAACAGTATGACAAAATAAAAAATCTGTTGATCTAAATTTATTTAGATTGAGTGGGATGGCATTTACTGGAAGTTACTCAATCTACCTACCATCGGTTATTTATGCAAAACTTGTGTTGTAAGTTCCTGGCACAGTTTTTTTCTCTCTCGGATCTGTCAACTCTCTTAAATTTAGATGGCAGCATCCATGTGTTATATAGCTGGAATATTGCTGACAGCACGTTAAACCCCATCTCACTCACTCTTTCATGAATAAGATCAAAGACCGTGCGATAAAAAATTTACAGTCCAGAGGTATTCTCTTGACGAGAACTGGGAATGCTAGGTAACAATCGATATACCCCACCCTTTTGATCATTCTCTCCCCACAGAGGCAGATCAAGTCATGTTGATTTAGCCTCTGTTCTATTACGACGAGTTTGTGGGATAGAATGGGAGATGCCTGATTGGAGGCAATCAAAATTAGTTGTGCAATCAGCGACGCTGTTCTTAAATCATCATTTTGACTACTGAAACAAGGCAAAGGCATTGTGATATGAACAACCCTTTCCATGCGAGTGTCATTTGATAAAGAAATTCAAATGTTTTGAGATGAAAGTTTTTTCCGCCAGGGGAAACTGCCGGTGTCATAGAGTAGGATTTCCCCCCTAGACAAATTTCCCCCCGGAAAATTGGCTATATAGCCAAATTCTCGGTGCAGAACGCAAAGGTTATAACTTTTAAGTTGGTAATTATTTAAACATGTTTCATTCGATTAAGAATGGGTTATGGAACAAGTTACCTAATTAGGATAACCTTTTACCACGTACAACATACAGAATGGAAGGGTTAAACAATATACATGTTACATGGATTTCAAGTTATATTATCAATATAATACAGAAATGGTAGAATATATTTACAGAGCAAATAAAACAGATAAAACGTTCGCTGTTTAACATAAATTGCTCAACTGCTCAATATATTGACTGATTTTACCAAACTATTTCTTGGCTTCTTGCTATAAGTTACACGTAATCTAAGTTAGTGGCATATGTATTTTAAAAGGTTGAAGATTTTCTTTCTGTGTTCATCATATAAATGACACTCAAACGAAACGCTTTCTCGCATAAATGACCACATTGACACGTGTGATCTGATTTAATTGTAAGCTTGTTAAAACATTTAGTTTATCCGAAAGTAATGAATATATAATTATTCAATTATGAAGATATTGAAATGAAAACTGATCATAAGGGGAACAACCGCCGTGAAAGAAACCGATTTCAGAAATATAGGTGTGCTGATTCCTTATATAACCTTTCCAATGCCTTTGGAACATCACAAGTACATAGACATTCTTTAAATCTCCCAAAGCAATACAACCAATAACATAACAACACATTAGAAGGCTATACAAAATGTATAGCTTTAAAAAATCATGTAGTAAATAATTTAAGTTAAAATAATTGTACATGTACAATGTGCTACTTTTTTAGCGTTTGATCGAAAAGTAAACCATTGTAAATAAATGAATTAGTAAATAAGACACAAAACTCGGAGATTTGTGTTTGTAAATGAACAGAGACGGAATCAGCACTCTTCAATACAACAAACACTGAGCCAGGAGTTAAAATCGTGTGGCATTACAAAATGTACAAGGACAGTGGTTGACTTTAGCCCTTATAATCCTAAAATCTTCAATTTACAGGGGGAAAATGTGACTGTAAAGCGGAAAATTGGTTATATAGTGGATTTTCCTGGTGGGAAATATTACAATATAGTGTGTTTTCCGGGGGAAGCATGGCTATATAGTGTGTTTTCCGGGGGAAGCATGGCTATATAGCTAGTTTTCCGGGGGAAATTCTGCTAAATAGCGAGTTTTCCGGGGGAAATTCTGCTATATAGCGAGTTTCCGGGGGAAATTCTGCTATATAGCACGTTGTCTAGGGGTGAAATCCGACTCACTGACACCGGAACCCACGGATTTCGTCGTAATAGAACAGAGGCTAAATCAACATGACTTGATCTGCCTCTGTGGGGAGAGATAGACAAAAACACAAAAATACAGTCTCGAAATCTATCTCTTCGGATCATCATTTCTAGTTATCGACGAAGCGGGGGTGTGTCATGAAAGAATCCATGCGATTGGCACGCTGCTGGAGGCAGCGTAGATACCTCATTGGACGATTTGCTATTAAGGGAAGGTAATTTGAAGGGTCCGGGGCAAAAACCCTCAAAACCTATTTTTCCGAGATTTTTATCACAAGTGGGTCGCAAGAGGCAGATCTTTCATTTTCTTATGAATTACTTCCCTTAACTCTTACAGTTTGAGAGTTGCATCATACCTGCTTTGTGATAAGCCACCAAATTTTCAATTTTGTTTGGTAAAAGTGTGACAAGCCTCAAAAAGAGGGCAACAGAAAACATTTTTGTAGATGGATTTTATCTTCAGGTATAGAAAATACTGGCAGAACCCTACATTCTTCTTATAAAGAAACATCAGAAGAATCAAAATACGATAGTTACAGTGTCAGGGCCATATTTATTGTGGAAAAAATAAGGTTTTAGTGATGGGACATGGGGTTATCATGTTTTTACCCCGAAAATGACTATTTAACATGTACAAATTTCAAACGTGTTTTTCTCAAAAGTAGAAATGTGTGGGTTATCATAGTCTTGCCCCGGACCCTTCATTTATGAATCGCATTGAACCCATATTGGTTCCAGAGCTTAGTGCTTTAAACTTATTTGATCTGAATTTGATAGCATGTGCAATTAATGCAATGCAGAGTTTGTTTCCAAATAAAGTTTAAACAGATGCGAAAACAAATCTATAACTCATAATTACCAAACTAGCTGATCGAACTAATGTTAAATCCGCACACCGCGTGAGTCATGCGGTAATGTCATCTTAACGTTATGCAACACCTCTTCTCGGAGAGGAGCTGTTACTATGGCAACGGGGTACACGAAATGTGTACAACGTGAGGGTTAAGGGTCGCGGGATAAACAAGATAAAACGAGTCGATCGTCAGCCCAATCAGAAACGGGTATTTTACTGTTAGGTAAGAGAAGTGTACTCATTCAACCATAGTTAAACAAGATGTGTTTGTGAAACACGAATGCCCCCGGATGCATAAGTCAAGTATCAAAGACCTAGCTCTGACCAATCAAAAGTTATGACCAAGGTTAAAGTTTTTGTGGACAAACGGACAGACGGACAGGTGAAAAACAATATACCCCCGGAATCACATAAAAATATCTGCCTTCATGCATTATACACTATTGTTGCGTTTGTCAATGAAGTGGATGGTTTGATTGGCCCATCTCTTTTTATATGGCAATGAATAAAGGGATTTTCATAAAAGCTATGGTACGGTGAGCATTATGTAAAAGGCAATGAACTGTTTTCGACCTTTTCACAGTGTTCCTTTTTGAACCAGAATACTTAATATTTAAAGGAACCGACAGAACATACCTGTGACTACGCTTCACTGCCATAGTTAAATATGTTATTGTTATAATATATATCCCACAATCAGGACACTGTAGGACGTCCTTGACAAAATGTCTCGAAAAAAGGTCTAGACTTTTCTTAAGTCAACTATATGGTGAAATAACAATTCGTCTGAAGCTCCTTTCTCATTTCAGATGAAATTTTCATTTTTGTATTATTAAACTAACATTTTGATGGGTTTTTTTTGGTGGTAGATTAATGAACTTATAACTTATAACGTCCTCCGTACATTGTAGAAGGAAGATCTTACTCCTTTATCCTAGAGAGTATTTCTGCACTCATTATTCGCAAAGGCTTATAGATTTCCGACAAGAAGAAGAAATACATGTTTCCAATAACGAGACAATGTTTTAAAGGGGGACTGAAATGGTCTATGGCCACTTTCGGGATTCATAAAAAGGGACTTGCAATTTGAATTAGATTCAACTTTGAATTTTCGAAATCGGACGGTAACCTGACTAAATACGGCTTTTAAAATACACTGCCTAATTAGCCGGAAGCGTGTCCCGAGCGTGTCTACCTTCTATGACGTAGCAGAAGGGGAGTAGTTTCACCTAATGATCATGACGTGTAATGACACCTTTTTCATCGTTCATTTAACAAACAAATAGTCACAAAATACACTCAAGGTTAGTATATTCCGAAAGCTTAGATATCAGAGGGCTCAATAATAGTTTATTCAAGCTAATTATTATTGTATAAGCATGTCGCATTGTATATTTCAAAACCCGATAAAATTGCGCAACAAGGCTTCATCTTGATAAGACTGCCTTATTCAATTGGCAACGTTGTGGCTAGACATGTCTGTTTAAAGTGATAATCTGATGGTCTGTTGTTTACTGAATCTTACATAACATACACTGACTATTATTTTCGACGGTGACAAATAACAAATCGTTAATATTTTCAGTGAACAAACCGAATATTTTCTACAAACGAATACCTACATAATGTTACAATTTTGTGAGTTGACTGCAAAATAAAGATATATTCCAAAGAGGTCATTAGACGGTGGATAATTTTACCAAGGTGATTTGAAAGGAAAGAAAAAGTGTTGACGATTATATGTTATTTATTATGATATTTTTCTATCATGAAAAGATAGACGCCACAGCGAATAATCTATAACTTATCATCAATCTCCGTATTTTTACAACACGTATCAAGAATAAAATAATTAAACATGCCTTATTTTTACCAGTGGTTGATCTATTTATGATAAATAATGTTTTGATTTGTATTGAACATGCAACAATGTTATATTTGGGATCACACTGTTTTACATATCACATTCCGCATATTGGTACAAACAAAATCGACTCACCGTTTCATAAAGTTCAAGTATAGAGTATTTCTGTTATTTATGTTATTGTACTTGCTTCTGGCATTTTTATAAATCAGAATTTAACACATAAATCGTTTGGTTTGAAGGAGGTTTGTCTCCAGACATTATGGTAGATTGGCGACGGGCCCGGTGGGCGGGGCGTCACGCTCTAATGAGTTATCAAAGTGTTCGCCTGGTAATTTCGGCTGCGTTCTAATAACCGGACATAAAGTGCTGATTAAAAGTCTAATTTATGTGTATATTGTCTCAATCATATGTTCATTGCATTCCCATAGATTAGGTCCTGGCGATAACGATCCATCATTCTTAGATAAAAATACATTGTATGACCTCTTTAAACAGCCAGTTCGACCGCGTTTTCACTGATAAGCTTAGGCTGCTAACGAAGCTATTTTTAGACACAGCGCGTCATTTGTTTAGCAGATCTATGAATAGAATGAGAAATGTCCCTTTCCATAATGCAATGTAGTGTGCAGGGAATTCTGGATGGGACCTATGTTTTCAGTGCCCATCAAAATTTGACAATGGCCCTTCGTTTATTAAAAACAGTCACTACGTTAATATCATAGAATTTGCATGGTTATATGTGTAAAAGGGTCATTTCATCCTTAAAAAAATCTTTGTCCTGTGAACAACAGTAAAATCAGTTGCATTTAGGCTTCTTGCAGTGACATGTCAACTCATGATTGTAAAGCAAATTTTAAAAATGTTTATCCAGTTAAAAATCCGTAAATATTTTGTAGATGTCAGGTTATTTCATTTTGGGGCAATGTCTCCCAAATAAATCCGCTTGTCATTTCTCTCTTGTCTACTCGCATGCGAATTGCCATCGTACTTTCGCGGTCGCCCTCACTAATAGTAAAACATCTTTTTCTTCAAAAATATATCTTAATCAATTAATTCACATGATGTTCGGAAAAGTGCAATACGTACTGTGTATAATTGGGAGTGCGGCAGCGCTGACGAATTTTTTGTATATTCGAAAGCCGATGCGAATCAACTATTCTTCTCAGTGTCATATTGATTGAGCCTAGACATTTTAGGTGTCATATGTAGATTTCAATAAACAATATGTCTGTCTATCAATTTTCTTATGCAAACATTATTAACAAATCTCCTACAATTTTAACATCCAACTACAATACCGACCAAAAAAAATCAGCTGTCAATAATCCTAGTGGCTGCCATGATCAAGGCTTCGAGTTCGATCGGCTTTCTTCCGCCATTTTGAATTGTTAGCATTGCGAGAAAACAAATGTACTGTATCATGCTAATTCATTGAGTAAATCAAGAAAAAATAATTTAATTGATAGAAGAGGGACATGTTTACACGTGATGCATAATACAAGTTACCAGTAAAGACAATGTTTTGTGGCAGTAAATGCCAGTAATGCATCTCACGCTCGTATCTCCGATGATTGGCTTCATTTCACGATGTTTTTCTTTTTTTGGGGCGATACACTTTATTCTTTGTCAAATTGTTAAATCATGAACAACTGAAATGATAACCATAGAACATATACGAAATGAAGTGTGAAATAATCATGTAAAAATCGTATATATTAGTTAACAGGAAAGTCCTCCTGAATTTCGTTTTCACAAAAAACACACCGCTCGAAGTGCTTGTCAGTGGCTTTGATTATTTTCGCTATTTTTGTTTTGTTTTGAAGGGCGGATTAGAACAAATTACCAAACTTGACATAGTTATTAACATAAAAAAATAGAAAACAAATCGAATATATAAAATTTGACGTGTCGTGTGCAAAATGGAATTCCCTCCCGAATATTTGTGGAACAAAAAATACTGGCCGTTTAAAGCAACCATGTTCGATTATGAGTCGATGGCGAAACGAGTATCTCTTCATAAGCACTTGATCTTACCATCAATAAGTGGTTTGGAGTCAATGGTTCTTCATCTGTCGGATCACTGGACACTGTCGTTAAAGGCCAAGAATTCAGGATTGACTCTACTTCATACAAGAGTGTATGATACAGCTCATCATCAAGACGTTCACTGAACTCATGGAGAAGTGGGTTAAGAACACTTCGTAGAGACATTGTCAGCCGTTTCCACACTCCTCCCATGTGGCTCGCTGAAGGCGGGTTGAATTTCCAACTGATGTCGAGCTTCAACATAAACTCATGGACACGAGACTGGTCAATCTCCTCAACTGCCCGACGAAGTTCCTTTGCTCCACTGGTGAAGTTGGTGCCGTTGTCGCAGGAGATTTCTTGGATAGTTCCTCTGCGGGCAATAAAACGTCTAGGAGCATTAATAAAAGAGTCAGTGTCTTACGAATTTGCAGTCTCAAGATGAACAGTTCTGCTTACCATACATGTGAAAAGGACTCCATACAGTTTAACCTGCTTGCGACCTTCTTTCACAGTGTGTGGGCCAAAGAAGTCTAATCCAGTACAGGTAAAAGGTGGAGATGGTTGAACTCTGTTGGCTGGAAGATTGAACATCATCTGCTGACCCGTTGGCATCTTCAACCTCCTGCAAAGTAGAATTAGCGTTTGTTATCCAAAATTCTTCTCTCAAAGCAGACAAGACATGATTTCTGTTTACGTGACCTAGTCTCTCGTGCAGCTCACGTACATCAGAGTGGATAAATGAGATTTACGTGGCAACAAGACTGGAAACTTAATGGTGTCGCTGACATCGGCATTGCTCAATCGACCTCCTACTCTGAGCAATCCTTAAAAAATCCATTGGCGGAGATTCTGGATTGTACTTCGCCGTGGCATTTTGATCTCTTTTTCACTATTTTCGGAAAGGATTTCAATTTCTGAACCATACTCCTTTCCTTGGACAAAACATAAAATACTGTTCTCAGATTCTTTGATTTCTTGTTTTGATAAAGGATCATGAAATGAGGGATTATCCTTAGACTTGGATTTCAGATAATTGAAGAAATTTCGGTAAAACGCAACAGCTCTTTTCAAAATTGTACCAAGATGAGTAATGATTGACAAGTTTATTCACAACATTTGCTGAGGATTCATCAAAGGCTGACATGGCTGAAAATTCTATAATTATCTGAGGCTCAGACGTTGATTCGGAATCAGGCACTCTCAAGAACTGTGGTCCATTAAACCAATCGTCACATTTCAGTAACTGTACGCAGCTAGAACCTCTTGATGCTATATCAGCTGGGTTAGTTTTAGTATCAACATACTTCCACTGATCTGGTGTACTGAAGTCCCTTATGAGTTTAACCCTGTTCGCCACAAATACTGGGAATCTGTTCTTTTCACTGCGGATATACTGCAGAACTGTTGTTGAATCCGTGTAATACGTTACAGTGTCGATGCTCATGTCCAATTCTCTGAGGAGAAATTGTCCTAAGTTCACAGAAACGGTTGCAGCTGTCAGCTCTAATCTCGGAATGGTCAATGGTTTCAAAGGGGCGAGTTTAGTTTAAACATATTTTATTCATCAGAAAAGGATTGGGTACAAGTTATACAACTTAGAAAACCCTCTCCCTAATATGTACATTAAATATTATTTGCATTCGTTTAACAAGATGGATAGAAGAGAACAGATAAAATACATAACTGATACAATAATTAAAGGAACCTTTTTGTTTGACTTATGTAGGTTTGAACAATTTTGAATATACTCTGATTTATATGGATATTCAGATCAGCATTGTCACACAAGAGTAAGTCACTAGTAATGTTCAAATTGGTAACACTGCGTAAGTTTGCCATCATGACAGTTCTTTCTTAA
The DNA here is from genome assembly GCA_916613615.1 of Steromphala cineraria. Taxonomy (NCBI): domain Eukaryota; kingdom Metazoa; phylum Mollusca; class Gastropoda; order Trochida; family Trochidae; genus Steromphala; species Steromphala cineraria. The sequence continues at coordinate 22,203,974 of OU744722.1, read as the reverse complement.
TTATATGATTTACAATTAAACAAGTAATGGTAAGAATTCTCACAATTAGTTCCACATGAACAGCTTGGATTGTCCAAAATACACGAAATAGATCATAATTTAGGGGACTACACATATAACGTAGTTTTGTGAGAATAATGTTGGTGTTTCTCGGTCCATAATCATAATATTTTGGAGCAGTATAACTACTGTTGATAGATTTAATAGATTTAGATTGGATTTAAAAGAATTGATGGATGTGCTATTCCTAACATCCAAAGGAATTTCGTTCCATAGTCTTGTTATGGATGGAAAATATGAATTTTGTGAAACTTTTAATCTAGCGAAAGGGATCGAAACATCGTGTGAATTACGAAGATTATAGTTACTTTTGATGCAACTAACAGTGTCATATTTGGGATTACACTATCTTGAATAGTACAGATTAATTAACATCTATCAGAGGGGTAATGAATATATTAACAGCTTTACAACCGCTTGTTGGACCTCAATTCTTGTGGATGGCGAAACGGGCGAGCTGGTTAGCTGTTGGTATGTTCATTGCTGGCGGTGATGCCTGACTCTGAGGTTGTGGGTTCGAATCCCGCATGGGACTCGGCCTGAAAAAGTACAAGAATCTGTACTATTCAAGATAGTGTAATCCCATACATAACATTGTTATATAGGCTGTCTCCAGCAGCGTGCCAATCTTATGGCAACTTTAATGTGATGACGGTGGTGAGTGAGTTGTGGTTTAACGTGTTGTCAGCAATTTAGCTATTTAAGACGTGGATGTTGCCATCCAAAAGAGGGAAAACAGGCGGTTGTAAATCTATTTGGTACCAGGTATTCAAAGTTTTGGGTCAAGAGAGAACTTCTGACTGTAAAGTTCTAATCGTATTGCCAAACTTCCACCATCTTACTTTGGGAAGGTCCTCATCATTATTGACATAGAGATGTTCCAGAACTTCCCTATCAGCGATGAGTTATAACCTTTAAAATATAATTTGGTTTTCTACCAAGTCCAGGTGCAGTATACTGAAAGCTTGCACAGAAATACAGCAATGCTCTTATTAGCCAGTGGTAAAGATTCATGCAAACTTTTCCATACCGGAGAAGTTACAATGGCATTGATATTTCATTTACTGCAAAATGACCCAGTCAAGTATTGAAATTAAATAATTATAATATCTTTAATAATATCCTTTTTAAATCATTATTCACGTGAAATACTAAAAATTTATAAACTGTTTGATTTGCTAAAAGTTTAAGGTTCATCTTTTTGTAAAAAACTTTCGTCTGAATATAAATTTGTTGCATTACGTAAAGCTTAACATATACAGACGTCCTAAAGAAACGTTTACACATTTACTATATTTTGTAATCATTCTGTTTAAAGAATGCAAAACGATAGAACTTTAAAACAAAGTACTTTTATCGATCAATCGTTTCAGGATGCAACAAGCTAATCAAAAATGAAGGGGAAAACCCGATTTAGCACTTTGTCAATTTAAATTAGGCAGGGGTCAAAATTTTGGTTGTTTAGGCGTTCATTGAAATGTGCTACTAGTGTGCCAAGTATGAACAGCCTGAGTGTCATCACTTCAAAATGTGCCATGTGTAACGAAAAATACGAAAATTTTATCAGTTTCAAACTTCACACTAAATCTGAAACACGTTTTTCTATTAATGGGAATGTGTGGATAAAGTCCTACATGTCAAATTGACACATTTTGAGTCGTACAAATAGTAACCAGCCTTGAGAGCTCAACAATCGCAGTTAAATCCTTTTATTGCATGCCAATTCTGACGTTATGACTTCGAAGCCATGTGCCTATGATTAGTGACCAATGGCTATCAATTGAGCAGTCGATGAGCTCTGATTACAACTGTTCAAGTTCATATAGTGCACGAGTACTTGTCGACCATTGACGTTTGCTATCCTTGACGTCACTAAGAGACAACGTTGGCGGTGGTCTAACGTTACAGATATTGGCCCTCATGCAGTGAGAAAACTAGTCTCTTATTACCTTTCAGTGTTGTCAGCAATCCTTACAACCTCTCTGTATAGCTGGATCAAGTTACCGTAAGAAATTATATTTATTCTTGTAACAAGGGAAGATATTTTCATCAGTTTTGTGGATTTTCAGTGAGGATTCGCGATATTTTTGTTATGCTGTTAAACGATTTAAAAGGTGTTTTTACCACTAACACGGGGACAAACAATCATTATTTACATTTGTCTAACATTTTCGTCACGTTACTAAGCTCCAAAATGCATGAATATTGCTCAATTAAAGTTTCAAACATAAAAATTTGGGTTTCAACTATGTTGTTGACAACTAAACTGAAGATATCGATATGATAGTCAATTTAACAGAAATATAGGCTAAACCATCAACTACTTGCAAAAGAAACAAGTTATGATTTTTAAATAAGTGCATTGAGATGATCATTCATCAATTCAAATAATATTTTAGCTTCCTTGTGTTTCTATCATCGGGTTCCATGTGCGAATCCACGTGTAACTAAACAACACAACAGTTACGAATGCAACATTTTATCAATGATATATCATCGTACCGAGAAGTGATTGTTACAAAAAAGTATCATAGAAATGCGTACAGACTGTTCCAAAGAGACAAAACAAAGTCATGAATTGTCATCGTGATCAAAAACCGGACAATGACGTCACGAGTTATCTCCCTTTGACTATACGGTGGCCCAGCAAAGAAAGCAGAATTGAAAACATACAGGTTCATGTTTAATCACAAAATTAACATATTTCCACCATATTTCTAAACTTTTTGTATGTTGTTAAGGGAAACATTCATGTTGTATTTCTGTTAAAAGTGTTTCTTTTGCAGAGAGTTGAAGGTTAAACCTTAGATTGACTGGACTATAAAATTGTTATCAAAATTTAAGTTTTAAAATTGTAAAGTTTCTTTTGGACGTCAGTTTATGGTTTTAAAGGTAAAATTCAAGTTCCAGACCACGACGGACCCGGAATTTAAGACTTAGTCCGCTAGTATGGTGCCTTCCAGGTGAACTTAACTGTTGTGAACTTTTATTTCATTACCTTCGTATATATAGGTAGTCGTTGATCAAAATTTTCACAAAGTGGGACACGTTGTCGTCAAAGTCACGAGAACCACCACAACTAAACAAACTTGGTAACAAGTTCGAGAATGGTATTTTTGTTAATGCATCATACTTTTTACAAGCACGATATCGGAGTTTTGCTACCTTCTAATACTAGAATTACGCTTGGTAACACATACCGATATCAAAATCTACACTAGATGGTAATAAACGATTGCAAATGGTTATTTATTACTGTCCCTTGTTTTCACAAATTCACATGATTACCAATGCACATGTAAACCACTCCACATTTATATCATTGCACATATGTATCATTTCACATTTATGCAATCTTACACTTGTACCATTTCTCGTGTATTCTTTTTAACACACAGACCTTAACAATCGATACTTTCAACAGGTGCGAGTTTACCCGCTAGCTTAGCGGTGTGAGAGGCTGTGTTGTGAGGCGAATGGGTACCGGATAAAGCGACGTGAGCCCACAGTGGATGGCACGGACTGTGGGGTAGGCAAGGTTGGGGATTTACTACTTATAGATTATGAAATATATTCGTTGTAATTGAAAAAAGATGGAAGACGCTCTTTGGCTGTCATATCTTTATCACAAATCTTTAATGCCAATGCTTTAATTAGGATACATGTTGAATGAAATGGGCAATATTGCTGAATTATTAATACACAAAGATCATTGTTATAATACATCAGTTTCAGTTAACTAATCACACTGCAGATCTTTTAAAACCACCACATATGGAAAATGAATGTAACAGGTGCAAATATGAATAGGACCGTATTTCCTTTCTGGTTAAGAGCATAATAAATAATATCTACGTTTTCTTCCGTTTGCATACACATTGCATATTTCCTAGATTGAAAGATACTATCTCTGTAATAAATGCGTGATGGAATTCTGTATACGATTTTTTCCATGAATACCATGAATAAACCTGATATCAAACCAGCACACTTTTTCTAAGCGAAAACGTCGCTGCTATTATTAAAATTGTCAATCGGCGGTATTGAAGAGCAGGCGGGGTTTGTCAAATTTGCTTGTGCACAGGACAGACAGGAGACGGTTTCCCGTTCTCGTTTAACATTCTTGCATCGTGGTCGTATTTATCTTTCTTTCGTCACATCTGTAGGACATGCAGATCCGAAAATAACATGGAGCTGCTCGCTCCGCTGTAATTTCGGATCCATAGCGTGGTTAATCGCACGAGCTGCATGGAAGTAACGTATGTTACGGGATGTTTCAGACTCACGAAATAAACACGGACCACGGGTCGCCACTCGTCTAGATCCGAAGCTAACCCGTGTTCACTATTCGCGGGCCTGAAATACCAATTGGTTTCTTCTGACCGTTACTTGCGGTAAGACAGTACCGCATGTTCTAATTCTGAAGGCAATATAGCTCGGAGAAAGTTGTATTAGAGGAGAGAGCCATGAAGCATTCTCTCCCCACAGAGGCAGATCATGTTGATTTAGCCTCTGTTCTATTACGCCGAAATCCGTGGGTTCCGGCAGTTTCCCCTGGCGAAAAAAACTTTCATCTCAATACATTTGAATTTCTTTATCAAATGCCAAGGCTTCTCGCATGGAAAGGGTGGTTGATATCGCAATGCTTTTGCCTTGTTTCAGTAGCCAAAATGATGCGTCGCTGATTGCACAACTAATTTTGATTGCCTCCAATCAGGCATCTCCCATTCCATCCCACAAACTCGTCGTAATATAACAGAGGCTAAATCAACTTGACTTGATTTGCCTCTGTGGGGAGAGAATGGCCATGACGCTGAGTGCCATTTTGGTGAAATATGTCATTGCTGATAAAAGTCAAATAAACTATTTATTTGGAAAAGTGTCATTTGTAAATATCGCATTTTGTTCGGAGTCCAAGTTTACAGGATTTTATATCCCTGTAGAGACAATTAATACTTTGAATATATATTATTTTTCGGAACTAAGCTGATTTTAATGATCTCTTCAATTTTGAATTAAAATGTTATGAAGACAAGTTCTTTCCCTGTAAAGTTTCGATAATTTCTGTGCCTTTTTCATACGGTCATTCGTTCCATTGTTTTGCTACAAAAACAATTCAAAAGCGGCAATCATAGGGATAATGTACCCATGACGTTTTTCACAATATTCATTCAAACGAGTATCTGACAAATTAACGTCATATGATACCTACGTGCTCAGGGCTGAACATAGTTATTCTAAATATTTGCAGGTTATTATATATTTAATACAGCGTAAATAAAATGACAAAATTATATTCATTGGTTTGTGTACATTACGGCGGGCCTTTTCGGCAAGTAAACTGTGCACAAGTTGTAAGAGAGAATGTTGGCACGTAGCGCGCGATGCTTGCAGCACGTGATTAGTCGTGTCCGCTGACAAGCGGGTAGGTGAATCAGAGCGAGTATTTATATCACCTGCCTGATATTTTACGCCTAGCCATATTTAATTTCATTTATCTGTTTTAATTTTCAATAAATTTTCCCCTTTAAAGGTACATGCGCATTTTAGTTACCAGAATCAAATTGGTGCAGCAACTTGGTATTAACATATTGGCATATTTGACAGTTTGGTTGCATAAAGATATATCGGATAAGTTCTATGAAGGTTTTCAATTGAAGTGCAAAGGAATATACAGAGAGAGAAAGAAAGAACTCATTAAATAATGAAGTTAAATAATAGGTTAATTTCGACTATAGTTGCATAGTAGACATTATATTAGTCTGTCATCCAGACCCTAAAGCAAAAATATTCAATTGAGTCTACTTAAGTATAGCAAGTCGAGCATTCACCTTCTGAAGTTAAAGTATCTTCGGGTCTCCATTTTGTTATAATTCATGCAAAAATATTGTCAGTATTGAAAAAAACCACAAACTTCTGAGACGAAATGTTAGTCTAACATTATATGTATCCATGTCGTATGATTTTTCTAGGTCAATCTTAATGTACATAAAGTTTGGTTTTTAGTACGTTTTGGTTGTTATGAAATTATTGGTATACTTGACGGTACAATGTTGTTATTGTCATGTTCAATAACTCATTTTTTATTTTTGGGATATCAAAGACAAATATTTTTTTATAAGTATATTTTTGCTTGAGAACGTGTCTCTATCCATTCCATCACTTATTCCATTTATTTTTTTACTCTCTGTGTGTTTCTTTATCTCACAAAAGCTGCATTTGTCATCTTTAATGGTAATCTTTTTCAAGAGATTTCTACTTTCGCCACTGGTATCAGTCTTCTCAGAAAAGAAGTCTGGGTTTTCATTGTAAAACGAAGAAGATAGTCTGTTATCCAGACCCAATGCAAAAAAACCCCAAAACAATTAAAGGAACCTTCATAAGCATAGAACATATTATATTATATTATATATCTAGATGCCTCAGCTTTAGAAATTAAACACTGCTCAGGACTCCTTTTTATTTCTTTTTTCAGGGACTATATGTTAGTTAGGAGGGATGTAATGTAAACTTGTCCTGAAAGAGAAGACTTGATGACCATTGTGTTTCAAACCACAATGAAAAGGTGAATATTTGTTGAATCTCTGTTTGAACTTGGATTTTTATTTGAACATGCTTGACAATAAAACCCATATTCAGATTATGATAACTCACAAACAAACATAAGTCACGAACAAAAGTAAGTTTGTAAGCCCATGACATCAATATTAGAAATAATATATAAAATAACCGTTTTTATTCCTAAATGCTACATATATTTGACATATGCATAAGACTTAGGACATATTTACGCTGACGATCCACTTTCATACCCCGAGACAGAAGCCTACTCAAAGCTACGCACTGTGACCTATGACCTATGAACTATTCAATATCAGTCAACCAATAAAACAGGCAATAGCAAAAGTGAGTTGCTGAGATAGCCCTTGTGCTTTATATGCTCTAGTAAATCACGATTCGCGACAAGGGTGTAGTGGCGCCTGGAATACAAGCCTTGGGGTGAATAGGTGATTGCTTAAAGCAAATTTAAAGTATGAAATAAACTTCTATATTTAAAGGGGCAGCAGCACGTTTGTAGGGGGAATGTCAGGAAAATGAAAATAAATGGTTTCATTTGAAAGACCATGTATTTAGATTAAATGAAACAGTAATAAATAAAATATTATGTAAAGTTCAACCATGCGAGTCCTTTTTCAAACACAAAATGAATAAAAGGTGTTCACACAAAAATGGCCTCTCATGGATTTTATGTGAATCTTTATAATTTGTTCTTCGACTATGGATGATTGGTTTGTGATATGTGATTTTTGAAACTATCAAATAATACATTTAGCATTAACGTACTATTATCAGTGAAAAATTGAAAATTAAAAAAGTGCTTCTGTCCCTTTAATTTACAAAGTCAATATCTTTAAAAAGCATTAGTGTGAACGAGAAATGTCGTTTTAAGATCTTTCTAAATAATGTTCCTAAACATTCTTGTGTTGTCAACAAACAGCAAAACTTGAAAACAATATTGAAGCAACGATAAAACCCATCTCAGCTGCTGTAGCGCAGATAATCAGCCTAGTTTCGAGGAATAAAATATAAAAATATGAACTTTACGGAGATATGAAATCCTCTACACTAGGACCCAGTGGAAATAACAAGTTCAATTCACGAGAGAGTTAATATTTCAAAACTTTATTTTCGAAACTAGGCCGATTTTAACCAGACTAAGAAGGGTCCTATCAAACCTCATATGCATGGTTGAAATAAAACGATCTTTCAAAAACGACGTCCAATGATGAATACAAATTACCTCGTATCCATGCGAATACATTCTCTCCTCACAGAGGAATATAAAGTCATGAAATGTTGATACATTATTATTATTTTAAATTATGTTGTAATCAATTACGATAATGTTTCATTGGGGGATATTTGCCTCAAATTGACAATATTTAAATCATTGAGAAAATTCTTACGGATTTCTGAACTTTACTGCAAATAGTTAAATATAATTTGAATACATTTTTCCAACGAAGGCCGTCATATTGTTGCGAAAATCGTAAGCTAACTGTTGTTTAGAGTGTCCTCTGTGGTTGGCTGCAAAACCTTATCATTGGCTGGATCATTGATCACAGCGAGTAGCTTTGAGTGGAGCGTGAGCGTATAGCGTACATTATACCCTGAGATAGCAAAAGGATAAAGAAAGGATTTCCCTTGAGCCCCTTCATTTATTAATAAATCTTTTACGTGTTTTGTGTGACTCATTACAATACATATGATCAGTCAAACGCAATAATATTTGGAGTAGATACAAGATTAATGACAGCGTTGTCCGTCGTATGTTTTTGTGTGTAAATGTACTTCATTTAAAAAGAAAACATTATGCAATACAGATTTTAAAAACTTCAATGTGTTTAGTTATACATGAACATCATCTACTTGTGAAAAGACGGTTATAATAACAACACTGACATATAAATATAAATATAATAAATAATGATAATAAATTATGTCATATGTAGCCTATATTCAATAAAAATTCATAAATTTAAACTGTAAACATAATGAAACATCGTAGAATTATCAGTTACTGTTTATTCTGTTTCTATCACAGATAAATGAAACCGGGGAAGGATATACGATGATTAGATAATTTCCTTGAAATTGACAGCAGAAATTGAATTAAGGTTACAGCTAGTTTACACACTATAATTTGGTTCTGAACTGTACATTTCAAGTGTTAAATTATAAGGGTCGAAAACGACACGACACTAATCTGTTGCGATCTCATTGAAACAAAAGCTCTCAGACAAAAAAGTTAATTAAACATTGCCTGTTATATATTGAGCATTCAAATTTCTTTTGTATTCCAGAATGCGAAGAAATCGTTAAAAAGCATTCTTTTTCTATTTCCGAGAGTATATTTGTTTTAATTGTTGATTGGTCGGTTTTGAAATGTCGTTGACAGACAACAGGATTTGGCGTTTTTGTTTTACCTTAACACGATAAATTTAAAAGATAAGTACAGAAGAGAGAAACTTATTCTATTTAAATCTCACTTATGGACATTCAGTCCTATTATGTATAAAGGAGTAAAAACTCCAGAAGTTACTGTAAAAACGATATTCATACAACAACTAAAAACAGGCATAAAGAGAACGGAAAGAAATTGGTTGCTGTAATTCTATTCCCTTTTAAAACAAAGCAATTAAAGATAATTACATTGCCTCAATTATTTTGGTTCTATATTTCTTCGTTGATTAGAAATATTCTAAAAAGTTCATAAATGTATAACATTTACTTCTGACCAGATCTTTTAATGTTGCAAACTTGTGTTGAGTTTAATTTGTTTTTGCATAACGGTTTCGAATTTGATACATCTGACAGTTTCAAATTACTATCGGTTCACGTCACTCATGTTATAAAAAAAATACCTAACTAACGCCTCTAATGGCTGGGATTGGCCCTTCGAAACACCAACTCAAAAGTATTTTATGAATTCAAATAACCAATTTGAAATGATGTTTAACTTGCTGTGGGTGATGTTTGTTTAAATAATAGATTATATTGTATCACACATTTTTTGACACATGTTATTTCTTATCCCGTAACAGGTAATCTTAACTTGTAAACAGTGTGGAAAATTACATGTAAATGTGGATTAGGGAAAACTTCATTTGGCATGTTTGAAACGCCGTTCATTTTATGTGCCCAAAAGGGAACAAACTATGGAATTATTAGTTAATTGTTGAAATTAATCGTCAAATGTAAAATATTTTGAACTAATTATAGGCTTTAAGTGTGTAAAACAAGAATACATTTGCTTAGAAAGTACTGGTACCCCGTCGGACTGTACATTATATCACATTCTACATTCATCACACTTTGACGGAAAGGAACGACGTAGATACACGAGGGACGATGAAGCCTAACTACCTTCTAAAATGTGCATCTGCTCATCGGCGAATATTACAACAGAGATGAATTATTTACAAAGATTTGAAATACAATATTTTCAATAAATTATCTTTAAAAACTTACAGAACGTAATGCTGTGAAACTTGAACACCGTGATCAATTTATTAGCAAAATTTTATATAGTCAACGAAGCAGTTTCCATACCAGTTGAGCAAATGATTGTCCCAATGCAGTTAAGTTCCCTCTTTTATCACATCTATGTAAACATTTACATCTGACACAATATCCTGTTGAAAATTATTTATTGAAAATGTTCAGGTCCGAAAACATCCTACTTAAATATTGTGGACTAACGCTTAACTGTAAGTTATTGGAAACAACTTTGCCGTTTAAACAAAATAATGTTATTTGAAATTTTTTAAGCAGCTTAGTAGAAGTTCAAAGTAAGGAACACTAAATATTTTCTTGTTGTGAAAGGTATTTTTCTTCACCAAAATGATGTGTTTTATTCAACTTATGTACATGTATAATATTAACATTTCATTTCATTGGTTCCTGTTTATGTGGCAATTTGGTTTGTAAAAAGGAAAATGTCTTCTCTCCTGTACACAATGAAAACATCTGTTTCGTTTTTCTGCTTGGAATACAAACTCACTTAACTCAATCTTATATATTTTTTAAATTCCAAGAAACTACACAACCCTTTCTTAATCAGTTACTCGATGTGTGTAATTGTGTGTCACTCCTGTGGAACAAATTTACCTTCATTGATTAATTGAAATGGGGAGTTTTGTGACTCCACTCTTTTCTTCAAACAATCCTCACACTGCTTTATTTTAATTTTGAATTTGTATTTCCAAATCTTACCTCTTGAACATTAGCATACGGCAATGTCACCAAATCCCTCCTTTAAATTGTGAAGTAGATACTATCACCTGGTGAATTTATGGAATCAATATAAGGAGTTGATTTGTTTATATCCTAATATATAACGTTAAATAAATGTCAAATGTCGTCACCCACCCCAGTGTTGCTTAGCGAACGAAACCGTTACACAACTTATCTCGTTTATTCAAGAGCCCACTGAAGTTATAATTTGTTGATACATGCTGAACAAACCAAGTTTCTATTGCATTGTTTGTATACCACTTAAACATTACGATAAAAGTTTTGGATTTAAACCTCGCAAAGTTGTTACCAGGATCCCTCTGCAGATTTGATATATTATCCTATTTTCAGGCTTTCTTGATCTTGAATGTTGCTTCGTTATATTCGACACTTTTATACAATGAAATACTGTTTTATCAAATTTGACACAACAGTAGACATTTATCTTGATTTATATGAAGACACAGCGTTTTGAATTAACCACGTGACACAACAATCGAAACTACCATGGAGACAAATATCTATATAAACAGAGACATTTTATATTAACCACCAGTTAGTTTTCTGCGTACGACAAGAATCATGGGTCGACAACTCTTTGAAGGTAAATCCAATTATTGTTTATCGAGAATCATCATGCCAATTGTTTTCAACTGTTAACTACCATTTTATGTATCTGTATTACTTTAACCGACATGGCGAAACGAAAAACCTTTCACGAATGACCACCATTTGATTTTGTTTTCTGATTTGAAATAAACTAGTGTCCAAAAGAAATGATACCATACAAATCGCACAATAACTCAATCCATTGCAGATTAATAAGACTAAAACATAGTTTTATCATTTCTTCAGTAGTCAACTAACTTCTATGCCAAATTTTGAAACATTACCTTTTCATATTTGCAAGAAACATGTATTTAAAAAAATCATCGATCTTGGATCTCCTTAACAAGGCGAGATAGCAGGGAGAAATTGGACACTTTCGCTTGTTTTAAAACGTTCTAGTGCAATGACGCGTCAACGAATTTATGTCAAATAAAGTGCATTGTATCAACAAGATTGTATTCTTACCTAAATTCAATACTTTATCAATTTTATAGTGAAATGACAAAAGTTCTGTGCATAAAACAACTTGAAATTTCGATTTATGCACCCCATGTGCGTTTGAAGAGACACAAAATCAAAAGTATCTTTTCCTGAAGAATGAAAATGTGCATACTTCTTTACAAGACATATGCATATAAGCTTTGGCTTGTTTACCAATCCGGTTCAGTTCTTGGAAATAAATATGTATAAACCACAAGACATATGCCTGTTAGGCACACTTAAATTCGACTCTGTCAGGTAATAGAGTTTTGTTTCGAGGACGTTGAAAACTTGGTATCGTTTCTTTTGGACATTAGTTTACATAGACAGATATCAAAAGTAAAAAGAATAAATGTTAAGTACATGTAATTTTTGCATTTTCATGTAATTTTCAGCGTATTTAATGTTTATAAACTACCACGATTAATAATTAAGAGTTTTTCTAAAAAATCTAAATAACAAATGATTTCAACTTTCATGATATTCTACACATATACATTAATGCAGTTTGAAAGTTTCTTTCGTCGTATTTGGATTTTTTCTATCCATTTCTATCGGACAATGGTTGAATTCATGCATTAAAATTTTTGTGTGTGGAATCAACACCGAATGTATATTTGTATGTGCGTTGAGGTTTAGTTTAATTAATAAATCGTCGATTGGGATATTAGAATACCCTTTTAACCTAGATTTATGAATTTACTCCATTTCTTTAGTTTAACTTATTAAAATATTTGATTCTTTTTCCAAATTTAGGCTTTTATGTCTTCAATTTAGTAGTGTTAAGCTGTATAGAAAATCTTGAAATTTTAGAAGGTGCTACGATATAAGCAGTCATTGGCAGGAAGTGTCTTTACAATTTGACAGTTCAATTTTATAGTTCCTAAATTAAAGGTTTTAAAATTCGTTAGAATGAGTATATTTGTTTGACGTATGTTCTGTTTTAACACATTCATTATCCAATATTCAATACACATAAGGCGATCATATGACCATAATTTATCATATATGTATATATCTCTGTTTACTTTTGATTTTTTGTGTGCTTATGAATAGTCCCTAAAACAAACTTTGTGGGATATGTTAGTCTGAATACTTATTGATTTCAGAAAATATGTTTATATCTATATTTATTTTCATAAATATTTTGTGAATAATTCATCTTCACAATTAATTAAAGACAAAATTTATCATACCGTTTTGTTTTAAATATTGCTATTGTTATTTGCTTGAATAAAATCGTGCTTTAATGGTTATTTCGCTATAACTATGTGAACATTTGTAGTAATTTATCTGAATATATTTGGTCTTGTCTAGATTAAAACTAATTCCTATCGGTGATGTTCTGTATGTTCTTCTCCATACATAGCCGTGTATGTAAACCTTGATGTGAGTATAGCTTATCTATAGCATGGTATCATGATTTCAATATAGTAAGAATTTGATGACATATTGAAGAAATTGAAAATTGCCAATTACACGAGATCGATTTAGCATCAACAATGATAAAAAAAATTGTTATCTCAACTATTTTCATTTGTAATATCTTTATTTCGCAAAATAACAATATATTAATTTCATACATATAGTTCAGATTTCATGTAACGACGAAATCATTTTGCCTTCAATATCTGTGTAGTACAATGTAAAATATCAAGACCAGTCAGAAATAGTTGGTGTCATTGAAAAATAGATATTATTAATATTCCACGTCGTGTCACTTTTATTCAAAGGTATCATACGATGTCGAAGTATACAATCGTAGTGTATTGGTATGGAACTATTATACATCGAATGGATTTCGCTGGCTAATATCGACTCCTTGACTTTATCAAATTCCAAAGCGATATTCTTAATTTCGTACTTCGTATTTGGTGCTCCTATAATTACATTCTTATAATCATTAAATGTCAGCTCATATTCTAATCTATCTCCCAATGAAGCTTGATAGAAAGGCATGTGAGTCTCTAACAATTCAAAATCTAGAGGAATATAAAAACGATTTCCTAGGTTATCGGCTATGGCTTTGTCTTCGATAATGTGCAGATCCAATTCTTAACCTGGTGACATTTCGATTTACAGTTGTGTCAATACCTTGGTAATGTAAACTGCCTCTTTCTTGCGGAGTTCTCCAAAGATCTACGTAAGTGTAATATATATCACTATTATCTATAGACAATACTTCATTACTACTTATCTTAACTGTTGTTTTCTTCACAATGGCACGACCAATATTCTGTACAATGCTGCTGTTCTCATCTTTATCCTCATCCGATGTTAGGACTAAATCAAAAGCCAATCTGACCGTACCCGGGACTATGACATCGTGACTTCCGAGATTAGGAAAGCGAACTAATAGTTGTTCGTTCTGATCAATAGTACTCGGATTGTTACTTACCCGAACACTGGACCTTTCTCCTTTTATACCAAAGGCCTCTCTAAAATTACGCGATGGATTGAGTTTCTGACCGTAGCTAGACATTTTATTAATACATATTTTTATGTTTAAAGGGAAAAACATATATTTATAAAATGGACAACCCTAGTCATTTTGAGGAAGAAGGAGCTGTTGGTGGGCGTGATGAATCTTACGAAATGGACGATTTGAATGTTGATAGCCCAGGAACTAGGTTTGGAACTACTTCACTTTCTGGAAATAATGAGGGAGTTAATTTCCAACAAGAAATGATTAAAGAAGCTGTGGATAGTTTTTATAAAGAACTGGGTACACCTGAAGATGGTAGAGATTATTTTGATTTGAAGTGTTTGATTATATAGAAGGAAAGCTTAGACACCCAACCGTAAATATAGTTAACAAAAAAACAGGCAAACCTCTCGCTTTTAGCACCCTAAAACAGAAACTAGGGGTAAAGGTTATTCGTGAAGAATTAGGGTTTTTAGATTATAAAACTCCAAAACCAAAAATTACAGAAAGGACTCGGGGAGAACTTCAGAGCTCAAGGGTACAGTTTGATGAAGCAGAAACTTCCTTCAGCGAACAACCAATACAAGCCACTAATGAAGCAATTAATTCAATAGACAAAGCCATACAAACTATAAATGATCCACCTTTAAATACTGAGGGATTAGAACATAGTATAAGAGAATTGAGGGGACTCGATCGGGCTATGAAAACTCAAAGAGGGGAACTAATTAATAACTTATCTAGACTAACACAACTGGATAGACATCTCGAACACGAAAAAACTAAATTAACTCAAGCGGAAGGCCAAAGACAAACCGAACTCGTCGAAGGAAGAATAAGGGATTTGGAACTCGAAAGGTCAGCTAGGTTATAAGCTGCATCGGTAAATAAACGAGCCCTACGTTCACAAATTCAACGTATAAAAAGACTATTAGACAACTCTTAGACGAAGATGAATCGTTAGGCGAGCGTCTTAAGACATTATTCCGAGAACAGGGCATAACAATAGCGTCTATTATAACGGCGATAGGATTTATAATTTCAATATTGGTTCTCTCCGTAACAGGAGGAGGTGGGCTTGTGCCCCCTAATAATAATAATAATAAACCCAACAAAATTAAGGAGTGGTTACAATATATAGGTAAAGCATTATCTAAATTAGCGGGGAAGGCTGCAGCGGCTTTACCGGGAATAATAGGAAGTATTGTATCTTGGCTTTTAACCTTCTTGTCTAAAACAGCGACTTGGTTAAGTCAAAATATATGGGCAATAATGGTAGCTATCGGGGGTATAATAATCGTTTTCGTAAAAACTAGAATCGCCGAATAATTCCTAACCCAACTGCTACCCCACCGAGTATAATTAAAGTTTTAGTATAAACATGCCGTTGATGAATGCCCGAATTGCTTGCACGCTGTTGATGAATACTCGGGTCTGCAATAGTATCTATAGTTGGAGTGTTATTTATTTCAACATTCGTACCCAAACTTCTACTAGCACTCGCGATAATAACTTTGTTATTATAACCTTTCGCTCGGCCTACCTTAAGTTTCATATCGCTGGGGGCCATATATAAGCCATAGCCGATAACATAATCCACCTTAGAACTGGCATATTGTAATACGTCTTGATATCTTTTTATAGAATTGGGAATGTCTACTGGTCTAGCAATGGCGTCTTCTATATTTGCGATGAACTGTTTCTCGGCATCGAAATTGGTTCCATCGGCCACGATATTAGTTCCAGTTTGGGCTTGAGCGCCTAGTAAAGCCCAGACATACGTTCTAATAGAATCGTTCAATCTTTGAACACCCGGCTTAGCGAACCCGCGCGATGTATCCAAAACAAAGGATTGACGTTTATCGGGATACACGTATTCGCGTTTAATATGCTTACTTAATCCTCCGTACTTCATGGCGTACGCATCCCTTATATTATATTTTAATTTAGGTTTTGGTTGCGGTGAAGAGGACCATTTAGAAGGTGAGTAAACATCAGAAACTTGTGAGGTATGATTAGGATCGTTATCAAAACCTATACTGGGTACAAATATGTATCCCATTCCATTATTCTTTCCACACGTACGCCAATCGGTAGTAGTTGAGACATTAAATTCATTACAGATACTTTCGTAGACTCTGACATTGTATAGATTATAATTGGCTTCCCATGCTTAATCCTGAGGTAAGGGAACCTCCATCACACTTAAAATACGCCTAATTTGATAATATACGTGAAATAAAAATATTGCCTTCGTTAACCCTCTTTTCGAAGAGAGATGATCTTTATAAGATACCCCACACCCTGCAGTAGCACACCACACAGCGAAATGAAGTTGTTTTTGCCAAAATTGCATGGGTTTATTATTCCATTTTTCCATTTCGCCTTCGTTAGAAATAGTAACATAATAATTTTCGAATATATCGGGAAATTTTACCTCGAAATTAGAACTCTTAGCATCTACCCATATAGATTGTTTTATTAGGTTTATGTCTTTTTTAGTTGCGGTAAATTCGGGTTTTTAATGAGGATGATGAGAAAGAAACGTTGAATTACTTCACCTTTACTATAGGAATCGTATACACCGCCAGCTTTATAACTGGCCTTATCGTTATACTTGTAGGCTGCCATTTTTTATTATTTAACAGTTTATTCCTTGAATAATAAAATGAAGCCAGAGATATATTTAACTATATCCAATTTTGAGAATGGACAAACCTTCGAACTTACTAGAGCTATAAACAATACTAATGGAGAGATGCGAGTAGGATTATGCGAAATTTTATACTATCCTAATTGGTATAACATAAGCGAAGAAAATAATAAGTTTACAAAGGGAGAAACAACTATAACTATTCCGGATGGTTATTATAATGTTTGTATGCTAAACGATTACTTTAAAGAGCACGGTTGTAAAGTATCCATAAATATGGCTAATGGAAAACTAACGATAGAAAAGATTGGAGCTGAGGAAATTACCTAATCAACTTCATTATCTAAAACTTTCGGGTTTGATTCTTCGAAAAATATTACGGGCATTCATAACGCAAACTCTTTACCTAAATTGACACCATACAAAGAACTTTGCGTTCATTTAGACTGTATAAGCACTAGCGATGATATTTTCGGAGAAAAACCTTCATCCATATTGAGAATTATTCCGGTAGGAAATGAAATTTTAAACAGTGGAAAATACGTTTCATTTACTAATCTTCACTATAAAAGACTTAAGCTCGGGCAAATACCTAACTTGACAATCTCAATATTAGACACAGAAAACCGAATAATGAATTTAGGTTATATGACTTTAACATTACATTTCTTAAGTGGAATAAATGAACTTAAGAGAATAAATAATTAATAATAAAGATGACGGATTCTGGTGGACCCAGACACGAAAGTTGTACGAAAGTAGTTTCCAGCGTAAACATTTTTAATGATACAGGGAAAGAAAACACTAAACACATTATTCGATATAAAGATGGAGAATATTAACTGATTGAAAATAAAAATAGCCGAGAAAAACTTAGCGAATTAAGGGATGTTAGAATTACAGATGGATCTTATCCTACAAAATTGTATAGTGAGGGGGTATATACAATTTATAGAAACCCAGACAATCTTTTATACATGATTAGTCACTTACCTAGGTGAGTTTTAAATATTAGGGTTACTCCAAGGAATACACTACTGGTTACAAAACAACATTTTCTAAAGAAGATTACAAATGAAGGCCTAGCGATGGTATCCTATAAACCCCCCACTTTGAGAAGTGTTGTAGCTAATAATTTTTTTGCCAGTGGTGTATTTATAAATTCTTTCATAACAATGTTGGAAAGATATAAGAAAACTAATTTTCGTGATGCAGTTTTTCTATCTCTTATAGAAGAATTTGAAGAATTAGGATATCAAGACACTAGATTTGGTACCCATTTTTTACTAGAATTAGTATTATGGGATCGGCCTGATGATTTTGTTACAATATTACCCGGATTAAAAATAAAATGGGAAAACGCAGGATATTGTTGGATATATATAGTATGTGATATAGACCCCCCGCCCCAAAAATGGAGGGTTAACTGTTCGGATACCGACCTTGATTATGAAATAGTTGGAGATTCGATTAAGTTTAATAAAATCTACTTATATAATAATGTATCATTTCTATGGTTAACGTCTGCTCATAGTGATTTTGATACACGATTAGCTATTAGAGCCAATATCTATTAATGATCGGTATAATCGAATTAAAGGAATAAATAATAATTAATAAAAAGATGACAGATTCAAGCGGGCCGCGCCAAACAATTGATAGATGTTTAAATATATCAATATCCAACCTAGGGGATGTCGAGGAGTTTGGCAATCCGGGCGTGGCGAGTCAGACGAGGATAAAACTTATGGCTTATTATTCAAAAATGGTAATTATAATAAGAGGGAACTAAAGGATGCCCCTGAGACTTTGGAGGAATTAAACCTTGACTGAACCAAAGAAGGTAATACAATATTACACCGATAATCCAAGAAAACTTGTATATATCGTAGAACCGAAATGGGAATTAGATATTTGGGTAAACCCCGGAAATACAATAATTGGAAGACGGCATTTCCTCAATAAAATAATAAACAGTGGAACCGCATTGGTTTCTTATTCACCTAATAAAAAGAAAAGCGTACATGTTGTTGATCATGAAGGGCTTGGTTTAATTATAAATCCCACCGTTGGTATTGACAAACCGGTCTTTCTTTCGATATTTCGAAGAATTTGCCCAAAAGGATTACGGCGAATATATTTACATAGAGATACTTTTAGGGCCTTTACCCGATAATTTTGTAACGATATTACCCGGACTAAATATAAATGGACTACACCAAGTAAACTTCTATATATGCTTATAACACCCAATAATAATGTAACACATAATTTAGAAAGTGTGGTTACGATAGAACGCCCTAGTGGGAGTAGGATCAAAGTCAATAAAATATGTATGTATACTAACGTGGTTTTTAAAAGATTAATGACTACTTCTCAACCAATTTCAAGAGACTATCTACGGACCTTTAAGGATTAAATCCTAATATAATAAAATGAGATCTGTATTAACAAACAACGTGGATAAATTTCGCTTGAATAGAATAAGCGAGATGAAAAGCGAAATTATTGCCGAGTACGACTTTCATAACGCTAAGCGGAAGGCCATTAAAAAAACTTTAAATGTAGCGGTAACACTGGATACATCACTAATTACTTGTAGCGTCGCATTAGCCGCCAGCGGCGTAGGTATTTTAGCAACTGTAATTATCGCTCCAGTAAGTGTCGGAATTGCCGCTGCTGCTACTATCGCCGGTCTCCTCGGAACAACTATGAAAGTTGAGTCCAAGAGGCTACATTCTAAACTTAAAAAACATGAAGATATATGTATTATCGCTAATTCTAAATTAAATACCATTTCTAGCCTTATTTCTAAAGCTTTAGACGATGACTGTATCTCTAATGAGGAATTTAATCTTATTACGGCTGAACATTCAGTTTTATGAAATGATAAGTCAAATTAAATCTCAAAAGTTTGAGAGAGAAAATATTATAGAAATGTTCAAGAAAGACTAAACTAATAGTAATTTTCATATTCAAAAATTGAATATGAATATGTAATAAATTGAACTTACCAAAATCCCCAGGGTGAAGATTACCGTTTAATCACATTGTACAGTTCTCTGAGTATCAGTCATATCTTGAATGCCCTCGATGGGGGCTGCTAGAGGAATATATGCCTGTAACATCCGGAAAGCTGTCACGCTTGTGACAACCATCCATCTCATTGCTATGAGCCGTCTATCGTTATGCTCACCCAGATGTTACCTATTATTGATCAGCATTAAATTCGCCCCAACATAAATCAATATACTCACAAAAGCCATAAAATTTCCTAGACACGACCAGGCAACTGGATCAATAATAGCTGTCTCTAAGTATTGATTATTCTCACGTTTGCTAATCAGCTACAACTTTTAAATACTGTCGGATGCCACCAAAATAACAAGCAAATTACCTTTCTGCTTCCCCAGTTTTTTCTTTTAAAAGATGAAATATAAATATAAAAAAAGAAAAATGAACAATATATTATCAGATACTAGTTATGATGTTACAAATATGGTATTTAGTAAATCGAAAATTGTTAAATATGATTATGTAATTTATAATATCATAGATATTACGACTAATGGAGGCAGTAGTTTGCTGTTTCCCGTCAAAGATATAAATAATTATATTAAAGGCAATTTATTGGGTGGTTATGGTGTTGCATTAAACTTATCAGAAGAATTGAATAATACGCCGTCGAATATTTTTGATAGATGTAAAAAACATTTGACCAAAAACTGCACGGAGGAAATACAGGGATTAAATAAAAATATATCACAGGACGTCTTGCATAATTTATGTAAAAGCTATAAATCCGACGATAATTTATTATTTGCGAGGATAGGACATTACTCAAGACTTTTCATCGTGAGGAGTACGTATGATGATTTTATTGCAGAATTAGATGAACATTCCCCAACTCTCATGATTGGAGCCATTATAAAAATTGACTCAATTTGTATTGGGCCAACTAGTGTAAACGTAAGAATAAATATTCACGAAGGATATTATAAAGATATATATCATCCAGAATTTAAGGACCAAGTTTTATAAAAAAGAAATCTATCAATTTCATATTCAAAAACTGAATATGAATAGTAAAAACTGAATGTAAAAATACGTTTCTGGCTTATACCCCCTTTATTTACATTATTTATATTTATTTACAATATTTTTAAATGTGTTTTATACATTAAAAAATATGTGTGTCTAAAAAGGTGTTTTTTAGTGTGTTTTATACATTAACAACACACTAAAAAATCCTCATGAGCCAAAAACCCCCTTTAGCACTTACTACTCAGCAACCTGAGGTACCGACACCGTACGCACATCAAACCCTTTCCCCTTGCAAAATGCCATAAAGGAAGCCCATTAGAAGTCATACAGGTTACGCGTGTATGACCGCTGTGAAGTAGCCACTGCACTGGCTACCGCCTTCGAGAACCCTGCGCTTCTTAGCCCGTCCTGGAGATAACCCAAACGTGCAGATGAAGAACCTGAGGGTTCTCTTGTACTCGTCTGCTCGGGTTGCTCCTGAGGAGGTCCCACCTGAGAGGTAGAGGGATTCATGAGCTCTAGATTACATTTGATGAATAAGAAGCATATATGAATATTGTTTTACCGAAGCTGAATTGTACCCTAATAAACCAATACATTTCTATTTGAATATAACTTAAAAGAAAACTGCAAAGCTGATCTTTCTGTCTGTTTCACTTTTCTATTATGGTAATCATTTTGATACCGTCATTTCATGTAAATTCTATTATATTTACAATGATAATAATAACGAGGAAATTTATATAGCGCTCAAAGCGCTACCAACATCATTGTCATCGTTACCCTGAAGGAATTGTACCTTCAAAGCAGCAACCAAGTGCTCAGCGTGTACATGTACGTCCGTAAATCCTATTTTCAGGTACCCATTTTAACAGCTTGGTGCACTGTAGTGCAATGTAGATGAAGTGCCTTGTCCAGGGACAGAATACTGTATGAGACCCAGGTCACAAATTTTGGTGTCCCCCCCGCAATTAGAAAACACGGGCCGTTGGCGTGAGAGGCCAGTACGCTAACCACTACACTACTGTGCTGCACATTACACGAAGTTATCATAATTATTGTCATAAATTCAAGAATATCAAGTACAGACACCACAAAGGAATGCTTAAAAAGAGTCGAATTTCTATCTAATACACTTACAATCCGATTATACGTTCGTAATTTGAACATTTCTAGTTAGTAGCAGATCGTACAAAGCATAAACAGCAATGGCAGTTTTGCAGTTTAGCCATTTTTGCAGTTTTCTGTACAAAGGAACAGTTAAAATTATCCTATCGATTTGTGGATCAACCAAGTTGAAAATAACAGATATTTTACCTTTGAAGTTGATACACATGACTTGTTACTGTATTTGAATTTTTTAAACAATTTCTGTAGTACCCAAGAATTGTAAGTAAGTAAACAAAATGTAAACAATGGTTTGAAAAATAGCTTGTTGTCATGACAATGACCTTTCTCTTCAAACGGTCAGCGTTCTCTGTGATGACCACCCACTTCCCTATAAGGTAGGTCCCAACTAAAGGTTAAACCATTGTGTTTTGTGTGTAGCAAGGTGATGGTAAATTTTCACCTGTGTTACAGGTGTGCTGGTCCTGACAGTGACTGTCCTGCTCAACACTCGTCCTGCTGAAGCTGCCTGTACTGCAACCAGCTGTAAGAACGGTGGAACATGTCCAGACCCAGCAGACACAGCAGCAGTCTGTGACTGCAGCGCAAGTTCATACAAAGGAGCCACTTGTGAAGATGGTAAAACTTTTTTACTTAAAGGTTTACAAAATGATTAACTATATAAAATCCTAAATTGTTTTGACCTTCATGCATTAGAACTGTTTGTCGGATTATCACCTCAAATTATATGAAATATATTTTACAGAAGATGAAGATGTACAATGTTACACTATAAATGATAAATTGACTTATCACATCGTCAGCGAAGAGACACTGGGTTTATCGGTGAAATTAATGTGGATCAGGCCACATTGATGAAAAATAAATATATATTTACACTAACCAGTGACAGTTTGTTATATCATCACTGATCAGGTGCCCTAGCAACTGTAAGCTTTCTGAACAAATGGGCTAACTTTGTAAGTTTAAAATAATTTCGATTATATATCTTTGTAAACATTTAAAAAAATCTGCGTCACTCCTGAATGAATACTGTACCCATGAAACTCCTTGAAATACACCTTGGCCCCCTTAAACAAAGCAACCTTTACTAAGGTTACAGACAGTGCTCTTCTTTGTCTCAACTGTATTAATGCCTTATATAATTGTTTAATTACCATTGATGTGGCTATCTTCATAACATCAAATACAAAATATTGTTACATCGTCAAATGACTTTTCAGACAAAGTTATCAACATTTACTGATAATCGTTTATTATATGTTTATTTCTGTCATAATGTTACAGTAAAAGTACATATCAATTTGAAATGATTCTGTTTATAACGTCACAGAAGTTGCAGTCAGAAATTCACTGGTTTGTCGCCAGATCAATCTCAACTGCCCATCAGAAGTGGCATTTAAAAACGGCTAAAATGATCAAACTGAACATATTTGAGTGGGGCCAGTGGCAATAAGACATTCATATATTTCAAAGTAAATAGTAAAATATAATTGTAATGATGAAAACTTGAACATTCATTTTTCAGCTTGTTTGGTTGACGGCGACTGCAGTAACACAGGAACATGTGATACATCAGGGGCCAATGGCGTGTGCTCCTGTGTTGACTACAAAGGCATTACCTGTGCCGATGGTAAGTAAATGAATAAAACAAGTACAACAACTAATATTTATTTACTGAACCTAACGTCGTGTTTCCTGACTATGCAGCTCAAACTTAAAAAATTTAGGATAAAGAAAATAAACTGTTTTGTAACATTCGCCATCATATTTTATTATTACAGAATCTCAGCCAAATTTTATCATCACTTCGAGATAGTTTTAAAAAGTATATACATTATAACATACATGTTCTGAATATCGTCATGAGATAGTTTTGGTTATTTAATGCAAGTGTTGTTTAACAAGTTGAAAGTTATTCAACGAGTGTTGTGTAACCAAAACGGGTTATTCAACGGTAGTGACGTCATTATTGCCGTTCTACGGTACGTACTTTTGCAATCAGCTGACTGGTTGCAACCGAACCGCCCGCCTCTTCAAATTTTTGATTCATTATATTTTCTTATTTTCCCTGAAAATGAAATGGCATCACATCAAATATACATGTGCAAAATTATCAAACAAATATTCGCGTTTCGATCTCGGCTTCACTAAATTAACAATATCTTGCCTTGTTTATGGCGTCACAGAATTTGCAGTCAGGCATTCACTGGTTTGTCGCCAGATCAATCTCAACTGCCCATCAGAAGTGGCATTTAAAAACGGCTAAAATGATCAAACTGAACATATTTGAGTGGGGTCAGTGGCAATCATACATTCATATATTCCAAAGTAAATAGTAAAATATAATTGTAATAATGAAAACTTGAACATTCATTTTTCAGCTTGTTTGGTTGACGGCGACTGCAGTAACGCAGGAACATGTGATACATCAGGGGCCAATGGCGTGTGCTCCTGTGGTGACTACAAAGGCATGACCTGTGCCGATGGTAAGTAAATGAATAAAACAAGGTACAACAACTAATATTTATTTACTGAACCTAACGTCTTATTTCCTAACTATGCAGCTCAAACTTTAAAAAATTAGGATAAAGAAAATAAACTGTTTTGTAACATTCGCCATTATAATTTATTATTACAGAATATCAGCCAAATGTTATCATCACTTCGTTGTATGAGATAGTTTTATACATTATAACATACATGTTCTAAATATCCTCATGAGATAATTTTGGTTATTTGATGAAAGTGTTGTGTAACTAGTTGAAAGTTATTCAACGAGTGTTCTGTAACCAAAACGGGTTTTTCAACGATAATGACGTCATAATGCTGTACTACAGTACATACCTTTGCAATCAGCTGACCGGTTGCAACCGAACCGCCCGCCTCTTCAAATTTTTTATTCATAATTGTTTATCCATTTTCTTATTTTCCCTCAAAATTAAATGGCATCACATCATTTGAGATATATGTGCAAAATTATCAAACAAATATTCACGTTCTGATCTTGGCTATTTCTTCACTAAATCACAATGTCTTACTTAGAAATTTAGATTAGAAAGAGTGATCTCCCTTTGGACGTGTTCTGCCAACACGGAGCTTAGAAAGTTTATGTGACATAAACTGTACACAAATGAGTGTTAAAAAGTAGGATTGTATTTATAAGTGATGATAAGGCTAACGGAAAATGGGACTGTGTTTTTGTACCCGACCAGTGTATCAATTTGCAACAATGTCACGCATGGTTTGATTGTTGTTTCAAGGGAACAGAAATTAACCTTTGTATGTAATAAATAGACCACAAAGTTCGTGAATGAATATTTCAACTCAATATTATCAAGGTTTTGATTTATTCAATCCCGTTCGCTTGTGAATCAATGAGAACATTTGAAAAGGTCTCGTTGAAATATGTTCGATATTCAACACTCACTCGTAATGTAATTCAATGATATAGAAATGTACTTTACTTGCCCCCTATTAGAGAGGTGTTCCATTCACTGATTTTGGGTACATAAGCAATGTGTAATGATGAATGTACGAGATAATTTGTTATTGGTATTGAAATAGAACCAAAACCTATCTGGCCACAGGTTTCTGCAGATACTTGGTCTTTTCGGCGTGTTAAAGAAATATAAAATGTAAATAGAGACAAGACAAACAAGGCATTAATAATATGATAACAAGTTTTACACACATCCAAATGTTCAGTGAATTGTTGTTTGATAATGTAAAATAATAATCAATAATAATCAACGGAATTCATTGTTTTTATAACACCCGCTTTAATTCGCGAACCTTGCAAATTTTGCAAACGCAAATGGATATTGTAACATGATCGATTGAGAACGATTTCACACTTTGCGTAGGAATGTCTGAGTTGAGAAAGATTAAGGAATTTGTCATTGCTCAATCCTTGATAGAGGTATGGGCAGGTCAAAACAAATTGAAATTCACAACGTGATAAACATAAATTTACATAAGAGTAATTGTTGTACATATTACAATGTTCACTGTATATTTACCAAAGGAGCAAAGCAGTTATTTAATTAATCAACCAACAAACAAAGCCCCAGACCATTGTGACAATAACTCGATTATTGTTTATGTAAACTGTTTGTGTTGTTTACTGTTTGCCATACTCACATAGCCTTGTCTACTGAGTCACATGATTGGTCATATGATTACATCAACATTATAACGGTTGGCCTAAGTGAGGTTGTGCTATGGTAATGGCGGCGAATTTTGTTAAAAACGTTAAAGTGACATAAAACTAAATCAAATGGGAATTTATTTGTGGCATAGAGGGAAACGCAAGATAGAATATGACAACGACAACTGTAAATTAGGTAACTCGGCCATAAATAGAACGTGACACACCGAAAGCAATGTAGTGCTTGCTTTTGAAACATATTCAATATGACGTCATAGACTTTAATTCATTCATTCTTTTCAAATTATTATCGAAAACCAGCTAAATACTCAATATAACGACCGGCTTATATGAACTGGATGAAACATGTTAACATGTTAAGCCCCTGTCACACTTATACTCTCTGCGTACGAGTTGCGTATGGCCATTCTCTCATACGCAGCCGTACGCAAGACACGCAACTCGTATGCACCTTGGTTGTGTTAAATTCTTTTCTTGTACGTCTGTATTCTTAGACAATTTTCATACCCGTGATAGTTCCATACACAGGTTTAGTTAATGTCCGGAACCAATGCATTGATAGCGCATATAAGACATACTCAAAACACTATTCAAGCAAATGTAGGGTTGTGTCAATGTCATGTGCAGTTTGCGTATCAATAGTACATTAAAACTGTACTAAATACATTTGGAAGTATATCATTGCCAAAGGAGGACCGTTTCATTAATACTTGTACTTCCCCAAAACGTTTGTCATATGTGACTCAATAAACACACGAGTTACCTTTTTCATGAATAGATACTTAATGAGTTCATATGCTGCATGCAAGATCCTGTTGGCAAGTGTATTTTTTTAATGTGTTTATCTTCAGAGTGAAGTATTTATTTTTAACAATTGTTCAGAATATATCCTCTGTAACGCTTTGGTTATCTTCAGAATGGATGATTCTAGGTTTATTAATGTATTAATATCTGTGTTTACCTCCAGAATGCTCTATTGGTACTGACTGTGATGCTAATGGAGGGACTTGCGCTGGGACACCAAAGGTTTGCACTTGTAATGACACCACCAAGAAGGGACCAGGGTGTAAAACAAGTAAGTATATTAATTCTATTTACCAGATAAAAATATCAAGAGTCATTGAATATCAGAAAATTATTTCAATACATGACAATAATAATTATGTGCAAAACAATAAAGTCATTGATGTACAAAACAATTTAAAAAAACATTTGATTAATGTTTTGCCTCTCATCAAGTAACACTTTGTTTTATAGAAAGAAAACATTACTCGAGCTGTTAATCCTCCTGAATAGTGACTGAATGCCTTTTTGACCTTTGCTTTGGAATTGTTGAACCTGAGGAAAACAGTAAAACACTAGTGCACGTGCAAATAATTTTTTGAGTCCTTAATTTAAAAAAATAAACAGGTGACAGGTCAAATGTTTAGCTTTTCATTAAGATCCTTGGTAGTTCAAAACATAATGTATTTGTGATGATTTTTTTGTATGAATTTCAATGTGTATTAAAATGAAAATTAAAATCAATGTAAATCCCCCCCCCCCCCCCCCCCCCCCCCCCCCCTACTTTTTGTTTAACATGACCTGACCTACTTGGTTAGAGGTTTTGCTTCAAAACAAAGACTTTTTGGTGAGATTCCCGAAAAAAGGATAAGCAACTTATATATTTTTTCAATAAACTGTCAACAAATAAGTTTGAAAATAACAACATATCTAAGGTTAAGGTTAAAGATTTTAAAATATGAACAAACTATTTGGATATGGTGCACTTACTCGTCATGTCAAATCATTCATAATGGCGAGAAAGTCATGTGGCCAAGGATATAGATAGGATAGGATACAATCATCCATACATGTTTACACAATTTGATCATATTAAATAAAGATACCGGTAATATTTTTAAATTCTTACTATTGTAAAAGTAATTATATATATAAATATCCCTCAGACAAGAGTGGAGCTTCTGCTGTGACCGGCTTCTCCCTGATGTCTCTGCTTGTTGTCCTCACCGGATACCTCCTGTAACCATAGCAACAGTTCCCTGGCAGCAAGTTCCTCTCGTCTACCAACTGTCGATTTCTGTAAAATGTCTCTGCTACCACTGTCTGAAATTCTATAAGTAACTATTCACATTATAGGAAGGGTGTTAAATGTAACAAAAGATGACCCATCTTTCATATCATAGCATAGCCCATTTTTACGCTTTCCTAAGGATCAATTCAGCAACAAAAATTAAATTCGGAAAGTAATTATTGATCATCAACTTTTAGTTTTGGAACGCATTTGGTCATCTTAAATTTGTTTATTTATTTAACCATATCATATTTAAACGGAAATCAGTTTTGTTGAAAGCCCTTTTGGGCATTGACTATTATTATGTGGTCCTTAGCAAGTGGTAAGTAAAAAAACTGACAGTATTAAATGAGGAAATACCTTGATGGTCTTCTGATATAACGTATACTGATCAGATTTGCACTTTTCCTTTGTGAAGCGTCGAGCGCTAACGTACGTGTATGTTGACTGTTCCGTGGAAATAAAGGTGAAGTCCAAATAACATTGATTTTGTTATATTTGTGAGATGGATTCTGTTACGTTTGAAGGTTACACACGAACTGCACAAAGTCAAACATTGTTTATGTTAGAAGTATTCAATGTTTTACAGCATTGACATTATGATCACCACGAAACAACAATTGAATCTGGACATTTTTCGTAAGACATCCTATAATATCTTTAATTTCAATTTCGCTTCTGCGTTGGAATTTCAAATTACCTTAAGGGGGTTAGATACAAAATATCGAGGTTTTAAGATATAGCTATAGCTACATTTTGCCTTATTTTGTAAAAAGCATGTCTTCAAACTAATTATGTCATAAAAATATTATGTCACCACAGTATTTGTTCAAGCAGTGTGCTCCTTTTAGGGCACACAATGATAAAAAAAAAATATAAAAAACGTTTGAATATAATTGTAAATTTATTTTTCTTTTCAGGCATAACATTATAGAAATAAACTTTTGCAGAAAAAATGAGTTTGAAAGTAAAATAGAATAATTCGATACAAGTTAGCTTTTTAACAAACTGACGATTTGTGTAAAATATTCATTCTTTTATGAATTTTTTCCTGTTTTAAAATTTATTTTTTTGAAAATTATATATTGTAGAGTGTATACCGATTTGAATACGGTTCAAAGGAAAAAATATGTCACCAGAGGATGAAAGAGGTATTCACAGTAAAATAACCCTTAATGATGAAAATAGCTTTTCAGGTTAATAAGTAAATCCTTTATCATAAAATAAATACACAGTTATAAAACAGTTCTTAATTTTTATTAAACTAAATCATTACTTAATGTTTTAAATTTTTGCCCACACACTGTTAGCTTATCGGATGCATCGGTGGGATGCTCACAAACAAAGGTATCCAACCTCCTTAATGGTAACTGTAAACTGAAACGACATATTTATTCAGGTTAAATGGTCAGTAGCATGTTTTTTTTGATAATTTTATATTTTAAATATTTCACTTAAATTTGTAACTTAATGCTAAATGTATTATATTGACAGTGTCAACAATCTCATTACACAAGCCAATCACCCATAATCAGAGAACAAAGTACGAGGATTCATATATAATCCATTGGCGGCCATTTTTTGTGAACACCTTTAATTCAGTTTGTGTAAGAAAAATGAATCGCATGGCTAAACTTTACGTTATATATTTGAATTATTACTACTTCATTTAGTTTAATTACATTTTCTTTCATTTGGAACCGTTTATTTTCAATTTCCTGGCATCACCTTATATTCCCCCGAAAAACGTGCTACTGCCCCTTTAAGGCTAATGAAAATTGAAAATACCCCCATCGAGACACCAAATAAGCTAGCTGATGATTTTAAGGTGCAGTTCAACTTGTTTGATTTCTCGAACAAATATATTATTATCATATTGATAAGTCCTTTTATCATAGAAGGGCACGGTGATACAACATGGTTGTTAATAAAAGACAAACGTTATGGTTACCAACCTCTTTATTGATTTCTCACCACGTTTCTGGACCAATTCTGGCCTTTCTTTCCAAGGTGCAATAAGTTGTTATCCATAACATTAATCTTGTATTATCACACCAACTTCTGAATACCTTTGATATATTACACGTATGTTGAAACAATGGTGCCACATTAACAGAAACCTATCCAAGATTATTTAAGTC
Source organism: Steromphala cineraria (assembly GCA_916613615.1). NCBI lineage: Eukaryota > Metazoa > Mollusca > Gastropoda > Trochida > Trochidae > Steromphala > Steromphala cineraria. Next base: position 22,173,392 of record OU744722.1, on the reverse strand, counting down.
AAAATTTGAGAAAAAAAAAAGATTCTTAAGAATATTGAAATTGGTTCCCTGGCGTGTGCTCCTGTTGTGACTACAAAGAAATTACCTGTGCTGATGATACGTTTAAGGAGCTACAACCTGATTAATTGACATTCATCAACTGAAGCTGACGTCTTGGGATATAGTGACTCCACAGTTCAGGTTTTTACGACTTTAGGGTAACAAAAAACCTCTTAGGTAACATTCATGATAACAGAATCTCAGCCAAATGTTTCCATCACTTCGTTCTATGAGATACATTATTAACAGCATATTTCATAACTTTAATGCAATTATAAAAATATGTTTCTTAGTTGCATTCCAGTCGCTGAGTTTAGGTATGTAATGTTAAATGATGAACGTACGAGGGCATTGGTTATTGAAAATATTGAGATCTGGCTACAATTTTCTGCAGATTATTTTTTTTTTCGGTTTGTAACAGAAGGCAATATGAAGTCACAAAAACGGAAGGGCCACGTTCAATTTAAGTCAATCAAATATAGTTAGTCAATAACAATATGAACGATTAGACAGCAGACCCTTATGGTATAACTATTACTTACATATTCGGGAAACTGTTGTGCTCATTACAATTGGATCTTATAATGGTCAGTGTGCAATTTCAACGGAGAAAAACAGTATTCGACCAACTAGCAAAACCCCAGTACATTGTGACACTGAGCCCATATTGTAAACTAACACCATAGTGAGTAATTAATAACAGTCAGTATAGTGTTGTTATACCATTTATTCCACACAAAATTCCATAGTCACACACCTACTTGATTATATTGACGTCATTACGGTTCGCTTCAGTGACGGTTTTGCCATAGTAATGGCATTGGAAATAAATTGTCGCATGAAACAAGGCGGCACATCTTATTAAAACGTTAAAGTAACATAAAACTTAATTTGGATAGAAACTAAACTAGTGTCCAAAAGAAACGTTACAAACATTATTTCCAAATAATGTTGTTGCTTTGGTATCATTTTGTTTGGAAACATGATTTTGTATACCAGGTATACATTACACTGTGTTTTCGATCGTACCGGGAACATGCCATCACTTCCGGGCAAATCGGGAACTTTGTGCAAAATAAATTATCGGCTGTGGCACTTTTTGCATGAGCAGATGTTATTGTCATAGCAACAATAAGAACACCAAAGAATGCCCAGTCTGACAGTCAGTGAAAGAGGGAGAGCCTTTGGAAAGGTCCGACAAGGAGCCTCACGGGTCATAACACCTTTGAAACTGCTCTATCACAGAGGCGTCAACAGTGGTTACAGCACTGGGAAACAGATTCAGTCTGTAGACCGTGTACCGGAGACTACGAAAACATGGTATTTGGTCATTCCATCCTACCGCGGAAGTTTCCTGACACCTGACAGACTGATGGCCAGGCGAGTTCGCCGGTGGCAGCGTTGCGACTGGGCACGACCTGATATGAACCCTGTCGAACATTTATCGAATAATGTCGATTGGAATGACAGAAGTCGACCTGTGCCATCTGCCAACATCCAGGATGTTAAACAATGCCCCCTCTACGAATGGTAACGGATCACCCCAGACGTCATCAGACGTTTGATGACGTATTATTGAGGCTACATGTAGGTTTACTTAGACTGACGAAATCAAGGTTCCACGTCATGTTATGATATACAAATAAAAGAAGACTACTAAATTCTAAACTTCTGATGCAAAACAATTGCGTGCGTTTAATTCAGTATAAGACGTGATTGAAATTGGATATTACAATAACTAACATGCCAAATGTTATTGTGATGATTTACAAATCGATAGAAAACAAAACGCACAATTCTGTTTCAAGTGTTACAGTAGATATGATTAAAATTTGATTTTACATATGCAGGATTCTAATCATAATTATATAAAAAAGAGAATCATTAAACATAAAATATTCATTGCATTTGCAAGATGACATTCACTGCATTGGACGTTATATAAAAAATGTACGTTGCATTCGCCGCAGATTTCAAAGAAGACTGCAAAAGATAAAAACATTGTGCTTTTGATGTCAATTCCTTTATTCGGTATATAGCTAAGGCATTGTATGAAGTATACAATAAATGTGATAGACGGATAAGAATTCTTTTCAAATAAAATGACCAAAATGTGAGTGGCGCTATAAATATCCATATTTCAATTATTATGAATTAAGAGCAAGATTTGGTCATTTATTTGATCTTTTCATGATGAAAGTATATATATTGTTTTCATGATTTAGTGTCGTGAAAATAACGGTTTTTCAATTTTACGTTTATGTACATTTCAGCTTATATAAAAATTAGACATTCTAAAAGAAAGTGATACTCATATACAACGAAGCCCATGGAAGTCAAATAATAACACTATTTTATTATGAACTCATCACTCTATTGAATACAATATGATGTGAAATGATCTTCATTTATTTTTTCGTAAGAACAGTTTTCTTTATTCCTTTAGTTACATAGCAAATAAGAAAATTTATTCACTGTCCAGATGGCAGTAGTCTTTTTAATATCAATTTTGATTTTCATAATAACTTTTCAACACAGGAACGAACATATTTTATAAATGATTAATTAATAAAACTGTCCTATCGGCTTCCGGTCCTTGACTTTTTTACTTTTGGAAAATGTCACTGAAAATGCTGTAATTTTATCAATTTTTATACCCCCGCTACGAAGTAGTCAGAGGTATATAGCGGTCAGCGCGCCCGTCCGTGTGTCCGTCAGTCACACTTTTTGTTCCGCTCATAAAACTCGAAAACTATTTGTTCAAATGTCACGAAACTTGATACATGTAATCACTATGGTCCTTAGATGTGCCTTTGGTATTTTTCGGTCAGATGGCCTCATTATTTTTATAGATTTTCGACTTCTTTGTTGCAGAAGTGACTGTTCGAAGAAGTCCTTTTGTTCCGCTCATAACTCGCATGCTATGTGTTCAAATGTCACAAAACTTCATATATGTAATCCCTACAGTCCCTAGATATGCCTTTTGTACATTTTGGTCAGATGGTCTCAAAGTCCTACGTATGAGATACTATGTCCTACGTAGGAAAAAATATCTCCTACGTAGGATATAATAAGTCCTACGTAGTAGATACTAAGTCCTACGTAGGAGATACTATGTCCTACGTAGGAAATACTAAGTCCTACGTATGAGATACTATCACCTACGTAGGAGATAATAAGTTCTACGTAGGAGATACTATCTCCTACGTGAGAGAAACTATCTTCTACGTAGGAGATAGTTCTACAATTATTTTTTCACCGAGACATTAATAAGCTTCCGTACTTCCGTACAATCTGATCTAAATCAATCAATTTTAAAATCTGTGATTTGAGATCTTGCTTTCATAAAATTCGACATTCTTTATTCATTTGTTTGAATTATTCCCATTAATATGATCTTTTTTCTGTTTGCGCATTTTCAATGATGTTCAGGATATTAATTGTTTTATATTGAATAATGATCACGTTGAAGAAAATAATTATAGCCCAGCGGATAAGTGAAATAATTGTGCACATCGTGATGCAAGCATGAAATTTGGCATGATTGTAGTTTATACCTGTCTTATAACATACATATACAGGACGTCATACGTGTGCATTTGGGTCGTTTGTATTGAACGAGTAGATGTCATGGACGCGGAGGAACAACGAGTTCGAAGAACGAGTTGTTTCTCCGCGTCCATGACATCTTCGAGTTCAATACAAACTACCCAAATACACACGTATGACGTTCTGTATTTATTATATACTCTCTTTTTAACCTTTTTAAAAGTAATTTTGAATTGCTTAAATAATCAGAGACGTCGCACTGCGCATTGATACATAATGCAAAGAAGGCGATTACCGATGAGCCGCTCGACTGATGATTTGATACCTCAATTATCTTTTTATTTTCTCATTACTTTGCGTAGTTAAACGTAAGAGGCAGTTTTCTCATGTGTGAAAACTAAATACAGTGATAACAGTTTATCCTTAGTTATTATTTATAAAGTTCTGAATATGATAAACGTTAGTTCAGGATTCCGAGCGACGGGATCCTTTCAAACGACGTCACCATGGAAATGACGTCATAATCGTTGTAGGCTATGACGTCATAGGGCCAAGTGTCGCTGGCGATGTTCTCGGAGTTTTGTTTAGGATTCCTATTTTATAGTGTTTTGCAGTTTCTTTACTAACGATAACACCAGTTTCTCACTTTATTATTCTTCAATATCATATTAAAAAGTAGGTTTGTTACAAATGCAGTTGAGATACGTCAAATCCGGTGTTCTAATAAGGAAAATGATTGTTACGAACGGAAAGTTGCGAGAATTGCCGAAGCTTGAAAAAAGTAGAACCGGCAGGCGTGCAATACGGATTCTGGAGTGCAATACGGAATTTGAAGACGTATTCCGTATTGCACCCTTGTATTACTATCCTAAGACTACATGAGTATATAATAAAGATCGAGAGGCCCCGCAAATTTGTCGTATTTTTCATTTTTTGGGTAAAAAACTGAAAAAAAGTGATTTTTTCACTTTTTCCTCAAAAAAAAAATCTGAACCCTTGAATACTTTCTTATAATAACTAACAGTGTTGGAAATTCAAAGTTGATCATTTTTCATTATATGCATGTATTTCTATCTTTAACGGTTAGGTCTACAGAAGTCATAACACTAAAACTAAGACTGCCGCAACAGTATTTAGGTCTTCAAGACTCTGCTTGAACTACAAACCAAGGGTTTGTCATCAATTTCCATCCAGTCTTTTTGAAACTAGTAGATAATAAAATAATATCCACATCATATTTGAATTTAATTGGTTTCATAGAGTTTAATATGCAAACCAGGGCTGTTAAATTTATGTTTTGGGTCAATCCGTGATGAGATGCCAACAACTAAATAGCGCTAATTGGATCAGGCAAGGACATTTAACTTTGAGGCTTGGGCAACTTTTCGAAAGGCATCATTAAGTTTTAAGAATTAAAGTTTGTTTAAGATGTTAATGAAAATTAATGTTTTTAAAATAAAGCAGCAGATATGTCATGGTGGCTAATCTCCTTACTGATCAACAGCAATATATTGAGAATGTTGAAGAAAATGTATGTATAAGCTTTTTATGTAATATAGGTTTGAAGTTTTTAGAACTTCTAAATTATGTTCATATCATATGAAACTTAATTGGATATTTTTGGAGGATAACATTTACACTAATGAAGTTGTACTTATGCTGGAGGTGACATAACTGTATACATATTACAGTTGCTTATTTAGTTCAGGAGTTATGAAAGAACAGAGCCATTTGTCCTGTAGCATAGTTCATGAAATCAATTTGATAGACATTACCTATGCAATCTCTTATGGTGTGAACAGTTAACAAGTATACAACTATTTAATATTTATAGTGGACAATTTTTCAGAATGTTAGAGCTTTTTATTCTTGAGAAATAATAACGACGGCAAAATAATGTTAACTTCTAGCCTTCATGTGCCTTATAAGGGGACCCAAAGTAACCAAGTCTACATTCATAATCTCCCTTAGCTAAGCAATCTTTAAGCAAGCCTTCCATGGTAGTTGTGTTTGGTACCTTGAGAGAAAAATGGTCAAATAAGCAACTAATCACTCGTCATTAAGAACTAATATTTATGAGAGATGAAAGATTTTTTATACTTTTAAAATTTGGAGGTATTCTTGGGCATAAGTTTTTGGATGTTTTTATTTTTTTTATCAAAATGTTTTTTAAGGCATGGTCTCTGTGTTCCTTATCAGGAGTCATGCCATGATAATTGCCAAAATTTATTGTTCTTGAAAAGGCAATTTTCAATGCCTTTTATATTCATAAAGTGCTAGACCGTTTGGTACCTTAAATTTATCTTCTCTTATCTGCTCGTAAATGAACAATTATATCATCTTTTAGCGTATTGAAAGGCATTGTCTGTAGGGCATAATCTTGACTAAAATTGTTGTGGGGAGCTTTGTAATTTGGTTCTGACCCCAGACCACACCTATCCTAACCCCTTTTTAAAATTGTCGTGGAAGGGTGTCCGCCTTCTTTTGATTTATCTCGAGAAACAAAAAGGGCTAGGAAACTCAAATTCTCAGATATGTTTTATCAGAGGCTAGGATTTGAATTCTTATCATCTTACTCCTAAATCTTAGTGAACAATTGAAACGGGTAATCCATCTAAACACTACGATAGAATATGTGAGGTAGTTGATAATATCTGTTTGGTTTGTCTGCATTCAAATTTTGTGTCTGTGGCACCAACTAGTCCTTCACTCAGCTTATTTAATATCTGCCTTAACTAAGTACACCTGCCAGAGATCATTGACAAACAGAGGGTAAAGTAAATAAAGGGTTCAACTCATGAAGATTTAGATAGACATGCAGATGACTTGAGTATCACTTCAACATCACAATTATATGTACGAATATACATGATCAAATAAATAATAATAATAAATAAATAATGAACACTTTTAAGCCTAATATCCAGTGCAACACTGCTCATTGGCTGTACATTATCACCCTGAAGGAATTGTACTTTCAAAGCCGCTACTAAGCGCTTCGCGCGACCACATAGGTCCGTACTTCCCGTATTCAGGTACCCAATTGTACAGCTGGGTAGACTGAGTGCAATGTGGATATAGTGCCTTGCACAAGGACACAACACGGTGTAAAGCCCAGGTCACAAATCTTTGGTGTCTCCACCTGGATTCGAACCCGGGTCTTTGGCGTGATATGTCAGCACGCTAACCACTACACCACCGTGTATCAGCCAATATGAACAGATGTTTGAAGCAGATATTAATGTATAAGTAAAATTGAATCGCAAAATTCAACTCATGGCAATAACTTCCTAAAAACTTGTGAAAATTCATTATTTTTTCACGTCCAGCACTATTCAAACTAGACCTCAGGGTTGTACCTGTTGGACTTATGAAAAGAAGCTTGTAGGAATGCTTTTGATCTCACCAGCAGAATATTGATGCTTGATTGATAGTGATCCTTTATATTAAATTAATAGTTTATTTGTAAGTCTTTATCTTCTGATGACAAATCATAGAAAGAAGATCAGCTTCAGAGTTGATGTCTGGTTTGTTTTCAAAACAACAAACTAATCTATTTTCATGGCCTAAATTCCCTATGGTTTAAATCAAAGAATACAACTATTTCTGAAATGCATAAATGTTAAGAAATGTTTATGTTACAGTTTGTTTACATGCAATCTTCAAGGAGATCATACATTGAACTATTGTCCTTTTATTTGAGTAGCCTGTTCAGATGTTGAATGTAAAAGTGTTAAAAAAGGGCAACGTTACTTAAATTAGAAAGGAAAAATATTTTCGAAATGGTCGTCAGACTATTAAAAGTAATACCCGATCATCTTACACACACCATAATTTCATTGAAAGTTGATTTTAGCAATGTATCATCACATGTACTTGCATGTGGCAGTATCTTCCACATTTGCAAAGACTTAAAAGACTTACGTTGACATACTTGTTACATCATCTTAAAGCTGCCAACTCTTGTTCAAGCTCTCCTGCAGAGTCACCGTTAACCCTATTTGGAAGGTTGGTAGTTCACCACATCATATTGAGTATTCTTCTCAAAAATGAATTCAACTGCCCTGGTTTGTTTTTTCAAACTTAAAAAATAATTATATGCTTGTTTTAAAATGATGCCTCTCGGAGAGTTGCCCAAGTCTCAAAGTTAAACGTACATGCCAGACCCAATTAGCGCTATTTAGTTGTTGGCATCTAACCAGACCCAAAACATAAATTTAACAGCCCTGGTTTGCATATTAAACTCTATGAAACCCATTAAATTCAAATATAATGTGGATATTATTTTATTATCTACTAGTTTCAAAAAGACTGGATGGAAATTGATGACAAACCCTTGGTTTGTAGTTCAAGCAGAGTCTTGAAGACCTAAATACTGTTGTGGCAGTCCTAGTTTTAGTGTTATGACTTCTGTAGACCTAACCGTTAAAGATAGAAATACATGCATATAATGAAAAATGATCAACTTTGAATTTCCAACACTGTTATTTATGATAAGTAAGTATTCAAGGGTTCAGAATTTTTTTTGAGGAAAATAAGTGAAAAAATCACTTTTTTTCAGTTTTTTACCCAAAAAAATAAAAATACGAAAAATTTGCGAGGCCTCTCGATCTGTATGTTATTAGACAGGTATAAACTACAATCATGCCAAATTTCATGCTTGCATCACGATGTGCACAATTCAGCTAAAAATTGCACTTATCCGCTGGGCTATTAATCCTTAAACTCTTTAAACTTGTAACAAATGTTTAACAAATTATATGTATCTGAAGGGAAACGAAGTCTTTTGTCGGTCATGGCTGCTCATCATTCACTACTGTACAACATAGCCACGCCCTCCTCTTGGTGCACGCATTCATAAAGTGCAAACTATTGACTACACGGCACTTCAGATAACCAATCAGAAAAGAAAAGAGAGCTTATTCCTCTCAATAAAATGACACTATTCATAAAGATCAGTATGATAGATTATGATTTTTATTCATATTTTTGTGTATGTCACAGACATACCAAATGTCACAAAAAGAAGAAAATATGATCGATTTAGGTTACATTAAATTCTAAAGGAATATCTGCACAATAGTACCTACATGTTACATGTTTTTAGTTTTATTCGAACAAATGATGACCCACTCTCTCCCCACAGAGGCAGACCAAGACATTAAATGTTGATACAGCCTCTGTTCTATTACACCGACTTTCTGGGATAGAATGGGAGATGCCTGATTGGGGGCAATCAAAATAAATTGTGCATTCAGCGACGCTGTTCTAAAATCATCATTTTGGATACTTAATCATGGCAAAGGCATGGTGATATGAATCACCCTTTCCGTACGAGAAGCGTTGTCATTTGCTACACAAAATCAAATGGATTGTTGTGCAATTTGTTTCCGCCAAGGGAAACTGCCGGAGCCAACGGATCTGGTCAAATAAGAACAGAGGCTCGATCAACATTAAATGACTTGATCTGCCTCTGTAGGGAGAAAATGATGATAACCGGGAAAGGCAAAAAGCCTACAAGGGCCAAATTCAGTGATAACATTTTTTATTTAAAGTTGAAATAACAACTTTTAAAGTTGAAATAACAAGTAATAAAGTTGAAATAACAAGTTATAAAGTTGAAATAACAAGTTATAAAGTTGAAATAACAACTTTTAAAAAGTTGAAATAACAACTTTTAAAAAGTTGAAATAACAACTTTTAAAAAGTTGAAATAACAACTTTTAAAGTTGAAATAACAAGTAATAAAGTTGAAATAACAAGTTATAAAGTTGAAATAACAAGTAATAAAGTTGAAATAACAAGTTATAAAGTTGAAATAACAACTTTTAAAGTTGAAATAACAAGTTATAAAGTTGAAATAACAACTTTTAAAAAGTTGAAAAACAAGTAATAAAGTTGAAATAATTGAAACATTTGACAATGGAATAATCTTATTAAAGTTCAGGTTAAAGGGGCTGTACATGTAGCACGTTTTTAGGGGGAATATAAGGTGATGTCAGGAAAATGAAAATAAATGTTTCCAATCTAAAGACAATGTATCTAAACTAAATGAAGCAATAATGAATCAAAAAAATAATATCAAGTTAAGTGATGCGATTCATTTTCTTACATAAAATGAATTAAAGGTGTTCACACAAAAATGGCTGCCAATGGATTTTATGGGAATCTTAATAATTTCTTCTCTGACTATGGATAATTGGTTTGTGTTATGAAATTTTTGACACTATCAAAGTAATACATTTAGCATTACCATACAATTATCAGTGAAAAATTGAAAATATAAAATTGTCAAAAAACGTGCTACTGCCCCTTTAAGTAGTTATAATTACAACTTTAAAAGTTGTTATTTCAACTTTATAACTTGTTATTTCAACTTTATAACTTGTTATTTCAACTTTATTACTTGTTATTTCAACTTTATAACTTGTCATTTCAACTTTATTACTTGTTATTTCAACTTTATAACTTGTTATTTCATCTTTATAACTTGTTATTTCAACTTTATTACTTGTTATTTCAACTTTATTACTTGTTATTTCAACTTTAAAAGTTGTTATTTCAACTTTATTACTTGTTATTTCAACTTTAAAAGTTGTTATTTCAACTTTAAAAGTTGTTATTTCAACTTTATAACTTGTTATTTCAACTTTATAACTTGTTATTTCAACTTTATTACTTGTTATTTCAACTTTTTAACTTGTTATTTCAACTTTATTACTTGTTATTTCAACTTTTTTTTAAAAATGTTATCACTGAATTTGGCCCTTGTAGGCTTTCGTAGTAATATGAGGAGATGACATATGTTTTATCGATTTCTTAACTTTAGTTATGTCAGTGCTGTCTTGTATCTAAACAGACTAATTCACGTACGGTAGGTTCTATAACTTTGAATTCACGCTTCATGCATGTAAAGACACATTGCATTAAATGTCACGTTAACCTCAAATGCGTATTAGTTACTGTCCCTGCTGTAGTTTGTTTAACTTTCAAATCATAAAAAAACTGCACTGATCGTCGGAATAACCCGTCATACATGTTCATCTGCTCGTAAAATAGTTTGTTTTGTACCTGCAAGGGATATTACACTGTCCTGGAATAATTTGAACTCCTACTTTTGCGATAACCCCGTCTTTTTTTACTGTAGTTTTGAATTGACGCAGTGTCATTGAAAGTGTGTTATCACAATTTGACGCTTTTCGTAGACTATATTTTCTGCCTTGTGGAGGCAGATCCAAATGTTTTTCAATATGCATTTTAAAATGTAGGCTACCATGCTGAGATCAAGTTGACCAAGAACATCTTGCGACGAACTAGCAACAAACTCTATCATTATGATTCATCATAATTCATAATTATAATCATAATCATCATTATTCATCCTAAATTTTGATCTGGAGACAGTCTGTAGATAAACAGTACCTATCAAGTTTAACTAAAAAGCAGATTCCAATTGTCAAACAGTTAACTTGACATTTTGAGTATTTTCTTCTATATTTGTAATATATATTATATTTATAAAATGATAGAAGAATCGTACAAGTCTAAATTTGAAAGAGAAAGCTAAAAGTTTTCATGGTTTTATTCAAAGTTGATAAGGTATTTCAATTATATATATGAAAAAACTATTTTAAGTTTCGTTTGTGTAGTCTTTTTTTAAGTGATGCATTTAGCGTTTAATATATATACATATTCCCATAAAGAAAATTAAACTTTGAGCTCTGGTTTCGAGATGACTGTTTTATAGTTTGATTTCATTTAAATAAGTCAACTTAAAAAGCCATAAACACCTATTAGGTTCTTTTAGTCGGTATACAAGTTAACCTATGTAATCAACATACAACATTTAATGGTTCAATAACAGCTTATTGATGTCAGTTAAGGTTTTTTGACATAAACTAATCTATGCTTATCGTGAATTCCAAACGAACTTTTAGTGTGCACTTTGCTTAATAAGACATTTAGGACTTGCAAATATTGGAATATGTTACCGTTTCATATTTTGAAATATTAGATACTAAAATATCAACCAGTAATGCCCTCTCATCACAAGAATGTGATTTTCATAATTTTTACAGAAGTACAGAAGAAGATGTCATGCTCCATCGATCCTAAATTTTTTAGAATATCTATCATAAAAGTATCAAACATTGATAAGAGGACACCCGGTCATCTTTATCACTGAGAAAAATGTAAAACATTGACTTTTTATGAACCTTTTTGATTGCTGATACTTTTAAGTTTTATAAAATGAAAAACCAAAAAAAGAGAACATCCGAAAAGGTATATCTACATATGCTGACTGATCGCAATAAAAGTTTCATTAAGCAGGGTCTTCCAGTTTTTGAGTTATGCTCCAGAATTGAAAGTCAAAGAAGGCATAATTTCATATGCTAAAAGATTAAACATACCAGGATTCAATGAGCTGGGCCTATTAGGTTTTGAATTATGCTCAAGATACGAAATTCTAAGTTCCGTCTTCATGGAAATCGTTAAAAATATAAGTAGTTGAAAATACCAAAAGACACATACATGTATACACAATAAGTTGATCGACCCACATGCTAAATGTCAATAAACCGGTCTAACACTTTTAGAATTTTACTCCGCAAACGAAATGCTTACGGACGAACGGACGGGCGGACTGGTGGAGAAAATGTATTTGTATAATGTATTTATTAAAGGCATCCTCAAGCTGCATGAACACTCAAATGTGATCATCTTTATTCACACAATGTCAGGGCAGAGTAGACACGAGTGCTCTGAGAGGAGCAAACCATACACTGTCTGTCTTCTGTGATTGCTATTCTAGAAGTTAGTGTGATGAACATTAAGGAGGATTCTTAAGGACGAACAACTTCTTTATTCTGTGTAAGCGACGTTTCGACAAAGATTCTAATGTCGTTGTCAAGGAAGTCATACATGTTCAAAAGATGGAGGAAACATATTCAAGGTTGGCGATGGGTTGTTTATACAATAAATAAGCTTGATGTACAATGTTGTGATAAGAGAATGAGCAATGTTGATTAGATGTACAAAAAGGAGTAAGTTGATTGGAATCCAAATTGATGTCTTTACAAGGGAAGAGGTTGATGTACATTGAAACGTCACTTACACAGAATAATGAAGTTGTTTATCCATAAGAATTATCATTATTGTACTGTCTGTCATTTTGGCACATGGTCGAGAACGGCATTGCTAGTCACCTTGACTAGTAACCATCGGTGAATTGATCTTACCAAAGCTTATAGATTAAATAATTATGCGAATTCCCCAAAACATTGATTGAAATGCTTTCCCCCAAAGGTCTTTATAACCACCTTAGTTTTGATATTCATGTCACTGATGTCTAATTATAAATGTTCATCTTATTGTCTAGTTCAATTCTGTGAACGATTGATCATAAACTATTGAAGGAGTGAATTAGTAACACATGTTCTGTCATTCTTAGAGTAAAAACTGGTGCAACCAAAACAATGAAATGAGTGGAATTCGTAAAACAAGTAACCCTTTTGGAGACGGAATGACTGTGCCATGCAATATCAACCTTCAGCTCAGCAGCCCTAGGCTAAAAAACCTTTAAAATCATGAAGGAATTTTCTCTAAAATGTGAATATAAAAGTTTCAAAATTGTTATTAATTGTTTGGAGCATTAATTTGGAGAATTGCAAATAAAAAACCCTTTGGTACTTTATAATCATTAACGATAATATTCATATAAACAAAAACCAGTTGAAATCGTTGTGATTTTGTACATAACCTTTATTTCTGCGGAACAGTCAACATACACGTACGTAAGCGCTCGACGCTTCACAAAGGAAAAGTGCAAATCTGAACAGCATGTGTTATATCAGAAGACCATTACAGTCATTCCTCATTGAAGTGCTGTCAGTTTTTTATCAGATAACTCATAGCTTACAAAGGATCACAGAAAGATTTCTCATTTATCAAAGAGTTTACAAGGTTTAAGTTTGCACTCTTCCAAACATGTAATTTTTAGAGAATAGGTAAAAGAGACACGTTTGAAAAAATGACAGCTTGTATTAGGATGGCAGGAAGTCGTTACTAGGGACCTGTTGGCATGGTTACAGGAGGTATCCGGTGAGGACAACAAGCAGAGACATCAGGGAGAAGCCAGCTACAGCAGAAGCTCCATCTGTAACGTACAATGGTAGAAATATGTAGTATTCGGATTTTTATTTTCAAATATTCATTGTCCAATAAATAACTTTAAAAAAATGACTTGGACTGTTTTTGCAAGTTATCTAAATAATTGAAATATATTTTAATTTAACAATTGTAAGTGGTCAGAACGACTATTCTTGGCGATTTTAACTGCGTATAAAAATAAATATAAATCCACCTTCAAAAGTGTTAAAACTTTCAAAGCCAATCTCATTCAAATCGAATCAAACCTAACTCTCGTACCCAGCAGCGTTTCCCACTAAGTCACCCTTAAAGATGCTATATCATACTTGCAAGCGGTTCAGGATGAAACTTAGCTATTGAGAAATTAAATACATCACTTGGTAGAAAAATCTTTCGTCGAAATTTTGATATCATATTTAGATTGTTTAATCAACGATAACATACTTATTTCGGAGCTTCAAGCACAGTACCCCTCCTAGAAAGGACATGTCATTTTGCGAACCCGCTTTCGGTGACGTAATCATTATGCTTGTAGGATTTACACCGTGTCTCAACTACCGTAATTGCGTTCGATGGGTATCAACTTTGACAGCAACGAATACCTAATTTGGAGAAAAAGAATATAAAACTAGTTGAGGGCGACAAAGACGGTTTTCAAGCGTACATTTAGAAACCGGAAGTTGTGAAATGGCCACACTTGATTCGTCCCTTATGTCGACTGCCGTTTCGGTATTTTTTGGTACATTATCTCCTATTTGATGAATTTTGGTCCGATTTTCTCAAGGTTGGTCGCTAAATCTTTCTAAAAATACAACGTATACATTAAAAATACTTAAAAAAATATTGCAAGTATGATTTAGCATCTTTAATCTCATGAATTCATAAGATTCATTTCATGTCGTTTTATCCCTGACCTTTATCATGACAATTACCTTGACCAGCTTTGATACCAAATCTATATGTACCGAAAATGTGTTCACATACTTGCGTATCCTTGTCTAATCATAACGTTCTTAATCATCTAATAATCGTCGTGATAACTTTATTCATTGACAATTCTTTTCCAGTTCAGCTGAAAATATTACATTGTTGTGTGAATCGAAGTTACACGATGCTTTCACTGAGATTCACTAGTAGGTAGACAAACTTTCAGTAAGAAGCTGTAAAATGTAGACAAACTTTCACTATGAAGCTGTAGTAAGGAGCCAAACTTTCAGTATGAATATGTAGTAAGTAGACAAACTTTTAGTAAGAAGCTGTAGTAAGAAGACAAACTTTCAGTATGAAGCTGTAGTAAGTAGACAAACTTTCAGTATGAAGCTGTAGTAAGTAGACAAACTTTCAGTATGAAGCTGTAGTAAGTAGACAAACTTTCACTTTGAAGCTGAAGCTTGCCATGGTAACCTAAGATTTTAATAGAATTGACTCAACGAGAACTAATGTAATTTCTGACAAGTTAAATTTACTAGTACTTAATGAAATCGCACATGAAATCAAATCAATATACCCGACTCTTGAACCTATAAATATTTTTCATTGTGATAACATAGCAGTCTTCTGTTTAGTCCTTATACTTTAAATATTTGAATTGTAACATTTCTAAATTGGATTAAAAGTAAAGAGATGGTTAACTCACTTCCGCACGTCAGCCCAGAGTAGCCAGTAGCACAGGTACAGACTGAGGGTGTAACAGCTGTATTGCAGGTCCCTCCATTCTTACATTCAGTCCCTCCATTGGTGCATGCTGGAAAGGGAAAAACCATGAATCAATGGAAATGTGGAATGAATGGAAGTTCATCGTCGGGAACCAATGCCAAACTGTAAGGTTATACAGAATGAACATTGATAATCTACATGGATCTACATGTGAGCAGGTTTGTTATAAGTTCTGCCAGGGGCGCTCGCTAAATCTCAAAGCAAGCAGGTTTGTTATTTTATCATTGAACATTGCTTGGTACTGTTATGCTAAAATGAATAGCATTGTTTATGATATGGATATTTGATAGAATAATATGTTTCATAGATACAAGTAAAGTCAAATATAATGCGTTGTGCAGGTGAGCGCTTAATTCTAGCGCATGGTAGTCGTATAACGAGTCAAATTGTTTCCCAGCTGAAATTACAAAACAACAAAGTCAAAAAGCCAGTCCCTGCATTTACTAGAGATATTGTTTCAATCACGTTTGGTGTGCTTTGCACGAATTTTAACACAATTGACGCTTTTCGTCTTTTTATTCTCTACTTAGACGGGCCATCTTTACAAGAAAATTCACAGTTTACAGCTCATTTTATTAATTCAGGAAAAGAACAAAATGACATTGTTAACGGTTAATATTTGAAAATATATAATCTATCAATTAAACAGAGAGGAATTATAAGATGGGATAGAATTTCTTGTTTGTATTGAAACGTACTGTTGAAGAGTTTGATACATTGGTTATATCGGACAATGATGTGTACACATTCATATTTTTACATGATTTCCGTCAAAATAATTAATGTACTTTTCAAATTTACAGAAGGTAAACTTTACAGACAGATACAAAATTGATAATCGCACCATCTTCACACGTGTCACCAACGTATGTACTCGCGCTGCAGTCACAGGGTGCGGATGTGTCTGGACATGTTCCACTGTTCTTACAATCGGCAACAGAAGCACAGTTCACAGCCTCAGCAGGACGAATGTTGAGCAGGACAGTCACTGTCAGGACCAGCACACCTGGAACACAGGAGGAATCAACTCATAAACTGAGGAACAAAAGGAACTTGTGGCAGTCGGGTAAACTAGTCAGCAGCATTAGTAGGACCAGTGTTGAGCAGGACAGTCACTGTCAGGACCAGCACACCTGTAACACTGCAGTAAAACGTCTCATTAATTTGCTACACATGAAAGACCATTAAACTTTCAACTAGGACCTACCTTTTGGGGAAGTAGGATGACGTGGTCATCACAGACTTTGTTGACCGTTGGAGCGAGAGGTCATTCTCATGACCCAAAACTTTATATGTGAAACTAATTTCAAAGTTATCTTAATTAAAGTAAATTCGAACATCTTGCAGAAATCATTTAAAATTCTCATATAAAGAAACAAAGCTACATGTATGAATTTCTAAGTTAAAGATTATGTTAATCATAACTTATAATTATAAATAATAGCAATTCCCTGGGCTAGTTTGAAATTGCTCTTCTTTACAGAAAAGGTGATTCTTTTTTAGCATTTCTCATTATGTAAGTACATGACATTCTTATATTTTGACCAACATATTATGAATGAACGTAATTGAATGGCATTTTAAAAATGTGAAACAGACAGACTGTTTAGATTTGTTCAGGTACAGTTCAAAATCGGTTAAACATATATTGTTTTAAAAGTTAGATTTAACCCAGATATAATGAACTCGTTCAATTTTTCTGATAAAATTGATATCGTGCAACATTCATAGTTATTCTTTGAAAAAATGAGCCCAATTAATGGTATAGATATATATCACCAATAAATCCTATTTGTGCTTTTTGCAATGTTGATTTGAATTTGGTTCAAACATTGTTGATTTATCGAAAATAATTCAGATTGTTCGACAAGCTATGAAACCCTTCTTAAATTTTATTCGGTTTTCATTTGTGTCAGTAACTGCTGACGGACACAGTGCTAGAGTAAGCAAGGATACCACAACTCCCGTCTGTAAGTATATTTGGATATGACGGGACCAACGAACGAACAACTAGATGAGCAAAAAGATACTATCTCAACGAAAAAACTCCCGGTTATGAATTAAATGTATGACAAAAATGTGATACACACCAAAACAAATCTCTTCATGAGGAAGGATTTGTAAATTATTTGACATTTAACATGTACAATCGGACTGTGAAAATTGCAATATTGTTCACAATGGACACTCCACAAATGACAGTGTGATAATCTTTAACCATTTTGATTGAACATAAACATTCATTAATGGCATGACTACATTTTGAACTAGTAGAAATAAAGATTTTAACTTATCATACCTGTATGCTTAATCTTAGTGTTAATTTTATAATGACCTGATAAATATATTAATGATAATACTTAAAATATTTGCAACAGAAAATTTATAAAATAGAAATATAACAGAAAATTAAAAAACAAATTATATTACTATCGAGTATTTTTATGTATGATGAAATTTAAGGACTTTTAAGACATAAGGATATTTTTGATATTTGAAATGAATTTACATTACCATGATAAAACGCAAAAAAAACTGCATATTCATATTCAAGAGATCCATCACATATTGCAAACATTGTAAACGTTATTCCAAAAAGGCGGATATCATGATACTGATAAATGATAAAATATAATTTTTCAAACAACACATGCATATGTATTCAGCTGTGACAGGAAATTTTCATAAGGCTGAGAAAGATATTCGGGGTTACATAAGCTAATAATCAGATACAAATACCTGATATCAGAGTTGAAATATAATTGTTCATGGTCACAAAAACATTTCTGGCCATGAATTATTTCTGCTTTATTCAGTTTAAATACATTGCCTTTCTATTTGAACCATTTACTTTCCCATTTTCCTGACATCACCTTATATTTCCCCTAAAACGTGCTACTGCCTCTAAGGTATTCTAATCCATATCTCTTGAAACATACTATGTACTATGATAGGTTCGCAGTTTGTCAGCGAAGGTTTACAGGTATAATAAGTATGATGGAACTTACCAACGACGATCTTCAGATGAGCCATGGCTTCAGTAGTTGTGAGGATTGAACTTGAAGAATGTGTGAAGTTCAACTGCTTAAAAATCAGTGACTGATGCTTCATTTATATAACACTTGTCACTATGGTACCTGGGTTTGTTGTGTCACATGGTTATCTCCTGCCAATCAGGTACTGTCATTTGTTGTGTCATTTTGTGTTTGTCACTTGTCGCCATGGTGCGTGATATTGCTGTCTCAGCTAATTTTCAATTGCATGTGAACATCATGGTTCATTTTTCAAATGCAAACAGTATGACTTAAAAGATTATGCAATTATTGGTCATGTTAGTGAGGCGCCTTGGTACCCGGCAGTGCATCATGGGACACGATGATTTCTCCTGTAGTTTGATTGGTTATCTGAAGTGCAGTGTAGCTAATGGTATGGCACTTACGCAATTCGTGCACTCTTGCACCAAGAGGAGGGCGGGGCTATGTGTACACAAGTTTTCACAATAATAGGGAATATTTTAAGGCAACCATGACCAACTCCAGACATCGTGTCTTTTATGTACAGAGTTGTTACAATAGTTGAAATCAATTTCGCCACAAGATAGGATGAAAAAATAATCATTGAAATAAAAAGTTAAACGTAATTCTGTTCAACCGGTAGATACAAAATATTTTGAAAACATATAATTTCGAAATTTCGAAATTTTTGATAGCAACGAGATTTTTATTATCCTTGAAACAGTCTGACCTCTTTGAACTTGTCAATAACAGAAACAGTTGTTAAATGTTAGAAGAACAGTTTTTAGCTACTACGTTTATCAGAATGTATTTGAAATCGAATTGATTTGGAAACTTAGTTGATTCAAATATTACTTACATCATTACATTCTATCAAGAGAGAAATGGTGTAGTGAAATGTGCAATTTAAACTTTTTAGACTAAATTTTAATACAAAATTTGTTTTAATTTTAACTTTCTACGTATTTAAGTGTTGCTACTATATCCAAAGTGTCTACTCTGTTATATTTAAGAAGATTAAGGGTTTGTAAAGCTCAGATCATACATAAAAAAGTTTCATGTATAATCTAACAAACATGTCAAATATGGATCGCTTCAGACGCAAAAGGCACTAATCAGTATCCTTTACCCAATTAACCACTTTCCAGATATTAATTACACAACAAATGGTATTTGATGCCAAAATAAACCCAATTTTGACTTATGGGGCAGAAATATGGGGATTAACGGATTTTCATCAAATAGAAAGTATACATTTATATTCATGTAAGAAATATCTTGGTGTTAACATGGTAATGTAACGGTTTATGGTGAATGTGGCAGATATCCGATGCATCTGTTTACAAGTATCAAAGTAATTACTGGTTAAAATTGGTAAACATGCTCTCTGATAGAATGCCAAAACAATGTTATAATATGATGTTATTATACGAGAAAAATGGACAAGGGAATTAAGTTTATTATGTTGAAGATTTCCTATATTCTATAGACTTTCGAAACCTTTGGGATGCTCAGCATGTTGAAGAACACATACATGTAGCTTTCATTCAGTCAATATCTGCAATGATGGACTGGACAAAATTCATTGTCAAGTATATTTTTTAATCATTCCAAGTTCAGATTTGATTTATTAGATGAGGATTACATATCGTGTGTAACAATAAAAAAATCAAACAATCATTAGCACGATTTCAATGTTCTTTGCATGATCTATAGATTGAGAGCGCCGATATACAAATTTTGATGAAGAAGATAGAATATGTAAAGTTTGTGAATTAAATGAAATCGAAGATTAATATCATTTTCTTCTCTGTTAAAAGATACTACTATGCCGATCCATCTTTCATAAAATTTACAACTCTTGTAAGCAGTAAAAATCAGACAAGAGAACAAAATCTTGCCATGTTCATCCACCATGCAATGTCATAAAGAAATAATGTTTAATCTTTGTAATGTGTATTTAAGTATATATGTATGTAAAAACTATTAGTTATTTATGTTTTATAGGCATGCGGCCTTTTCAATATGAATAAAGATTGATTGATGTAGTTATGGACCCAAATGCCCTACACTTTAGAAAAAGGTAACTGAAATTGAAAATTGAGATTCCTTTTCAGGTTCAACAGCTACCGATATTTCCAACTTATAGAATTCCCAATCCGTGAGTTGTGCAACGTTTTGTTAACAAATAGTACATGTCACTAACGAAAAACATAGTCGACAGGCAATAAGAAAATAAACGTTTAACTCACTTTGAAAATGTATAAAAACACACACATTATTTGTTGTAATTCATTTAAGAGATAAGATGTGTCACATGTCGTAAAAGGCAGCGATAATGCAATACAAGAACAAGAATATATTTGATAAAGTGAGAGGTCAGCGTGCAATAGGTCGCCAGTGGGTGTTAAAAGTTCTAGAATAGCACTAGAACTGAAAATTGCAATGTTGTGTTTGGGATATTGACCATTGAATGACCCAAAGAAGACTCATTATGTTGTTTAGATGGGGAGTTAATTCTGATTCTAATAATGACATGCACGTAATAATACTGATAGGGCATTAGCAAACATATTTTCCATAACGAGGCTTCAAATGCTTGATGAAAAACCTTGTATACAGCAATCATATTTTTATATGAGTAATATTGATGTCTTTAAAGCCTATGAAAATATCGCACTCAAACACCTTCCTTAAAAGGGCTTCAATTTGAAAAATGAAAATGCATTAGATATTAACAGCAGTGGGCATTAACTAACTAAGTTTTTTAGTTGGTTTGTCTTTTTGTTAAAAGCACGGTCACTCAAACAACATATCCCTGCTAAAGAATTTCTAAATTGACGCATGACTATGTTTGTTTGACATGTCCCTTGGTGAATTTGTCTTTGTTTTTTAAAAAAATTCAAAGAGGTTTGAAAATATTTATTTGTAAAGATCTTCAAAGTATGTTTGAATGTTCGTATGCCTGCTCATTGTATGCTTTTTAAAAATTTACATTTGGATCTTAGTTTTCTTTGACAGTCAGGTCATGGAAACCCCAAAAACATGTTATGATCATAGACGTCTAAGGCTGCTGAACAAAAGATTTTGTCGGTTTTCAAGATATACAAATTAAACCATTACTTTGCAAAATGCAGGAGTGAAAAACGTTAATGTTTTAAAAAATACTGAATGACATTTATATGACTATTGAAACACATTAATCATACATGATGCATTGTTGTCCAACATGAAATAACCCTAATATAGCAGTTTTCTATATCGAAGTATCTTTCGAAATAATCATACATCAATAAAGTTGCAAATGCCAACTGCTATTTCAAAAACTGTGATGATATTTGAAATTCGAATTTAAAAAATCATATCAATCACATCAATTAGAGATATTGATTGGTATTTTATAAGTGTGTCAATGAAAGAAAAGATTAAGATTCAGATTCAGTTTCGGTCTATTCAGTATTTCGGGCCATTAGGCCAATAGTACAAGCACAGAGGCAGATAATATTTGTTAATGTAGTAACAACATTTCGATTACTGAAAACGTGTTTTGAATACATGATTATAGCTTTGATAATATCAGTTTTTACCAGACCCGTCTAAGGACGGGGCTGCTATCAGTTTTTGTGAAGTTTCCATCGCCGCCGCCGCCGCACTCGTACTACTAGCTATAACTTTTTTCCACTAAGCTTTCCAGAACTCTTATTCATACCTTATTACTCATACCTCGGGGGAACGATTTTGACACGTTCACTTTCAAGTTCAAAGGTCAAGGTCACGAGATATGTATTCACTCTAAGAATTCCTTGTAAACGAGATAACTTGAAAAGTTTTTGTGCTATGAAGCTCTAACTTGGTATATATCATCCTTGGAAAAGTAAAATTTTTTGAAAAGGTTCGGCTACAATCCGTCAAAGGTCAAGGTCACAGCAAGGTCATGACTCAAGCATGGTTTAGCGAAAATGCTTAATTTTAACTATGATCACTTTTAATCAATACATGATTGTTATACTCAATAAAAAGTATTCAATTATTGTGTGACCTTGAAGGTCAAAGGTCAAGGTCATGGGATATGAGTGATTGCAATTCCTTGTAATCACAATAACTTGAAAAGTTTTTGTGCTATGAAGTTTAGATTTTGTATATATTATCTCTTGAGAAGTACAACATTTTCAAAAAGATTTGGGTCCGAACTGTCGAAGGTCAAGGTCACAGCAAGGTCAACATATATGGAGAAAATGGATTAATTTAATTTTTAACACTTTATTTCATTACGATTATGTTATACTCAATGAAATGTGTTCATTGATTGTGTGACCTTGAGTGTCAAAGGTCAAGGTCACGAGAAAATTCCCAATTTGGTGAGGCCTGTAAAAGGCAGAACAGGGTAAGGCGAAACCCCAACTTCCGTGGCTGCTCTGCTTTTGCGGTATCCTGCAAACGCTAATCTAGTTTTTAATACATTTTGGTGTACATTACATGTGTTTCTCGTAATAATGCATACAAAAACATGAGTGTGTCTGTTTGTTTTCATGGTCAATCAATCAATCACTTTACTTCTTCACGTAGGCAATAAATAGATAAGCAACAATATATACAGTATACCTAACAATGAGTAGGTTATCTTCTCAATAAAAGATCATGAAATAAATATGAAAAAAATGACTTGATGGAGAGTAACGAATAACTATTTTGAATTCATTACGTGAATATAGAAAAGCGGTAGGTACAAGTCCTCAAGTGTACATGCAAAGAGCAATACATTTTCTACAATGATCCATACATTCCAATGCTTCAACACTGAAACTACTCCTTCTTATCTAATAGCCCGTGTTCAACCAAATCGTACACTGCGTTCCCAAGACAAACATCTTCTCCAATAGCCTCACTGAAAGACTGCTCTGGGTGTCACAGTTTCAGGTGCGCAGATGCATCTCTCTGGAAATGTCAACACTGCACAGTGAAAATGCAAGTCTGAGGGATCAAGTTCACCGATTGGAAGAACAGATGGAAGATTTACAGTCCAGATCTCGCCGAAATAATCTCCTATTTCATGGACTGGATGGGCAACGCAACGAAACTTGGGAGGAATCGGAAAATAAAATTAGAAATTTTATGAAAAACCAACTCCAAATAACTAACGCCGATACAATATTGATCACTAGAGCTCACAGACTATCTCCCTACAAATCACAATCTCCAATTATTGCAAATTTTGTCCTGACAAAAGACCGAAATGAAATTTTAAGAAAGTACAAAGAAAATAGTCAACAACAAACACATCAGCGAGTTACCGAAGACCTGACGAGACAAGTGAGGGAAGACCGACGTGCACTGTCAACGCTCTACAATGAAGCCCGGGAGGCTGGACAACAACCGAAGATCAGATTCAACAAACTCATCGTTGGAAACAAAGTGTATCAACGGGATCGTACAACTAACAAAGTGATCTGTTTATCGGATAAAACATCAAAACCCAGCGACCGAACAACGAGTGTAAATTCTGACAGAGTGGGCGGGGCACAAAACCAAACACGTGGCTCTTTGTTATTGTTTTCACCCGGAAGTGCGCGTAACCAGGAAAGGGTCAGCACTCCAAACCCAGGCGAGCGTGAATCTGCTTGATGTGATGGCCGAGGTCAAAATGCACAACGATGTCATATCCTTTCTTGGAATATTGAAGGTCTGTACAAATATTTATGTGATGATAATATCAAGGCATTCTTTTCTAATTATGACATTATCGGTCTATGTGAAACTTTTGTAAAAAAGATTAATGACTTTACGTCTTATTTAGATTCCTTTACAACATTCAACTGTGTTCGAGTTAAGCGGAAGAAACTAGGGCGACATAGTGGTGGCATTACGGTGTTTGTTAGAAATACTTTAATGGACAACATTTTCCGGGTGTTTGAAGATTTTGAAGACACATTGGTGCTTTATATCAGGTCGTCAGAAATGGGATTGACTAAAGATATTGTATTATTATTTGTATATCTTTCACCGGAAAACTCCCCTGTGTATGACAGCAAATTGGATGATGGTATGTCATTGCTAGACTCGTATCTAGAACAGATTACTAGTAAATATCCTGATACACTTCTACATCTATAGCCGGTGATTTTAATGCACGGATGGGGACATTCCTTGACTATATACCAAACGACACACTTGATTACATTATTGATGATGATGATGGTTCATATCCGGGTGATACTTTTGATCAGCCACGTTGCACTTTGGATTCTGAAGTTTTTAATAACTATGGTAAGAAACTTGCAGAGTTATGCTGCTCTTACAATATCCATACCCTTAACGGTCGGCTATACAGTGATAAATTGGGAAGTTTTACCTGTGTCACACATAACGGGGCAAGTGTAGTTGACTACATACTCGCCAGCACTGAACTTTTGAATGAATACATCTCAGATTTCGGGATCTTAGAAAGGGATGAATCTGTTCATTTTCCGCTTCACTGCTCTCTGAATATGAAATTAGATAATAGTATACATATAAATAAACAAAAAGACCTACCTAACCAAGAAGAGGAAGCGCTCATAAAATATACAAAGTTTTTATGGAATCCAACAAAATCAAAAACATTTTTATGTAATTTCCAAACTGAATTCTTATCAAGATGTGATGAAATAAATGAACTAATGGAAACGCACATCAACGATGCGATTAAAATCCTCACTTATATCTATCAAACTGCTGCTAGCTTCACAAAATCAGAATACACAGGAAAAGGATCGACAGTAAAGTCGCAACCCCCATGGTGGGATAATGAACTTGAATATATTAAGCAACATAAATACAAAGCTTTGAGAGCACACCGAGATTTTGGCAGAGATATTAGCAACTATCGCCAGTACCGGAGACTATTTAAAAAGACATTTGTGGAAAAAAGACAAAAGTATCAAGAGACTAAGAGAAAAGAACTCATTGACTCAAGAACCAATCCTAAATTGTTCTGGAACACTGTGAAAGACAAAAAGAAATCATCTTGCATTTCCCCCAAAATAACATCTCAGCAATGGTACGATCATTTAATGAAACTATTACACAAAGATAATAACTCAACAAATGAAATTCTGAAGGAACCGGACTTCGAAAATGACCTTGATATAAATAAGCCACTTTCTTGTGAGGAGATTAGAAAAAGTATTTTAGATTTGAAAGTGAACAAATCACCTGGTGAAGATGGAATTGCAAGCGAATTTTTTAAATCGACTGAGCCCTATATAGTAATTATATTAACTAAACTGTTTAACAAGCTTTATCTTTCAGGAATATTCCCAACAGAATGGGGTAAGAGCATCATCTGTCCACTGTACAAATCCGGTAGTAAAGATGACGTTGGTAATTATAGAGGTATCTCCTTAATAAACACAATGTGTAAAGTTTTCACATCAGTGATTAATAAAAGACTCCAGTCGTGGTGTGACGAAGATCAGATAATTGATGAAACCCAAGCAGGTTTTAGACCGGGCTATTCGACCGTGGACCATATATTTACGCTTCACGCAATGGCACAAAAGTACCTTTCAAAAAGAAATGGACGATTTTACTGTCTGTTTATAGACTTTAGTAAAGCGTTTGATTGTATTAATCATGATATTCTGCTTGAGACTCTGAGAAACGTTGGGCTGAAAGGAAACATCTTAAGCATTTTAACATCTATGTATAGAAGTCTCAGTGCATGTGTAAGAACCGGAAACGGTCTCTCTAAATATTTCAGCTGCAACATGGGTACCAGGCAGGGATGCGTCTTGAGCCCAAAACTTTTTATAATCTTCATTAATGAACTAGTTTCCATGATGAATAGGGCTGGAGGAAGGGGGATTTTCATCACAACAGACGTACCGGATGTATATGCCTTGCTCTTTGCCGATGATGTGTCGTCTGTCGCCGATTCTACTGCACAATTACAACGAAAGATAAATGTTTTGGAAGAATTCTGCGACAAAACTGGGATGAAGTTGAATTTAGGTAAAACAAAGATAATCGTGTTTAGAAACGGGGGACCACTTAGACACTATGAAAAATGGTTTTTCAAAGATGAAAAAATAGAGATTGTAAACAGATACAGATATTTAGGCATTGTGTTTTCCCCAAAACTGTCTTGGAGTAAGGCCCAAACTACCCTTGCGGCACAAGCCCGGAAAGCTATACTTGCTATCTACCAATATCAGAGAAATTTTGGAGACTTTGCTCTCTCTGACATATTTAGGCTATATGATAGCATGGTGGTCCCAATACTTTGTTATGGAGCCGAGGTGTGGGGAACATGCCACAGCAAAATTATAGAAACTGTTCATACCTCATTCTGCAAACGTTTTCTTGGTGTTTCCAAAGCAACCCCAACAAATATGGTGCTCGGAGAGTGTGGTAGAACTATATTACAAAGTGTATATATGACCCGAGCAATTGTGTACTGGTGCCGTGTTATTAATCTTCCTCCATCTAGACTGCCACATCAAGCTTATCTTATGCTAAAATCCGCATCAGAAGCAGGGAGAAAAACGTGGGCTATGGATATTAAATCGATTTTATACAGACTTGGTTTTGGAATAGTTTGGATACAGCAAGAAATAGGTAGTACTGACATATTCATTTCAACTTTCAAACAACGATTAAACGATTCTCTGACTCAAGACTGGCACTCCTCCCTCTACTCTAGCAGCAAGTGTTCTACCTACAGACATTTCAAATCTATGCTTAACGTCGAATCATATCTGACTCTTGACTTGCCTTTCAGATTTCGAAGAATTCTAGCTAAATTTCGATGCTCTAATTTTCCACTAGAAATAGAATTGGGTCGACGCAACAAAACCCCAAAGGAAGCAAGACTGTGCAAAAGATGTCAGAAATATAACGTCCGTGTCATCGGAGATGAGTTTCACGTTCTATTCAAATGTCCCGCCTATGTTGAAATACGGAAAATTTACCTTGATCCACGCTATATGAAATATCCAAATATGAACATTTTAAAACTCTTATTAAATTCAAATGAAAAACCTATTTTATGCAACTTAAGTAATTATCTCTTAAAGATATACTCCTTACTACAAAAAAATGTAACATAATGCATGCTGTGTATAAACATTCATGTTTAATGATGTATTTTTGGCCAATGGCCTTATACTGAATAAAATCTGTCTGTCTGTCTGTCTGTCTGTCTGTCTTCCTCAAATCATGAAGCTATCAGAGACACCATCAACATTTCGGACAAACCTAAAACCTCATCTTTTTAAAATTGCCAATGACTGTTGAATGCCAGTGTAAATAGTGTATCAATTCTGTAAATATGTTACCAGCGCCAGTCAACAGTTTACCTGGAACTTCCAGGGCTATACAGGATGGACATGTTAGATAAGATTAGAATTAACAAAATGGACAGACTCTTGTTGTTTAGAAACACATGATTATCTTTCTATATATATTGATAAGTTATTTAAGGTCAAGTCTAAAGTAAACTTTGTAAAATCTTCTTCTGCATTTCTACATTTCCTAAATTGTTCTTTTCTTTTGCTTTCGTACATATGGCATCTCAGTAACACATTATTCTACGCCGCCATGGCAAACCGGACAGACTCTCTCTTTTAATGGTGTGTTAGTATAATTTTTGATTTCTATTTTGATGGAGCCACCCTAAACTTGGTAAAGCTGACTTATATCTCCTTGGCATAGGGGCTTGCATGTAGCCCTCTGTCTCTTAGTAGTCTTTGAAAGTGTTGTAGGTTCGAATTCCCCCCCCCCCCCCCCCCTCCTACTCCTCTCTTTCCGCCTTGTTGTGAAACTTAATTCTTTCAAATGTCATTAAGATTCTGAAAAATCGGACTTTGATGATGTATTCTATGTACTTTTTATCATATACTCTGTCTAACGGTATGACGTGAGAAAGTCTAGCCTCATGAAATTTCTTATGTATTCGGAATGTTCAGTTAGGTGTTCTTCTCATTGCCCATTGATGACTCAAATAATACCTTGTAGCGTTGAGGCTCATATATTTGATCCGTATTCAAACATTAAACATATCATAGCGTCATACAGTTTGCTGAAAGTCTTGTTCTCCATTCCACCTAACAGTTTAAACTACGCTATTAAGAGCCCAAGCGCTCTGCTAGCAGAACTTGCTGATGCCTTTGTCATTCTCTTGAAATTAAAGTGCTCTATGAGGAGTATTCCCAAATATGAGTAGTTGTTTGTTAATTTCCAAATATTCCTTTCCACACTTGAAAACCACTGATTTCTTTTTATGTGACGGATAATGTCAAAAAATATACCCAGACACTATTGATGTTTCGTACCCGTAGTTTAACACACCAATATGTTAGATATATTCCCCCGAATAATCAGCCGGAACTACTATCATTTAACCCTTATAATGCCAAATTAGATATTACGATCCATTTTCACAGCAAATATCTTAAAATTCAAGTAATGTTAAACAATGATGAGACCATTTTTATCCAGTTTTATAAATTTTGGTTACATGTTGCCATTGGTTGATGTACGTATTCTGTATGATGCGGTATGCGTGCTGCGTGCTTTGTGACGCATACTATCCGATTCCGCGTATGCATAAAAAACGAATATAGTGTGGCGTGAGTATCCAATATGGCATTCAGTGCGTAATGAGTATTTGCAAATTTATTGAATCAATTTCTTCTATTGTAGTTTAAATTAAAATAAAATAGATAAAAACAGAATAATTATATTAGTTTGGCAACACAGTGGGATTTATTCAAATAAAGTCTTCAGTAAAAATCATTTGAAAATCTGTTTGATATTACAAAAAGTCTTTCTTTGTTTACGAGCAGATCCCTAGAACTAGTGGGAGAGAAAAACACCCACAGCTTATTTCTAGGATTTTAAGAATATTAATTTACCATAAATTTACTGTATGAATTCTCGTTGGCCTTTTGTTTCAATAAATTCGTGTCAAATATCAATTAACATTTAGCATCAATATCTACCTTGATTATCTGATAGGCCTAAGTTTGACTGATGTGTTGTCACCGAGTAGAGAGTGTGAATGCCAGAGTTTGAACGTGCATCGGTCGACCTGCCGCAACATAGTTCCAAGAACATTCTGCGTTTCCAGAGCATTTACATCATGTTGCCCAAGAATTAACACCATCATTAGGGAGACGTTCAAATATATCTAGATGATGTTCGAAATTACCGAAGAATGACACACACTCCAAAGTTGCTGAAATTTAACATGGCGGCTGCTGCCGTGATTATCAGCAGACGAATTAAGGCAACATAAAGGATTTACTGTTACAAATCATTACAGATTACATTATTAATCAAGTACGATTATCAATGATGGATACAATTAACTCTACATTTATGTAACAATTGCACAATAACCGGGAAGCACGAATCACGATCACATTGTAATGGCATGGGAATCAACATTAGCCTGACAGTGAATTATTGGGAACTTTAGAAGAGCAAATATTTACGATTTACACAGATATATATGTAAGAAGAGATTACATTTAAACAAGGTGACTATTCAAAGAAACATTTAGAGATCTTGTTTATCTGAGAAAAAGTGATAATCTAATTTCAAAGATGTACCTAAAATTGCCAAAATGTCATTACAATACTTATATAAATTTAAGGGGGGGGGGGGGATTCTGTACTCGGTTTGATGTACATACTCAGTTACATTTAAAGGGGATAATTCTAAAGTGGGTTTGATGTACATACTTAGATGCATGTCAAGGGAGCAATTCTGTACCGGGCTTGCTGTACATAGTAACATGTATTAAGAGCGGCGATTCTATACTGGGTTTGATATAGACACTTATGTACATTTAAAGGGGAGTTTCTGTAGTGTGTTTGATGTAGACACTTAGATACATTTAAAGGGGAGTTTCTGTAGTGGGTTTGATGTAGACACTTAGATACATTTAAAGGGGAGTTTCTGTAGTGGGTTTGATGTAGACACTTAGATACATTTAAAGGGGAGATTCTGTAGTGGGTTTGATGTAGACACTTAGATACATTTAAAGGAAAGATTCTGTAGTGGGTTTGATGTAGACACTTAGATACATTTAAAGGGGAGATTCTGTAGTGGGTTTGATGAAGACACTTAGATACATTTAAAGGGGAGATTCTGTAGTGGGTTTGATGTAGACACTTAGATACATTTAAAGGGGAGATTCTGTAGTGGGTTTGATGTAGACACTTAGATACATTTGAAGGGGAGATTCTGTAGTGGGTTTGATGTAGACACTTAGATAAATTTAAAGGGGAGATTCTGTAGTGGGTTTGATGTAGACACTTAGATACATTTAAAGGGGAGATTCTATACTGTGTTTGATGTAGACACTTAGATACATTTAAAGGGGAGATTCTATACTGGGTTTGATGTAGACACTTAGATACATTTAAAGGGGAGATTCTATACTGGGTTTGATGTAGACACTTAGATACATTTAAAGGGGAGATTCTATACTGGGTTTGATGTAGACACTTAGATACATTTAAAGGGGAGATTCTATACTGGGTTTGATGTACCAGCTGGATACATCTTCGATACTGGGTTTGATGTAGACATTTAGATACATTTAAAGGGGAGATTCTGTAGTGGGTTTGATGTAGACACTTAGATACATTTAAAGGGGAGATTATGTAATGGGTTTGATGTAGACACTTAGATACATTTAAAGGGGAGATTCTGTAATGGGTTTGATGTAGACGCTTAGATACATTTAAAGGGGTGATTCTGTAATGGGTTTGATGTAGACACTTAGATACATTTAAAGGGGAGATTCTGTAATGGGTTTGATGTAGACGCTTAGATACATTTAAAGGGGTGATTCTGCAATGGGTTTGATGTAGACACTTAGATACATTTAAAGGGGAGATTCTGTAGTGGGTTTGATGTACCAGCCGGATACATCTTCTATACTGGGTTTGATGTACATACTTATGTACATTAAGAATGGCGATTCTATACTGGGTTTGATGTACATTGTTATAACGAATGAATGTTTTATTCAAGTCAAAGGCCACAGACCCAAAGGACTTACATTTGCAATATAAAAGACATTTGTTTTACATCAACACGTAAAACACATAAACGCAAATAACAGAGAAGTGAATAAAGTAAACATGAAATAATGTAAACATTTATGTAATAACGGATATAGTTTAAAAGCGAAAAATACATATTTGCTTAGATTTAACAATGTTTAAGGACACGTGGAATTGATTAAATTGTTGTTAAACGAATGTTGTTACAGTAGGATATTTGTAGTAAATAGGATGGATGTATGATTCTCGTAGTTCCGAAAAAGCATTGCAGACAAGCAAGAAGTGGAATTCGTTTTCAATTACATCTATCCCATAGCGGCAGCAGTGCGAACATAGTCTCATTTCTTCGTCTACTCCAGTTCTTCTTCCTAGTTCAATCATCAGGTTGTGGCATCCGCATCTAAATCTTGATAGAGCTTTTCTGTATATTCTTAAGTTGACATTAGTTAAATAGAATTCGACATTTAAAGTAGATTTGTATGTTGAATAGGAAGATAGTTTAGAGTTGCTTGTAATATTTGCTTGCCATTGCTGAATGTTCATGTCGATGATTCGTTGTTTTACTGAATTAAAATGTTGATTTATCTCCAAAGTCTTGCATGATCCATGTATTTCCGAATCCATATTTAAATAGAATATCTTTTACATGTGACACCCACGATGTCCGGTTAACACTGTCAAGTCCATGAAGCATAATGTAGGTTTGCTTCGGAAGTCCGCAGTTATCCATTAAGATTAATTTAGTCCAGTTGGTAAGTAATTTCATAGTATATGTGACGAAAATAGAATTTCTTCCGCAGTCTCCAAGAACGGCAGCTTTGCATGCATTTTGAGGGACATCGATTATCTTCTTAAAATATTTAAGTTGAACTGTTTCAATATGTTGGATACGTTGAAATCCCCATATCTCAGCACCATAAAAACGGATTGGTAACACCATTCTGTCAAACAGATTTGCAGCGATATTTATTGGCAGCCCTCCACACATATAATGTAGTTTATATATCAAATGGCACCCTTTCTCGGCTTGTTGTGCTAATGTTGTTGTTGCTCGAGTCCAAACGGCCTTGGATGTGAAGACGATTCCGAGATACTTGTAGTATGGTACCACTTTAATCTGAGATCCTTTGTAAAACCACTTTTCGTAGCTGCGTAGGTATCCGCCATTCCGAAACACTAGAATCTGAGACTTGTTGATGTTAAGAGAGAGTCCCCATTTATCACAAAAGGTGCTAAGTACGTCAATATGTTGCTGTAACCGCCCTGCTGAGTCTGTAGAATTAGCTACGTCGTCTGCATATAAGAGTGAACATACATTTGGAGCATCTTCTGAAATATAAATACCTTTACAGTCCGATGTTAACGGGCTTAACATGCAACTTTGTCTTGTTCCCTGGAAACATTGGAAAAAATCTGTTAGACCACTGGAAGTTCGAACACAAGATTTAAGTTTTGAATACATGCTTCGTAGAACAGTCAATATATTACCATGTATTTTATAGTTGATGAGTCGATACCAAAGATGTGAATGGTTTACGTTGTCAAAAGCTTTCGAAAAGTCAATGAAGAAGCAGTAAAATCGTCCACCCGACTTTGAGAGGTATTTTCTAATCATTCCATACAGAGTAAATATGTTGTCCACAGTTGCGTATCCCTTTCTAAAGCCAGCATGGTTTTCATATATGACATTGTTGTCAGAAGCCCATTTCTGTAACCTTTCGTTCAGTATTTTCGTAAATACTTACCCTAAAGTTGATAGAAGTGAAATCCCCCTGTAATTGTTTACTTCATTCCGTAATCCGTTCTTATGTAGAGGACATATAATGGCTTTACATCACTCGTCGGGAGAGTGTCCAGATTCAAGAATTTTATTGAAGAGTATTAAAAGTACAAGCGATATCACTTCAGCTGAATGACGCAGTATTTTTGAAGGAATGCCATCACAACCGGGCGACTTGTTCTGTTTTAGTTCTCCAATTGATAGGAAATACGGCGTTTTATCGTCACAATCAATACACTGCACGTCATGAGTTGATAAGAAATCATTTACTGCTTCTTCCATTGATGTTTCGTTTTGTTCAGTATTTAATAAAGTCTGAAAACGGTTCAGCCATTCATTTACACTTATGGAATTATTGGTAGTTTTAGTCGTTAATTTCTTTATTTCCTTCCACAAGTCATCAGTGTTATTCTTAATTGAGTTAAGGTTCTTTGATAAGTTTCTTTCATAATCTTCTTTTTTGTTTCTACAAACATCTCTGAAAAGCGATTTTGATCTTTTATAATCTTGAATATCCTGTTGGCTATTGGTTATCCGGAGTTTATCCACAGTATTTCTCTCTTTTAGCTGTCTCACGGTCACTATCTCACCATGCAGTCCGTATGTGCTGGTCACGTGACGCTTGTCGTCTGCTCATGCATTCAGCAGCTCTCCAGTAGAACTGGTTAATCATCTGTACAGCCTCATCTATGACCATGTCAATATGATGTACAATTTTATTAATCAGTTCTGTTGCAGTATTATCTCTGATTAACCCCTGAAACTTGTTGAGACATCTAGAATCCCACTTGTATTTGGTGTAGAAAGTAGTGTTGGTTGAGCAGTTATCATTTTCCGTTGTAGTCGCACATTTTGTTACAAACTCACATACAACTGGGAAATGATCCGAATCATCCAAATCACCAACCTTTAAATCATTTATCACTGGGAAAAAAGATGAACTAACAATCATATAATCCACAACACTTTGTCCATTGTTTGAAACACATGTAAAATCACCCAAATGATCACCCTGAAACCTTCCATTGGCAAATTGCAAAGAGTGTGATATACATATGTTCAACAAACGTCGACCAACATTATTGACTTCTAAGTCTCTGTTGCTTCTCTTGGTGTATAAATCATCACTGTCATACCACTCACCACCTGGAAGAACATCAGCACTATCATCAATAATTACAGTCATCATTAATACCTGTTCTAGAGTTAAAGTCTCCTGTAAGTATAATGTCAGCATCATTACAGGATTTGAGGCACTCAAAGTATCTAAACTTTTACTTTCATTTCCAGCATAATACTGCGAGTATTCAGGTGAAACATACAACACTCCAATCACTATATCCATGGCATATCCAAAGATTTTCTTATCAAACAGTATGTACACAGCATCTTGAACATGTGAAAGTATCCGTGTACAACTCAAATGCTTATCAACATACACACAAACTCCCCCATGTTTCTGTTTGTCTCTGCAAGTAGCAAACAGTTGATGTGTGTCTGATAGGAATGTGCTATAATCCTGTAAAGAATACAACCATGTTTCACATAGACCAACTACTAGGTGTTGTGATAAAATCAGTTCTAGGTGTGTGTCATGTAGATGGCGTTTAAGAGATTGACAGTTCCAAGTGAAGACAGAGAATATGTGGGTATCTTTATCTGAAGCGGCAGTATAATCATCAGTGTCATGGAAGTTTGTTACTTGCTGGGTCTGGCTTTAACAATATTTGATCTTAGTCAAAGCTTTGGTTTTTGAATCAAAGTCATAAGACTTCCCCCCAATAACCAACTTGTCGAACC
Organism: Steromphala cineraria; assembly: GCA_916613615.1. Taxonomy (NCBI): domain Eukaryota; kingdom Metazoa; phylum Mollusca; class Gastropoda; order Trochida; family Trochidae; genus Steromphala; species Steromphala cineraria. Next base: position 22,138,289 of record OU744722.1, on the reverse strand, counting down.
GCAGGTAAGCTACTTTGCCCTCATTCCTGGCTTTGACCATGTGAGGGATCATAGTCTTCCTTTTCTCTCTAACAACATAGCTATAATCTTCACTGATTTTCATAGAACTCTGTCTAAGTTTTTCTCTTGCACAAGATAGAATTGCTGACTTAGTCCCCCCCCTAGACTACAAAAGGTCTGGGCTTCCCTCCATCTCCCCTCTTCCCCACTCTGTGAGCTCTCTCTATCCCCACCCCCTCGTCACTCTCTGCCTCCTCCATTTCCAGATCATCCAAAAGGACCTTCCTTACAGATGTTTCACAATCCGCCTACGTCTCTTATTCACTCCCATCTTTCTCAGGGATCCCATAGACAACTATATTTTCCCTCCTTGATCTGTTCTCTAGATCTTCTGTTTTTCGCACTAAGTCATTAGTCCTAGTATCGAGACATGAAGTAAGTCTAGCTACTTGTTCTTTCAGCCCTTTTATCTCCGTCTGGAGTGAATGGACTATTTCACTTAGATCTTTCACAGTGTATTTAGTACCATTCTCTCCCAAAAGAGGTAGATCAAGTCATGTTGATTTAGCCTCTGTTCTTTTACGCCGAAATCCGTGGGTTCCGGCAGTTTCTCCTGGCGGAAAATGTTTTCATCTCAATACATTTGAATTTCTTTATCAAATGACAAGGCTTCTCGCATGAAAAGGGTGGTTCATATCACAATGCCTTTGCCTTGTTTCAGTAGCCAAAATGATGATTTAAGAACAGCGTCGCTGATTGCACAACTAAGTTTGATTGCCTCCAATCAGGCATCTCCCATTCCATCCCACAATCTCGTCGTAATAGAACAGAGGCTAAATCAACATGACTTGATCTGCCTCTGTGGGGAGAGAATGATTTAGTACTAGTTGCCGGAGTATCTGGGCCTGGGTTCGTCTCGACGTCCCCACTTACAGTCACAGTAAGCATCGCTATCACGAAATGTGTAGCCACTGACAACGACACACATAAAGTGTTTATTCTGAACTTCACGCTAGGTTTTCGTCTCGAGAAAGTTCCTATTTTAACTCTCCAGGTGTTGATATCTACCCCCATACCCTTTTTAGGTCTTTGAGATGTTGTTTTGGGTATTTCAGAGAAAAATCATCGATGATTGTTTACTTCATGTCAATATCAAAGGGACGTCACTCCAATCTCATTGTTATTGTTTACATTAAGAGTAGCATTTTTTCCGGGTTTGATGTACATACTTAGATACATCCATAGGGGCGATTCTATACCTGGTTTTTGAGATTGCTATCTGGACAAAAAGGATTTTATGAAGTGTTTTTTGTTAGGAATCATGTTCTGTATATATCATGATGGAGACTTGGAGACTTTACAGTTTAACTTGATCTCATACAATATATTTATAGGGGACAATTTTTAATGATCCGGTTTTGTACTTGGTTTGATATATACACTTAGATACATTTCAAGGGAGCAATTCTGTACCGGGATTGCTGTACATAGTAACATACATTTACAGAGGAAATTCTATACTGGGTTTGATGTACATACTTTTATCCATTAAGAGGGGCGATTCTGTACTTGGTTGACGTAGATACTTTGATACATTTAAAGAGGATGATTTTGTTCTGGGTTTGGTGTAATACTCCGATACATTTAAAGGGGGCAATTCTGTACTGCGTTTGATGTACAGACTCAGATAAATTAAAAGAGGTCTATTCTATACTGGGTTTGATGTACATACTTAGATACACTTAAAGGGGACTATCAATACTGGGTAAGATGTACATATTGAGATACACTTAAAGGGGATTATTCTATACTGAGTTGGATATACATACTTATATACATTTAGAGAGGCATTGTATACCGGCTTTGGTGTACATACTTAGATACATTTACCGGGGGCAATTCTGTACTTGGTTTGATGTACATACTTAGATACATTTAAAGCTCCATTATTATACTGCATTCGGTTCGGGGTGAAATTAAGCTATTTAGAATATAAATACATTAGTTTGTAGAAAAATCTTTCGTCGAAATTTTGATATCACTTTTACATTTTTCATCGACAATAACATACTTTTTTCGACGCCAAGAGCACAGTACCCCCAGTAAAAAGGGCATAGCATTTAACGAACCCGCTTTCGTTGACGTAATCATTGTGATAGTACATCTAGGATCTTCGGGGTTGGCAAGAAATCCCTCTTCCAGAAACCTGATTTTCTGGGGATTCTGTCATACAGTATTGTGCAAATCAGTTTGTTACTCCGAATCAAAATAGAGATTCAATGCAGACATTGGATTGAAGGCAATATGCTTGTGTGTGGTGGAAAAAATGCATTGGTAACCAAGTTGCATACTAAAGATGTTTTACCAAATAATGGTGTGGATGGGTCGAAAAGGCATGCATGTGAAAAACTGGGGTGGAAATAAGATGATTCCATATTTCTTCCAGTGATGTCAGACACGAACGTTGCTCCAAATGAGCTGCTTCATATCAGTTGTTGTAAAACGTTTTGCAGTACATCTCGATGTAGCTGAAGAGTGTATAGACTGTCACAATCAGCACAGCAAGCAAGAAATACACACTAATGGAGTCAACGAAGAGTCAACAATAATCAACCCAAATACTTAACAATTTAGTGATTTGTGTGGTCATTTTGGAGTTTGTAAATTCTTGAATGATTCTGCTGGGTTTCTGTTGATTCCATTGAATTCCTCGACCCTTAAAACCAGGGGTAAGACACCAAAATGACATGAATATAAATGAGATATAACGATTTAATAATCTTGGCGGTCATCTTGGACGCCATCATGGACTTAACGCCTTTTGCGATAACTCGATTTTGGTAGATTTTTAGTATGTTGATTTTAAAAATCTTCCAGTTTCCCCGAGGACAGCGTCGTTACTTGCATTTATTGGCAGATTCAATATCCTAGTATAATATTTTGTCTGTACCTTTTCGATTGTTTCATAATATTTTAAACCCCTAGTTATTTCACGTATCAAATAGTATCAATTCCTAACTGTCCTTTTGGTTATTTTCAAAGTTACTTATGATCAACTGACGTGTGAAGTTTTGAGCATATTCGCGACATCATGCCTGTCATTGTACAACACCTATTTAATATCTTTAAAAACTAAACCTTTCAAAAACAGTTGGTACTTCTAGATGATATTACACCTGTTATGAATAACGTCATCTCCAAAACAACATACATGAAACCAACCCCAAAACATAAAAAACACGATCAGTTAGAAAATCCTACTAAATGTTCCTACCTCAAATGTGCGTCTTTTATGAATTATTCCTTTTTTTGTATGAGCAATAAAAATGTTGATTATGCAATGATATTTTTTATCCTAAATTGGATTTTTAATGAAATGTTGAAAATGTTCATTACACAATCTCCTACACAAAATTTAGAGTTAGGATGGTAGAAATAATGACTGCTATCCTGCATTTTAAGGTAGCAAAATGGAACATTTGATTGATTTTGTCCAGTATCAACTGATTGATTTTATCTCGTTGAATTCATATCTCCTTGTGGTAACTTTACTCGAATACTAAAGCCCCCCTACAAAAGAAACTTTACACCCGACTTCTTCACTTGATAGAAGATAAAATAGTGAACGATTCGATGTCTTTTAAGGTATTGTGGTGATTATTAATTTTTTCAATCCATTCCAAAGCAATAATTTCAATCGTTTACGAAAATGAAAGGTTTGTGTCACTTATGCATTGAAAGGGTATGTCAATGTCTCTGATTTATTGATAGGTTAATTTGTTGGATGCCTTTGACTGCTACTGGGATAACTTTTAACGGTTTCAGTATCATGAGTGTCTCTTCGGGCTTCTAGAAAAGCAATAATTCGTCGGGTAATGGAGTTCATGGGACGTTAAATGAAGTACTCGTGTAGTCGTCTACATTCTTGTAAAGCTCATGTATGGTCTGAGGTTGCTTATATCGTTGCCTTATCTTTCTGGCAACGTGGTCTCCAGGGACGATCTCTGGGTGACATTTCAGGGGAACTCTTTGGCTGCGGCTAGACGTTGGCTAGACGTTGATATGAAATTCTACCCTCTACACCGATGTGACCAGTGAGTATGCAGATAAGGTCTGGGCATTCGCCATCACAGACAGCAACCAAACACCGGTAGTTTTAGGGGTAAGACAATTCAGCAGGCACGACTCTCTCTTCCCTGGAGGAGATCCTCTCGTATCTAGATGATGTTGCTGGTCCCGTCAGTAAGTAAAGAAATCCTTTAACACCAAGTGTACATGTTGAATGTTTCTACGTTAGATTTAACAAGTTTGTCATCGTCTTTACACCGTGCAGTGGATAACAATAAGGTGCAGGAGAAGGTAAGAGGACTCGCGGTATTTTAGTCATTTTTGAAAAGCTTTGACCATTTTCTTTGGATAAAGGGTCATCTTCCGAAAATATATATTTTTCTAAATGGAAGTGATATTTCATGAAATGAACTAGGCGATTAAAATTTAGATTATCAGGGTTGAATCTTGTTTTATTGATAAACTCTTTTGTGATAATAAAGATTAGGGTCTCCAAGTAGAAATTGTGTTATGTTAAGGCTGGTGTTTGTCTTGGAATGGTACCAGTTCTCTAATTTTGTAATGAGATTTTCAATTTTTTCACATGAATGAAATAAATGTTCAATTGTTTCAATTTCACTACCACAAAAGGTGCATAGATTGTCCTGTCAAATACGTATTTTGCAAAGAAAGGATTTTGTTGAGAGTATTCCGTGAATAAATTTAAACTGAAAAATTCTGGCCTTGTTTTGGTATTGTTGTACCGTTTATTATTGCAAAGCAATCAGAAAGATAATTTTCAGATAGGATGATATCCAGCTTTGATTCCCACTAAGACTGAAGGTTATCTAAGGAAAAAACTTTGTTGGCACATAGTTGACGTTGACTTGACGTTTTGCTGGCCATGGATATCACAGCCAGACAGTATGAATTCTGATATCATCTAGGCGTAGAACCGTTAAAGATCGTTCTTGGCACGTTCTTTGCTATCATGGATGCAGACCAGATATGCCGAAACCATTTTATATCATTCGAGAACGGATGCAGTGCAATTTTGACCAAATAAGTCTTCAAAACGCAATAACCTTATTTTAGTGGTGATCAAATCCTCTTTCCTAGGGTTATGTTATGATATTATACTTTTTATTACAACTACTTAATAAGTTAATATTATTCATTTAATTTATGCATATCAAGGTGAACAATTTCTTTTGTATATGGGTTTATAAGAATTTAGGAAAGCAAGTGAAAAGTCATGCCACGATCCTTATCAAACACTTGCAAAGTTTGATAAGTTAATGTCAAAGTATATTTGAAAAAAAACCAACCTATTAAGTTTGACTTCGATTGAGTTCGTTACCATGTTCAAATTGTCAAACTGTTGCCTTGTCATTCAGAGTACATGAATTTCTGATATTTTTTAACTTGGCATAAGTTTGGTTGTTTTGTAATATTTGTTTTGTAGCAAAAGAATATCTATAAAACTCGTTTGTTTTTGTTTTTGATCATTTTTTACAGTAACTCAATCATCAGTTTTACAGTTTTATTTACAGTAACTCATGTAAGTTATTGTGTTATTTTATTACATGCCCGTGTAAGATACCGCAGTGTAATATTTATACGGCAATATTAAACTAGTGTAATATCACAATGCAAGTATGACGTCACAGAAGTGAGCTGTTGTGACGTCACAATGTAAGCGCTTCGTCACATTGGGTGCCGAGTCGCGGAACTGTTAGTTTCAGCACATTTTCGGCAAGTTTGCGTGATTTTTAGGGCAAGTAATAAACAGAATACTAAACTTCCTGCCATTTCATACTATGTTTACTTACCTCGTGAATGATTTGGTATCAAACTCGCTTTCGCTCGTTGTATACAAAATCATTAACTCGTTTAATAAAAATAGTATTAAATGGAAGGTCGTTTAGTATCCTCTATTACTTCAATCATTTCTAATCACCACACATCACCTTTGTTGGACAACCATATTTGCTTAAATGAATTATCAAAGAAGATCGCGACAAATCTGCACTGTTAGAAATAAATGTTTCTTGGTTCTAGTTCAAGTTGTATTAGTGATGAGAATTTCTATTTAGGTTAACCAATTTTAACTTTCCCTGGTGAAGTCATATATCAACCATGTGGTTCTACTAGCAGATACTCATCCTTAAAACTGGAATAGAATCCTTTCCTAGAAGCATACGGTAGTTTACTCGCTTCCAGTATCTCTATGGACTAAAGTGGATATGTCTGTAATCTCCCTGTAATATTCTAGTTCAAGTTGTATTAGTGATGAGAATTTCTATTTAGGTTAACCAATTTTAACTTTCCCTGGTGAAGTCATATATCAACCATGTGCTTCTCCTAGCAGATACTCATCCTTAAAACTGGAATAGAATCCTAGCATACGGTAGTTTACTCGCTTCCAGTATCTCTATGGACTAAAATGGATATGTCTGTAATCTCCCCAGGACCAATCCCGGTTCTGAGGCTCTGTTGCGCTGCGCTTACTTTCAGTATAGCGCAGTAAGGAATGTTGTGCAGCGGTATTGAGCAGGGAAACAAAGTGCCATATTCTTATAAATCTCATTTTTTTCTCAAATTTTGACTTAAATAATCTCGGATAGGAATCTGTTAATGTTGCCCCATTGTTTCAACATACATAAATTATTATAAGGCATTTAGAAGTTGGTGTGATAATACAAGACAAATGTTATGGATAACAACTTCTTTCTTGATTATTGACTCAACTAGGAAAGAAAGGACAAGAATTGGCCCAGAAACGTCGTAAGAAATCAATAAAGAAGTTGTCATCCATAACATTTGTCTTGTATAAAGATACATGTTGTATCTATTTTTTAATATCTAGTAGCCTATGTGACTAGCATGTGATAAAACCTTACCCTTCTATGGTAAAAGGACTTATTAATATGATAATAATATATGCGTTCGAGAAATCAAACAAGTTTAACTGCACCTTGTAAATATCAGCTAGCTAATTAAGTGTCCTATTTTTAGAATTCGATGAGGGTAATTTCAATTTTCATTTGCCTTAACCTATATATACATGTATATTATGTTTTTCAGTTTTCAGTTACCATTGAGGAGGTTGAATACCTTTGTTTGTGAACATCCGATCATCTATATCATCTCGACAGTGATTTCGAACAGTTTATACTTTATCTATATTTTTCATTGACATTGTGAGGGCAAAAAATTGGAACATTCAATAATGATTTAGTTTAATAAAAAATACGAACTTTTTTATAACCGAGTGGGTTTCCGTATCATTGATATCATATAATAGGAATAAAGTTTGTTTTATGCGGGCCTTTGACGAGCAAAATACATATATTTTTATTCCTATTATATGATATTAATGATACAGGAACACACGAGGTTAATAATTTCTCTATCATGTTATGTCATTTAGAAATTAAAGGGTTTGAACGAAAATATGATACCTTCTAAAAATATGTTTGACCTAGATTTCGCGGAGTAATTTATTTCAAAATACACGAAGGTGAAGGTCATATTGTCGGCGACATACAGTGTAAAACCGTCTAGAAATAATCTTTCATGAAAATATTTTCAAAGTGATAGAAACGAATCCAACAATTTATCAACATTTTATGTCGGATTCCAGTGCACGAGCAAAGATTTGGTTTTCTTTTAATACACACTAAGCCTTATAAGCCTTAATTGCTTTTGAAAAAAATTATAAAAAAGGGTAATATTGACAATGAAGAGTTATCCCTCGAATTTTCTTGTTTCATAAAAGAATGAACATTTTACACAAATCGTTAGTTTTTTAAAAGCTCAATTGTTTCGATTTATTTCATATTACTTTAAAGGTTTTTTTTCTGCATTAGTTTATTTCTATACTGTTATGCTTTAAATGGAAAAAATAATCTTACAATTATATTTAAACGTTAACTTTGAAAGCGTTGTTTAGATTTTTTGTTTTATTCATTGGGTGCCCTTACAGGAGCACACTTCTTGAACAAATACTGTGGTGACATAGTATTTTTATGACATAATTAGATTGAGGCTACATGTATATCTTAATACCTCGATATTTTGCATCTAATCCCCTTAAGGTATTTTGAAATTCCAACGCAGAAGCAAAATAAAAGCTTAAGATATCAAAGAATTTCTTACGAAAAATTTCCAAATTCAATTGTTGATTCGTCGTGATCATAATTTCGATGCTGCAAAACATTGAACACTTCGTATATAGACCATGTTTAACCTTATGCACTACGTGTGTAGCTTTCAATCATAAATGAATCCATCTAAAAATGCAACAAAATCAATGTCATTTTAAGCTTAACCTTTATTTCTGCGGAACAGTCAACATACACGTACGTTAGCGCTCGACGCTTCACAAAGGAAAAGTGCAAATCTGAACAGCATGTGGTTTATCAGAAGACCATCAAGGTTTTTCCTCATTTAATACTGTCAGCTTTTTAACTTACCATTTACAAAGGACCAAATGCGTTCCAAAAATAAAAGTTGATAATCAATAATTACTTTTCTAAGGACCATCTATCCCTTTCCCCATTAAGTTCTACATCATTAAGTTAGTCGCTGAATCACTGCATTGATCCTTAGGAAAGTATAAGTTGTACAAACAACGGGCTATGCTATGATATGAAACATGTGTAATTACAGAATAGTTACTTATAGAATTTCAGACAGTGGTAGCAGAGACATTTTACAGAAATCGACAGTTGGTAGACGAGAGGAAGTTGTTGCTAGGAAACTGTTGTCATGGTTACAGGAGGTATCCGGTGAGGACAACAAGCAGAGACATCAGGGAGAAGCCGGTCACAGCAGAAGCTCCACTCTTGTCTGTAACAATATATATATATAATCATTACTTTTACAATAGTAAGAATTTTAAAATATTACCGGTACCTTTTTTCAATATGATCAAATTGTGTAAACATCTATGGATGATTTGACAGTGACTTACTATATTCTTGGCCACGAGATTTTCTAAACCTGGGACTAAAATTTGGCAGTGCTCAGCATTGGCAAAGATCATGACGATGATGACAAAGAGAATGAAAGTTATTAAAAGGTATTATAGATATTCCAGGGATTTTTTTTTCAATTGCTTCAAGGGTATCTTGTTTTCGCGTAAGAACATCTAAAGTTGCTTTTCTTATTTTCAGGGATCTCACTATAAAGCCTTTGTTCCGAAGCAAAACCTCTAACCAATACTCTATGCAAAACAGTAAGTCAGGTCATGTTAAACAATCAGTTCATTTAGGTTTAGATTTTTTAGAGTGGGCTTACATCTTTATTAAATTTAACTTTCGTTTTAATACACTGAAATTCATACACAAAAACAATCATCACAAATAAAATATGTTTTGAAATTTCTAAACTATCAACTATCAAGGATCGTAATGAGAAGCCAAACATTTGACCTGTCCCTAGTTCATTTTTAAAACTTAGGGATTCCTAACATTCTTTGCACGTACACTAGTGTTATCTGTTTTCCTCAGGTTTAACAATCCCAAAGAAAACGTCATAAAGGTCAGTGAGTCAGTGAGTCACTATTCAGGAGGATTACCTAAAGTAATGATTTCTTACTTTAAAACATATTGTTATTGAGATGAGAGGCGAAACATTAATCATATGGTTTAAAAATAGTTTTGTACGATCAATGACTTTATTGTTATGCACATAATTATTATTATTGTCATGTATTGAAATTAGTTTCTGATATGCAATGACTCTTGATATATTATTTTTATCCGGTAAATAGAATTATTATACTTACTTGTTTTACACCCTGGTCCCTTCTTGGTGGTGTCATTACAAGTGCAAACTTTTGGTGTCCCAGCGCAAGTCCCTCCATTAGCATCACAGTCAGTAGCGACAGAGCATTCTGAAGTAAACACAGATATTAATACATTAATAAACCCAGAATCATTCATTCTGCGTTACAGATAATAAATTCTGAGGAATTGTTAAACATAAATACTTCATTCTGAAGATAAACACATTTAAAAAAAATACACTTGCCACTGGACCTTGCATGCAGCATATGAACTCATTTAGTGTCAATTCATGAAAAAGGTAATTCGTGTGTTTATTGAGTCACATATGACACACGTTTTGGGGAAGTACAAGAAGAAATTATTAATGAAACGGTCCTCCTTTGGCAATGATATAATTCTTAATGTATTTAGTACAGTTTTAACTATTGATACGCAATCTGCACATGACGTTGACACAACGCTACATTTGCTTGAATAGTGTTTTGAGTATGTCTTATATGCGTTATCAATTCATTGGTTACGGAAATTAACTAAACCTGTGTATGAAACTATCACGGGTATGAAAATTGTCTAAGCATGCAGACGTACAAGAAATGAATTTTAACACAACCAAGGTGCGTACGAGTTGTGTGTCTTGCATACGACTGCGTATTGCTGCGTAAGAGAGAAATGGCCATACACAACTCGTACGCAGAGAGTATACGCTGAAGTGTGACAGGGGATTAACAATTTTATCAGTTCATATAAGCCGGTCGTAATATTGAGTATTTAGCTGGTTTTTAAAATAAGTAATGAATTAAGGTCTATGACGTCTTATTGAATATGTTTCAAAAGCAATGGCTACATTGCTGTCGTTGTGTCACGTTCCTTTTAATGGCCGAGTTACCTAATTTACAGTTGTCGTTGTCATATTTTATCTTGCGTTTCCCTCTATGCCACAAATAAGTTCCCATTTGATTTAGTTTTTTGTCACTTAAACGTTTTTAAGATTCGCCGTCATTACCATAGCACAACCTCACTAAGGTCAACCGTTATAATGTTGATGTAGTCATATGACCAGGCATGCGACTCAGTAGACAAGGGTATGTGACTGAATGAATTCCGTTGATTATCTTTGATTATTATTTTACATTATCAAACAACAATTCATTGAACATTGGATGTGTGTAAAACTTGTTATCATATCATTAATGCCTTGTTTGTCTTGTTTCTATTTACATTTTAATTTTCTTTAACACGCCGAAAAGACCAAGTTTCTGCAGAAACCTGTGGTTCTATTTCAATACCAATAACAAATTATCTCGTACGTTCATCATTACACATTGCTTATGTACCTAAAATCAGTGAATGGAACGCCTCTCTAATAGGGGTCAAGTAAAGTACATTTCTATATCATTGAATTACATTAAGAGTGAGTGTTGAATATCGAACATATTTCAACGAGACGTTTTCAAATGTTATCATTGATTCACAAGCGAACGGGATTGAATAAATCAAAACCTTGATAATATTGAGTTGAAATATTCATTCACGAATTTTGTGGTCTATTTATTACATACAAAAGTTAATTTCTGTTCCCTTGAAACAACGACCAAACCATGCGTGACATTGTTGCAAATTGATACACTGGTCGGGTACAAAAACATAGTCCCATTTTCCGTTAGCCTTATCATCACTTATAAATACAATCCTACTTTTTAACACTCATTTGTGTACAGTTTATGTCACATAAACTTTCTAAGCTCCGTGTTGGCAAAACACGTCCAAAGGGAGATCACTCTTTCTAATCTAAATTTCTAAGTAAGACATTGTTATTTAGTGAAGAAATAGCCGAGATCAGAACGTGAATATTTGTTTGATAATTTTGCACATATATCTCAAATGATGTGATGCCATTTAATTTTGAGGGAAAATAAGAAAATGGATAAACAATTATGAATAAAAAATTTGAAGAGGCGGGCGGTTCGGTTGCAACCGGTCAGCTGATTGCAAAGGTATGTACTGTAGTACAGCATTATGACGTCATTATCGTTGAAAAACCCGTTTTGGTTACAGAACACTCGTTGAATAACTTTCAACTAGTTACACAACACTTTCATCAAATAACCAAAATTATCTCATGAGGATATTCAGAACATGTATGTTATAATGTATAAAACTATCTCATACAACGAAGTGATGATAACATTTGGCTGATATTCTGTAATAATAAATTATAATGGCGAATGTTACAAAACAGTTTATTTTCTTTATCCTAATTTTTTAAAGTTTGAGCTGCATAGTTAGGAAATAAGACGTTAGGTTCAGTAAATAAATATTAGTTGTACCTTGTTTTATTCATTTACTTACCATCGGCACAGGTCATGCCTTTGTAGTCACCACAGGAGCACACGCCATTGGCCCCTGATGTATCACATGTTCCTGCGTTACTGCAGTCGCCGTCAACCAAACAAGCTGAAAAATGAATGTTCAAGTTTTCATCATTACAATTATATTTTACTATTTACTTTGAAATATATGAATGTCTTATTGCCACTTGCCCCACTCAAATATGTTCAGTTTGATCAGTTTAGCCGTTTTTAAATGCCACTTCTGATGGGCAGTTGAGATTGATCTGGCGACAAACCAGTGAATGTCTGACTGCAACTTCTGTGACGTTATAAACAGAATCATTTCAAATTGATATGTACTTTTACTGTAACATTATGACAGAAATAAACATATAATAAACGATTATCAGTAAATGTTGATAACTTCGTTAGAAAAGTCATTTGACGATGTAACAATATTTTGTATTTGATGTTATGAAGATAGCCACATCAATGGTAATTAAACAATTATATAAGGCATTAATACAGTTGAGACAAAGAAGAGCACTGTCTGTAACCTTAGTAAAGGTTGCTTTGTTTAAGGGGGCCAAGGTCTCTTTCACGGAGTTTCATGGGTACAGTATTCATTCAGGAGTGACGCAGATTTTTTTAAATGTTTACAAAGATATATAATCGAAATTATTTTAACTTACAAAGTTAGCCCATTTGTTCAGAAAGCTTACAGTTGCTAGGGCACCTGATCAGTGATGATATAACAAACTGTCACTGGTTAGTGTAAATATATATTTATTTTTCATCAATGTGGCCTGATCCACATTAATTTCACCGATAAACCCAGTGTCTCTTCGCTGACGATGTGATAAGTCAATTTATTATTTATAGTGTAACATTGTACATCTTCATCTTCTGTAAAATATATTTCATATAATTTGAGGTGATAATCCGACAAACAGTTCTAATGCACGAAGGTCAAAACAATTTAGGATTTTATATAGTTAATCATTTTGTAAACCTTGAAGTAAAAAAGTTTTACCATCTTCACAAGTGGCTCCTTTGTATGAACTGGCGCTGCAGTCACAGACTGCTGTTGCGTCTGTTGTGTCTGGACATGTTCCACTGTTCTTACAGCCGGCTGCAGTACAGGCAGCTTCAGCAGGACGAGTGTTGAGCAGGACAGTCACTGTCAGGACCAGCACACCTGTAACACAGGTGAAAATTTACCATCACCTTACTACACACAAAACACAATGGTTAAACCTTTAATTGGGACCTACCTTATAGGGAAGTGGGTGGTCATCACAGAGAACGCTGACCGTTTGAAGAGAAAGGTCATTGTCATGACAACAAGCTATTTTTCAAACCATTGTTTACATTTTGTCAACTTCAAAAGGTAAAATATCTGTTATTTTCAACTTGGTTGATCCACAAATCGATAGGATAATTTTAACTGTTCCTTTGTACAGAAAACTGCAAAAATGGCTAAACTGCAAAACTGCCATTGCTGTTTATGCTTTGTACGATCTGCTACTAACTAGAAATGTTCAAATTACGAACGTATAATCTGATTGTAAGTGTATTAGATGAAATTCGACTCTTTTTAAGCATTCCTTTGTGGTGTCTGTACTTGATATTCTTGAATTTATGACAATAATTATGATAACTTTGTGTAATGTGCAGCACAGTAGTGTAGTGGTTAGCGTACTGGCCTCTCACGCCAACGGCCCGGGTTTTCTAAACCCGGAGGAGACACCAAAATTTGTGACCTGGGTCTCATACAGTATTCTGTCCCTGGACAAGGCACTTCATCTACATTGCACTACAGTTCACCAAGCTGTTAAAACGGGTACCTGAAAGAAGGATTTACGGACCTACATGGACACGCTGAGCACTTGGTTGCTGCTTTGAAGGTACAATTCCTTCAGGGTAACGATGACAATGATGTTGGTAGCACTTTGAGCGCTATATAAATTTCCTTGTTATTATTATCATTGTAAATATAATAGAATTTACATGAAATGACGGTATCAAAATGATTACGATAATAAAAAAAGTGAAACAGACAGACAGATCAGCTTTGCAGTTTTCTTTTAAGTTATATTCAAATAGAAATGTATTGGTTTATTAGGGTACAATTCAGCTTCGGTAAAACAATATTCATATATGCTTCTTATTCATCAAATGTAATCTAGAGCTCATGAATCCCTCTACCTCTCAGGTGGGACCTCCTCAGGAGCAACCCGAGCAGACGAGTACAAGAGAACCCTCAGGTTCTTCATCTGCACGTTTGGGTTATCTCCAGGACGGGCTAAGAAGCGCGGTGTTCTCGAAGGCGGTAGCCAGTGCAGTGGCTACTTCACAGCGGTCATACACGCGTAAGCTGTATGACTTCTAATGGGCTTCCTTTATGGCATTTTGCAAGGGGAAAGGGTTTGATGTGCGTACGGTGTCGGTACCTCAGGTTGCTGAGTAGTAAGTGCTAAAGGGGGTTTTTGGCTCATGAGGATTTTTTAGTGTGTCGTTAATGTATAAAACACACTAAAAAACACCTTTTTAGACACACATATTTTTTAATGTATAAAATACATTTAAAAATATTGTAAATGAATATAAATAATGTAAATAAAGGGGGTATAAGCCAGGAACGTATTTTTACATTCAGTTTTTACTATTCATATTCAGTTTTTGAATATGAAATTGATAGATTTCTTTTTTATAAAACTTGGTCCTTAAATTCTGGATGATATATATCTTTATAATATCCTTCGTGAATATTTATTCTTACGTTTACACTAGTTGGCCCAATACAAATTGAGTCAATTTTTATAATGGCTCCAATCATGAGAGTTGGGGAATGTTCATCTAATTCTGCAATAAAATCATCATACGTACTCCTCACAATGAAAAGTCTTGAGTAATGTCCTATCCTCGCAAATAATAAATTATCGTCGGATTTATAGCTTTTACATAAATTATGCAAGACGTCCTGTGATATATTTTTTATTTAATCGCTGTATTTCCTCCTTGCAGTTTTTGATCAAATGTTTTTTACATCTATCAAAAATATTCGACAGGATATTATTCAATTCTTCTGATAAGTTTAATGCGACACCATAACCACCCAATAAATTGCCTTTAATATAATTATTTATATCTTTGACGGGAAACAGCAAACTACTGCCTCCATTAGTCGTAATATCTATGATATTATAAATTACATTATCATATTTAACAATTTTCGATTTACTAAATACCATATTTGTAACATCATAACTAGTATCTGATAATATATTGTTCATTTTTCTTTTTTTATATTTATATTTCATCTTTTAAAAGAAAAAACTGGGGAAGCAGAAAGGTAATTTGCTTGTTATTTTGGTGGCATCCGACAGTATTTCAAAGTTGTAGCTGATTAGCAAACGTGAGAATAATCAATACTTAGAGACAGCTATTATTGATCCAGTTGCCTGGTCGTGTCTAGGAAATTTTATGGCTTTTGTGAGTATATTGATTTATGTTGGGCGAATTTAATGCTGATCAATAATAGGTAACATCTGGGTGAGCATAACGATAGACGGCTCGTAGCAATGAGATGGGTGGTTGTCACAAGCGTGACAGCTTTCCGGATGTTACAGGCATATATTCCTCTAGCAGCCCCCATCGAGGGCATTTAAGATATGACTGATACTCAGAGAACTGTACAATGTGATTAAACGGTAATCTTCCCCCTGGGGATTTTGGGGGAAGATACAATAGATGGTAAGTTCAATTTATTACATATTCATATTCAATTTTTGAATATGAAAATTACTATTAGTTTAGTCTTTCTTGAACATTTCTATAATATTTTCTCTCTCAAACTTTTGAGATTTAATTTGACTTATCATTTCATAAAACTGAATGTTCAGCCGTAATAAGATTAAATTCCTCATTAGAGATACAGTCATCGTCTAAAGCTTTAGAAATAAGGCTAGAAATGGTATTAAATTTAGAATTAGCGATTATACATTTATCTTCATGTTTTTTAAGTTTAGAACGTAGCCTCTTGGACTCAACTTTCATAGTTGTTCCGAGGAGACCGGCGATAGTAGCAGCAGCGGCAATTCCAACACTTACTGGAGCGATAATTACAGTGGCTAAAATACCTACGCCGCTGGCGGCTAATGCGACGCTACAAGTAATTAGTGATGTATCCAGTGTTACCGCTACATTTAAAGTTTTTTTAATGGCCTTCCGCTTAGTGTTATGAAAGTCGTACTCGGCAATAATTTCGCTTTTCATCTCGCTTATTCTATTCAAGCGAAATTTATCCACGTTGTTTGTTAATACGGATCTCATTTTATTATATTAGGATTTAATCCTTAAAGGTCCGTAGATAGTCTCTTGAAATTGGTTGAGAAGTAGTCATTAATCTTTTAAAAACCATGTTAGTATACATACATATTTTATTGACTTTGATCCTACTCCCACTAGGGCGTTCTATCGTAACCACACCTTCTAAATTATGTGTTACGTTATTATCGTGTGTTATAAGCATATATAGAAGTTTACTTGGTGTAGTCCATTTTATATTTAGTCCGGGTAATATCGTTACAAAATTATCTGGTAAAGCCCCTAAAAGAATCTCTATGTAAATATATTCGCTGTAATCCTTTTGGGCAAATTCTTCGAAAAATCGAAAGAAAGACCGGTTTGTCAATACCAACGGTGGGATTTATAATTAAACCAAGCCCTTCATGATCAACAACATGTATGCTTTTCTTTTTATTAGGTGAATAAGAAACCAATGCGGTTCCACTGTTTATGATTTTATTGAGGAAATGCCGTCTTCCAATTATTGTATTTCCGGGGTTTAACCAAATATCTAATTCCCATTTCGGTTCTACGATATATACAAGTTTTCTTGGATTATCGGTGTAATATTGTATTACCTTCTTTGGTTCTGTCAAGGTTTTGATAGCTGTAATATCAACATCGGTTAATTCCTCCAAAGTCTCAGGGGCATCCTTTAGTTCCTTCTTATTATAATTACCATTTTTGAATAATAAGCCATAAGTTTTATCCTCGACACCATCACCCTTAAAAATATCTACAGAACCTTCTCCTATAACAACTTTTTTTCTTTTATAAACTCCAAAATTAGTTAATTGAAGTGCATACGTCTGACCCGCCACGCCCGGATTGCCAAACTCCTCGACATCCCCTAGGTTGGATATTGATATATTTAAACATCTATCAATTGTTTGGCGCGGCCCGCTTGAATCTGTCATCTTTTTATTAATCATTATTTATTCCTTTAATTCGATTATACGGATCATTAATAGATATTGGCTCTAATAGCTAATCGTGTATCAAAATCACCATGAGCAGACGTTAACCCTAGAAATGATACATTATTATATAAGTAGATTTTATTAAACTTAATCGAATCTCCAACTATTTCATAATCAAGGTCGGTATCCGAACAGTTAACCCTCCATTTTTGGGGCGGGGGGTCTATATCACATACTATATATATCCAACAATATCCTGCCTTTTCCCATTTTATTTTTAATCTGGGTAATATTGTAACAAAATCATCAGGCCGATCCCATAATACTAAGGTAAGGTATTTGCCCGAGCTTAAGTCTTTTATACTGAAGATTAGTAAATGAAACGTATTTTCCACTGTTTAAAATTTCATTTCCTACCGGAATAATTCTCAATATGGACAAAGGTTTTTCTCCGAAAATATCATCGCTAGTGCTTATACAGTCTAAATGAACGCAAAGTTCTTTGTATGGTGTCAATTTAGGTAAAGAGTTTGCGTTATGAATGCCCGTAATATTTTTCGAAGAATCAAACCCGAAAGTTTTAGATAATGAAGTTGATAAGATAATTTCCTCAGCTCCAATCTTTTCTATCGTTAGTTTTCCATTAGCCATATTTATGGATACTTTACAACCGTGCTCTTTAAAGTAATCGTTTAGCATACAAACATTATAATAACCATCCGGAATAGTTATAGTTGTTACTCCCTTCGTAAACTTATTATTTTCTTCGCTTATGTTATACCAATTAGGATAGTATAAAATTTCGCATAATCCTACTCGCATCTCTCCATTAGTATTGTTTATAGCTCTAGTAAGTTCGAAGGTTTGTCCATTCTCAAAATTGGATATAGTTAAATATATCTCTGGCTTCATTTTATTATTTAAGGAATAAACTTTTAAATAATAAAAAAATGGCAGCCTACAAGTATAACGATAAGGCCAGTTATAAAGCTGGCGGTGTATACGATTCCTATAGTAAAGGTGAAGTAATTCAACGTAGTTATAAGTTTCTTTCTCATCATCCTCATTATAAACCCGAATTTACCGTAACTAAAAAAGACATAAACCTAATAAAACAATCTATATGGGTAGATGCTAAGAGTTCTAATTTCGAGGTAAAATTTCCCGATATATTCGAAAATTATTATGTTACTATTTTTAACGAAGGCGAAATGGAAAAATGGAATAATAAACCCATGCAATTTCATTTCGCTGTGTGGTGTGCTACTACAGGGTGTGGGGTATCTTATAAAGATCATCTCTCTTCAAAAAGAGGGTTAACGAAGACAATATTTTTATTTCACGTATATTATCAAATTAGGCGTATTTTAAACGTGATGGAGGTTCCCTTACCTCAGGATTAAGCATGGGAAGCCAATAATAATCTGTACAATGTCAGAGTCTACGAAAGTATCTGTAATTAATTTAATGTCTCAACTACTACCATTTGGCGTACGCGTGGAAAGAATAATGGAATGGGATACATATTTGTACCCAGTATAGGTTTTGATAACGATCCTAATCATACCTCACAAGTTTCTGATGTTTACTCACCTTCTAAATGGTCCTTTTCACCGCAACCAAAACCTAAATTAAAATATAATATAAGGGATGCGTACGCCATGAAGTACGGAGGATTAAGTAAGCATATTAAACGCGAATACGTGTATCCCGATAAACGTCAATCCTTTGTTTTGGATACATCGCGCGGGTTCGCTAAGCCGGGTGTTCAAAGATTGAACGATTCTATTAGAACGTATGTCTGGGCTTTACTAGGCGCTCAAGCCCAAACTAGAACTAATATCGTGGCCGATGGAACCAAATTCGATGCCGAGAAACAGTTCATCGCAAATATAGAAGACGCCATTGCTAGACCAGTAGACATTCCCAATTCTATAAAAAGATATCAAGACGTATTACAATATGCCAGTTCTAAGGTGGATTATGTTATTGGCTATGGCTTATATATGGCCCCCAGCGATATGAAACTTAAGGTATGCCGAGCCAAAGGTTATAATAACAAAGTTATTATCGCGAGTGCTGGTAGAAGTTTGGGTACGAATGTTGAAATAAATAACACTCCAACTATAGATACTATTGCAGACGCGAGTATTCATCAACAGCGTGCAAGCAATTCGGGCATTCATCAACGGCATGTTTATACTAAAACTTTAATTATACTCGGTGGGGTAGCAGTTGGGTTAGGCATTTTTCGGCGATTCTAGTTTTTACGAAAACGATTATTATACCCCCGATAGCTACCATTATTGCCCATATATTTTGACTTAACCAAGTCGCTGTTTTAGACAAGAAGGTTAAAAGCCAAGATACAATACTTCCTATTATTCCCGGTAAAGCCGCTGCAGCCTTCCCCGCTAATTTAGATAATGCTTTACCTATATATTGTAACCACTCCTTAATTTTGTTGGGTTTATTATTATTATTATTAGGGGGCACAGGCCCACCTCCTCCTGTTACGGAGAGAACCAATATTGAAATTATAAATCCTATCGCCGTTATAATAGATGCTATTGTTATGCCCTGTTCTCGGAATAATGTCTTAAGACGCTAGCCTAACGATTCATCTTCGTCTAAGAGTTGTCTAATAGTCTGTTTTATACGTTGAATTTGTGAACGTAGGGCTCGTTTATTTACCGATGCAGCTTATAACCTAGCTGACCTTTCGAGTTCCAAATCCCTTATTCTTCCTTCGACGAGTTCGGTTTGTCTTTGGCCTTCCGCTTGAGTTAATTTAGTTTTTTCGTGTTCAAGATGTCTATCCAGTTGTGTTAGTCTAGATAAGTTATAAATTAGTTCCCCTCTTTGAGTTTTCATAGCCCGATCGAGTCCCCTCAATTCTCTTATACTATGTTCTAATCCCTCAGTATTTAAAGGTGGATCATTTATAGTTTGTATGGCTTTGTCTATTGAATTAATTGCTTCATTAGTGGCTTGTATTGGTTGTTCGCTGAAGGAAGTTTCTGCTTCATCAAACTGTACCCTTGAGCTCTGAAGTTCTCCCCGAGTCCTTTCTGTAAGTTTTGGTTTTGGAGTTTTATAATCTAAAAACCCTAATTCTTCACGAATAACCTTTACCCCTAGTTTCTGTTTTAGGGTGCTAAAAGCGAGAGGTTTGCCTGTTTTTTTGTTAACTATATTTACGGTTGGGTGACTTTTAAGTGTAAGTTTTCCTTCTATATAATCAAAAACTTAGAATAATCTCTACCATCTTCAGGTGTACCCAGTTCTTTATAAAAACTATCCACAGCTTCTTTAATCATTTCTTGTTGGAAATTAACTCCCTCATTATTTCCAGAAAGTGAAGTAGTTCCAAACCTAGTTCCTGGGCTATCAACATTCAAATCGTCCATTTCGTAAGATTCATCACGCCCACCAACAGCTCCTTCTTCCTCAAAATGACTAGGGTTGTCCATTTTATAAATATATGTTTTTCCCTTTAAACATAAAAATATGTATTAATAAAATGTCTAGCTACGGTCAGAAACTCAATCCATCGCGTAATTTTAGAGAGGCCTTTGGTATAAAAGGAGAAAGGTCCAGTGTTCGGGTAAGTAGCAATCCGAGTACTATTGATCAGAACGAACAACTATTAGTTCGCTTTCCTAATCTCGGAAGTCACGATGTCATAGTCCCGGGTACGGTCAGATTGGTTTTTGATTTAGTCCTAACATCGGATGAGGATAAAGATGAGAACAGCAACATTGTACAGAATATTGGTCGTGCCATTGTGAAGAAAACAACAGTTAAGATAAGTAGTAATGAAGTATTGTCTATAGATAATAGTGATATATATTACACTTACGTAGATCTTTGGAGAACTCCGCAAGAAAGAGGCAGTTTACATTACCAAGGTATTGACACAACTGTAAATCGAAATGTCACCATGTTAAGAATTGGATCTGCACATTGTCGAAGACAAAGCCATAGCCGATAACCTAGGAAATCGTTTTTATATTCCTCTAGATTTTGAATTGTTAGAGACTCACATGCCTTTCTATCAAGCTGCATTGGGAGATAGATTAGAATATGAGCTGACATTTAATGATTATAAGAATGTAATTATAGGAGCACCAAATACGAAGTACGAAATTAAGAATATCGCTTTGGAATTTGATAAACTCAAGGAGTCGATATTAGCCAGCGAAATCCATTCGATGTATAATAGTTCCATACCAATACACTACGATTGTATACTTCGACATCGTATGATACCTTTGAATAAAAGTGACACGACGTGGAATATTAATAATATCTATTCTTCAATGACACCAACTATTTCTGACTGGTCTTGATATTTTACATTGTACTACACAGATATTGAAGGCAAAATGATTTCGTCGTTACATGAAATCTGAACTATATGTATGAAATTAATATATTGTTATTTTGCGAAATAAAGATATTACAAATGAAAATAGTTGAGATAACAAATTTTTTTATCATTGTTGATGCTAAATCGATCTCGTGTAATTGGCAATTTTCAATTTCTTCAATATGTCATCAAATTCTTACTATATTGAAATCATGATACCATGCTATAGATAAGCTATACTCACATCAAGGTTTACATACACGGCTATGTATGGAGAAGAACATACAGAACATCACCGATAGGAATTAGTTTTAATCTAGACAAGACAAAATATATTCAGATAAATTACTACAAATGTTCACATAGTTATAGCGAAATAACCATTAAAGCACGATTTTAGTCAAGCAAATAACAATAGCAATATTTAAAACAAAACGGTATGATAAATTTTGTCTTTAATTAATTGTGAAGATGAATTATTCACAAAATATTTATGAAAATAAATATAGATATAAACATATTTTCTGAAATCAATAAGTATTCAGACTAACATATCCCACAAAGTTTGTTTTAGGGACTATTCATAAGCACAAAAAAAATCAAAAGTAAACAGAGATATATACATATATGATACATTATGGTCATATGATCGCCTTTTGTGTATTGAATATTGGATAATGAATGTGTTAAAACAGAACATACGTCAAACAAATATACTCATTCTAACGAATTTTAAAACCTTTAATTTAGGAACTATAAAATTGAACTGTCAAATTGTAAAGACACTTCCTGCCAATGGCTCCTTATATCGTAGCACCTTCTAAAATTTCAAGATTTTCTATACAGCTTAACACTACTAAATTGAAGACATAAAAGCCTAAATTTGGAAAAAGAATCAAATATTTTAATAAGTTAAACTAAAGAAATGGAGTAAATTAATAAATCTAGGTTAAAAGGGTATTCTAATATCCCAATCGACGATTTATTAATTAAACTAAACCTCAACGCACATACAAATATACATTCGGTGTTGATTCCACACACAAAAATTTTAATGCATGAATTCAACCATTGTCCGATAGAAATGGATAGAAAAAATCCAAATACGACGAAAGAAACTTTCAAACTGCATTAATGTATATGTGTAGAATATCATGAAAGTTGAAATCATTTGTTATTTAGATTTTTTAGAAAAACTCTTAATTATTAATCGTGGTAGTTTATAAACATTAAATACGCTGAAACTACATGAAAATGCAAAAATTACATGTACTTAACATTTATTCTTTTTACTTTTGATATCTGTCTATGTAAACTAATGTCCAAAAGAAACGATACCAAGTTTTCAACGTCCTCCGAAACAAAACTCTATTACCTGACAGAGTCGAATTTAAGTGTGCCTAACAGGCATATGTCTTGTGGTTAATACATATTTATTTCCAAGAACGGAACCGGATTGGTAAACAAGCCAAAGCTTATATGCATATGTCTTGTAAAGAAGTATGCACATTTTCATTCTTCAGGAAAAGATACTTTTGATTTTGTGTCTCTTCAAACGCACATGGGGTGCATAAATCGAAATTTCAAGTTGTTTTATGCACAGAACTTTTGTCATTTCACTATAAAATTGATAAAGTATTGAATTTAGGTAAGAATACAATCTTGTTGATACAATGCACTTTATTTGACATAAATTCGTTGACGCGTCATTGCACTAGAACGTTTTAAAACAAGCGAAAGTGTCCAATTTCTCCCTGCTATCTCGCCTTGTTAAGGAGATCCAAGATCGATGATTTTTTTAAATACATGTTTCGTGCAAATATGAAAAGGTAATGTTTCAAAATTTGGCATTGAAGTTAGTTGACTACTGAAGAAATGATAAAACTATGTTTTAGTCTTATTAATCTGCAATGGATTGAGTTATTGTGCGATTTGTATGGTATCGTTTCTTTTGGACACTAGTTTATTTCAAATCAGAAAACAAAATCAAATGGTGGTCATTCGTGAAAGGTTTTTTGTTTCGCCATGTCGGTTAAAGTAATACAGGTACATAAAAGGGTAGTTAACAGTTGAAAATAAATGGCATGATGATTCTCGATAAACAATAATTGGATTTACCTTCAAAGAGTTGTCGACCCATGATTCTTGTCGTACGCAGAAAACTAACTGGTGGTTAATATAAAATGTCACTGTTTATATAGATATTTGTCTCCATGGTAGTTTCGATTGTTGTGTCACGTGGTTAATTCAAAACGCTGTGTCTTCATATAAATCAAGATAAATGTCTACTGTTGTGTCAAATTTGATAAAACTAAACTTTGGAAATTACTTGCCAGACACGGTATTTTCAAGTGGTGATTTTGTCAGTGTATGTTGCTATGGATGATTATTTTTTTGAAAAGATAGGCCCATTTGAACGATTGCATGTTATCATTTTCAATATGGCTGATGTTAAGTGCTTCATTACAAGTTTGAAAATTGGTTCGAAAGAAATGGGAAGTTCTCGTCAAGTTCAAAAGGGGTGATATAGCATCCACTGTTAATAATGTTATATTAAATCCAATAATGATGTTGATTAAATTTATGAAATGAAAGTTACATGCCAGTTTTATTGTAAACATTGTAATTGTTTTTGAAAGAAAAATAATTATTTCATTTCTGTTCTCTCACGAATCGATAGTTACACGGGAATGTCCGTTTGGTCTTGGCCTCATGTAAACTCAACATGTCATTGTTTTCTAGTGACATTCGTGGAATTCGAGAGAATTTTTTAACAACTAACTTTTCCTATGAGGTAACTTACTGAAAATCAATCACTTCAGTCAAATGATATTTATCACATTACAGTAAAAAATTTACTGTCAGTTTTATTCATTAGGTAACTTAGATTTTGGTTTAAAATACCAAGCTGTTATAAAACAGTTAAAAAGAGACAGCGAAACTTTACTCCAGTGAAGTTTTAGTTTCTTAACTGCTATAAGATCGTTCTACCGAACATCCCTAACTGTTATCCTGTAAATATGTACTGTTCATTATCAGAACCGTTTTTCTGTTTTTAAAATGCGAATTATTTAGAGATGTCTCCCTTTGTACAGCTGACGTTTAAACATGGCCGACATCGCTAAGTAAACGCTGTAGTGACTTGCACATACGATTTTTCAGCTTTACAGTTTGGAATCCAACCCGAGAGAAAAAATGATCTCTAAAGTAAGCGAGTCGTGGCTATAGGCTCAGGAGCTTTGATTATCGGTATGTGGACAACTCGGCCACTAATTTTGATGTTATGAATTACAATTTTAGCTGAAAATGTTAAAATCATTTTTGTTGTCTGTTTGGTAAGTATATGTAATATAAATAGCATGATATGGGTATTTTCATATCACATTCGGTATCAGCCCGAGCTAAAGCTATCGGGCTGGTATTGGGGTCTCGGGCTGATACAGAATGTGATATGAAAACACCAATATATACCTATCTATCTGTATTAGATACTCTGGATGGCATTAAATATCATAGCAATGATATCAGTTTATAAAATCTATCATTTCTTATCTTGGAGACAAGCAAATGACAGTCAATTAGGGTGACCAGTCTTCTCAAGAAACTCCTTAAAATAAATCGCTTCTTCCTTATTTCTTGTGGCTAGAGATATCAATTTTGAAACATCAATCTAGTATTTAGGCAATTTTTCAAATGCTTATGGGAATGTTTACATATGAATGTTTATGAGCACACCTAAAACGTACATGTGACCTCCCCGATTTTTCTGATTGGTACTGTTTTGAATGAATACTTTTTGTATGCGTTCTGCAATGCTCTCCCGAAATTAGACTTACATAAACCCGTTTCTATTGATGCACTGCAGATTATTGAACTGTATCCTTATAGAGGATTAATATCAGCATACATATTCAAAACATTAATTGTACACTATTTTGGTCTTTCACTTCTGAAATCTAAAACGTAGTAAATAGAAGTTTTCATCAAACTAAATACTGTATACAAAAATCAGATAGAAAGATTCATTTGTTATTTATAGTAGAACTAGAATTGAAAGATAGACAATCAGGCTTTATATACCAATTGAACAATGCATGTAGGGTATTAGGATAACAACATTGTCAATAAAACTTGGAAATTCAACTGGAATCAAATATGACAATTTTATCTTGTCATCTATTAACATCACAAACAAAACCCACTAACTCACATGTATGCCGGCGATTAGAATAGAACAAATTCAGAAAAACACAAATATGGTTTGGTCACTGCTAAACTTATTGGTTAAATTCTTAAAATTTTAAATGAAATCAAGATAGTGGTTTAATTCAGTGTAAGTGTTAAAACCGAGAGATGACAATGACGATTTGTTAAGACAAAATTGCCTTTTTAAACATATAATTTGTGAAATCCTCCATTTAGAAAGGATTTCAGTAGATCAAATTGATTATCAACACAATGATCACTAGAACTCTCTTGTTTTGCAAAAGATAACTTTATAAATATCAAAATGAATCTTAGCAATCATTGTATTATTGAATAAATAGAAGATTGTTTTGCGTGTGTTTCTTGTAGTGACGTAAACATTTTGTAATTCAAACACAACTAAATTGGTATATAATCAATATCAGGAGATCTGAGTCTCAATTAGATGTCTTAAATTGATAGAAGGGCCAAATACTCAAAGTTAACTTGCAATTATACATGACAAAGTCACCTCCAACTTTGTTTGATAACGCGCTTTCTACATTTAGCAAGATTCACATTAAAATGTTACTAATTCGCCAGGGAATGCAAGTACAAACCACAGTTTGTCAAAATTACATGACACGATATTAGAAATGTGATGTAGTAAATTATCTCACGATAACATTAACACATGTATACAGTAGTTTGCATTAAATTGTTGGTCCCTGGTTAATGTTTTTGTTCTAATTAGCCAAGATCCCGGGGTTCCGGCAGATTGTGACATGGAAAATATCATGCTTTTATGTTTATTTTCAATAAACAGTGTGAGAGGGGGAATATTTGAATAAAAAGAAATGGATTGTTTGAAACAGCGTCGCTGATTGCTCAACCAACTTTGATTGCCTTCAATCCGATTTTTACCTTTCTACACTATGTATCTGGCCTATTAAAAAAATAAATAAAATAAAACACGTATTAATATTTTTTCTCTTCAAAATTAGCTAAACACGTTAAAAAGGTCTGTTCACATCTTTGCTAAAGACAACACTTTTTTCCCAGGTATGTAAAGACATACAGGAATTCATAAATAACGCATTTTTTTACCAGATGTCCCAATGATAATGATGATGATTTGAAAAAACATGTTCCTTGAATGGAAACGTAGCGAAAATGAGCCACGGCTGTTATTAGGATGAGTTATGATGAAACTTACCAACGACGATCTTCAGATGAGCCATGGCTTCAGTAGTAGTGAGGTTTGGACTTGAAGAATGTGTGAACTGCTAAACAATCCGTGACTGTTTCCAACTGTAGGTGCTTCATTTATATAACAGATGTCACTATGGTACCAGGGTTTGTTGTGTCACGTGGTTATCTCCTGCCAATTAGGTACTGTCATATGTTATGTCATTTTGTGTTTGTCACTTGTCGCCATGGTGCATGATATTGCTGTCTCAGCTAATTTTCAATTGCATGTGAACATCATGGTGCATTTTTCAAATGCAAATAGTATGACTTCAAAGATTTTGCAATTATTGGTCATGTTAGTGAGGCGCCTTGGTACCCGGCAGTGCATCATGGGACACGATGATTTCTCCTGCAGTTTGATTGGTTATCTGAAGTGCCGTGTAGCCAATGGTATGCAATTCGTTCACAATGCAACAACAAGAGGGGTAGCTATCGTATACACTAGTTTATACAGTGATAGTGAAGAAGGAATAATTTTAAGGCAACCATGACCGACTTAAAGTTAGTTTTTGTTCACGTACAGATTTGTACCAGTGCTGATTCATCTAAAGATTGAAAAATTCATTGATTTGTTGCAATAAATTCCGCAACAAGTTAGGATGAATAAATTCATTGAAATAATAGGTAAGGGACTCATTATTTTTTTCGATACTAACATGATTCTATACACCATACTAGAACACAAGTTAAACGCAATTCTGTTCAACTAATATATCAAAATAGTTTGAAAACACATTATTACCACATTTTCAAACAATATTTTTTTATCACACGATCATTCTTGTCAATAACAAAAAAGATAATTATCACCAAGGTGGTCAACTGTTAGAAGAAAAGCTATTTCCTTCTTAGTTTATCTATCAAAAGGGTGTATCAAAAATCTGTTTCAGAATTTACTTTCCAATGAAATCAAATTAATTTGAAAAATTAGTTGAAAACATATATTGCTTTAATCATTAAATTCTTTCAAGGCATCAATGATATTGTGAAATTTTCAGTTAAAATTTACTTATTTTTTTTGTATACTTGAAATCGAGACTTCAATTGCCTCATGAAAAATCTTGTTATACAAAGCAATCATTTCATTGTGTGAGTAATATCGATATCTTTAAAGCCTGTGAATAGAACGCCATATTGAAAAGGGCTTCAATTTGAAAATGAAAAAGGAATCTAAATCTACAGCTGTGACCATTCACTGACTTTCAACAGTCTTTTGAGATAGTTTATTTTTGTTAAAATAAATTGTCACTCCAACAACATACATGTATCTCTGCTAAACAGTTTCTAAAATGACGCATGTCGATTTACAAATAGTACTTTAATCATTAAATTATATCAAGACATTAATGATGTTGTGAAATTGCAATTCAAATTTACTTCATTTTTTTAATACAAAAAAATCGAGGCTTCAATTGTCTGATGAAAATCCTTGTTATACAAAGCAATCATATCATTGTATGAGCAATATCGATATCTTTAAAGCCTGTGAAAAAAAATCGCCATAGAATGCCATATTGAAAAGGGCTTCAATTTGAAAATGAAAAAGGAGTCTAAATCAACAGCTATGACCATTAACTGACTTTCAAAAGTCTTCTGATATAGTTTCTTTTTGTTAAAAACACGGTCACTCTAACAACATATCCCTGCTAAAGAATTTCTAAAAATGACTCATGTTTAATTGCCATGTCACTTTGTGATTATTCATTTGGCTTTTTAAGCTAATGATGTTGGAGACGTGCCCAATCGGATATTCATTGTAAAGATCTTCAAAGTATGTTTGAATGGTCTTATGCCTGCTCATCGTATGCGGTTGTCATATTTACATTTGGATCTTAGTTTTCTTTGACCTCAGAAGTTCAGTTAGGTCCTTGCAAACCCCAAAAATATTTATGATCATAGACGTTTTTCATTACTCCGTCGATATATGGGGTTTCATGATATACAATTTCATCCATTACTCCACAAAAAGATAGTGTGAAGAACGTTACATTTGTATAAAATACTGGCCTAAAAGTATTTGAGGGGTCCGGATGACGGGGCATCACAAAGGACTGTTAAATACAACCTAGCTCTGCAAAAAGGCTCAACTGGGAATAGTTATCTATATTATGATATATGGAATGACAGTATTGAATTTGGTTGAAGAAAGATAATTCACCATGAAATCGCATAATTTTCGAGTTTGGTTGCAGCCCCTAATAGGCAAACGCTAACAAATTCTTTTTCCAAGAAAATACACGTTTATATCGACTAGAAGAGCCTTGACTTGACAAAATTTCGTTGCAGTTTAAAAATATATTGATATGACGAATATTGAAAACTTTTCTGGCGTTTTATTTACATTTCAACGACACGTTGGCAATTTACCGATCGCAATAACGAGTCCGGTTTTCGATCATGTCACATCAGGTTTTGTTATCGTTTCTGACAGTATGGTTCGTACTCTTTCTATGAACTTGATTATTTTAACAATTTCTATAAGGCATGTCATGATAGGCACTTTTGACATTCTTTGAACAAATCACTCCCTAAATTCTATTTCTGTGTACAACTTGCTCCCTGGGCGAATTCGAATTGTTGTCATATCTCGTTGGCTGTCATAAATCCCTTTAATTTCCAAATAATTTTGCTAGAAACAAACATCCTTAAATAAGTTTAATGAATAGTTTCTATCCAAAAAGAGAACAAAATCAATTATGAATAATACAAAAATAGGAAAGTTGAATTTTAGAAAAAAAAAGTTTGAGACAGATGAACCACGTCATATACCGCATGCCATTACGTCACACACAGTGCGAGAGGGAACTTGTCAAAATGAAACTGAAGATTTGGGTTTTGTTTTCACCGTCAAATAAGATAAATTGTCAAAACACGAAACATTATAAATATTTGTTATAGGAACTGTAACCCGACTTTAAAATAACTCGATTTCATTGTGATTGTACGTTCTGCAGCCAAACTCAAGGTTTCATAGAAATAAATAGTTTATACGTTATTAGTTAGTCATTCAAGCTGTCAGAGTATCTGTATTTCAACCATTTTCAAAGAAAAGGTTGCATTTTATTGATGTTTTAGATATCCCGTCACTTGGACCCCTCAATTACAATACTGAATGACACACCATTGTCCAACATGAATTAATTCTACTAATTATGGTAATTATTAATTGATTTTAAAGTATCTTGATTGTTGGAATTGGAAAAAATCATATCTTGATACACATTGCTTACAACATGGAATTCATGGTAAACTATATCATATTGTGGAAAGTATGTTCAAGAATGTTGTGTTAAAATCGGTAATTATGTCACCAAATATTCAATACGTCAAGCGGAGTTAGACAAGGCTGCATGTTAAGTCCTCTTTTGTTCATATTTTTCATAAATCAGTTGGCTGTTTATTTACAAATTGACGACTCTATGGGAATTTTTGTAAATGATGCAATCATAATCAATAAAGTCATTAAACTTTGCAGATGATATTGTACTAGTTGCAGATACTGTTGCTGATTTGCAGAGGAAGTTGAACGTATAAGAAATAAATCTGCAAAAATGGGAATTGGTTGTAAACACGGAAAGATCATTATTGTATTTCGTAAAGGTGGACAACTTAAGAAGGTAGAAATGTGGTACAACAAGGGCCATGAACTGCAAACAGTTTCTTATTACAAATATTTGGGAGTAATGTTTTCATCACGACTTTGTTGGTCAATAGGTTGTGAAACCTTAGCTAACCAAGCCTCTTCCTATTTATCAGTTAATGAAATGTTACCCAAATCTTTCAATAAATGTCATCAATATTTTGTCTAGTTTTTATAAAAAAATTCTCCGATTGCGTATTTTGGCAGTGAAATATGTGTTTAAGTTTAATATTTAATATTTAATTAAATTAATATTTAGGGAAAGTGTTGAGAAAGTCCAGAGTAAATTCTTCAAAACTTATCTTGGTATAAGTACAAGTTCTTCATCAAAATCGGTGTTTGGTGAAATGGGACGTTACCATCTCTCTATACGCTATTTTTGTCGATGTAAAGGTACTTGTGTAGGTTGATTCATATGGACTCGTCAAGAAATGCCCACACCACACCTTCACGGGTTAGATGGTTACTATTTCAGATTAGTTATTCATATGCCTGTATTTTTCAAGAATGTGGAAATGTATCTCAATTCATGACTTTGTTCAAACAAACTTATATAGATTTAGACATCCAATCTTGGTATGGGCAAATAGAATCATTAACAATTCCTAAAACTATATTCATCCTTTAAAACCTTATTTGAACAAGAAAAGATCTTGTTGTCCTTTCTTTCGGAAAACTAATACCAAATCAATATCGCAATAATGAAAATATACTTATCCAAATTTGCTTGATTGTACACTATTGTTGTATATGTACAATGGGCTACGCGGCCTCCAATGCTGAATAAGCTCTCTCTCTCTCTCTCTCTCTCTCTCTCTCTCTCTCTGGCTCTCTCTCTCCCTCTCTCTCTCTGTCTTTCTCTCTCTTTGTGAGACTCTCTCTCTCTCTCTGTCTCTCTCTCTCTCTATCACGTGGATGTAAGTGAATAACTGAGTTGACAATATAATGGTGGATCTAAATGTAATCAAGAAGTATACATATACCTATTTCAGTATTCATTATTAATATTTTTCAGATACATTTCTGAGGTGACATTAACATATTCAGCTTTCCTTTTGAACATGTAAAAGATTTAAAGTTCGATTCAACAAAGAAGACATATTATTCATGCATATATCCTGACTGACTGAATTTGATCCCTAGTTTGAACTCTAATGGTACCCGGTAATAGAAAGTATATGAATGCTGATAACAAAAGTGCATTCTTGCTCCTTCTTTACCGAACATAAAAAAGTCTTCCTCTTCCTTCTCTCCCCCTCTCTCTCACTCTCTCGCTGTGCTTGTCTCTCTTTCTGTCTATCTGTCTGTCTTTCTCTGCCTCTCTCTCTTTCTCTCTGTTATATTCTACTTTAAAAATGATAAGAACATGATACACTTTAATTTTGATGGGTGTGGAAGATAGAATGGTTGAAACCAATAGACATATTATATTATATTATATTATAGATATAACACTAGCAAGTAACGGTAAATTAAGTTTCGAAGTTTGAAATGTTTTGTGTGGAGATATGAACATAATATAAATTCTATGGAGCGTAAGACCACATCTAGAGTATGCAAACAATGCCTGGGATGGGTGTATACAAAAACAAATTTATACATTAGAGAAGATTCAATTACAAGCCAAGTCAAGTCAAGTTTATTATCATAAGTCATGAAATTATGACATAGAGTGAACAAATAATAAGAGTATTACATACATATTAATGGAGCATACGCGATCCATATTTGATATAAAGAGCAATTTTAACAAGTATTGGTTTATATGTGATGGTCATCAGTGAGATAAATTTCTCTATGGATGAATGTTAACAATAATACACAGGAAGATATTTGTGTCTTAATTCATTAAACATATTACATTCTAACATTAAATGAAGCTCGTCACCGATCTTTCACTTACATGAAGGGCATAATCTATGTTCTTTATCAATTTTATACCATTTGCCGGTTTCAATTGGAAGTCTGTGATTACATGTTCTACGTTTTGTGATATATATACGTAAGTTCATAGGAAGTTGCAGTAAATAGTTTTCAATGTACAAAGTATCTTTAAACTTATTATAATAAAGCCTTTTGATGATGGTAGTTTACTTTCTCTCCATCTTTGCAGAAATTAATCGATAAGTACAGTTTTGACATTATTTACAAACCACTGGGTATTTTTAAACTCTTGCATTTGCCAAATGTAACTATAACCTGTACTCTCTAGTATAGACTAAATTTCTGTTACTAACGGGAATTTAACATTAACATTAACCCGATAATTTTGTAAGTTAAGCATTAATTTGTACACAATACTAGATAATTTATCTTGGGACATCAATAGCTTACACCAGTATGATAGCAGCACGGATAGTTACTGGTCAGTCTAAGTAAACATAGTAGTAGAGGGTCGCGTCAGCCGACCTTTCGCCGACCTATGACTTTCTCTTATAAGTGCGAATATCCTTGTTTACCACTGCTGATAAATTAATATATTTAATGCAAAATTCTCAGCTTTCTAAATCTTTAACCGCTACTGGTAGCAGCATGTTCCAACCTCGTCGTTCGAGGAGGTTGTAAAAATAATAACAATCATTCCTACAAATAATATCATAAATGTAAGGTATTTTTTTATAATACTTTTAACATGAATTGCTTTATTAGCATGTGTTTTATTATATGGTAGTGTTTGTGAGACTGAGAATGGTTGTGTTGTTTTTGGTTTAAAATTTGGTATGAATCAGTTTTGGGCCGTAACTAGAGCGAAAGAGTAAGCGAGGGGTGAGTTGGTATGCGAATGTCTTTGTGTCGGGAGTCGTGTGGGTACTGTCTGTGTTTATGTTTGACTGAAAGTCCGTGTCTGTGGGGGTCGGGAGTCGTGTGGGTACTGTCTGTGTTTATGTTTGACTGAAAGCCCGTGTCTGTGGGAGAGAGGGGCGAATGTGAACTGTGTGAGTCTGTTGTTGACTGATTTATAATTTGTAAATATATATGAGATTAAGCTTTCACGTAGTGTAAATGATGCCAATGTGATTGTATGTGATCAAATTCAGGTGAAGCTGTTTGCCAATAATGCCAAAATTTACAAGATGTATTCAAAATTGCAATCTTATTAAAATATGGTCTATCTGCTACACTACGCTGCGCGTGACGTAGTGAAGAAATTATGATATCATTTTAATGAGATTGCATTTTTAGCAACTGTCTTAAAGTATTTTTGAAACAGATTTAACTCTAATTAAGATTAAGATGTAAGTCAATTGCAATTTAATCCGTGTCAAGTCAAGTTGATGTCTTTCTCAGATCCATGATTTCAGGATTAATAGTGCATGTATTTAAATTTTAGCGATAATGCTTTACAAGCGTTAAACCATTCTCTCCCCGCAGAGGCAGATCAATTAAGTCATGTTGAATTAGCCTCTGTTCTATTACGTCGATTTTGTGGGATAGAATGGGAGCAATTGTGCAATCAGCGACGCTGTTCTTAAATCATCGTTTTGGCTACTGAATCAAGGCAAAAGCATTGTGATATGAACCACCCTTTCCATGCGAAAATCGTTATCATTTGATAAAGAAATTCAAATGGATTGTGGTGCGGGTTTTTTCCGCCAGGGGAAACTGCCGGAACCCACGGATTTCGGTGTAATAGAACAGAGGCTAAATCAACATGACTTGATCTGCCTCTGTGGGGAGAGTATGGCATTAAACTGATTCAAAAACATATTTTACCGGCCCAGGGTTTCGAGGAAGGTTAGACGTTAAACAATGACACCCGCCAATCAGTCAAACGTAATTTTGAAACATATCCAAAGCAGTGATTTTGATAGTTATGAGTTGATAATGTTTGATACGTTATTTAACTGCTATGCAAACACAGCCAGATAGACAATTTATTCAGTATAGAGGCCCAAATTACAAACATTTTGCAAAATTGATACAAGCGCACAAGGATTTAGGTTTATGGTTAAACAGTTTAGCTTTACTTTTATTCATATATTTAAACAAACATTCATGATATTTCTTCCTCACTGTTAAGAATGGATATTCATATATACTACTCAAAATAACTTAAGGAACATTTCTAATTTATCCATTACTTTTCATGAATTAGCGGTAAAAGTTATCATTAAATATACACTATTAAGTATCATACTGACACAAATCAATTGAAACCCGGAATTAATTACTAAGGGTGATGCAGTTTCTGTACTGAGGTTGATGTCAGATATAGTAATCCTGGGGGCTGTTGGGAGTCCTGTGTGCAAAAATATGTCCCTTAAGATTGACTCTTGATTCCTGAAGGACACCGTTAGTTAATCGAAAAACCTTGTGGATTCAAGATGGCATCCAAGATGGCCGCCGCATCCTTATAAACCATATATATCAATCTGGATCTGTTCTGGAATTCTGAATTTGGTGTCTTTACCTAGGTTTTGGGGTCAACGAATTTATGCCGTTTTTTGTTGTTGTAATTATCAACATTTACATTGTATGCAACGTCAGTGACTGTGCGATGTGCAAGCATCGTTTGCCATTAACAACTAGCAACTACGCTAAACCATTTTATAATGAAAAAATATAATTTAGTATTACATCATCCATGCAATCAAATTATTCATCGAAATGGTCGCTCTGCTCTGCTACGAATGAAAGAACTACGTACAACATCTGTTTCGAAAAGAGTGCAACTAAATCGTTGAGCTTCCAGCGAGATAAGGCATGAATTGGCCGAGTGGCTCATTTTAGAATTCAGCTGGACAACATGAATTACTGGTCAATCTTAGATCAACAGTATCAACCAATATAAGAACCTGTTGATCTAGATTGATTAAGATTGTGTTTGTTTTCTGAAAAAGATAAAGGATATGCTTTATTAGTTTAAAGCCCCATCGTCATACTTGCATGGTTTTAATAAATTGAGTTAGTAGATTCAGGAACCTCTACCATGTATGTTTGCCTACAGCTATCTGTCTTCATAGTTGTATTGTTGGAAATAATACAATAATTTACAAACAAAAAAACATCTTTCATGAGCAATTATATATGTTCTGTGGAGATTAGGAAAAGCCCAACCTGATATATGTCAAAATAACTATATTAGAAATCTCTTTGATATAGTATCCAAAGGAATATTTCAGAAAACTGTGTGCAAGTACAAAATACCAAAATGCTTTGCCAGATCGTACACTCTTATTACTGATAATTAATATATCACCTAAATCTTATAAAGTACTACGGCAGTTAATTCAATGTAATTGACAATACTTTATTTGTAATTATACAAATTCTTTTTTTACTTTATAGAGTACCTTATCGATTAAGTACACCTACCGAGCTTTGTTGAATTGATATCAATATTCAAAGTTTTTTTTGCAAAATGATCATGGCCGGCCACCATCTTAGATGATCGTTCTATGATACACTTTTAATTTCATATTCATTTAATCAATGAAATTTATTCAATATTATGAATTCCAAATCTTTATCTTCCATAAGTGTTACATTTGCTCTTTTGAAATAAAAAATCTTTATGAATTTGATAACATCTTTGTAATTTTGATTACGACACAACAAATTTGGCTTGGAGGTCATTCCAACATGAATAAATCTAATTCTTGTGTGTTGATACGTCTAGTTAATTTCGATCTCTTTCTTAAAGTTATCAAATCAAAATTTACTAAACGAATAAAATATAGGAACACTTATCATCATACATGAATGCATGGTTGAGACATGAAAGCAGATATCACACACTCAAATATAGGTGTAGAGTACTATATTTTGTACGTATCAAATTGTATCAATTCGTAACTGTCCTTCTGAATTATTAAATACTCCTTACCAGGTTCTTTAGTTATTCTATCGTTATCTGCTGCCACTCATTGTGAATAGCGGCCTCCAGTTCCCTCAGGTTTTGTACATGAGGATTCCTTCTTTGTATCCGACGACCCAAATTGTCCCAAACATTCCCGACTGGGTTCAAATCAGGTAACATTGCTGGCCATGGATTTCGTGTTACACCATAACTTTCAAGTGTTGGTCTACAGCAAGTGAACGATAGGGTCCATGAACAAGGGTATTGTGGCAAGTCTGTGGTCATCGAAATGATCAATAAATACAGGATCCAGAACCTCCTGAATGAAGTGAACCCTGTATGGTCACCAAATCGAGTCGACAGTCATAGGAGAAGCATACCCAAACCATCACGGATTCCCCGCCCTATGGCACCCGTGGCAAAATGTTTCTGGGGCAAGACGTGTATTCCTGGTCCTCCATACGCGGGTCAAATGGTCGTCGGTAGAAATGTACTCTCCTCCATGATCTCAGGTTCCACCTCTGCCTGTGATTGCGTTCGTGAGACACGTTTTCTCAACAAGTAAAACCTTGTTTATCACCAAAAGAACACTTCTTGATTTGATTTCTTGAATGATGGTTATATTTTAGTTTCACCGTATACTGAAACTTCAACTCTTATTTAGGGGGAGAATGTGCTTAACTTATTTGGTGGGTATATCACGTATACTGCAGAAATTACATTGGCTTCCCGTAAAATATCGAATTCAGTTCAAACTCTTGCTTCTAGTGTTTAAATGTCTAAATGAACAAGCTCCAGAATATTTACAAGCCCTGATTCAAATCCCCTATCAACCCACACGATGCCTGAGATTTTCCGACATTAACCTCCTTAATATATATATAAAGTTCCTTCATCCAGAACTCAAACATTTGGTGATCGTGCATTTCAAGTCGCCGGCCCTTCTCTATGGAATCACCTTCCTAAAAACCTTAGAGACATAGAGGAACTTCAGAGATTAAAATTCTGACTTCAAACACATTATTTCAGTAGTGCATTTGATTGACTACCTGACATTTTCATGTGTTCGTCACAGCGTTTCAGGGCAGTTTTCTGGTTTTAGCGCTATATAAGTATGTTTATGTATGTAATATATGTATGTATATGTTCCTACCTCAAATGATCAGAAGTGTTCACAATAAATGTTCGCCTTCAATGAACTAAATCTTTTTAAAGTTAGTTTATTAGACTGCTATTCTGTATTTTAGGTGGTTAGAATAGAACATTTAATTTATTTTGTCCAGTTCCAACTGATTCCTTTATCTCGATAGATTTGTATCATCTTGTGGTAACTTTACTTGTATACTAGTAACGGTGTGACGTCATATGAGAATTCATGACGTCAGACCATTGTTACATGACGTCAAAGTCTTGAACTTGACGTCACTCGAGTGGTGATAAAGTTTATCACCACTCAGTAGAGTGACGATAAAGGTTATCGCCACTGTAGCCAGATAGAGGGTTGTTTATTTCACTGATAGAACAGAGTATCTCACCCTCAATCATATAATAAGAGCCCATATTTGCAAGACTCTATTTCACAGAGATCATATGTTAACAATGTTGGTATAACGATGCATGTTCTATCCACTATTCAAGCAGCAGAAACAGTGGCCACTGCCTCGGAGTCTACCCTCTACATGGACGAGACCAGTAAATATGGAGATGAGTTCAGGGCATTTGCCATCACAGACAGCAACCAAACACCGGTAGTTTTAGGGGTTCGTCACATGTTAGACAAATAGGCAGGCACGACTCTCTCTACCTTGGAGGAGACCCTCTTGTATCTAGATGATGTTGCTGGTCCATTAAGTAAGTAAAGAAATCCTTTTAACCCCAAAATTACATGTTTAACGTTTCTATGTTATATTTATCATGTTCTATGCTTCATCGTCTTTGTTTAATGTCATGCTGCACAAGGTGAGTGTTGTTGGTTGTCACAAATTATGTATTCAATTCTTGTTAAAACAATTGTTTATACCTGAAATATATTTTGAACTACATGTATAGATCCTTATTCACACCAATTAATAAAATTTATGTTTTCTTTGGTTTAGTATTGATACCCTAGGATGTTTCTACTTAGTTTACTATTGCCTTTGTTAAGACTGATCAAGTTTGATCGAATTTGTAAATTATGCAAGTTAACGTGGAGGATGTACATGTGTACCAGAAACTATCAACGAAACTAGTTAATATAAGAGCCAAAGTTTTAATCATGTTGAATCCAGACATATCTCACACCAAATTAAAATCTAACTCAGATGTCAAAGACTTTATTCATCATTTGTGAAAGATCATAATTATGACTCCTCTCAATCTGGACAGTCATTAAGGTAGATCACAGCGTGACCTCATATCTAAAGATTAAGTAGTTATACAGGGTATACATCATTGCAATCGGCTTAGTAATGCATTTGTAACCCATGTCAGAAAATGTTATGCATAAGTAAACTTTCCTAAAGATTTATGACGGCAATCATATTCGGTTCGACGGGCTGATGAGTATGTGTGCTGTTAGGTGCCTGACATACGTTTTGTTGTAGACATATTTATATGATCAGCAAGAAAATACTATATTTTTTCCGTGAAATAAACTGTCTATCAGACATGCAACAGTGATGATTAATTATAATGTCACTGCGACACTCGTGAAATATAAAGAGACCATTTCATTGTTTTTGCCGAATATCATTTCTATCTCATCGAGTGGAGTGAGAAAGTGATATTTTAACGAGTGGCGCAGCCACGAGTTAAAATGACACTTTCTCACTTCACGAGATGAGATAGAAATGATATTCGGCAAAAACAATGAATTAGTCTATTTATTATATAATTTTAAGATCATAAAACAGAGTTGTCAGACATCGAAAGGCAAAGTTTCGCTCTATGATGAATGACAGTCTAGCAACTCAATTTATCCTTTCTCGGTAAAAAGAAGTTCGATAGAAATAACTAGATATTTAATCGGATATAGTTTAATGAAAACTATATAATGAGTGAATGTTAAATGATATCAGATCCACAATATGTTTTTGGTTATAACTAGGTGAAACAAAGGCGCCTTACGTATTTAATAAAGTCTGATACAGTGAGTGAAGCGCTATGTCGCTGTGACAGATCGCTCGCTTCGTAAATTCATTTTGCAATAAAATGAACAATTATTAACTACAGCAACAAGATATGAACTTCGGGTTGCTTTTTGATATCGAAGGATACATTGACACTGCAAACTGAAAACAGTTACATACCGAAAACATCATAAAGAGTCGTTTTTCTCCGATCCTAACCAACGCCTTGACGCGAGGGAAATGTTCGATTTCCTCAAAGGGAGATAATCGTGTTTCAAAGGGAGGTAATAGGTTCGGTCCTACTTTTCTCACGGCAGTGAAAATATGGATTTATATTTTCACTGCAGTGAAAATATGATTTTCTACTGCTTTTCTTAAAATATGGATTATATTTTCACTGTATAACCCTACATGTATATTTCATGCATGATAATTATATAATAAAAACTTTACCCATGACGCTCGATGAATAAAACCTGGTATTGGAAAACAACACTAAGTATCCTCTATATGACTTCCTTTTAAAACTCTCAATTTTTACACGCCTAAAGCTGAACAATATTTCAACATAATATTAAGATAAACATATTTGTATAACACTGCGTCAATAAAGTAATATGCTTTAAACATGTAACAAAGATTATATTGAAATGTTGCATGGTTCATGATAATAATGATGTAGATATTTATATCGAGCACTTTTTATCCAATTGCATGCCATGGGAGCGACTCACTATTTCTATTCTTTCGAGGATCGTTATATTTGAGCATAAATGATATCTGTCCATCACATTTACGTACTGTATCTTTCGTGTATAATCCGAAAATAGGAATTTACATGAAAAGCATATGTATTTCTCAACTTGCTGTCTTCTTTGAATTCTGCAGCAAATGCAACGTTCAATTTATCAATAATGTCTGATATATTGAATGTCATGATAAATGTCACCATGACGTGTCACGCACATTTACCTGTGTGTACGGTAACTGTTAAATCCCGTGTACAATACAATGTCCCCTCTAGGTATTGCTGTAAATGTCAAATCATGTCATCTGCATTTCATGGCACGAACATCAAAAGCATATTATTTATCCGTACACCTTATAGTTTGCTTCTATAGGCATTATTTAACTTTAAAATAAAAAAACTGCACTTTTCATGACAATAACCCGCCATTCTCGTACTGTTATTATGCTGCCCTGAAATTCTTTGCGATAACCCGTTTTTTGTAATTATTTATTGAATCGATTCGTGTCACTGAAAACTTTCCCGGGAGTTCAGACACCTTCATGGATTACATTTAATGCCTAATGAAGGTTTTCAAGAGATTTTTCAACATGGATTTGAGAATTTAGGTCGTCATGTTGAAAGAATTATGAGATAGTGAAAACAAAGAAATCGTTAACAAAACTTTATCCAAGCATCGCTAAGTTTGTTTTGGTAATGTCAGTCTGTTTTTAGAGAAAACAATCCTATTAATGTCAACTTCAACTAAAAGAAGATTACAAAGATTTCGTTTCATTTGTCAAATTGTCAAACTGTTACCTTGTTATTTTGAATTTTTAACTTTTTAGTAATTTTAGTATTTAGAGTAAATTAAACATATTTCTATAAAGAAAATTAAACTTCGAGGTCAGGTTATGAGGTGACTGTTTAATAGTTTTTTGACATTTAAATAAGTCAAATTAAAAAGCAAAGCAAAGACCTCTTAGGTCCTTAAACCCACTAAATAGGTGACTTCTTTAATCAACATTCAAAATTTAATTGTTTAACATTTATTAACTAAAAACTGATTGATAAGAAACATCGTTTACATTTTGTCAACGCAATGTTTCAAGATAGAAGCTAATGTCTCATATCAAATGATCTGTAGTGTAAGACACTTACATGACAGCCCATACTTAACTGTTGAGTTGCTCATCCAGTAAAGTTATTCTCATAAATAGATTTATTATAATAAGTTTATTCTTTCGGTAATCTTTTTCACTGAAACAATTGTGAAACGTGGACTTGTTTTAACCTTTACTCACAGTTTTAAGTTTATACAACAAAAATCCAAAGAAATTGAAAACCGAAATCTGCATTTACATGCGCTGAATGAAGTTTCATTTTGATAACGTTTCCATAGAAACCGCCAACCATGAAAACCTAGAAGGCACATTTTAACTTCCTAACGGATGAACATACCAGGTTTCAATGAGCAAGGTCTATTAAGTTTGGAATTATAAGTTTCGTTAAAATAAAAATTAAAAGTAGTTGAAAATTCCAAATTACACATCTACACACATTGAGTGGTCAACATGCTAAATCTTAATGAGCTAGGTCTAACGGTTTGAGAGTTATGATTGTCAACCGAAATGATAACGGACGAACTGACGGCCGGACCGGTTGGACGAAAATGTATATATCATCCAAAATGTGTTCCACACGAGATTGAACTTGTATGAGATCATGCGATATCTCCTAGGAGATATAGTTTTTGAACAATGCCCTGCTGGCGTCACCTACATGATAGTATTATTGCATGATCAATTAATGACAGTACGTCATAAACACGGTGACGTCAAAATGCTATGACTCAGAACACTGAAAGCCAAATGTCCGTTTTGTGTCAAAAAATGTTCATTTTTTATTAAAAGCTAATGAAGAATGATGTCGGATGATGAAAAGAATCTCACCCTTGTGTCTTCTGATATCTAATATATCAAGAGTCGTTGATAAAAGTAAAAATATTCTGGGCAAGTCTCGGATAGTTCTTGCTTGTCATTTGATATCAGAAGACACTTGGGTGACATTCTCTATATCCTACGTTAAGTAATGGTAATCTCAATATGCACGAATATTCAAATATGATCATCTTTTATCACACTATTTATAGGCAGAGGGCGAGTCGCTCTAATAGCACAAACTCCCACACTGCCTGTCTTATTGACGATATATAAATATATATATAAATTATACCGGTCAATACCAGTTTTATAGACTCGATGAAAACAATATCGACCTTGGATGTCGTCCACCTCTTTGGTCAATATTGTTTCCCTCGGGAAATAAATAAAAGGGAATAGAAAACTACAATATAATCATAGGCATCATTTCGTCTCGTTTGTTGGCAAGGACAGCATCGAAGTCAAGTCAAGGGCGATAACAAAAACCTTTAGTGTGAAACTAACTAGTTAAACTTTAGTGTGAAACAATAGCAAATATTAAACACGTTGGCACGTTTTACACATAAACGATTGTAACCATATCTAAAAAAAGAGTTGAAATCGTTGTTCTTTTGTACTTAACCTTTATTTCTGCGGAACAGTAAACATACACGTACGTAGCGCTCGACGCTTCACAAAGGACAAGTGCAAATCTGAACAGCATGTGGTTTATCAGAAGACCATAACAGTCGTTCCTCATTGAAGTGCTGTCAGTTTTTTATCAGACAACTCAGAGTATGCAAAGGATCACAGAAATATTTATCATTTATCAAAGATTTCATAAGGTTTAAGCTTGGCACTGTACAAAAACTTGTGGATTTTATTCAATTACTGTTGTAGAAATCTGCATAACTACAATAATAAAAGAGACATGGTGGATAGAATTGACAGATTGTATAAAGATGTCAGGAAGTCGTTACTAGGGAACAGTTGCCATGGTTACAGGAGGTATCCGGTGAGGACAACAAGCAGAGACATAAGGGAGAAGCCGGCCACAGCAGAAGCTCCACTCTTTGCTGTAAGAATATATATATCAAATTTAACTTTCATTGTTACAATGGTAGGAATCGGTAATATTCACATTTTAGAATACTCATTATGCAATATTCATCCTGCTACGTCAGCGTATATGTTTCCGCGTTATATGCTACAACCTATCCCCTGATATACTGCTATGGTATTCTGCCGTATTGCTATATATAGCAAGTCAATCAAATGATGCCCTTTCAGCGATAGCGGCAACCTGGTTTTTGAACAATGCCCTGCTGGCATCACCTACATGATAGTATTATTGCATGATCAATGACAGTACGTCATAAACACGGTGACGTCAAAATGCTATGACTCAGAACACTGAAAGCCAAATGTCCGTTTTGTGTAAAAAAATGTTCATTTTTTATTAAAAGCTAATGAAGAATGATGTCGGATGATGAAAAGAATCTCACCCTTGTGTCTTCTGATATCTAATATATCAAGAGTCGTTGATAAAAGTAAAAATATTCTGGGCAAGTCTCGGATAGTTCTTGC
This sequence comes from Steromphala cineraria, assembly GCA_916613615.1. Taxonomy (NCBI): domain Eukaryota; kingdom Metazoa; phylum Mollusca; class Gastropoda; order Trochida; family Trochidae; genus Steromphala; species Steromphala cineraria. The sequence goes on along the minus strand of OU744722.1, from coordinate 22,094,253 downwards.
TTGTCATTTGATATCAGAAGACACTTGGGTGACATTCTCTATATCCTACGTTAAGTAATGGTAATCTTAATATGCACGAATATTCAAATATGATCATCTTTTATCACACTATTTATAGGCAGAGGGCGAGTCGCTCTAATAGCACAAACTCCCACACTGCCTGTCTTATTGACGATATATAAATATATATATAAATTATACCGGTCAATACCAGTTTTATAGACTCGATGAAAACAATATCGACCTGGGATGTCGTCCACCTCTTTGGTCAATATTGTTTCCCTCGGGAAATAAATAAAAGGGAATAGAAAACTACAATATAATCATAGGCATCATTTCGTCTCGTTTGTTGGCAAGGACAGCATCGAAGTCAAGTCAAGGGCGATAACAAAAACCTTTAGTGTGAAACTAACTAGTTAAACTTTAGTGTGAAACAATAGCAAATATTAAACACGTTGGCACGTTTTACACATAAACGATTGTAACCATATCTAAAAAAAGAGTTGAAATCGTTGTTCTTTTGTACTTAACCTTTATTTCTGCGGAACAGTAAACATACACGTACGTAGCGCTCGACGCTTCACAAAGGACAAGTGCAAATCTGAACAGCATGTGGTTTATCAGAAGACCATAACAGTCGTTCCTCATTGAAGTGCTGTCAGTTTTTTATCAGACAACTCAGAGTATGCAAAGGATCACAGAAATATTTATCATTTATCAAAGATTTCATAAGGTTTAAGCTTGGCACTGTACAAAAACTTGTGGATTTTATTCAATTACTGTTGTAGAAATCTGCATAACTACAATAATAAAAGAGACATGGTGGATAGAATTGACAGATTGTATAAAGATGTCAGGAAGTCGTTACTAGGGAACAGTTGCCATGGTTACAGGAGGTATCCGGTGAGGACAACAAGCAGAGACATAAGGGAGAAGCCGGCCACAGCAGAAGCTCCACTCTTTGCTGTAAGAATATATATATCAAATTTAACTTTCATTGTTACAATGGTAGGAATCGGTAATATTCACATTTTAGAATACTCATTATGCAATATTCATCCTGCTACGTCAGCGTATATGTTTCCGCGTTATATGCTACAACCTATCCCCTGATATACTGCTATGGTATTCTGCCGTATTGCTATATATAGCAAGTCAATCAAATGATGCCCTTTCAGCGATAGCGGCAACCTGGTTTCTTGGCTTCGTTCCGCGTGCTCATCACGTGATTCAAATCAACCAATGGGAGTGATATAAGATGATAAATCTGAAGTCCGCTAAGCTCTAAACTGCGCTCTCTTAGATCTACACGAGCGACACGGCTAGACAACAGTGTATTGAGTTCGAAATAGTCTGACTGAAAACAGACAGGCTATAAATAGTGAGGATTAACCACCCGTCAGCGATATGGCAGAATACTACAGGAGGATATCAGGGGATAGGTTTTTGCATAACGCAGAGACATATCCGCTGATGTAGCAGGATGTGCAATATTATGCAATAAAAAGATTCGAAAAACATGCGCAACATCGTATTAGACCGAATACTTGACATATATTTTCATATATAACAATTGTAAATGGTAAGAGTTGACTATTCATGACGATTGTCGAATATAAATCCACCATAAAAAGTCTTTTAAAGACAATCTCATTTAAATCGAATCAAACCTAACTCTTGTTCCCCGCAGCGTTTCTCTTATGAATTAAAAGGTTTCATTTCATGTCGTTTATCCCTGGACTTTCTCATTACAATTAACTTTGACCAGCTTATATACCAAATTACGCCGACAGATTCTTAAATTTAAAGAAAATGTGTTCTCATTAAAGCACCCTTATTTTTTTCCATAGGGTTCATACCCTGTCGTATTAATGTGACCCTTAACAATAAATCAAATTATTAAAGATCAGCTTTGATATAAAAAATCACACTGCTAATGACCCAAATATTGCCCAAACGGCGTATAAACACACTCACTAGATACCAAATCGCGCTGACAGATGACGTACAGTGTACAGTATCTTTAAAACTAGATACCGAAAGTGTGTTCATCATCATGATCTTATTCGAGATTATTCGCATCGCAATAACGAAACAGATAATGTAGTATTTGCACTGCATAAGTGAACATCCATTGCACCTTAACATAATCATACACTATTCACAAAAGTGAACCGTGGTTTTGGCTTGTTATTGAAGTGACCAGCTGTCAAAATGTTGAAACATTTAATTCATTTCCCCACAAAATCTAGTATACAATAACTTTTGAACGAAAATCAAATTCGTTTATGTCAATGTAGTTTTGGTTTTCCCCCTTTATTCGAAATTGAAGGAAAGCATGATTTGAAATAATGACTTTTCCTGTCTTATTCATTATGTCAATTTAGAAATTTTGCGTAGGAGACAAAATATCCCGCAAATAAGTGATCCTTTGACAGAAGGTATACATTGATGTGTAACCTAAATAGAAGTCACACAATATCACCGCGACACTCTAGTAAGTGAACAAACTTTCAGTATGCAGCTGTAGTGGCTGATGACCATGACCCCTATCAATGAGATTGATGACTAAAAGAGAATATATTTCAATTGTGATTTTTTGAAATGTTTTACATTTCCTTTTATGAAGAAGTGATAATCAATAGGTAGAAAAAATTCGCGTTAATCTATGTATAGATAAATAACAAACCAAATTATTGTGTCAAGGCATTTGATTTGATTCATTTCAAGTGCAATACAACTTTTTCTATTCCAGTAATTGAGAGTTATATCACTTACCCATGAAATAGGGCTTCATATAATAAGGCTTCATATTCATTTTACTATAAGGTGTGGCAAATGTAGTTCCCCTCTTTGTAGGGGCCACAGGATTACCAAATGTACAATTTAAAATCCTCCTTTTCTAACTTAAGAGTCTACACACAAAATTTAAACATTTTAGGCCTGATGTTTCTAGAGAAAAAGACGAAAAAAAAATCAGGATAACCAAAATAGCAAAAGGCACCACTTCATCATAAGGTCTAACGAAATACCAAGTTTCGTAACAAAATTTTTGAATGGGTTTTGAGATATGGCCCGGAAACGGACCCAACCCAATATATGTACTAAGTTCAAATTGTTACCGTAGAAACCAGAGAAAAAAATCAGAATAACCAAAATAGCAAAAGGCACCAGTCCACCACTACATGTAGATCTAAACCCAAACCAAGTTTCGTAAAAAAATATTGAACCGGTTTTGAGATATGGCCCGGAAACGAAATCATTTTGTCTCTCACATAGCTTTGCGGGGATATCTTGTAATCAAAACCAAATGCGTTCTTCGGGCCTTATAAGTCATTCTAACACACACCATATCCAAAATATATCACTTTATTGACTTGGCAACTTTGAAAGGCATACAAATATTGTTGAATAATTTCACACTCTGAAGTTTACACATATTCTCGAACGTTGATTGGTCTGGGGCATGGTCATGTGACCGAAGTTTCATCGATTCATTTCTCATGAACTCACAAAAAAAAGCGTTCATGCTTGTGTGAACGTTTTCGGGTCGTGTGCACATTCACCAGAACTACTTTAATTCTCCATCCATCATCAAATCGAATGTTATTTAATAAATCTTTAGTATATATTACCAAAGAAACTTGAATCATATTTTATCAACCAATAAATATATTTTGATGTGAAAAACATTCATCTTATCATTTGCTTTAGATCAGTTGTAAGACTGAAAAATAGGTCTGATCGAACGGAACGAAATGCATTTACAGTTGCTTGATGAATCTTACATGACGATCAAAATTGGGTACGGTATGGCGTAAAAAAGACAACCTTATAGTCACGATGTATACACAAGAGCTTAAAATGTTAGGTAGAGCAGTTTTGATAATTAAAATATCACTCAACCACAGATGTTTACATATTTTGACGACCAGCATGACACGACGTTATAAGGCGGATAACTCTGATCTCCCTTCCTTGTGTGAAGGGATTTTATCATAGTGTGCGCTTCATTTGACATATTTGTGCAGCGTGTTCTCTTAATCTACAGAACACAAACCAATATGATAAATATTCAGTTTCTTTCCAAATTCGGATTATTTCTTGTCGCAGTGTTACTCGTTCACTGGATCATCAGGGTTCAAATCGCTCCGCCGTTCCATTCCATATATGGTGCGAAATTATAAGAATTGAATGTCAGTTTGTGTGTTTGCACTGGAAAATGAACGATGTCAAAGCTACATTCAAACTCTCATGTGAACCCGCTCGCAAGCTCGCTGGGTTCACACGAGTTTGAATGTAGCTTTGACATCGTTCATTTTCCAGTGCAAACACACAAACTGACATTCAATTCTTAATTACGAAAACAAAATCAATTATCGTATAGTCCTTTCACGTGAAGTATTTGAATTGTAACAATTTCTAAATATTAATAAACATATGAAGATAGTTGACTCACTATTGCACGTCTTCCCGGTGTAGCCAGTAGCACAATTACAGACATTTGGTGTTGCTGCTTCATCACACGTCGCTCCATTCTGACATTCACCTCCTGCAGTGGTGCACACTGAAAAGAAAAAAGATTATGACAAATGTTAACATTGCATGATATCGCGTTTGGTGTACTTGATACACTGACCCCAAATTTGAACACCATTACTTGTGTCGGTGTTCGTCTTAGCTTGTGTCTATAGTTAATCTGGCCGCTGTGATCTCTTACTCTTTGCAATAAGCTGCACAGTTAACAGTTCATTTCATTCTTTCAGAACAAAACCAAATTGACATAGCTAATGGTTAATATTTAGACAATAACTTACGAATGACGGGGAATGACAGATTATCTTTCCCGAGTTATATTAATTTCGTAACTCTCGAGCTTTGGCAAGAGAATTACACAATTAATATAACGAGGGAACGATAATCTGTCATCCCCGTCATGAGTTGGTTATTGATTATATTACCCATCTTATTTTATAAGGTAAAATCTAAGGTTCTTAAAAGAAAAGTTTTCTCTATAAAGGATTTCACAAGGAGTCAACCTCAAATTAATACGCCTTTGCCATCGCTTTTGACTATCGATATACCTACGCACGGCTAAATATCCCTTGGGAGGTGTTATATAAAATTTATTTAAATGTTATTTGTGTTGAAAGTTTAGATTTTTTTTATCTAGCCGTCATTTAAAGTTACGTTAAGATTTGAAGTGACTGACGACGTCCTAGGGTAACAAAATACAAATCGGCGCAAACTCCAAATTCCTATGACGTCACCGTTGACATTGTGACGTCATAGCCGCTCGTGACTATGACGTCATTACAATCGAACGAAACCCGTCGCCTTCTACGCGACCGAAAGCTTTTCGCGACGACAAAGTTATTTGATGAACGATAATTTCTATACTTACGGACAATTTGACTGACTCACCAATCATAATTTGCATCGGCACATGTGTAAATTGGCAGATAGTAACAACATTGAATAACTTCAACTTGTTTAGATGTAGAATAAGGAAAAACAACTTGTCAGTCGATTACAAGTTTGAAAGATGAATGAAATAGTCCCGGTAAAACTTTTAATTTGATTGGTTCACAACAACCAATCAAAAAACAGCTAAAGGTGTAACTCCCTTGGGACTTACAGGAAAAATACTACCCTGTTTCCGTCCTCCCTTATGGGTCATATTTGAATGTATATAATCAATCTATAAAACAGAAAGGTTTTATCATATGGGAAAAACTTCCATTTGGTACCAATGATTTAGATCACTTCTCTCGGACAATGATATATACACAGTTTATGATACAATATTTCCATATCAATGCACAACAATTTTTAAATTGACAGAAGATAAAAGTTGATTATGGTAAAACAAATAATTACCAATATCTTCACACGTGTCACCAACGTATTTACTCGTACTGCAGTCACAGGGTACTTCATTCAGGGGTGTTGGACATGTTCCACCGTTCTTACAGGCAGTATCATCAGCACAGTTAACATCTGCAGCAGGACAACAATATTATGCAATACAAAAATTCGAAAAACATGCGCAACATCGTATTGGACCGAATAATTGACATATATTTTCATATATAACAATTGTAAGTGGTAAGAGTTGACTATTCATGACGATTGTCGAATATAAATCCACCATAAAAAGACAATCTCATTTAAATCGAATCAAACCTAACTCTCGTTCTCCGCAGCGTTTCTCATTAAAACACCCTTAATCTTATCAATTAAAAGGTTTCATTTCATGCCGTTTTATCCCTGACCTTTATCATAACAATTAAATTTGACCAGCTTAGATACCAAATCGCGACCAAAAAGTTTTACAATTACAGAAAATGTGTTCATATACATCCTGTCCTAATTTTCACGTTATTCCTGGAGATTTTATACATAGACAATCCGTTTCCAGTTCAGCTGAAGGCATTGCATTGTTTGTACATCAAAATTACAAGATGGTTTCACAAAACTCACTACAAAGATTTTTCATGATAACAAAACAATCAACAAAACAAGTCCTTAATTATAGCATATATATTTGAATTGTAACATTTCTAAATTGGAATACAAGTATAGAGATGGTTAACTCACTTCCGCACGTCAGCCCAGAGTAGCCAGTAGGACAGGGACAGACTAAGGGTGTAGCAGCTGTTTCACAGGCAGCTCCATTCTGACATTCAGACCCTCCATCGGTGCACGCTGAAAATAAAATCATGACATAAGTTAACATTGTATCAATCACATATGGTGTACCTGAGACACTGACTACAAATTTGAACACCTTTGACGAACATAACATCATGACTTTGGTCGCTTTTTGTCTTGTAATTCTCTACTTAATCTGTTATGTCTATTTACAATCATTGCAAGAACTTGCTCAGTTTACGCTTCATTTCATTATTTCAGGAGGAAAAATTGACATCGCTAGTGGTTAATATATGAATGCATATAACCTATCAGAAGGAAATATTACATGGGAAATAAATCCTTGTTTGTAATTGTGATGTGCTGTTGAAGAGATTGGTACGAATCATTTACATAGGTTGTATCGGACGATGATATGTAGACATTCATTTTTTTGATACATGATTTCCGTCAAAAATATCTACATTGTATGTACAAAACTTTTTTTCAAATTTACAGAAGGTAAACTTTACAGACAGATACAAAATTAATAAGCGCACCATCTTCACACGTGGCACCAACGTATGAACTCGTGCTGCAGTCACAGGATCCTGTTATATCTGGACATGTTCCACCGTTCAAACAGTCGGCTGCAGTACAGGCAGCTTCAGCAGGACGAGTGTTGAGCAGGACAGTCACTGTCAGGACCAGCACACCTGGAACACAGGGGAAAATGGACCGTTACCTTACTACACACAAAACACAATGGTTAAACCTTCAATTGGGACCTACCTTATAGGGAAGTGGGTGGTCATCATAGAGAACGCTGACCGTTTGAAGAGAAAGGTCATTGTCATGACAACAAGCTATTTTTCAAACCATTGTTTACATTTTGTTTACTTACTTACAATTCTTGGGGACTACAGTAATTGTTTAAAAAATTCACATACAGTAACAAGACTATGTGTATCAACTTCAAAGGTAAAATATTGGTTATTTTCAACTTGGTTGATCCACAAATCGATAGGAGAATTTTAACTGTTCCTGTTTACAGAAAACTGCAAAAATTGCTAAACTGCAAAACTGCCATTGCTGTTTATGCTTTGTATGATCTGCTACTAACTAGAAATGGTCAAATTACGAACGTATAATCGGATTATAGGTGTATTAGATAGAAATTCGACTCTTTTTAAGCATTCCTTTGTGGTGTCTGTACTTGATATTCTTGAATTTATGACAATAATTATGATAATTTCATGTAATGTGCAGCACAGTAGTGTAGTGGTTAGCGTACTGGCCTCTCACTCCAACGCCCGGGTTTTCTAATTCCGGGGGAGACACCAACAATTTGTGACCTGGGTCTCATACAGTATTCTGTCCCTGGACAAGGCACTTCATCTACATTGCACTACAGTTCACCAAGCTGTTAAAATGGGTACCTGAAAGTAGGATTTACAGACCTACATGGACACGCTGAGCGCTTGGTTGCTGCTTTGAAGGTACAATTCCTTCAGGGTAACGATGACAATGATGTAGATAGCGCTTTTAGCAGGTTATTTCTACCCGGATCTAGCGCTATATAAATGTCCTCGTCATTATTATTATTATAAATGTAATAGAATTTACATGAAATGATTAGGATAATAAAAACGTGAAACAGACAAACATCAGCTTTGCAGCTTTCTTTTAAGTTATATTTAAATGGAAATGTATTGGTTTATTCGGGTACAATTCAGCTTCGGTAAAACAATTTCATTTATGCTTTGTATTCATCAAATTTAATCTAGAGCTCATGAGTTCGTTCAATGATGACAGGATATATTTTAGATGATACTAACATCAAGCAATATTCATAATGATGCATTTACAAAACGAGTGTGAATAATGTGATAAATTCTATGAAAAATAACTCCTTACTGTGCTCGTTGGAATATTAATTCGCTTTTGTTAAAAGCATGTTTTATTTCTTAGAAAGAATTCAGATTGATTGGCAAGTCTTAAACTGTTAATTCGGCTTCTGTTTGTGTCATTAATTGCCTACGGCCACAGTACTGGTGAAAGCATTATTCATCTTAGTACTGTTACGCTCCATGCAATACAATAACTCCCATCGTTAAACCTATTTTAGTATAAGGATAAAGATAGTATTCCAACAGAAAAAATTGCCCGTGATGAATTGTTCTGTTGTGACAAAGTATGATCGATACCAAGACAAGTCTATTCATGAAGAAAACTTTTATATTATTGGGAAATTAAACAATGTAGGGGAGACCGGGGTCTCTATTTTAGTGAATAGGGGGCGAACCTCCCCGGTTACTTCTACTTTTTATGCTGAACATTGTTCAAATGAGCAGTGTGGAAAAGTTCAACTACTATAAAAAACATTTATGAAACTATTACAGTCGCTGTGATAAATACTGGTGTAGACTTGTATGTATGGACACATACCGCCATCCCAAGGTATTTTACGAGATGCTGAAGTCATTTGAAGACAATGGTTATGTAAACTGGGTGTCGCATGTAAGTGTGCTCCTGATGCACACTGGGTTATGTATGGATAGCTCAAGATTGTGTGCATGTAAATAGTTTTAATTAATAGTCTAAACAACGATGTAAAGATAAACAGTTTTAAACCTGGCACGACAGAATTACTTCTTTACTCCTTCCAAATATCATTCAGCCCATAAAACAGTTCTTTAACCCGAGAAGTATATTTTTGAGTTCACTCTCAAGACTTAATCCGCATCTATGTAAATTCCGATGCTCATGTCATAAATTAAATCAATTATATATTTAACAACGTCGATACAATATTAATATGGATGACGCCTTGATTAGATATACGAAATGTAATGATGATATAGTTGAAGATGAATTTCATTTATCATTAGAATGCCCTTATTACTCTCAAATCAGACAACAGTTTATATCATACTATTATTATAAATATCCAATTCATAATAAATTCACAGTTATTTTCAACCAAAAATGTTCAACAAATAAAACATATTGCATTGTATTTAAAACGAATCTTCTTGTGTAAATTTATCGAAATGTCGCCTGTACATGACCCAAACGATGCATACATGTATATACTGTAAATATTGTACTTTAGGCCAAGAGGCCTGATATACAAATAAACTTGTTCTTGTTCTTGTTGTTCATTAATGAAATAATAACATTTTTTACCTTTAGGAAAGAAAGTGAAGGTGATTTATGCATAGTGTTCAAATGAACTGATAAATAAAGCAAATAATGAATCAATGAATTATGCCCATGCAATTATAACTCCGTAGTTAGATCTAACAGTTTTTGTATCACTGATGCACTTAAGCATGTGTCTTTTTAGTGTTATGATAGAAAACGTATGACATGAATAAAAAAGAATCTAACAGATAATAACAGAGCGCAAAAATATGTTAGTATCAAGCTGATGTAACTATTGTAATAAAATAAGTTTTAAACCATTGACATTATTTCTGATATTTAAAATTTCTATACACAACAATAATAAAACGAAAATACAACATTATATTCGTATTGCCAACAAAAATGCAAACATAATACCAAAATTTCAAACATGAAATGATAATATGATACTGATTAATGATAACATTAATGCATACATCTATTTTGAAAATTGACAGTTTGTCAGCAAAGGTTAAGAGGTATGATAAGTATGATGAAACTTACCAACGACGATCTTCAGATGAGCCATGTCTTCAGTAGTAGTGATTGGACTTGAAGATTGTGTGAAGTTCAACTACTTAAAAACCAGTGACTGGTGCTTACTGTAGGTGCTTCATTTATATAACACTTGTCACTATGGTACCAGGGTTTGTTGTGTCACATGGTTATCTCTTGCCAATCAGGTACTGTCATTTGTTGTGTCAATTTTGTGTTTGTCACTTGTCGCCATGGTGTATGATATTGCTGTCTCAGCTTATGTGTAACTGCATATGAACATCATGGTGCTTTTTCAAAAGCAAATAGTATGACTTCAAAGATTTTGGTCATGTTAGTGAGGCGCCTTGGTACCTGGCAGTGCATCATGGGACACGATGCTCTCTCCTTCAGTCTGATTGGTTATCTGAAGGGCCGTATAGCCAATGGTATGCCCCTTATGCAAACCGTGCGCAAATGCACCCACAAGAGGGCGGAGCTATCTTGTACACTTTTTTTACAGTGTTGGTGAATAATGAAATATTTTAAGGCAACCATAACCGACGATAGACTTCGTTAACCCTCCTGTTCAGATTTGTTTCACCACTGAGTAATCGTAAGTTTGAAAATATCATTGATTTATTGATAAAAATTCCGTCACAAGTTAGGATGAAACAAGTTCATTGAAATGCAAGTTGAGAAACGCATTACTTTTTCAATATCAACATGATTCTATACAATATACTAAAACACAAGATACACGGAATTCTGTTCGACTGGTTTGAAATAAATTAACTATTTTCGACATTTCTAAATACATGTATTTGACAGCAACAGGTTTTTTATTATCATTGAAACACTTTTTACACTTTGAACTTGTCTATAACAGAACTGATTACTATCGTTAAGGTTGTAAAATTATACATCTGATCGATAATTTCGGATATTAAGTTTCGAAATATTTTCTCTAGCTAATTGCTCCATGACAGATGAGTTCGTTTTTAAATAATCGAGATAAAGTATGACTGGGTACCTTGCTGCTAAGCCTGTAATCTGGAAACAGTTAAACCATTTCAGATCGATTTCATGGTTGTAGTTCACTATTGTCATTTTTCTTGAATTATTCATGAACAAACGAAATATAAATCAACCTAGTGTTCAACAATTGACATGATCATGTGAAATGAATATGCGGAAGTTTTATAAGGCCCCTAGATCAATTTCTACCCGTCACCATGGCAAAATAATCCAATGATAGAAGACGTAAATTAGGTGAACTTTGTACATTGTATGAATAATTTTTTACAATTGGGAAATCATTTTTTTCATGCCTTGTCGGACGACTGATGTTATGAGTAAATTTGAAATAGCGAAAGTAAGTGGACTAATTATTACTATTTCAATCGTGAATTTAAAGGAAAATTCCAGTAAGATTTCAATTTAATTCTAGCAAAAGTTTGAGTTATAAAAGACATTTTCAAAAATTATAAAAAATTTCTGTCAACGAGTTTTGTATTTACAGAATTTTAAACCTTTGTCTTTGAGCGACGACGGGGGTCGCCATTTAATTTGAAAGTGTGACGTCATCGACACACAACAAGAAATCGATGCAAGGCGCTTACATTATAAACTCCGTACATCTTTGTGCAGTGGAGTTTCCATGATTTGACTGGAATTGCTGAATGTGTGTGCGCTGCGCACTTTGTTAACGTAAAACAGAAGATGAAAAAAGGTTTTTAGGGGGTGGCATATGTGGCCCTTATTAGGGGACACAGGGCGCCCAAAGCTACAATTTATAATCTTCACTAGTCAAGGAGTCTGTACACAAAGTTTCAGCTTTCTAGGCATCATGGTTCTGGAGAAGAAGATGAAAAAAGGTTTTTAGGGCGCGGCCCCTGTGTCCCTTATTAGGGGTCACAGGTCGCCTAAAGCTACAATTTATAATCCTCACTAGCCAAGGAGTCTGTACACAAAGTTTCAGCTTTTTAGGTCTTATGGTTCTGGAGAAGAAATTCCACAAAGTTTACGGACGGACGGACGGACTACGGACGCCGGACACCATGCCATGCCATAAGCCCATCGGGCCTTACTAAAAATGACAGTGTCAGTGTTCAAACCGTGTGACGTCCGCACGTGGGAGATGTTTTCCAACCTGTACTGAAATTTTCAGCAGTCTGCTGGTCAGAAATATTTTTTTATTGCTTTGGGCATCATAGAAGTAGAATATTCTGTCTCTACTGAAGTCGTGACGGTTGGTACAGTCTCATGTTTGACGGGCCGTCACCGCCCACCATTGAATCTAACGGCGTCTCCTAATTTCGTGGTGTGTCGCTGACGTCATATTCCCAATGTTTCTTGCTCACGTTTACCGTTTGAGATACCAATATGGCGTCCCCCATCGATGCCGGTAAACTTGATTTTTCCCAACTTTGAATTTTTATTGCTGATTTGGTGATTTAGCTAAAAATAATTTGCCAAAGTTGAAGGATTTATCAATAAACATTGTTTTAAAAGTCTATTTTTAATTTTTCATTGGAATTTTCCTTTAAAGTCAATAATTACAGGAATTGTGTGACATCCTCGTCATTGCAGTAACAAAACATACGGGTTTCTTTGCAATAACCCCGGTCAACGAGTACAGAACGCTCCCGGAATACAACCGGTCGCCTGTCAGGCGCTCGAGGTTAAAATTCTACCATTGTATCATACCAGGTACCCAATAACTATAAGTAACTAAAGCCCCATTTACACACGCATTGTGCGTCCTCTGTGCGACCAAAATGCATACAAGGTCGCCATTGGACGCTAAAGGGGGGCAGAATGGTTGCCAGGGTCGTCATGAGGTCGCACACAGGATGCTGGGAGGTTGATGCAAGTTATAGTATGTAAATGAGCTGTAATCTCAGTACGGTCAGCTAAAATCCAATGTTGAATGTACACTATTTTAATATCTTATGCCCTCTACCATTAGTATCTTATATGATTATAAATCAACTTATTGAATAAGTACGTGGTCCATTTATATTTACAGACCTAAACGCAAGATACAAACTACTATTCTCACAAGTTCATTGATTCATTCATTGATTCATTCAAGTCAATTGCAAAGTTGCTGTGGTAACGCACGAGCAGGTTTCAAAAATGTAGTGAAAACATGCAAATTGTGAGTAGTTTTTTCTGAACAAAGGCAATATAAATAACATTTTCGCAATGCATTCATGAGGCCCAGTTTTGAAAAACATAGTTATTTGAACATGTCAGAATTGCATACATTTATCGAGTAATAAAGAAATAAACCAAAACCATTTTATTTCTATTTCCCTGAGAACATTAGTAAAGACTTTTTGTGTGGGAAATTTAGCGCGACGGGTAGCTCATGAATATATAGTGGAGACAGAACGGAATATGGAAATAAACTTCAGACGCTGAAATATATATAAAAATCTAATGAAATATTATGCATCAATCCCTGATTGATATGTTGAAAATACAATCTACTGAACTTACACAGAAGGTTGTTTTGCGGAAATCAAATATCATACAATTCGACAAATTTGACACCTCCTATATTTACTAAACATGTCTTTTTATAACATACATGTTTTTCTTTTTCTTTTTCTTTTTCGAAAACGCTTTAAAACGCAATAACAACCTCAATTATTTAATTAAAAAAACGGTCCATTTTCAACTATTTTGAACAAATGATGATCTATATCAGGATTGAAATTTTTAATGTATATTCATGTGTATTTTTGGTCAAGATATAAACTTTAATCAATGTGGAGCACGGTGGTGTAATGGTTAGCGTGCTGGCCTGTCACGCCGAAGGCCTGGGTTCGAATCCCGGTTGAGACACCAACATTTGTAACCTGGGCTTAACACTGTGTTGTGTCCTTGGGCAAGGCACTTCATCCACATTGCACTCAGTTCACCCAGCTGTATAAATGGGTACCTGAACATGGGGAAAGTACGGACCTTTATGGTCGCGCGAGGCGCTTAGTAGCTTGACTCGAAAGTACAATTCCTTCATCGTAATAATCTACATTGTACAGCAATTGTATCGCCGTTGAGCAGTCCTGGACTGGATACTAGGCGTTAAAATTATTATTATTATTATCATTATTAATGTTCCTTTAAACTATACATGTGAGGTGAGATGATGTGTGGTTTATCGCCGCTTTCAAGAGTATTTCACTTAAATAGCGGCTGCTAGTATTATTGCAGGGAGAAAGCCCACAACACCATTGTAGCTATGTATTGCGGTGAAACCTGCGAGCATCGGCTGGAACCAGCGAACCATGAGTGGTACTGCATTGAAATTCAGTGTAGAATTGCACCCATACCTGACTGCGAGTAGAACAGAACTATACATGTAAATAATTTCCAAACATAGGCTAATTGAGGACATTAAGGGTAATTTTTCACCCAAAAAGTTTGAAACAAAGATCTTTTTAAAGCGCCACCGGATAATTTAGATTAACTTATCACAAACAAACCGTACATTTATGGCCATGTTTTCATAATATATCTTTCAAAATATGAACTTATAATACGTTATGTCGTAATTAATTGCGATTTGAAATTAAATGATAAACTGAATGCCTCGAACGTGTTGTTTCATAGATTTAACCCGATATAACGTCGTTGTAGATATGATCACATTTTAGGGTGTTGACATTTGAATATCTTTTTTAATTGATATTCAAACTACAGGAAAAGCTTAATTATTATGTTGGTACAATTTATGGAAACGATTATCCAATATATTGACAATATGACATTTCATAACTAGTCCTATTCACTGTTTGACCATGAAGCTGCATGAGCATCGGTGAGTTAATCCTTATTTTCTAATTTGTGTATGGAATCTTTCAAATACGTTCTTATTTTTGAACTTCCTTTCAAATGTGTTGAAATTATTTCAATATTTAGTTTTGAAAAGAAGACCATTACCAGTGGAACGCAGTGGAAGCTTGTTTTACAATGGTAATAGACAACAGGGCACTTTGGTCTTGGAATTCAATAATGTTTTTACTACAAAAGGGAAACAAAAAAAACAAAGTTTTGTTCATGACGCTATCATGGATAATAACAGTAGACTTTCGTCTGAAGACCTAATAAATAAAAATATGTTCCTAATTGCGATTGATTCGATCCGGAAGTTAATTATACAGTAACACGTACATGACGTATCTCTTGTTCAACTAACTCATTTAAATTTGTCTCCCTTTGAAGGAAATAGGGGAGATCACTCTATCGCGTCATATTTCAAAAGGAAGCGTGCATCTGAGGCCTAACGTAAATTGACTCGTTCTTTAAACGCAAAGTCGTGACGCCCAGCCCAGACAAAGTTAAAAACACAAAAAGGTGTTAACCAGTTCATGATAGGGGAGAGCTGGGTCAATTGTAACATGGGCGATTATTCCATAAGCAGAGTCCAACTTGTAAAGAATATAACTCCCCGTGCTTTCCTCTTGTTTAGCGCTATTTAAAGTGTTGATCAGTAGTTTCCCCAATGATAAACAAAAGGGAAAGTAGATTTTTGCACTTGAAAGTTGTAACTTAGTACTTTTTCACTAACATAAGATATTTTTTGTATACGGTGTTGTTACAAAAAGATATTTTTTGTATACGGTGTTGTTACAAAATACTAAACTGATATATTTATATGTCACCGTAAGACCCATTCTCTCCCCCACAGAGGCTAAGCCTGAGTTGCTTCTGTGGGGAGAGAATGTGTAAGACCGTATATCAGTATATTCATCCCTCAAGACCCTTCTGACCATGCCAGTATCAACAGCAACACCTGAGCGCACCTTCAGTTCTCTGAAGAGGATAAAGAAATGGCTTCGTAACCACAGGGGGTACTCGACTGTACATGCAAACCGGAAGTTGCACCTCTGCAACTACCCATTTTCCCATGTACAGTTTTAGAGGAAGACCCCCTACTGCACGTTAACGGTTGGTTTAAGTTAATTCCAAACTACAAACATTTAAAAATATGAAATAAGAATCTTTATATCATTTCTTTACATGTTCGCAATGATATTATGCGGATTATGTTTCGATTTTTGTCACAAACGCCCATGTCAAGTGGCTGCCCGATAGAAGCTAGCATAGCGGTCGTGATAGAGCCGGTCTTACTCATCTTATAACTTTAGTAATGACAAGAAAGAGCTGTTAATAGCATAAAATAAAAAGTTTGTACAATATCCAGTCTTGTGTAACATTTCAACGTATATATCCATGTAATTAATGAAAAATTAGACAAAATAGTGACTGTACGCTCAAATGGTAGTTGCATAGGTACTGTACGCTTAGTTGCAGAAAATAATATTCCACTGTACGGGGAGTTGGTATGATAGGAATCTTTTTACTACACATCATTTGCGTTACAATAGATTTACTAAAAAATGAGAGGTTTACACATCATACCTCTGATGACAACATTCCATTGTATCTACTGCATTGTCTTCGGACTTTGTAAATATGATTCAACATTCTATTGATACCAATCCTACAGATGTCTTAAAGAGGTTATATAATGTATTTTTCTAAAAATGATAGATCAAAATTTCAAGTACCATTATCTATGGGAATGCAATGAACATATTATTGAGAAAATAAACACATGAATTAGACTTTTAATCAGCATATTATACCTGGTTTTAAGAAAGCCGGCGAACGCTTTGAAAACTCATTAGAGCTTAACCATGGTGATGGCCTCGCCCACGCCGGGATTGTCTTCATTCTACCAATGTCTGGAGGCAAACCTCCTAAAAACCAAAACGATTTATGTGTAAAATTCTGATTTATAACAAATGCCAAAAGCAAGTACAATATCATCCAAGAAATACTCTGTACTTGAACTTTATGAACAGTGAGTGGATTTTGTGGATATGACTGCCCCGAACAATGACAAATAACATATTTCGGTGAACAAAACGAATATTTTCTACAATCGAATACCTACATAATGTTGCATTTTTTAGAGTTAACTGCGATAGAAAGATAAATTCTAAAGAGGCCATTAGACATTTCATTGATGATTTCACCATGATGATTTGAAAGAAAAAGTGTGAACGGCAATATGTTATTTAGTATTATATTTTTTTCTATTATGAAAATATAGACGCCACAATCGATTTTGATCAATCATCATATTTTTACAACACATATCAAGAACAAATTAATAAAAGTATAATCAAATTTTCCAGTGGTTGATCTGTTTAATTTAGATCACACTGTTTTGCACATCACATTCCACATATTGGTACGGTTGTTGTTGTTTGGTTGGAGTTTAACGCCTTCTTTCACCATTGAGTAATGTCCCCGACGTGGTGCCTATGCCTTAGTTATTTCCAACTGGTATAATTTAAATAAAACTATATGTTACTTGTCAGAGTTGTTAATTGAGTGCATTCAGCCCTTACATAGGTAACCATGTACCACGACGCCTACGCTCTTCGCAATTTGTCGATGGCAAGTTTAGGCTTCGAGGACCATAACTGCTAATTAGGCAGTGTATTTTAAAAGTCGCGTTTAGCAGGTTACCGTCCGATTTCGAAAATTCAAATTGAATCTAATACAAATTGCAAGCCTATTTTTATGAATCGCGAAAGTGACTATAGATCATTTTAGTCCACCTTTAAAGATCAGACAAAAGATTTTGGATTTCAATACAGGAATAATAAAACTTCAATCAAAGAACTTTCACAACATTATTACAGCGGATCTTGTGAAAGTTAATAAAATATGTCTTCCCGATTGCGAGTCACTAACTGTAAAATACAATAAATCCGTCCACAATATGAAACGGCATGTACTTCCAAAAGCGTGTCTGATGTGTCTGTTGCCCCTGATGTAAGTGCAGATGTTAATAATTTTACCTCTGATACTGACATTTCAAAAGAGTATGATGGTAATGATGATGATTATTAATAACTAATCAGAGAAATCAATTTATTATTACCCAACATCATTGAAACATTGAGGGAATCTTGGCATGTGGAATCATGGATCAATTTTTTGTTCCGAATACCTACTAGAGAAATCATTCACTCTATGAATGCGCAACTTTCTGTACAGTCACGGCGGGCGAAAATAGCAACTACCTTATGGTGTACAGTCTACATTTAGTCAAATAATAGCTGGCAACAGTCAAAAATTCATATTCTGAGCTTTTACATAGTAAAATCTACATCCAGTCTTCAGAGAAAATATCAATTAGCATCAATCAATTAATCTGTATCACTGTAATTGAAAGTATATTACTTTTTTTCGTGAGGCACGCTTATGCCGTCTGAAGGGCGACATTAAATCTTAACTGTGAAGTGATTTGAGGACTGTCACTTCAAAAACACGATTGATTGGGATACATGGAAGCTTAATCTGTCCTCTCAATAGCTAAATGTCATCCCGAACCGCATGCAAGTATGATTATGTAACTTTACGACAAACATACATTGACGCTTTTGACGAATTCTGACAAAGACACACAAGTTCATTGAACATTTAATTTATAAAAGTATAAAATAGTAATACGTGCTTTCTCATTTCCATATTCGTTGGAACATTTTAAGTCTCTCCTTAAAACATCTGTTCGGGTTGCACCTATAAACCAACCTTCAAGTATCCATGACTCTTGTATGCGCCATGAGCACGTCATAGTGGAGTTTAGCGCTATATAAATGGACATATTATTATTATTATTATTCCCAATTAATTTCAACCGATCCATTCTTCAAGAGATTAAAATTTTTCCAATTGTTAGGATAATTTTTAGATTATTTTTCTAATTTAATGGTTAGACATAAATTATTTTTTCATCCCATCATTTTCTATATAGTTATGTCACGATTCGTTTAAAAACTACAATGTATCATTTAGTTTTATTTTGGAATGCATAATTGTCTAATATGGTACGTAAGTAACTTGAGAATATGTGTACAAATCTGTATTTTTTACTGTGAGAAATGAATAACAAACAAACATTGGTTATGAATTAGATCTTAATTTCACATTAACATATTTTGAATGACAAATTATAAAACAACCAAATCTGCTGTACAGTATTTTTTCTGCATAGCTAATACATTCAAAATGTGATAATTATTGATAGGTGTGATACTTACTCTGGTATGATACTTTTTATCAAACTTGAAAAAGAACTGTAAACAAGTTAGATTTTAAAAAAAATTGAAAACAAGTTTTTATGTGAAATCTGACTTAGATCAGATGGTTTAACACACTTTGAAATCAAAATGTCTCCTTTTCGATCATCCCATAATGTGTACTTAGACAAAGTCCATGATCCATATGTCACTCTTCAGCACAGAGGTGAACTCTGACCTGAACTGAAGATAGCTGTTGTATTGCTCTGGTACTTCAAGTACGTATCCACATGTATGAATATATTGAACCTCACAGCCAGGAACAAGTTCTTTCACAACCTTGATGAGGAACTTGGAAGTAGCTGTTTGAGACGCTGACATGTTTTCAGAAAAAGTGAAGAGCTTCACCACCTTTCTGACGTTAGGAATCAAGTTGCTGTAGAGACTATTTAGTGATCGAAGATCGAAGCCAAGCATGATGAATTGGTCAAACCAACAAGACTTCACATACATGGGCTCTTGCACAAGTTCCGTATGTGCAATCTCTCCAATTACCCTTGTGATGTTTTCAGGAGTTGGGATGCCCCTTCCATCATGTGCAGAAATAATGTCGATGATGTCATCTTGGACCTGGTCATCAATGTTACCATCCATGGCCGTCTACAATGTGTCTGCTTCCCCGACCGGCAGATATGCCAAATACTCTGTATAACAAGTTGTTTCTTGGAATCTGCGAAGATATCAACTCCGAAGACACAGCCAGACATGAATGCCTTTGACAAATGTATGAGAAAGTATCTCTGTGTTTTCCAACCAAGATATAATGCTTGCAAAGGCCTTCCAGTCAGAATCCCCTGACTGATAAAAGGAACTTTCATCTCTCGGCCTAAACAAAAATTGTCGTAAAAGGAAGATCAGAATTCCACGAGCGCATCACGCACAACTCCTCCGCTGTCTTCGGCGATCTCACTCTTGCCATTAGGGTGTATCATTTCAAAAGAACAGATCCTTGTTGAGGTCATTTTTAATGTATTTTCTTTGAAGGTCTGCCTCAGTTCTTGAAAGACTTGGCCTCTGTGGATGCGTATTTTGTGTTCTGTTCTTCAAAAAGTGTGTTGATGGTTTGTAAGTCGTCGTCTGCAGGAGCGATATCCGGTAGAAACATATCCTGATATGTGGATTCAAAGGAAGGCACAACTGGTACAGCATGATCCTCGTAAGGAGTTATGTATTGATCAGCAATGGTGTCGAGCACCTCTGTGGTTCCTGAAACATTCAGTGAAGCAGACACAACTGTTGCTGATGCAGTGGATGATGCTGATGCTGTAGTTACTGAAATATCTAATGGTGGAAGATACACATTCTCTTCATCGACCTCATCAGATGTTACAGTATGAGAAGAAGCCTTGGCCTTTACTGTATTGGTTGAAGTCTTCTGTGAAATCTTCTGTTTAGAATTGCCTTAACAAAGTTCAGAATATTCTTCTGGAAAGTATAAGGATTTTGCCTCATGAAGAAATTCATGTTGGTTCGTACTTGCTTGTACTCCTTTTTCTTCTCATCAAATTTTTCACAAACAAATCCCAACTCGCCTGGTTGTTTTAGCTGTGTTCTGATTACCATTTTGACAACTTTCGGTCTGGATCTCGTCCTCCGAATTTTCAGATTCAGCTTTTCGTTTTAGTTGTTTTCTGAGTCTCTGAAATAAGCTTTGTTTCTGCTTATTCTCTGCATTTTCAGGTTTCATATTTTTCTTATCCCTGTTAAGGAAGGCCCGTAGTGCCAGTCGGTCGCCGTACTGGGGCATATATGTTGACAGCTGACTGTCTGTCATTATGTTAACACATGCCGCATCAATCTGTAAACATACAAACAAAGCAATGAACTCCAACAATCAAATATTTGATTCTTGTTTCCGTTTTTAAAAACAAAAGACAGTTGAAAAAGTAACAAACGTTTGATTCACATACCTTTTCTCTTTGCAAAACATCTATTGTACAATCTGGTACACCTCTGTTCTTTAGGAATTCCTCCATGCTTCAGCTCCAGAGATCTGTGTTACCTGATCCACAAACAATCCAAAACGCTATTGCATTAGTTGGGAATTTCCAAATACAAAGTGGAAGCTTCGAGATGATATATGGAAAGTTCCAGATATTAAATAGAATTTTCCATTTGCTAACTTGGTATTTCCAGATACTAAGTGGAAATATCCGTTTAACATTTTCGAATTTTCAATTTGCTAACTGGCAATTTCCAGATACTAAGTGGAAATTTCCAAAATCTAAGTGGACATTTCCAGATACTTAATGGAAATTTCTAGAAACTTACTGGCTATTTACAGAAACTAACTTGAAATTTCCAGATGCTAACTGGTAATTTCCAGATACTTAGTGGAAATTTCCTGTTAGTTGAGGTACATTTAATTTTTTTACATGGACCTGAAAGGCTTCCGTAGAAAAGGGTACCAGATCAACAAAAAAACATATTGTAGTAACTCGGAGCAAATAAAAGGTCATTAAAATATATAATTTCTGTTTTTTGGAAAGGATATAAACATGATATGCAAAAGTCTTAGAAATAGATAGTATGTATACAACAGTGACATCATTGACATGTACGTTTTTGTATCGAATTTCAAAGAAAGGTTTTTTACTTTGAAAGTGTTAATTTTAGATAAAAAAGGGAGTATATCTACAGTGCGGCAACATATTTCAGGTTAACATTAAGTATCATGTTTTAATAAGAAAAAAACACAACGCACACGACAAGACACGTGAAGAAAAATGCTTGTATACTGGACCAGTATACGTCAGTAAACCACCCTAATATACTGAGGTATACTAATTAGGAAACCACCCTAATTTACTGACGTATACTGGTCAGTATACTCTGAATTTCCATAGCTCAGTATATCTCATTATATCTCAGTATATCTCAGTATATCTCAGTTTACGTCAGGAAGTGCTCATTTAAACAAATTCAAGATACATTTGATTTTTGTGTTATTTATAATGTAGTATATATATATTGTTTGGTTTATTCCAGCTGCAATTCTTCTAATCGAACTTTTAGTTAGATAAATAGATAAATGTGATAGATAACGTACGACACCATAAACCCAAATGACCTACTCGTTTTTAAATGAGTTGTGTAGTACTGTGTACACAATTGAATTTATCGGCGGGTCAAAGTGAGTAATAACATTGATAGGATAGAGTAAAAACCATTAACAGTGAATTAGATTTGAAGGTCATAAACTAAATGATTTTGTAACAATGTTTCAGATTCTGTAATATCGTATGGAAACAGGTCTGAAGTATCGCTAGGGGAGAATGAACAGTTATGAAATAACACTTTTACTGATTTATTCATGACTTAAATTAGCCTTACATAGATATCATCATAATAGAAATTTAAATACCGATGGATATCTATATCAATGCGGCTTATTAAACGTTGTTCTTTAAAGGGGCAGTAGCACGTTTTTTGAGAATTTTATATTTAAAAATTTTCACTGATATTTCTATGTTAGTGCTGAATGTATTACTTTGATAGTGTCATAAATCTCATTACACAAGCCAATTAGCCTAGTCAGAGGACAAAGTATGAAGATTTACCTAAAATCCATTGGCGGCCATTTTTGTGTGAACACCTTTAATTCATTTTGTGTAAGAAAAAGAATCACATGGCTAAACTTTACATTATATATTTGAATTATTACTGCTCCATTTGGTTTGAATACATTGCCTTTCAATTGGAACCATTTATTTTCATTTTCCTGACATCACCTTATATTCCCTCTAAAAACGTGCTACTGCCCCTTTAAGCGTAATATTGTGGACTATTCAATATAAAGTGAAATTCATCTTCAACATCGTCTTGGCAATAAACGTGTTGATCTGGATAACTGGCTAAAATCAAGAATCCTTTTTTTCAAATAACTCCCAATAAAAAGTCTCTAATAATCTAAACATTGCAGGATATTGTGAAATATTAATATCAATGGTTGGTGGAATGCTTTTTCATATCATTTTAATAGGTATCCATTGGTTAGAAATCCATTTCCTCTTATGAGGGATTGAAATGTAGAATTATATAACTATGCAATGTATAATGGGCCGGTGGCCTAGTTACTGAATAAACTCTCTCTCTATGAGGGATTAAGAATCAGAAAGAATTAGTTTACAATCTTAAAAATTTAGTTTTTGAAATACATGGCAACCATATATCATTTATACATATTATGTGACATCGGCATTACAAAGTATGCCAAAAGATCGGCTGCATAAACAACATGTGAAACTAACCTTATCGAAAATGAAATCCTCTATATTAAAGCACATAAATCCATCAATGAATAGTGATAACACTATGTTGCAGCACCTTGCAGTCTCTGCTTTACTTCAACAAAAGTTAGGTACAAATGAATATGCAGAAATATAGGGAAAGAAACTTTGCATTGGGTCTTGGTTAACCTCTAACATCTGATTGGATAACTAGATAAGAGAGACCAGTGACAAACAATGCCTCGAGTATTACTCACCTGTCAGCGTGGATTGTCAATACACGTGTCAATCTGTCTAATTGACGCCATAAGCTAATGAGGAAATGGTATCGTCTAATTGACACCAATAGTTAATGAGGGCTGAATGCTACAAAAACAGATTCCAATATACGGCTTACATTGATGAGCTTGTCTTTGAAAAGAGAAATACATTACTGAATATATAGATACATATATACAGCAACAGATATATAAGTAAAACATATTTCATTACACCAAAAGTGCCAAAACCTGCTATCATTGTGTTCATATTCAGTTAAAATTTTGTTTGCGGTTTTAAAGAAAGAACACATAAAAATAACCTTAAATATAATTAATATTTCCCTTTTGTTGCATATATCTTTAGCCCAGGTTTTGTTTATAGTTTTGTACAAAAAGACATGACAACCTCAAATGAGTTAAAGATAATGCTCTATTTTGATGCCTGTATGCATCCTTGAAATAATTATTTCCACTAGATTATTATCAAACAAGTTTTAGTTAAAAAAGTTAAATGTATTATTTCGAATTAACTGATTAAAAAATTAAAAAGGCAGAATGCATGTCAGTGCTAAGGGATGTATTGTTTGTCTCTTGTGCCAATTTTGTTGAAGATGAAACATAAAGAAACAAATTCCCTCTCTCTGTTTGATTTTTAGAGGAATTATAGGAAAAGTTTAATGAAATTTAAGACAAAATTACTTTTGTGACTTTGATATTGTTGAAATTGATGAAATTTGGAATTTAATTTTTAACTTTGATGCCAATAATACTTTAAGGAAGAATTTTTTTTATAAAGATTAATGTAACACCGACAATTCTCAAAAGATGTATACTTTTATCATATTAAAATAAATGAAATTGTTATCCCATTCATACATTTAAATTGATTATGTCATACCCCTTAATGACCAGTTGTAATGCTCCTAATCAGTAATGACTGCCCTCAACTAGAAGTGCTTAATCAATGAACTATGGCAAAGATTGACAAATATGCATGTGGTTTAAACACAAAAGAAGGAACCGGATTGGTAAACAACCAAATGTTTATATTTATACCGCGCGAAATATGCATGTTCTAGTTCACCTCTATAATGTAATAAAAAACATGTTATTGTGTGTATCTATGAATAAAAAATTATAACTTTATTACCAAGGCCAGGGTCGAAAATGAAAGTTACAGGACGTCAGATTGCTCATTCTCAAAACATTGAGGTCTTGTCTTGGGTTATTTTAGTGCTTTGAATGTGATAATCTGTAGTGAAATCCTCTGAAGAAATGTGATTGAAAATACAGAAATTCAAAAACTATCAAATTTCCACAAATCCGTTTAAAAATCAGTAGCCCAACGTCAGGAATGCATGTGGGTATGAATTAACAGAGACTATATTAAAATCTCGAGTGTTCCTTTGAGTAGTATATTACAATTGCATATCACACTTTAAGTTCTTAAGAAAATAGACTTGATCTACGTACTCTGATTATAGGGCAGTAAATTGTTTTATCTTTTTTTTGTATCAAAATGTTGGATTGTGTTATTACAACACATTAACTGACATATCAGGTTATATGAATTTACAAATGTATTAACTAAGACATTTCGATATTGACGAATTAAATATAATCCAACAATTACCAATACAAGTGCCTGTACCTGAAAACGAAGTACCTGTAGGCAATACACATTTAAAGGGCAGACCCGCGCGGGGACATATTTACTAACGAGACTTTTATTACAGGGCCATAAAAAGTTCAAAGATACAGAGATAATGACTTGTTGGGTTGAGGTGTTTTCTTGACATATGCTGGAATATTCCAGCATGGTTAAAAATCTTTACATATCTATTATCGTAATGTGTCTAT
The DNA here is from genome assembly GCA_916613615.1 of Steromphala cineraria. Lineage (NCBI taxonomy): Eukaryota > Metazoa > Mollusca > Gastropoda > Trochida > Trochidae > Steromphala > Steromphala cineraria. The sequence goes on along the minus strand of OU744722.1, from coordinate 22,068,435 downwards.
ATCCTTTCCTATTACAATTTATAAACATGAAATAATTGTTGTATTTTCTTTTTGTCACTTGTTCTTTTTGTCACTTGTAACTTGTTTATAAAGAATGTTCACGTACCACAAAAAGGAATAAAAAAGAAAAAAAAGAAATGTTCACGTTATATAATCTTAAACGGTTCAGACATAAAACTATATTTATAATTAGAATATGTGATAAAAGAGATGTAAATTCAGGAACAAATAACTGACATTCTCAGTAAAACGCATTAAAATGTAATAACTTTACAAGATAATAATTACAAATAAAGATTCATATATTTGTTGGTCTGTTTTTAATCTTATAAAATAGAAAATATACAATCATAGAAAAACAAAACATCATTCACATTCTATTTGTTTTAAAAAGGCATGATTCTGTCTTAGAGATATTTGAAATATTTTGAAAGATAGCTAAATAAATATTTCTGGAGTCAGCGTTTGCCTTGATATGTAAATTCATGTGTTTACGTAAGTTAATCACAGGGAACCATACCTATAACTATATATATAACTATTAAGACCGTTTATAAAAAACATTTTTAGCAACAAACCTTATAGATATAGAGATTACGATATGAGGAAGAAAAAATCAATTTGTATTACTGCCAAAATATATGTTAAAATACACACAAGTATACACTAGTGAAGAAAGTCTAGATAACATTTGCTTCAGTGGGCTTATCTTCACTTCTTTATTATCAAAGAGATTTCAGTAAAACAAACATCAAAGACAATCATTTATCATAGTTATTTGATAGTCACTTATTATGTGAATTGCATATCACCCTTGCTTTTTGAGAAATTATTGTTTACCTACTTCATAAATCGACAAATCAAGTTTTGAATTTGCAAGAAAAAAAATCCTAATTTTGACATATAAATCGAATTCAGCAACTAAGTATCTGCATTTGCAAACGAGTTACATGTAGGCAATACACAAATACTTTGCTGAACCAGGCGGGACACCTCGAGATTTTTATTACAGGGTGATAAAAAGATCAAAGACAGTGAACTTGTCTTTGTGGCGTTTGTGAGAAGTTTCTTAAATTATCTTTGAATAACTCAAAACAATGATTTATATTGATATATATAATGATATGATATTTAATATAATGTAAAAATAAATGAATTTCCTTATATAAATAATAGATACATGAATTTCGTTGTATAGATAAATTGATAAATAATATTCACTTATTCCATCTTGAAGTTGCGTGAGATCAATAAATCTTTATTTCAGTACTTATAAGGCCTCATGCCTGTAGAAGTTATTTGCTTTAAAGACATTTGTTCTAAATAAAGTTACATAATATATGTACATGTAATAACTGAGTATTGCTTTTTGTTAATAATAAGATATTTTCCCGTAGATTATACTTGGAAGATGCATCGTCAAGTTAAGAATTAACAACATCCTTCATTATTCTCAGTTTTAAGAAAAATAATTCAAACATACAAATCAGTTAAAAACACTATTGTACATAATAAATGTTTAAATTTATTTTTTTCCTCTCCGATGAGATTTATCTATTGCTGTAAATACATAGTCAGAGGGAAACAAAATGACATTCACAGTTCATTTGTTTTAAAAGGGTTCATTCTGCATTATAAACGTAAGTCTTTGTTACTAAAGTTGAAAAAATAAAAAGTAAAAAAGTAGACGACGCATTCAAGGGCCTAGGTACATGATATCAAATTCGAAAGTAACATACCTTTTACAGAGAATGCAAATAATTAATGCAGAAACCTTTCAAACTGTATGTAACTACGGGACAACACAACTTGGCACATGAGAGAAGAGGAGTTTGACACTGAGTCATTAATGACAGCAAGCAATCAGTCATGAATGGGCACTAACTGGACCCCTGTCAACACACTATGACTAAAACAACATAATAAACGCTCTTGGAAGTCTCTTATTACTATAAAAACAGGTTAACATCAAAGATATTGTAAAAAAACATAATTAGTTCGTAATTAAGATATCAATAATGATGTTGTGATATCTAAATATGGATTAATTAAGAATTAAGGAAATGTGAGTTTGTCTCCATCTATTGAATCAACTGTGGTATTAGACACAGATTAATCAAGAGTATTCATTCATGAGGTGTGAGTCTCAAAGAGTGCAAAAACTCATGATGTTAGGTCAGTGAGAATGTGTAAACAGTGTTTAGAGATCATATTATCAAATAATTTCATTGGTGTATATGACAAAAGTGTAAAACAAGTGGTTGTTGGCTATCAGCCAAAGAGATCTCAAAGATTCAATTCCAGTGAATATGTAATCATTGCTAAGAAACAATGAAATTTTTTATATATCTATGATTTTTATTAATGAAAATGGATCAGCACAATAAGCTTTCAGCATATTTAAGTGCTGTTCCTTTAGATCTCACAAAAAAACAACATCAAAATTCACAAAGAAATTAGATAAGTATTTACACGATGATAAAATAGTGGACAGCAATAAACGGTAAACAATCAACAATGATAAATTGAATTTAGGAGTTTAATAATTATTTGAAATGTTGTGAATCGTGCATAAATGTTTGGACAGATTCAAGGAAATTCTGATTAAATAATATGCTTGAATATTAGTTAACATATAGAATGGTATACAAATGCCGTCTATAGACAAATTTATCAAAGTATGGGCAATAAATAAATATTCATATATGTATTGTATCATGTTATAAAATTATTGCATCTAAATAAAGTGAATAACAACGAAATGTTTTTTCGTAATATATGTAAATATAAAGTAATATAAAGTCATTAATAGGACTTTTTTTCCAGGGGACTCTTTTTTCATGTCAAATTTAGGACTTTTCTTCTGGTAACTTTCTTCCAAACACAGATTTTTGGCCAACGGTCGCTGTATATAGAATACAATAGGAAATAGTCTTCATGATTACGACAACAAGAACAAGCTGTTCATGGAGATATAACCGTCCATTCAACTAAAAGACGACAGTGCATTTACAGATGATAAACGCCACCTTGTTTTGCATGAATCCAAAACTAAATTAAAAAAAAAATGCTGCTTGCACATATTGCTTATTTCATACGACAAAAGTGTTTATATATGGACACTGGATAACAATAAACACACATATTGAAAAATGTTGGATTAACTATACATGTAAATTGCACACAAAAGTTTATTTATAACTATGAATAAAATAGGGTAATTTCACATGGGCATTTAATAGGTCACTAAATATATAATTCGGTTCGCTGATCTTTTAAGCTTGGATTCTGCATTTATCCTTTTTCATTTTGTATAAGTAAATCCTTTTTAATTGCATTCTTCATTGAGAATAAGTCACTTGAGATCAAGCTGGAAGTGAATCTCAGGCAGCAAATACTTGCTTGTTTTCGTGTCCTAATTCATGTATCATTAACATGAATAATATGTTTAAACCAACTTAATGTTTACCAAATCTGCCAGTTTGTTAGATGTAGCAATGAATGGATTCTAAAAGTTTAGAATTTTCTTGGATGGTTGCTGTAATATTTCCAAACATGATAGATTTAATGTGTTAGGCATGATATATTTGATATGATAAACGTAAAGAAATACATAAGAATTAACTCAGATAAATATTTTGCAAATGAATTACTTCACAGATATTGTCTTTTTCACAAGGATACAAATGGCCATCAGATGAATGTGTTAAGCTACAGTAATAGTACGTTCTTACTAAATGCAAGTTTATCCAACAAAGTTAGCTGTAAATTTAAACATATATTATTTCAAATTATGTACTGTAGGCTTCGTTTAGGCTCTAGTGATCTAGATTTTAATAAAATTGAAAGGCATATTTCAGATGATCCCACCTGTTCATGAGGCGCTAATCTCATTATTTACTGGTTTTCCCAAACTTTTCTCACTTAAGAAATGGTGCATTATACTACTAAAAAGGTACAACTTAAAACAATCTTATATGGAAACCATGATATATCTGATCTTGGCAACTTCACCATTTTAAAATCTGTTAACCTCTTCATCACCACTTCTAATAGATGATTTTGATTTAAACATATCTTATTCAGAAGAATAGGATTGGGAACAAGTTGTCCAATTTAGAACACCCTCTCCATATAATCTAATAGATTCGAAAAAAGAGTTTAAGATGTTTACTTCCAAGCCATTGAAAGGAAATTTCTATTTTTATTGTTGATTGTATTATTGCATTTCATGTCATCAGAATGTCCTTTGCTTGAAACATCACATTTGTATCGGAACGGTATTAATATAAGCTGATAAATTTGAAAGACATATTATTGACAGCCCCGCGTGCCAATGTGGTCACCCAATTGAAAACGCTGTACACTTTTTTTTCACATGCAATAAGTTTACAGAATTAAGACAGCAATCATTCTTTTATTTGAAAGGATTTACTATCAACACGGTATTAAGGGGATGTACATCGCTCACAAACAATGATCTAGACAAATTATTGAAATCTATTCATCATTTCATAATAAAATCTGATCGATTTGACATTCCATAAGCACCTATATATTGACTGCCGAACAAACAATCCTATTCATGCATAATCACTATTTTTGAAGTTTATAAAATGTATGACATGCGTGACTGGTAATTATTCATTGTATATTTTTCATTTGTAATTATTTTGGAGCGGCCTTAATATAAGCACCTCTGTGCTTGTTGGCCAATCCATTCATGTCTTTTCATGAATAAAATATGTTTAAATCAATATAAGCCCCTGGCTTGTTTGTCAGTCCGTTTCATATTTCCACGAATAATAAAATATGTTGAAACCATTTCAAATAATGATATTGTTCAATGTTTTAATTCACAGTGGTAGTCATTGAGGATTATTTGCACCAATAACATAATACAAGATAAATAATTAACTGAAAACAAACACAATGATACAATATCAATTAGTCCAGATTAATTTTTTGTGTTATGAGGTATATTTTACTTGCATTTCAGGGTTTTATTTTATCTGTATAAAAATGTAATTTGTCTTGGGTTTTTTTTTTTGGTTTCTGAAAAGTTTAAAGCTTTATTGGTTGTTTTCCTGGATGCTTTTGACAATTAATTTTCTTCAATTTTGCATATGTCAGAGTGTTCAACATCAAGCCTATCTATGTTAGCCGTTAATTGGGAACTGTTATTGTAACAATCAGCCCTCGTTAGCCCCTGCTGTCAAGTTGACAATATATCACAGATTGGCACCTGCTGTGTATACAGACTTACAGGTGGGCATACTCATGCCATTGCTTGTCACGTGTCTCTCTTATAACAATATGATGCAGTATCTGATTATTGAAATCCTAGTGGTTAAGAAAGAACCAATGAGATGATTTTAGCTAAATGTCTGCATTGACCTATGTACCCGACCTGATCATTGTTGAAATGACCTATGAAGACAGAGGCCAAAATGTGTTGCTTAATCTGATCAAATCAGTGATGGATTAATGTGCATTTGATGGAATATTGATACTCATACTCATATTTGCACCAATAACATAATACAAGATAAATAATTAACTGAAAATAAACACAATGATACAATATCAATTAGTCCAGATTAATTTTTTGTGTTATGAGGTATATTTTACTTGCATTTCAGGGTTTTATTTTATCTGTATAAAAATGTAATTTGTCTTGGGTTTTTTTTTTGGTTTCTGAAAAGTTTAAAGCTTTATTGGTTGTTTCCTGGATGCTTTTGGCAATTAATTTTCTTCAATTTTGCATATGTCAGAGTGTTCAACATCAAGCCTATCTATGTTAGCCGTTAATTGGGAACTGTTATTGTAACAATCAGCCCTCGTTAGCCCCTGCTGTCAAGTTGACAATATATCACAGATTGGCACCTGCTGTGTATACAGACTTACAGGTGGGCATACTCAAGCCATTGCTTGTCACGTGTCTCTCTTATAACAATATGATGCAGTATCTGATTATTGAAATCCTAGTGGTTAAGAAAGAACCAATGAGATGATTTTAGCTAAATGTCTGCATTGACCTATGTACCCGACCTGATCATTGTTGAAATGACCTATGAAGACAGAGGTCAAAATGTGTTGCTTAATCTGATCGATCAAATCAGTGATGGATTAATGTGCATTTGATGGAATATTGATACTCATATTCGGAAAAGGTAAGTTTCACATGCTTTTGCAGCCTATCTTTTGGCAAACTTGGTCATTTGATATGTAGTTTGTATATATGGTTGCCATGTATTTCAATTGTTTGATATCGAAATTTGTAAGATTGTTACTATGTCAAATACGTTAGATTACTTGTCCCTTTGTAACAAAAAGTTAAGGAAGAACAATGTTTGTTCAATTGGATATTCCATTGAAAAAAGCTGCCAAATGCATTCAATAGTAATATTTTACAACAAATTGTATATAATCAATATAACTTTATCATTGTAATATATAATGTGATTGAATTGTAAATATTTTGTTTTGTACATATACCGGTACATTAAATGATGTAATAGCATAATGTTGTTGTGTTTTATATGTTATTTAAAGAGGCTGTCTCATGGGCATCTTTTTTGCTAGTAGGAATATTGATGATTATTTTTCTCTAACTGGTATGTATGTCGCATTATGCAGTGTTAGGGGCATGGACCATATTACGATAGTTTCCATACTATCACTGTTATTTATTTCAAATCATGCGAGAATTAGGAACATTCTACAGGATAACACACTTTTCAAGACTAATCATCAAGGAGATAGTATTTCTCTTTTGCATCCCTGTTGCGTTGGAAAACCATACATATTATTATTATTGTATTGTTAGTTAAGTGTTATTTTGGTTCGCCAAGTATTCATCAGATTGGACGAAGCATGCATAAAACAGTGATATTCTTTTGAAATAATTATCATATCTTGCGAGAATTAAGAACATTCTACAATATATCAGACTTTACAAGACTTAATCAGTCATTCGCATTCATAAAACACAGTGTTATGCTTTTGAAATAATTATCAAAATGACACCTAAAAAATAAACATTTTTTAAATCTTGCGAGAATAAAGAACATTCTACAAGATATCAGACTTTATAAGACTAATTCAGTCATCAGAGATAGCAGTTGTCTCCTGCATGCCTGTAGCGTCGAAAAACCATCAATAGGTGATATTCTTTTCTTTTGATACATTTAAATGTTGAGACAACACAAAACTTACATACATATACACAAATATACAAGAGTATAAAAAAATAAACAATAATATACAATAGTAAACGAAATATACAAGAGTAAACAACAATATACAAGAGCATATAAAAATATACAATAGTATACAAAAATATACAAGAATATACAAAAATATACAAGAGTATACTGGTTTTGGAAATTCGGAGTATACTGACCAGGAAATTTTTGGAAATCGTAAGTATACTGAGGTATACTATTTTGTATATTCGGGGTATACTGATCAGTATACCTCATTAAATTAGGGTATTTTGTCCAGTGAGATATTATACTCTTGCTCGTTTTTGAAAACATTTATTGTGTTTTCTGTTTATTTGTTTTTTAGACATTTAATATCGTTTATAAAACATGTACTATACAAAGCCGCATATTATTCGTAGTTGCTGGTTGAATAATCTGTCCGACGACTGGGTTGTGCTGTAGGTACAACGTTGTTTTACGTTACAAGTGCACACATTAAGCAATTCTAGTCAAATCATGAAAACTCCACTGCACAAAGATGTACTGAGCTTATAATGTAAGCTCCTTGCACCGATTTCTTGTGGTGTGTCGATGACATCATATTTATTTTTTTAAAAATGGCGATCCCCGTTCTCGTTAAAAAACAAGGGTTTAAAATTCTGTAAATACTTAGCTCGTTTAGAAAAATTTAATTATTTGTGAGAATGTGTTTTATAACTCAAACATTAGCTAGAATTAAATTGAAATCGTACTGGAATTTTCTTAAAACAAAACAGGAGTATTGTTTATTGCCAAATTTAAGTATAAGTTATAGAAATAGCTTTTTTAAACTTTAAAATTACACATATATCTATAAAAAAATTGAAGGGTAAACAAGAAATTTCAGGTTTATAAAATGCCTTCAAAATTGATTTTTTTAAAGAATTTAATTAATTTAATTTAATGTATGTGATTTATGAAACAGAGCAAGTTAAAATTCGCATTTGTACACGTAAAAAACAAATACTGTTGGGGAATTTTATTGAATCATATGTTGGTAACATAAAGCTTTACTCATCCTTTATTTTATCTGAGTTGTTGGAAATTATAAGTTAAAACTATTAAAGGTTTAATAAGGTATTTCGATAACTTATACATAAATTTGGCTTTAAATGATCACTCCTGTTTTATTTAAGTTTATTAAATTTGAGGTATCGCTCGATAAGTGTATTTATCTTGAGACCTTTAAACTGCAAAGTTAAGTCTCATCTTAAATATGTTGTAAAATATTCTGTGTTAACTTTAATTTCACATTTTAGGGCTAGACAGACTCGGATGACAATAGCAGTGACCATGACAACATAGTTTGTGAAACATTCAATTGATTATTGACAATATTCAATATATATTATATGTTAAAAAAACGTGATGAGGGACAAAATGTTATACCAAATGAGGCACTTAATTTTTTTGAATAGTCAATGATAGACAAGAGAACATTGAAGACATTGACTACTCAACGGTATTTTTATGATAAGTAGAAATATAAAGACCCTAACCAAACAAAATCGATGAAAAATTTTTTTTTCCGAGGATGGGTGTCTTTGACATCTAATATCTATTAACGAAAATTTTTATTTTGAAAATTGAAATTGCATACTATTATTCAAACTTTGTTCTACCCATTACTAAAAAAACGACTGATTATGCCTACCCTTCTACACCTGGATAATATCAGACCCCATACTGCCAGACTAACTGTCATATCCTTGCCAGGGGCGTCAACGTCTAGCCGCGGTTAAAGAGTTCCCCTGAAACGTCCCCGAGATATCGTCTCTAGGGACCACGTTGCCAAACAAGAAAGGCAACGATATAAGCCACCTCAGACCATAAATGAGCTTGACAAGATGATCAATGAAGACACAGGGGTTCGAATCTCGGAGTGGACAATATAACAAAAATATTCAGAACCTGGACTTTTGCACTAATATATCGTTTTCATATGTTGAGATAAAACTACATCTCAAATTTGAACAAAATCGGTCAAGAAATAAAGATTTTAGCGTTATCTGTACCTATTATATAGAATACAGAAGGGGGGTCACTCCAGTCGCTAAAATCTGATAGAAAACAGGACACATCGTTTATTTTAACTTGCGGTGTCATAAAAGCGTAAACAAAGTGACGTCACTATGCAATGACATCACTGTCTTGAAAATCTACTGTTGTTGTGTTCAGAGATTTACATTTTTTTCTCTGAGATGTCAAAAAGAGTGAATTTGAATGATAAATAGAATATCACCCTCGTGTCTTTTGATATGAAATATACCGACAATCGTTGATAAATGTAAAAATATTCATAACTTTCATTAACTCGTGTTGATAGAAATTAATTATGTGAAATTAACTTTGATTAATACTCGTGTTAGTATAAGTGCTGTTACCCAGTGTTGTATATTTCACTAATCATCCAAATTGGTCGACAAATCAAAATCCCCTTCATCTGCCTATGTGGAACCAAGCATGCCTTTTTAAAGCCTTTTCTTGTTGATTGCGTCTTCTATGTCAAGAAACCCGTTAAGTTTATATTTAGAAGCAATCAAAGACATCCACAAAATTGACCTACGAATTAATCAAGGACATTGACATTCCCTTTAGATGTATAATTGACACAAACTTTTCATTTCTGTAAACGATTGTAATAATTTCTTTTAAATAAAATGTAAAAATGAATGATTACCACAATACCTTTAATGGTTCACTATTTTATCTTCTATCAAGTGAGAAGTTGGGTGTAATGTTTCTTTTGTGGGTGGGTTTACTTATTTTTATGTCAATGTGAATATTTCCATGACTAACAAATATGAGGCATAAGTTTAATATCATCGAAAGTAAAAGAAAATCAATGCATATCTTTAGTAACTAATTCTTTACGAAAATGGGAAAACGTGAAAACATTTTTTTCACAATAAAAACATTGTGGTGAGAAATCATTTTTTTTGTAAAATATTGATATTAATGTAAATTTCTAGTATAATATTAAATACTTTTTTCATTTAATAAAAGGGTCTGAATATGTTTTGTTTTGAAATTCCTAGCTTACAGAAAGTGGCTACACCGATTCACACAGACAGACAATGAAATTAATATTCATTTCAAAACTCCTAGCTACCGTTTTATGTACATAAATATGAGTATGAATTTATAATGACAGACAGAAACACTTATAATTTTTTTGTTTAGTGTATTATAAGATTATAGTTAAATACTACTCATATTATATATATATATATATATAGCTTGTATTAAAAAGTTCTTTGATGATTTGGCCTAATGCATATATAGAATTTTATAGAGGATATTCTGGTATATTTCAGGACCGTCAGTTCCGACATTTGTATGCATTCATAGCAAAATATTTGATAACTTTCTCTTAAATTTACGTGTAAAGTAAAGAAAGTTAAAATTTGGAATTACTCTAGGATGTACTGTGGAAGTAGCCTTTCTAACCCGGACCTTGGTATCGTGCAGTATTTTGTTAAATCAGACAACAAAACAGCAAGAAACAAAAACGAAACGTCAACAATAAACAAACCCATATATATTAGAAAATATTTAATTAAAAAAAGACCCTTTTCCTAAATGTAGTTGTACTGAAAGTCTCATTCTTTCGCTGTACGATTTAAATGTATGAAGGGATTTAATTCCTGTTCGGACAAAAGAAATTTATCAACTGTTATGTGTTTATTCATTTTTACCTTTGCTTCAGAAAGTAAAATACAGATACCTTGCAAGTATTTACATTGATTTGCCAACTGGTATGGCCGCTACCATCCTCGGTGTTAATTACTTGTCTGTCAGTGCTTATAATACGACAGCCGCCATTTGCAGGTCGTGTGACGTCAGTTGAACAACAACGAAACGAAACTACCGAAACAAAATGACCGAGGCGTCAAAAATCGTATAATATTTAAGTTTTTCGCCTTCATTTAAGATTTTCTAGATATATGTTTTATTTTGATGTCAAAGAATTGTATGGAAATGATCGTTGATAACTTTACAATGTGATTTTACGTTCGTGAAATGAACATGTTAAGCATTGTGAAGAAAAGTGAACGAAGTTCGAGCAAAATCCCCCGGGAGTTGCGCTTTTACATGTTATTTACCTTGGCAAAAGGTGTGTTAGAAAAGGTAAGCCTATGACAATGAGTCAGTTATGATAATATGAATGGTACGAAAGTACACCCAGAAAGTGATTCTCAAGTTCCATAGAAAATAATTTGGAACGTTAACTGATATTCCGATAAACTAAGTTCATTCACTTCATCTCGCCATATGCATCAACCAGACCTTCAAGGACATCTCATCAATGACAAGCATGGCCGTCGTACTGTTAATGTTGTTTTGCAGACATAAACAATAATTCCTAAAGGTAATACTGATTGACAGTTTTTAGTGTAAAGTGTAAATACTTTAAAAGTTACAAAGGATACAATTTTTTTCGTTTTTTACATCAGGATATTATTCATTGATGAGTATTATTGAAAAAATGCAACATCGCCACTTCACTCACGGCCATGTTTTGTCCCACCTCGAGCAGCTGTTGCTAATGAGGTCAGGGTCGTATGTAAATGAGTATATCTTACATTTTGACGTATCCCCTCACCTATGCTTAACTTTCCAAAAATCAAGACATTATTGCCAGTCCACATGCATAGTTGAAACTATTGATTAAAGTTTAGCATTATTCAGTGACTCGTACAGGGGAGAAGATGACACCTCAATGTATGCAAAGGTGAATGGGTTGTTCAACGTCCACCCAAACTCATTATGAACCCGCCACGATTATCTTTATCCGACTGTCTTCAAATTTACAGTCTCCATAAAATATAGTCTAAAATGTTATATTGAATTATAGGTGATAATAAATGTAGTTGCAGGACCATGAAGAAATCATTACAGACAGACTCATTTCGGAGAGTAGCCATGAGGCTAATGACGTTCCTTTACATCAGAGATCTATCATGATGAATACATCAGTATAACGTCATACAATATGTAGTTTTTGAACAAATGCAACATAATGTAACAATTTGGTCTTAAATAGATTTTAAACACAATAACTGTCACGTTTTATGCGGGTTTACATAGTAATGTTGAGGGATATATAACTTCTACGTAGATCAGAATATAAAAGAGTATTACAATACCTTTGACACATTTAAAATATTTATCCAACATTTTTACTTCTCCTATAAATCACTTCTGTTACAAAAGTAATGACGGGCCCGTGAAAGTGTAATTACAATATCCTGTTTTTCAAACATATTGACTCTTTCCTTATCAGGTTTATATCGTAAGTAAACCGAGATCTACACTACGTCAAAATTTATATCTCTAACAACCAGGACATAATTTTACTGCGGTTATTCTGGGTATCATAACCGTCACCCGAGATTCAACTCTACATATTCTACCTAAGTGGTGGTGTATTACTCGTCTACCATGCTTTTAGAGTGTTTTCCTCTATGCATAAACTAGTGTTGCGTTTGTTCATGGAGATGGATCGATCGGTTGATTGCATTCTGATGTAATCGATACTTCTAAGATTAACAATTTCCAGGGAAAGAAAGTGCAGAAATCAATTTCGGCTTTCAATCGATTCTCAATCGATGCTTTTTTATATGAAGGCTATGAATAAACGTATTTTCATGAAAGCTGTGGCAGTGTGAGATATATGGTGATGAATTGTTTTCGCCTTATTCACGGTGTTTTGAACCATTAACTTGAGGTTACTTTGCAAACAGATACCTAATATTGGAAAGGAGACGACAGAACCTCTCAACAAGCAAGTCTAGAATTCCTCTGAAGTCAACTACATGGTGACATAACGATTTGTCTCAAGCTCATTTCTCAAATTATATAAACTTTTAATTTTATGAAATAATTTTTAGTGTAGTTATAGCAGTTGTTGACCACTTTGACAAAACAATTTATTTAATAAACTTATCAACTTATAACGTCGTCCGTAGAAGGTAGATGATATATCTATGGGAGTATTTCTGAACTCGTGATTAGCAAAAGACTATAGTTCTATTAATGGACAGTTATATGTTTTCGGTAAGAAGAATAAGAAATACATGTAACCAATTGCGAAACAATCTTTTAAAAGCAACCATGTTCGATTTAAATACTAAACAGCTTTTCAGGCTTCAAAAGATCCAAAACTGTGCAGCAAGGATAGTATCACTTAAATCAAAACATGTACATATCAGTCCAATACTCAAATCCCTCCACTGGCTTCCAGTTAACTACAGAATTGACTTTAAAATTGTGCGCATAGTTTACAAATGTATCCACAACCAAGCCCCAAGTTATCTATCAGAACTGTTAGTCAATTATGTACCATCAAGATCACTGAGATCTCAACAACAATCCCTGTTGGTTGTTCCAAAAGTTAAGTTCGTCAGCTATGGACAGAGATCCTTTTCTTACTATGCTGCCTCACTGTGGAATCCTCTCCCAGAAACTATCAAATTTTGTGCAACATTAGACTCTTTCAAGACATATTTGAAAACTTACTTTTTCTCAAAAGCTTTTGCTTAACCTTGTTGACTTTCCCATACGTGCTATGAGCATTCACCAGTGAATGGATATATAGCGCTATATAAATATCCATTATTGTTATTATTTTTATTATGTGCCTATCTCAAATGATAAAAATATGGCGGCCTGCAGCAGAGTCATGAGATAAAAAAAGAGTCGGAGATAGCGCCCTTGACATTTTGTTTGTGGATGGGGGGGGAGGGGGGGGGGGGGGGGGGGGGGGTATTGGTTTTTATAAAATAATTTAGAATAACGTGCTACTGGCGCACTTGGTTTCGAACTCACCATGATGAGAGCTTATCTTACGGAGGAACGTTAAGCACACGAACGACCCTTTTCAAAATCGTTGCTTTTGAACTCCCTTTGCTATTTTTCAAATTGTTTGATAACGTAAAAAATAAACGATTACTCAGTTGATTCAACTTATCCATATTCATAAATTTTGCTTCAATACTGGGTTTCCTTATCTGCCATTGTTGTTTTATCATAGTATGCTTATGCATGACATTCAAAATCATCATCTGACAACAGTATGTGTTTTTTGCCTGCTTGAAGGTTGGTGCCGTGATTTTTGCCCTATGATATAAATTCTCACATATCTTACTTCTTCACAACGAGAGTAACAAGTAGCCTATGGGACTACACACATGTACAAATATTTATGATTGCTTCGATACTCTGGCAATATATTTAGTTTGGTTTTCAATTACATAAATTGGCCCGGCCCCACTGGAAACTGTCCTACATTCATACGCTTGTGTCAATTAGTCAGAAAGAACGTAGCCACCCATGTTTAGTTGTGATATTCCAGTTGCTCTAGCAACTATCGAAACATCCTTTGTCCCGGTAGTGTTATTACCAGTAATGGTTTTATGATCGATTGTTACTCAACAATGAGCGAGAATGAAATCACTTACGCATAGAGTGAATTAAAAAAAGCACAATAATGAACAATTAAAGGCGTGACTTGCAATCATTTCAATGTTCTTTGCTTAAAGGATATTAAAATATTATAATATTTTTATTGCAGATGCTGTGCTTTGACGTTTCAACTACATGAATCAACACATTTGTTTGTAACAAAAACGTAATAAAAAGTTAGTTTGCAAACATTCAAATTGGCAATAACATGTCATTCGTCAACATTCAAGCAAAAAAGATGTTCAAACACGCCCTTCTCCATTGAGCCATTAAGGTTACTGACACTATTCGTGAAAATGTATTAGTGAGCATAATAGGGCACACTACCTTATGATCTGCAACCGTGCAGTATGATGCGCATGCGTAGTGGCTCAAAACGACGGTAAATTCAGAATGCACAAAATGAAAACGCAGTTTGTATTGATTGAGAATACTGCAAAAAGTGTACAATCTTGCGAACTGGTGAAAATAATGAAACACAAGGCTGATTTTGTACCGACAAGCGTATTATATATAGATGTTTCAGTATATTTCATTCTCTCCCCACAGAGGCAGATCAAGTCATGTTGATTCAGCCTCTGTTCCATTACGCAGAAATCCATGGGTTCCGGTGTCAGAGAGTAGGATTTCCCCCCTTGACAAATTTCCCCCGGAAAACGGGCTATATAGCAAAATTTCCCCCGGAAAACTGGCTATATAGCAAATTTTCCCCCGGAAAGCTGGCTATATAGCAGAATTTCCCCCATGCTTCCCCCGGAAAACCTACTATATAGCCATGCTTCCCCCGGTAAACACACTATATAGTAATATTTCCCACCAGGAAAATCCACTATATAGCCAATTTTCCGCTTTATAGTCAGATTTCCCCCCTGTAAATTGAAGACTTAATGATTATAAGGGCTAAAGTCAACCACTCTCCTTGTACATTTTGTAATGCCCCACGATTTTAAACTCCTGGCTCAGTGTTTGTTGTACTGAAGAGTGCTGATTCCGTCTCTGTTCATTTACAAACACAAATCTCGGAGTTTTGTGTCTTATTTACTAATTCATTAATTTACAATTGTTTAGTTTCGATCAAACGCTAAAAAAGTAGCACATTGCACATGTACATTTACTACATGATTTTTTAATGCTATACATTTTGTATAGCCTTTTAATGTGTTGTTATGTTTTTGGTTGTATTGCTTTGTGAGATTTAAAGGATGTCTATTTATCTGTGATGTTCCAAAGGCATTGGAAAGGTTATATAAGGAATCAGCACAACTTTATGTCTGAAGTCGGTTTCTTTCACAGCGGTTGTTCCCCTTATGATCAGTATTCATTTAACTATGTTCATAATTGAATAATTACATATTCATACTTACTTTCGGATAAACTAAATGTTTTAACAAGCTTACCATTAAATCAGATTACACGTGTCAATGTGGTTATTTATGCGAGAAAGCGTTTCGTTTGAGTGTCATTTATATGATGAATACAGAAAGACAATCTTCAACCTTTTAAAATACATATATGCCACTCACTTAGATTACGTGTAACTAATAGCAAGAAGCCACGAAATAGTTTGGTAAAATCAGTCAAAATATTAAGCAGTTGAGCAATTTATGTTAAACGGCGAACGTTTTATCTGTTTAATTTGCTCTGTAAATATAATCTACCATTTCTGTATTATATTGATAATATTACTTGAAATCCATGTAACATGTATATTGTTTTAACCCTTCCATTCTGTATTTTGTACATGGTAAAAGGTTATTAGTCCGGCAGGCAGCCAGCCATCATGACCGGGAAAGTGCGTCCATAGAATTTCTTTTTGCAGATTTTGAACCCCTAAGGTATCTACTAAAGTTAAATGAATGATGACACTTTGTCATCATTGAGCATTTTGGGTAATTAGTGTTTAAATTGGATAGGGCGAGGTCGGGATTTCAGTTATCCAGTCACATCAGATAATTACAGTTTTTAGAGTAATAATGAACAACTTTGATAAAATGCGATTCCTTATCATCATCCTATCAAGTTTATGAAAATACATAATGTTTTTGTAAGAAAAAATCCCCAAAAGCCAACATTTTAATCATTGTCTGGATAAACGAGGTTTCAGTTTCATTTTCATTATTTTACAAGTGAATTTGATTTATTGGTGTCACAATTTTCTATTGATGATGATATAGAAGATATTACATGAATATATCCATAACATACCTTGTTGGCGGCCCGAGTACCATATTATTAGTATTTTCAGAGCGTTAGCGAGGGAGCTACTGATATACAGGCACGAGGGTATAGTATGGCATTGGCACAAATACATGTAACAACCAAGTCGCATGACAATGAAAAATATATCTCCCCCCCGCCCCGGGGACACATTGTTCAAATAGCCTAAGGAGCTACAAAAGCGTTTGTCTCTTATGTTTGGAATATGATATCTTTGATCACGATGAAATTAAATAAACGAGGTTCAATCGAATTTCATGATCTCACAATGAAATTTGTTTTCATTTGTTCTGATAAAAATTTAGATTGTTGATTCATAATCAAGCAAGCCGAGATCGAAATTAAGGTGAAAATTCAGGTAGTATTTATAGATAGGTCTCTTTTGATCTTTGACCAATTTGTAATAGACCTTGATGCGTCTTCTAGATTTCTAGGATTTAGCAACATTTGGCATCACAATATGCAAAATCCATTACATAAATGCACGTTTGCCAAGTTAGTATGTTTACAACTAAATGATTAATATGTTCCTTATATTATATGAGATACTAGTTATATTTTGACAAAATTGTGTATGCTTTTTTAAGTGAAATTATTTTTTTTAGAGGTATGCATGATTACTGACAGATTTGATTAGATTTGGAGGCATATTGCGATATATTTATTAAATTACCATGAGTGGTAATTCAAGAGTACAGAAAATAGAAGAGATTAATATCTGAGGAACGACATTGTGTCTTTATTACCGACTTTACATCTATGTGAATAACATGAAAATAAGAGAAATATCCGAAGTTCTAATAGCGTAGTACAAAAAAGTTATTTAAGTAATATAAGCTTTTTATCTATGAAAATATCCACGGTTTCGACCGCGCGTTCACTATCCATATGAAAATAATCAGAAATTGAGTATTTTTAGGGACTCACTATTTTTTAGAAATTGTGGAGAAATATTCAATTTACAGTAGTGGTTTATAAGGAAAGTATCAAAATTGTTTCTTTGTTAATTTTAAATAAAAATAAAGCTTGTTACTTTGGCCCACATATGAGTTACAATAGACCCATAATAATTTGAGCATGTTAACTTACTCATTGTGGAGGGACCAAATTTGAACCATTTCTTTAAAAAAGCATCGTTAAAATTGATAACCAATAATCACCCCAAAGTGACAAGGATGTACGTATACGATATATGTAATTACTGTTTTCAATAAACGTCTAAAAGAAAATATGCAGAGGCAGAAATCACACATCCAATTCACGTGAATACTTAAAACCATTAATGCTTATTAAACTTATTCACCCTAGCTGCTTTATAAAAGTTTCCAAATCAAGTGACAGGTTAATTTTAAAATTTGATGAAAAGATGAAGATACAATAAGACTTACTGAAAGCTTAGTACTATTTCCTTTGGTTATGATTTAATAATCCTCATTATAACCTCATATACCTCAATCATAGACAGAGAGAACTATTTTATTTAACTGTCACTTGCCAGTTACAAGATATTCTCCTTTCTTCCGCTAACCCACCACCCCTCCCCACTGACTTTTAGAAACCGAAAATTTGGATGTATGGATGTATTTGCCGCTAACCCGGGCGCTGTCAACATATTGTCTGCCTCAATTGGAGGTATATTATTGTTCTTGAATATTGCGACTTGGTTACTCAATAGAATATCATGTCTGTGTCAAATGCACACTGTTTGTGAAACTTGTGATATTAAATCAGTATCTCCCTCGCTAACGCTATGAGAAAAACAATATGCTAATAATAATGTACTCGTGGCTTCAGCATGATATGATAATAATGTTATGGATATATTCATTGAATATCTTCTATTTCATTATAAATAGAAAATTATGACACCAATAAACCAAATTCACCTGTATGATAATGTAACTTGAGTTTAAACCTCGTTTATCAAGACATTGATAAAAAATTGACCTTTTCGATGTTTTTCTTACAGAAATTGTATATATTTTTATAAAATTGATAGAATGATGATAAAGAATTGTATTTTTAGCTCATCTGGCCTGTAAGGCCCGATGGGCTCATGGCATGGCAGGTTGTCCGGCGTCCGTCCGTCAATCCATCCGTCCGTAAACTTTGTGGAATTTTGACTTCTTCTCCAAAACCATAAGGCCTAGAAAGCTGAAACTTTGTGTGCAGACTCCTTGGCTAGTGAGGATTATAAATTGTAGCTTTGGTGGCCCTCTGTCCCCTAATAAGGGCCACAGGACCACGCCCTAAAAACCTATTTTCATCTTCTTCTCCAGAAACGTTGAGGCAAAGAAAGCTGAAACTTTGTGTACAGACTCCTTGGCTAGTGAGGATAATAAATTGTAGCTTTGATGGCCCTGTGACCCCTAATAAGGGCCACAGGGCCCCGCCCTAAAAACCTATTTTCATCTTCTTCTCCAGAACCATGAGGCCTAGAAAGCTGAAACTTTGTGTACAGACTCCTTGACTAGTGAAGATTATAAATTGTAGCTTTGGTGGTCCTGTGACCCCTAATAAGGGCCACAGGGGCCACGCCCTAAAAACCTATTTTCATCTTCTCCAGAACCATGAGGCCTAGAAAGCTGA
Organism: Steromphala cineraria; assembly: GCA_916613615.1. NCBI lineage: Eukaryota > Metazoa > Mollusca > Gastropoda > Trochida > Trochidae > Steromphala > Steromphala cineraria. The sequence continues at coordinate 22,048,915 of OU744722.1, read as the reverse complement.
AACTTTGTGTGCAGACTCCTTGGCTATTGAGGAATATAAATTGTAGCTTTGGTGGCCCTGTGACCCCTAAAATGGGCCACAGGGGCCTAGAAAACTGAAACTTTGTGTGCAGACTCCTTGGCTAGTGAGGATTATAAATTGTAGCTTTGGTGACCCTGTGACCCTAAATAAGGCCCACAGGGGCCACGCCCTAAAAAACCTATTTCCATCTTCTTCTCCAGAAGCATAAGGCCTAGAAAGCTGAAACTTCGTGTGCAGACTCCTGACTCCAGACTAGTGAGGATTATGAATTGCAGTTTGGTGACCCTGTTGCCCCTAATAAAGGCAACAGGAACGTCCTTCAAATCTATTTTCATCTTCTTCTCCTGAAGTATAAGGCCTAGAAAACTGAAACTTGTCGCCTATATACTTAATTTTATGATTGGTGACCCTGTGGCCTCTACAAAGGGGGAATCACATTGGCCACACTCTACAGCATTATTGATGATGAAGCCTGATGAGCTACAGAGCCAATGGCTCTATTTTATCAAAGTTGTTCTTTATTACACTAAAAAAAACTATAATTACCTGATGCGACTGGATAACTGAATTCCGACCTCACCCTATCCAATTAAAACACTAATTACTCAAAATGCTCAATGATGACAAAGTGTCATCATTCAGTATCCTTTAGTATATACCTTAGGGGTTCAAAATCTGCAAATAGAAATTCTATGGACGCACTTTCCCACCTAGGGTAAAAATATAGCCAATTTTCCGGGGGGGAATTTGTCTAGGGGGGAAATCCTACTCTATGACACCGGCAGTTTCCCCTGGCGGAAAAAACTTTTATCTCAATACATTTGAACTTCTTCATCAAATGACAAGGCTTCATATCACAATGCCTTTGCCTTGTTTCAGTAGCACAACATGTTTAAAAGTGATAATGTGATAAACATTTCAGACTTTACAGATAATCTTATGTCGGGTGTAGTTAAAGGGTGAAAAGATGGGTAACATAAAAGTTCCATATCACTCTCTCTGAATATCATTTCGTTTCAGAGTGTCCATTCTATGATTCTCTGAGGAAGTTGTATATAAAACGTGTTCAAATTCGCAGTTTAATAACAAAATCATTCAGTTCTTTAAATTTGGCATTATTTGATAAACATGCAATGCTGTTAAGAATAAGATCAGAATATATCTCAAAATTTTACTTAATTATCGTCATTATCGTATGAGTTACTCCTGCGTGTTCACATTATGTAAATGTATTCTACTACAGGCCTGTTGCCTTTCAGTTCTGAAAATGAATTAAAATCACTTTCAACCAGAATCAAAGATATTTTTTATGGATATATTGGTGAAAACCATTCCGGCTGTATGTGAACATGAACAACCAATAAACAAAGAGCAGTTTGATGTGAATCAACTTCTTGACAACTTCTTTAAGGATAGTGAAACCTTACTAAAGAAAAGGGGACATTACCGTTTAGTGAAAGTCAACTTCAGTTCAAAGAAGATACAGAACAGGCTTTTTAATGCTTTTTTGAAACTACTTAAAAATTGAAATGCAAACTGAGGAAGATTAATACAGTAAACAGTAATTTTGTTGATCCAATGTAAATCAAAATACAAGCCTTACTGGAGTACGGCATTCGCTAAGTTATTGTGGAATTACTATAACCTCCATACCTTCAAATGATGCAGCATTGGATGAAAAAAAGAAATGGTTTCTGCCCTAAAACAAACAGAAAACTTAGTACTTTTGTATGCTTTGTGCATTTAAAAAACGTAATTGATACTGTGAAAAGAACACGTTTATAGTATAAGTTATTTAAAAATAGAGCCAGTGCCTCTGTAGCTCATGATCATCTGGCTTCATATCAATGTTGCTTTAGGATGTAGCAAATGTGATTCCCACTTACTTTGTTGGATTCCTCCTTATCTTAGTTTGCACACAAAGTTTCAGCTTTCTAGGCCTGATGCTTCTTGAGAAAAAGATGAAATTAGGTTAAAGGGTATGGCCCCTGAGACCCTTATAAGGGGCCACAGGGCCACAAAAGCTACAATTTATAATCCTCAATAATTTGTTTAGCTTTCTAGGCCTTATGGTTCTGGAGAAGAAATTCCACAATTTATAATCCTCACCAGTCAAATAGTATATTCACAAGGTTTCAGCTTTCTGGGCCTATTGCTTCTGGAGAAGGAGATGAAAATAGGTTTTAAGGGCATGGTCCCTCTGGCCCTTAATAAGGGTCAAAGGGCCACCAAATCTACAATTTATAATCCCTAATAGTCAGTCAAGTAGTATGTACACAAAGTTTCAGCTTTGAAGGCCATATGCTTCTGGAGAAAAAATGAAAATTGGTTTTTAGGGCGTGGCCTCTGTGGCCCTTATGAGGGGTCACAGGGCCACCAAAGCTACAACTATAAATCCTCACTAGTCAAGGAGTCTGTACACCAAGTTTCAGCTTTCTAGGCCTTATGCTTTTGGAGAAGAAGATGAAAATAGGTTTTCAAGGCGTGGCCCCTGTGGCCCTTATTAATGGTCACAGGGCCACCAAAGCTACAATTTATAATCCTCACTAGCCAAGGAGTCTGCACACAAAGTTTTTTGAATCTACTTAAAAATTAAAATGCAAACTGAGGAAGATTAATACAGTAAACAGTAATTTTGTTGATCCAATGTAAATCAAAATACAAGCCTTACTGGAGTACGGCATTCGCTAAGTTATTGTGGAATTACTATAACCTCCATACCTTCAAATGATGCAGCATTGGATGAAAAAAAGAAATGGTTTCTGCCCTAAAACAAACAGAAAACTTAGTACTTTTGTATGCTTTGTGCATTTAAAAAACGTAATTGATACTGTGAAAAGAACACGTTTATAGTATAAGTTATTTAAAAATAGAGCCAGTGCCTCTGTAGCTCATGATCATCTGGCTTCATATCAATGTTGCTTTAGGATGTAGCAAATGTGATTCCCACTTACTTTGGTGGATTCCTCCTTATCTTAGTTTGCACACAAAGTTTCAGCTTTCTAGGCCTGATGCTTCTTGAGAAAAAGATGAAATTAGGTTAAAGGGTATGGCCCCTGAGACCCTTATAAGGGGCCACAGGGCCACAAAAGCTACAATTTATAATCCTCAATAATTTGTTTAGCTTTCTAGGCCTTATGGTTCTGGAGAAGAAATTCCACAATTTATAATCCTCACCAGTCAAATAGTATATTCACAAGGTTTCAGCTTTCTGGGCCTATTGCTTCTGGAGAAGGAGATGAAAATAGGTTTTAAGGGCATGGTCCCTCTGGCCCTTAATAAGGGTCAAAGGGCCACCAAATCTACAATTTATAATCCCTAATAGTCAGTCAAGTAGTATGTACACAAAGTTTCAGCTTTGTAGGCCATATGCTTCTGGAGAAAAAATGAAAATTGGTTTTTAGGGCGTGGCCTCTGTGGCCCTTATGAGGGGTCACAGGGCCACCAAAGCTACAACTATAAATCCTCACTAGTCAAGGAGTCTGTACACCAAGTTTCAGCTTTCTAGGCCTTATGGTTCTGGAGAAGAAGATGAAAATAGGTTTTTAGGGCGGGGCCCTGTGGCCCTTATTAGGGGTCACAGGGCCATCAAAGCTACAATTTATAATCTTCACTAGTCAAGGAGTCTGTACACAAAGTTTCAGCTTTCTAGGCCTCATGGTTCTGGAAAAGAAGATGAAAATAGGTTTTTAGGGCGGGGCCCCTGTGGCCCTTATTATGGGTCACAGGGCCACCAAAGTGACAATTCATAATCCCCACTAGTAAAGGAGTCTATACACCAAGTTTCAGCTTTCTAGGCCTTATGCTTTTGGAGAAGAAGATGAAAATAGGTTTTCAAGGCGTGGCCCTTATTAAGGGTCACAGGGCCACCAAAGCTACAATTTATAATCCTCACTAGCCAAGGAGTCTGCACACAAAGTTTCAGTTTTCTAGGCCCCTGTGGCCCTTTTTAGGGGTCACAGGGCCACCAAAGCTACAATTTATAATCCTCAATAGCCAAGGAGTCTGCACACAAAGTTTCAGCTTTCTAGGCCTCATGGTTCTGGAGAAGATGAAAATAGGTTTTTAGGGCGTGGCCCCTGTGGCCCTTATTAGGGGTCACAGGACCACCAAAGCTACAAGTTATAATCTTCACTAGTCAAGGAGTCTGTACACAAAGTTTCAGCTTTCTAGGCCTCATGGTTCTGGAAAAGAAGATGAAAATAGGTTTTTAGGGCGGGGCCCTGTGGCCCTTATTAGGGGTCACAGGGCCATCAAAGCTACAATTTATAATCTTCACTAGTCAAGGAGTCTGTACACAAAGTTTCAGCTTTCTAGGCCTCATGGTTCTGGAGAAGAAGATGAAAATAGTTTTCAGGACGTGGCCCCTGTAGCCCTTATTAGGGATCACAGGGCCACCAATGCTACAATTTATAATCCTCACTAGTCAAGGAGTCTGTACACAAAGTTTCAGCTTTCTTGGCCTCATGGTTCTGGAGAAGAAGATGAAAATAGGTTTTTAAGGCGTGGCCCCTGTGGCCCTTATTAGGGGTCACAGGGCCACCAAAGCTACAATTTATAATCCCCACTAGTAAAGGAGTCTGTAAACAAAGTTTCAGCTTTCTAGGCCTTATGGTTCTGGAGAAGATGATTAAAATAGGTTTTTAGGGTTTGGCCCCTGTGGCCCTTATTAGGGGTCACAGGGCCACAAAAGTTACAATTCATAATCCCCACTAGTAAAGGAGTCATTACACCAAGTTTCAGCTTTCTAGGCCTTATGCTTTTGGAGAAGAAGATGAAAATAGGTTTTTAAGGCGTGGCCCCTGTGGCCCTTATTAGGGGCCACAGGGCCACTCAAGGTACAATTATTAATCCTCACTAGTCAAGGAGTCTGTACACAAAGTTTCAGCTTTCTAGACCTTATGCTTTTGGAGAAGAAGATGAAAATAGGTTTTTAAGGCGTGACCCCTTTGGCCCTTATTAGGGACCACAGGGCCACTCAAGGTACAATTACTAATCCTCACTAGTCAAGGAGTCTGTACACAAAGTTTCAGCTTTCTAGACCTTATGCTTTTGGAGAAGAAGATGAAAATAGGTTTTTAAGGCGTGACCCCTTTGGCCCTTATTAGGGACCACAGGGCCACCAAAGCTACAATTATTAATCCTCACTAGTCAAGGAGTCTGTACACAAAGTTTCAGCTTTCTAGGCCTTATGGTTCTGAAGAAGAAGTCGAAATTCCACAAATTTACGGACGGATGGACGGACGCCGGACACCATCCCATGCCATAAGACCCTCGGGCCTTACAGGCCCGATGAGCTAAAAATTGTATTTCATAAAATAAGGGCTATTCAGAATGTTTGACCGACATTCTCTCCCCACAGAGACAGCTCAGTCATTACCGAGTTAGCCTCTGTTTTATTACGGCTAATACATGGTATAGAAAGGTAGAAATCTGATCGAGGCAATCGAAGTTGTTTGTGCAATCAGAGACGCCGTTTCAAAAGTGGGTATTCACAAAACCTCGGTCACAGTGACGCTTCGGCAAAGATATTGTTGAAATTTAACATACAGGGGAGATAACTCTTCATTTTACAAAACATCGCTTTTTATGACTGAACTGCCTCTGTGGGGAGAGAATGTTTGACCTATTGACGCGTGTGGATGTTCAGTCTTCGATCACAATCGTGAATTCAAACCTGCCTGTTATCACTATACGAAAACTATACTTCCTTTCAACAATCGATACCTCTCGATCAGATTACACTAGTGGTAACACAAACTCAAAGCCAATCCTTCAAATCCTACATACAACTGTGTATTCAATCCTGAATGCCTGCAGTTGTATTCTTGAAAACCTAAAGCAATTCCACCTTTGTTTCCGTATTCAACAACACGTTGAAGATTCGGATATTCATCTTTCAAGTAACGCAGATCATGGTCTGCTGTCCACTCCAATATGGCAGTTGGTCCACCAAAGCTACAATGTATAATCCTCACTAGGTCTTATGGTTCTGGGGAAGAAGTCGAAATTCCACAAAGTTTACGGATGGACGGACGGACGCCGGACACCATGCCATGCCATGGGTCTAAGGATGGGTCTAAGGATGACACAACAGTTGCCGTACACCTTCAACAACTTATACATCAAGGTTGCACGATGGCAGCTTTATCTTCACAGCCAAGCAAAGTCCATTCAGCAAATTAAAAATTCAAGTGTCAACAATTACATTATATTATCTGACTCCATTTCCTGCCTTCAGGCAATCAAAAATTGCAAAAGTGATCAGCCCTCATGGTATTCAACCTCATTTCATTCTCTCCCCACAGAGGCAGATCAAGTCATGTTGATTTAGCCTCTGTTCTATTACGACGAGATTGTGGGATGGAATGGGAGATGCCTGATTGGAGGCAATCAAAATGAGTTGTGCAATCAGCGACGCTGTTCTTAAATCATCATTTTGGCTACTGAAACAAGGCAAAGGCATTTTGATATAAACCACCCTTTTCATGCGAGAAGCCTTGTCATTTTGATAAAGAAATTCCGCTTGCGGAAATGTGATTGTTTTCAACGATAGCACCCCTGTAAGTAACGCACTGACCATGCCTTTTTTTTTTTTACATTTTGCAGCTCGCCTCGTCGGATATAAAATTCAAAATAAAATTATCCCTTTGTTCTAAAAATTCTTTGAGACCGGCGATCGACATAAAATATTGAAATGCACTTTTGACAACAATGACGTTTTATGACACCTCCTAGAAATACCAAATCAAAGAGATTTCAATGATAAACCTACCTGGTCCAACATGTTGGTTTTGCTCCAATGGAGGCGTCCATGCTGTCTCCGCTCCCTGGGTCCTACCTAAGCGCACGCGGAAGAGGGCCCGGGAACCAGGTTGACGTATTGAGATGAAAGATTTTTCCGCCAGGGGAAACTGCCGGAACCCACGGATTTCCGCGGAATAGAACAGAGGCTAATTAATATGACTTGATCTTCCTCTGTTGGGAGAGAATGACCTTATTTAGGTTATAAATCTTTGTTCATTTACCTGGCAGGAAGCTTGTGTCCTCCGACGATGTCGGATTAGACATACTCAATTAACTCATTCTTATCTTTTAAAGGGAGAGGAGCTCCCGATGTGTATACCCTGTCAATGTCCCCTCACTGTTAAGCAAATTTGTGTGAGTGTTGGGACACAGCACAAATCAGGGAAACATTTCAATCAAATATTCCAATTTCACAACTATTTTTATCACTTCGGTGAAAACCGTATTTTAGATTTCATCAAAGCAATTAATCTATTTGACAAGTTGTAGTCTTTTTACTAGCAATATCAGTTTTTAACAAATTCTGTGATATTTTGCTGAGGTTTTTTCAGCCTTCCTGCTGTTTCATTCTTTTGCTTTTGCAATCATTTTCCTTTAATTAAACTTCCCGCCGCCAATTGCTGAAATATTGTCCAAGCGGCGTAAAACAATAACTCACTCACTCACTTAAAGGACAAAAACACAAAAATACAATCTCGAAATCCATCTCTTTTTAAAGTCATGTCTGTTTATCGACAGGGGGGGTGGGGGTCACGAAAGAAGCCATGCGATTGGCACGCTGCTAGGGGCAGCGTAGATACCCCATTGGACGATATACCACTAGGTGGAGGTAATTTATGATTCGCATTGAATCCATATTGGTTCCAGAGGTTGGTGGAGATATATCATCTGAATGTTAACTCTGGACTGTCGAGAATGCGGTCATAATTTCAACCATAAACTACTACTACTACTACTACTACTACTACGACTTAACATTTGTATAGCGCCAATATCCAGCTCAGAGAGTGCTGTTCAAAGGCGCTTTGGCTTTCCCTCGATCATTGGATATCAATCTTCATGACAGTTCTTTTACCATCTCGACTCCCGAGGGAGCATACAACACGTGCAGTAATCTGACGCACAGCGTTAATGTCACTCTCAATCCTTACGAGGTACCCATTTACAGCTGGGTGGACTGGGACACATAGTCACAGTATTTTGTCCAAGTACCATATTTCCTCTAATAAGCGCCCGGGCGCTTATTTTTCAACACCCCCTACCCTCCCGGCGCTTATTAGAGGCCCGGCGCTTATTGGAGACCCGGCGCTTATTTCTTTTATAGAAAATTGAAGTTTGTGTTAGACAGTATTTTACAATGAATATCTGTAAAATGTTTACTAAGGGACATTATTTAAATGGTTTGGACCCGGCGCTTATTAGAGACCCGGCGCTTATAACAGGCCCGGCGCTTATTTTCTCAAATACCTATGACCCCCGGCGCTTATTAGAGGTCCGGCGCTTATTGGCGACCCGGCGCTTATTAGAGGAAATACGGTATACTGCACGTTGCTGTACCTGCAACTAGGTGTCTGCACGTTTTCATGTTGCCACCATCTGGTCATTTGCCAACGGATTCGTGGGTTCTTTTAAGTGCACAGGGTTGTGTACTGTACACTAGGGGTTGTGACAACACTGAAAGAGTCTGCACAGAAAGTTGACTACAAGGTTTTTACACCCGGTCACCGGCGGGGCTCGAACCCGGCACGTCAGGCTTGCTAGCCTGGCGCTTTTGCCGACTCGGCCAACGCTCCCCCTAAAAAGCGATACTTGTTTACAACTCTTCTGTTAATTATTGAGTGCATTTTTTTGTGGAGTTCTTTCAATGATTGATTTCACACATCCAGAGTCTGAATGTCAAAAAATATATCTCGTGAATTTGGGTAGCGAATCGTTTATTGATCTGTGTTGATTTATTTGAAAGAAATGTCATTCAGGTTTAGCTACGTATATATCAACAGCGACACTTGTTTACAACTCTTCAATCTTCAGTCACACCTGAGTTAACTAATAGTATGTTTTTGTTTAAACATCATTATTTATACTCACCTACGATAGTTAACAATATGCCCGATTATCCTAATCTGTCAAAATCCGACAAACCTCACACAGAGTAAAGACAGAGTTATCGCTACCCTAACCTGTACTGCATACTCACCACCAGGTGGCTAACCCTACGTCATCATTGCTTCTTCTGACGGGCAGAGAACGCCGATCGTACAGAGGGGAGGCCGGGTGGGAGCTAACGATTGTTAACTATCGACGGTGAGTATAAATAATGATGTTTAAACAAAAACATACTATTATTTAATATACTCTCCTCGATAGTTAACAATATGCCCGAATCCCACAGGCGGAGGTGGGTGCGAGAGGTTACAGCGATAAACTCTATCTTACACCAGAGAGCTAGTGACCGACCCAAGGTCGATGACCAGGAAATCCCCTAGGGGGAAACCCAAACAACCAGAGCGTAGCCCTGACCCAACCTCGCCACGCGAGGGGGTGAAAACTAAGGTCGCTAGCTAGCATAACAAAGACAACAGACACACAAGTAAAATCAACCTCGGGTTTATTGCGAAGAAATAAAACGCGTTAACGAGTGAGAGGGTGACTCCTGCGCTGAGGAGCCGAAGGAACTCGCTGCTGGGCGTACACCTGTGCGCCCAGGCGGTTGATTCCCTCCAAATCCTCGTTGGATATATCCCGAAGGTAATGGTTGGCGAACACCAGGCCTGACTTCCAGAAGCAGCCAGCCATGATGTCCGCCACCGCCAAATTGCTGTGGAGAGCCATCGTCGCTGAGATGGCCCTGATCTCATGCGGATTGGATCTCGCCGGGGGATCCAGATCCGCGGCCTTGTAAGCGTCTAAAACCGCAGAGCGGAGGTAGACGCTAAGTTGTCTTTTGTCTATTTCCCGAACACTGGTCTGGGAATGCGGGATGAAGAGTCTCCTCCTCCCTTGACGCAGTGTCCGGGTCTTCTCCGTGTAGATCCGCAACGCACGTACTGGACAGAGGAGGCGGTTCTCCTCGTCCGTTGGATCCACACTCCCGGAGATGGACGGTAACGAGAAGGTCCTACCCCTCTCGTCTGCGGCCTGATTCTTACAGACGAACTCAGGTGCCAACCCCAGAGTGGCCGATCCCCCATCCCTCACATCAAAACGCAAGAGGTCCGCTTGGAGAGCATGAAGCTCCGAAATCCTGGCTGCGGACCCCATCGCGACTAAGAAGGCAGTTTTGATGGTGAGACGGAGGATGGTCGTCTCCGTCAACGGTTCGTAGTGGTCCGACTTAAGGTGGTTGAGGACCACCGCTAAGTCCCACTCTGGGGGCCTGAGTTTCTTCCGCCCGTCTACATTCCGGTAGGTCCTCACTAGTTCCTTGAGGACTGCAATATCTAACTGGGGGTCCCGCTTCCTGAGCACGGACATAATCGCCGCCAGATTAGTGTTGATGGACGAGGCTTTCAACTTCCTCGTCTCCCTTAGATGGACCAGGTACTCAGCAACCTGAGGGACCGTTACTGCCTGTACATCATACCCCTCCTTGCCACAGAAGGTCGCAAAAGCCCCCCACTGTGCGTCGTAGAGATTCCTAGTGGAAGGCCTTTGAGACGTCGCCACCGCCTCGGCAACGGATTTGGAAAAACCCGCCCCCGTCAGACCCCTCTGGAGACAAACCAAGCGTGAAGCTGTAGAGCCTGGGGATTCTCGTGAACCCGCCCGCTCGGTCTGCTCGACAGAAGATCCCACCTCAGAGGGAGAGGGATCGGGTCTTGGCGGCACATCCTTCGGAGGGGAACGTACCAGGCCCTGGCTGGCCACCACGGCGCTATCAACAAAAGTTGAAGAACCCGTGTCTCCTGAATCTTCGCCACCACGAGGTTCAGGATGGCGGGAGGGGGATAGGCGTAGGCAACCATCCCCTCCCATCCTAACGAAAGCGCATCGAGAGCCCACGCAGTGGGGTCTGGCACAGGAGACACGTACGTCGGCAACTGGTGGTTGAGCCGCGTCGCGAAGAGGTCTATGTGAGGCCTGCCGAACCTCAGGCACAGACTCTCGAACACTCTCGGGTGCAGCATCCACTCCGTGGACGGAGGTTGGTCCGGGCGAGACAAGGCGTCGGCAAGGACGTTCTTGGCTCCCGGGATGTGCACCGCTCGGAGAGAGAGACCGATACTGTCCACTAGGCGAAACAGCTCCATCACCAGTTGCAGAAGCGAGTCTGATTTGGTCGAGCCTTGTTTGTTGATGGCCCAGGCCGCCGCTGAGCTGTCCGTGTGAACGCACAGGACCTGCCCCCGCAGCCGACCTGACCAATGGTCGATTGCTAGACGAATGGCATCCAGCTCTAAGACGTTGATGTGGCGGCTCACCTGAGCTGCCGACCACACCCCCGCTGTCTGTTCCGTATCGAGATGAGCTCCCCACCCTTGGGTGGAAGCGTCCGCAAATAGGTGACACGTTGCTGGCGGTTCCCTGAGGGGAACCCCCACCAACACGTTGGACTCCTGCTGCCACCAGGAGAGGTGACGTCTGAGTTCCGGAGGTAAGGAGAAGACGTGCTGACACGTCCCCTCCCTGACATGCACGTTCACGAAGATCTGCAGGGGCCTGAGTTGCAACCTCCCCCTCCGAGTGAAGAGTTGAGTCGAACTCAAGAACCCTAGCAGCCTTTGCCACTTGCGCAGTGACAGAGGCCCCCGAAGCGCTAGCTCTAGGAGATCTCGGTAACGCCCCATCCGTTCCGTGGTAACGAAGGCCTTGTAGACTGCGGTATCCAGACGGGCGCCTAGAAACACCAGGGACGTCGGATCTCGCTTCGGCCGGATGAAGACCGGAGAATAGAAGCCTGGGGAAAGATCTTGGAGCGGGAGTTCCTCCACCGCCCGCTTGGAGATAAGCGTCTCCACCTGCTCCAGAGTCAGCGCGAGCCGCTCGGGCTCTAGCGGGCGCTCTGTAGGAGAACAGGTCAACGGGGGGCGGTGTGACACGGGAATGCGAAACCCCCGCTCCAAGATCTGACAAACGAAAGGATCCAGACCCAACTGTCTCCAGTTGGCCGCGAAGAGTTCGAGACGGCCTCCAACAGGCCCATCCCGAGCTGGGACCACCTGAGGTGGTAAGTCCGGAGGTGTCCAGTCACGACTTCTTGGGGGTACCTCCGTAGGCTCGTCCCTTGTAGCGAGGGTTCCCTTTCTTGGGAGTGCGCTTTGGGGAGGGGCCGGCACTGAAGTCGCGACTCCTGTCCTGCCGACCCCTCCCAAGAAAGGACACTCCTCCAGTCTTGGTAGAGAAGGAGGGGGCACCTCCCCCTTTCTTCTTCGGCGTAGTAGTGTGGATCGAACCGCGCCGACTTCCTAGATCCACACCCTCCACAAGACCCTGAATAGGGAAAAGCCATAGAGACGGCGACCGCTACCCAGGAGGTAGACGCCTGTCCCACGCTATCGACCTGAAGGGGGGTACCTACCCTCCGACGGTCGCTAACCAAGCGCTGACGAAAGCACTAAGCGCGGCAGGCGACAGCGCTATCCCAGCGCCAACGCGCGAGAGGAGGCCACAGAAAGCGGTAGAGCGCCTGACACAACCCCGGGCGCAAGCGAGGGGCCGCCTGAAGCGACCGCGCTTCGGGAGGCGGTAGAGCGCCTGACGCGGTAGGCGACAGGCGCCGTCCAACACCGGGCGCAAGCGAGGGCCGCCTGAAGCGACAGCGCTTCGGAAGGCGGTAGAGCGCCTGACGCAGCAGGCGACAAGCGCAGTCCAACCCCGCCTGAAGCACTAGGCGATAGCGCTACGGAAGGCGGTAGGGCGCCTGACGAGGAGGCGACAGGAGCAGTCCAAGCGCCAGCGCTACCAAGGCCGTCGAGAAATAGCTACCCCTCAAACCTACACCCGAGAAAGGAAGACAAATAAGAAGTTATTCAGCACACAAAGCAGTCGAAATACAGAGCTATCAAAAACACGAGTGTCCTTGATGGCCGACAGAAAAGCAATGATGACGTAGGGTTAGCCACCTGGTGGTGAGTATGCAGTAGAGGTTAGGGTAGCGATAACTCTGTCTTTACTCTGTGTGAGGTTTGTCGGATTTTGACAGATTAGGATAATCGGGCATATTGTTAACTATCGAGGAGAGTATATTAAATAATAGTTATATTACGGCAAGATCCCAGGGTTCCGGTGTCCCGGTATAAATTTGCCCCCGTAATAAATTTCCCCCCCCCCACCCCCCCCCCCCCCCCCCCCCCCCCCGGGGATTTTATAACGGTACAAATCCTCCCCCGGAGATTTTATTCCGGCTTAAAATCGCCCCCGGCGGAAATATTCCCCCCACCCACCCCATGAAGGGAGATTAGATGGTTGAACTGAGAATCTGCAGGATGAATAGTTTTATGAAAATATACAACATATTTTAGGGGAGAATTTTTACTGTTGTACAGTAACAGGGGCGATTTCATACTCGGATTGATGTACATACTTAGATACAATTAAGAGGGCATTCTATGACGGGTTTGTTGTGCAAAATCAAATACATTTTAAGGGGGCGATTCTATTCTGCGTTTGATGTTCATACCTAGACACATTCAGGGGGGAGGGGATTCTATTCTGGGCTAGATGTACATACTTAGATAATTTTTACGGGGGCGATTCTATTCTAAGTTTGATGAACATACTGAGATGCTTATTTACATTTAAAGGGGGCGATTCTATTCCGGGTTTGATGTGCAAAATCAAATACATTTTAAGGGGGCGATTCTATTCTGCGTTTGATGTTCATACCTAGACACATTCAGGGGGGAGGGGATTCTATTCTGGGCTAGATGTACATACTTAGATAATTTTTACGGGGGCGATTCTATTCTAAGTTTGATGAACATACTGAGATAGATTTAAAGGGGGCGATTCTATTCTGGGTTTGATGTACATACCTAGATACATTTAAAGGGGGCGATTCTATTCTGGGTTTGATGTACATACTTAGATACATTTTAAGAGGGCGATTCTACACCGGGTTTGATGTACATACTTATAGATACATTTAAAGGGGAAGATTCTATTCTAGGTTTGATGTACATACTTAGATACATTTAAAGGGGGCGATTCTACACCGGGTTTGATGTACATACTTATATATATTTAAAGGGGGCGATACCGGGTTTGATGTTCATACTTGGATACATTTAAAGGGGGCGATTCTATTCTGGGTTTGATTTTCATACTTAGATACATTTAAAGGGGGCGATTCTATACCGGGTTTGACGTACATGTTAAATAAATGTAAAGGGGGCGATTCTATACCGGGTTTGATGTACATACATAGATACATTTAAAGGGGGCGATTCTATTCTGGGTTTGATGAACATACTGAGATAGATTTAAAGGGGGCGATTCTATTCTGGGTTTGATGTACATACCTAGATACATTTAAAGGGGGCGATTCTATTCTGGGTTTGATGTACATACTTAGATACATTTTAAGAGGGCGATTCTACACCGGGTTTGATGTACATACTTATAGATACATTTAAAGGGGAAGATTCTATTCTAGGTTTGATGTACATACTTAGATACATTTAAAGGGGGCGATTCTACACCGGGTTTGATGTACATACTTATATATATTTAAAGGGGGCGATACCGGGTTTGATGTTCATACTTGGATACATTTAAAGGGGGCGATTCTATTCTGGGTTTGATTTTCATACTTAGATACATTTAAAGGGGGCGATTCTATACCGGGTTTGACGTACATGTTAAATAAATGTAAAGGGGGCGATTCTATACCGGGTTTGATGTACATACATAGATACATTTAAAGGGGGCGATTCTATTTTGGGTTTGATATACTTGATACCTTTTAAAGAGGTGATTCTATAACGGGTTTTATGAACATACTTAGATACATTAAAGGGGGCCTTTCTTTACCGGGTTTGCGTAACATAATCAAATACATTTAAAGGGGCGATTCTATACCGGGTTTGATGTTCATACTTAGATACATTTAAAGGTGTCGATTCTAATCTGGGTTTGATGTACATACTTAGATACATTTAAATGGGGCGATTATATATTTGGTTTAAAGAACATACTTAGATATATTTAAAGGGGGCGATTCTATTAGGGGTTTGATATACTTAGATACCTTTTAAAGGGGCCATTCTATACCGGATTTGTATGCTCATATTTATATATATTTAAAGGGGGCGATTCTATTCTGGGTTTTATGCACTAAGATACATTTAAAAGGGGCGATTCTATACTGGTTTTTAATGAACATAATTATATATAATTAAAGGGGGCGATTCTATTCTGGGTTTAAAGTATCTACTTGATTCATTGAACACTATATCCGTCGCAATGACGAATGACCCATTGCTACCCCAGGAGTATTAGCTCAGTTGTATCCCAAAGCAACTTTGATTTAATTTTCGGGACTTTTGTCAAATAATTCATTGTCGCTTTAAGCTTGGATGTAGCGATCTGAATGCAGATAAATATAACCGACATGAAACTGAAACATCTATGTGTTCTTGCAGTCATTTTAATGAAGACGCTCTTCACTATCTGTTTATTTGTCGAACCTACCATAACTTAAGAACAAATATGTCTTTTGATATGCAAGGATATGATATTATAAAACAGTATTGTACGGAAACGAATTCCTTGATGATAGAACAACAACAATATCCTAAAACCCTGACATCAGTTCACTAGAAAAAGATACCGCTTTCAATAATTAACATGTACTCATTTGTTTATCTGTACTAAAGATATGATATTTTTTATACTGCAGCATCCTAAAGGCATCTCCAACAACATTATGCTAGAGTTACACAAACTGAATTGATCTGTTTCAAGCAATTATATATTGTTTGATCGCATTATATAGTGTGTCCAGCTTTATGTTATGTTGTAATTAGGAGCGGTGTTCAAATAAGCCTTGCGGCTTGTTCACCAATCCTCATTTTATTTGCGAAATAAAAATATGTTTTAACCATACTTAGTAACATTTAAAGGGGCGATTATATTCTGGGTTTTGAAGTACATACTTATATACATTAAAATGGGCAATTACATACTTATATGTGATATATATATAAGCCTCTGAGTTTTTGAGAATTGAATTCCATATTGTTAGAAACATTCTCATTGAACTTTGAATAACAAAAATGTAAATTGTGATGACATAGAGAGAGAAAGAGAATTTGTTTGTTTACGTCTCATCTCGTACACACATATAGATACAATGAAAAATGTACAAGCCGCCAAAAAAGCTGTAAGAGACAATGCAATTAATAAGAGGGAACAGGAACAAAAGCCACCCGGACAAATGCCACCCGGACAAAAGCCACCTGGACAAAAGCCACTTGGACAAAAGCCACCTAGGACAAAAGCCACCCACTTATTTATTGTAATTGCAGTTGCCCTAGCGACCAAAATCTTTAATTCACTGTATGAAGTCATGGATAATTCTGAACGGTGGTATCGTGACATGGAAAATATAATGCCTTCATGAGTTTTTTTCATTAACAGTGTGAGAGGGAAATATTTGAAAAATCATATATGGATAGGGTTTTTCATTTGAAAGATACTGTTTTATAATTGTGTAAATTATATTTTTTTCTATGATAAAATTTGTTTTACTAATTTACCAAATAAAAAATAATTAGAAGGTAAAAAGCGATGTTTTGTATGTTAATGGATGTAAATTTTCAACGATAGCTTTTCCGAACAACACGGAAATAGTCGAGGTTTTGCGAATGACCACTTTTGATTACACAACTAACTTTTATTGCCTCCAATCGGATGTTTGATACGTTATAAAACTAGTATGCATACACAGACAGACATACATTTATTCAGTGTAGAGGTCAAAGGCACAGGAGAGGGTTTCATTAAGTTGGTATAACTTGTACCCAATCCCTTCTCGTGAATAAGTATGTTTAAATCAAAAATCAAAATCAGAGGCACAAATTACAAATACATTTCAAATGTGAAACAAGCGCACATAAAATGATTTAGGTTTATGGTTAAACGGTTCAGCTTTACTTATATTCATGCATTCGATACAGAAAGCATTCTCTCCTCACAGAGGCATATTGAGTCATGAAATGTGGATACAGCCTCTGTTCTATTACGCCGACTTTGTAGGAGATGCCTGATTGGAGGCAATCAAAGTTAGTTAAAATCCTCAAAAACATTGTGATATGAACCACCCTTTCCATGCGAGAAGCGTTGTCATTTGATAAAGATATTCAAATGGGAAACTGCCGGAACCCACAGATTTCAGCGATTTAGAAGAGAGGCTGTATCACCATTTCATTACTTGATCTGCCTCTGTGGGGAGAGAATGTACAGTTACTAACCTTAATGATGATATTTCTATTTTCACTGTTAAGAATGTGTGTTCATATATACTGTTCAGAATAACTTTAAGAACTTTTGTATATTACCCATTACTTACTTAATGAATAAGCGCATGGCAAAAAAAGTGTCATTTAATATACAATATCAAGTATCATACTGACATGTGAATCAATTTCTGAGGGTGATGCAGCTCCTGTATTAAGGTTATATCAGAAAAAAATGAAGTTTCAAAATGACGCAATACGTCATGTGATTCAGTTTCAAAACGATGCACTTTATTCTTTAGTGAAGCTTTTGAGGCGTTATCCCTGGCAATGAATAACTTGAAAGTATACTTTCTCCTTAGAATGATTTATTTATAAGGTATTTTAAAAAAGCTAAATTTACCAGATTATCACAAATCTTGAAAGTTTTGAAATCATTAAGCCTCAGGTATTGTATATATATGGGCATGACAATCATTTCTTACAATATATAATTTCCTTTGGAGCTGCAGATAAAAATAAAAGTTCGTGCAAATGATGTTTACCACTCGGATGTTCATTAAATCTTCACTTGTGTATGTAATTTGGACGTGTGAATTTGATATTCACACAAAATATATGACTGTTGTAAAATGTTCATGTAAATAAAGAATTCATCATATGCTTGCAACCCGAAGCAGCCTTTTAACGTTTTAGCTTCCTTTTAATCCTTAAAATTTTATAGAATATAGACTTTCCTAGTCTTCCTATCTTTCAAATTTTCAAATTAGAATAAGTATTCCAAAATAGCAAAAATTTAGGAAGAAAGTTTGAATATACACTCTCTTTTTGGAATTGAATTTATAGTTACCAAACTGTAATTATTGTTTTTTAAATAGAAGAACACACCACAATACAGTTACAGTTACAATGTGAAGAACGATTTTGCAATAATGATCGCAAACCGGACAATGACAAAACAATTAGTCAAACGTTGTTTTGCAGACTTATTAAAACATGCTGTCAGGACTTATTGCATACATGCAAATGATCACTTGAAGATGAAATTGTATTCATATTCTGTAAAATGAATCATAAACACTAAATTATCATAATGTTTGATAACCCGAATTATTTTTAAACCAATCCAGTTTTTCATGACAAAACTTGACTGAATTGTTCTGATCTCGAGTAAGCGTGTATCAGTGCTGTGCTTTACTCATTGGACCACTGAATATCCAAAAATTGTTGAAAGTTAATTATGTCCCAGTGTTGTTTGGTTCTATTTCCCCGAATAGACGCCCCCGGCGTCTATTTTTTCAGACCGCCTTCACCCCCTGCGCGTATTCAAGACCCGGAGTTTATTCGAGGCCGGCTTCTATTTTTCGTTTGTTGGAAAGTTCGTCCAGGTAAGTCCAGGTAAGTAAATATGGCAAATTCTCTACGGGAGCATTCATTAATCAACTTATCACCTGGCGTCTATTCGAGACCCGGCGTGTGTTTACTTAAAACAGCCATACCCCCGGCCTCTATTGGAGACTCGGCGTCTATTCGAGGCCCGGCGTCTATTCGAGGAAATACGGTATGCTTGATTTGTTTATGAGGGGTATACGCCTGTCACGTGTCCGTCGTACGCCCTGTCTGTAACATGCTGAAGTTGAATCAATTGTATCTGCGTATGCACAGGAAGTAGTTTGTACTTATAGTAGCTTCAACAAACATCTTATTTATAACAGACGAATTATTATCATATATTTGTTTCGACATGTTTATGAACGATAATTTTATCATTAAACACGTTTTAAACACGTTTTTTATGCATATCAAACATACATGTATTGATATGTTATCATCAAAAGTATTCTTGTCTCAAAACTTATTTGTTGAATGTCACACAGAACATAATCGTTCTACGAAAGCCCACAAGTGCCAAATTCAATGACAACATTTGTTTCTAAAACTTGTAATAACAACTTTTCAAGGTGTAACTACAAGTTTGAATGTTGTATATTCAATTTTTAAAGTTGAAATTACACCTATTTAAGGGTGTAATATCAACTTTTTAACAGTGCAGTTACAACATTATAAGGTATATTAATCAAATGTTCAAATTTGCATTTTCACGTTTTAACTGTGGAGTTACAAGTTTGAAAGTTGGAATTACAAATTCAAAAATTTTAATTACAACTTTTTGAAGTACAAGATTTAATTTTTCTAACATACATTGAAATTCAATCTAAATAAATTTATATCACGGGGGTTTATATTTGGTCATACATGTTGATCTAAGATTGGCCCGTAAGGCGGGTCATCCCGGTGACCTCTGAAATCAGCCACTCGGCCAATCAGAAAAGTTGCCCTAGCTCGCTGGAAGTTAAAACAACTCAGCAGCACATCTTTTGAAATGGATGATGTTCGGAGCTCTGTCATTTGGAGCGGAGTAGAGCGATGAATTATCCGATTGCTTGGATGTATTAATAGATTATATTTTTTCTTTTCAAAATGATTTAGCGTATTTGCTAGTTGTTAATGACAAATGATGATTGCACATCGCACAGATACTAACGTGGCGAATAATAATCATAAAGTTAGAGCATGATAAATGTCAATATTTACGAAAATCCTCATGCAAGGGGAGGTAACTCCTTTTGATCAAACTCGTTTGTACTTATTTCTTTCATTTCCATCCAAATAATTAAAAAATATAGATTTTTTTGTCAACCATAAAACTAAATATATTTCATACAACCAAAATAAAATCAACCTACCGATATTTTTCTTATCAGTATCAAAAACAAGATTTATTTTTCTCAAGGCACACTATTATTGAGAACAGCAATAAGCTATTATATCTTTCGTCCGTTCACACCTTGAATGAGCGACTATGAACTGTTTGTAACGTCCAATTTGATTGATCAAATCGCGAATTTCTTATTTGCATACGAAAGGTCACCGGGACGACCTCTCACACTGGTCAATCTTAGATCAACAGTATGACAAAATAAAAAATCTGTTGATCTAAATTTATTTAGATTGATTGAAATTAAGACTTCAAACTTGAATTTTACAGCTTTCAAAGTTGAAAATACAACCTTCAAAGTTGTAATAACAACTTCAAAATTTCAAAAAAACTTCAGAAGTTGTTGTTTCACCTGTGAAAGTTGTAAATTAAACATTAAGACTTGAATATACAACTTTTAAAACTTTTAATTACACCTTTAAAAGTTGTAAATAAAACTTAAACAACAATGTTGTCAGTGAATTTGGCCCTTGTAGGCTTTCGTATCTTTCCAAGCTTCCGTATCAGACCCACCCCTAGTGCGCACGCTGGTCCAACTGTTATAGAGTACCTTATCGATTAAGTACACCAACTGAGCTTTGTTTAATTTATATTAATATTTATCTTTTATTTTACAAAATGATCATGGTGTGACCACCATCTTAGATGATCCTTTTATGATGCACTTTCATTTTCATATTTATCAATGAAAGTTATTCAATGTAATTAATTCCTAATCTTTATCTTCCATAAGTGTTACATTTGCTTTTTTGAAAGAAAATCTTTATGATTTTGATTAAATAGTTGTAACTTTGATTATGTCACAGAAAATTTGGCTTGGAGGTCATTCCAGCATGAATGGATCTCATTATTGTGTGTTGATAGTAACTTTCGATCTTTTCTTAAATTTATTAAATCAGAACATTTGTACTTTAGTTATCATCATACATGAATGCATGGTTGAGACATGAAAGCAGATATCACACGCTCAAATATAGGTGAAGAGTACTATATTTTCACGCATCAAATGGTATCAATTCCTAACTGTCCTTCTGAATTATTAAATACCCATAACCAGGTTCTTTAATTGTTCCAACGGTGTCTGCTGCCACTCATCGTGAAGAGCGGCCTCCAGTTCCTTCAGGTTTTGTACAAGAGGATTCCTTCTTTGTATCCTACGACCCTAAATGTCCCAAACATGCCCGATTGGGTTCAAATCCGGTGTCATTGCTGGCCACGGAATTCGTGTTATACCATTATTTTCGAGATGTTGGTTTACAGCAAGTGAACGATAGGGTTCATGACCAAGGATATTATGGCAAGTCTGTGGTCATCAAAATGATCAATATTTTAAGGATCCAGAACCCTATGGTAACCAATTCGAGTCTACAGTCGTAGGAGAAGCCTCCCAAAACCATCACGGATTCCCTGCCATAGTGCAAAAATTTTCAAAGACGTGTATTCCTGGTCCTCCATACGCGGTTCCAAGCGTCGCCGGTGGAAATGTACTCTCTTCCATGATCTCAGGTTCCACCTCTGCCTGTCCACACACGATAACCTACGCTGATGTCTATGGTGATTTGTGAGCATTGGACGCCTGATGACCCTTCAGCATATACTGAAAAATCGACTTTTATTTAGTGGTGGTGGTTGGATGCTTAACGTTTTTGGTGTGTATATGTTCTTACCTCAAATGATCAGAAGTATTCAAAATAAATGTGCATGTTCGCCTTCAATAGACTTTATCTTTTCTGTATGGGCAATGAATATGTTGGTTGAGATTTCTCGCCAAAATTGTCTTCTTAATGAAATATGGAAAAAGTTCACAACACGTACTTCTGCCCTCATACAAAAAGTTAGAGTTATTTTATTAGAAAACGTGACTGCTATTCTATATTTTAGGTGGTTAGAATAGAATACTTGATTGATTTTGTCCAGTTCCAACTGATTCCTTTATCTCGATAGATTCATATCCTCTTGCGGTAACTTTGCTTGTATACTAGTTTGTTAATAAGCCTCAACAATTCTCGAAACGTGCTACTCTTTTAAATAAATCATTGTCGTATTTATTTGATAGATACATCATTTTAATGAAATGATCTTTTTCATATCATATTCTACCCCCGCTAATGCTAAAACAGTTCTTTGATATAAAGATTTGATGTTGTGGCTCCAAAAGGAATTTCTATTGAATATTTGACTCAACTTTCCGATAGTGAAGACTTTGAAGACGCTATGAGAAAGGTCAACATTGACAAGAAGGATGTCCCCAGTGTTCAGCCAGTGACCAATTTCACAAAAATTGTATGTCTTATTCTACATTATTGTTTTAAAGAGGGTGGTCTGTACTACGCATTTGTGTGGGCATTGTGTGGTTCACAGCCCTGCAGTAATCAATACCTGTATTTGTTGGCTGCAAGTCCTCTTTGGCAGAAACGAAGAAAATAAGAGCCCGTATTTGCAAGAATTCAGACTCTATTGCACAGAGATCATATGTTAACAAGGTTTGCATCTTACCACAGCAAGGTGAAAACGTATCGAGCACCTCTCCTCGTTTAGACCTTGCCATCACAAGATAGAAAACCGGTGATCCGGAGCAGCGACACCTTTCGTGAACAGGAGTTACGTTCCTTACCAGCTCTTTCAGCAATAGCCCATGAAATCGCCGTTTACATTCGGAACAAATAAAAATACTAACAGACGATCGTTTTGAAAACTATCCTAGTGAAATTTAATATCAAACTTCTGGCCGCATTGATGTTTTCATGTTTTTGATGAGCACCGAGAATGCAGAGAAAATAAACATTAATGTATCACTTTATACCGAATAAAGTAATTGATTTGAAAAGCCTATGTGTTTCTCAATTTGCAGTCTATACTACTTTAATGAACTTTCAAAGAGGATAGCCACAAGTCTGCACTGGTAAAAACAAGTTAAGAAGCTGTAAGGCGGGGGTATAATGAGTTTGTCTTGGTTCAAGTTCAAGTTTTATTAGTGGTGAGAATTTCTTTCTATTAAGGATAACCAATTTTAACTTTCCTTGGTGAAGTCCCTTTTACCACGTGGTACAATTAACAGATACTCATCCTTATAGACAGGGGAACTGTTGAATAGTAGTATTCATTTTTTCATAGTTTACTCGCTGCAGTATCGCTATGGACTAAGTAGGTATTGACGTCAAACCCTTCCTGCCTCCCAACCGGTCCTTTTGGCTAAGTTGCGCTACGCTTACTTTCAGTATAGCAAAGTAAGAAATGTTGCGCAGCGGTATTGAGCAATGGGACCAAGTGGGATATTTTTACTATTGAATATCTAGTAACTTATGTGATTAGGATGTGATAAAAACGGTACCCTTCTTTGAAAAAAGGACTTATCAATATGATAACAATATATTGGTTAAGTGTCTTGTTTCTTAGAATTCGTTTGGGTGTTTTCATCTACCTTAACCTATATACACTTAGGAGCAAAAGAAACGATACCATATAAAATGCATGATTGATTAAGCTACGAGTGATATTTACTGCTGAAACAGGGTTAATTCATGTCATGAAGAGCTAACTGAACTAAGTTTTTAATTTCAAAGCTCTATCTGCAAACGCTTTTGAAATACACACCTTTCAAAAAAACGCTGTTTAAAATCTCCTTTACTAGAAAAGTTAAGATAGTGAAAATGGCCCTTTTGCTTGTTTTTAAACCAACTTACAAGCAAAGTGCGTGAGCAAATTAACTTCTACAAGGGATATTGATATTGATAACATCTGAAATTTACTAACTTCTTAAATTCCCAAGATAATGACCAAAACTAACATTGAAAAAGCTGTTTTGGGACCCCTCGTGTATTTTAAGTCATACAATGCTAAGTATCATTCTTTGATGTTTGAAATTGTGAATACTTCTTCACAACTGATGTGCCTATCATAAGGGTTCGTAGTCGCATTTCATTAACAACAGGATTTCTTTTTGAAAATTTGGTATTGTTTCTTTTGCCCCTGAGTGTAAATATGTTTTTCAGTTTACATTAGGAGGTTGGGTAGTTTGTTTTTGAGCATCCCGCTGATGCATGAAATAATCTATATCATCTTGACAGTGATTTCAACAAGTTTATACTTTATCTTTATATTTTTCACGGACAGTGTGAGTGCAAAAATTTGAATAATAAGAATTAAGGAATGTTTAATGGCTAAATTTGTTTTATGATAAAATTAATTTTACTCATAAGCCTTAAAAAGTTATAGAATTTTTTTATAAAGAAGTGTACTGTTGACAATGAAGAGTTACTCACCCTATATGTTAATTTTCATTAATAAGGCTGATTTGACTGTGAATATCTCTTTTATCCTCATATTTTTTCTTTGATTCTTATTCAAATGGGTTTAACTAAACTAATGTCCAAAAGAAACGATACCAAGTTTTCAACGTCCTCCGAAACAAAATTCTATTACCTGACAGAGTCGAATTTAAGTGTGCCTAACAGGCATATGTCTTGTAAAGAAGTATGCACATTTTCATTCTTCAGGAAAAGATATTTTTGATTTTGTGTCTCTTCAAACGCACATGGGGTGCATAAATCGAAAATTCAAGTTGTTTTGTGCACAGAACTTTTGTCATTTCACTATAAAATTGATAAAGTATTGAATTTAGGAAAGAATACAATCTTGTTGATACAATGCACTTTATTTGACATAAATTCGTTGACGCGTCACTGCTCTAGAACGTTTCAAAACAAGCAAAAGTGTCCACTTTCTCTCTGCTATCTCGCCTAGTTAAGGAGATTCCGAATCGATGTTTATTTTTGCGTGTTTCCCGCAAACATGAAAAGATAATGTTTTGAAAGTGTGCATAGAGGTGAGTTGACTACTGAAGTAATGATATAACTATGTTTTAGTCGTATCAATCTGCAGTGGGTTGAGTTATCTTGTTTGTATGGTAACGTTTCTTTTGGACACTAGTTTATAAAATATAATTTTCAAAAAAAATACTTTAAAACGGTAAATTATTTTTTTTCATAAAAGATTGAATAATTTATACAAATTGTCAGTTTTTTAAAAAGATAATTAGTATCGAGTTCATTGATATTACTTTAATTTAAAGCTAACTATCTGCATTAGTTTATTTCCATTTTGTTATGTTTAATAGAAAAATTAAATTCACAATCATATTAAAAAGTTTTTAGGTTTTTTGTTTTCATCATTGGGTGCCCTAAATGAGCAAACTTCTTGAACAAATACTGTGGTAACATGTTATTCTTTTGACAAAATTAGATTGAAGACATATTGTTTAACAAAATAAAGCTTAATGTACCTATAGCTATATCTTGATATATTTTGTATCTAACCTCCTTAAGGTATTTTGAAATTCAAATGCAGAAGCAAAATTTAGATTAAATATATTATAGAAGTTCTTACGATAAATGTCCAGATTTAATTGTTGATTCGTCGTGATCATAATTTCAATGCTACAAAACATTGAACACTTCTTATATAAACCATGTTTGACCTTGTGCACTACGTGTGTAGCCTTCAAACATAAAAGAATCCATCTCACAAATTGAACAAGATCAATGTAAATTGGACTTAACCTTTATTTCTGCGGAACAGTCAACATACACGTACGTTAGCGCTCGACGCTTCACAAAGGAAAAGTGCAAATCTGAACAGCATGTGGTTTATCAGAAGACCATCAAGGTCTTTCCTCATTTAATACTGTCAGTTTTTTACTTACAATTTGATAAGGACCACAACAAATAATTAATTTACAAAAGATTTTGCAACCAAACTGATTTCCGTTTAAATATGATATGGTTACAATTTCATGGAATAAACTAATCTAAGATGACCAAATGCGTGCCAAAAGTAATAATGATGGTTAATAACTTCTTTTTATAGGAACAATTACCCCTTGTGAATCCAACTCTGATAAAACATTCATTTTGCTGAATCAATATATTGACCTTTAGCAAATTGTAAATTCTACACTGTGTCTATATACATATGATATATGTGACTGAAACTTACGAAGAATAACTGAATAATTATTTAAAGAATCGTTCAGCAGAGTTACTAAGGACGGCATTTGACAGAAATCGACAGTTGGTAGACGAGAGTTAGTTGTTGCTAGGAAACTGTTGTCATGGTTACAGGATGTGTCCGGTGAGGACAACAAGCAGAGACATCAAGGAGAAGCTGGCTACAGCAGAAGCTCCACTCTTGTCTGTAAAATATTAGGGTTAGAATCAATGACAGTAATGGGAATGTGGATTTCTGTGGGTATCTTCATACATTTATCTTTTTCACATAGTACATCGATGAAATGGATATAGTACGCCATTAATGGATATTACCAAATAGTTGTCATTGCTAGTCTGCGCACTATAAAATGAAATATTAACTGTGGATATGTAGATAATTTAATCCAACCTTTTGTGCACCCGGGACCGGTTTTGGCTGTGTCTGCACATGTGCACTTTTTGGGAGTGCCAGTTCCACATGTTCCGCCAGTGCCACAGTCTGCATTATCAACACAGTCTGGAGATAAAAAAGATACTCAGCTAAAACCAATATGTCTCCCCGACCCTTCGGGGGGAGACATAATACATACAGAGAATTCTAGGGGAAATATATTTTGAAGAATAGCGACAATGTAAGCAATTTGGCATTTGCATTATCGTTTTTCGCCTATTCAACAAGACTTGTAAGTGATGCACATATTTTAGTTTTTGCTTATAATTAGCTTTGATGTGCTGATTTGAAAACAAAACATTTGCAATATAAAAAGGGGGTAATTGAAATGTGAATTGTGAAATGACCGTTAGGTTTTTTATTTAAGAGATTGCTTCAGTGCACGGATGAACCATTATTTCAGTAAATGTAATGTGTATACTTTTGGATAGACTGGCAGCAAAATAATAATTTCTAAAAGTTCGATTACTGGGTCCCATCTCTTCTTAAATGAACAACACAACACTTCATGTTATTCATGACTTGATGTTAGTTCACATAGTTCACATAAACTAGAAAGTGTTTTCACTCGTAAAAACAGATGTCTCCCCCCATACACCATTTCAGCTGAAATTTGTTTTTTTAAATGCTTTAAAGTTTTTAAAACTCATAGAAAACCATATTCTTTATATAAAACAACATGAACTGTAAGTTTTGGTTATATTTGATTTTATTATGGGAAACATTAATCAACATCTACACAGTTTGTCATGTAAACTAACCCAACCCTTAAAAATGACTAAGTCCAAACTGTTGACATAGAAAATATGTAATTCAAAAGAAGTTGAAACCTCAAAAGGCACATCTACATGATATGGAGAGGATGTATACTAAATTTGGTGAATATTTGTCATATAGTTTCAGAGATATGCTCCGAAATCTAACCAAACCCTCAAAAATGACTAAGTCAACACTGTTGCCATGGAAACAAAAAATTCTAAATTTTAAAGAAGTTGAAACCTCCAAAAGGCACATCTACATGATATGGAGAGGATGTATACTAAATTTGGTGAATATATGTCATATAGTTTCAGAGATATGCTCCGGAATCTAACCAAACCCTCAAAAATGACTGTCAACACTGTTGCCATGGAAACAAAAATTCAAAATTTTAAAGAAGTTGAAACCCCCAAAAGGCACATCTGCATGATAAAGAGTGGATGTATACCAAATTTGGTGAAGATTGGTCAAGTACTTTCAGAGTTATGCTCCGGAAACGAATGGGAACGCGAACACGGACGCGGACGTGGACGCGGTCGCGGACGCGGACGGGAACTCAACCAAAACCAATATGTCTCCCGACCCTTCGGGGAGACATAATAATCGAATTATTGCCACAATGATCTGAAGCTTTGTTTGTTGATCAATTAATTGAATAACTGTTTTTCTCCTTTGGTAATTATACAGTGAACATTGTAATGAGTACAACTATCTCCAATTATAATTATGTAACTTTATCTTTATCACGTTGTGATTTCCAATTTGTTTTGACCTGCCCATACCTCTATCAAGGATTGAGCAATGACAAAGTCCTTAATCTTTCTCAACTCAAACATTCCTTTGCAAAATGTGAAACTGTTCTTAATTGATCATGCTACAATGTACATACAATGTAGATAGTTGCGTTTGTAAAATTTGCAAAGTTCGCAAATTTAAGCGGGTGTTTTAGTAACAATGAATCCTGTTGATTATTATTGATTATCATTTTACATTACCTAACAACAATTCACTGAACATTTGGATGTGTGTAAACCTTTAAATCAAATTATTAATGACTTTGTTTGGCTTGTCTCTCTTTACATGTTATATTTCTTTTAAGGGCCGAAAAGACCTACTATCCGCAGAAACCTGTTGCCAGATTTGGTTTTGGTTCTATTTCAATACCAATAACAAATTATCTCGTACGTTCATCATTACACATTGCTTATGTACCTAAAATCAGTGAATGGAACGCCTCCCTATTAGGGAGCATGTAGGGTACATTTTAATATCATTTAAGTACAGTACGAGTGAGTGTTGAATATCGAATATATTTCAACGAGAAGTTTTCAAATGTTATCATTTATTCACAAGCGAAGGGATTGAATAAATCAAAACGTTGATAATATTGAGTTGAAATATTCATTCACCAATTTCGTGATCTATTTATTACATAGACAAGTTAATCTCTGTTTCTTTGAAACAACGATCAAACCATGCACGACATTGTTGCAAATTGATACATTGGTCGGGTACCTCTGTGTTCGCAATAGCAAAAACATAGTCCCATTTTCCATTAGCGTCATAATCACTTCTAAATACAATTCTACTTTTTAACACTCATTTGTGTACAGTTTATCGACAGAAATATCACATAAACTTTCTAATCTCTGTGTTAGCATAACACGTCCAATGAGAGATCACTCTTTCTAAACTGAATTTTAATTAAGGCAAGATATTGTGAATTTAGTGAAGAAATAATCGAATTTTTTTTTGATAATTTTGCACAAATCTTTGATGTGATGCCATTTCATTTTGGTTGAAAATACGAAAATGGATAAAATATTATCAATAACAAATTTGATGAGGTGGGCGGTCCGGTTGCAACTGGTCAGCTGATTGCAAATGTATATACTGTATACCAGCATTATGACGTCATTATCATTGAATCACCCGTTTTGGTTACACAAAACTTGCATCAAATAACCAAAATTATCTCATGAAGATAATCAGAATATGTATGTTATAATGTATATTCTTCTTAAAACTCATCTCATATGGCTAAGATTATGTGATAATAAAATATGATGGCGAATGTTACAAAACAGTTTATTTTCTTTTTCAAAATATTTTTAAAGATGCATAATTATACTTGCATGCGGTTCGGGATAATATTTAGCTATTGAGAATATAAATACACCACTGTGTAGAAAAATCTTTCGTCGAAATCATGATATTTTTTACCAACAATTACATTCTTTTTTTTCAAGCACAGTACCCCCTGTAAAAAGGGCATATCATTTAACAAACCCACTTTCGGTGAAGTAATCATTTTGTGTGTAGGATTTACACCGTGTCTCAACTACCGTAACAGCAACGAATACCTAGTCATGCGCAACAAAGACGGTTTTCAAGCGTGTATTTAGAAACCGGAAGTTGTGAGATGGCCACACTTGATTTAGATTTGGAACTGTTTCTACCGAAAAGACTCAAATCTTGAAGTAAATAAGATAAACGATATGGCAGAAGAACTCCCAATTTCATATTATGTTATACAAGGTTGACCTAAATTCATTTCTTTACTTTACTTAAAGGCTGATGAAAAGAATGCGTTTGAAGGTGGCATATAGGCCTAAGGGTCATTTGTCTTCTTGTAAAATCCATCGTCTTTGCATTGACTAAGGAACTACAATTAGTTGCCAAATTTGTCTCTTCGTTACACATATTTCCTTGTCAGATACACTTGAGGAAGTAGGCAGAAATTCATTTACTAAGATGTTTTAGTTATTACCTGTGAGAATTTATCTACTATCGTAAGAATTCAACAGTCTAATTTGACTAGTCATAGATTCTTGATATCGTGATAAGAATGCATTAATTTGATACTCAATTACTTTTTCAGGAAGAAAATTAACACATATTCTTTTACATATTTTTGGTATTCGAATGAACATGCGAGATGGTTTGAATAAAGTACCATAACTATCACGGACTGTCTGTTAAACAGTACAGTTGCCTAAATGGTTTTCAATGCAACTTAATATGATCCTGGTGTTTCATGGCTAGATAATAAGGTTTCTGTCATTGATCATTTAATTAAATTTACATCATTATGAAACAATCACTAGAAATCAAAATCAATTGTTTCCTCCCTAAAAATGTTGTTTATTGATAGGTCTGCGGTTTAATATTTGTTTTTGTCGAACTATGAAAGAAGTAACAGTTAATTATTAAAATATAGAATATAAGTCATCAATAGGAAGACGGGAAATACAAAGTCGTATGATGAGGAAAATGTTCAGTTCATAATGTATTTAGGCTTCTGAAAATATTCTCCATCTTATTCGCTACATGGTTAACTTTAACATAACACTCTCAACTCTTTGCAGATCTTTTATGAATCTACAAACATGACGCCTGTCCAGGTTAAAAAGAAAATTATCCATAAAACGGAATCGATCCATTTTGTTAATCGTTTTTGTGAAGAGAAGAGAGACTGTTGGTCTCAACTTTGCCAAGATGAAGAAACGGTCAGCAGAATTTCTCGTTAAAAACGACATCCTCCGGCTGTAACGACTACATCAAACGATGACACTGCTCCCGACAGAACTCTTTCAATTAACAAAATATAAAAAATGTAAAACCATAATAAAAGTTGCCCCATCATTGTTTGTCGTTATTTGAAATTGAAGGTATTTGCCAAACCGTTACGGTGACTAAGATCGTGATACGGTATAGTCTGCAATAAACAAGGTTACAGGAAAGTAGTTCCGGGTGATTATTTGGTGTAGTATAACTAACATTTTGGTTAGTTATATCACGGGTCCAAACAATAGAGTCTTGGTATAACATTAAACTTAAACAAGAAGACATGGTCATCACCATAAGTTTATAATATATCATATAATGATTTTATATTAAGAGCCATGCACGCACGCACTTGCATGAAACGACCGTGCAGACCCACCTAATCACAGTCAGACTGTCATTTTGGAAACTATAGAAAAATATTGAAAATATATCTAAAAACGAGTCAGAGGAAAAGGGGTTAAATTATCTAAAACTCGTTTCGGAAAAGAAAGATATGATAACTCTTTTGGATCCTATTACGATAAAATATAGACATGGGGCCTTCAAATATATAAAAGTAAAATTAAAGAAATGTTTATAAGAATAATGGAAATTTTTTCATGAAACATGGTATCTAAATGTTAGGAAATTGGAAATGGTATCGTACCACAAGTTTATAGTTGTAAATTTCTTGTAGAAATATATTTTCAAAATCCTGTTTAATATTAATACAGAACTTTCATATAGATAAAAGATTTATAAGAAAATACAAAAGGCTTCCAATCAATACATCATTCTTGATGACGTACGGTTTCACAGTATGGGGGCATAAAGATAGATAATAATATTACCCTTGCTGTCTTTTGATTGGTTGTTGTGAACCACTCAAATAAGTGTCAAAAGTTGAGTCAAATTGTCCAAAAGTAAAGAATTATCAATTATCAAATGACTTTGTCGTCTCGAAAAGCTTCCGGTTGCTTTGAATGTGACATCATAGACACGCGTCATTAGTGACGTCATGGGAATTTCAGTTTGCGCCGATTTGTATTGTGTTACCGTAGGACGTGTCAGTCACTTCAAATCATAACATAACTTGAAATATCGGCAAGATAAAAAATAAAAACGAAACTTTCAACACCAAAAACATTTAAGTTTAATTTTGTATAACACTTCGCAAAACGGATATTAAGTCTTGCGTAGGCATATAGATAGCAAAGCGACGACAAAGGCGTATGAATGTGAGGTTGAATCCTTTATAGACAAAATTTTTATTTTGTTCCTTGTTATATTAATTGTGAAACTCTCTCACCTAGGCTCGAGATTTACGAAAATAATATAACTCGGGAAAAATAATCTGTTACTCCCGTCACTCGTAAGTTTATGTCTAAATATTGAACAATTACAGTCAAACTTCTGTCAGACTGAAATCAAGGTTGTTTCATCTGAATGTGGACGTATCTATCAATGCCAATTCCATACGAGCTTAGATTGGTGAACCAACACACCATGATACTTACAAATTAATTGGCTTTCTTTGTTAAAAATATTCTTTTCACCATTGGTTTGGACATGTATGGCTTCCCCAAATTGTGCAGTATTTACCCAAATATTCAAACAGAGATGTCTAAATATTTACCAACAAGACTGGTTTATAAAATTGCGATAACTTGTGTTAATGTTTCTCAGATTTTAAGCATTATATCACTACGGTAATATATATTTTTGAAATCAAATCAGCACATTTAAGCAGTGCACTCACTTAAATCAGATGTAACGCTAACAACGCAAACAATACCCATATGATACCAATAGTTCATTTTGTTTTCTTGGTTGCGTAGATGAGCACAATGCATTACACATTTGTCTGTGATATGAAGAACAAACATGAAATCTGCCATACTTTTACTATGATCAAGCTTCTCAAATGAATTTCCGTATGTTACGACTCACGGAAAAATAGATTTGTTATTCAAAGCAGCTCTTATGCTGTGCAAGGAAGATATTCCTTGATAATTGAGGTTTATTGATGTGCAGCTGAAAATATTCTTTACAAGTTGTGTGAATGTTTTGTACCAATGTTTTCCAATGACATGTACTATTTGCCTAAAGGCAAATTATATACAAATAAAATCTGTTTGTCTTTCTGGAAATCTAGACACTCTCAAAATCAAAGTATAAATATCATTCAATTTACATCTATCAGAATATAAAGAAGTACCTTTGATTTAGATTTTAAAGCAAAACAACTGTCTAGAAATAACTTTAGGTGAGACCAATCCAATATCCTAATTTATTGCAACATAAGAGCGAATTGTTAAGTCCTATTAAAACAAAACATACATTGAAGTACCGTAGGATTCCAAGACATCTAGACAAGACCATGCTGTCATATAATTATATAATAAGTACTGAAATAACGCATTGTAAACCCTCACTGTTCAACCGTCACACTATGTATAAACCAAAGGCACTTGGCAATGCTGAATTTATTTTGCCAGTAAAACTAAAGTGAAGATGTTTTCTTCAGATGCTCGGGCAACATTTCTTACCCTTCTGAGAAGCTAAGCATACAACTTATAATGTATCAACCAAATGTCCTTGGCAATGCTGAAATTATCTTGACGTTCTGTACATTTAGCTCTGACCGATTTGATACATTTGAATAAAAAAAATACACATACATTTCCATTGTTGTTTCCGACAATTTATATTGTGTAAAATTTCAAAGTAATTAACATTCAAATCAGATTTCTGATTTCTTTCCTAATAGATAGGATATGTTTAGCATTTTCCCCATGTAGTTGATTACACAGGTACAAGGAAAACTGACGATAAAACAGTCTCAAACATTACACATTTTGAAGATCAACAGTCTTGAACCTAACACATTCATAGAATCAAACAACTTTAAACCTAACACATTCATGAATCATAATAATCTCGAACCTATCAGAACTTGGGGATCAAAAGTCTTAAACCTAAAACATGTTTAAAGATCAAACAGTCCTGAAGCTAACCTAACCTCAAGATCAAACAGTCTTGAACCTAACAGAGTCTGAAAATCAAACAGTCTTACGCCATACACAACTCGGAGGATCAAACAGTCTAGAACCTAACAAATTCATTCTTTAGGAAACAGTTTCTCACATGGAGGAATGTTGAAAATTTAAACTTTAATAACATTTTCTACAACATAAACAATGAAGCCAAAGTTAACTCACCGTCAGCACAAGTGGCCCCCTTGTAGACACCGCATACACAGATGTGCGGGTAAACACCTACGTTACACGTCCCTCCGTTCGAGCAGTCATCATCAACCCTGCAGTCTGAAATCATGTTTTATTGATTGCAACAACAACTCCTTTTTCGAGGGTCATTTTGCTCTTGAGCAGCTTACAAACTTAAAATTATTTCACAGGTAGAGAATATTCCAACATTATTATGCATTGCCTAAGCTTATGTACAGTAGAACACAGATATAGCGCACTCGGATATAGCGAACAATTGGATATAGCGAAGTCCCATCCCGAACACCGGATATAGCAAACTAAATTATTTGGTCCCTTGGAGTTTGTTATATCCGTGTTCTACTGTATAAGAAAGAATAATAAATGAAGCGAATCCACATACCATGGAACAAACATGCGAATTACTTTCTAGTTAGAAGTTTTCAACCCTGAAGTGAAAAATGAGAAATGAACAACAGACTTCATTTTGGTAAAACTATATGTGTTATTATATAAACAATTATACGCCGTTTAATTGTTATTGGTAATATTTTAGGCTTAAATAACATTTACGTGCCTCCTGTACATGCAGGTCCTTTCTTTGCTGTATCTGAACATATGCAAACCATTGGTGCCCCTGCACATGCTCCATCAGTGCCACATTCAGCCGGTGCATCACATTCTGCAATGACATACAGTTTAGAGTAGATAACACATGCTGGGGTTATTGTATCCTTGACACAGAGCGTTAATAACTCCTATTTTGCTGACAAAAACTTAGAACCCCCGAGAGTGGTTATGGCTTATCTTTTCTTACATCTGTTTTGAGTCATTTGCTATCATTTATTTTCAACTAGATCATAGTTCTTCGGCGAGATGTGTCCCTTGCCGGCTATACATGAAACATTATGCTTTGCTTTTATGTTTATTCACAATTTAATCTAAGAAAACTCACAAAAGTTAAATATTGTAACTACGAAAGTACATAGAATTTATAAACTGCATAAAAAGTGTCATTCCCATTTTCGTTAAGAAATATCAATTGTTTCAAAAGTAAAGTTCGCAAAGTTCAAAATATGAGTCATTGAAACCTTTTTGAAGAACTGTTTTGACAAATGAGTTCATAATCCGTGACATATTCAAAAGGAATGAACATTCAAAGCAGAATACTGGTTTTTCTCTAATGTAAAATAAAAGGTTTACCATCTCCACAGAATTCCCCCCTATAGCTATTTGCACAGTTACAGGGGGTTTGACCTCCAGCTTGACATGTTCCACCGTTCTTACACGTGCCAACAGCAGTACAATCAGCAGCTTCAGCAGGACGGGTGTTGAGCAGGACAGTCACTGTCAGGACTAGCACACCTGTAACACAGGAGTATTTATCATCAACTTTCTACACTTAGAAAGTTCTAATGTTATGTAAAACAATTTACAGATAGGATCAAAGTACCGACCTGTCGAATCGATTTTGGTACCATGAAACAAGAAATTCGACGGATCGATATGCGACCAGGCTATCCTTTTCAACTAGTGCATCCCAGCAAATGCTTACAGTTGGAGAGACAGGTCATTGTCATGACCACAAGCTACTTAATTTGAAACATTTGAGTACTTTTTGTTCACTTATGTAAATGCTACAGAATCGTTTACAATTTTCAAATACAGTTAGAAGGTTATGTGTAAAATAAATAAAAGGTCAAATATAGTTAATTTTCAACTTGGTTGCAACTTATGCATATTGTGCATGTTCATTGTGTAAGTCAATGAAATTATATAAATATCGTTATATAATACAAAGAATGTTCTAGTTTATACATCAATGAAAAGTACCCATTTAATTAGAAGTACTTAGTTAGTTATAGATACGGAGAATTATTGGAGAATGTGGAAGACACCCTCTGTACATAAATTCCCAAATCAAATGCTTAAAATATTGAATAAAACTTATTGGTATGCATGAGACTAGAATTCCAAAGCTAGCTTATAATATGCTCTTACATTTAGATAACATTGGCAAAATAACATGGGCATCCCACATAAGAAATATTGTGTTCTCCCGTGGTTAAGGCTTTATCTGGATGACCCAAACCATTGGAAATATTGATGTCTTTTTATATAATTTTAAGAATCAAGCTACTGATATGTTTCATCAAGATTGGCATTCTTCTCTGTATGATAGCTCACGGTATGATTGTTATAGAACGTTCAAAAGTGTACTTCAGCCAGAAAAATATTTGTCTGTTTTATATTCTAAAGACCTAAGAAATATTTTTATCAAATTTAGACTTGGTTTGCTGGATTTAAAGATAAATGAAGGCAGAAAAATAAATATAGAAAAAACTAAAAAATTATGGCCGGTGTGTGTTAATCAGCAGTTGAAAGTGAAATACATTTTATGCTTGTTTGTCCATCATATTCCGACATCAGAAGAAAATATATTCCTGTATTTTTTATATCAAAACCACTTGCTGTTGCCTTTACATCCCTATTGTGTTCTCAAATATTCTTAATTTGTCGTTATTTATCAAACATAGTATAAAACGTAGAAATGAACTTTTAACAAATGAAATTCGTCCCAAGAGCTGAAATAAGATCTTCTTATTGTCATTGTGTTACCAAATATTTGAAATATGTATTACTGTTTATATGTATATGTATTATTTGCATTATGTAACTATTGATGTACATTTGTATATGGGCCGGAGGCCTTAAATACAATAAACTCTTTGACTTGACTTGACTTGATAGGAATTTCTTATTAAATAAACCTCTTACAGAAGTAGTATCATATTAGAGTTTATTAAATCCTTGGATTCTCGTACTAGTACTAACAGTTTTTGCATCACTTATTATGCATTTTGATTAAGCATTTGATGTTTAATCTGACAACTGAAAAATATGGAATGAATAAGAAAAAGAAACTTACAGATAATATCAGAATGCAAATATATGTTATTATGAAGTAGCATGTACCTGTTGAAATAAAAGAAGATTTTAGTCAATGACGTTTTATATACTAACGCTACTAAATATTTTTACACAACCAAAATGAAACGCAAATACAACAGCATATTCACATAAATGAGGTCTGCTTTGCCCACCAAGTCCGCAAACATCATACCAAAATTTCAAAAGGGTCGATAACATGATACTAATTATTGACCAAATAAATCATGAAACTTACCAACGACGATCTTCAGATGAGCCATGGCTTCAGTCGTAGTGAGGATTGGACTTGAAGAATGTGTGAAGTTCAACTACTTAAAAATCAGTGACTGGTGCTAACTGTAGGTGCTTCATTTATATAACACTTGTCACTATGGTACCTGGGTTTGTTGTGTCACATTGTTATCTCCTGCCAATCAGGTACTGTCATATGTTGTGTCATTTTGTGTTTGTCACTTGTCGCCATGGTGCATGTGTTTGCTGTCCAGGTTAATTTAACTACAAATGAACGTAATGGTGCTTTTTTCAAATGCAAATAGTATGACTTCAAAGATTTTGCAATTATTGGTCATGTAAGTGAGGCACCTTGGTACCCGGCAGTGCATCATGGGACACGATGCTCTCTCCTTCAGTCTGATTGGTTATCTGAAGGGCCGTATAGCCAATGGTATGCCTCTTATGCAATCCGTGCGCAAATGCACCCACAAGAGGGCGGAGCTAACGTGTACACTTTTTTCTACAGTGATGGTGAATAATGAAATATTTTAAGGCAACCATAACAGACTATAGACTTCGGTCACCCTCCCGTTCAGATTGTTTCATCACTGAGTAATCTAAAGTTTGAAAATATCATTGATTTATTGATAAAAAATCCGTCACAAGTTAGGATGAAACAAATTCATTGAAATGCAGGTAAAGGAACGCATAACGTTTTCAATATCAACATGATTCTATACAACATATCAAAACACAAGATACATGGAATTCTGTTCGACTGGTTTGAAATAAAGTAATTATTTTCGACATTTCCAATTACATATATTTGACAGCAACAGGATTTTTATTACCATTGAAACACTCTTAACACTTTGAACATGTCTTTAACAGAACTGATAACTATCGTAAAGGTTGTAAAATGTTAGAAGAATAGCTATCAGTTTCTTAGTTTATCAATGAGGTGTGTTAAAGAACTGTTTCAAAATTTATTTCCCAATGAAATCCAATTAATTCGGATTGTTAGTTGGATCTAAAACTTCTTAAATCATTACATTTTATCATTATTAAATTGAATTTTCAATCTTAATTTACTACAAAATTTGTTTTTATTTAAATATCCTATGTATACAGAAATATGAAACTTAAAAAAAATATATTACTGTCATTAACGAAAAACATAATCGTCAAGCAATCCGATATAAACTTTTAACTCACTTTGAAAAGTTTGAAGAACATCTGTCTGTAAATTAAATTTAAGAGATTAGATGTGTCACATGTTGTAAAAGGCATCGATAATGCAATACAAGAACAAGAATATATTTGATAAAGTGTGAGGTCAGCGTGCGGCAATAGGTCGCCAGTGGGTGTTAAAAGTTAGAATAGCACTGGAAATGCAAATTGCAATGTTGTGTTTGGGATATTGACCATTGAATGACCCCAAGAAGGCTTGTTATGTGCATTAGAAAGGGAATTGATTCTGATTCTAATGATTACATGTACGTAATATAACTGATTACTGATGAAAATATGGCTTTAGCGAACATTCGAAAAGTGATAGTAACCTATGTTCACCTTAAAATATGGTGAAACTATTGGTTATATCGAGTTTTAAAATGCCTGATGAAAATCCTTGTTGGATAAAGTAATTATCTCATTATATATAGGTGTGTCCGTATGTCCGAGCAATAAAGAAAAATAGAGAAATAAATCCTGATTCAAGACAATTTCCTTGGTGCAAAAAAAAAACTTCGCCAACAAGCTAGACGTGACTTTTTCACCGATGACCTTTTTATTATCAGTTCTGATGTTACAATTATTCCTGGATATAAAAGTGACCACTCTGCTATAACTTTATCTCTTCCTACACAAAAATATATAGAAAAGGGCCGTGGCTACTGGAAGTTTAACACTTCACTATTAAGACGCGAGGAGTATATAACATTAGTTACTAATTTACTTACTGATACTAAGCTTGAATATGCAGATCCGAAATATAAAGAGAACGAAGTTAAAAATACAAAGGACGAAGACTTACAATTGACTACCAATGATACATTATTTTAAGAAACCTTTCTGATTTAAATGAGAGGCAAATCAATCTCGTATTCCTCCTACCTGAAGAAAAATAAAAACGAAAAATGTAAAGAATTGGAAGAAGACATAAATGCTTTGGAGGATGATTTGAGAAAGGATTTTCAAAATGTTGACGAATCCCTTCTTTCCAACCTTTCTAAAATGAAACTTGAACTTGAGAACATAAAAGAGGAATAAATGAAAGGAATACAAATACGTAATACTAATAGAATACAATGGTATGAGGAAGGCGAGAAACCAACAAACTATTTTTGTCATTTGGAAAGTAGAAATTATACAAATAAACTAATCAAGTCCCTAATTACTGTTGATGGTATAATAACCGACGGGAACGAAATCATTTCCGAGCAGAAGAGGTTCTACGAACGCCTTTATAAATCAAATGACTGCATAGATAATGAGAGTAATTTAGAAAAGTTAACAACTCCTTGCTTAAACAAGGATTAGTCAGATGAACTAGAACGAGAGATTAGTATTTTAGAAATTCCACAAGTGGTTAAATCAATGAAAAACAATAAAAGTCCAGGGCTAGATGGTTTCCCCGTTGAATTTTTCAACTTTTTTTTTTAAGATATTAAAATCTGGGTTCATCGCTATGTTAAAGAAACGTTTACCAAGAACAATATGACAACGACAATGAATAGAGGAGTGATCACTTGTATTCCTAAAACAGACAAAGACAGAAGACTTTTAAAAAACTGGCGTCCTATCTCTCTCCTTAATGTAATATATAAGATCATAAGCTCATGTATTACAAACAGATTTAAAACTACCCTTGATACCCTTATTCATGAAAACCAAACTGGTTTCATCCCAGGCCGCTGCATTACAGAAAATATTCGACTTTTATATGACAATATCTTCGAAACTAAACTGAAAAATAAAAAAGGTTTATTAATCCTCATTGACTTTGAGAAGGCAAAGGATACGGTTTCTAAGGAATTCCTCATGAAATAAAATTCCTAAAATATAAAAAAAAGTTGAAAATTCAAGTGAAAAACTTAAAATACAACTCTCCATTACTGAAAAATAATGGAGCGAGAGAACAATAGGCTGACGTCACAAGTGTAATTTAATAGAGTAATATTGATACCTTGAGAGCGTAAATATCTTCACTATAACTGTTTGAATGAGTGTTAGCAGACAAATTCCAATGCGTTTTACGTTGTGTTGACGTTAATTCAAACTTTCAACTTACCTCCAAATAAGTAGCTATAAAGAGCAGCCATGGTATTCAGAATTTCATGAACGTTAACTTCTTCCCTTGCAAGAAGCTACCTGACTGATGTTTATCCGAGATGTGTCTTATATAGAACCTGTCACCATGGCACTGTGTTTGTTGTGTCACATACCTTTTTTCGTTTGTGTAAAATGCATATTGTAATTATTGACTTGGTGGAATTGACTGGGAATGCTAGGTGCTTCCAGGCGTTGTTGCTAAACTCCATAGCAACCAGGAATATATTATTGGAGTTGACGCCACATCTTGACATTTGATTGGTTCTCTAGAGTCTCACCCAACTAATTTTAATCTAATTATGCAATATCCACACCAGCACTAATCATCGTTATTTAAACATATGGCAACAATCTAGATCCATATCCAGTGTTTGCAGGGACATTTTCCACACAAACTATGTTATTTCTTTGACATAATGTGAATATTATATTTTTTTCATCAATTCAAATTTCAAAAGAATAAACTGCACTCAATTGGTGATCAAATAAATGATTGATAAATTAAATGTAAGAGAAATTGACAACAGGTGTGCTTTTATGTCCTGGTTTATATGATTATTGTAACTGACTCGTATGATAAAATTCAACATGGTTCATTTCTCCCATTTCTAAAAGTTGTATTTTGATCCTGTTTAATCAGAAATAATATCTTATTGAAAGTTCAGTTTTAAAAGGATACACAATAAATTCAAATATTAGAAGGACATTTAGATGTGGTATACATTTAAAAAGCATGTTTTTCCCAGATAACTATTCCTTTTTGTCAAAAATCCCCATACCCATTAAAATGATAAAGAAGTTGCTATCCAGAAGATTTTACTGACTAAATAAACCCAACAAATTATACATCTGATCGATAATTTCGGATATTAAGTTTCGATATTTTTTCTCTAGCTAATTGCTCAATGACAGATGAGTTCGTTTTTAAATAATCGAGATAAAGTATGACTGAGTACCTTGCTGCTAAGCCTGTAATCTGGAAACAGATCGAATTCATGGTTGTAGTTCACTATTGTCATTTTTCTTGAATTATTCACGAACAAACGAAAAATAAATCAACCTAGTGTTCAACAATGGACATGATTATGTAAACTGAATATGTGGAAGTTTTATTAGGCCCCTTAATCAATTTCTACCCGTCACCATGGCAAAAAAATCCAATGATAGAAGACGTAAATTAGGTGAACTTTGTACATTGTATGAATAATTTTTTACAATTGGAAAATCATTTTTTTCGTGCCTTGTCGGACGACTGATGTTATGAGTAAATTTGAAATAGCGAAAGTAAGTGGACTAATCATTACTATTTGGATCGTAATACTTATACTAATTCAATCGTGAATTTAAAGGAAAATTCCAGTAAGATTTCAATTTAATTCTAGCAAAAGTTTGAGTTATAAAAGACATTCTCAAAAATTATTAAATTTTTCTGTCAACGAGTTATGTATTTACAGAATTTTAAACCTTCGTCTTTGAGCGACGACGGGGTCGCCATTTAATTTGAAAATGTGACGTCATCGACACACCACAAGAAATCAATGCAAGGCGCTTACATTTTAAACTCCGTACATCTTTGTGCAGTGGAGTTTCCATGATTTGACTTGAATTGCTGAATGTGTGCGCTGCGCACTTTGTTAACGTAAAACAGAAGATGAAAAAAGGTTTTTAGGGCGTGGCATATGTGGCCCTTATTAGGGACCACAGGGCCACCAAAGCTACAATTTATAATCTTCACTAGTCAAGGAGTCTGTACACAATCTTTTAGCTTTCAAGGCCTCATGGTTCTAGAGAAGAAGATGAAAATAGGTTTTTAGGGTGTGGCAAATGTGGCCCTTATTGCTTGGTGCCCCAAAGGGCACCAAGTATTATGATTTGATTCTCCTAAAACTTTTCTGAATTCTCTCTATATTACTCTTGATATTTTCAAAGGGAAGCCGCGCCAATCACATGTGTTGTATCCAAATCGAAAGACCAATGAACATAGCTATAGCAAAAAATGCATTACGTCACCATGTGGGTAATACAAAATATTTGGCACATTAAACTGTGAAATATGATTTCGCTTTAAATGTCATGTTAAAAGTGAAACAATATTTTCTATTAAAGACGCTGATAAATGTTAACAGACTCAATCAAAAACATCCTCATTTGATGAAAAGTCTGCATTTGTTCCAGATAAGAGCATTATTTCGCATTCAATAATAGCAGATTCCACTTTTTTATAACCCACGCGATTTAATTTCACGCTGGGCTCGCCTGGCGATTTAAAAGTAATGTTTGTGTAAGAACGATGGTGACATAAAAAAAGACTTATGTTTACTAATAGGTAGATCACTTACGACCACGTGACAAGTCATACTTAACGATGTCACTAAATGTTTACGTTGAAAACATGTATTTATTATCAGAGCTACTGAAATTGACTCGTGCTATATTTAGAATATGACCTACAGACCCGTGCCAGTTATATTCGGACAGTGACGTTTTTTCCATTGACTTGCATGTTAAATTAGTGTAGCATAAATAATTTTCATGAAAAAGGTTCTTGTTGTATTATAATCAAACTTGGCAGGTTGAATTTAAATCATCTCAGCTTTATGTACATAATTTTTATTTTATTATCCGATTATCCCTTATGTAACGTCACCAGATTACCTGATTTATGTAAAAAAATAAGGCACCTGTCCCATAGGTCGCCATTATAAACTTGTTCACAATTATGTACATAATTTGATTGAATTACTGTCATTCCTTAGATAATCGACTGAAAATTAAACAGAAATTATGATGTTGCAGCTGAGATGATTCGTTACAAATGTGCAAACCAGGGGCGGGTTTAGGATTTTATAAAGGGGGGGGGGGGTCGGATTTAGAAATTCGTCAACGGGGCGGGGGGGGGGGGGGGGTATGTTATGTTATGTTGGCAAGTAAATCGTACACGTGTGAGTCTCATGCATACACCATTACAGTCATTTACTGAAGTCTCTTTTGTAATGTTTTTCTCATGTTCTTCTGCACAACATAACAGTCAAAGGTAAATAGTGAAATTAATTTACTTGTGCAGTTTGCTATTGTCAGTGTCACAAATAAAATATGCATGATACAAACACATCTGCCGCTTCTGGTGTTAACATCATTGAAAACAGAGTATCTTCATGTGTGGTCAAAATATTTGGAAGATTGATAACTGAAGAGATGATTTCATGTTTGATGTAATCATTCACGTTGAGATAAAGTTCTGACGCAGTATGCATACGCTATGACGATGACAATGAACAGTCACCCACCAGCAACACAGAAATACTGTTAAACAAACAGTTTCCATCTCCAAGTATCTTCAAAGCAGTGTAGGTTGACTCAATGTCTTCTGGCAGAAGTGTCTGTGCTAGATTATTAACTTAAATATTTTCAAAGCGAACAGATGAGCGTTGTTTTAGCAATGGTCCGATTATGTCCATATTTTCAGCATGTACAGTTTATCCCCTCTTTCAAAACAGCTTGACAAATACCCCCGTATGATAATATACACAAAGAACTTAGTTAAGCACCCCCACTGTTTTTTTTAAAAACGTTCTGCTTATAAACCATACAAAGTTCCAGAAAAACAATAAGAGTTTAGCAGTATATAAATGAAAACTTCACTCAATTTACGATTCACTGTCTCTGGATAACTTTTTTTCCCCGGCTTGGTATTTTTTAAAATTCAAGTTTACTTATAACTGAAAATGAAAGTAAATAATGTTTGCTGCAATATGGTAATGATAATTCTCTTGACTGAATTGATAATTTTTAGTAAGGACCTCTTAGCAAATGTTAGTCTTTAGAACAGTATGAGCCTTCAAAATCACAAAATTATCAAATATCAAATTTGAAAAAATCTTCCCTAAGAAAAACTGGCGACTCTTTAAGATGATGGCTTATCTTAGGAAGAAGAAGTGTTTGACCAACACGTCCAACTCAAAGAATCTCAAATTTACACACAGATTTGACAATTTTCTAAATTTTCTCAATTATGGTTGAAAAAAGTACTGAAAATTCAATGTCCTGTTAAGCTTTTGTCGTACATGATAAAAAAGGTTTCTCTAATTGAATGTCAACTAGGGATCAAAAATGTTATTTTTTATTTAAAAAATCCAAATTTTCATGCGTGGTTTCTCACCAATGACATTAGTTCTATTTAGCCAAATTTCATTGGTTTCACATTTTTTCTCATATTTTCAATTATATTGTATTATAAGGATTTTTACGTCAATTAAATATTAAATAATAAGGCAATTGTTATATCTAGAGTGTTCAATACATCAAACATATCACAATATTCAAAGAGTTCCAAAATTTCTTTTTACAAAATGGGCGGTGCTTAATTAAGTTCTTTCTGTAT
Organism: Steromphala cineraria; assembly: GCA_916613615.1. Lineage (NCBI taxonomy): Eukaryota > Metazoa > Mollusca > Gastropoda > Trochida > Trochidae > Steromphala > Steromphala cineraria. The sequence goes on along the minus strand of OU744722.1, from coordinate 22,004,059 downwards.
ATATACATAGATACATCATAGTGCATAAAAATAGCAGCAGAAATGAACAATGATGGTATCATTAATTTTATTCAAATTCGAATTTTATGGCATCAATTAAATTAATAATAATAGCCGCATGTTACCGTTTTATTCGTCAAAGGGTGAATCGAATAAAGCAGAAATTAACGATGATTTGTTTTCAAAAGTAAAGAACGACAGAAAATAGTCTTTCAAACACAACGACCTTTTGTTGTAATATATAGTTTGTGATTTTTAAAAAGCCCCTAACGGGAGGGGGACCGGGCCCCCTGAAACCCTTTGATCCGCCACTGTTCTGCATTTTAAATTTTTTCATTGACTTGAATCTATAACTGATTTTCAAAAGGGGGGGGGGGGGGAGGGGTCCGGTCACTGTCACATCACTGTCTTGAAAATCTAGTGTATTTGTGTTCAGAGATTTAAATTTTTTCTCAATCTCAAAAAGAGTGAATTTGAATGATAAATAGAATATCACCCTCGTGTGTTTTGATTTGAAATATACCAAATGATGAATGTAAAAAATATTCATAACTTTCAGAAATTCGTGTTGATAGAAATTAATTTTGTGAAATTAACTTTGAGTAATACTGGTGTTAATATTACTGCTGTTATCCAGTGTTGTATATATTAGCACCCAAATTGTTCGACAAATCACAATCTCCTTCATCTGCCTATGTGGCACCAAGCATGCCTTTTTAAAGGCTTTTCTTGTTAGGGGTCAATCTTCACTAGTCAAGGAGTCTTTGCACAAAGTTTCAGCTTTCTAGGCCTCATGGTTCTGGAGAAGATGAAAATAGGTTTTTAGGGCGCGACCCCTGTGGCCCTTATTAGGGGCGCCAAAAGCTACCATTTATAATCCTCACTAGCCAAGGAGTCTGTACACAAAGTTTCAGCTTTCTAGGCCTCATTGTTCTGGAGAAGAAGATGAAAATAGGTTTTTAGGGCGCGGCCCCTGTGGCCCTTATTAGGGGTCACAGGTCGCCCAAAGCTACAATTTATAATCGTCACTAGCCAAGGAGTCTGTACACAAAGTTTCAGCTTTTAGGCCTTATGGTTCTGGAGAAGAAATTCCACAAAGTTTACGGACGGACGGACGGACTACGGACGCCGGACACCATGCCATGCCATAAGCCCACCGGGCCTTATCAAAAATGACAGTGTCAGTGTTCAAACCTTGTGACGTCCGCACGTGGGAGATCTTTTCCAACCTGTACTGAAATTTTCAGCAGTCTGCTGGTCAGAAATATTTATTTATTGCTTTGGGCATCATAGAAGTAGAATATTCTGTCTCTACTGAAGTCGTGACGGTTGTTACAGTCTCAAGTTTGACGGGCCGTCACCGCCCACAATTGAATCTAACGGCGTCTCCTAATTTCGTGGTGTGTCGCTGACGTCATATTCTCGGTGTTTCCGGCTCACGTTTATCGTTTGAGATACCAATATGGCGTACCCCATCGATGCCGGTAAACTGCATACAAGGTCGCCATTGGACGCTCAAGGGAGGCAGAATGGTTGCCAGGGTCGTCATGAGGTCGCACACAGGATGCTGGGAGGTTGATGCAAGTTATAGTATGTAAATGAGCTGTAATCTCAGTACGGTCAGCTAAAATCCAATGCTGAATGTACACTATTTTAATATCTTATGCCCTCTACCATTAATATCTGATATGATTATAAATCAACTTATTGAATAAGTACGTGGTCTATTTATATTTACAGACCTAAACGCAATATACAAACTACTATTCTTACAAGTTCATTCCTTCATTCATTTATTCATTCAAGTCAATTGCAAAGTTGCTGTGGTAACGCACGAGCAGGTTTCCAAATGTAATGAAAATATGCAAATTGTGGGTAGTTTTTCCTGAAAAAAAGCAATATAAATAATATTTTTGGAATGCATTCATGAGGCCAAGTTTTGAAAAACTTAGTTATTTGAACATGTCAGAATTGCATACATTTATCCAGTTATAAAGAAATAAACGCCCAAAACCATTTTATTTCTATTTCCCTGAGTACATTAGTAAAGACATTTTGTGTGGGAAATTTCACGCGACGGGTAGCTCATGAATATACATGTATAGTGGAGACAGAAAGGAATATGGAAATAATCTTCAGACGCTGATATATTTAAAAAATCTAATTAAATATTATGCATCAATCCTTGATTGATATGTTGAAAATACAATCTACTGAACTTACACAGAAGGCTGTTTTGCGGAAATCAAATATCATACAATTCGGCAAATTTGACATCTCCTATATTTACTAAACATGTCTTTTTATAACATACATTTTTCTTTTTCTTTTTCGAAAACACTTTAAAACGCAATAACAACATCAATTATTTAAGAAAAAAAAACGGTCCATTTTCAACTATTTTGAACAAATGATGATCTATATCAGGATTGACATTTCTAATGTATATTCATGTGTATTTTTCGGTCAAGATATAAATTTTTATCAATGTTCCTTTAAATTCTACATGTGAGGTGAGATGATGTGGGGTTTATCGCCGCTTTCAAGAGTATTTCACTTATATCGCGGCTTCTAGTATTATTGCAGGGAGAAAGCCCGCAACACCATTGTAGCTATGTATTGCGGCGAAACCTGCGAGCAACGGCTGGAACCAGCGAACCATGGGTGGTACTGCACTGAAATTCAGTGTAGAATGGCACCCAAACCTGACTGCGTGTAGAACAGAACTATACATGTAAATAATTTCCAAACATAGGCTGATTGAGGACATTAGTTTTCACCCAAAATAGTTTGAAACAAAGATCTTTTTAAAGCGCCACCGGATAATTGAGATTAACTTATCACAAACAAACCGTACATTTATGGCCATGTTTTCATAATATATCTTTCATAATATGAACTTATAATTACGTTAATTAATTGCGATTTGAAATTAAATAATAAACTGCATGCCTTGAACGTGTTGTTCCATAGATTTAACCCGATATGACGTCAAGTGTGGAACACAAGCTTTAGAGTGTCGTATTCGCCATTACAAAATAAACAACACCATGTTATATTTTAGCGAACCTGTTCTTGTAGATATGGGCCTATCACATTTTAGAGTGTTGACATTTGAATATCTTTTTTAATTGATATTCAAACTAGAGGAAAAGCTTAATTATTATGTTGGTACAATTTATGGAAACGATTATCCAATATATTGACAATATGACATTTCATAACTAGTCCTCTTTTTTAATTACTGTTTGACCCTGAAGCTGCATGAGCATCGGTGAGTTAATCCTTATTTTCTAATTTGTGTATGGAATCTTTCAAATACGATTTCATTTTTGAACTTCCTTTCAAATGTGTTGAAATTATTTCAATACATGCATTTAGTTTTGAAAAGAAGACCATTACCAGTGAAACGCAGTGGAAGCTTGTTTTACAATGGTAATAGACAATAGGGCACTTTGGTCTTGGAAATCAATAATGTTTTTACTACAAAAGGGAAACCAAAAATATATCCTAATTATTTACAACAAAGTTTTGTTCATGACGCTATCATGGGCGTAGCTTCTATTACGCAAAGTACGCATTTGCGTACAACTTTTATGACCAGAGATATGCATGTATTATAGCTAAAATGGATGGAATTATCATGAAAACGCCCTCATGTTATCAGAAATTAGCGGGCCGCTGCAAATGATAATGGCCCGCTAAACCTTGACGACGGGCCATTATCACTTCGTAGCCAAGTGACGTCACATTAGAATTTAGATTTGAAGTCTTGAACAAAAATGGCGACCGTATAAGCGAATCGACTCGAATATTTTGAACCAATTTAATTACTTTCTTTTACCTTAGGACACGAACTTTCGGCATATATCATCATAAATAGCATGTGACAATAGAACGGCATTAACTTATCTAGGATTTAAACACATTTTAAAAGGATTATCCTTCTTAGTTGCAACCACTAGATTTAAATGGTAAATTTGCGTAGCCTAAATTAGTTTTATCCTACATTTGTCAAAGACGATGTTTTCATAAAAATGCAAAGTTCTTATATTCAGTTTAATTATTAAACATATCTTTGCATCAATTAGAGAGTTTCATGATACAGAATGCTTCAGTTTTCTCATTCAACGGCTACATTCGGTAGGGTTCGAATCAGCCAGATGACGATCGCTTAACTTGTGACGTCATAGTGTGTGTCGGCTGTGACCCAATGCTTATTTTGTCGTTTTTGTTCATGTACAAGTGTAACTTTAAAAAAGTAAAAGAGTAAAATGCATACATAAGAACAAATTCCATCCATTTTAGCTATAATAACGGTAACACAGTTTTTCAGGGCATTATCATTTGCACAAGCCCGCGGTCTTTTCAACTACCCTTCTTCGTCGGGCTGTTAATTGAAGACCTTGGGCTTCTGCAAATGATAATACCCTGAAAAACAGCGTTCCCTTATATTAATAATAACAAATATAAATAAATAAAAATATGTTCCTAATTGCGATTGATTCGATCCCGAAGTTAATTATACAGTAACACGTACATGACGTATCTCTTGTTCAACTAACTCATTCAAAATTGTCTCCCTTTGAAGGAAATAGAGGAGGCGATTATTTCATAAGCAGAGTCAAACTTGTCAAGAATATTACTCCCCTTGCTTTCCTCTTGTTTAGGGCTATTTAAAGTGTTGATCAGTAGTTTCCCCAATGATAAACAAAAGGGAAAGTAGATGTTTGCACTTGAAAGTTGTAACTTAGTACTCTTCACTAACCATAAGATATTTTTTGTATACGATGTTGTTACAAAATACTAAACTGATATATTTATATGTCACCGTAAGACCCATTCTCTCCCCCACAGAGGCTATGCCTGAGTTGCCGTATATCAGTATATTCATCCCTCAAGACCCTTCTGACCATGCCAGTATCAACAGTAACACCTGAGCGCACCTTCAGTTCTATGAAGAGGATAAAGACATGGCTTCGTAATCACAGGGGGTACTCGACTGTACATGCAAACCGGAAGTTGCACCTCTGCAACTACCCATTTCCCCATGTACAGTTTTAGAGGAAGACCCCCTACTGCACGTTGACGGTTGGTTTCAGTTAATTCCAAACTACAAACATTTAAAAATATGAAATAAGAGTCTTTATATCATGTCTTTACATGTTCGCAATGATATTATACGGATAATGTTTCGATTTTTGTCAAAAACGCCCATGTCAAGTGGCTGCCCGATAGAAGCTAGCATAGCGGTCGTGATAGAGCCGGTTTTACGCATCTTTTAACTTTAGTAATGACAAGAAAGAGCTGTTAATAGCATAAAATAAAAAGTTTGTACAATATCCAGTCTTGTGTAACATTTCAACGTATATATCCATGTAATTAATGAAAAATTAGACAAAATAGTGACTGTACGCTCAAATGGTAGTTGCATAGGTACTGTACGCTTAGTTGCAGAAAATAATATTTCACTGAGTTGGTATGATAGGAATCTTTTTATTACACATCATTTGCGTTCAATGGATTTTCTTTACTTTTCAGGTTAAATGAGAGGTTTACACATCATTCCGCTGATGACAACGTTCCATTGTATCTACTGTGATTTGTCTTCGGACTTTGTAAATATGATTCAACATTCTATTGATACCAATCCTACAGATGTCTTAAAGAGGTTATATAATGTATTTTTCTAAAAATGATAGATCAGTATTTCAAATACCATTATCTTTGGGAATGCAATGAACATATTATTGAGAAAATAAACACATGAATTAGACTTTTAATCAGCATATTATACCCGGTTTAAAGAAAGCCGGCGGGCCATCATTTTTTAGAGTTAACGTCAATATAAAGATAATTCTAAAGAGGCCATTAAGATGCTTTTGGCATTTGTTATAAATCAGAATGTTATATGAATGAATATAATACAAATTTCAAGACTCTTTTTATGAATCGCGAAAGTGACTATAGACCATTTTAGTCCACCTTTAAAGATCCGACAAAGGATTTTGGATTTCAATACAGGAATAATAAAACTTCAATCAAAGAACTTTCACAACATTATTACAGCTGATCTTGTGAAAGTTAATAAAATATGTCTTCCCGATCGCGAGTCACTAACTGTAAAAATACAAGAAATCCGTCCACAATTTGAAACGGCATGTACTTCCAAAAGCGTGTCTGATGTGTTTGTTGCCGCTGATGTAAGTGCAGATGTTAATAATTGTACCTCTGACACTGACATTTCAAAAGAGTATGATGGTAATGATAATGATTAACTACTCAGAGAAATCAATTTATTATTACCCAACATCATTGAAACATTGAGGAAATCTTGGCATGTGGAATCATGGATCAATTTTTTTTCCCGAATACCTATTAGAGGAATCATTCACTCTATAAATGCGCAACTTTCTGTACAGTCACGGCGGGCGACAATAGCAACTACTTTATGGCGTACAGTCTACATTCAGTCAAATAATAGCTGGCAACAGTCAAAAATTCATATTCTGAGCTTTGACATAGTAACATCTACATCCAGTCTTCAGAGAAAATACCAATTGGCATCAATTAATTCATCTATATCACTGTAATTGAATGATCATTACTGTTTTTCGTGAGGCACGCTTATGCCCTCTGAATGGCGACATTAAAACATATCTGTAAAGTGATTTGACGACTGTCACTTCGAAGACACGATAGATTGGGATACATGGAAGTTTAATGTGTCGTCATATAAAGTTTGAGCATGTTCTGAATAAAATAGTGTCTATAATCACCGTCAACGTGCAGTAGGGGGTCTTCCTCTAAAACTGTACATGGGGAAATGGGAAGTTGCAGAGGTGCAACTTCCAGTTTGCATGTACAGTCGAGTACCCCCTCAACCATGCCAAAATATATTAAAAATAGAGCCAGTGGCTCTGTGGTTAATCAGGCTTCATATCAATTTTACTTTAGGGTGTTGCAAATGTGGTTCCTATCTTACTTTGGACCACAGGGTCACCAAAAGTACAATTGGGATCTCTCCTTATCTAACTAAGGAGTTTGCACACAAAGTTTCAGCTCTCTAGGCCTGATGCTTCTTGAGAAAGATGAAATTAGGTTATAGGGAGTGGCCCCTGAGGCCCTTATTAGGGGCCACAGGGCCACAAAAGCTATAAATCACAATGCTCACTGGTCAAAGAGAATATTCACCAGGTTTCAGCTTTCTTGGCCTATTGTTTCTGGAGAAGATGAAAATAGGTTTTATTATTAGGGGCCAATCTACAATTCATAATCCTCACTAGTCAAGGAGTCTGTACACAAAGTTTCAGCCACATGGCCACCAAAACTACAATTTATAATCCTCACTAGTCAATGAGTTTGCACACCAAGTTTCAGCTTTCTAGGCCTTATGCTATTGAAGAAGAAGGTGAAAATAGGTTTTTAGGGCGTGGGGCCACAGGGCCACCAAAGCGTGCTTTCTCATTTCCATATTCGTTGGAACATTTTAAGTCTCTCCTTAAAACATCTGTTCAGGTTGCACCTATAAACCAACCTTCAAGTATCCATGACTCTTGTATGCGCCATGAGCACGTCATAGTGAAGTTTAGCGCTATATAAATGGACATATTATTATTATTATTATTATTCCCAATTAATTTCAACCGATCCATTCTTCAAGAGATTATAATTTTTCCAATTGTAAGGATAATTTTTAGATTATTTTTCTAATTTAATGGTTAGACATAAATTATTTGTTCATCCCATCATTTTCTATATAGTTATGTCACGATTCGTTTAAAACTACAATGTATCATTTAGTTTTATTTTGGAATGCATAATTGTCTAATATGGTACGTAAGTTCGTAACTTGAAAATATGTGTACAAATCTGTATTTTTGACTGTGAGAAATGAATAACAAACAAACATTGGTTATGAATTAGATCTTAATTTCACATTAACATATTTTGAATGACAAATTATAAAACAACCAAATCTGCTGTACATAGAGGATACTAAACGACCTTCCATTTAATACTATTTTTATTAAACGAGTTAATGATTTTGTATACAACGAGCGAAAGCGAGTTTGATACCAAATCATTCACGAGTTTAATAAAAATAGTATTAAATGGAAGGAAGTTTAGTATTCTGTTTATTACTTGCCCTAAAAATCACGCAAACTTGCCGAAAATGTGCTGAAACTAACAGTTCGGCGACTCGGCATCCATTGTGACGAAGCGCTTACATTGTGACGTCACAACCACACACTACTGTGACGTCATACTTCAATTGTGTTATTTCACTAGTTTAATATTGCCGTATAAATATTACACTGCGGTATCTTACACGGGCGAGTAATAAAGTATTTTTTCTGCATAGCTTATACATTCAAAATGTGATAATTATTGATAGGTGTGATACTTACTCTGGTATGATACTTTTTATCAAACTTGAAAAAGAACTGTTAACAAGTTAGATTTTTAAAGAATTTGAAAACAAGTTTTTATGTGAAATCTGACTTAGATCAGATGGTTTAACACATGAATTATGCATCTCACAGCAACTATATAGTCTTTTGAAATCAAAATGTCTCCTTTTCGATCATCCCATAATGTGTACTTAGACAAAGTCCATGATCCATATGTCACTCTTCAGCACAGAGGTGAACTCTGACCTGAACTGAAGATAGCTGTTGTATTGCTCTGGTACTTCAAGTACGTATCCACATGTATGAATATATTGAACCTCACAGCCAGGAACAAGTTCTTTCACAACCTTGATGAGGAACTTGGAAGTAGCTGTTTGAGACGCTGACATGTTTTCAGAAAAAGTGAAGAGCTTCACCACCTTTCTGACGTTAGGAATCAAGTTGCTGTAGAGACTATTTAGTGATCGAAGATCGAAGCCAAGCATGATGAATTGGTCAAACCAACAAGACTTCACATACATGGGCTCTTGCACAAGTTCCGTATGTGCAATCTCTCCAATTACCCTTGTGATGTTTTCAGGAGTTGGGATGACCCTTCCATCATGTGCAGAAATAATGTTGATGATGTCATCTTGGACCTGGTCATCAATGTTACAATCCATGGCCGTCTACAATGTGTCTGCTTCCCCGACCGGCAGATATGCCAAATACTCTGTATAACAAGTTGTTTCTTGGAATCTGCGAAGATATCAACTCCGAAGACACAGCCAGACATGAATGCCTTTGACAAGTGTATGGGAAAGTATCTCTGTGTTTTCCAACCAAGATATAATGCTTGCAAAGGCCTTCCAGTCAGAATCCCCTGACTGATAAAAGGAACTTTCATCTCTCGGCCTAAACAAAAATTGTCGTAAAAGGAAGATCAGAATTCCACGAGCGCATCACGCACAACTCCTCCGCTGTCTTCGGCGATCTCACTCTTGCCATTAGGGTGTATCATTTCAAAAGAACAGATCCTTGTTGAGGTCATTTTTTAATGTATTTTCTTTGAAGGTCTGCCTCAGTTCTTGAAAGACTTGGCCTCTGTGGATGCGTATTTTGTGTTCTGTTCTTCAAAAAGTGTGTTGATGGTTTGTAAGTCGTCGTCTGCAGGAGCGATATCCGGTAGAAACATATCCTGATATGTGTATTCAAAGGAAGGCACAACTGGTACAGCATGATCCTCGTAAGGAGTTATGTATTGATCAGCAATGGTGTCGAGCACCTCTGTGGTTCCTGAAACATTCAGTGAAGCAGACACAACTGTTGCTGATGCAGTGGATGATGCTGATGCTGTAGTTCCTGAAATATCTAATGGTGGAAGATACACATTCTCTTCATCGACCTCATCAGATGTTACAGTATGAGAAGAAGCCTTGGCCTTTACTGTATTGGTTGAAGTCTTCTGTGAAATCTTCTGTTTAGAATAGCCTTAACAAAGTTCAGAATATTCTTCTGGAAAGTATAAGGATTTTGCCTCATGAAGAAATTCATGTTGGTTCGTACTTGCTTGTACTCCTTTTTCTTCTCATCAAATTTTTCACAAACAAATCCCAACTCGCCTGGTTGTTTTAGCTGTGTTCTGATTACCATTTTGACAACTTTCGGTCTGGATCTCGTCCTCCGAATTTTCAGATTCAGCTTTTCGTTTTAGTTGTTTTCTGAGTCTCTGAAATAAGCTTTGTTTCTGCTTATTCTCTGCATTTTCAGGTTTCATATTTTTCTTATCCCTGTTAAGGAAGGCCCGTAGTGCCAGTCGGTCGCCGTACTGGGGCACATATGTTGACAGCTGACTGTCTGTCATTATGTTAACACATGCCGCATCAATCTGTAAATATACAAACAAAGCAATGAACTCCAACAATCAAATATTTGATTCTTGTTTCCGTTTTTAAAAACAAAAGACAGTTGAAAAAGTAACAAACGTTTGATTCACATACCTTTTCTCTTTGCAAAACATCTATTGTACAATCTGGTACACCTCTGTTCTTTAGGAATTCCTCCATGCTTCAGCTCCAGAGATCTGTGTTACCTGATCCACAAACAATCCAAAACGCTATTGCATTAGTTGGGAATTTCCAAATACAAAGTGGAAGCTTCGAGATGATATATGGAAAGTTCCAGATATTAAATGGAATTTTCCATTTGCTAACTTGGTATTTCCAGATACTAAGTGGAAATATCCGTTTAACATTTTCGAATTTTCAATTTGCTAACTGGCAATTTCCAGATACTAAGTGGAAATTTCCAAATTCTAAGTGGACATTTCCAGATACTTAATGGAAATTTCTAGAAACTTACTGGCTATTTACAGAAACTAACTTGAAATTTCCAGATGCTAACTGGTAATTTCCAGATACTTAGTGGAAATTTCCTGTTAGTTGAGGTACATTTAATTTTTTTATATGGACCTGAAAGGCTTCCGTAGAAAAGGGTACCAGATCAACAAAAAAACATATTGTAGTAACTCGGAGCAAATAAAAGGTCATTAAAATATATAATTTCTGTTTTTTGGAAAGGATATAAAAATGATATGCAAAAGTCTTAGAAATAGATAGTATGTATACAACAGTGACATCATTGACATGTACGTTTATGTATCGATTTCAAAGAAAGGTTTTTTACTTTAAAGTGTTAATTTTAGATAAAAAAGGGAGTATATCTACAGTGCGGCAACATATTTCAGGTTAACATTAAGTATCATGTTTTAATAAGAAAAAAACACAACGCACACGACAAGATATTATACTCTTGCTCGTTTTTGAAAACATTTATTGTGTTTTCTGTTTATTTGTTTTTTAGACATTTGATATCGTTTATAAAACATGTACTATACAAAGCCGCATATTATTCGTAGTTGCTGGTTGAATAATCTGTCCGACGACTGGGTTGTGCTGTAGGTACAACGTTGTTTTACGTTACAAGTGCACACATTCAGCAATTCTAGTCAAATCATGAAAACTCCACTGCACAAAGATGTACTGAGCTTATAATGTAAGCTCCTTGCACCGATTTCTTGTGGTGTGTCGATGACATCATATTTTTTTTTTTTAAAATGGCGATCCCCGTTCTCGTTAAAAAACAAGGGTTTAAAATTCTGTAAATACTTAGCTCGTTTAGAAAAATTTAATTATTTGTGAGAATGTGTTTTATAACTCAAACATTAGCTAGAATTAAATTGAAATCGTACTGGAATTTTCTTAAAACAAAACAGGAGTATTGTTTATTGCCAAATTTAAGTATAAGTTATAGAAATAGCTTTTTTAAACTTTAAAATTACACATATATCTATAAAAAAATTGAAGGGTAAAAAAGAAATTTCAGGTTTATAAAATGCCTTCAAAATTGATTTTTTTAAAGAATTTAATTAATTTAATTTAATGTATGTGATTTATGAAACAGAGCAAGTTAAAATTCGCATTTGTACACGTAAAAAACAAATACTGTTGGGGAATTTTATTGAATCATATGTTGGTAACATAAAGCTTTACTCATCCTTTATTTTATCTGAGTTGTTGGAAATTATAAGTTAAAACTATTAAAGGTTTAATAAGGTATTTCGATAACTTATACATAAATTTGGCTTTACATGATCACTCCTGTTTTATTTAAGTTTATTAAATTTGAGGTATCGCTCGATATGTGTATTTATCTTGAGACCTTTAAACTGCAAAGTTAAGTCTCATCTTAAATATGTTGTAAAATATTCTGTGTTAACTTTAATTTCACATTTTAGGGCTAGACAGACTCGGATGACAATAGCAGTGACCATGACAACATAGTTTGTGAAACATTCAATTGATTATTGACAATATTCAATATATATTATATGTTAAAAAAACGTGATGAGGGACAAAATGTTATACCAAATGAGGCACTTAATTTTTTTGAATAGTCAATGATAGACAAGAGAACAATGAAGACATTGACCACTCAACGGTATTTTTATGATAAGTAGAAATATAAAGACCCTAACCAAACAAAATCGATGAACATTTTTTTTTTCGCGGATGGGTGTCTTTGACATCAAATATCTTTTTAACGAAAATTTTTATTTTGAAAATTGAAATTGCATACTTTTATTCAAACTTTGTTCTACCCATTACTAAAAAACGACTGATTATGCCTACCCTTCTACACCTGGATAACATCAGACCCCATACTGCCAGACTAACTGTCATATCCTTGCCAGGGGCGTCAACGTCTAGCCGCGGTTAAAGAGTTCCCCTGAAACGTCGAATCGAATCTCTGAGTGGACAATATAACAAAAATATTCAGAACCTGGACTTTTGCACTAATATATCGTTTTCATATGTTGAGATAAAACTACATCTCAAATTTGAACGAAATCGGTCAAAAAATAAAGATTTTAGCGTTATCTGTACCTATTATATAGAATACAGAAGGGAGGTCACTCCAGTCGCTAAAATCTGATAGAAAACAGGACACATCGTTTATTTTAACTTGCGGTGTCATAAAAGCATAAACAAAGTGACGTCACTATGCAATGACATCACTGTCTTGAAAATCTACTTTTGTTGTGTTCAGAGATTTACATTTTTTTCTCTGAGATGTCAAAAAGAGTGAATTTGAATGATAAATAGAATATCACCCTCGTGTCTTTTGATATGAAATATACCGACAATCGTTGATAAATGTAAAAATATTCATAACTTTCAAAAACTCGTGTTGATAGAAATTAATTATGTGAAATTAACTTTGATTAATACTCGTGTTAGTATAAGTGCTGTTACCCAGTGTTGTATATTTCACTAATCATCCAAATTGGTCGACAAATCAAAATCCCATTCATCTGCCTATGTGGAACCAAGCATGCCTTTTAAAGGCTTTTCTTGTTGATTGTGTCTCCTATATCAAGAAACCCGTTAAGTTTATATTTAGAAGCAATCAAAGACATCCACAAATATGACCTACGAATTAATCAAAGACATTGACATTCCCTTTCGATGTATAATTGACACAAACTTTTCATTTCTGTAAACGATTGAAATAATTTCTTTTAAATAAAATGTAAAAATTAATGATTACCACAATACCTTTAATGGTTCACTATTTTATCTTCTATCAAGTGAGAAGTTGGGTGTAATGTTTCTTTTGTGGGTGGGTTTACTTATTTTTATGTCAATGTGAATATTTCCATGACTAACAAATATGAGGCATAAATTTAATATCATTGAAAGTAGAAGAAAATCAATGCATATCTTTAGTAACTAATTCTTTACGAAAATGGGAAAACGTGAAAACATTTTCTTCACAATCAAAACATTGTGGTGAGAAATCAATTTTTTGGTAAAATATTGATATTAATGTAAATTTCTAGTATAAAATTAAATACTTTTTTCATTTAATAAAAGGGTCTGAATATGTTTTGTTTTGAAATTCCTAGCTTACAGAAAAGTGGCTACACCGATTCACACAGACAGAACAAAACTCCTAGCTACCGTTTTATGTACATAAATATGAGTATGAATTTATAATGACAGACAGAAACACTTATCATTTTTTTGTTTAGTGTAATATAAGATTATAGTTAAATACTACTCATATTGTAACATAATTGAAGAGCTTGTATTAAAAAGTTCTTTGATGATTTGGCCTAATGCATATATAGAATTTTATAGAGGATATTCTGGTATATTTCAGGACCGTCAGTTCTGACATTTGTATGCATTCATAGCAAAATATTTGATAACTTTCTCTTAAATTTACGTGTAAAGTAAAGAAGGTTAAAAGTTGGAATTACTCTAGGATGTACTGTGGAAGTAGCCTTTCTAACCCGGACCTTGGTATCGTGCAGTATTTTGTTAAATCAGACAACAAAACAGCAAGAAACAAAAACGAAAAGTCAACAATAAACAAACCCATTAATATTAGAAAATATTTAATTAAAAAAAGACCCTTTACCTAAATGTAGTTGTACTGAAAGTCTCATTCTTTCGCTGTACGATGTAAATGTATGAAGGGATTTAATTCCTGTTCGGACAAAAGAAATTTATCAACTGTTATGTGTTTATTCATTTTTACCTTTGCTTCAGAAAGTAAAATACAGATACCTTGCAAGTATTTACATTGATTTGCCAACTGGTATGGCCGCTACCATCCTCGGTGTTAATTACTTGTCTGTCAGTGCTTATAATACGACAGCCGCCATTTGCAGGTCGTGTGACGTCAGTTGAACAACAACGAAACGAAACAACCGAAACAAAATGACCGAGGCGTCAAAAATCGTATAATATTTAAGTTTTTCGCCTTCATTTAAGATTTTCTAGATATATGTTTTATTTTGATATCAAAGTATTGTATGGAAATGATCGTTGATAACTTTACAATGTGATTTTACGTTCGTGAAATGAACATGTTAAGCATTGTGAAGAAAAGTGAACGAAGTTCGAGCAAAATCCCCCGGGAGTTGCGCTTTTACATGTTATTTACCTTGGCAAAAGGTGTGTTAGAAAAGGTAAGACTATGACAATGAGTAAGTTATGATAATATGAATGGTATGAAAGTACACCCAGAAAGTGATTCTCAAGTTCCATAGAAAATAATTTGGAACGTTAACTGATATATTCCGATAAACTAAGTTCATTCACTTTCATCTCGCCATATGCATCAACCAGACCTTCAAGGACATCTCATCAATGACAAACATGGCCGTCGTACTGTTAATGTTGTTTTGCAGACATAAACAATAATTCCTAAAGGTAATACTGATTGACAGTTTTTAGTGTAAAGTGTAAATACTTTAAAAGTTACAAAGGATACAATTTTTTTCGTTTTTTACATCAGGATATTATTCATTGATCAGTATTATTGAAAAAATACAACATCGCCACTTCACTCACGGCCATGTTTTGTCCCACCTCGAGCAGCTGTTGCTAATGAGGTCAGGGTCGTATGTAAATGAGTATATCTTACATTTTGACGTATCCCCTCACCTATGCTTAACTTTCCAAAAATCAACACATTATTGCCAGTCCACATGCATAGTTGAAACTATTGATTAAAGTTTAGCATTATTCAGTGACTCGTACAGGGGTGAAGATGACACCTCAATGTATGCAAAGGTGAATGGGTTGTTCAACGTCCTCCCAAACTGCTTATGAACCCGCCACGATTATCTTTATCCGACTGTCTTCAAATTTACAGTCTCCATAAAATATAGTCTAAAATGTTATATTGAATTATAGGTGATAATAAATGTAGTTGCAGGACCATGAAGAAATCATTACAGACAGACAGACTCATTTCGGAGAGTAGCCATGAGGCTAATGACGTTCCTTTACATCAGAGAGCTACATGTATCATGGTGAATACATCAGTATAACGGCATACAATATGTAGTTTTTGAACAAATGCAACATAATGTAACAATTTGGTCTTAAATAGATTTTAAACACAATAACTGTCACGTTTTATGCGGGTTTACATAGTAATGTTGAGGGATATATAACTTCTACGTAGATCAAAATATAAATGAGTATTACAATACCTTTGACACATTTAAAATATTTATCCAACATTTTTACTTCTCCTATAAATCACTTCTGTTACAAAAGTAATGACGGGCCCGTGAAAGTGTAATTACAATATCCTGTTTTTCAAACATATTGACTCTTTCCTTATCAGGTTTATATCGTAAATAAACCGAGATCTACACTACGTCAAAATTTATATCTCTAACAACCAGGACATAATTTTACTGCGGTTATTCTGGGTATCATAACCGTCACCCGAGATTCAACTCTACATATTCTACCTAAGTGGTGGTGTATTACTCGTCTACCATGCTTTTAGAGTGTTTTCCTCTATGCATAAACTAGTGTTGCGTTTGTTCATGGAGATGGATCGATCGGTTGATTGCATTCTGATGTAATCGATACTTCTAAGATTAACAATTTCCAGGGAAAGAAAGTGCAGAAATGAATTTCGGCTTTCAATCGATGCTTTTTTATATGAAGGCTATGAATAAACGTATTTTCATGAAAGCTATGGCAGTGTGAGATATATGGTGAAGAATTGTTTTCGCCTTATTCACGGTGTTTTGAACCATTAACTTGAGGTTACTTTGCAAACGAATACCTAATATTGGAAAGGAGACGACAGAACCTCTCAACAAGAATTCCTCTGAAGTCAACTACATGGTGACATAACGATTTGTCTCAAGCTCTTTTCTCAAATTATATAAACTTTTAATTTTATGAAATAATTTTTAGTGTAGTTATAGCAGTTGTTGACCACTTTGACAAAACAATTTATTTAATAAACTTATCAACTTATAACGTCGTCCGTAGAAGGAAGATGATATATCTATGGGAGTATTTCTGAACTCGTGATTCGCAAAAGTCTATAGTTCTATTAAGGGACAGTTATATGTTTTCGGTAAGAAGAATAAGAAATACATGTAACCAATTGCGAAACAATCTTTTAAAAGCAACCATGTTCGATTTAAATACTAAACAGCTTTTCAGGCTTCAAAAGATCCAAAACTGTGCAGCAAGGATTGTATTACTTAAATCAAAACATGTACATATCAGTCCAATACTCAAATCCCTCCACTGGCTTCCAGTTAACTACAGAATTGACTTTAAAATTGTGTGCATAGTTTACAAATGTATCCACAACCAAGCCCCAAGTTATCTATTAGAACTGTTAGTCAATTATGTACCATCAAGATCACTGAGATCTCAACAACAATCCCTGTTGGTTGTTCCAAAAGTTAAGTTCGTCAGCTATGGACAGAGATCCTTTTCTTATTCTGCTGCCTCACTGTGGAATCCTCTCCCAGAAACTATAAAATTTTGTGCAACATTAGACTCTTTCAAGACATATTTGTTTTTATAAAATAATTTTAGAATAACGTGCCACTGGCGCACTTGGTTTCGAACTCACCATGAAGAGAGCTTATCTTACGAAAGAACGTTAAGCACACGAACGACCCTTTTCAAAATCGTTGCTTTTGAACTCCCTTTGCTATTTTTCAAATTGTTTGATAACGTTAAAAATAAATGATTACTCAGTTGATTCAACTTATCCATATTCATAAATTTTGCTTGAATACTGGGTTTCCTTATCTGCCATTGTTGTTTTATCATAGTATGCTTATGCATGACATTCAAAATCATCATCTGACAACAGTATGTGTTTTTTGCCTGCTTGAAGGTTGGTGCCGTGATTTTTGCCCTATGATATAAATTCTCACATATCTTACTTCTTCACAACGAGAGTAACAAGTAGCCTATGGGACTACACACATGTACACATATTTATGATTGCTTCGATACTCTGGCAATATATTTAGTCTTGGTTTTCAATTACATAAATTGGCCCGGCCCCACTGGAAACTGTCCTACATTCATACGCTGGTGTCAATTAGTCAGAAAGAACGTAGCCACCCATGTTTAGTTGTGATATTCCAGTTGCTCTAGCAACTATCGAAACATCCTTTGTCCCGTTAGTGTTATTACCAGTAATGGTTTTATGATCGATTGTTACTCAACAATGAGCGAGAATGAAATCACTTACGCATAGAGTGAATTAAAAAAAGCACAATAATGAACAATTAAAGGCGTGACTTGCAATCATTTCAATGTTCTTTGCTTAAAGGATATTAAAATATTATAATATATTTATTGCAGATGCTGTGCTTTGACGTTTCAACTACATGAATCAACACATTTGTTTGTAACAAAAACGTAATAAAAAGTTAGTTTGCAAACATTCAAATTGGCAATAACATGTCATTCGTCAACATTCAAGCAAAAAAGATGTTCAAACACGCCCTTCTCCATTGAGCCATTAAGGTTACTGACACTATTCGTGAAAATGTATTAGTGAGCATAATAGGGCACACTACCTTATGGTCTGCAACCGTGCAGTTTGATGCGCATGCGTAGTGGCGTAAAACGACGGTAAATTCAGAATGCACAAAATGAAAACGCAGTTTGTATTGATTGAGAATACTGCAAAAAGTGTACAATCTTGCGAACTGGTGAAAATAATGAGACACAAAGCTGATTTTGTACCGACAAGCGTTTTATATATAGATGTTTCAGTATATTTCATTCTCTCCCCACAGAGGCAGATCAAGTCATGTTGATTTAGCCTCTGTTCCATAACGCAGAAATCCATGGGTTCCGGTGTCAGAGAGTAGGATTTCCCCCCTAGACAAATTTCCGCCGGAAAACGGGCTATATAGCAATATTTCCCCCGGAAAACTGGCTATATAGCAAAATTTCCCCCGGAAAACTGGCTATATAGCAGGATTTCCTCCATGCTTCCCCCGTAAAACCTACTATATAGCCATGCTTCCCCCGGTAAACACACTATATAGTAATATTTCCCACCAGGAAAATCCACTATATAGCCAATTTTCCGCTTTATAGTCAGATTTCCCCCCTGTAAATTGAAGACTTAATGATTATAAGGGCTAAAGTCAACCACTCTCCTTGTACATTTTGTAATGCCCCACGATTTTAAACTCCTGGCTCAGTGTTTGTTGTACTGAAGTGTGCTGATTCCGTCTCTGTTCATTTACAAACACAAATCTCGGAGTTTTGTGTCTTATTTACTAATTCATTAATTTACAATTGTTTAGTTTCGATCAAACGCTAAAAAAGTAGCACATTGCACATGTACATTTACTACATGATTTTTTAAAGCTATACATTTTGTATAGCCTTCTAATGTGTTGTTATGTTATTGGTTGTATTGCTTTGTGAGATTTAAAGGATGTCTATTTACCTGTGATGTTCCAAAGGCATTGGAAAGGTTATATAAGGAATCAGCACAACTTTATGTCTGAAGTCGGTTTCTTTCACAGCGGTTGTTCCCCTTATGATCAGTATTCATTTAACTATGTTCATAATTGAATAATTACATATTCATACTTACTTTCGGATAAACTAAATGTTTTAACAAGCTTACCATTAAATCAGATTACACGTATCAATGTGGTTATTTATGCGAGAAAGCGTTTCGTTTGAGTGTCATTTATATGATGAACACAGAAAGACAATCTTCAACCTTTTAAAATACATATGCCACTAACTTAGATTACGTTTAACTAATAGCAAGAAGCCACGAAATAGTTTGGTAAAATCAGTCAAAATATTAAGCAGTTGAGCAATTTATGTTAAACGGCGAACGTTTTATCTGTTTTATTTGCTCTGTAAATATAATCTACCATTTCTGTATTATATTGATAATATTACTTGAAATCCATGTAACATGTATATTGTTTTAACCCTTCCATTCTGTATTTTGTACGTGGTTAAAGGTTATTAGTCCGGCAGGCAGCCAGCCATCATGACCGGGAAAGTGCGTCCATAGAATTTCTTTTTGCAGATTTTGAACCCCTAAGGTATCTACTAAAGTAAACTGAATGATGACACTTTGTCATCATTGAGCATTTTGGGTAATTAGTGTTTAAATTGGATAGGGCGAGGTCGGGATTTCAGTTATCCAGTCACATCAGATAATTACAGTTTTTAGAGTAATAATGAACAACTTTGATAAAATGCGATTCCTTATCATCATCCTATCAAGTTTATGAAAATACATAATGTTTTTGTAAGAAAAAATCCCCAAAAGCCAACATTTTGATCATTGTCTGGATAAACGAGGTTTCAGTTTCATTTTCATTATTTTACAGGTGAATTTGATTTATTGGTGTCACAATTTTCTATTGATGATGATAAAGAAGATATTACATGAATATATCCATAACATACCTTGTTGGCGGCCTGAGTACCATATTATTAGTATTTTCAGAGCGTTACATGGGAGCTACTGATATACTGGCACGAGGGTATAGTATGGCATTGGCACAAATACATGTAACAACCAAGTCGCATGACAATGAAAAATATATCTCCCCCCCGCCCCGGGGACACATTGTTCAAATAGCCTAAGGAGCTACAAAAGCGTTTGTCTCTTATGTTTGGAATATGATATCTTTGATCACGATGAAATTAAATAAACGAGGTTCAATCGAATTTCATGATCTCACAATGAAATTTGTTTTCATTTGTTCTGATAAAAATTTAGATTGTTGATTCATAATCAAGCAAGCCGAGATCGAAATTAAGGTGAAAATTCAGGTAGTATTTATAGATAGGTCTCTTTTGATCTTTGACCAATTTGTAATAGACCTTGATGCGTCTTCTAGATTTCTAGGATTTAGCAACATTTGGCATCACAATATGCAAAATCCATTACATAAATGCACGTTTGCCAAGTTAGTATGTTTACAACTAAATGATTAATATGTTCCTTATATTATATGAGATACTAGTTATATTTTGACAAAATTGTGTATGCTTTTTTAAGTGAAAAAAGTTTTTTTTAGAGGTATGCATGATAACTGACAGATTTGATTAGATTTGGAGGCATATTGCGATATATTTATTAAATTACCATGAGTGGTAATTCAAGAGTACAGAAAATAGAAGAGATAAATATCTGAGGAACGACATTGTGTCTTTATTACCGACTTTAAATCTATGTGAATCACATGAAAATAAGAGAAATATCCGAAGTTCTAATAGCGTAGTACAAAAAAGTTATTTAAGTAATATAAGCTTTTTATCTATGAAAATATCCACGGTTTGGACCGCGCGTTCACTATCGCATATGGAAATAATCAGAAATTGAGTATTTTAGGGACTCACTGTTTTTGAGAAATTGTGGAGAAATATTCAATTTACAGTAGTGGTTTATAAGGAAAGTATCAAAATTATTTCTTTGTTAATTTTAAATGAAAATAAAGCTTGTTACTTTGGCCCACATATGAGTTACAATAGACCCATAATAATTTGAGCATGTTAACTTACTCATTGTGGAGGGACCAAATTTGAACCATTTCTTTAAAAAAGCATCGTTAAAATTGATAACCAATAATCACCCCAAAGTGACAAGGATATACGTATACGATATATGTAATTACTGTTTTCAATAAACGTCTAAAAGAAAATATGCAGAGGCAGAAATCACACATCCAATTCACGTGAATACCTAAAACCATTAATGCTTATTAAACTTATTCACCCTAGCTGCTTTATAAAAGTTTCCAAATCAAGTGACAGGTTAATTTTAAAATTTGATGAAAAGATGAAGATACAATAAGACTTACTGAAAGCTTAGTACTATTTCCTTTGGTTATGATTTAATAATCCTCATTATAACCTCATATACCTCAATCATAGACAGAGAGAAATATTTTATTTAACTGTCACTTGCCAGTTACAAGATATTCCCCTTTCTTCCGCTAACCCACCACCCCTCCCCACTGACTTTTAGAAACCGAAAATTTGAATGTATGGATGTATTTGCCGCTAACCCGGGCGCTGTCAACATATTGTCTGCCTCAATTGGAGGTAGATTTATTGTTCTTGAATATTGCGACTTGGTTACTCAATAGAATATCATGTCTGTGTCAAATGCACACTATGTTTGTGAAACTTGTGATATTAAATCAGTATCTCCCTCGCTAACGCTATGAGAAAAACAATATGCTAATAGTAATGTACTCGTGGCTTCAGCATGATATGATAATAATGTTATGGATATATTCATTGAATATCTTCTATTTCATCATAAATAGAAAATTATGACACCAATAAACCAAATTCACCTGTATGATAATGTAACTTGAGTTTAAACCTCGTTTATCAAGACATTGATAAAAAATTGACCTTTTCGATGTTTTTCCTACAAAAATTGTATATATTTTTATAAACTTGATAGGATGATGATAAGGAATTGTATTTTATCAAAGTTGTTCTTTATTACAGTAAAAAAACTATAATTACCTGATGCGACTGGATAACTGAATTCCGACCTCACCCTATCCAATTGAAACACTAATTACTCAAAATGCTCAATGATGACAAAGTGTCATCATTCAGTTTCCTTTAGTATATACCTTAGGGGTTCAAAATCTGCAAAAAGAAATTCTATGGACGCACTTTCCCACCTAGGGTAAAAATCAGGGTTTGGCTGCCGGACTATATCCTAATTAGGTAACTTCTTCCATAACCCATTCTTAATCGAATGAAACATGTTTAAATAATTACAAACTTAAAAGTAATAACCTTTCCGTTCTGCACCGAGAGCTTTAAAAGAAACCTTAGGACAAACCTACAGAAAACTTACTAAAACATGTATTTGAAAAGTGAATTGTGAGGTAATAACACACACACACACATTTTCTCTAAACTATCATGTTATAGTTAAGTTCCTCATTGTTAACATAAAGGAGGTTTCATGAGATCATAAGGTTGATTCAATTGTACTTCCAACTGTTGAACTGATGGTATAAAGCTTATTTATGTCATAATCATGTTATAAGAAGTTGTCCTAAGAATTCTGAGAGGGGGGAAAACTGACTCTAAAGCGGAAAACGGGCTATATAGCCATATTTCTCCGGGGGAAATTTGGCTATATAGCCAATTTTCCGGGGGGAAATTTGTCTAGGGGGGAAATCCTACTCTATGACACCGGCAGTTTCCCCTGGCGGAAAAAACTTTTATCTCAATACATTTGAACTTCTTCATCAAATGACAAGGCTTCATATCACAATGCCTTTGCCTTGTTTCAGTAGCACAACATGTTTAAAAGTGATAATGTGATAAACATTTCAGACTTTACAGACAATCTTATGTCGGGTGTAGTTAAAGGGTGAAAAGATGGGTAACATAAAAGTTCCATATCACTCTCTCTGAGTATCATTTCGTTTTAGAGTGTCCATTCTATGATTCTCTGAGGAAGTTGTATATAAAACGTGTTCAAATTCGCAGTTTAATAACAAAATCATTCAGTTCTTTAAATTTGGCATTATTTGATAAACATGCCATGCTGTTAAGAATAAGATCAGAATATATCTCAAAGTTTTACTTAATTATCGTCATTATCGTATGAATTACTCCTGCGTGTTCACATTATGTAAATGTATTCTACTACAAGCCTGTTGCCTTTCAGTTCTGAAAATGAATTAAAATCACTCTCAACCAGAATCAAAGATATTTTTTATGGATATATTGGTGACAACAATCCGGCTGTATGTGAACATGAACAACCAATAAACAAAGAGCTGTTTGATGTGAATCAACTTCTGGACAACTTCTTTAAGGATAGTGAAACTTTACTTAAAGAAGAGGGGACATTACCGTTTAGTGAAAGTCAACTTCAGTTCAAAGAAGATACAGAACAGGCTTTTTAATGCTTTTTTGAAACTAGTTAAAAATTGAAATGCAAACTGAGGAAGATTAATACAGTAAACAGTAATTTTTTTGATCCAATGTAAATCAAAATACAAGCCTTACTGGAGTACAGCATTCGCTAAGTTATTGTGGAATTACTATAACCTCCATACCTTCAAATGATGCAGCATTGGATGAAAAAAAGAAATGGTTTCTGCCCTAAAACAAACAGAAAACTTAGTACTTTTGTATGCTTTGTGCATTTCAAAAACGTCATTGATACTGTGAAAAGAACACTTTTATAGTATAAGTTATTTCAAAATAGAGCCAGTGGCTCTGTAGCTCATCTGGCTTCATATCAATGTTGCTTTAGGATGTAGCAAATGTGATTCCCACTTACTTTGTTGGATTCCTCCTTATCATAGTTTGCACACAAAGTTTCAGCTTTCTAGGCCTGATGCTTCTTGAGAAAAAAGATGAAATTAGGTTAAAGGGTATGGCCCCTGAGGCCCTTATAAGGGGCCACAGGGCCACAAAAGCTACAATTTATAATCCTCAATAATTTGTTAAGCTTTCTAGGCCTTATGGTTCTGGAGAAGAAATTCCACAATTTATAATCCTAACCAGTCAAATAGTATATTCACAAGGTTTCAGCTTTCTGGGCCTATTGCTTCTGGAGAAGGAGATGAAAATAGGTTTTAAGGGCATGGTCCCTCTGGCCCTAAATAAGGGTCAA
Source organism: Steromphala cineraria (assembly GCA_916613615.1). Classification (NCBI taxonomy): domain Eukaryota; kingdom Metazoa; phylum Mollusca; class Gastropoda; order Trochida; family Trochidae; genus Steromphala; species Steromphala cineraria. The sequence continues at coordinate 21,979,652 of OU744722.1, read as the reverse complement.
AGGGCCACCAAATCTACAATTTATAATCCTCACTAGTCAGTCAAGGAGTATGTACACAAAGTTTCAGCTTTGTAGGCCATATGCTTCTGGAGAAAAAATGAAAATTGGTTTTTAGGGCGTGGCCTCTGTGGCCCTTATGAGGGCCACCAAAGCTACAACTATAAATCCTCACTAGTCAAGGAGTCTGTACACCAAGTTTCAGCTTTCTAGGCCTTATGGTTCTGGAGAAGAAGATGAAAATAGGTTTTAAGGGCGTTGCCCCTGTGGCCCTTATTAGGGGTCACAGGGCCACCAAAGCAACAACTATAAATCCTCACTAGTAAAGGAGTCTGTAAACAAAGTTTCAGCTTTCTAGGCCTTATGGTTCTGAAGAAGAAGTCGAAATTCCACAAATTTACGGACGGATGGACGGACGCTGGACACCATCCCATGCCATAAGCCCATCGGGCCTTACAGGCCAGATGAGCTAAAAATTGGATTTCATGAAAAAATAATAAGGGCTATTCAGAATGTGTATGATGATATCAACTGTCAAATTTGAATTTAAGAGCCACTCTGTGATGTTCATCACATACTGCATTGCTTTGATACATGGCTCAAAAATATCTTACTAATGCATTCCCAAATGATAATTATATGATAAAAAGTTGTTTTCAATGAAATTCTTAAAACAGTATTTTATATTCGGAAAAGTCAAATCCACACGTCCAGCTTACATGAATACAAAATAAGGTTTGACCGACATTCTCTCCCCACAGAGGCAGCTCAGTCATTACCGAGTTAGCCTCTGTTTTATTACGGCTAATACATGGTATAGAAAGGTAGAAATCTGATCGAGGCAATCGAAGTTGTTTGTGCAATCAGAGACGCCGTTTCAAAAGTGGGTATTCACAAAACCTCGGTCACGGTGACGCTTCGGCAAAGCTATTGTTGAAATTTAACATACAGGGGAGATAACTCTTCATTTTACAAAACATCGCTTTTTATGACTGAACTGCCTCTGTGGGGAGAGAATGTTTGACCTATTGACGCGTGTGGATGTTCATCAGTTTTCGATCACAATCGTGAATTCAAACCTGCCTGTTATCACTATACGAAAACTATACTTCCTTTCAACAATCGATACCTCTCGATCAGATTACACTAGTGGTAACACAAACTCAAAGCCAATCCTTCAAATCCTACATACAACTGTGTATTCAATCCTGAATGCCTGCAGTTGTATTCTTGAAAACTTAAAGCAATTCCACCTTGGTTTCCGTATTCAACAACACGTTGAAGATTCGGATATTCATCTTTCAAGTAACGCAGATCATGGTCTGCTGTCCACTCCACTATGGCAATTGGTCCAAGTCCCAAGTGGATCTTACCTTAACAATACATAAAAAATAGAGCCAGTGGCTCTGTAGCTCATCAGGCTTCATATAAATTTTGCTTGAGGGTCTGAAAATGTTGTTCCTCCTTACTTTGGACCACAGGGTCACCAAATGTACAATTTGGAATCCCTCTTATCTTACTTAGGAGTTTGCACACAAAGAAGATGAAAATATGTTTTAAGGGTGTGGTCCCTCTGGCCCTTATTAGGGGCAACAGGGCAATCAAAGCTACAATTTATAATCCTCACTAGTCAAGGAGTCTGTACACAAAGTTGCAACTTGCTAGGCCTTTTGGTTCTGGAGAAGAAGATGGAAATAGGTTTTTAGGGCGTGGCGGCTCTGACCCTTATAAAGGGCCACAGAGCCACCAAAGCTACAATGTATAATCCTCACTAGTCAAGGAGTCTGTACACAAAGTTTCAGCGTTCTAGGTCTTATGGTCCTGGGGAAGAAGTCGAAATTCCACAAAGTTTACGGACGGACGGGCGGACGCCGGACACCATGCCATGCCATGGGTCTAAGGATGGGTCTAAGGATGACAGTTGCCGTTCACCTTCAACAACTTATACTTCAAGGTTGCACGATGGCAGCTTTATCTTCACAGCCAAGCAAAGGCTATTCAGCAAATTAAAAATTCAAGTGTCAACAATTACATTATATTTTCTGACTCCCTTTCCTGCCTTCAGGCAATCAAAAATTGCAAAAGTGATCAGCCCTCATGGTATTCAACCTCATTTCATTCTCTCCCCACAGAGGCAGATCAAGTCATGTTGATTTAGCCTCTGTTCTATTACGACGAGTTTGTGGGATGGAATGGGAGATGCCGGATTGGAGGCAATCAAAATGAGTTGTGCAATCAGCGACGCTGTTCTTAAATCATCATTTTGGCTACTGAAACAAGGCAAAGGCATTGTGATATGAACCACCCTTTTCATGCGAGAAGCCTTGTCATTTGATAAAGAAATTCCGCTTGCGCTAATATAGGGCCCAGGGAGCGGAGACAGCATGGACGCCTCCATTGGAGCAAAACCAACATGGCGGACCAGGTAGGTTTATCATTGAAATCTCTTCGTTTTGGTAAACTAGGAGGTTACATTTCAGGTCTACATTTCAATATTGTATGTCGATCGCCGGTCTCAAAGAATTTTTAGAACAAAGGGATAATTAAGGATTCAGCTTGAAAAGCTGAATCCTTATTGTTATTGGCGTGTTTATTTTTATTGTTCCACGATTTTTGTGGTCAACTTTCAGCCCAAACGGCTGATGCTATTGAAGCCAAATTTCACAGGCTGGTAGACCTTGTTGAGGAATGGCGACAATAAGCTTTTGGGACAATTCGGCCCATACATTAAAGGTCCAGTTCGATTCAAAAATCGAAAATTTAACATTGACTTTTTTTTCAAAATGCACTTAGAGACCTAATTTTTTTTTAAAACGTGCGCAATCAAAAATGCTGCAAAAAACGAAATCATGGCAAATTCGTAGGACACGTGGTTTGGCCGCAATCTTGAATTTTCTGCATTTTTTTCAAAAGTCCGACCCCAGGCACCTTCAGGAATCACCACTCGGCAACTGCTGATACTAGAAAGCTGAAACTTACACATAATGTAGCTGAGACATTGGCCTATAACAAGTTTGTTTCAAAATTCAAAAATTCGAAATAGTTTTTTTTATAAAAATCTTCAAAGTTTGCACATTTTGCAATATTCAAGGGCAGATAACTCAAAAACCTCCCAGACGAATTTGATGATTTTTGCATGAGAGTTAGACATTAGCAAGGTCTTCAAGATAAAAGAATAAAATCGCTCGCGAACAGTCATTTCCGGTCACGCGGAAGGGTCAAAGTTTGCATTTTGGAAAACGGGTGTTTTGGTGGGTACGTTCGAATACTCATTGCTAATCAACGACGTACGATAACACATTGCTCTATATATCATATGAAAGCCAAAAGAACATACAATCTTGGATAAATCTCATTAAAATTAAATTAAACATTTACATTGAAATTCGGAGTATTTAAATGTGGTCAATCCTACTTTCGTTTTGAATTATTATGATATATGAATGATTGAAAAATGTAGTTCATTAGCAATATAACACTAGGCAATGTTTTATCTATCATCAGTCAGCAACAAGACCGTTTAACCTGAAATGATTCATGTTTACAGCCATGATGAATTTTCTGTAAAGACTTAACATTGAATATCAAGTGCAATGTGGTTATTTTCATAATGCATTAGTTACTGTTTACCTCTTGAGGTTTACGGTAATTTGATTGAAAACATGATATTTGTAACATATGTCGCATCGCTCACCGTTTCTTTACTTTTTCATGCTCATTAACAAATAATACATCAGAATAAAACCATTTCTCTCCTCTACACGATGGTGAAAACAATTTTGAAGTGTCGCTAATGGTTCGGATGATAGGAATGCCGCACGGTGAGTGTCGTCAGTTAATTTGAGGGGAAAATATATAACTTTACACTGATAGATTTGGTTCATTGTAATAACACCAAAGATGATGCCTCGTTGCTACAGCTATGTTGAATAGCAGTGTATGCATAAATGAGGTCTTGCCATTAAGTACCGGACTGACAACCCTTGTCATTATTGTAAGCATTCTCGCTCAAGCTTTTTGACTTAGATAATTACCTCTGTTAATGAAAATTAACACCATACAGTGCTGAATCCGTTTGTCGTCGCTTGCGACTATATTTTTATTTTGAATTTTATATCTGACGAGGCGAGCTGCAAAATGTAAAAAAAAAAGGCACGGTCAGTGCGTTAGTTACAGGGGTGCTATCGTTGAAGACAATCACATTTCCGACTGGGAAACGGTAGAATTCGTCTCTAGAAACCTCAATTTTACATTCCCTCACTATGGCACAACTTTTAACGGTCGGATTATTGTACTAGACGTCCTCGAAAGTTGGGTAAAATAAACGATGGATTCCATATTGTGCGAACATGTGCATTTGCTTTACATCTATTACGTGACGTATATTAATTATGAATAATTGTTTTTTAAGTTTACACATTAAGAAGTATCATTTGTTTTTTAAGTTTACACATTAAGAAATATCATTAACATTGAACCACACTTACTTTATAACAAAAAACTATTAAATATAAATGCATTCATTTTGAAATAAATTATGCTTATTCCCTAGCGTGCATTGATTTTAAATTGACTTTTAAATCCTATTTTCATCTTCTTCTCCAGTTCCAAAAGTTCAAGAGAGCTGAAAAGTTGTGAGTAGACTCCTTGGTCAATGGGGATTCTAAATTGTAGATTTCGTGACCCCATGACCCCAAATGGGGTCACAGGGGTCAAAACTTTAAAATCCTATTTTCATCTTCTTCTCCAGTTCCAAAAGGTCTAGAGAGCTGAAAAGTTGTGAGTAGACTCCTTGGCCAATGGGGATTCAAAATTGTAGATTTCGTGACCCCATGACCCCTAATAGGGTCACAGGGGTCAAAACTTTAAAAACCTATTTTCATCTGCTTCTCCAGTTCCAAAAGGTCTAGAGAGCTGAAAGTTGTGTGTAGACTCTTTGGCCAATTAAGATTCTAAATTTTACATTTAATTACCCCTTGACCCCAATTGGGGTCACATGGGTCAACACCTTAAAGAACTATTTTCATCAAAAGTCTGATAAGCTACAGAGCCCATGGCTCTATTTTTTCATAATTTGATTAACGTTTGACATTATGAAATTGCTACTTCATACAGTTAATTTGAAACCCTGGTGTATGCAAAGGTTGTTTTAACCAAAATGTGCTGAAATATTAGACATAGGATCTTTGAACTATTGATGCAAAGAAAAAAATGATTTATTCTGAATATGAATTTATAGTTAAAAGGGGAAAACATTTACCAAACTGGTGTAATATTTTAGCAGTCTACATTTCCAGATGCTGGTATTCAAGAGACTGAATAGCCAAAAAGTGCTGATAAGGGCTCACAGACTTGTCCAAAGCTGTTTCAAGGTACAGTGTTTCTTTGTGTATTTAAAATTATTTTTGCACATCAATTCTGGCATTTCCCCCATAAAATCTTTTTCTAAACCAAATGGCATAGAAAGATGAAATTTCAGGATTCGTTTTAACAATTGATCTGGATCCCCCTTTCAAATAATAGGTCATTGTAGGTTTTCAGTCTGACTTCTTTCAATTATAAATAAACCAAAAACAATGAGAAGCTCAAATTACTAGCTGTGTTTCAAGGATGAATCCTCTTAGATGATACCATTTGAGCCCAATATCATATCTCTAGCATCAATTTAAACATGGTTGTAGCAGAAACTTTAACTCTGTGATGCTGTTTGTTCAAATTGCCAAACAAATCTAATAAGTTGATAATTTACTCTTTTATACAGACATTTGTTCAATTGTTTTATTATACCCTCGACCAACGGTCCTGGGTATCTAGTAATACCAACGATTCCGTGTGTGTGTCGGTCCGAGGACATTTTTTGTCCGACCTATTACGGGAAAACTATTAATCCGATTAATTTCAAATTTTGCACATGTTTTCTACCCTACTAGGAGAGGTGCAGTGCGAAGTTACAGCACATTTCGTTAATATTTGAATTTGTTTACAAATTTCCATGTTTTGAACTTAGTCATTTTCCAATATCAGATTTGTCCGACCTATTACGGGAAAACTATTCATCCGATTCATTTCAAATTTTGCACATGTCTTCTTCCCTACTAGGAGGGGTGTGGTGCGGAATTGCAACAAATTTCATTGATATTTCAAATTTTAACAAATTTACATATTTTGAACATATAGTCATTTTCAAATATCAGATTTGTCCAACCTATTACGGGAAAAACTTTTCATCTGATTCTTTTCACATTTTGCATGTGTCTTCTTCCCTACTAGAAGCGGTGCAGTGCCAAATCAAAACTAAAATTGATACGGGTTTTTTGTGTGTGTTTTTTACAAAGTTCTTTTTTTCTATTAGTCATTTTTCTCAATTCCTCTTTGGGGGTCAAATGCTGTGCAAGATATGACCACATTGAAAGTAAAAAATAATTCACGGTGCACGGTCGGGGGTATTAGTGAGCCACGCTCACATTTTTGCTTGTTGCTATTGTTTTTGTATCCATACAAACTAAGATATTAAGTTTCCTCTAAAAACTGTTACTTTCAGTCTTCAACATCCAATAATACAAAGACTTTTAATTGCATCTCTGAACTTGAAGCAAAATATCAAAGTTCTAATTTTTTTACTTTGAGAATTTTTTGGTATTGACAATAAATTAATATTTTATATCAATGACTAAAGTATTGATGTTAATGTCAAAAAAATAAATATTTATAATACATCAAGTGATTATAATTTTCAAAATTTTTTACAGATCTGCAGAACTGGAGGGAGAATGTCAGATGGAACAAAGATCCATTTATATACTCTTCAAGAAATCAAAGACAAATTCATCATTGATGAACAATGAACATTCTTTTCAATCACAATGTTTAACAAGGATTAACCTTTATTAAAAACTTTCTTTTTAAATGAATGAGAGGTCTCCATGGTTGTGTTGGAAAGTCTATCAGAAAATATAATCATGCTGTTGAATAAAGTATTTCTGAACATTGTTTTTTTTGGTTGTATTTCTACATTATCCTTATGAAAAAATATATGATTAAATTGCTTCAATATAGTGTCAGTATGAGGACGTATGTTTTTTTATGAAGTTTATGTTTTGTTCTCCCACTGGAATGAAAACAGTCATGAAAACCCGGAGTCAATGATATGATAATAATACGATACATCCACATAAATGTGTACATGGTGAACACAATAGTTTATATATTACTAAGATCAAACTTTAATCAGGTTGAAAAAAGCAATCAGAAAGAGTCTTTTACTCATATTATTGTTGCAAGAATATGTGAAGGGAGAAACTTGTACATGTGACTATGTAATGTGGTGACACATGCTGGCATTGACTGGTAGCTTTCTGACCAAAAATAGATCTGCACTTTATTTCAGTGTAGCATTTGCAGTGATACCCCACTGAATGTATATAAGTTGTCTTCAACTGACTAATTTACTGAGCCCTCGGATTTATTCCAACCAAATAGCTCGTTTAATCTACACATGCTAACTTCTGGGCTATCTAATCTACTAACACCCTGCTTCAAGTCTACCAGCAATACGCCCCTTGTGTAAGAACCTGCATCACTTTTCTCTCACATCTGAAGGAGTACATACATGTACCATCTAACTGTCCTGTTTGGAACCAATGTTTTTCAATGACATTTTTCACTGACAAACTTAGTGGCATAAAGTAATACTCAGTACACAAACTCAATCATTGCATTCTATAATGCAGCCTGCAGATCCTTTAATATTCAAAGCGTGATTGACTTTTATTATCAGTGTATAACTCTATACCCTTTTCCCTGTCCTTCACTTGCCCCCCACAGCAATATTCTAAACATTTAAAAATAGCTTTTGAATGATGTATGCATTGAACATGTGAACTCTTGCCAACAAACACAAAATTATTGTAAAAATAGTAAAGAACAAGAAAGGCGGCTACAGGGCTAAATGTGTTCAGCTTAAACCAATTAAAACTGTATAGATGGTAATGTAATGTTCAATGAAATCTTTTTATTACTTGAATGGTAAACTTGTCTTGAATCACAAGAAACTGTCTCTTTCACCATTCAAACTTACAATTAAAGTTCCTTTGTCATCATTATCGTGCTAGGTTTGTTAAGTTTTCTTTGTATTCAGCATGAATAGTACATTGATTTATTACTTTGTCAATTTCACACAAGCACTCCTTCAGGAGGATGCATTCAAGCTCCTTCACAAAACGTTGAAAAAAGTGATTGTAATAGTTCATTGATGAGATGTTTTCCAGAATCTGTAGGTAGTACTGCTTCAAGGGTGTCTTTCTGAAATTTCCTCAATGAATAATATCCTTTTTGGACCCAACATTGTACTCTTGAAGAACAGTAGACATTCTAAAACATAAAGAGATAGATTGTTATTATCTAAAAATGTGAATCACATATTGATAACATTGCCCTTTTACTTAGAAGTAGGTTAATTTTTTACAGAGTAAACAAATCTACATATAATATTTAACAAATTAAAGATTGTTTAGTACATGTATATAATTTGGCATATTTATTTATTTTCAAAATTTTTAAACAGCTATTTTAGGATACTAATTAACAGTAATTAACAGAACACACACAATTGTGGATTTCTGTCATTTCTTATTCAACTTCATCTTAGATATTTTCATGCCAATAATGTTTGGTATAAGATATACTTTAAAATATTTTGAGAATTAAATTAAATAGAGTATGGATAATTATTCGTAGTGGACATTGGAAGCATGTCTCGGGAGACTTGAATCCATCGTTTATTAGCAGCCCCGTCTAAGGACGGGGCTGCTATCAGTTTTTGTGAAGTTTCCATCGCCGCCGCCGCCGCCGCACTCGTACTACTAGCTATAACTTTTTTTCCACTAAGCTTTCCAGAACTCTTATTCATACTTTACTACTCATACCTCGGGGGAACGAATTTGACACGTTCACTTTCAAGGTCAAAGGTCAAGGTCACGAGATATGTATTCACTCTAAGAATTCCTTGTAAACGCGATAACTTGAAAAGTTTTTCTGCTATGAAGCTCTAACTTGGTATATATCATCCTTGGAAAAATAAAAAAATTTGAAAAGGTTTTGGCTACAATCCGTCAAAGGTCAAGGTCACAGCAAGGTCATGACGTAAGCATGTTTTAGCGAAAATGCTTTATTTTAACTATGAACACTTTTAATCAATACATGATTGTTGTACTCAATAAAAAGTGTTCAATGATTGTGTGACCTTGAAGGTCAAAGGTCAAGGTCATGAGATATGAGTTATTACAAAATGCACTAAATTTGGGTATAACTTTATCCCATTTAGCTTTTCAGAACTCATGAACATGTCTAAATGTTAATACTTCCAGGGAATCATTATGACATGTTCACTTTCAAGTTCAAAGGTCAAGGTCACGAGTTATAAAATCACCGCAAAATTCTCTGTAAACACGGTAACTTGAAAAGTATTTGTGCTATGAAGCTCTAACTTGATATATATCATCCTTGGAAAAGTAAAAAAATTTGAAAAGGTTTCGGCTACAATCCGTCAAAGGTCAAGGTCACAGCAAGGTCATGACTTAAGCATGGTTTAGTGAAAATGCTTAATTTTAACTATGATCACTTTTAATCAATACATGATTGTTATACTCAATAAAAAGTGTTCAATTATTGTGTGACCTTGAAGGTCAAAGGTCAAGGTCATGAGATATGAGTTATTGCAATTCCTTGTAAACACAATAACTTGAAAAGTTTTTGTGCTATGAAGTTTAGATTTTGTATATATTATCTCTTGAGAAGTACAAAATTTAAAAAAAGTTTTGGGTACGAACTGTCAAAGGTCAAGGTCACAGCAAGGTCAACATATATGGAGAAAATGGATTAATTTAATTTTTAACACTTTATTTCATTACAATAATGTTATACTCAATGAAATGTGTTCATTGATTGTGTGACCTTGAGTGTCAAAGGTCAAGGTCACGAGAAAATTCCCAATTTGGTGAGGCCTGTAAAAGGCGGAACAGGGTAAGGCGAAACCCCAAGTTCCGGGTTTGCTCTGCTTTTGCGGTATCCCGCAAACGCTAATCTAGTTTTACCCAACTTTCGAGGACGTCTAGTACAATAATCTGACCGTTAAAAGTTGTGCCATAGTGAGGGAGTGTAAAATTGAGGTTTCTAGAGACGAATTCTACCGTTTCCCAGTCGGAAATGTGATTGTCTTCAACGATAGCACCCCTGTAACTAACGAACTGACCTTGCCTGTGTTTGTTTACATTTTGCAGCTCGCCTCGTCGGATATAAAATTCAAAATAAAATTATCCCTTTGTTCTAAAAATTCTTTGAGACCGGCGATCGACATAAAATATTGAAATGCACTTTTGACAACAATGACGTTTTACGACACCTCCTAGAAATACCAAAACGAAGAGATTTCAATGATAAACCTACCTGGTCCGCCATGTTGGTTTTGCTCCAATGGAGGCGTCCATGCTGTCTTCGCTCCCTGGGCCCTATATTAGCGCAAGCGGAACAGGGCCCGGGAACCAGGTTGACATATTGAGATGAAAGATTTTTCCGCCAGGGGAAACTGCCGGAACCCACGGATTTCCGCGGAATAGAACAGAGGCTAAATAAATATGACTTGATCTTCCTCTGTTGGGACAGAATGACCTTATTTAGGTTATAAATCTTTGTTCATTTACCTGGCAGGAAGCTTGTGTCCTCCGACGATGTCGGATTAGACATACTCAATTAACTCATTCTTATCTTTTAAAGGGAGAGGATCTCCTGATGTGTATACCCTGTCAATGTCCCCTCACTGTTAAGCAAAATTGTGTGAGTGTTGGGACACAGCACAAATCAGGGAAACATTTAAATCAAATATTCCAATTTCACAACTATTTTTATCACTTCGGTGAAAACCGTATTTAAGATTTCATCAAAGCAATTAATCTATTTGACAAGTTGTAGTCTTTTAACTAGCAATATCAGTTTTTAAAAAATTCTGTGATATTTTGCTGAAGTTTTTTCAGCCTTCGTGCTGTTTCATTCTTTTGCTTTTGCAATCATTTTCCTTTAATTAAACTTCCCGCCGCCAATTGCTGAAATATTGTCCAAGCAGCGTAAAACAATAACTCACTAACTCACTTAAAGGACAAAAACACAAAAATACAGTCTCGAAATCCATCTCTTTTTAAAGTCATGTCTGTTTATCGACAGGGGGGGTTGGGGTCACGAAACAAGCCATGCGATTGGCACGCTGCTAGGGGCAGCGTAGATACCCCATTGGACGATATACCACTAGGTGGAGGTAATTTATGATTCGCATTGAATCCATCTTGGTTCCAGAGGTTGGTGGAGATATATCATCTGAATGTTAACTCTGGACTGTCGAGAATGCGGTCATAATTTCAACCATAAACTACTACTACTACTACTACTACTACTACTACTACGACTTAACATTTGTATAGCGCCAATATCCAGCTCAGAGAGTGCTGCTCAAAGGCGCTTTGGCTTTCCCTCGATCATTGGATATCAATCTTCATGACACTTCTTTTACCATCTCGACTCCCTAGGGATCATACAACACGTGCAGTCATCTGACGCACAGCGTTAATGTCACTCTCAATCCTTACGAGGTACCCATTTACAGCTGGGTGGACTGGGACACATACATGTACAAACTTAGATACATTTTTAAAGGGGCGATTCTATTCTGCGTTTGATGTTCATACCTAGACACATTAAGGGGGGAGGGGATTCTATTCTGGGTTAGATGTACATACTTAGATAATTTTAACGGGGGCGATTCTATTCTAGGTTTGATGAATATACTTAGATAGATTTAAAGGGGGCGATTCTATTCTGGGTTTGATGTACATACTTAGATACATTTAAAGGGGGCGATTCTATTCTGGGTTTGATGTACCTACTTAGATACATTTAAAGAGGGCGATTCTACACCGGGTTTGATGTACATACTTAGATACATTTAAAGGGGAAGATTCTATTCTAGGTTTGATGTACATACTTAGATACATTTAAAGGGGGCGATTCTACACCGGGTTTGATGTACATACTTATATATATTTAAAGGGGGCGATACCGGGTTTGATGTTCATACTTGGATACATTTAAAGGGGGCGATTCTATTCTGGGTTTGATTTTCATACTTAGATAACTTTAAAGGGGGCGATTCTATACCGGGTTTGACGTACATGTTAAATAAATGTAAAGGGGGCGATTCTATACCGGGTTTGATGTACATACTTAGATACATTAACCCTTACGATGCGGCTATATATTTTTGCTCTACAAGCCCACGTGGCGGAATTGTTTTGTCCGGTGCCAGCCACCGTTATATCCTGATTAACCGCTTCTTTATTTTTGTGCGCGGATATACATATGATACATGGAAATAAAGACAATTCTCTCTTCTATACGGTGATGTAAAAACTATAAAATTATCTCTAATGGTTCGTGAGATATAAATGCCGCAAGGTGGGTACCCTCAATCATTTTGAGGTCAACAAATTTTTTGCGGCACTTGTCGCAACGCTTTGCCGCTTCTTTATTTTTGTGCGCGGATATACATATGATACATGGAAATGAAGACAATTCTCTCTTCTACACGATGATGTAAAAATTATAGAATTATCTCTATTGGTTTGTGAGATATGAATGCCGCAAGGTGGGTACCCTCAATCATTTTTGAGAAAAGGTTTGATATTTATATCCGGGAGCAGCCAAGACTGCTTGCAGTCAATATATAGCCTTATCCTGAAAGTTACGGATTTCGCCAAGAGGGCTTACGTGCCATTTTATATTTGGCCCGTAAATATCACGCGCCCCGCATCGTAAGGGTTAAAGGGGGCGATTCTGTACCGGGTTTGGTGTAAATCATAAAATACATCCAAAGGGAGCTATTCTATTCTGGGTTTGATGTTCATACTTGAATACATTTAAAGGGGGCGATTCTATTTTGGGTTTGATATACTTGATACCTTTTAAAGAGGTGATTCTATAACGGGTTTTATGAACATACTTAGATACATTAAAGGGGGCCTTTCTTTACCGGGTTTGCGTAACATAATCAAATACATTTAAAGGGGCGATTCTATACCGGGTTTGATGTTCATACTTAGATACATTTAAAGGTGTCGATTCTAATCTGGGTTTGATGTACATACTTAGATACATTAAAATGGGGTGATTCTATTAGGGGTTTGATATACTTAGATACCTTTTAAAGGGGCCATTCTAAACCGGATTTTTATGCTCATATTTATATATATTTAAAGGGGGCGATTCTATTCTGGGTTTTATGTACTAAGATACCTTTAAAAGGGGCGATTCTATACCGGTTTTTAATTAACATAATTATATATAATTAAAGGGGGCGATTCTATTCTGGGTTTAAAGTATCTACTTGATTCATTGAACACTATATCCATCGCAATGACGAATGACCCATTCCTACCCCAGGAGTATAAGCTCAGCTGTATCCCAAAGCAACTTTGATTTAATTTTCGGGACTTTTGTCAAATAATTCATTGTCGCTTTAACCCTTACGATGCGGGGCGCGTGATATTTACGGGCCAAATATAAAATGGCACGTAAGCCCTCTTGGCGAAATCCGTAACTTTCAGGATAAGGCTATATATTGACTGCAAGCAGTCTTGGCTGCTCCCGGATATAAAATATCAAACCTTTTCTCAAAAATGATTGAGGGTACCCACCTTGCGGCATTCATATCTCACAAACCAATAGAGATAATTCTATAATTTTTACATCATCGTGTAGAAGAGAGAATTGTCTTCATTTCCATGTATCAAATGTATATCCGCGCACAAAAATAAAGAAGCGGCAAAGCGTTGCGACAAGTGCCGCAAAAAATTTTTTTACCTCAAAATGATTGAGGATACCCACCTTGCGGCATTCATATCTCACGAACCATTAGAGATAATTTTATAATTTTTACATCATCGTATAGAAGAGAGAATTGTCTTTTTTTCCATGTATCATATGTATATCCGCGCACAAAAATAAAGAAGCGGTTAATCAGGATATAACGGTGGCTGGCACCGGACAAAACAATTCCGCCACGTGGGCTTGTAGAGCAAAAATATATAGCCGCATCGTAAGGGTTAAGCTTGGATGTAGCGATCTAGATGCAGATAAATATAACCTTTTAAAGAGATGATTCTATACCGGGTTTGATATACATACTTAGATACATTAAAGGGGGCGATTCTGTACCGGGTTTGGTGTAAATCATAAAATACATCCAAAGGGAGCGATTCTATTCTGGGTTTGATGTTCATACTTGAATACATTTAAAGGGGGCGATTCTATTTTGGGTTTGATATACTTGATACCTTTTAAAGAGGTGATTCTATAACGGGTTTTATGAACATACTTAGATACATTAAAGGGGGCCTTTCTTTACCGGGTTTGCGTAACATAATCAAATACATTTAAAGGGGCGATTCTATACCGGGTTTGGTGTAAATCATAAAATACATTTAAAGGTGTCGATTCTAATCTGGGTTTGATGTTCATACTTGAATATATTTAAAGGGGGCGATTCTATTTTGGGTTTGATATACTTGATACCTTTTAAAGAGGTGATTCTATAACGGGTTTTATGAACATACTTAGATACATTAAAGGGGGCCTTTCTTTACCGGGTTTGCGTAACATAATCAAATACATTTAAAGGGGCGATTCTATACCGGGTTTGATGTTCATACTTAGATACATTTAAAGGTGTCGATTCTAATCTGGGTTTGATGTACATACTTAGATACATTTAAATGGGGTGATTATATATTTGGTTTAAAGAACATATTTAGATATATTTAAAGGGGGCGATTCTATTAGGGGTTTGATATACTTAGATACCTTTTAAAGGGGCCATTCTATACCGGATTTTTATGCTCATATTTATATATATTTAAAGGGGGCGATTCTATTCTGGGTTTTATGTACTAAGATACCTTTAAAAGGGGCGATTCTATACCGGTTTTTAATGAACATAATTATATATAATTAAAGGGGGCGATTCTATTCTGGTTTAAAGTATCTACTTGATTCATTGAACACTATATCCGTGGCAATGACGAATGACCCATTCCTACCCCAGGAGTATAAGCTCAGCTGTATCCCAAAGCAACTTTGATTTAATTTTCGGGACTTTTGTCAAATAATTCATTGTCGCTTTAAGCTTGGATGTAGCGATCTAGATGAAGATAAATATAACCTTTTAAAGAGATGATTCTATACCGGGTTTGATATACATACTTAGATACATTAAAGGGGGCGATTCTGTACCGGGTTTGGTGTAAATCATAAAATACATCCAAAGGGAGCGATTCTATTCTGGGTTTGATGTTCATACTTGAATACATTTAAAGGGGGCGATTCTATTTTGGGTTTGATATACTTGATACCTTTTAAAGAGGTGATTCTATAACGGGTTTTATGAACATACTTAGATACATTAAAGGGGGCCTTTCTTTACCGGGTTTGCGTAACATAATCAAATACATTTAAAGGGGCGATTCTATACCGGGTTTGATGTTCATACTTAGATACATTTAAAGGTGTCGATTCTAATCTGGGTTTGATGTACATACTTAGATACATTTAAATGGGGTGATTCTATTAGGGGTTTGATATACTTAGATACCTTTTAAAGGGGCCATTCTAAACCGGATTTTTATGCTCATATTTATATATATTTAAAGGGGGCGATTCTATTCTGGGTTTTATGTACTAAGATACCTTTAAAAGGGGCGATTCTATACCGGTTTTTAATGAACATAATTATATATAATTAAAGGGGGCGATTCTATTCTGGGTTTAAAGTATCTACTTGATTCATTGAACACTATATCCGTCGCAATGACGAATGACCCATTCCTACCCCAGGAGTATAAGCTCAGCTGTATCCCAAAGCAACTTTGATTTAATTTTCGGGACTTTTGTCAAATAATTCATTGTCGCTTTAAGCTTGGATGTAGCGATCTAGATGCAGATAAATATAACCTTTTAAAGAGATGATTCTATACCGGGTTTGATATACATACTTAGATACATTAAAGGGGGCGATTCTGTACCGGGTTTGGTGTAAATCATAAAATACATCCAAAGGGAGCGATTCTATTCTGGGTTTGATGTTCATACTTGAATACATTTAAAGGGGACGATTCTATTTTGGGTTTGATATACTTGATACCTTTTAAAGAGGTGATTCTATAACGGGTTTTATGAACATACTTAGATACATTAAAGGGGGCCTTTCTTTACCGGGTTTGCGTAACATAATCAAATACATTTAAAGGGGCGATTCTATACCGGGTTTGGTGTAAATCATAAAATACATTTAAAGGTGTCGATTCTAATCTGGGTTTGATGTTCATACTTGAATATATTTAAAGGGGGCGATTCTATTTTGGGTTTGATATACTTGATACCTTTTAAAGAGGTGATTCTATAACGGGTTTTATGAACATACTTAGATACATTAAAGGGGGCCTTTCTTTACCGGGTTTGCGTAACATAATCAAATACATTTAAAGGGGCGATTCTATACCGGGTTTGATGTTCATACTTAGATACATTTAAAGGTGTCGATTCTAATCTGGGTTTGATGTACATACTTAGATACATTTAAATGGGGTGATTATATATTTGGTTTAAAGAACATATTTAGATATATTTAAAGGGGGCGATTCTATTAGGGGTTTGATATACTTAGATACCTTTTAAAGGGGCCATTCTATACCGGATTTTTATGCTCATATTTATATATATTTAAAGGGGGCGATTCTATTCTGGGTTTTATGTACTAAGATACCTTTAAAAGGGGCGATTCTATACCGGTTTTTAATGAACATAATTATATATAATTAAAGGGGGCGATTCTATTCTGGTTTAAAGTATCTACTTGATTCATTGAACACTATATCCGTCGCAATGACGAATGACCCATTCCTACCCCAGGAGTATAAGCTCAGCTGTATCCCAAAGCAACTTTGATTTAATTTTCGGGACTTTTGTCAAATAATTCATTGTCGCTTTAAGCTTGGATGTAGCGATCTAGATGCAGATAAATATAACCTTTTAAAGAGATGATTCTATACCGGGTTTGATATACATACTTAGATACATTAAAGGGGGCGATTCTGTACCGGGTTTGGTGTAAATCATAAAATACATCCAAAGGGAGCGATTCTATTCTGGGTTTGATGTTCATACTTGAATACATTTAAAGGGGGCGATTCTATTTTGGGTTTGATATACTTGATACCTTTTAAAGAGGTGATTCTATAACGGGTTTTATGAACATACTTAGATACATTAAAGGGGGCCTTTCTTTACCGGGTTTGCGTAACATAATCAAATACATTTAAAGGGGCGATTCTATACCGGGTTTGATGTTCATACTTAGATACATTTAAAGGTGTCGATTCTAATCTGGGTTTGATGTACATACTTAGATACATTTAAATGGGGCGATTATATATTTGGTTTAAAGAACATACTTAGATATATTTAAAGGGGGCGATTCTATTAGGGGTTTGATATACTTAGATACCTTTTAAAGGGGCCATTCTATACCGGATTTTTATGCTCATATTTATATATATTTAACCCTTACGATGCGGGGCGCGTGATATTTACGGGCCAAATATAAAATGGCACGTAAGCCCTCTTGGCGAAATCCGTAACTTTCAGGATAAGGCTATATATTGACTGCAAGCAGTCTTGGCTGCTCCCGGATATAAATATCAAACCTTTTCTCAAAAATGATTGAGGGTACCCACCTTGCGGCATTCATATCTCACAAACCAATAGAGATAATTCTATAATTTTTACATCATCGTGTAGAAGAGAGAATTGTCTTCATTTCCATGTATCATATGTATATCCGCGCACAAAAATAAAGAAGCGGCAAAGCGTTGCGACAAGTGCCGCAAAAAATTTGTTGACCTCAAAATGATTGAGGGTACCCACCTTGCGGCATTTATATCTCACGAACCATTAGAGATAATTTTATAGTTTTTACATCATCGTATAGAAGAGAGAATTGTCTTTATTTCCATGTATCATATGTATATCCGCGCACAAAAATAAAGAAGCGGTTAATCAGGATATAACGGTGGCTGGCACCGGACAAAACAATTCCGCCACGTGGGCTTGTAGAGCAAAAATATATAGCCGCATCGTAAGGGTTAAAGAGGGCGATTCTATTCTGGGTTTTATGTACTAAGATACCTTTAAAAGGGGCGATTCTATACCGGCTTTTAATGAACATAATTATATATAATTAAAGGGGGCGATTCTATTCTGGGTTTAAAGTATCTACTTGATTCATTGAACACTATATCCGTCGCAATGACGAATGACCCATTCCTACCCCAGGAGTATAAGCTCAGCTGTATCCCAAAGCAACTTTGATTTAATTTTCGGGACTTTTGTCAAATAATTCATTGTCGCTTTAAGCTTGGATGTAGCGATCTGGATGCAGATAAATATAACCGACATGAAACTGAAACATCTAGGTGTTCTTGCAGCCATTTTAACCCTTACGATGCGGGGAGCGGTATATTTCCGTGCCAAATATAAACTGGCGCGCAAGCCCTCTAGGTGAAATCCGGAGTCCGGACTCTAACTTTCACGAGAAGGCAAAAATTTACTGCAAGCAGTTTTGGCGGCTCCCGGATTGCTCGTAATTATTTTCCGCGCCTCGCTAAACGCCGTTGTTTTATGAAAATTGGTTTAACTGGCGCAGACAGCGAGCCCCGTGAAAACATGTATTTTCTCTGTTGAATTGTTGACAAAAAGCAGACAAAATGTGTTCTTTCGCGCTTGATATTTCACTAACCAAGTGGCGCGCTCTAACACATGATATATCGATGGAAAGAGAATAAAATTGTCTTCAATTTGGTGTATAATTTGTATATACGCAGTTTTCAAATAATTGTACTAAAAAATATTTAAAAGTTTTCGACTTTCGTGCATGATATTTCACTAACCAAGTGGCGCGCTCTACCACATGATATATCGATGGAAAGAGAATAAAATTGTCTTCAATTTGGTGTATAATTTGTATATGCGCAGTTGCAAATAATTGTACTATAAAGGCCGTAAAAGGCCGCAAAAACAGCCAAAATGTGTTCTTTCGCGCTTGATATTTCACTAACCAAGTGGCGCGCTCTACCACATGATATATCGATGGAAAGAGAATAAAATTGTCTTCAATTTGGTGTATAATTTGTATATGCGCAGTTGCAAAAAATTGTACTAAAAATATTTAAAAGTTTTCGACTTTCGTGCATGATATTTCAATAACAAATTGGCGCGCTATAAAACATGATATATCGATGGAAAGAGAATAAAATTGTCTTCAATTTGGTGTATAATTTGTATATGCGCAGTTGCAAATAATTGTACTATGAAGGCCGCAAAAAAAAAGCTTTTGCGCTTGATATTTTACTAACCAAGTGGCGCGCTATAAAGCAAGATATATCGATGGAAAGAGAATAAAAGTGCCATCATTTTGGTATATGATATGTATATGCGCAAAGAGAAATAAAGATGCAAGAAGCCCCGCAAAATGTGTGTAGGTCTTTTTGACATAAAACATTTTTTCCGGTTTTTAGTCATGACGTAATGGGAAACTTGTCCCATTACCAAACTTACATGATCGGGTTGCGATGACGTCAGAGGTTCCGAACCACTTCCGGGCATCGAAATTTTTTTCCGGGTCTCGGCATGAGGTAATGGGAACGTTTTCCCATGACGAAAGGGACGTCCGAGTGTTCTGACCACTTCCGGCCATCGGAAATTTTGTCCCGGGTCTCGCCATGATGTAATGGGAAAGTTGTCCCATGACCACATTCACACTATCGGGTTTTGAGCACGATCGTGCTTTTGTTCTACTTTTCCGAGACCACCCGGCGGTATGGGCTTTTTTTGGGCCACTTTCACTCTCGGGTTATGACGAAGGCCGGAGATTTTGACCACTTCCGAGCTTCGCCGTGAGGTATGGACTTTTTTCCCATGAAAAATCGAGCGTACTCGGAGTTTTCTTTCGAGGATTTTCAATATTTTTAGTGCGGGCCTCGCCACGAGACATGGTACAAATTTACCCTTAGCCCCCCAAGCTAAAAACTGTCGAAGCGAAAGTTTGCTTCCAGTTCTGCCTAAAAAGTTATAACTCGGAAACAGAAATATTGTCAAGATCGAGACGCTTTTTCCGACTATAGTCGTTTTTGTGAGAAAAATTTCCCACTAAATTTCGGCTGCACTCGGGTTTTTTAGAACTGCGTGAACATTTTTGTTTGTGATGCCATTTGCTGAAACTGCACATGTCCAAACTTTGAGTGTCAATGTCTACCCTTTCAAGTCCCTGGAAGAAAGGAGAAGTTACTAATTATTGAAATATTTACATAAAACCGTTTTCGTCAATAACAAAATAAAAAAAATTTATTTGTGAAAAGTGACTAATTGGAGAGGTGGAAAAGTCGGGGCTCTATCTGCGGTATAAATGTTGTTGACGCGAAGCAATTGGTTTTTGACTTATTCAACTTTTTCGGAGACCGAGAATTTTCTCCCGAGAGGGACGGAACGTTTGTGGGAATTTTTCCCATGAAAAATCGAGGGTGCTCGGAACATTCATTCGAGAATTTTCACTATTTCTAGTGCGGGCCTCGCCGCAAACCATGGGAAAAATTGACCCTTAGCACCCAAACTTTCAAAATCAATATCATGTTTAGTGAAATTCAAAAACTATTTTCGGTGTTATTCCGAGGTCTGAAACATTTTCCTTATATGTCGGGCGAGGTCCTTCCATTCGAGAACAACCAATTTCATGGGCAACGTTGCCCAGTGCCTCGGATTTCAGAACACAAAGTCCGAGAGATTGCTTTCGCGCTTGATATTTCACTAACCAAGCGGCGCGCTCTAACACATGAGATATCGTTGGAAAGAGGATGAAATTGCCTTCATTTTGGCATATCATTTGTATGTCCGCCCATGCAAATAATTATACTATAAAGGCCGCAAAAGTATGTACTTTCGCGCTTGATATTTCACTAACCAAGCGGCGCGCTCTAACACACGATATATCGTTGGAAAGAGAATAAAAGTGCCATCATTTTGGTATATCATATGTATATGCGCAAAGAGAAATAAACATGCAAGAAGCCCCGCAAAATGTGTTGATGTCCTTTTTTTGACATCGGCAATTTTGTTCGGGTTTCGCCGCGACGCTGCGGCGGTTAGGTCCGTGGAACCTATCAAAAGTTGCAAAACTTTTGTAATCCACAACTGACAATCAGAGCTTCCCTGACGTAGATGGTTGTTTCGTTCGCGACTCGCCAACTCGTCGCCTAGGAAGTCAGAAGAAAGCCCAGGTTTTCGACTTTGGGGGAGTCGTATGAATAAAAGAACCGGGGTTAGCCGGGACAGTCATGAAACGTCCAAATATGTGAATTTTACCATTGCCTTTGGTGCCGTCGGCGCCGATGGTGTGATTGTTTCAAATACTTTGGAATGACGGCAAATGAATGTCCATGAGGCTCACACTGATTTTCTCTGTAAAATGCTCCTGAGTTGTTCTTACTTGCACATGTCTAAATCTGTTTCAATCTATTACAGATGATATAGAAGATGCCAAGATTTAGAGGAAGGAGACCGAGGACTCGGAACTATGGGGGGCCGTATGCTTCAGACGACGAGTTCTCTTCCGAAGTCCATGCTGATGAAACTTCTGATATGGAAACTACTGATGATAGTGATGTGAATAGTGATAGTGATGGATTGGTATCGGACATGGACAGTGATCCAGACATAAGGAACATTGCAAGACGTATACTAGCTGCTACGGCGAGCGCAGCTTCTGCTGGTTCTTCCACTGACGAGTTCGTTGACTTGGATGATCAAGACAGTGACACCTCTGATACAGGGGAGGGGGATTTTGCGGCAAACTGGAAGGACGGGCCGAGGCCACGTGGACGTGTTGATCTGCCTTTTACGGGACAGACTGGGCTGGGACAGTTCAAAGAATTGCCTGAGCAACCAAAACCTATTGACTATTTCGAAATGTTCTTACAAGAAGATGATTACGGATTAATGGCAACGGAAACCAATAGATACTTTCACCAAGAATGCGACGACGAGGTCCTCCCGCCCAAGTCAAGAATGCGCCAGTGGAAGGATACGAATGCTGAGGAAATGAAAGTATTCGTAGCGATGACTATCGCCATGTCCTTAGTTGTACAGAGGAACTTTTCAGAGTATTGGTCGACTAGTGATGTTACCTCGACGCCTTTCTTCCCAAAGTGTATGCCTAGAGACAGGTTTTGGTTGTTGCTCACGTTTCTTCACTTATCTGATAACAGTACAATGCCAGGACGAAACACACCACAGTTTTCCCCACTCAATAAACTTGGAATATTGTATAACCGCATCATACATCGGTTCTCAAGAGTTTATATACCGCATCAACATATCTCAGTTGATGAGGGATTGGTGCCTTGGAAAGGCAACCTCAGCTTCAAGGTTTACAACCCTGACAAACCTAAGAAGTATGGCATCAAGGCTTACATGTTGTGTGACTCGCACAATGGATACGTCTGTAAATTCAAACTCTACACTGGAAGAACCAACGAAGTTTCTATTGGAGGGAAAACGTATGATTTGGTCATGGATTTGGTCAAAGATTACTCTCGTAAGGGATATCATGTTTACATGGACAATTTCTATTCATCTGTGACATTGTACATCAATCTGTGGAAGTGTGGTTTCGGTGCGACGGGGACGTTGCGAGGAAATAGGAGCGGAATCCCAGTCAAACTGAAGAGAAAAACGAAGAAACCAGAGAAAGGTTCTATGTTGCAGCAACACAACAAAGAACTTCTGATCGTCAGGTATGAGGACAGAAAGACAGTCTTGCTTATGTCCACTGTTGAGGACACGGAAGATGTCGAGTCGGGAAGGAAGAACAGGGTGACTGGAGAACCAATTACAAAACCTCGGATCGTTCATGAATACAACAAGTACATGGGTGGCGTCGACCGGGCCGGTCAGATGTTGTCGTACACACCGTTCAAGATGAAAACTCTAAAGTGGTGGAAGCGTGTGTGGTTTCATATCCTCAACGTTGCTCTTTTGAATGCCTACGTTCTGTACAAAGAACTCTCCAAAGATAAAACACTGAAGACAAACAGAGAATTTAGGAAAGAAATAGTTCAACACATCATAACCTTTGCCGACAGAGATAAGGTTGCATCTCTCGGCAGACGTCCCCGGGGTCGGCGATGTACGACCGACGACAGTATTGTACGCCTGCATGGCCGTCACTTTCCTTCAAAGATCGAGCCTGTAGGAAGAAAGAAGAATTTGTCACGCACCTGTGTTTTATGTTCTAAAGCCAGACGTGAACTCATGCGGCGTGGAGCGGCAGCTGCCAACCAGCCAGCAAGAAAGAAGAAAAGAGTAGGAAGAGAATCTTGTTTCGAGTGTCTAGACTGCAATGTTGCTTTGTGTGTAGAACCATGTTTCCGCCTATACCACACATCACAAGATTTCTGTAATGCCTATATCAGTATGATAGAGAGGGAAGACGAAGATGGGGATGAAGATAATTGAAGAAAGAAAAAAGAAGTAGAAGTATGGACTGAACTCTAGACCTTGTTAGGTTCTATAAAGCTGTTATTCGCACCTTTGAAGGTGATTATTGTTATACTTATATATTTGTTGATTATATTGTACAAGCATTTATAAAAATAAATTTTTCTTTTTTTATTTCGTAACAGAGACAGAGAAAGTCAATGTGAGCTGTCCGTGGAAGTTCAACTGAAGCCGCATCATGAACCCCCACCCCTTCTTTGGCACTATATACAATTTTGGAAGGGGGTGGGGATCAAATCATTTACATGATTGTAAAGAGCGAAGAACGAGCTTCAGTCCAATGTGTCATTTGTAAATGCGCACGAAAAACTAAAGAAACTGCAAGCTATCTGTCGGAAATATCAAACCTTTTCTCAAAAATGATTGGGGTTACCCACCTTGCGGCATTCATATCTCACGGAACGTTTGAGATAATTTCAAATTTTTTTCTCCATTTTGTAGAGGAGTAAATTGTCTTCATTTCAATGTATCATTTGTCTATGCGCGCACAATGATAAAGAAGCGGCAGCGATGCACGGAATAAATGACATCGTCCACCCGCGCTACTTGCGCGCCGGCGTTCGCTAATTGAACTTGTATTTAACTCCCGCACCTTGTGGCACTCATATCTCACGAACCATTAGAGATATTTTTATAATTTTTATATCAACTTGTAGAGAAAAGAATTGTCTTTTTTTCCAGGTATCATATGTCTATGCGCGCAATGAAGAAGCGGTGCGCGCTCTACTTGCGCTCCGGCGTTCGCCAATTGAACTTGTATTTAACTCGCGCACCTTGCGGCACTCATATCTCACGAACCATTAGAGATATTTTTATAATTTTTATATCAACTTGTAGAGAAAAGAATTGTCTTTTTTTCCATGTATCATATGTCTATGCGCGCACAAAAATAAAGAAGCGGCAAGCGAAAGATAAGTGATCGTTCACACGCGCTACTTGCCCGCCGGCGTTCGCTAATTGAACTTGTGTTAACTCGCGCACCTTGCGGCACTCATATCTCACGAACCATTAGAGATATTTTTATAATTTTTATATCAACTTGTAGAGAAAAGAATTGTCTTTTTTTTCAGGTATCATATGTCTATGCGCGCAATGAAGAAGCGGTGCGCGCTCTACTTGCGCTCCGGCGTTCGCCAATTGAACTTGTATTTAACTCGCGCACCTTGCGGCACTCATATCTCACGAACCATTAGAGATATTTTTATAATTTTTATATCAACTTGTAGAGAAAAGAATTGTCTTTTTTTCCATGTATCATATGTCTATGCGCGCACAAAAATAAAGAAGCGGCAAGCGAAAGATAAGTGATCGTTCACACGCGCTACTTGCCCGCCGGCGTTCGCTAATTGAACTTGTGTTAACTCGCGCACCTTGCGGCACTCATATCTCACGAACCATTAGAGATATTTTTATAATTTTTATATCAACTTGTAGAGAAAAGAATTGTCTTTTTTTTCCATGTATCATATGTCTATGCGCGCAATGAAGAAGCGGTGCGCGCTCTACTTGCGCTCCGGCGTTCGCCAATTGAACTTGTATTTAACTCGCGCACCTTGCGGCACTCATATCTCACGAACCATTAGAGATATTTTTATAATTTTTATATCAACTTGTAGAGAAAAGAATTGTCTTGTTTTCCATGTATCATATGTCTATGCGCGCACAAAAATAAAGAAGCGGCAAGCGAAAGATAAGTGATCGTTCACACGCGCTACTTGCCCGCCGGCGTTCGCTAATTGAACTTGTGTTAACTCGCGCACCTTGCGGCACTCATATCTCACGAACCATTAGAGATATTTTTATAATTTTTATATCAACTTGTAGAGAAAAGAATTGTCTTTTTTTCCATGTATCATATGTCTATGCGCGCACAAAAATAAAGAAGCGGCAAGCGAAAGATAAGTGATCGTTCACACGCGCTACTTGCCCGCCGGCGTTCGCTAATTGAACTTGTGTTAACTCGCGCACCTTGCGGCACTCATATCTCACGAACCATTAGAGATATTTTTATAATTTTTATATCAACTTGTAGAGAAAAGAATTGTCTTTTTTTCCATGTATCATATGTCTATGCGCGCAATGAAGAAGCGGTGCGCGCTCTACTTGCGCTCCGGCGTTCGCCAATTGAACTTGTATTTAACTCGCGCACCTTGCGGCACTCATATCTCACGAACCATTAGAGATATTTTTATAATTTTTATATCAACTTGTAGAGAAAAGAATTGTCTTTTTTTCCATGTATCATATGTCTATGCACGCACAAAAATAAAGAAGCGGCAAGCGAAAGATAAGTGATCGTTCACACGCGCTACTTGCCCGCCGGCGTTCGCTAATTGAACTTGTATTTAACTCGCGCATCTTGCGGCACTCATATCTCACGAACCATTAGAGATATTTTTATAATTTTTATATCAACTGGTAGAGAAAAGAATTGTCTTTTTTTCCATGTATCATATGTCTATGCGCGCACAAAAATAAAGAAGCGGCAAGCGAAAGATAAGTGATCGTTCACACGCGCTACTTGCCCGCCGGCGTTCGCTAATTGAACTTGTGTTAACTCGCGCACCTTGCGGCACTCATATCTCACGAACCATTAGAGATATTTTTATAATTTTTATATCAACTTGTAGAGAAAAGAATTGTCTTTTTTTCCATGTATCATATGTCTATGCGCGCAATGAAGAAGCGGTGCGCGCTCTACTTGCGCTCCGGCGTTCGCCAATTGAACTTGTATTTAACTCGCGCACCTTGCGGCACTCATATCTCACGAACCATTAGAGATATTTTTATAATTTTTATATCAACTTGTAGAGAAAAGAATTGTCTTTTTTTCCAGGTATCATATGTCTATGCGCGCAATGAAGAAGCGGTGCGCGCTCTACTTGCGCTCCGGCGTTCGCCAATTGAACTTGTATTTAACTCGCGCACCTTGCGGCACTCATATCTCACGAACCATTAGAGATATTTTTATAATTTTTATATCAACTTGTAGAGAAAAGAATTGTCTTTTTTTCCATGTATCATATGTCTATGCGCGCACAAAAATAAAGAAGCGGCAAGCGAAAGATAAGTGATCGTTCACACGCGCTACTTGCCCGCCGGCGTTCGCTAATTGAACTTGTATTTAACTCGCGCATCTTGCGGCACTCATATCTCACGAACCATTAGAGATATTTTTATAATTTTTATATCAACTTGTAGAGAAAAGAATTGTCTTTTTTTCCATGTATCATATGTCTATGCGCGCACAAAAATAAAGAAGCGGCAAGCGAAAGATAAGTGATCGTTCACACGCGCTACTTGCCCGCCGGCGTTCGCTAATTGAACTTGTGTTAACTCGCGCACCTTGCGGCACTCATATCTCACGAACCATTAGAGATATTTTTATAATTTTTATATCAACTTGTAGAGAAAAGAATTGTCTTTTTTTCCATGTATCATATGTCTATGCGCGCAATGAAGAAGCGGTGCGCGCTCTACTTGCGCTCCGGCGTTCGCCAATTGAACTTGTATTTAACTCGCGCACCTTGCGGCACTCATATCTCACGAACCATTAGAGATATTTTTATAATTTTTATATCAACTTGTAGAAAAATGAATTGTCTTTTTTTCCATGTATCATATGTCTATGCGCGCACAAAAATAAAGAAGCGGCAAGCGAAAGATAAGTGATCGTTCACACGCGCTACTTGCCCGCCGGCGTTCGCTAATTGAACTTGTATTTAACTCGCGCATCTTGCGGCACTCATATCTCACGAACCATTAGAGATATTTTTATAATTTTTATATCAACTTGTAGAGAAAAGAATTGTCTTTTTTTCCATGTATCATATGTCTATGCGCGTGTGGCAGTCTATATTTTAGTGTACATAGTTAGCTATTTTAGTTTAGTTTAGTTTTGCTCAGATAAGGCATTAGTATATCATAGTATATTAATTAGTTTAGTTTAATACAAAATAGTGTATTTATTCATTGAGCAAGTTACATTTTAACTCTTATGTTTTAGTATAGCAAGCTAACCTGTTGCCGCCTACTAATTAACCCTGCACTCACTGCACAAGCCAAGCACACATATACAATAGACTCAAGCTATCAATCTGTCTTCTCTATTGTTCTCCCTGACTCTTTCCTTGCTATATAAGTTTCTCTATGTGACTGGACAGTGTCCTTCATATACTTCTTGCTGCAGAAGATAGTGATCTCGTATCTCTCTGCATTGGAGCTCTTTCTGTTGTTCTTTGGAGCCGGATTCATTGTGTTTTGGAGGAATTCATATTTCTTCAGGTTAGTTTATATTTCATTGTGTGATATTTCATGCTTGTGTATATATTTGTATTGTGGTAGAGATCGTTTGTGGTTATTTCAATTATGGTTGGAATAAGTATATTATGTACATAGGTTTTGTGTGTATTGTCTATATGGCTATGTTATTTAAGTTAGATCTACAGTATAGTAGATTTGTTGTAGTATTTGTAGTGTATGATGATAATCTACAGTACAGTACATTAGGTGAAGTATTTATGTGGTAGCTATCATAAACGTAGTTATCCATTTAACTAAATATATCTAAATCTTTATCATTATCTTTATACTTCATAAGGAAGCTTGCTATGGGTGATTGTATGAATTGAATGTTGATAATGAGTGAAGCGTGATGTGTGTTGTTTTAGTTAATTGGTTTTAATCTTGCGCATGAGATTAGATTATATTCATTGTAAATATGTTGTTACTTCTGTCATGCAGATTACATGATGACATGATGACATGATTAAGAAGTAGCGAGGGACACTTGATGTAGTTCACTACATCACCTAGAAACCCAGGCCCATATACCTGGTATGTGTATACCTTCATTGCATTGTCTGTTTTATGATTAAAGGTATATGTTGCAATGTATGAACAGTTTAGATTACGAGTAATGTAATTCATCACACATGTATTATGATTGGTATTTATCATGATTATGATAAATGTTGTTGTTATGAATATATTGTATTCATTATGATATGTAATGGTAACTATTTGCTTGCATTCTAATGAGTTGCTTTTACATATGGTAAAGGTAGATGTAAATATATGATTATCCTAGTGCACGTGATGCACCATGGATTTTAAGTACATGATAGTGTAATACCTAAGTAATGCATTGACAATGATAGTGTTTAAAGTATTTAAGATTTGCATAGCATATGTGTCATGGACTTTGTTACTTATTATGCTTTTATATTGTTTCAGGGTTTATTTGTGTATATCACAACTACCGAACATTCGTAATAAAAGGTTGAATACTCTTGTATTCGTTTTGTCGTCGCTCACACCCCGGCAGTGTCCATGGGCTCATCCCACAACCCCTTGACAACATACTGCTACATTTGGAGCCCCCAGTGAGGACTGACGACATGGACACCACGTGATGCCACTCCCTCCACGAGGAGTATACCACCAGTGAGATGTGGGACTTGTTGAAACTTTTCATATGAACTGTGACTGCTATTGTTTTATATAACCATGTGAAAGACATTCCTATGAAATGTGTGCTATATTGTATTTATGTTTGATGCTTTGGAGCATCGTCATGTGTGATTGATGAAGATCATGTAACCCTGTTGTTGTCGTCCCTGTTCATGAAAAATCATGTAAACTTGTGTGTTCTCATGCATTTATGTGCCATGTTTGGGTGAATGACTTTGAGTTTGTGTGGATGTGAATAAAGATGTGAGAAGTCAGTGAATGATTGAAGATGAATACATAAAGTTAAAACACTAAACTTAGGTTTCATAATATTATTTCCAAATAAATAGTAGGTTATCAATTTAGATATTGTGTCTGGTGTTTGAAGTTGTATCTTAACTTTGTGTGTTGAAGTTGGTATCATTTTTGTCAGTGTTCATTCATTTCCTTGGAGTTGTGTCAGTTCTTCATTGCCCTTGATTTATTTCTTCAGAGTTGACTTTTCTTTCATGCTATTTCTTTATCATGCATTCCCTACATGCATACATATACATCCAAAAATGCACTTCACAGTATTAAACCTGCATCAATCCTTTAGTTAAGCAAACTAGTTGCATTACCGTACTTAACATAAATAATTGCTTTTCCTTTTCAGCAATACTTAGTGTATAATACTTAAGTTACCAATTAAGCATTTACATTAGTTAACCTGCTTAGTTAGTGTATTGGTAATTAGTGTTCAGTACATTATTAATTAGTTAATTACTTTTCAGTTAGCTTAGTTATTACAATCAACTGAAGATACAGTTTAATTTTGCCTAGAACAACATGTTTTGGAGCAAAATACTGATCTCTGCTCAATGTTCACTTTGTTGCCCACCCTCTTGTTGTTGTTGAGTTTTTGTTATTTCGTAATGGCAAATTCACTTTCAACGGAAGAAATTGTGCGCCTTGTGTCAGCCTTTAACCAACTTCAAGTTCACCCAAGTGCTAATACACCTGACGATCTTATATCATGGATGAAGGATTACACCTCTCAGATTCATGTACCTCAATCACAAGCACAGGATTCGTCTTTTAAAAGTGAAATGAAATCTATTAAAGCATCATGTATGGAACTTCAACATCAGCTCTCTACCTTAAAGGCTCAGAAACAGGAACAGGAACGTGTTTTACAACAGCAACAGGAGTGGACATCTAGCTCTTTCACACAGGATCCTTATTCTTACCCCCAGGAAGCCAGTTATTCGGAACCACCTCAGTATCAAAGACCTCTCAGGCCAGGATGGGTGTTAGATGCTAATGGGTATGAAGTACCAATCTGTTTTCGGTGTGGCCAGCAGGGACATCTGTCCTATTCATGTGTGATTCGTGTTGATCATGTGCGCGACACAGGATACAGACACTTTGGGATGAATTATAGTGCTCAGGCCAGGACTCATCAACAGACACTTGTTGGGAAACCTACAGAAACAGAGATTCAGTTGAATGGAGGACAAGTAACAGCATTACTCGACACTGGAGCAACTGTTTCAACTATCAGTGAGTCTTTTCACAGGAAATATCTCTCCCAGTTTCCTCTTGAAGCCATGGACAAGTTGTTACATGTGGAATGTGCGGATGGAGAACCGTTACCCTATCTAGGAAGTGTTGTAGTCCCCTTTCATGTGCCAGGAATAACAGAATGTGAACAGAGTGGATTGTTTCTTGTTGTGCCAGATAGTGAATATAACACCAAAGTCCCTATTCTGCTTGGAACAAACATCTTGGAGACACTCCTTTCCATTTCCAAGGACACTCATGGCTACAGATTTCTACAGAAAGCGGACTTGACCACTCCATGGTACCTTGCATTCAGATGCATTTCTCTTAGAGAACGGGAACTGGCTAGAAGGAACCACCAACTTGCACTTGTTAAGAGCGCCGAGATTAAGCCTTTGACCATCCTACCCAACACGCAAGTTGTTGTGAGTGGATATCTCGACAGGACTTTGCCATATAAACCCACATGTGCTACTTTCCTTGCCACTCATGGATCTGCTATTCCTCAGGACTTAGATATTGCCCCAAGTCTCATTGCTTATGACCACAAGCATCCAAGGAGAAATTTTGAAGTGAGGATCTCGAACGTTACCACAAGAACAGTGACCATCTATCCCAAAGCTATCTTGTGTGAAGTACAACCTGTCTCAGTTGAAGATTTGCCTTCTTCATCCAAGTCAGTTGAGGACACTCTACTTGGATCCCTGGACTTCAAGGATGCAGTCATCAGTCCATCTCAACTCGCTCAAGGAAAAGAGACCATCACGAAGTTCAAGGACATCTTTTCCACAGGAGACACTGATGTTGGATTCACAGATCGAGTTGAACACCGAATCGAGTTAACTGATGAGCACCCTTTTAAGCAGCGCCACCGTAGGATACCTCCTTCCATGTACCAGGAAGTTAGAGACCACCTGCAGCAACTTCTCACTTGTGGAATCATCAGACCTTCTCACTCACCCTGGTCCTCTAATGTGGTCTTAGTCAGGAAGAAGAATGGCAAGTTGAGAATGTGTGTGGACTTTAGACAGCTGAATGATCGGACAGTAAAGGACAGCTATGCTCTGCCAAGAATCGAGGAACTGTTTGATGCACTAAGAGGCGCCAAGTACTTCAGCACACTGGACATGAAGAGTGGCTATCATCAGATTGGAATCACTGAGGAACACAAAGAAAGAACGGCATTCTCAGTTGGCCCTCTAGGATTCTTTGAGTTTAACAGGATGCCATTTGGACTCTGCAACAGTCCCGCCACCTATCAGCGACTCATGGCCGAATGTTTCGAAGGATTGCATCTGAACATATGCCTGATTTACCTCGATGATATCATCATTTTCGCCAACAGTTTTGAGGAACATCTAGAAAGAATGGAAATGGTTTTTCAGAGGATCAGAGAATGTGGCCTTAAACTAAGTCCAGAAAAGTGCTCCTTCTTCAAAGAAAGCATCAAATTCCTAGGACATGTAGTATCATCAGAGGGAATAGAGACAGACTTGGATAAAATCAAGAAAATCAAGGAATGGCCAACACCAAAAACTGCGGAACAAGTTAGACAATTTCTCGGATTTGCCGGATATTACAGGAGATTTGTGAAGAATTTTGCAAGAATAGCAAGTCCACTCTCCTGTCTTATGCCAACAACACGCACTAAAGGAAGGACGAAGAAGAGATTGGATGCTCGCCCTTGGATATGGGGCCCGGATCAAGAAGCAGCTTTCCAACAGCTGAAGGATGCTCTATCTTCTCCTCCTGTGCTAGGCTATCCGGACTATACAAAGAAGTTTGAGCTCCACACGGACGCAAGTACCCATGGACTTGGAGCTGTACTTTACCAAGAAAAAGATGGAAACAAGCACGTCATCAGCTATGGCAGTAGGGGACTCAGTAAGTCAGAACGGAACTACTCAGCTCACCGTCTTGAATTCCTGGCACTAAAGTGGTCGGTGACTGAGAAGTTTCATGATTATCTGTATGGTGGAAGCTTTACCGTTTTCACCGACAATAATCCTCTGACTTACGTGTTGACTTCTGCCAAGCTAGACGCTACAGGACATCGATGGCTCGCAGCACTATCTGCTTATAACTTCAACATCGTATACAGACCAGGAACCAGTAATGCAGATGCTGATGCACTCTCAAGACTTCCTGGAATCAAGGCGGAGCCAGCATCAAGTGAAGGAATCTGCTCAGACTCAGTCAAGGCAGTCTGCAGCACCATTCAGAGACAACCATATGTCGAGTCTTTGTGCATGTCTGCAGATGTGATAGACATTGAGCCAGATCAAGGACAGGATTTAAGGAATATGACAGAGCGAGATTGGAGGATGGCACAGGCACAGGATGACACTCTGCGCCCATGGATTGACTGTGTTAGACAGAAGAGAAAGCCAAGAAGGGATAGTATTCCAACCACCAACGCCAATTCGACAATGCACAGGATTTTTGAAAGCTTATTCATGGAACGAGGACTTCTCCATCGCAACGTCTCAGTTGAAGGACAGAAAAGGAAACAACTTGTTCTCCCTGATGCATACATTGAAAAGGCACTCCAAGGTTACCATGACGATGTTGGACATCCTGGTCGGGACCGGACGCTCTCACTGCTCAGAGACAGATTCTTCTGGCCTGGAATGTCCAAGGATGTCGAATACTGGTTATCACACTGTGACAGATGCTTACGAAGGAAATCAGCTACAAACACCAGAGCACCATTGATAAGCATCAAGACCACTCAGCCCTTAGAACTGGTCTGCATGGACTTCTTAAAGTTGGAAAAGTGTAAAGGTGGCTATGAACATGTACTGGTGATCACGGACCATTTCACCAGATACGCACAGGCTATACCAACAAGAAATATGACAGCAAAGACAACAGCTGAAGCCTTTTATAACCACTTCATAAACCACTATGGGATGCCTCAAAGAATACACTCAGACCAAGGAGCCAACTTTGAGAGTACACTGATCCAGGAACTTTGCCAACTGCTGAACATCAAGAAGTCCAGAACCACACCTTATCATCCAATGGGCAATGGAATGACGGAAAGATTCAACCGGACTCTATGTGACATGTTGGGAACTCTCAAGCCCGAACAGAAGAAAGACTGGAAGAGATATATTGGATCACTTGTACATGCATACAATTGCACAAGGCATGACTCCACTGGACAATCCCCATTTTTCCTTCTGTTTGGTCGGGAACCAAGGCTGCCCATTGACCTGGCATTTGGAATAGAGCTCAATCAAGATCACCAAACCGTCCAACAGTACACCAAGGCTCTACGAGAGAGATTGAAGGATGCCTATCAACTAGCAACAGCTGCATCAAAAGAGGCCCAAGGACGTCAGAAGGTTGGCTATGACATGAAGACTAGAGGTGCCACAGTCCAAGTTGGAGATCGAGTGCTAGTGAAGACCCTAGCCTTTGATGGACCTCACAAGCTAGCCGACAAGTACGAGGAAGACGTGTATGTGGTTTTGTCACAGCCCAATCAGGACATACCAGTATTTGTGGTTCAAAAGGAAAGTGGAGAAGGCAGAAAACGGACTCTCCATAGGAATCATCTTCTGCCTATTGGTGCCCTAGTAAACCAAAGGGAGTCGGACTTACAGGACAGACCTCCTCAAAGACCAAGACCTATCCCAAGGAAGAGACAATCAAGGAAGAAGGATACAGTTATCCAGCCATCTGAGGGAGAGAAGGAAGAAGATGACCAATCAGATATTTGGATCGTGAGTAACCAGCCAATCCGGACAACAGCAGTAGATGACGGCCCTACAGGTGTCATCAGAGACACTGCTACAGAGGAAGCTGATGATATCTCTGCCCAGGTTGAGGATGGTGACGATCATACGAGATCTGAGGTAGAGGTTGCCACTTCTGCTGGTGACGACCAGACGTCAGATCAGTCGAGGGAACTGTCTGACACAGAGGTGCAGCCACAGGAAGAGGATGGGTTGGACTCGGAATCAGGAGGAGCCACAGCTTCTCCAGGAGTTGATCCACAGAGAAGAAGAGACCAAGAACAAGTGCCAAGAAGATCTGGACGTGAGAGAAACAAGCCAGCCTGGATGAACACGGGTGATTATGTGCTAAGACAACAGTGTATTGAGCAGGACATGCTCAAGAGGTCAACTATCATCCAGCAGCTGGCAGAGAAGGGTGTGTTTGAGCGCATTGGAAGCACTTTGTCGCAAACCATTCTCTCTATTATTGATGGACAACAGCAATGACGAGGACGTCATTTTCGTGGAGGAGGGAGTATGTGGCAGTCTATATTTTAGTGTACATAGTTCGCTATTTTAGTTTAGTTTAGTTTTGCTCAGATAAGGCATTAGTATATCATAGTATATTAATTAGTTTAGTTTAATACAAAATAGTGTATTTATTCATTGAGCAAGTTACATTTTAACTCTTATGTTTTAGTATAGCAAGCTAACCTGTTGCCGCCTACTAATTAACCCTGCACTCACTGCACAAGCCAAGCACACATATACAATAGACTCAAGCTATCAATCTGTCTTCTCTATTGTTCTCCCTGACTCTTTCCTTGCTATATAAGTTTCTCTATGTGACTGGACAGTGTCCTTCATATACTTCTTGCTGCAGAAGATAGTGATCTCGTATCTCTCTGCATTGGAGCTCTTTCTGTTGTTCTTTGGAGCCGGATTCATTGTGTTTTGGAGGAATTCATATTTCTTCAGGTTAGTTTATATTTCTTTGTGTGATATTTCATGCTTGTGTATATATTTGTATTGTGGTAGAGATCGTTTGTGGTTATTTCAATTATGGTTGGAATAAGTATATTATGTACATAGGTTTTGTGTGTATTGTCTATATGGCTATGTTATTTAAGTTAGATCTACAGTATAGTAGATTTGTTGTAGTATTTGTAGTGTATGATGATAATCTACAGTACAGTACATTAGGTGAAGTATTTATGTGGTAGCTATCATAAACGTAGTTATCCATTTAACTAAATATATCTAAATCTTTATCATTATCTTTATACTTCATAAGGAAGCTTGCTATGGGTGATTGTATGAATTGAATGTTGATAATGAGTGAAGCGTGATGTGTGTTGTTTTAGTTAATTGGTTTTAATCTTGCGCATGAGATTAGATTATATTCATTGTAAATATGTTGTTACTTCTGTCATGCAGATTACATGATGACATGATGACATGATTAAGAAGTAGCGAGGGACACTTGATGTAGTTCACTACATCACCTAGAAACCCAGGCCCATATACCTGTTATGTGTATACCTTCATTGCATTGTCTGTTTTATGATTAAAGGTATATGTTGCAATGTATGAACAGTTTAGATTACGAGTAATGTAATTCATCACACATGTATTATGATTGGTATTTATCATGATTATGATAAATGTTGTTGTTATGAATATATTGTATTCATTATGATATGTAATGGTAACTATTTGCTTGCATTCTAATGAGTTGCTTTTACATATGGTAAAGGTAGATGTAAATATATGATTATCCTAGTGCACGTGATGCACCATGGATTTTAAGTACATGATAGTGTAATACCTAAGTAATGCATTGACAATGATAGTGTTTAAAGTATTTAAGATTTGCATAGCATATGTGTCATGGACTTTGTTACTTATTATGCTTTTATATTGTTTCAGGGTTTATTTGTGTATATCACAACTACCGAACATTCGTAATAAAAGGTTGAATACTCTTGTATTCGTTTTGTCGTCGCTCACACCCCGGCAGTGTCCATGGGCTCATCCCACAACCCCTTGACAACATACTACTACACGCGCACAAAAATAAAGAAGCGGCAAGCGGAATTAAAGACTTTCTTTTGATGACTGTGGGAAAAAAAATATGAGGCGCATCGTAATGTTTTTTTATATATTTATAAAGAGGCACAGTGTATCTAGAAGTCCATGTAAAAAGAATTATTGTGTGTGCATAAATAAACATTTTACAAGGCTCTAAATAAAAATCCGGGATCCGCGAAATAGATACACCAATTGTTGTAAAAGACCCGGGACTCGCTACATAAACATATTCAGTGGGCGGTGCAATCAGGATATAACGGTGGCTGGCACCGGACAAAACAATGTCGCCACGGGGGCTAGTTGAGCAAAAATATCTAGCCGCATCGTAAGGGTTAATGAAGACGCTCTTCACTATCTGTTTATTTGTCGAACCTACCATAACTTAAGAACAAATATGTCTTTTGATATACAAGGATATGATATTATAAAACAGTATTGTACGGAAACGAATTCCTTGATGATAGAACAACAACAATATCCTAAAACCCTGACATCAGCTCACTAGAAAAAGTAACCGCTTTCAATAATTAACATGCACTCATTTGTTTATCTGTACTAAAGATATGATATTATTTATACTGCAGCATCCTAAAGGCATCTCCAACAACATTATGCTAGAGTTACACAAACTGAATTGATCTGTTTCTAGCAATTATATATTGTTTGATCGCAATATATAGTGTGTCCAGCTTTATGTTATGTTGTATTTAGGAGCGGTGTTCAAATAAGCCTTGCGGCTTGTTCACCAATCCTCATTTTATTTGCGAAATAAAAATGTTTTAACCATACTTAGTAACATTTAAAGTGGCGATTATATTCTGGGTTTTGAAGTTCATACTTATATACATTAAAATGGGCAATTACATACTTATATATGATATATATATAAGCCTCTGAGATTTTGAGAATTGAATTCCATATTGTTAGAAACATTCTCATTGAACTTTGAATAACAAAAATGTAAATTGTGATGACATAGAGAGAGAAAGAGAATGTGTTTGTTTACGTCTCATCTCGTACACACATATAGATAGAATGAAAAATGTACAAGCCGCCAAAAAAGCTGTAAGAGACAATGCAATTAATAAGAGGGAGCAGGAACAAAAGCCACCCGGACAAATGCCACCCGGACAAAAGCGACCTTGACAAAAGCCACCTGGACTAAAGCCACCTAGGACAAAAGCCACCCACTTATTTATTGTAATTGCAGTTGCCCTAGCGACCAAAATCTTAAATTCACTGTATCTCCGTTAGTTGCAGCCAATGAAAACACCGTTTTGATATCCATGACTTGGATAATTCTGAACGGTGGTATCGTGACATGGAAAATATAATGCCTTCATGAGTTTTTTTCATTAACAGTGTGAGAGGGAAATATTTGAAAAATCATATATGGATAGGGTTTTTCATTTGAAAGATACTGTTTTATAATTGTGTAAATTATATTTTTTTCTATGATAAAATTTGTTTTACTAATTTACCAAATAAAAAATAATTAGAAGGTAAAAAGCGATGTTTTGTATGTTAATGGATGTAAATTTTCAACGATAGCTTTTCCGAACAACACGGAAATAGTCGAGGTTTTGCGAATGACCACTTTTGATTACACAACTAACTTTTATTGCCTCCAATTTGATGTTTGATACGTTATAAAACTAGTATGCATACACAGACAGACAGACATTTATTCAGTGTAGAGGTCAAAGGCACAGGAGAGGGTTTCATTAAGTTGGTATAACTTGTACCCAATCCCTTCTCGTGAATAAATATGTTTAAATCAAAAATCAAAATCAGAGGCACAAATTACAAATACATTTCAAATGTGATACAAGCGCACATAAAATGATTTAGGTTTATGGTTAAACGGTTCAGCTTTACTTTTATTCATGCAATGGATACAGTAAGCGTTCTATCCTCACAGAGGCATATTGAGTCATGAAATGTGGATACAGCCTCTGTTCTATTACGCCGACTTTGTAGGAGATGCTTGATTGGAGGCAATCAAAGTTAGTTAAAATCCTCAAAAACAGTGTGATATGAACCACCCTTTCCATGCGAGAAGCGTTGTCATTTGATAAAGATATTCAAATGGGAAACTGCCGGAATTCACAGATTTCAGCGATTTAGAAGAGAGGCTGTATCACCATTTCATGACTTGATCTGCCTCTGTGGGGAGAGAATGTACAGTTACTAACCTTAATGATGATATTTCTATTTTCACTGTTAAGAATGTGTGTTCATATATACTGTTCAGAATAACTTTAAGAACTTTTGTATATTACCCATTACTTACTTAATGAATAAGCGCATGGCAAAAAAATTGTCATTTAATATACAATATCAAGTATCATACTGACATGTGAATCAATTTCTGAGGGTGATGCTAAATTTACCAGATTATCACAAATCTTGAAAGTTTTGAAATCATTAAGCCTCAGGTATTGTATATATATGGGCATGACAATCATTTCTTACAATATATAATTTCCTTTGGAGCTGCAGATAAAAATAGAAGTTCGTGCAAATGATGTTTACCACTCGGATGTTCATTAAATCTTCACTTGTGTAGTGTAATTTGGACGTGTGAATTTGATATTCACAAAAAATATATGACTGTTGTAAAATGTTCATGTAAATAAAGAATTCATCATATGCTTGCAACCCGAAGCAGCCTTTTAACGTTTAAGCTTCCTTTTAATCCTTAAAATGTTATAGAATATAGACTTTCATAGTCTTTCTATCTTTCAAATTTTCAAATTAGAATAAGTATTCCAAAAATAGCAAAAATTTAGGAAGAAAGTTTGAAAATACACTCTCTTTTTGGAATTGAATTTACAGTTACCAAACTGTAATTATTGTTTTTTAAATAGAAGAACACACCACAATACAGTTACAATGTGAAGAACGATTTTGCAATAATGATCGCAAACCGGACAATGACAAAACAATTAGTCAAACGTTGTTTTGCAGACTTATCAAAACATGCTGTCAGGACTTATTGCATACATGCAAATGATCACTTGAAGATGACATTGTATTCATATTCTGTAAAATGAATCATAAACACTCAATTATCATAATGTTTGATAACCCGAATTATTTTTAAATCAATCCAGTTTTTCATGACAAAACGTGTGTATTCAAGACCCGGCGTTTATTCGAGGCCGGCTTCTATTTTTCGTTTGTTGGAAAGTTCGTCCAGGTCACAACCTAAAAAATAAGTAAATATGGCAAATTCTCTACGGGAGCATTCATTAATCAACTTATCACCCGGCGTCTATTCGAACCCAGCGTCTATTCGAGACCCGGCGTGTGTTTACTTAAAACAGCCATACCCCCGGCCTCTATTGGAGACTCGGCGTCTATTCGAGGCCCGGCGTCGATTCGAGGAAATACGGTATGCTTGATTTGTTTATGAGGGGTATACGCCTGTCACGTGTCCGTCGTACGCCCTGTCTGTAGCATGCTGAAGTTGAATCAAGTGTATCTGCGTATGCACAGGAAGTAGTTTGTACTTATAGTAGCTTCAACAAACATCTTATTTATGACAGACGAATTATTATATTATTATATTTGTTTCGACATGTTGATGAACCATAATTTTATCATTAAACACGTTTTAAACACGTTTTTTATGCATATCAAACATACATGTATTGATATATTATCATCAAAAGTATTCTTGTCTCAAAACTTATTTGTTGAATGTCACACGGAACATAATCGTTCTACGAAAGCCCACAAGGGCCAAATTCAATGACAACATTTGTTTCTAAAACTTGTAATAACAACTTTTCAAGGTGTAACTACAAGTTTGAATGTTGTATGTTCAATTTTTAAAGTTGAAATTACACCTATTTAAGGGTGTAATATCAACTTTTTAACAGTACAGTTACAACATTGTAAGGTATATTAACCAAATGTTCAAATTTGCATTTTCACGTTTTAACTGTGTAGTTACAAGTTTGAAAATTGGAATTACAAATTCAAAAATTTTAATTAAAACTTTTTGAAGTACAAGATTTAATTTTTCTAACATACATTGAAATTAAGACTTAAAACTTGAATTTTACAGCTTTCAAAGTTGAAAATACAACTTTCAAAGTTGAAAATACAACTTTCAAAGTTGAAAATACAACTTTCAAAGTTGTAATAACAACTTCAAAATTTAAAAAAAACTTCAGAACTTGTTGTTTCACCTGTGAAAGTTGTAAATTAAACATTAAGACTTGAATATACAACTTTTAAAACTTTTAATTACACCTTTAAAAAGTTGTAAATAAAACTTAAACAACAATGTTGTCAGTGAATTTGGCCCTTGTGGGCTTTCGTATCTTTCCAAGCTTCTGTATCAGACACACCCCTAGTGCGCACGCTGGTTACCAATCAAGCATAGCCATTGTTGATTTAGGCCTAGGGATGCTTCAATTTACGATTTGGAGTCGCTCTCAGGCGCTAATAATTTCAAATAGTGATTTAGTAGTTAGACTACTTTATTATATTGTAAAACTAGCGATACCTCTTGAAAGGAAAGACTAGATATATCTGAAATATTTACTTAGGCCCCTTTCTTTAATACCATACGTTTTTTCAGAGACAGATTTTTCATTGTTTGACTTCTGGCTTTAATAAATTGAGGTACTAGATTCAGGAACCTCAACCATTTATGTTTAGCGCATTATATCTGTCTTCATAATTGTAATGTTGGATAATTTACCAAAAACGTGTTTCAAGAGCAAAACTATTTGTATGTTTTGTGGACATTAGGAAAATTTCGGCCTGATATATGTCAAAATAACTGTTTTAGAATTGAATTCACAGGAATTAAAATTTCAGGAAACTGTGTGCAAATTCAAATTGTTTGCCAAAACTAGTTCAAAATACTTTTCAAATTCTTCAAAATTCTTTTCAAATGCCAGATCGTAAACTCTTATGACTGACAATATATCACCTCAATCTTAAAAAGTACTATGTCAGTTAATTCAATGAAATATGTTGACAATACTTTACTTGTTAATATACCAAGTCTATGGCAATTTTGTTTCCATTTTATAGAGTACCTTACCGATGAAGTACACCAACTGAGCTTTGTTTAATTTATATTAATATTTAACTATGATCATGGCGTGACCACCATCTTAGATGATCCTTCTATGATGCACTTTCATTTTCATATTTATTTAATCAATGAAAGTTATTCAATGTAATGAATTCCTAATCTTTATCTTCCATAAGTATAACATTTGCTTTTTTGAAAGAAAAGCTTTATGATTTTGATTAACTCTTTGTAACTTTGATTATGTCACAGAAAATTTGGCTTGGAGGTCATTCCTGCATGAATGAATCTCATTCTTGTGTGTTGATAGTTAATTTCGATCTTTTCTTAAAGTTATTGAATCAAACTTTACTAACCCAAAGAAGTATAGGAACACTTGTACTTTAGTGAATGCATGGTTGAAACATGAAAGCAGATATCACACGCTCAAATATAGGTGTAGGCTACTATATTTTCACGCATCAAATAGTATCACTTTCTAACTGTCCTTCTGAATTATTAAATACCCCTAACCAGGTTCTTTAATTGTTCCATCGGTATCCGCTGCCACTCATCGGAAGAGCGGCCTCCAGTTCCTTCAGGTTTTGTACAGGAGGTTTCCTTCTTTGTATCCGACGACCCAAAATGTCCCAAACATGCCCGATTGGGTTCAAATCAGGTGACATTGCTGGCCACGGAATTCGTGTTACACCATTATTTTCTAGATGTTGGTTTACAGCAAGTGAACGATGGGGTCCATGAACAAGAGTATTGTGGCAAGTCTGTGGTCATCAAAATGATCAAAAATTACAGGAACCCTGTATAGTCTTCAAATCGAGTCTACAGTCGTAGGAGAAGCCTCCCAAAACCATCACGGATTCCCCGCTATATTGCGACCGTGGCAAAACTTTCAAAGACGTGTATTCCTGGTCCTCTATGCGCGGGTCCAATCGTCGCCAGTAGAAATATGTACTCTCCTCCATGATCTCAGGTTCCACCTCTGCCTGTCAACACACGATAACCTACGCTCACGTC
The DNA here is from genome assembly GCA_916613615.1 of Steromphala cineraria. NCBI lineage: Eukaryota > Metazoa > Mollusca > Gastropoda > Trochida > Trochidae > Steromphala > Steromphala cineraria. The sequence continues at coordinate 21,937,076 of OU744722.1, read as the reverse complement.
TGTGGTGATTTGTGAGCATTGGACGCCTGATGACCCTTCAGCGTATACTGAAAATTCAACTTTTATTTAGTGGAGGTGGTGGGGTGCTTAATGTTTTTGGTGTGTTTATGTTCCAACCTCAAATGATCAGAAGTGTTCACAATAAATGTACATGTTCGCCTTCAATAAACTAAATCTTTTCTGTATGGGCAATGAATATGTTGGTTGAGATTTCTCATCAAAATTGTCTTTTTAATGAAATATGGAAAATGTTCATAACACGAAAATCGGCCCTCACACAAAAAGTTTGATTTTATTAGAAAACGTGACTGCTATTCTATATTTTAGGTGGTTAGAATAGAATATTTGATTGATTTTGTCCAGTACCAACTGAACCCTTTATCTCGTTAAATTCATATCCTCTTGTGGTAACTTCACTTGTATACTTGTATAAGCCTCGACAATTCTGGAAACGTGATACTCTTTTAAATAAATCAGTGCCATATTTATTTGATAGATACATCATTTTAATGAAATGATCTTTTTCATATCATATTCTACCCTCGCTAATGCTAAAACAGTACTTTGTTATATATATTTGATGTTGTGGCTCCAAAAGGAATTACTATTGACTATTTGACTCAACTTTCCGATAGTGAAGACTTTGAAGACACTATGAGAAATGTCAATATTGACAAGAAGGATGTCCCCAGTGTCCAGCCAGTTACCAATTTCACGAACATAGTATGTCTTGTTCTACATTATTGTTTTAAAGAGGGTGGTCTGTACTACTCATTAGTGTGGGCATTGTGTGGTTCAAAGCCCTGCAGTGATGAAAGCCTGTCTTTGTTGGCTGCAAGTCCTCTTTGGCGGAAGCGAAGAAAATAAAAGCCCATATTTGCAAGAACTTCAGACTCTATTTCACAGAGATCATATGTTAACATTGTTGGTAAAACGATGCATGTTCTATCCACTATTCAAGCAGCAGAAACAGTGGCCACTGCCTCGGAGTCTACCCTCTACATGGACGAGACCAGTAAATATGGAGATGATTTCAGGGCATTTGCCATCACAGACAGCAACCAAACACCGGTAGTTTTAGGGGTTCGTCACATGTTAAGACAAATAGGCAGGCACGACTCTCTCTACCTTGGAGGACACCCTCTTGTATCTAGAAGATGTTGCTGGTCCATTAAGTAAGTAAAGAAATCCTTTTAACCCCAAAATTACATGTTTAACGTTTCTATGTTAGATTTATCATGTTCTATGCTTCATCGTCTTTGTTTAATGTCATGCCGCACAAGATGAGTGTTGTTGGTTGTCACAAATTATGTATTCAATTCTTGTTAAAACAATTGTTTATACCTGAAATATATTTTGAACTACATGTATAGATCCTTATTCACACCAGTTAATAAAATTTATGTTTTCTTTGGTTTAGTATTGATACCCTAGGATGTCTCTATTTAGTTTACCATTACCATTGTGAAGACTGATCAAGTTAACGTAAAGGATGTACATGTGTACCAGAAACTATCAACGAAACTAGTTAATATAAGAGCCAAAGTTATAATCATGTTGAATCCAGACATATCTCACACCAAATTAAAATCTAACTCAGATGTCAAAGACTTTATTCATCATTTGTGAAAGATCATAATTATGACTCCTCTCCATCTGGACAGTCGATAAGGTAGATCACAGCGTGACCTCATATCTAAAGATTAAGTAGTTATACAGGGTATACATCATTGCAATCGGCTTAGTAATGCATTTGTAACCCATGTCAGAAAATATTATGCATAAGTAAACTTTCCTAAAGATTTATGACGGCAATCATATTCGGTTCATATTCGGTTCGACGGGCTGATGAGTATGTGTGCTGTTAGGTGCCTGCCGTGCGTTTTGTTGTAGACATATTTATATGATCAGCAAGGAAATACTATATGTTTTCCGTGACATAAACTGTCTATCAGACATGCAACAGTGATGATTTATTATAATGTCACTGCGATGTCTAAATTCATTATACTGTTTGGAGTGTTCTCAAAAACACAAATTCTAAATCACATTTTACTTATTGCCAAAAGATATATATATATGTCAAGTCTAAAACAACAAGATATATCCTATGCAGCATTTTTGTCAATACTTAAGGATGTACATAATATAGAAAGATTTATTGCAATAAAAAATGACAGATATTATCACTTTTCCAGGAAATGGCAAGGCCTGGCCATGATTCTATAATTTGTTCACGAAGCACCCATAAAATCCCTGAAATGCTGTCCATTTTACAGACAAATACTCTCTTAAGCCTTAAAGATTGCATTATGACTACTGTATGAAACCAAATGTATAGTTGTTCTTCTGCAAAATTGTTTATTGCCACATAATGTCACTGCGACACTCGTGAAATATAAACTTTACCCATGACGCTCGATGAATAAAACCTGGTATTGGAAAACAACACTAAGTATCCTCTATATGACTTCCTTTTAGAACTCTCAATTTTTACACGCCTAAAGCTGAACAATATTTCAACATAATATTAAGATAAACATATTTGTATGACACTGCGTCAATAAAGTAATATTCTTTAAACATGAAACAAAGATTATATTGAAATGTTGCATGGTTCATGATAATAATGATGTAGATATTTATATCGCGCACTTTTTATCCAATTGCATGCCATGTGAGCGACTCACTATTTCTATTCTTTCGAGGATCGTTATATTTGAGCATAAATGATATCTGTCCATCACATTGACGTACTGTATCTTTCGTGTATAATCCGAAAATAGGAATTTACATGAAAAGCATATGTATTTCTCAACTTGCTGTCTTCTTTGAATTCTGCAGCAAATGCAACGTTCAATTTATCAATAATGTCCGATATATTGAATGTCATGATAAATGTCACCATGACGTGTCACACACATTTACCTGTGTGTACGGTAACTGTTAAATCCCGTGTACAATACAATGTCCCCTCTAGGTATTGCTGTAAATGTCAAATCATGTCAACTGCATTTCATGGCACGAACATCAAAAGCATATTATTTATCCGTACACCTTATAGTTCTTTAGGCAGTTCTTTAGTTAGTTCTTCTTTAGGCATTATTTAACTTTAAAATCATAAAACTGCACTTTTCATGACAATAACCCGCCATTCACGTATATACGGTCGTACTGTTATTATGCTGCCCTGAAATCTTTGCGATAACCCGGTTTTTTTTGTAATTATTTATTGAATCGATTCGTGTCACTGAAAACTTTCCCGGGAGTTCAGACACCTTCATGGATTACATTTAATGCCTAATGAAGGTTTTCAAGAGATATTTCAACATGGATTTGAGAATTTAGGTCGTCATGTTGAAAGAATTATGAGATAGTGAAAACAAAGAAATTTTTAACAAACTTTATCCAAGCATCGCTAAGTTTGTTTTGGTAATGTCAGTCTGTTTTTAGAGAAAACTTTCCTATTAATGTCAACTTCAACTAAAAGAAGATTACAAAGATTTCGTTTCAATTGTCAAATTGTCAAACTGTTACCTTGTCATTTTGAATTTTTTACTTTTTAACATCTCTTTTCACGATAATTTTTAAGAAAAAATTTGGGCCTATTTTGTTACAAACAGACTACTTTAGTTCTCGATTACAAATCAGGATGACAGCATTCATATTATGAAGAACTCGTTCATTAATATAAGTTTTGAACGTTGATTATGTTAACTCACCTTCCATTACCTTCCATTGTATAAATGCTGTAAGTGTTATTTAAATTTTTAATCGATTTTACAGTAAAATAATGTATCACCTATTGAATGAAAATTATTGTACTCTTCAATTTTATCATATCTTGCATTTAATCTAAGTAAGTTTCTTGAATCAGAAGTTTGAAATCTAGTTTTCTAGTTTTCTACTACGATTTGTATCTTTACAACAACTGGCTTTATTTTGTAAATCTTGAGTTAAGAGTTGACGTTGTAATAATCATGCATAAACCTTGTTGTTCATGCACTTATCATTGCCAAAACGGACTTTCAAAGGTAAAAGAAGAATCATGCATTACATTGGGTAAACAAAGCCAAAACTCTTCGTGGTTTTACTTCAAGTTGCATTAATGGTGATGCATTTCTATTAAGATTGACCCATTTTTAGTTTCGTTGGTGTAGTCTTTTCTTTTAGTATTTAGAGTAAATTAAACATATTTCTATTAAGAAAATTAAAGTTTGAGGTCAGGTTATGAGGTGACTGTTAAATATTTTTTTGACATTTAAATAAGTCAAATTAAAAAGCAAAGCAAAGACCTCTTAGGTCCTTAAACCCACTAAATAGGTGACTTCTTTAATCAACATTCAAAATTTAATTGATTAACATTTATTAACTAAAAACTGATTGATAAGAAACATTGTTTACATTTTGTCAACGCCATGTTTCAAGATAGAAGCTAATGATCAAATGATCTGTAGTGTAAGACCGTAACATGACAGCTCATACTTAACTGTTGAGTTGCTCATCCAGGAAAGTTATTCTCATAAATAGATTTATTATAATAAGTTTATTCTTTCGGTAATCTTTTTCGCTGAAACAATTGTGAAACGTGGACTTGTTTTAACCTTTACTCACAGTTTTAAGTTTATACAATATAAATCCAAAGAAATTGAAAACCGAAATCTGCATTTACATGCGCTGAATGAAGTTTCATTTTGATAACGTTTCCATAGAAACCGCCAACCATGAAACCCTAGAAGGCACATTTTAACTTCCTGACGGATGAACATACCAGGTTTCAATGAGCGAGGTCAATTAAGTTTGGAATTATAAGTTTCGTTAAAATAAAAATTAGAAGTAGTTGAAAATTCCAAATTACACATCTACACACATTGAGTGTTAAATCTTATTGTAACATGACTTCGGTAAATACTCGTTTCTGATTGGTTGATTTGAAGAATTTGCCAGTGTTAAATGGCAATGAACACCCGCAAATTGGCTGAGGCGAATCACCGCGAAAGGATACATTATTTGGTCCACCTCAACATTAAAATGTTCTATATCTCCCAATATTCGTGACCGATTCACATTTTACTGTTGTTGCTGTCATTTTCTAACTTGCGCATTCCCGTAGATGCCAAAAATCCTTTTCTATTTGCTTTAGTTTTATGTAACCAAACTTTCTTAATTGGCTACGTTTCTCCTAATTTGCCGCCTTGAGCCATGCAGCCGGTTTCTTTCGAATGCCGTTACCATGGCACGACGTCACAAAGGCCAACGGTTATGACGTCATAATGATCGCGTCACCGTCACAATGGTCTGGGCGAGTTTAAGATATTTGTTGAGTCGGGTTTGTTCCTGTTGGTTCATGAATTATATAACTGTTTTCTCTATCGTAAATTTCACAGTGAAAACTATATGATCTCACCGTTATGAGTGCAACTGGTTTGCAATATTAGAACACTATTTTAATGTCTATAACACTGGGAATACCTTCTTCTTTATAGCTGCGAACACCTATAACAATAATGGATCAGTCGTTAGATCCTTTCAACTCAGAGTTCCCTACGCAAAAATAGAGTTCGCTCTTAAAATGCTTATAACTAACAGTCATGTTACAATATCGATAAATAGTTGCGATTGTAAAATTTCCGGGATTCATTGTTATTCAACACCCGCAAAATTAAGCGTTTAAAACCTCCGGCTAACGCCGTCGGTTTTAAACTAAATTTGCGGGTGTTGAATAACAATGAATCCCGGAAATTTTACAAACGCAACTATTTATCTTCTAAATGAGCTAGGTCTAACGGTTTGAGAGTTATGATCCTCAACCGAAATGATAACGGACGAACTGACGGGCGGACCGGTTGGACGAAAATGTATATATCATCCAAAATGTGTTCCACAGGAGATTGAACTTGTATGAGATCAAGCGATATCTCCTAGGATATATAGTTTTTGAACAATGCCCTGCTGGCGTCACCTACATGATAGTACTATTGCATGATCAATTAATGACGTCATAAACATGGTGACGTCAAAATGCTATGACTCAGAGCACTGAAAGCCAAATGGCCTTTTTGTGTCAAGAGATGTTCATTTTTTATTAAAAGCTAATGAAGAATGATGTCAGATGATAAAAAGAATCTCACCCTTGTGTCTTCTGATATCTAATATATCAAGAGTCGTTGATAAAAGTAAAAATATTCTGGGCAAGTCTCGGATAGTTCTTGCTTGTCATTTGATATCAGAAGACACTTGGGTGACATTCTCTATATCCTACGTTAAGTAATGGTAATCTCAATATGCACGAATATTCAAATATGATCATCTTTCATCACACTATTTATAGGCAGAGGGCGAGTCGCTCTAATAGCACAAACTCCCACACTGCCTGTCTTATTGACGAATAGTTGTTACATGGTTGAAAGTGGAATTTTTTGTGACCTTGATCAATAACTATCGTTGGGAAAATGTAATAATATAAATTATACTTGTAATATATAAATTATACCGGTCAATACCAGATTTATAGACTCGAGGAAAACAATATCGACCTGGGATGTCGTCCACCTCTTTGGTCAATATTGTTTCCCTCGGGAAATAAATAAAAGGGAATAGAAAACTACAATATAATCATGGCATCATTTCGTCTCGTTTGTTGGCAAGGACAGCATCGAAGTCAAGTCAAGGGCGATAACAAAAACCTTTAGTGTGAAACTAACTAGTTAAACTTTAGTGTGAAACAAAAGCAAATATTAAACACGTTGGCACATTTTACACATAAACGATTGTAACCATATCTAAAAAAAAGAGTTGAAATCGTTGTTCTTTTGTACTTAACCTTTATTTCTGCGGAACAGTAAACATACACGTACGTAGCGCTCGACGCTTCACAAAGGACAAGTGCAAATCTGAACAGCATGTGGTTTATCAGAAGACCATAACAGTCGTTCCTCATTGAAGTGCTGTCATTTTTTTATCAGACAACTCAGAGTTTGCAAAGGATCACAGAAATATTTCTCATTTATCAAAGATTTCATAAGGTTTAAGCTTGGCACTCTACAAAAACTTGTGGATTTTATTCAATTACTGTTGTAGAAATCTGCATAACTACAATAATAAAAGAGACATGGTGGATAGAATTGACAGATTGTATAAAGATGTCAGGAAGTCGTTACTAGGGAACAGTTGCCATGGTTACAGGAGGTATCCGGTGAGGACAACAAGCAGAGACATAAGGGAGAAGCCGGCCACAGCAGAAGCTCCACTCTTTGCTGTAAGAATATAAATATCAAACTTAACTTTCATTGTTACAATGGTAGAAATCGGTAATATTCACATTTTAGAATACTCATTATGCAATATTCATCCTGCTACGTCAGCGTATATGTTTCTGCGTTATATGATGATGATATGCTACAACCTATCCCCTGATATACTGCTATGGTATTCTGCCGTATCGCTATATATAGCAAGTCAATCAAATGATGCCCTTTCAGCGATAGCGGCAACCTGGTTTCTTGGCTTCGTTCCGAGTGCTCACCACGTGATTCAAATCAACCAATGGGAGTGATATAAGATGATAAATCTGAAGTCCGCTAAGCTCTAAACTGCGCTCTCTTAGATCTACACGAGCGACATGGCTAGACAACAGTGTATTGAGTTCGAAATAGTCTGACTGAAAACAGACAGGCTATAAATAGTGCTGAGTAACCACCTGTCAGCGATATGGCAGAATACTACAGGAGGATATCAGGGGATAGGTTGTAGCATAACGCAGAGACATATCCGCTGATGTAGCAGGATGTGCAATATTATGCAATAAAAAAATTCGAAAAACATGCGCAACATCGTATTGGACCCAATAATTGACATATATTTTCATATATAACAATTGTAAGTGGTAAGAGTTTACTATTCATGACGATTGTCAAATATAAATCCACCATAAGAAGTCTTTTAAAGACAATCTCATATAAATCGAATCAAACCTAACTCTCGTTCCCCGCAGCGTTTTTTATTAAAACACCCTTAATCTTATGAATTAAAAGGTTTCATTTCATGCCGTTTTATCCCTGACCTTTATCATAACAATTAAATTTGACCAGCTTAGATACCAAATCGCGCCCAAAAAGTTTTACAATTACAGAAAATGTTTTCACATACATCCTGTTCTAATTTTCACGTTATTCCTGGTGATTTTATACATAGACAATCCCTTTCCAGTTCAGCTGAAGGCATTGCATTGTTTGTAAATCAAAGTTACATGATGGTTTCACTAAAACTCACTACAAAGATTTTTCATGATAACAAAACAATCAACAAAACAAGTCCTTATAGCATATATATTTGAACTGTAACATTTCTAAATTGGAATACAAGTATAGAGATGGTTAACTCACTTCCGCACGTCACCCCAGTGAAGCCAGTATCACAGGTGCAGACGCCATTCGCACCAGTTGTAACACAGGTCCCTCCATTCTGACATTCATTCCCTCCAGTGGTGCAAGCTGAAAATAAAATCACGACATAAGTTAACATTGTATCAATCACATGTGGTGTACCTGAGACACTGACTACAAATTTGAACACCTTTGACGAACATAACATCATGACTTTGGTCGCTTTTTGTCTTGTAATTCTCTTCTTAATCTGTTATGTCTATTTACAATCATTGCAAGAACTTGCTCAGTTTACGCTTCATTTCATTATTTCAGGGGGAAAAATTGACATCGCTAGTGGTTAAAATATGAATGCATATAATCTATCAGAAGGAAATTTTACATGGGAAATAAATCCTTGTTTGTAATTGTGATGTGCTGTTGAAGAGATTGGTACCAATCATTTACATAGGTTGTATCGGACGATGATATGTAGACATTCATTTTTTTATACATGATTTCCGTAAAAAATATCTATGTACAAAACATTTTTTCAAATTTACAGAAGGTAAACTTTACAGACAGATACAAAATTAATAAGCGCACCATCTTCACACGTGACACCAACGTATGAACCTGCGCTGCAGTCACAGACTGATGTTGAGACTGCTGGGTCTGGACATGTTCCACTGTTCAAACAGCTGGTTGCAGTACAGGCAGCTTCAGCAGGACGAGTGTTGAGCAGGACAGTCACTGTCAGGACCAGCACACCTGTAACACAGGTGAAAATTTACCATCACCTTACTAACACAAAACACAATGGTTTAACCTTTAATTGGGACCTACCTTATAGGGAAGTGGGTGGTCATCACAGAGAACGCAGACCGTTTGGAGAGAAAGGTCATTGTCATGACAACAAGCTATTTATCAAACCATTGTTTACATTTTGTTTACTAACTTACAATTTTTGGGTACTACAGAAATTGTTTAAAAAATTCACATACAGTAACAAGACTATGTGTATCAACTTCAAAGGTAAAATATCGGCTATTTTCAACTTAGTTGATCCACAAATCGATAGGATAATTTTAACTGTTCCTCTGTACAGAAAACTGCAAAAATTGCTAAACTGCAAAACTGCCATTGCTGTTTATGCTTTGTACGATCTGCTACTAACTAGAAATGTTCAAATTACGAACGTATAATCGTATAATCGGATTATAAGTGTATTAGATAGAAATTCGACTCTTTTTAAGCATTCCTTTGTGGTGTCTGTATTTGATATTCTTGAATTTATGACAATAATTATGATAATTTCATGTAATGTGCAGCACAGTAGTGTAGTGGTTAGCGTACTGGCCTCTCACTCCAACGGCCCGGGTTTTCTAATTCCGGGGGAGACACCAAAAATTTGTGACCTGGGTCTCATACAGTATTCTGTCCCTGGACAAGGCACTTCATCTACATTGCACTACAGTTCACCAAGCTGTTAAAATGGGTACCTGAAAGTAGGATTTACGGACCTACATGGACACGCTGAGCACTTGGTTGCTGCTTTGAAGGTACAATTCCTTCAGGGTAACGATGACAACGATGTAGGTAACGCTTTGAGCATGTTATTTCTACCTGGATATAGCGCTATATAAATGTCCTCGTTATTATTATCATTATAAATATAATAGAATTTACATGAAATGATATCAAAATGATCACGATAATACAAAAAGTGAAACAGACAGACATATCAGCTTTGCAGTTTTCTTTTTAAGTTATATTCAAATAGAAATGTATTGGTTTATTCGGGTACAATTCAGCTTCGGTAAAACAATATTCATTTATGCTTCATATTCATCAAATTTAATCTAGAGCTCATGAGGTCGTTCAATGATGACAGAATATATTTTAGATGATACTAACATCAAACAATATTCATAATGATGCATTTACAAAACGAGTGTGAATAATGATATAAAGTCTATGAAAAATAACTCCTTACTGTGCTCGTTGGAATATTAATTCGCTTTTGTTTAAAGCATGTTTTATTTCTTAGAAAGAATTCAGATTGATTGGCAAGTCTTAAACTGTTAATTCGGCTTCTGTTTGTGTCATTAACCGCTTACGGCCACAGTACTGGTGAAAGCATTATTCATCCTACTACTGTTACGCTCCATGCAATACAATAACTCCCATCGTTAAACCTATTTTAGTATAAGGTGAAAGATATTATTCCAACAGAAAAAAATGCCCGTGATAAATTGTTCTGATGTGACGAAGTATGATCGATACCAAGACAAGTCTATTCACGAAGTAAACTTTTATATTATTGGGAAATTAAACAATGTAGGGGAGACCGGGGTCTCTATTTTAGTGAATAGGGGGCGAACCTCCCCGGTTTCTTCTACTTTTCATGCTGAACATTGTTCAAATGAGCAGTGTGGAAAAGTTCAACTACTATAAAAAAAACATTTATGAAACTATTACAGTCGCTGTGTTAAATACTGATGTAGACTTGTGTGTATGGACACACACCGCCATCCCAAGGCATTTTACGAGATGCTGAAGACATTTGATGACAATGGTTATGTAAACTGGGTGTCACATGTACGTGTACTCCTGATGCACACTGGGTTATTTTGTATGGATAGCTCAAGATTGTGTTCATGTAAATAGTTTTAACTAATAGTTTAAACAACGATGTAAAGATAAACAGTTTTAAACCTGGTACGACAGAATTACTTCTTTACTCCTTCCAAATATCATTCAGCCTATAAAACAGTTCTTAAACCTGAGAAGTATATTTTTGAGTTCACACTCTACATAAAGACTTAATCCGCATCTATGTAAATTCCGTTGCTCATGTCATAAATTATATAAATTATATATTATTTAACAACGTCGATACAATATTAGTATGAATGACGCCTTGATTAGATGTACGAAATGTAAAAATGATATTGTTGAAGATGAATTTCATTTATTATTAGAATGCCCTTATTACTCTCAAATCAGACAACAGTTTATATCATACTATTATCATACATATCCAATTCATAAGAAATTCACAGTTATTTTCAACCAAAAATGTTCAACAAATAAAACATCTTGCATTGTATTTAAAACGAATCTTCTTGTGTACATTTATCGAAATGTCGCCTGTACATGAGCAAAACGATGCATACATGTATATACTGTAAATATTGTACTTTAGGCCAAGAGGCCTGATATACAATAAACTTGTTCTTGTTCTTGTTGTTCATTAATGAAAAAATAACATTTTTTACCTTTAGGAAAGAAAGTGAAGGTGATTTATGCATAGTGTTAACAAATCAAATGAACTGATAAATAAAGCAAATAATGCATCAATGAATTATGCCCATGTAATTATAACTCCGTAGTTAGATCTAACAGTTTCTGTATCACTGATACACTTAAGCATGTGTCTTTTTAGTGTTACGATAGAAAACGTATGACATGAATAAAACAGAAATTTAACAGATAATAACAGAGCGCAAATATATGTTAGTATCAAGCTGATGTAACTATTGTAATAAAATAAGTTTTAAACCATTGACATTTTTCTGATATTTAAAATTTATATACACAACAATAATGAAACGAAAACACGACATTATATTCGTATCAAAGAGGTCAAGTTTGCACAAAAATGCAAACATAATACCAAAATTTCAAACATGAAATGATAACATGATACTGATTATTGATGACATTAATGCATACATCTATTTTGAAAATTGACAGTTTGTCAGCAAAGGTTAAGAGGTATGATAATTATGATGAAACTTACCAACGACGATTTTCAGATGAGCCATGGCTTCAGTAGTAGTGAGGATTGGACTTGAATAATGTGTGAAGTTCAACTACTTTAAAATCAGTGACTGGTGCTAACTGTAGGTGCTTCATTTATATAACACTTGTCACTATGGTACCCGGGTTTGTTGTGTCACATGGTTATCTCCTGCCAATCAGGTACTGTCATATGTTGTGTCATTTTGTGTTTGTCACTTGTCGCCATGGTGCATGATATTGCTGTCTCAGCTAAAGTTTAATTGCATGTGAAAATCATGGTGCTTTTTTAAATGCAAATAGTATGACTTCAAAGATTTTGCAATCATTGGTCATGTTAGTGAGGCACCTTCGTACCCACCAGTGACCACGGGACACGATGCTCTCTCCTTCAGTCTGATTGGTTATCTGAAGGGCCGTATAGCCAATGGTATGCCTCTTATGCAATCCGTGTGCAAATCCACCCACCCGAGGGCGGAGCTATTGTGTACACGTGTTTCTACTGTGATGGTGAATAATGAAATATTTTAAGGCAATCATAACAGACTATAGACTTCGTTAACCCTCCCGTTCAGATTGTTTCACCACTGAATAATCTTAAGTTTGAAAATATCATTGATTTATTGATAAAAATTCCGTTACAGGTTAGGATGAAACAAATTCATTGAAATGCAAGTTAAGGAACGCATAACGTTTTCAATATCAACATGATTCTATACAACATATCAAAACACAAGATACATGGAATTCTGTTCGACTGGTTTGAAATAAAGTAATTATTTTCGACATTTCCAATTACATATATTTGACCGCATGAGGATTTATATTATCATTGAAACACTTTTAACACTTTGAACTTGTCTATAACAGAACTGATTACTATCGTAAAGGTTGTAAAATGTTAGAAGAATAGCTATCAGCTTCTTAGTTTATCAATGAGGTGTGTTAAAGAACTGTTTTAAAATTTATTTCCCAATGAAATCCAATTAATTCGGATTGTTAGTTGGATCTAAAACTTCTTAAATCATTACTTTTTATCAATATTAAATTAAATTTTCAATCTAAATTTACTACAAAATTGGTTTTATCTAAATATCCTATGTATACAGAAATATGCACCTTAAAAAAATATACATATTACTGTCATTAACGAAAAACATAATCGGCAAGCAATCCGATATAAACTTTTAACTCACTTTGAAAAGTTTGAAGAACATCTGTTTGTAAATTAAATTTAAGAGATTAGATGTGTCACATGTCGTAAAAGGCAGCGATAATGCAATACAAGAACAAGAATATATTTGATAAAGTGTGAGGTCAGCGTGCAATAGGTCGCCAGTGGGTGTTACAAGTTCTAGAATATCACTGGAACTGCAAATTGCAATGTTTTGTTTGGGATATTGACCATTGAATGACCCCAAGAAGGCTTGTTATGTTCATTAGAAAGGGAATTGATTATTATTCTAATGATTACATGTACGTATGTAACTGATTACTGGCTTTAGCGTATGTAACTGATTACTGGCTTTAGCGAACATTCGAAATGTGATAGTAACCTATGTTCATCTTAAAATATGGTGAAACTATTGGTTATATCGAGGTTTAAAATGCCTGATGAAAATTCTTGTTGGATAAAGTAATTATCTCATTGTGTATAAATGTAGGAGTGTCCGTATGTCCGAGTAATAAAGATAAATAGAGAGATAAAGCCCGATTCCAGACAATTTACTTGGTGGGGAAAAAAACCTCGCCAACAAGCTAGACTTGACCTTTTCTTAGTCACAGATGACCTTTTTATTATCAGTTCTGATGTTACAATTATTCCTGGATATAAAAGTGACCACTCTGCTATAACTTTATCTCTTCCTACACAAAAATATATAGAAAAGGGCCGTGGCTACTGGAAGTTTAACACTTCACTATTAAGACGCGAGGAGTATATAACATAAGTTACTAATTTACTTACTGATACTAAGCTTGAATATGCAGATCCGAAATATAAAGAGAACGAAGTTAAAAATACAAAGGACGAAGACTTACAATTGACTATCAATGATACATTATTTTAAGAAACCTTTCTGATGAAAGTGAGAGGCAAATCTATCTAAAGAAAAATAAAAACGAAAAATGTAAAGAATTGGAAGAAGACATAAATGCTTTGGAGGATGATTTGAGAAAAGATTTTCAAAATGTTGACGAATCCCTTCTTTCTAACCTTTCTAAAAAGAAACTTGAACTTGAGAACATAAAAGAGGAATAAATGAAAGGAATACAAATACGTAATACTAATAGAATACAATGGTATGAGGAAGGCGAGAAACCAACAAACTATTTTTGTCATTTGGAAAATAGAAATTATACAAATAAACTAATCAAGTCCCTAATTACTGTTGATGGTATAATTACCGACGGGAACGAAATCATTACTGAGCAGAAGAGGTTCTACGAATGCCTTTATAAATCAAATGACTGCATAGATAATGAGAGTAATTTAGAAAAGTTAACAACTCCTTGCTTAAACAAGGATTAGTCAGATGAACTAGAACGAAGTGGTTAAATCAATGAAAAACAATGAAAGTCCAGGGCTGGATGGTTTCCCGTTGAATTTTTCAACTTTTTTTTGAAAGATATTAAAATCTGGGTTCATCGCTATGTTAAAGAAACGTTTACCAAGAACAATATGACAACGACAATGAATAGAGGAGTCTCCACTTGTATTCCTAAAACAGACAAAGACAGAAGACTTTTAAAAACTGGCGTCCTATCTCTCTCCTTAATGTATTATATAAGATCATAAGCTCATGTATTACAAACAGACTTAAAACGACCCTTGATACCCTAATTCATGAAAACCAAACTGGTTTCATCCCAGGCCGCTGCATTACAGAAAATATTCGACTTTTATATGACATTATCTTCGAAACTAAACTGAAAAATAAAAAAGGTTTATTAATCCTTATTGAGTTTGAGAAGGCATAAGATACGGTTTCTAAGGAATTCCTCCTGCAATAAAATTCCTAAAATATAAAAAAAAGTTGAAAATTCAAGTGAAAAACTTAAAATACAACTCTCCATTACTGAAAAACAATGGAGCGAGAGAACAATAGGCTGACGTCACAAGTGTAATTTAATAGAGTAATATTGATACCTTGAGAGCCCGTTCACACGTGGCATTAGAACGCCATCGAAAACTCGGGTTCAATTTGAAAATGAAAATGGAAGCAAACTAAATAGCTGTGCGAATAGACTGCCTTTCTAAAGATTGTTTGAGTTTGTTACAAATGTGTCACTAAAAGACAACTCAAACATATCCCCGCAAAAGAATTTCTAAATCCCTTAACGCAAGTTCTCAAGAGTCTCACCCAACTAATTTCAATCTAATTATGCAATATCGGCACCAGCACCAATCATCGTTATTTAAACACATGGCAACAATCTAGATCCATATCCAGTATTTGCAGGGACATTTCCACACAAACTATGTTATTTCTTTGACATAATGTGAATATTAGATTTTGTTCATCAATTCAAATTTCAAAAGAATAAACTGCACTCATTGGTGATCAAATAAATGATTGATAAATCAAGTGTAAGAGAAATTGACAACAGGTGTGCTTTTATGTCCTGGTTCATGTGATTATTGGAACAGACTCGTATAATAAAATTCAACATGGTTTATTTCTCCCATTTCTAAAAGTTGTGTATTGATCCCGTTTAATCAGAAATAATATCTAATCGAAAGTTTAGTTTTAAAAGGATACACAATAAATTCAAATATTTGAAGGACATTAAGATGTGGTATACATTTGAAAAGCATGTTTTCTCAGATAACAATTTCCTTTTTGTCAAAAAGCCCCATACCCATTAAAATGATAAAGAAGTTGCTATCCAGAAGATTTTACTTACTAAATAAATAAACAAAAATTATACATCTGATCGATAATTTCGGATCATAAGTTTCAATATTTTTTCTCTAGTCAATTGCTCAATGACAGATGAGTTCGTTTTTAAATAATCGAGATAAAGTATTCCTGGGTACCTTGCTGCTAAGCCTGTAATCTGGAAACATTTAAACCATTTCAGATCGATTTCATGGTTGTAGTTCACTATTGTCATTTTTCTTGAATAATTCATGAACAAACGAAAAATAAATCAACCTAGTGTTCAACAATGTACATGATCATGTGAAATGAATATGCGTGCGTTTTATAAGGCCCCTCAATCAATTTCTACCCGTCACCATGGCAAAATAATCCAATAATAGAAGATCGTAAATTAGGTAAACTTTGTGCAGAATATAAATACATGTACATTGTATGAATAATTTTTTACAATTGGAAAATCATTTTGTTCATGCCTTGTCGGATGACTGATGTTATGAGTAAATTTAAAATAGCGAAATTAAGTGGACTAATCATTACTATTTGAATCGTAATACTTATACTAATTCAATTGTGAATTAAAGGAAAATTCCAGTAAGATTTCAATTAAATTCTAGCAAAAGTTTGAGTTATAAAAGACATTCTCACAAATTATTAAATTTTTCTGTCAACGAGTTTTTGTATTTAATTTATTATTATTATATTTTTGTTAGCAATGTTTTTACAGAATTTTAAACCTTCGTCTTTGAGCGACGACGGGGGTCGCCATTTAATTTGAAAATGTGACGTCATCGACACACCACAAGAAATCGATGTAAGGAGTTTACATTATAAACTCCGTACATCTTTGTGCAGTGGAGTTTCCATGATTTGACTGGAATTGCTGAATGTGTGCGCTGCGCACTTTGTAAAACATCGTTGTGCCTACAGAACGACCCAGTCGTCGGACAGATTATTCAATAAGCAACTTCGACTAATATGCGGTTTTGTCTAGTATTATTTACGATATGAATTATCTACAAAACACAGAAAGTAAATAAATAAATGTTTTTAAAAACGAGCAAGAGTATAATATCTTGTCGTGTTCTTTGTATTTTTTTCTGATTTAAACATGGTACTTAATCTGTACCTGAAATATGTTGCCGTACTGTATAAATACTCATTTTTTAAATCTAAACTTAACACTTTCAAAGTAGAAAACGTTTCCTTGAAATTGATACATCAAACGTGCATGTAAAACGCGATTTACCTGTTATATACATATTATCAATCACTAAGACTTTTGCAAATCATTTTTAAATCTTTACACAAGTAAGAAATTATCTTTTTTAATGACATTTTATTTTCTCAGAGTTAATACAACAGTTTTTTTTGGTACTCTTTCACATTCAATCTGTGGATTTAAAAAACAACTTAAGTCAGTTTGAAAAGGGAAAAATAATTTTTGTCATGAACGTGTTAGAATCATTGTATTATTTTAAAAATATATAAAAGGCAATATTCAATGTCAAACATGCATAAATTACGTAAATCTAATATTTTGCAAAAAAAATTTGAAGGGTGCATTGTTATCAGCCTATGTGTTTCTCAATTTGCAGTCTTCTTAGAATTCTGCAGAGAGTGCAACATTTAATGTAAATATAACGTCCGATGTATCGAATGTCACCATAACTTGTCACAAACATGTACATTTACCTGTATGTAAGGTAACTTGAAATCGTGTGTAATGTAGTTTATTACCTACGAGGGCAGTCATATTGGGGTTCATATTGTTCATAAATTGCCCTAGGGAAAAATATCATCTTTTCATTGTGACGTCACGTTATAAACAATACTTTGACGTCACGGTTCACCTTTGACGTCACAATCTATAAAGGTCGACGGTGGCTTGTTTGTCCGTGCTGAGATGTAGATTTTGGGTATTTTCGTTAATGTTGGGACTTCGGTAATAAACAGAATATTATATTCTTGCCCATGACATACTATGTTTACGAAACTCGTGCCTAAAAATCAGTATATCCCCGCTCTCGCTCGGGAAATACTTACATTTAGGCACTCGTGTCGTAAACATAGTATGTCATGGATATTCATATGATATATAGAGGATACTAAACGACCTTCCATTTAATAGTATTTTTATTAAACGAGTTGATGATTTTGTATAAAACGAGCGAAAGCGAGTTTGATACCAAATCATTCACGAGTTTAATAGAAATAGTATTAAATGGAAGGAAATTTAGTATTCTGTTTTTAACTTGCCATAAAAATCACGCAAACTTGCCGGAAATGAGCTGAAACTAACAGTTCCGCTACTCGGCACCCATTGTGACGAAGCGCTTACATTGGGACGTCACAACAGTTCACTTCTGTGACGTCATATTTGCATTGTGATATTACACTAGTTAAATACTGCCGTATAAATATTACACTGCGGTATCTTATACGGGCGTGTAATAATTAGAGGTTATAACATGTCATTTTTCATATCATACCTCATATCAGCCCGAGACCCCCATATTAGCCCGATGGCCTGCGCGATATGGGTCGAGGGCTGATATGAGGTATGATATGAATAATAACATTTTGTAACCTTTTTATCATATATCAAACTTTATATCAAATCTTAAAAATAATTATGGATAAAAAGTTTTGAAACAGAAATAAAAAGTCATGAAAACACCAAAACAATCAAATGTTCATTACAAAGAGTTAAGTTTGAAAAAAATATTGTGAGTAGCTCCACTTTTTTACATTAATAGAATATTTAACCTTTTGGTGTTTGTAAAGAATATCTACAGCTAAAAGCTTCAAAACATCGTTTTTGGTGATGCAAACGCAAAATATAATATCTATGTTGCCAATGACGTTACGCTGCAAAGGGAGATAACTCTAACCAAAAGTCCCCCTGGCTGATATTGATATGGATTTGCGGACCGGTCTGATATGGCTGATATGGATTTGCGGACCGGGCGGCAATATGGGTGCTGTGTCCTTGCCTCTATCACACATGCAAAACAATACATATTATTGATAGATATATGATAAACTCTATTAATGTCACTTCTGAAGGTTTTGCTATAAATGGCATATTATGTCAACTGCATTTACTGACGCTACTAACTGAAATGCATATCATTTACCTGTCTACCTGTTGTGGTTGATTCTATAGGCATTATTTGGCTTTCAAATCAGAAATAAATGCACTTATTATCAAAATAACCCGCAATGCATGTTTAACTGTTCGAACTGTAGTTTGCTCCTGTTTCTGCAAATGTAATTACCTGGATTTGAATAATTTTGAACTTTTATTTTGCAAAATCCTCGCTTTCTTAGAAGAAACATTGACTTGACGCAGTGTCATTGAAAACATTACCTCGAGTAAAAGTGTTCAATTGGTCGCTTTCATGCATTGCATTTTATGCCTTTTGGAGGTATTACAAAATATGTTTCAATGAACATTTAAGAATTGAAGAGAGCAAGTGAAAATCTTGCAACGATCTTTGTCAAAGAATTTAAATTTTTATATGTTAATGTCAAAGTATATTTGAAGAGAAACACCTATTGAATAAGACTTTAACTGAAATCAAGATAAGGCAGAGTTCGTTACGATGTTCAAATTGTCAAACTGTTGCCTTGTCATTCAGAGTACATGAATTTCGGATATTTTTTTGATTTGGCTCAAAATTGGTTGTTTTGTTTATTTGGTTTGTAGCAAACAGAATATTTATAACACTCGAAGTATTTGTTTCTGTTTTTGATCAATTTTTACATAAATTAACGCTAATTATTGTGTTATTTACTTTAATCATTACGTTTTTAATCACCACGCATTACCTTGCCAGACAAGTAGCTTTGCTTTTATGAACCCTCAAGGAGGATAGCCACAAGTCTGTACTGGTAAAAATAAGTTTGTCTTGGTTTTAGTTCAAGTTGTATTAGTGGTGAGAATTTCTTTCTATTAAGGATAACCAATTTTAACTTTCCTTGGTGAAGTCCCTTTTACCATGTGGTACTATAAACAGATACTCATCCTTATAGACAGGGGAACTTTTGAATAGTAGTATTCGTTTTTTTCGCTGGAATAGTATCCTTTCCCGGAAGGATAGAATAGTTCACTCGCACCAGTATCGCTATGGAATATGTAGGTATTTACGTGATAACCTTCCTGCCTCCCATCCCGGTCCTTTTGGCTCAGTTGCGCTACGCTTACTTTCACTGTAGCGCAGTAAGAAATGTTGCGCAGTATTGAGCAAGGGGATCAAGTGGGATATTCTTATTATTGAATATCTAGTAACTTGTGTGACTAGGATGTGATAAAAACGGTACCCTTCTATGAACAAATTACTTATCAATATGATAACAATATATTAGTTAAGTGTCTTGTTTTTTAGAATTAGATGGGGTATACGATAGGAAGGAAACGATACCATATAAAATGCATGATTGGTTAGGCTACGAAACAGGGTTACTGCTGAATCAGGGTTAATTCATGTCATGAAGAGCTAACTGAACTAAGTTTTTAATTTCAAAGCTATATCTGCAAACGCTTTTGAAATACACACCTTTCAAAAAACGCTGTTTAAAATCTCCTTTACTAGAAAAGTTAAGATAGTGAAAATGGCCCTTTTGCTTGTTTTTAAAAACCAACTTACAAGCAAACTGCGTGAGCAAATTAACTTCTACAAGGGTTATTAATATTGATAACATCTGAAATTTACTAGCTTAATGACCAAACTAACATTGAAAAAGCTGTTTTGGGACCCCTCGTGTATTTGAACAGTCATACAATACTAAGTATCATTCTTTGATGTTTGAAATTGTGAATACTTCTTCACAACTGATGTGCCTATCATAAGGGTTCGTAGTCGCATTTCATTAACAACAGGATTTTTTTTTGAAAATTTGGTATTGTTTCTTTTGCCCCTGAGTGTAAATATGTTTTTCAGTGTTACCATTGAGGAGGTTGGATATATTGTGATGAGCATCCCGCCGATGCATGAAATCATCTTTATCATATAATGGAGGATGTTATCGATGCAATAAAGCTATCTGTTAAACTTGGTATCCGATTGCCTCAAAATCTGATAAAGATGCAAATAAGGTCAAAACACGAACTATTTTCTCAAAACTCCATGCATGTCATGCGAGTCCTAAACCGGTCGCTAACCATTGATAACGTAATCGGGCGTTTTCAGGTTGTGTTTTTTGAACGTATAAAAACTTGTAAACAAACTCTGTCAGGGTAAACTTATAACGCATTCGTATTTTAAAAAAGTTTGGTAATCGAAGCATTTCAAGTTGCTTTCATCGTGCGTTTACGCCCAAATAACGATATGCAGCTTACAATATACCGGCTATCGAACAAAATATGCACTTCAATATTTTCTTGAGTAACATAGGCCCAGACCGCTTTGACCGTGTCAGTTTTCAACTTACCAGCAAAACAAATCATATTCTAGTGATAGTACAAATTATCTAGTATAGTAGTAACAAACGTAACAATCCCACCTTCGAAATAATCGTCGTTTAGTCTAAGGATACCTAGTTACTGAACTGGCGTAACTGCAATGACAATGCAGCTTTTCAAAATGCAGTTAGAGTTACTTCCCCTGTAGCGACGTTGACAATTTAAGTGGTTCGTACCAATTTTGTGTTGTATAGAAAAACAACAATGTTTGCTTGTGCATAAACCATATATACTAACTTCATTTAAGATGTTGATAGATCGTTGGAGACGTTTCTATCACTATGAAAAAATCATTTCATGAAGGAATATTTCTAGACTGCTCTCAACTGTATATCGCCGACAATATGACCTTCACCTTGGTGTATTGTGAAAGAAATTACTCCGCAAAATCTAGGTCAAACATATTTTTATAAGGAATCATATTTTCGTTTAAACCCTTTTATTTCAAAATGACATTATATGATAAAGAAATTATTAACCTCGTGTGTTTCCGTATCATTAATATCATATAATAGGAATAAAAATATATGTATTCCTATTATATGATATTAATGATACGGAAACACACGAGGTTAATAATCTCTATATATCATCTTGACAAAAAAATTCACGGACAGTGTGAGGGCAAACATTTGCATAATAAGAATTAAGGAATGTTAAATAGCTAAATTTGTTTTATGATAAAATTAATTTTACTAATAAACCTTAAAAGATAAAGAATTTTTTATAAAGAAGTGTAGTGTTGACAATGAAGAGTTAACCTACCTATATGTTAATTTTCATTAATACGGCTGATTTGACTGTGAATTTCTCTTTTATCCTCTGGTGACATATTTTTTCTTTGAATCTTATTCAAATAGGTACTAATTGTAAAATATATTTTTCAAAAAACGGTAAATTATTTTTTTTCATAAAAGATTGAATAATTTACACAAATCGTCAGTTTTTTAAAAAGCTAATTATTATCGATTTAATTGATATTACTTTAATTTAAAGCTCATTATCTGCATCAGTTTATTTCTATTTTGTTATGTATAATAGAAAAATAAAATTCACAATCATATTTAAAAGTTTTTTGTTTTCATCATTGGGTGCACAAATTGAGCACACTTCTTGAACAAATACTGTGGTAACATGTTATTCTTTTGACATAATTGGATTGAAGACATATTTTAACAAAATAAGGCCAAATGAACCTATAGCTATATCTTGATATATTTTGTATCTACCCCCTTTAAGGTATTTTAAAATCCAAATGCAGAAGCAAAATTTAAATTAAATATATTATAGGAGTTCTTACGATAAATGTCCAGATTTTATTGTTGATTCGTCGTGATCATAATTTCAATGCTACAACACATTGAACACTTCTTACATAAACCATGTTTGACCTTGTGCACTACGTGTGTAGCCTTCAAACAAAAAAGAATCCATCTCACAAATTGAACAAGATCAATGTTAATTGGACTTAATCTTTATTTCTGCGGAACAGTCAACATACACGTACGTTAGCGCTCGACGCTTCACAAAGGAAAAGTGCAAATCTGACCAGTATACGTTATATCAGAAGACCATCAAGGTATTTCCTCATTTAATACTGTCAGTTTTTTTCTTACAATTTGCTAAGGACCACAAAAAATAATTAATGCACAAAATATATTGCAACCAAACTGATTTCCGTTTAAATATGACATGGTTACAATTTCATGGAATAAACTAATCTAAAATGACCAAATGCGTGCCAAAAGTAATAAAGATGGTTAATAACTTCTTTTTATAGGAACAATTACCTCTTGTGAATCCAACTCTGATATAACATTTATTTTTCTGAATCAATATATTGATCTTTAGCAAATTGTAAATTCTACACTGTGTCTATATACATATGATAGATGTGACTGAAACGAAGAATTAACTGAATAATTATTTAAAGAATATTTCAGCAGAGTTACTAAGGACGGCATTTGACAGAAATCGACAGTTGGTAGAGGAGAGTTAGTTGTTGTTAGGAAACTGTTGTCATGGTTACAGGAGGTACCCGGTGAGGACAACAAGCAGAGACATCAGAGAGAAGCCGGTCACAGCAGAAGCTCCACTCTTTGCTGAAAGAATACAGATATCAAATTTAACTTTCATTGTTACAATGGTAGGAATCGGTAATATTCACATTTTAAAGTACTGATCATGCAATAAAAATTCGAAACATATGTGCAACATCGCTTTGGACCGAATAACTGACATATAATTTCATATATAACAATTGTAAACAAACCTAAGAATTTGATTTTCGCTTTTAACATGCATTTTGTGCAATGTCAATGACAAAGAGTCAGTCAAACACAATGCCTGTTTCGTTTGAATTGCTTTTTAAACAACCGCTAAACTTGACTTCATCACTATATTAGAACTTGAACGATGAATGATTTTAATCGGTTTCTTACCTGTAGTACATCCGGGACCTTTTTTCGTCGCATCTGCACAGGTGCACGTTCTGGGAGGACCAGTCTCACACTTTCCTCCAGTACCACATTCTCCATCTCCAGTGCATTCTGTAGATGAACATTGATGATCAAGCGTTATGAATGACAGATTTTTATATATCAATAAACATGCAATTGCAAAGATAACAATTATATTCAGCCAAATCAGAAGGATTTGACACTACAATAGACATCAACTTCTGAATGAGTGAGAAAATTGTTATATCAAATTAATTCAATTCAATAAATTTTTGACAGGACATATAAAATTATTTTGGAAGAAAATCATTCTCATATGGGTTCTTTGTTGTATTTAGTTTGGAATGGATGGTGGGGCACTAAAACCACTGCAAGCAACTGTGTCTAAGTGTTTGTAAATTGTGCCTGAAGAAGTGCTAAATAATGGAATTGATTTGAAAAGCCTATGTATTTCTCAATTTGCAGTCTTCTTTGGATTCTGCAGAGAATTCAACATGTAATGTAATATAACGTTCGATGTATCGAATGTCACAATGAAGTGTCACAAACATTTACCTTTATGTAAGGTAACTTTGAAATCGCATGTAATGTAGTTTATTACCTACGAGGGCAGTCATATTGAGGTTCATATTTTTCATAATGTTTTCATTGTGACGTCACGTTATAAACAATACTTTGACGTTATGGTTCACCTTTGACGTCACAATCTACACAGGCTTGTTTGTCCATGCTGAGATGTAGTTTTTGAGTATTTTCGTTAATTTTAGGACTTATTATTTTCGTGCCCATGACATACTCTGTTTACGACACTCGTACCTAAATATCAGTATATCCCCCGCTCTCGCTCGGGAAATACTAATATTTAGGCACTCATGTCGTAAACATAGTATGTCATAGATATTCATATAATATACTCTATTAATGTCACTTCTGAAGGTTTTGCTACAACCTCAAATGCATATCATTTACCTGTCTACCTGCTGCGGTTGATTCTATAGGCATTATTTGGCTTTCAGATCAGAAAAAAACTGCACTTATTATCACAATAACACGCCATGCATGTTTAACTGCTCGAACTGTTTCTGCAAGTGTAATTACCCTGCCTTTTAATAATTTGAGCTTTTATTTTGCAAAATCCTTGCTTTTTTTTTAGTAACATTAACTTGACGCAGTGTCATTGAAACATTACCTCGAGTAAAAGTGTTCAATTGGCCGCTTTCATGCATTGCATTTGTTCCCTTTTGGAGGTATTACAAAAGATGTTTCTATGAACATTTAAGAATTGAAGAGAGCAAGTGAAAATCTTGCAACGATCTTTGTCAAAGAATTTTGAAGTTTTATATGTTAATGTCAAAGTATATTTGAAGAGAAACACCTATTGAATTTGACTTTAACTGAAACGAAGATAACGCAGAGTTCGTTAACACGTTCAAATTGTCTAGGCATATAGATAGCAAAGCGACGGCAAAAGCGTATGAATTTGAGGTTGAATCCTTTAAAGACAAATTTTTTATTTTGTTCCTTGTTATATTAATTGTGAAACTCTCTCGCCTAGGCTCGAGATTTACGAAAATAATATAACTCGGGAAAGATAATCTGTTACTCCCGTCACTCGTAAGTTTATGTCTAAATATTGAACAATTACAGTCAAACTTCTGTCAGACTGAAATCAAGGTTGTTTCATCTGAATGTGGACGTATCTATCAATGCCAATTCCATACGAGCTTAGATTGGTGAACCAACACACCATGATACTTACAAAATTAATTGGCTTTCTTTGTTAAAAATATTCTTTTCACCATTGGTTTGGACATGTATGGCTTCCCCAAATTGTGCAGTATTTACCAAAATATTCAAACAGAGATGTCAAGATATTTACCAACAAGACTGGTTTATAAAATTGCGATAACTTGTGTTAATGTTTCTTAGATTTTAAGCATTATATCACTACGGTAATATATATTTTTTAAATCAAATCAGCACATTTAAGCAGTGCACTTACTAAAATCAGATGTAACGCTAACAACGCAAATAATACCCATATGATACCAATAGTTCATTGTGTTTTCTTGGTTGCGTAGATGAGCACAATGCATTACACATTTGTCTGTGATATGAAGAACAAACATGAAATCTGCCATACTTTTACTATGATCAAGCTTCTCAAATGAATTTCCGTATGTTACGACTCACTGAGAAATAGATTTGTTATTCAAAGCAGCTCCTGTGCTGTGCAAGGAAGATGTTACTTGATAATTGATGTTTATTGATGTGCAGTTGAAAATATTCTTTACAAGTTATGCGAATGTTTCATACCAATATTTTACAATGACATGTACTATTTGCCTAAAGGCAAATTATGTACAAATAAAATCGTTTGGCTTTCTGTAAATCAGAATATAAAGAAATACCGTTGATTCAGATTTTAAAGATAAACAACTGTCTAGAAATAACTTTAGGTGAGACCAATCCAATATCCCAATTTATTGCAAAGCAAGAGCGAATTCTTAAGTCCTATTAAAACAAAACGCACTGAAGGTACCACTGATATATATACCGTAGGATTTCAAGACATCTAGACAAGGCCATGCTGTCATATAATTATATAATAAGTACTGAAATAACGCATTGTAAACCCTCACTATTCAACCGTCACACTATGTATAAACCAAAGGCACTCGGCAATGCTGAATTATTTTGCCAGTAAAACTAAAGTGAAGATGTTTTCTTTAGATGCTCGGGCAACATTTCTAAAAGGATTGTACATCAGACCGCATCACCCGTCTGAGAAGCATACAACCTATAATGTATCAACCAAATTCCCTTGGCAATGCTGAAATTATCCTGACGTTCTGGCGTTCATATATCAATACACATACACAACAAGGTACATTTAGTTCTGACCTATTTGATACATTTGAATAAAAAAATACACGTACATTTCCACTGTTGGTTCCGACAATTTACATTGTGAAAAATTTCAATGTAATTAACATTCAAATCAGATTTCTAATATGTTTAACATCTTCCCCATGTAGTTAGTTACACAGGTACATGGAAAACTGACGATAAACCAGTCTCAAACATTACACATTTTGAAGATCAACAGTCTTGAACCTAACACATTCATGAATTCAAATAATCGCGAACCTAACAGAACTTGGGGATCAAAAGTCTTAAACCTAAAACATTTTTAAAGATCAAATAGACCTTTAGCTAACCCAACCTCAAGATCAAACAGTCTTGAACCTAACACATTCATTCTTTAGGAAACAGTTTCTCAGATGGAGAAATGTACAAAATTTAAACTTGAACATTTTCTACAACATAAACAATGAAGCCATAGTTAACTCACCGTCAGCACAAGTTAACCCCTTGAAGCTACCGCAATCACAGGTGTGCGGGTAAACATCTAATTTACACGTCCCTCCGTTCGAGCAGTCACCATCAACCCTGCAGTCTGAAATCATGTTTTATTGATTGCAACAACAATTCCTTTTTCGAGGGTCATTTTGTATCTCACGATCTCTGGAGCAGCTTACATACTTAAAATTATTTCACAGGTAGAGAATATTCCAACATAATTATGCATTGTCTAAGCTTATGTACAGTAGAACACGGATATAGCGAACACTTGGATATAGCGAAGTCCCATCCCTATATATCATTAAAATCATATGCGTATAGCGAACACCGGATATAGCAAACTAATTTCTTTGGTCCCTTGGAGTTTGTTATATCCGTGTTCTACTGTATAAGAAAGAATAATAAATGAAGCGAATCCACATACCATGGAACAAATATGCGAATTAATTTCTAGTTAGAAGTTTTGAACCCTGAAGTGAAAAATGAGCGATGAAGATCAGAACAACAGACCTCATTTATAAAAACCTATCTGTGTTATTATATAATCAATTATACGCCGTTTAATTGTTATTGGTAATATTTTTAGGCTTAAATAACATTTACGTGCCTCCTGTACATACGGGTCCTTTCTTTGCTGTATCTTGACAACTGCAAACCATTGGTGACCCGCCGCATGTTCCTCCAGTGCCACAGTCACCGTCTCCTACACATTCTGCAATGACATACAGTTTTAAAGGAGATAACACATGCTTGGGTTATTGTGTCCTTGTCACAGAGCGTTAACAACTCCTATTTTGCAAAAAACTTAGAACTCCCGTGAGTGGTTATCGCTTATATTTTCTTACCTCTGTGTTGTTTTGAGTCATTTGCTATCATTTATTTTCAACTAGAACATAATTCTTCGGCGAGATGTGTCCCTTGCCAGCTAAACATGAAACATTATGCTTTGCTTTTATGATTATTTACAATTTAATCTAAGAAAACTCACAAAAGTTAAATAGTGTAACTACGAAAGTACATAGAATTTATTAACTGCATAAAAAGTGTCATTCCCATTATCGTTATGATATATCAATTGTTTCAAAAGTAAAGTTCGCAAAGTTCAAAATATGAGTCATTGAAACCTTTTTGAAGAACTGTTTTGACAAATGAGTTCATAATCCGTGACATATTCAAAAGGAATGAACATTCAAAGCAGAATACTGTTTTTTCTCTAATGTAAAATGAAAGGTTTACCATCCCCACAGAGATCCCCCTTATAGTCATGTGCACAGGTACAAATGGCGGTGTTTGGATTAGGACATGTTCCATCGTTCTTACAGTCGGCTACAGTAGCACAGTTCACAGCTTCAGCAGGACGAGTGTTGAGCAGGACAGTCACTGTCAGGATCAGCACACCTGGAACACAGGATAATAATATTTCATCAACTTTCTACACTAAGAAAGTCTAATGTTATGTAAAACAATTTACAAAGTACCGACCTGTCGAATCGATTTTGCTACCATGAAACAAGAAATTCGACCGATCTGTATGCGCCTCGGCTTATCCTTTTCAACTTCCAGAGAATGCTAACAGTTGGAAAGATAGGTCATTGTCATGACCACAAGTTACTTAATTTGAAACATTTGAGTACTATTTGTTCACTTAAGTAAATGCTAAAGAAATGTTAACAATGTTCAAATACAGTAAGAAGGTTGTGTGTAAAAAAATCAAAAGGTAAAATATAGTTAATTTTCAACTTGGTTGACCGCATATCGATCGGCTATCTTGAAACTGATCTTCTTCACAGATTACTGCAATTGCTGTCTATACTTTGAACCATTTACTGCTAATTTGAAATCATCAAATTACTATAAATAATCGAATTGTAAGCGTTCTAAAAAGAAATTTCATTCTTCTTACGTGGTATCCGTACTTGATATTCTTGAATTTATGACAATAATAATGATAGATTTTGCAGTTCTCTTTCTTTCGTTCAAAAAGAACTATTTTGGTTTATCAGTTACAATTTATCTTCGGTAAAACAGTTTATTTATATATGCTTCATGTTGTTAATCTAGAGCTTATGAGTTAGTTCAATGATCATGGATATAATTCCGATCGATGATACTTACAATAAGCAGCATTCATGGTGATGCATGGACAAAATTAGCTGGAATAATGATTTAAACTCTATGAAAAATAAATCCTTATTGTGCTCGTATAGTTTTGGTTTTAACATTTTTAATTTCTTAAAAAGATATTCAGACCTGATTGACACGCCAATGAGAACCCTCTAAAACTATTAAATCGGTTTTGTTTGTGTAATAAACTGTTGACGATCAAGCATTGAACTGGTAATCTTCATGCAATACAACAACCAATTTTCGTATGATTCGACCGCCAAACGAAAATCTGGATGTGACAATGTTTGATCAACAAATCTTTTTTTTATTATCAAGACATTTAAAAATGTACTATTCATACTGACGAAATTGTAATATTGTTCAATGAGCAGCTACTATTCGCAAATGACAGTGTGAAAAACTGCTATAGATTAATATTAATGAAACGAAAACCTTTTTAACTTTAGAAATGAACGTGAAATGGTTGACCGTTTATGCATATTGTGCATGGTCATTGCGTAAACCAAGTCAATGAAATTATCAAAATATCGTTATATGATACAAAGAATGTTCTAGTTTATACATAAATGAATGGTGCCCATGTAATTGGAAGTACTTAGTTAGTTATAGATTGGAATTTCTTATTAAATATACCTTACAGAAGTAATATCATATTAGAGTTTATTCAATCCTTGGATTCTCGTATTAGTACTAACAGTTTTTGCATCACTAATTACGCACTTTGATTAATTAAGCATTTGATGTTCAATCTGACAACTGAAAACGTATGGTATGAATGAGAAAAAGAAGCTTACAGATAATATCAGAATGCAAATATATGTTATTATGAAGTAGTTTGTACCTGTTGAAATAAAAGAAGATTTTAGTTATTGACGTTTTATATACATGTACTAATTCTATAAAATGCCTTTACAAAAACAAAATAAAACGCAAATACAACATCCTATTGGCATACAAGAGGCCCGCTTTGCCTACCGAGACCTCAACATCATATCAAAATTTCAAAAGCGTCGATAACATGATACTGATTATTGACCAAATAAATCATGAAACTTATGATGAAACTTACCAACGATGATCTTCAGATGAGTCATGGCTTCAGTAGTAGTGAGGATTGGACTTGAAGAATGTGTGAAGTTCAACTACTTAAAAATCAGTGACTGGTGCTAACTGTAGGTGCTTCATTTATATAACAGTTGTCACTATGGTACCTGGGTTTGTTGTGTCACATGGTTATCTCCTGCCAATTAGGTACTGTCATATGTTGTGTCATTTTGTGTTTGTCACTTGTCGCCATGGTGCATGATATTGCTGTCTCAGCTAATGTTTAATTGCATGTGAAAACCATGGTGCTTTTTCAAATGCAAATAGTATGACTTCAAAGATTTTGCAATCATTGGTCATGTTAGTGAGGCGCCTTGGTACCTGGCAGTGCATCATGGGACACGATGCTCTCTCCTTCAGTCTGATTGGTTATCTGAAGGGCCGTATAGCCAATGGTATGCCTCTTATGCAATCCGTGCGCAAATGCACCCACAAGAGGGCGGAGCTAACGTGTACACTTGTTTCTACAGTGATGGTGATAAATGAAATATTTTAAGGCAACCATAACCGACGATAGACTTCGTTAACCCTCCCGTTCAGATTTGTTTCACCACTGAGTAATCTTAAGTTTGAAAATATCATTGATTTATTGATAAATATTTCGTCACAAGTTAGGTTGAAACAAATTCATTGAAATGCAAGTTTAGGAACGCGTTACGTTTTCAATATCAACATGATTCTATACAAAATACTAAAACACAAGATACACAGAATTCTTCGACATTTCATAATACAATTATTTGACAGCAACAGAATTGTATTATCATTGAAACACTCATAACACTCATAAACACTCATAACCCTTTGAACTTGTCTATAACAGAACTAATTACTATCCTACAGGTTGTAAAATTTTAGAAGAATAGTTATCAGCTTCAAAGTTCATCAATGAAGTGTGTAAAAGAACTGTTTTAGAATTATTTCCCCATGAAATCCAGTTGATTCGGATAATCAGTTGAATCAAAAATTTCTTAAATCATTACATTCTATCAAGAAATAAATTGTGTGGTGAAAGTTTCAATCTAAATTTACTACTATATTTGTTTTGATGATGTGTCATGTATTATCTTACAGCATAATGTTGTTATAGGCATATGCCCTACAATTCAGAAACAAAGTATTTGAAATTGCGCATTAAGTTCTCTCTACAGGTTCAACAGCTACTGATATTTCCAACATCAAGAATTCCCAGTCTCAAAATATGCAACTATTTTATAAATAAATATTACTGTCATTAACAAAAAACAGAATCGGCAAGCAAACTTACTTTGATTTGTTTAAGAACATTTGTCTTTAAATTTGATTTACGAGATGAGATGTGTCACATGTTGTAATAGGCAGCGATAATGCAAAACAAGAACAAGAATATATTTGATAAAGTAAGAGGTCAGCGTGCAATAGGTCGCCAGTGGGTGTTAAAAGTTCTAGAGTAACACTGGAACTGCAAATTGCAATGTTGTGTTTGGGATATTGACCATTGAATGACCCCAAGAAGACTCATTATGTGCATTAGAAAGGGAATTAATTCTGATTATAATGATTACATGTAAGTAATATTACTGATGACGAATGAAAATAGGGCATTAGCGAACATTTTAAAAGTGATAGTAAAGTTCCCCTTTAATTATGGTGAAACTATTGGTTATATCGAGGTTTTAAATGCTTAATGAAAATCCTTGTTTGATAAAGTAATTATACCATTATTAGAGTAATGTTGATGCCTTGAGAGCCCGTTAATACGTGGCATTAGAACGCCATCGAAAAATGAAAATGAAAATGGAAGCCAACTAAACAGCTGTGAGCATAAACTGACTTTCTAAAGATCGTTTGATTTTGTTAGAAATGTGTCATTAAAAGACAACTCAAACATATCCCCGCAAAAGAATTTCTAAATCCTTTAACGCAAGTTTAATTGCCGTGTCTCACTGTGAGCATTTGAATCTGTTGGAGTTTTTCTCTAGCTTTTGAAGCTCAATGGGAACGTTAAAAACTACCCAACAGGAACAAATATTATTCAGTGCATGTTTGTGAATCTTTGTATGCATGTTCATGTGAAATTTACATTTGAATCTAAGTTTTCTTTGCCGTCAGACGTTCATACAGGTCCGGGCAAAACCAAAAACATTTTATGATCACAGACGTCTACGGCTGCTGAACAAAAGGTTTATCATTACTTCTTTGATACAAACACATGTATATATTCATTTGGATTTTGAGATATACAAATTCAACCGTTATTTCTCAAAATGAGAGAGTGAAAAATGTTAAATTCTAGTAAAATACTGAAAAATAATATGTATTAGGATAGTCATATGACTTCTGTAGAACACTTATCATTGTTGTAACACTCTTGTCGAATAAGGTAACTTTTAAACCAAATGTAAGTTATGTTTTGAAACAACAAAATATTTATCAATAACGTTGCCATTGTTAACTATTACTGCCCAAAACTATCTACTATTTTCATGAAAATGGAAGTTTTGATTGAAATTTCATATTTTTCGCTGCACTTGAAATAAATAAAGTTAGGGATATTAATCTTCTCGCAGGCCCAAAAAGTTGGTTTAAAATCGGGGTCAAAACAGGGCGTGGTTTTATGGTTTTTCGTACCGTCGACCCTTTTCGTATAAAAAATCGAAATACTACAAAAGAAAATAGGATAACTAATCTAGAGACTCTTAATTTTAGAAGGAAAACTTCAGAAATGTAAAACGCCTATTTTCGCAAAGCGTACGTCTACAAAGAATTCATGTGGTAGAATAATCATTCAGCTACAATTTGCACTTTCTATCGATTTTTTATAACAACGTATTCACATCAAATTAAATAAAAGAACGACCATACCGTCTCAATCGGAGTAACTCCCACATGCAATCGCCCGCATTCATTGGCCGTCACAAGAAACGCGTAAGCTGAGATTGTGTTTGTAGTAATCGTTTTTATGACTGAATATATGCTAAGAAGCACATTTCCCGTAACTAATAATCCGTTTCTTGAGTAGACGAATCAAAACTTGAAATAAAGCTTTAATATTTTTATTTCACAATTTTCAACAACCCAGATATAATAAAGTATGAATAAAGATTTACATGTATGTAACCAACATATGACAACATAACAAACTGTATTTGAACTTTTTTCCCAACAGTAATTGTTTTTACGTGTACAAATCCGAAATTTCACTTGCTCTGTTTCATAAATTACATAAATAAAATTAAACTAATGAAATTCTTTAAAAAATAAATTTTCAAGACATTTTTTATATCTGAAATTTCTTAATACTGGATTTTCCGTCTCGCCTTGCTGCGGGATAGGGATGGCGTGTCACATGATCAAATCACGTGACATGGGACACGCTTTGGGACAAAAGATGTGCGTGAAAGATGTGCCTGCGATAGATTTAAATGCAATTTTCGACTTGTACACAAGTAATCCATGTTTAAAGTGATTTCTTTACGATTCCCAAAATACAAATCTCGATCAGAAAAAGAAACCACGCCCCTTCTTGTACTGGTGACTTTGAGTCTAATTTATCGCGATCCTGGTAAAAGGGTCATCAAAAGCATGTAAATTTAAACCAAACTTCATACAATTATACTATTTGCTCTTTTTCGCAATCTTTTTACATTTCTTAAAAACTCAAATGCATAACTAAAAACATATGTAGAGATAGAAAATTGCATATAGGCCTAAGGACAAATTATTGTCCGTGCATTTAATAGAATAATATGATGTAAGCAACACGATTATAAATATAGCATAAAGATACCCCAAAAAAATTAACAGACCCAAAACACATTATAAATAGCATTGTAGGCTTTACTTCAGATTAAAGAGAAATTATAAATCTTGTAACGGTAAAAAATGCGTTGAAGCCAATTTCAAAACTTAAAATTTACACGAATAATTGTTATATAACCTATCGAACATTATCAACTCGAACCTGCCATTCTGACTGCTTTACATAAGTTTAAAAACATTACGTTTGACTTGTTGACTCGCGTCATTGTCTGGTTTTCGATGATAGTTCCCGATTTCAAACTTTCCTATGTCATTAATCAATGTCTATTGACCCTTAAATTTTACTTTTATGCAATAGTCGAAACTTCTCGTTCAAATGACACGGTCGATAAAGATTTGCATATGCGACCCCAAACAATTCGCTCTTTTTCGGCCCCGCAGCGATTTCAATATTTATTTTTACAACATACAGTCAGCGGCCAAAAGTCTGTTAATTCGCACCAAAGTAATTTCTCATAAACTTACACGTTAATAATCAATTACAAGAATAATTTTCATGAATTAAATAAAAGTCCATTCGTTGTGATATTTAGCATGTGCCTTGGAAATCATCTCGGCTACGTTCACGAAATTACCTTAAATCTCTACGTTGGTTAGTTATTGAATGACAAAAAGTTAATCATCACATGTACAATTTGTAAATTTCATTGTCCCATTGACGTTAAACGTAATCGGCATGTTTCATATATGTGTTATTAAATAACTTGTATATTTCTTAATAATCGTCGGGTAATTGATTGAAAATTATGACATTTTAGCCCTGATGATTTCCGACATGCTGGTAGAGATTTCAAAATGAATCAACAAACGTTGAATTAATTAAAATTATTCTCGCAATTGCAAATTAACATGCAAGTTTATGAGAATTACGTCAGTGCGAACAGACTTTTGGCCACAGGAACCCGATATCGTAAATAAAATGTAGGTAAAACGTGGGTAAGAAAGATCCGTTCCTATATGTATATAGAGTAAAGGAATAAAGGCATCCATGTTGCCGATCTCGACTCGCTTCCGAGTTAAGTCAAAATTATCGCTTCAAATCGGTGACATCTCATTCACATACACAAGAATCTCTTAGTTATACATTTCTCAGCAAAACTTAGCTTGTTTCAAACGATCGCCGGAATAGCAGTTTTCGGGAAATATTTAAAAGTAAGTCGCCTTCTTCAAGCATCTTAATTTTATTTGTAAGATCGTTCACGTGAATTTTTGTGATATCGTTTCCATCTAGTTATCAATGTATAACTGATTTTACATCGTGTCTCTTCGAGGACGGCCTTTTGAGAACCAGCGTAATTCTTTTACTCCTCGGTATATTCATATATGATTACATCATGTTATACACGATGCACGACATGTTATCTAATAAAAAAAGGATTTTACCCCTTAACATTTACCGGTCTGCTATAATTAAGTTTGCATGATGTTTATTGCCCTAAATATGCTTATTGCATCAATTACAATTATTATGTTGTAACGTGGCGGTTTTGAAGGTGTCGACTGAAGGTAATCTAAAAATGAAATGAACTTATTTTTTTTCATCAAATAAAGCCGCACATATGGCTTTAATTTGCAATGTAGTTCAATACATGATCATGAAATTACAAAATTAATTGCTACTCTTATCGTTTTTATTCAAACCCTTTCTTTCGACTTCTCATTATATTCGACAGTAGCCTATATAACCTGGTTTTCCGTTGGCTATCTTGACTTACACATTAGTGAACAACATACAATGTTTTAAAGAAAACTGTCGGTAATTGTTATTTTGGAAAACTAAAAATAGCCAATAAAAAATTGTCGTGTCGAAATATATTATTAAAAGCTTATTTTATTCCGTTCCGGGTCCAACGCCTACAGGTCATGATAAATAGCTCCCAAAGGCTTTTTACAGGTTAAGTTACTGAACAAAACCGGCTTATGGGAAAATGGAAATGTGTCATAATAACCGATGGATGAGAAAAATAAATTCATCACCTTTCAGAGGGGAAATCTTCATTTTCAGAACGATTTATTATCAGCTATGAAATCAAGATAAATAAGGAATAAACCCCGGGGCCCCTAAAAATAAAAAAAATAAGTGTAGGCCTACCATGCGTTTAGATTGACATACGATCATTTCAAACTTTATTTCAAAAATAATTTTATATCATTTTATTTTATTTAATATGACTTCATAATGGTAGACTTATCTTTCAAAGAGATAATAATATTTTTGTGTAAAGTGTAGGCCCTATATTTATATGCCCTTACTGTATTCCATTATTTTCATATTCGAAGATATGAAAATGACCGTCCCGATTTGCTCTTCTAAAATACTTTTTTGCACAATAGATTTGCCAATAACTGTCAGAAACACTTTTTGTTACTTCGTTAGTTCGTAAATATTTAGCATTCAAACATCAAATGTGTTCGATAATACTAAATATCGCCAAAAAAACGTCATATTTACTTCCGCGAGTCCGATCTACATAGCATCTTGATGCGGTAGCGTGTCCCATGTCACGTGACTAGCAACGGTTACCACGCTATGGCAGCCGTCCTTGAACGGGATCTCGCGTAGCGGAAAATGGTCTATTAACCCTTCATTTCTTTTTACATATATGAGTATTTCTTTAGTTTTTTTTAAATACAAGGTATTCGGATAACTTATACTTAAATTTTACTATACATGATACTCTGGTATGCTGTTTAAGATTTTCAAATTTGAGGTATCCCACGATATGTACATTCATCTTTAGACCTTTAAACTGCAAAGTTCAGTCTCATCCTTATTAGGGGCCACAGGGCCACAAAAGCTACAATTTATAATCCTCACTAGCCAAGGAGTCTGTACACAAAGTTTCAGCTTTCTAGGCCTTATGGTTCTGGAGAAGAAGATGAAAATAGGTTTTTAGGGCGTGGCCCCTGTGGCCCTTATTTCCGGTCACAGGGCCACTAAAGCTACAACTTATAATCCTCACAAGTCAAGGAGTTTGTACACCAAGTTCCAGCTTTCTGGGCCTTATGGTTCTGGAGAAGAAGCCGAAATTCCACAAAGTTTACGGACGGACGGGCGGATGGACGGACGGACGCCGGACACCGGACACCATGCCATGCCATAAGCCAATCGGGGCTTATAGGTCAGTTGAGCTAAAAATGACTGATTATGCCTACCCTTATAGGATATCTAACGAGCTCCCCCTTTCAGATCAAGTTTATGTCCCAAGTGAAATAATTTGTTCACGAGAGACATAAACTTGATATGAAAGGGAAACGAGTTATGTATCCTATTTATTACCAACTTGCATTTCAGACGATTTATTGCTTTTTTAAACAACTTTTCATTGTGCTTATAAAGAGACGGAACGGCGGATGAATATCCAACCACGTCACAGCCACAAACATTATAATATTACGGCGTTAATATTCACATTTCTAAATTCTACCCTACGTTAATTCATAGTGTGGGATGAAATGTAAGTTATAAGCACTTTATAAGCGTACGTGAAAATAAAATCTCTCTGCACGAGAACAGATGTGAGTTATCTTTCTTTGATCAACGGCATGTCATGGCGGCCGCCATTTGCCTGTATCTTTTCGTCGAAATGTGTAAACAACCGTCTTAAAAGTAAGTTTAAGATGCTTATCATTGTTCGAACGCGTTTCGTTTTGATTTAATGTTGTCTAAAGAATATTCAGTTGTCTTTATATTCTATAGATAACAAACAATGCCTTTCTGTGTCATTTTGGAGCGACACGGATCAAATTCATGAAATTCGGTGAGAAAATTTTATGCTGAATTTAAACCCTTTTGTGTTTATGAATGAGCCTTGAGATATCAGTAAGATGTCTTATTGTCATTCTTTTGACATCCGATTTATTCCTTATCAATTCGGTAAGTAAGATTTAAAAAATAAATATATACGACATATTCCGTGAATTCGAAATTTGTGAATGAAAACACGTTCGTTTTATGAATGAATAAAGTAGTCTGGACAATGTCAAAGTTCACCGCAAGCCAATCAAATCACCTAAAGGTGTTATGACCCATATGTGTCATAACAAATTGTTATGAAACCCCTTTACGAAGTACCACGTGGGTAGTAATAACTATTATAACTAACGATTATGCAATCAAAGTTTGTTAGCGGCACTCTTCAAAAGTCATCAATTTTTCTACTCATGTGACAAAAACTACCCTTTCCCTGCCACAAGTGTTTTTGTTGGTAATCATTTTCAATTTTTTTTTGTGTGTCAATTTTGCCGCTAGGATAACCTACCGAAAAGGCGAAGTCGCCTTGGATCAACATTTTATGACTTTTCTAATTTTGTTTTGCAGAATGGTCACATGTCTGTTGTTTAGATATCAAGTGTATATTGTAAAAATAACGTTTTTTATGTTCCATAAGATTTGTTTATCTGTTTTCGGTTAAGGAATGTTAACAATGCTATTTCTATTTCTATATTTATTAGAAGAAAATATTATCTACTTTGCAATTACCTATATTCCATCTTGATTTTCTGCATTTTTAACTTTGTAGTAATTCAAAAATAACACTTACCTTTACAATACTATATGTTATCACATATCATAGGAACATAAGTGACTTTAGAGGATATTTATCGAAACATGTGACTAAGATGATTTATGAGAATGGTTATACAGACAGACAGACAGACTTTATTCAGAATTAAAGGCCTCATGGCCCAGATTACATCAAAAGAGCCGTAAAACAGATACGGTGTTGTGTAAACAAATAAAATCATTTAAATATCTGAGTTTTCTTCAAAAAGAGCGCAACATTTTTCATAAGTGATAAATCCTTACTAGATATTAAATTATAAAGATTCATTCTTGTAGGATGGTTGATATAATATGAAGGCACATACAATTAAAAGATGTTCAAAATATGGACATATGAGAATAACATGATATTCATCTTGAATATCTTTTAAACAACAGCCAGTGCAAGTTAAATCATGTATGTTAATATTATCACATTGTCTAAACTTCAGCCTCAAAGACAGACTTAATTGACTTATAAAAAGAAAGATAATATGACTTGTCTAATCTAGTATACCACTCTTGAATATTAATTTCAATACAACGATGCTTAAGTGCAGACATGAATAGAGAAACATCTCCAAAGTCTTGATTTACCCACGCATATGAAAATCCTGTTGTGTGTAATAGTGTGCGTACATGGGATACCCAGTTTCGGCTACCATTTTCATCTTGTTGCTTTAACATTTGATAACATGCTGCAGGATGCCTTGAATGGTGTAATCGTACTACCCGGCACCAGTACCTAATACAGTTGCAATTATATCTTACACATAAATTGTATCTGCCAGTTTCTCCTAAAACAGCTATATTAGAAGATTTCTTAATGATTGATAAATATTTCTTAATAAATTATTTTGAACCTTTTCAATGAAATCTCTGAAGCAATACCCCCAGATTTCACTGCCATACAAGGCTATAGGGGCTGTCTTTGTGTCAAATATATTAATCACAGTTTTAAAGCCAATGTTAGGGAACTTCCGCAACAAACGATAAATAGGGAAAGATGCACGTTGTGCTTGTAAGGCTAATTTTTCACAATTCCTTGACCAAATTAATCGAGATGAAAATATGACACCTTAATATTTATAATAAGTCGTAGCACGTATTTCCTTTTCACCAAAAAAACAGCTTTTTGTTCTTTTTAAGTAACCACCATTTCTGAAAACAACAATATTTGACTTCTCTAAATTAACTTCAAACCCCCACATCATACAGAATCGGTTTAATATATCAAGTTTTCTTTGTAAATCAATAGGCGAATCGGCAACAAGAACAACGT
Organism: Steromphala cineraria; assembly: GCA_916613615.1. Classification (NCBI taxonomy): domain Eukaryota; kingdom Metazoa; phylum Mollusca; class Gastropoda; order Trochida; family Trochidae; genus Steromphala; species Steromphala cineraria. The sequence continues at coordinate 21,896,876 of OU744722.1, read as the reverse complement.
CATCTGCAAATAGTAGTATTCTTATCACTTCAATACATTCATTTATAAATACACTTTTACTTTCATTCAATTCTTTTGCAAGCTGATTAATAAAAAAAATAAACAGTAGTGGACTGAGCATACAGCCCTGCCTTACTCCAGAAGAAGTGCTAAAAGGCTGCGTTCTGCATCGATCTGATCGTATACAGGACAGTACATTAGAATACATGCTTTCCAGTACCTTATATATCTTACCATGAGCACCATTTTCCAAAAGAAGATGCAACATTTTCTTTCTGTTTACAAAATCTTACGAAATAATGTCTTGGCCTCGCAATAATTTATATGTACGCAGTTTAGCTAACATGTCATATTTTTGGGCCCTTAACATCACACATTCAGAATCAAACCAAGAAGGCTGTGTATGAATTTTCGAATTAAAGTTTAGGGTTTTCCGAAATTTAGAGCCTACAAAGTAAAACATCTCACATATTGTGTCCGTAGCTCTATTGACATCTGATAGATCAATATAAGATATAAAGCGAGAGGATAAGTCATAAAATATATTTGTATTACTCATTTCCGTGAAAACATTGTCGATATCATTTCCACTGTTGAAACGTGGCATATCAAACAAAGTAATATTATCAACATCTTCTACGACATCCTTAGTATCAATATTGATTTCGTATTCTATACAACAAGAGATAGGCAGATGATCTGACTCAGTCAGAGTATGAACTTTCATATCAAGAATTTGAGGGGAAAAGGAAGTAGAGGCTATGAAATAATCAATTACACTAGTACCTTGTTTGATAACAAAAGTCATTGAGCCATCACTGTCACCAGGTTTCCTACCATTCACAATATGAATACCCCAGAGCTTACACAGGGTTAATAGTGAAAATCCGAATTTATTACACTTATCGTCGGATGTTTTTCTCTGCTTACTGAAATTATCAACTTCATATAGACACCCAAGATTCAAAAGGTCGATATCGTTATCGTCTTCCAAAAGAAAATCATCATTAGATGCAGTTCTAGCATTAAAATCTCCAAACAACAGAATATCTGGTTTAAAGCCAAGGTCTGATACTACTCTAAAATATCGATACCATCTGATTCACTATGGCAATAATAAGGGCTACCTTCTGGAGGAATATATATCCCTATCATAAGCACAGGTGTTTTATAGAAGTTAAACAATAAAGCAATACAATTTTCAACTTCTGGTTTTAACCTTGTAACTAAATGTTCAAATCGTTTGAGTACATATAGTGCTATACAATGGTTATAATAACAATTCAGTAAGGCAATTTGCCATCCTCGATAATCCACCGCTTTCGTTCCGATAAATCTACACTGCAAACAATGGAAAACTTTACGAGGATTTACCTCAAACTAAAGACCACTACTTAAGTAGGAAGGTTTTTCACAAAAATTTAAACCACTATAATGGATTTTATGACTTACCTCCAAATACGTAGCTATAAAGAGCAACCATGATTTCTTTAAAATAGATATTCAGAATTTCATGAACGTTTACTTCTTCCCTTGCAAGAAGCTACCAGACTGATGTTTACCCGAGATGTGTCATTTATATAGTACCTGTCACCATGGCACTGTGTTTGTTGTGTCATATAGCCTACTGTTTTCGTTTTTGTAAAATGCATATTGTAATTATTGACTTGGTGGAATTGACTGGGAATGCTAGGTGCTTCCAGGCTTTGTTGATAAACTCCATAGCAACCCAGAATATATTATTGGAGTTGACGCCACATCTTGACATTTGATTGGTTCTCTAGAGTCTCACCCAACTAATTTCAATCTAATTATGCAATATCCACACCAGCACTAATCATCGTTATTTAAACATATGGCAACAATCTAGATCCATATCCAGTGTTTGCAGGCAACAATATGGACAATAATGCTGAGGAATATATGGATGACAACTTCTTTGTTCATTGTATGCGACGTTTCGACACAGATTCTTGTGTCGTTCTCTCTGCATCTTTGTTCATTGTATGCGACGTTTCGACACAGATTCTTGTGTCGTTCTCTCTGCTTGAGAACGACACAAGAATCTGTGTCGAAACGTCGCATACAATGAACAAAGAAGTTGTCATCCATATATTCCTCAGCATTATTGTCATCCCAACTTCTAAAATGCCTCTCAAAGAAGTTATCCGACGTCAACATGGAGACGTGGCAATACAGAACATCAACTCCCTCACCCGCAAGAAATACATCCTCTGCTTGAGAACGACACAAGAATCTGTGTCGAAACGTCGCATACAATGAACAAAGAAGTTGTCATCCATATATTCCTCAGCATTATTGTCATCCCAACTTCTAAAATGCCTTTCAAAGAAACAATATGGACATTTTCAACAAAAACTATGTTGTTTCTTTGACATAATATGTATATTAGATTTGTTTCATTATTTAGAAATTCAAGGGAAATTTTTTCTGAAAGTTGTGTATTGATTCCGTTTTATCAGAAAGGCTATCTTATCCAAAGTCTAATTTAAAAAAAAGGATACACAATAAGTCCAATATTTAAGGGCATTCAGAAGTGGTATACATTGTAAAACCAGGTTGATCAAGATAAACATTTCTTTATTGTTAAAATCCCAATAAAAAAACACAAAAATGGAAGTTGCCACTCAGTAAATTAATATAAACCACCTTACATTCCAATCGATAGTTTTTTTGTTGTAAGTCTCGATCTTTTTTCCCTGCTTGTATTTCGAAATTGATGACAGATGACGCATTGCTCGCCAATTGTAAGATCATTTCTATAGTCATTAGTTCACATTGTCATAATCAGGATTGAAAATGACCGAGTGCGAGTATAACTTGCCTTGCCTGTAATCGAAACATTTCAACCAATTCACATTGTCTATTTTCACTTTTGTCATTTTCCTTGAATTATTCATTACCAAACCAATAATAAATCAACCGAGTGTTTAGCAATGGAGAAATGGAGCATGAGAAATGAGTAACTTTGAAAATCAGTAATAGATTCAATTACAATAATGTAATATAACAATACACCCACCAACGCCACTACCCCTCCCCCCCCCCCCCCCCCCATTAGTTTAGGATTAAATCACATCTTTTTCAACAACATATTTTGAGATGATTTTATTTAGTAGGATTTTGTTATTTTTTTATTGAGACTGATAATTATGCCAAAATAGTATCTGCTGAAGTTATGCATATGAGAGAAATACATGACATTATTTCAATCAAAAAATTATGATATGATAGAATGAATATATAGCAGTGAAAATATAAGACTTATATTTTAAGCAAATGAGTTATGTTTCTTGTTTGCCTCATTTACATACATTATAGGGCCTGAGGAACACATCCTGTGCTTATCTACACTAATATTTCATGAATATTTATCAAAATCAAAATCAAAATCTAAATAATCAAATAATATGATGGAGTTCATTCTACACTGAACTCCAAAAGAAACTTTGCAAGTTTAAAACTGAAATTTCGACAACAGTCTCATATTTACATTTTCATCTAAGTTGGCAATGATATAATTGAAACCTAAACTTTCAAGTTTAAAACTTTTAATTGAGCAATATTCATGTATTTTTGCAGAAATGGCAAAAATGTCATAATCACGTGACGTTTCCGCTTAATAACTGTCCATAACGATTGTTTGTCACTTCAATAGTGAAAAAAACACCTTAAAAATTTTAAACGGTATAGCAAAAACATCGCGAATCCCCTCTGAAAATTGACAAAAATCAACACAATATTAACAGCCCACATGCATCACTGCAGCTATTGATTAAAATTTAGAATTATTCAATGACTTCAACGTCCTCTCCATGAAACATTATCTAAAAAACACAGGAAAGTGAAATTACAATATCTTGTGTTTCAAACGTATTGACTGTTTCCTTATCGGGTTTTGACTGTATATCGTAAATAAACCGAGATTAACATTTAGTCAAAATTTGTAATTCTAATAACCAAGACATAATTTTTCTGCGGTTATTATTGGTATATTATAAATGTCACCATTGACCAGAATGTTTTAACATTCTCTTATACCCTTGTTCAATACAAGTTTAGATTGAGAGCAGAATTCACCCCAAAATATCTAGGCAGTAAGCTTATTCCCTGAAATGTTTAGGCAATAAGTTACTGCCTAGGCAGTAGCTTAATGCCTAGGAAATAACGTTACTGCCTGATTCAGCTTATTGCCGCTAACATATATATATTCTCCATAATTTTCCTATTTTCCTATCCATAAGTTTATCAATATTTTGAAGTAATTTTGTCAAACCACAACAGAAACTTTGTTTCATTGTTTTAGGATCTTGTCTTGTTCCATTGTCTAAAGATGTTGCCTTTGATAACTTTATATTTTAAATTTTTCACTGATAATTGTACGTGAATGCTAAATGTATTATTTTGATAGTGTCAAAAAACCCATAACACAAACCAATTATCCATAGCCAGAAAACAAAGTATGAAGATTCACCTAAACTCCATGGGCGGCCATTTTGTGTGAACACCTTTAATTCATTTTTGTAAGAAAAAGGAATCACATGGCTAAATTTAAATTATATACTTGAACTATTACTGCTCCATTTAGTTTAAAAGCATTTTCTTTCAATTGGAACCATTAATTTTCATTTTCCTGACATCACCTTATATTCTCCCTGAAAACGTGCTACTGCCCCTTTAAATAGGGCTGATCAGATATTCTAATCAGTGGATATTTTAGTGGAACATTTAATGAGTACATTTAAGATTATGCAAACCAGATTATTGATATAGATAAATATATAAGTCAATGTTTTATAATGAACAAATTACCTTTTGAAAACAAAAAGGAAGCTCCATTGCTAGGAATGTAAAAGCAGAATATGAAGAAAACTAAACCAAACCGGTCGTTAAACAAAACATTATCAAGTTTCTGCAAGGATGTTTCATCATGACATAAAAATAAATGGAAACTAAACACATCATACAATCTATCTACGAAATATTTTCATTGCTGTTTGCACAATTTAACCTATTAAAGTCACAAGATGTATGTTATTTAAAAGAAAAACTTACCACTATCCGTAATACCAAGAAAATCCAGTTAAATCACAGCCTCATTATTATTCATGAATATGCAAATTGTGTATGCTGCAAACTAGATCCTTTGCCAAATGTAGTAATTAATATCCTTTAATTTGAATCATAAAGCAACCTTCTATATTCAATATTCATTCTTGTCCTTTGGCTCCCTGACAGGGAGCCAAGAGACATATTTTCAGACAAAAGTGATCGCTTTGCTATATTTTGTTTGACCTCATATATGTTTTAAGGACACATTGAAGTTTCAGAAAAATGATGTTGGCAAGCCGATCAGATCGCTCTTGCAATTTTTTAGAGAGCCGTTTCCATGGCAACCATCCAAGATACCGAAAAGTCCATGTAAATCACTAAAACTGCCATATCTCTGTAAGTTTTGAACATAAATGGTTACTTTATGATTCAAATTGAAGGCTTATGTTTTATCCATTTGTTAAATTATCTAGTTTGTACCATACATCATTTGCAAAATTATCTATGAATACTAATGAGGATGTGATTCAGTTGGATCTTTTGTTTTATGGTTAGATGTTAGTTCTGCTCAAATAACACATATTTTAAAAATGCCAGAGATCTAAGTTTATACAATAGTGCAAACATCAATGCAGATCTATTGTAGATAATATGAAAGCTTCAGTTTATCTTCTTGTTACTATCAAAAGTGGTTGCAGAAACCCCATAACGATTGCTTTTCAACCTTTACGGTAAAGTTGTCTTCATATTCTGATTGGCTTAATGAAGCTTCCTTTATGTTTTTGAGTTGAGTGTTGATGAAATATTTACATACATTTTTTATGAATAATAACCTGGTAATCAGTGCAATCTCTTAATTTCATAATGAACAGCTATCTTGACAACCATGGAATGACCACATTGCTGCTGACCTGTCAACTTCCCCTTAAAAGACGTGGACTTCGAATGATGGATATCTACATCCAAAGCACCACAAGAACGAAGATCTACAAAGAGGACGTGAAGACCAAAACCTTGGACATGGACTTAACGGCAAATTGTGGACTGTTTTCGAACAATTAAGTTTTTATTGTTTTTTTGTCCAATGTGTTATGAGGATACTGTGCTTTCAGGTTTGTGTGTATTTATCAGCCAGTTCAAAATATTTTTATAACTTTATTATCTAATCAAAGGGTAAACATGTTTCAATTATCATCTTTAAGTTGATGGTATCAGTTAGGTTTTTATTCTTACACTTTCATATTTACGCCAACATACGGCTCTGGTTTTGAGTCATGCCACCAAGCTGGACTCCTGAGCTCAATTACTTATATGATACTTTTAACAATTATTTACCCTTGACTTTCCAAATTATGCTGCAATATTTTTTCTCAAATTCAATTTTCATTTCATTATTCGACAACTACATGCTATGAAGTATTCTTAGATGCAAACAGTCTGATCATGATTAACGCATTACATATGCTCATAGTCATCAAAATGTATTCTTTAATGATGAAATGCATCCAATTTTTATCTACCTTGATGTTGTCATAACTTGTTAATGATGTTGTTAGGATATATACACATTCAGCATTCTCATATTATTTTATTAGCCTTGCCAAGTCTGGGCTCACCAATACAAGACTCCTGACATCATTCACAATTATGGTAACTCCAATTGTAGTATAATTATTTACCATGGTAACAATAATTCTTATGTTACTGTTTATTTAAAAACACTGGCTGGAAAATAACACAACCGAACAAACTTTATTACTTCATTCATATTACAATGTATCAACTGTGCATGTATCATGTATATCATACTATGTACTCATTCATACTTTTCAAAACCTCCTTATCAACAAGAAAAAAATTTCGAGGACGAAATTTACTGGATGAGGGAGAAACTATCATAGTGATTATATATGTATATATATTCTCCATAATTTTCATATTTTCCTATCCATAAGTTTATCAATATTTTCATAAGATGCTCTCCCAGAACTCCTAGGTTGGATCCTATAGCATCAAGCTAATTCCCTGGGATAAAGTCTAGACCGGTGCCACCTTGCAGAATGTTAACTCCTTCGTTGCCGCTTGTTACGACAAATGAGAGCATCTTATGAGACAGGCAGGAGTGGACAGAGACACACACAAGATGATGACGTCATAGAGATGATGGTTTATTCGTTTTGATATCAGAGTAGGTGTTACAAAAGTAAAGAGGGGGAGGTCAGCTGTGACGTTGACGGCACATGGAGGCATAGCGAATGCCTCATGGCCCATACCCCACTTGCTGATTCCACTCCTACTTTCACTCTAAAATACAGTCTAAGATCCACTCGAACATACACTGATTACATACACTGAACAGCCCTATTTAAAGGGTATATAAAAGGTAATTTGTTCATTATAAAACATTGACTTATATATTGATCTATATCAATAATCTGGTTTGCATAATCTTAAATGTACTCATTAAATGTTCCACTAAAATATCCACTGATTAGAATATCTGAACAGCCCTATTTAAAGGGTATATTTGACATTTGATTTTAGAGCCTTGTGCAAATAATATGTCAGCATAGGTTGTGATTGACATTCACTTCCTGGCGTCTCAATGATACAATTGCATATTTCAATAGCCCTAAGTGATTTACAATTAAGCATTGCATAATTACCGAAGCATATACAATAATACTGTTATAGATAGGTGATTGCCTAAGGCAACATCCTTAGACAATAGAACAAGACAAGATCCTAAAACAATGAAACAAAGTTTCTGTTGTGGTTTGACAAAATTATTTGAAAATATTGATTAACTTATGGATAGGAAAATATGAAAAATTATGGAGAATATATATACATAATATAAGCACTATGATGATAACCCGTCTATCATGCTTTTAAAATGTTTTCCTCTATGCAGAAACTAGAGTTGCTTTTGTTCATGAAGATTGATTGGTGGATTGCATTCTGATGTAATCAATACGTCTAGGATTAACAATTTCCAGGGAAAGAAAGTGTAGAAATCAATTTCGGCTTTCAATCGATTCTCAATCGATGCTTTTGTTATATGAAGGCTATGAATAAAGGGATTTTCATGAAAGCTATGTGGTGATGAATTGTTTTCGAACTAATGTTTTGAACCATTAACTTGAAGTTACTAACTTGCAAACGAATACCTAATATTGGAAGGAATCGACAGAATATAGAATATAGAATGATCTCATGCCTATAACTTCAGTTCACTGCAATAGATAGGTATGTATATTATATTATAACCATATAATATATATATTCCAAATAATACAATGTAGAGTCCATACTTCAAGCCCAGAAAAACAGAGTAGTATAGTCGAAGACCCAGCCTGTAGAACGTCCTTGACATAACCTCTTGAAAAACAAGTCTAGACCTAATCCGAAGTCGACTACATGGTAACATAACATTTTTTCTGAGGCTTCCTTCTCATTATTGATAAAATATTCATTTTATAAAATAGTTTTTTTTAGTGTTTTTACAATGACCATTTTGACCAAATTAGGTTATTTTACGAGCTTAGCAATTTAAAACGTCCTCCGTACACTGTAGAAGGAAGATGATTTATCCTAGAGAGTATTTCCGCACCCATAATGCGCAGAAGTCAATAGTTCTCAAAAGGTGCAGTAACATGTTTTTTATCGAAAAGAAGAAAAAGTAAATCTTACCAATTGCGAGACAATGTTTTAAAGCAACGGTATTCGTTTATCCGTGTACCTGCTTCAGATCATTAACATATGAAGAATTGAAGATAACACCTTCGGCTTTTGGGGGGGGGGGGTTAATAAATACAATTTTAGACTAACTTACCTTAAAGATAGATTATCTATCGAGAAATGTTTAGCACATAAACGATCCCTTTTCAAAATACTAGCTTTTGAACCCCCAGGCTTAGCTATTTTAAAGCCATTTATATGTTTGATAACGTCCAAAATATGGTTCAGTTTATTAAATTTATTAAATGTATTAAATTTTGATTAAATGCTGAGTATTGTAGTGAAAGCAACTTTTAAAAAGTGATGTTAGCGTCACTGGTATTTTATCTGACATACATAGGAGATTGAGAGGAGTGATAATGCGAATAATTCTGGACAAAATATTAGGAATGCTTATCATATTGCGCTTATGAATGACATTCAAAATCATCATCTGACAGCAGTATTTATTTTTGGCCTGCTTGAAGGTTGGTGCCGTGATGTTTGCCCCATGATATGAATTCTCACATATCTAACTTCTTCTTCACAACAAGGGTAGCCTATGGTACTTCAGACATGTACCAATATCTATGATTGCCTCGATACTATTGCAATAAACTGAGTCTTAGTTTTTGATTACATAAATCGGCAAGGGCCCTAAGTGCCCTACATTAAAAAAATATATCGGTGTCAATAAGTCAATACAGCTAAGCCATCAATGTTTAGTTGTGATATTCGAGTTGCTCTAGCAACTATCGACACATTCTTTGTCCCGTTAGGTTTATTACCATTAATTGTTTTATGATCGATTGTTACTCAACAATGAGCAAGAATGAAATCACTAACGCATACAGTGAATTAAAAATGCACAACAGTGCACAAGGCGTGGATTGCAATCATTTGAATAGATGTCATTGAATTCGCAACAGCCACCAAGTCAATGTTCTTTGCTTAGAGGATAATAATATATTTATTGCAGGCGCTGTGCTTTGACGTTTCAACTACTTGAATAAACACTTGTTTGTAACAAAAACGTAAAAAAAGTAGGTTAGTTTGCAAACATTCAAATCGGTAAGCAATTAAATGATCAAAACCTTCAAACACGCCCTACTACGTTCAGCCATTAAAGTTACTGACACTATTCGTGAAAATGTATCTATATGCATAATAGGGAACACTACCACTACCACTATGAGATTTCTCTGAACGACTGTGAACGCCCATCCTGACTCACATTGACATGGTCTGCAACTTGGTGCGCATGCGTAGTGGCGCATGACGACGGTGGTGCAATTCAGAATGCAGAAATTAAAACGCAGAATTATGTTCATTATTAGTTTGTATTGATTGAGAATACTGCAAAAAGTTCCGAAATTTTGCAAACTGGTAATAATGATACACAATGCTGATTATTTACCGACAAGCGTATAATAAATAGATGTAACATTATATTTGTGTAATCAGTAATACATGTATACACTTGAACTTTCAGTAAATACATGTAATTACTGTTTCACTCAGTTAATACAAGTATTTACGAAAAAAATAGGAAATGCGTGTATTTACTGAAATTAAGGTCAATTATTACACACATTTATGATATTATGATATTATAAGTATCTTAATTGTATTTTTGATACAATAAAAGTGATAATTATAGGTTTATATCATATTCATCACTGGTGAATGAGGATGTTAAACGTTGTGCGGTTATTCACGTTAAAAACATAAAGCATGCAGAAATATCATAATCTGCCTGTTGGCCTGTACGTAAAAACGGAATTGATTAAGCTCAATCGTTAGATGTTTCATTAAATTCTTGCAGCTCTTGTATATTTTTTACCTTTACAAAAATAATTATGATATATATCAATATAATGTAAACAAACAAAAAACAATCATTATGTTTGTCAAATATCAGACTTGACAAATGTTGACAAACATGGAGATCTGACAAGTGGCTGACAAGTTAATTAGGCAAAAAACACTTTAGAAGTTACCATAGTATTGTAAGTTATGAATATTTGGAAATACTAAAATTAATATGAATGAATCTGGAGAAAGAGGTTTTTTTTTTATCAAAACGACAAAAAGGCATACTTATAACATGATTATACGTTAAATAATTACGTTTAGTAAATGTGTGTAATAAATAGCCTCTAAATCCATTAACTACACGTATTTCCTAGCCATTTCAATAAATACCTACATTAACAGATTGAAAAAGTAATTATACGTATTTACTGAAAGTTTTAGTAAATACTTGTATTTACTGATTACACAGATTTACTGTAACATATATGTACATAATTGAATCTGGTTAATGGTGTTAGGAGCATCGGAAGGACTTTTGTTCAGAAGCAGGGCGGTGTTAATAAACCCACCTACAAAAGAAACTTTACACCTTGATATTCATAAATGAAAAAATTAATATAGTGCGGTTGTAATTAACATTTGAACATCATGACTTTACCCTAGGAAAACGGATTTGATCACCAATAAATAACATTGTTTGCGTTTTGGATACTCTTTTGGTAAAAAAAATGCAATGCACGTGCAAACGTTCTAAAATGATATAAAACGCTTTAGGTATCTATGGTTTGCATTCATGAAAGCAAAGAACGTGCCAAGGAATGTTTGATCACGGAAACCTTCTACACCTAAAAAATATCAGACACCACACTGCCAGACTGACTATCATATCATTGTCCAGCAAAATGTCAAGTCAACGTTTAGTTAACGTCTAGCGGCGGCTAAAGAGTTCCCCTGAAACGTCCCCGAGAGATCGTCCCTGTGGATTATGTTGCCAAACAAGAAAGACAACGATATAAGCCACCTCAGATCACAAATGAGCTTGACAAGATGACCCATGAAGAGTGGAGACGACTACAAGATGACTTCATTTAAGATCTCAAGAAATCCATCACCCGACATATTATTGCTTGTGTAGAAGCCCTTAGAGGTGCACTCACGACACTGAAACAGTCTCATATATCAAGAAACCAGTTAACTTTATATTTAGTAGCAATAAAAGACATCCATTGACCTACGAATTCATCAGAGACATTGACATATCCCTTCAATGTATAATTGACACAAACTTTTCATTTTCTTTAAACGATTGAAATGGTTTCTTTTAAATAGATTGTGAAAATTAAAATAACCACACTACCTTTAAAAAGACATCAAAGGGTTCGCTATTTCATCTTTTATCAAGTGAGGAAGCTGGGAGTTTCTTGTAGGTGGGTTTATAAGCCGCAGTTTTTAAAAGCAAGTGTAAAGAATAAATTACAATTTTAAATTTAAATACGATTTTTGTGAGTAACGTCGGCATTAATGGAACCCCCTGTTAAAAAGTTAGCATGTCCGGCTTTCGAAAGCAATATAACTGTCCTCCCTTTTGTTTCCTGTAAAACATGTGTAAATGTTCTCTAAAATATTATTCCTCACCGATTTCATTCAAATTGGGAATACATGTTAGTCATGGTTTATAAATGAGATTTTAAGAGCAAAACTTTAGATATTATTTTCTTTTCTTTTTTTGTGGCATATCAGCGAGATAAAAAAACGAACCCAAACTGTGCCTTTCCTTTGAAGCAATGTGTCGGTGGAAAGACTCTATGAAAGTGAAGTTGTAAAGTATGGAATTACATGAAAGGAAACAGGACTTGTCTAGGCTTAATGTAAATTATGGGCGTCGTGCATTGAAGCTTGTCATTTCATGGGTTGTGGGAAAGGGCAGATTAAACCGTCTCAAACTATAAGTATGCAAACTACTTTTGAAAGCCTGTTATTCTTTTGAAAGTAATTTATGAAAAGGGAAATCTTAATGTTTGATTTTTTTATTTTCGATACTATTATAACCCCTTTTGGTTCTAATTTCGTTTGGTCACTTGATGGTAGAACAAATTACGTTACTTGATTATGAATGAATTATGAATGAGATAACATGGCTTACATCCGACAAGAATCAACTTATCCTTGGCAACTGTTAATGTTAAAGGGAAATGATTTGGACATATTGAACTTCATATCAATCAAATGATCAGGATTGTGAACGGAAACTTGATTCATATTACAATGTTGGACACATTAAATAATAAATGAGATTTTAAGAATAGTAACACTGGTGAAATCACAGAGGTTATAATCGATAATATGACCTTATTCAAAATTTTTAAATTTAAAATTTAGATTTTGCACCAACAAATCGCTGTTAAATGATGTGGCTAACATCAAGCTCAAGTTTAAACGACTAGGCCAGTGAAAAAAAAACGAAAACCGAGACATTTAACCTAACAACCAAATTTTATGTATATTCATTTGGCTTGTGGGCAGATTTTTAGCTCATCTGGCCTGTAAGGCCCGATGGGCTTATGGCATGGCATGGCATGGTGTCCGGCGTCCGTCCGTCCATCCGTCCGTCCGTCCGTCTGTCCGTCCGTAAACTTTGTGGAATTTCGACTTCTTCTCCAGAACCATAAGGCCCAGAAAGCTGAAACTTTGTGTACAGACTCCTTGACTAGTGAGGATTATAAATTGTAGCTTTGGTGGCCCTGTGGCCCCTAATAAGGAACACAGGGGCCACACCCTAAAAACATATTTTCATCTTCTTCTCCAGAACCATAAGGCCTAGAAAGCTTTAACTTGGTGTACAGACTCCTTGGCTAGTGAGGATTAAAAATTGTAGCTTTGGTGGCCCTGTGGTCCCAAATAAGGGCCACAGGGACCACACCCTAAAAACCTAATTTCATCTTTGTTCTGTCAAAAACAGATAATCCTGGCCATGGTATGGCTTCTTAAGGGGTAAAAGACTGCAAAGTAAAGAAAATACCCAAATTAGGAAAATATTACACTTAAAATAGCATAATCAAAGACCAAAGAGTTAAAAACTACCAACAGAAAGTCACAAGTATCAATTTTAAGAGATATTTTATGTGTGCTTCCCTAGAAAATTTCTGACAAGGAGGTTTACTGTTGAAAGATGATATTTTAAGGCAGCTTCAATCAATGTCAAGTGTCTACACAAGTATGGTAAAATAGTCTTCACATGAAGAACACAATGAGCTTACATTGCAAAATAAGTTTACAGTTAAAATATAATCCCAATATCCTGATATGAAATATTTCCATTTCTGTATTGATTACAAGTATCTGAAATCACATCACATATATACTTAAGTCTAGAATTTGAGACTTTGTGGCCCCTACAAATGGGGAAACCACATTGGCCACAGCAAAATTAAATATGAAGCCTGATGAGCTACAGAGCCAATGGCTCTATTTTTGTAAAAACCAAGACAAAATCAGACATAGAGATATCTGTATAAAAAAACTTCATAGGTAGGTCATACATGTGGCCTATAGGCAAGGCTGGTTAGAGATGCCATGTAAACTAGTGAATAAATGATATAGTTTTTCATACACGATTTAGACAATAATTCTTAAATTGTGTATTACACAAGTTTCAAATTGATTTAAACTGCCAATAAGCGATGTGACATTGAACAAAGGTTTCATACCATACCATCCTAGTGACTGTTATCGTAATCATCCCAACAGATCTGTTTTCATACGTGCCGCTACATTTTCAATTGATACTGCATCGAGGACCTCATTTCACACAACTGCATAACCGACAAGCTTCATTCATGGGCTTGATGCACCTTACCTCAATCAAAACATATCCAGGAGCAGGTGTTACAGGGATAATATGTCCATCGCGTCACACATCAAGCCGTTTTCAGATTTGTCGAGCGTTGTTGCTTTGATAAAAACGAAAAATGTGTTGCTGTACATAGCGAATAATAAAAAACGTAAACACACATGAAATATGATATGTCAACCCTGAACGGTGATAACAATGCTTTTAGAATAACTGTTGCGATTGATTTTCGATTTGATATTTTATATCAGCACACAACATGTTTAAAAGTGATAATGTGATAAACATTTCAGACTTTACAGACAATCTTATGTCGGGTGTAATTAAAGGGTGGAAAGATGGGTAACATAAAAGTTCCATATCACTCTCTCTGAATACCATTTCGTTTCAGAGTGTCCCTTCTAAGATTCTCTGAGGAAGTTGTATATAAAACGTGTTCAAATTCGCAGAACTTTTTAATAACAAATTCATTCAGTTCTTTAAATTTGTCCATATTTGATTACTATGCCATGCTGTTAAGAATAAGATCAGAATATATCTCAAAATAATGGAAGTTATACTTAATTATCGTCATACTCGTGTGAATTACTCATGCGTGTACACATTATGTAAATGTATTCTACTACAGGCCTGTTGCCTTTCAGTTCTGGAAATGAATTGAAATCACTGTCAACTAGAAGCAAAAATATTTATATATATATATTTATATATTATATATATTGGTGACAACAATCCGCCTGTATGTGAACATGAACAATCAATAAACAAAGAGCAGTTTGATGTGAATCAACTTCGGGACAACTTCTTTAAGGATAGTGAAACCTTACTTAAAGAAGAGGGGGACAATACAGTTTAATGAAAGTCAACTTCAGTTCAAAGAAGATACAGAAAAGGCTTTTTAATGCTTTTTTGAAACTAGGTTAAAAATTGAAATGCAAACTGAGGAAGATTAATACAGTTAACAGTAAAATTTTGGATCTAATGTAAATCAAACTACAAACCTTCCTGGAGTACGGCATTCGTTAAGTTATTGTGGAATTACTGTAACATCTATACCTTCAAATGATGCAGCAATGGATGGAAGAAAATAACCTATTTGCAGATGAGTAAAATTGTTTCCGCCCTAAAACAAACAGTAAACTTAGGACTTTTGTATTCTTTGTGCATTTGAAGAAAGCCACATCGATATTTTGAAAAGAACACGTTTACAGTATAAGTTATTTGAAATTTGAGGGATGTAAATGTCTTCAGGGAAGTACAGTATGTAGAAATAAGGAGTTAGAAACCATTACATTGACACAGGAATTAACTAGGTCTAGGACAGAATCAACCAGGATCACTCAAACCTCTAGTACATTAATTGACCTAATACTTGTTTCTAATTGTAATTTTATTCGTACTTCAGGGGTACTTAATTCTTTTTGTAGTGACAATTGTCCGTTTTTTGTGTGTTTGCGGCCTCGATGCATTTCCTGTAACATTTAAAAGAAGGGTGTATTACTATGATCGAGTTGATGTTGATGGACTGAATCGAGGCCTCAACAACATAAACTGGGATCCTGTCTTTAAATGTAATGATGTTGATAATCGAACTGAAAATGTTGTAGATATCTTGAGAAACCTATGTGATGTTTATGTCCCAAACAATGTGGTAACAATAAGACCTCATGACAACCCATGGGTGAATAGTTCTATACGAAAATTGATAAGGAAAAGAAATCGACAGCATAAGAGAGCAAAGATTCGAAATTCCGATTCAGATTGGCAAACATTTAGATCTCTAAGGAATAAAGTAACAGCAGCAGTTAAATCGGCTAATTGAAATATATATCAGAATTAGATGATAAGATCAATCAAGGGGCTAACTCTAAATGCTGGTGGGCCTTAGTATAAGTATATCAAAAGCAAAAGTGATTATAGAAATTTTCCTCCTATTTTTGAAAATGATAATTTGATTAATGATGCAAAGATAAAATCAGATGTCTTCAATTAGTATTTTGCTAATCAGACACAACCTGATAAGGAGACTCCTACACTTGAATGTAAAGTAGAGAATACCCTTGAGTCGATTGTATTGACTACCCAAGAAGTAAAATACCTTCTATTGTCAGTTGATACCTCTTAAGCTAATGGACCAGACAAAATTGGTAACAGATTTATCAAATGGTTACTACTTCAATTTTTATTCCTCTAAGTCTTTTCAATCTATCATACGTATTCAATTCAATTCAATCGTTTTATTGTTGCAAGGCCATTTGACCCATAATTCATTCACTTGATATACATGTATAATACATGAAAGTTACACACATGCGCGTTAAAGCATTTCTCCTCGTACACGAAAAACATTATATAAGAATTTCCCTAACATGAACATATTTATAATCATTTGATTTCATTAAATACTTCAAGCCATTTATATTTCTAATATGAGTGAACAGCAAAGGAACATCAATACGAAGCGATTGATACATTGGACAATCATATACAATATGAATTTCATCTTCGGTTTCCTTACATAATGAACATTTAGAATAAGAACTTTCACAATCATAAAAAACCTTTTCTAACACATTGTATTCCAAGACGGTTGTAACCGCTTCTAAAAATAAGCAAAGCGTTCCTGTATTTTGCATTTATAAGTTCATATATATACATATTGCAGGCGAATGATGGTTTTAAACTGGAATAAAATTGTAGAGTCTTTATCTATAAGTTCTGAATACCAGTTTTGTCTTGCACAATCTCTCAATCTTTTCTTAAATAATCTTAAAAACAAATCTATATCCCCCACTAGTTTATCATTAGTAAACTGTATATTTCCAAAAATATGGAAAGAGGCTTCTGTTATTCCGATTAACAAAAAAAGGAAGTCTACACGATTGTAAAAATTACAGACCAGTAGTCCTTACTAGCTGCCTCTCGAAAGTATTTGAAAAGTGTATCTTTAAACATGTCTTTAACTTTTTCAGGGAAAATAATGTATTGAATTATTTGCAATCTGGCTTCAGGCCTGGGGATGGCACGGTATATCGGCTAACATACTTGTATGCCTCTATATCTCGTGCATTAGATAATGGTAAACAAGTTCGGGCCGTCTTTTGTGACATAAGTAAGGCATTTGATAAAGTTTGGCATAAGAGAATTATAGTGAAATTAGAAGCCTATGGTTTAAACGGCAAGTTACTTGATTGCTTTACTAGTTATCTTCAACAAAGAATTCAAAGAGTTTCTATAGACAATTACAATTCTGTGTGTAACTTTGTGAACGTCACATTTTACTTTCTTGTTTATTTCTACATATTGTAGAGAGAAACGCAAGTAAAACATTTTCTTAATTATGTTTTTTTCTTGGATACATTGTACTTGTTGGTAATTGAATAAAATGACTTAATGATATCATGTAATATGATAATATTGTATTATTTTATTGGCATATTATAATCAATAAGTGGGTGGCTTTTGTCCCTAGCTATGTGGTACGGTTATGGTCCGCGACGCCTAAATTTGCTACTCGACAAGCCTCGATGAGCGTAGGCGTCCGAGTACATGGTCACCTTTGTAACGGCTGAGTGCACCCAATAAACAACTCTAACAAATAACAAGTAAGACAGGATTATGTACACAGTTGTTTAATTAAACACTTCTCATGTCTGAATCTATAATTCAGATTTCTGTCACACAGTTATTTTTAATATATTCATATCACTATTATCTTTTTATGTAAAACATCTTCTTCACAAAATTATATACAAAATATTTACAAATATACAATGCTACTGTTGTTCAAGACAACCTAAGAAGTTCGGAGACGTGGTCAGTGTAGGTGATGTCTCCGCTGATGTTGTTCCTGAGATCGTCCTTCAGGGCTCGAAGTCGCGAGTCTGTGGTCCTGTATCGCTTCCTCCTTGGAGGTTCCCGCCATGCAGTTAAACTGTAACTGCTGTATCTTGACTTCAGGGAATCTAGGAATAACTCTCTTGTTTGATATGTATGTGGTGTAGGTATGTGTATGTATGTGGTGTAGGTATGTACTAAAGTACTCACGGAAATAAAAATATAATGCTTTTTGTCGATTATTTCTTTATTTGGAACTGACTTGATATTTGTAATCTAAATATTCATTCACAATCGCTTTTACCATCTTTTGTTTCAGACAGTTTTTGTAAAATCCACCGAAATATAAGAATTTACAGGAGAGAAAAACGTGTCATTTTCACGCCTCGAAAATATTTCAAAGTCGAAATGTATCTTTCTGATGTAAGCTATAGTATGCAAATGATCTGTAATCTCAGTACCGTCCGCTAAAATACATCGGTTAATATACAATAATTTGACAACTTATCTCCTCTATTATTCATATCTTATATGATTGCAAAATTCATAAATAAATTGTAAAAATCATAATAATGTACTAATGTATGGGTATATGCGTATATGTATGTAATGTATACATGTATGTACTAATGTACTAACGTATGGGTGTGTGAATGTATGTGCTACCATACTAATGTACTAACGTATGAGTGAGTGTACGTATGTGCTACCATACTAATGTACTAACGTATGGGTGTGTGAATGTATGTGCTACCATACTAATGTACTAACGTATGGGTGTGTGAATGTATGTGCTACCATACTAATGTACTAACGTATGGGTGTGTGAATGTATGTGCTACCATACTAATGTACTAACGTATGGGTGTGTGTATGTATGTGCTACCATACTAATGTACTAACGTATGGGTGTGTGTAGATATGTACTGTACGCATGTACCAATGTATGAATGTATGAATGTATTAATGCATGTATGTAAGCTCGTAGGTTTGTATATAAATGTATTGATATGGTTTACTGTACGACATTTTATTTATTTTTAAGGAATTTTTAAATACAAGTTAGTGTCTTATAGGCCTGTGTAGGCCAGGCCCTGTTTCAGGGTGTGACACTTTTTTAAATAAACTACTCTTCTTCTCCTTCTTCTTCTATTATTTCGTCTTAATTGAAAAAACATGTATTCTTAGGAAAATGCATCAACTCAATTAATGACTAAATTCCTCCCGCTGTTTTGATAAGCAAGGTTTAGGATTAGGTTTAACGGTACCTTCTCTCGCAGCATATTCAACCTAACCAACCCCCCGACCTTGAAAATAATGTTGAGGTCACTTGAAGTGACTGGTGTCCTCGTAATCCTCCACTGTAGGCTTTGACTAAATTTGAAGACATTAGGTGCAGCAATTCATAAGATAATGCGTTAACAAGAGTTACAAAAGTGGCCAAAGTGCCATAGTGACCTTGAAAATAATGTCAAGGTCACTTGAGACTGGTGTCTGCGTAATCCCCCAAGGTAAGCTGTGACTATATTTGAAGACATTGGGTGCAATGGTTCATAAACTATTGCGTGAACAAGTGTTTCAAGAGTGGTAAAGGTGCCGTTGTGACCTTGCAAATAAGGTCAAGGTCACCAAAAGTGACTGGTGTCTGCGGAATCTCCCAAGTGACACTGTGACCAAATTTGAAGACATTGGGTGCTACGGTTCGTGAGATATTGCGTTAACAAAGATCCCGAGGTACGTACAGACGGACGGACGCCGCTGAATACAATGTCCCCCCCTTTTGCGTTGCTGCGGGGGACAAAAATAGAGCCATTGGCTCTGTAGCTCATCAGGCTTTACATTTGATTTTGGGTTAAGGTGTGGAGAATGTGGTTCCCCCCTTCCCCACCAAAGCTACAATTTATAGTGTGTGTGAATGTATGTGCTACCATACTAATGTACTAACGTATGAGTGAGTGTACGTATGTGCTACCATACTAATGTACTAACGTATGAGTGTGTGTATGTATGTGCTACCATACTAATGTACTAACGTATGGGTGTGTGAATGTATGTGCTACCATACTAATGTACTAACGTATGAGTGTGTGTATGTATGTGCTACCATACTAATGTACTAACGTATGGGTGTGTGAATGTATGTGCTACCATACTAATGTACCAACGTATGGGTGTGTGAATGTATGTGCTACCATACTAATGTACTAACGTATGGGTGTGTGAATGTATGTGCTACCATACTAATGTACTAACGTATGGGTGTGTGTATGTATGTGCTACCATACTAATGTACTAACGTATGGGTGTGTGTAGATATGTACTGTACGCATGTACCAATGTATGAATGTATGAATGTATTAATGCATGTATGTAAGCTCGTAGGTTTGTATATAAATGTATTGATATGGTTTACTGTACGACATTTTATTTATTTTTAAGGAATTTTTAAATACAAGTTAGTGTCTTATAGGCCTGTGTAGGCCAGGCCCTGTTTCAGGGTGTGACACTTTTTTAAATAAACTACTCTTCTTCTCCTTCTTCTTCTATTATTTCGTCTTAATTGAAAAAACATGTTTTCTTAGGAAAATGCATCAACTCAATTAATGACTAAATTCCTCCCGCTGTTTTGATAAGCAAGGTTTAGGATTAGGTTTAACGGTACCTTCTCTCGCAGCATATTCAACCTAACCAACCCCCCGACCTTGAAAATAATGTTGAGGTCACTTGAAGTGACTGGTGTCCTCGTAATCCTCCACTGTAGGCTTTGACTAAATTTGAAGACATTAGGTGCAGCAATTCATAAGATAATGCGTTAACAAGAGTTACAAAAGTGGCCAAAGTGCCATAGTGACCTTGAAAATAATGTCAAGGTCACTTGAGACTGGTGTCTGCGTAATCCCCCAAGGTAAGCTGTGACTATATTTGAAGACATTGGGTGCAATGGTTCATAAACTATTGCGTGAACAAGTGTTTTAAGAGTGGTAAAGGTGCCGTTGTGACCTTGCAAATAAGGTCAAGGTCACTAAAAGTGACTGGTGTCTGCGGAATCTCCCAAGTGACACTGTGACCAAATTTGAAGACATTGGGTGCTACGGTTCGTGAGATATTGCGTTAACAAAGATCCCGAGGTACGTACAGACGGACGGACGCCGCTGAATACAATGTCCCCCCCTTTTGCGTTGCTGCGGGGGACAAAAATAGAGCCATTGGCTCTGTAGCTCATCAGGCTTTACATTTGATTTTGCGTTAAGGTGTGGAGAATGTGGTTCCCCCCTTCCCCACCAAAGCTACAATTTATAGTCCTCACTAGTCATGGAGTCTGTACACAATATTTCAGCTTTCTAGGCCTTATGGTTCTGCAGAAGAAGTCGAAATACCACAAAGTTTACGGACGGATGGACGGACGGACGGACGGACGCCGGACACCATGCCATGCCATAAGCCCTTTGAAAATATCAACAGTAATACAAGGTTGATGCCTTTGGGCATCAAACACTAACGAAATCTGTTGCAATTTGGCAATGTGCCTCTCCTAGTAGGTTAGAAAAGACATGTGCAAAGTTTAAAAACGATCAGATCATTAGTTTTTCCGTATTAAGTCGGACAAAAACGTCCTCGGACGGATGGACGGAATAGTTGGTATCACTATTGTAGGAGTTGGGAGTTGGGAGCTTAATTTGGGAATATTTCCATCTTGTTGATTACCGTGGCTTGATTAATTATCTGCAGGGTAGTCTTGTAGCCCATTGTTTCACTTGCTCTAATTGAAGAACTATTATCTGGCCAGGCCTTGTGTTCATCGTAGCGCTAGATACAGAGAGAGAGAGAGAAGAGAGAGAAGAGTATTTTATCAATGTGACACATGCTGTACATATATATATCACAGTATAAAAAGCTGTTAAAAGTTAGCACCAAGCCAAAAGGCTTACGAGACACAAACAAACCATTACAATTACAAATTCATAACAAATATAACAATACAGTTACATTCGTCAGATTTCGCACCACCTTCATCACATTACCCATTCTTACCCCACCCCACATACACTCTCAATACATTACTGCACTCATAAGAAACAACGATACACACGCGTACACAATACTTTATCCTCTCAGTCAAACATCAGACTCACACAGTACACATTCGCCCCTCTCTCCCACAGACACACCTTTTCAGTCAAACATAAACACAGACAGTACCCACACGTCTCCCGACCCACACACATGCGCACACAAACTCGACCCTCGCTTACTCTTTCACTCTAGTTACGACCCAAAACTGATTCATACCAAATTTTAAACCAAAAACAAAACCCCACTCTCAGTCTCACAGACACTAACATATAATACAACACACTGCGGAGCGGAGGCGACGTGGGTGGTGCTAGATGTGGTGGGTAGGCTCCGATTAGCTGAGACGTCTGCTGTCAGTATGACCTATGTCAGAGATCGTTCCGGAGCAACATATGAGTGGCCTGATTCTCTCCATTCAGTGGTTGCAGTCATGGTGACCCAATCAACAGGTAGCTTCCTTGTAGTACAGATGGTGGCGTTCACTAATGCCTACATGGAAGAATGCCTACAGGCAGTGTAGGCATTGTTCCCTGTAGGCGTTTTTCCTTGTAGGCATTATTAACCCTAACCGTACAGATACGGGTTCAGGGTCTCCCCAACCCGTTATACAGTAGGATGCTAGGCGTTATATAGGGGAATCATGTAGTGTTAGGCCGGGCAGGGGGGAAATTAGCGTAGGAAAGGCATATGAGTTACCGATCAACTTCATTGTACGAGGGTGGTAGCCTCCTTACACACCTCTTATTTGCTCGTGCTCAGGTGGTATATACACTGGAATACCACCTGCACACGAGATCCATGCGTGTGACAGGATCTCGTGCAAACGAGTCTTTGCAAAAAAATGACATAGCACATTTTAATCTGTTTGTTTCGGGTTAATTTAAACGTTATTGCGGGATGGTGCGGATGGCTTTAAAGAGAAAGTATAGATGATATCCATGTTTCTTTAGGAATGTGAGTGAAGGAACTGGTGCTTGTTCAGTTTTCGTTTTCAATCTTTTTGTAATAAAATCTTCTTGTTATCTCTTTTGAACTTTATTCCTCATTCATGAACTGGTTCTGAGAATTGATTAGAATCAAGTCAGCTTGAAATACTCACATTGAAATAAAAGTACACAACGCAAAGTCCATAAGGTTGATTTTTACATAATGTTGTTATAATTTAGTGCTCAATTCTCATCTGACACTGGTCGTCTAAAACGCGCCTATTACACTATATTTCCTCGACCGTTGGTCGGGGATAACGTAAGTTATTCCATTTAGACACAGGGCATTAACATAATCAGCCTCTAGCTTTGTTGCATAACACCAAGCGGTTCATCAGAAGTAACCTTGATGTGTACGAGGTAACATACATGTACATTGCACATTACAAGTTGCTCACTTTGCAACGTGTTCTTTCGTGTATTTTGTGTGTTGCTAAAAATGATTTACCATGCACCCCGCTCAAGAGGGTGATAACACCAAGCGGTTCATCAGAAGTAACCTTGATGTGTTCGAGGTAACATACATGTACATTGCACATTACAAGTGGCTCACTTTGCAACGTGTTCTTTCATGTGTTTTTGTGTTGCTAAAAATGATTTACCACCCCGCGCAAGAGGGTGATATCAGTATCCAGGGTCACGTGGACCAATCAGAGATCGAGATTCTTACATGATGTAGGATAAAATGATATATCACAACCCGAATACACTCTAAATAAAAGATAGTTTGAAACTTGAGCAAAGTATTAACGTATGAAGCGTTGACTATATATATAGTGTCAAGTCAATGATGAGATAATTCTTCTCATTTGGATGAATAATAAAATAGTTGATTGCGTTAAAAAATCAAATCACATTCTTTAAAACTAATAAAATAGTTGATTGCGTTAAAAAATCAAATCACATTCTTTAAAACTACTCAATAGCATTTACTGTCACTATCAATCATTTTCTTTTTGTCATTATTTTGTTGATAATGTTAAAATGTCATTTTGCGACTTTGCTACACCGCGGTTGTGTAACTATTGGATATTAAACTTATCATGGTGGATATTCTACAACCTGTTCAAGAAAAACACATTGCATTCATGAAAACTGTTGTCTCCCATGATTTTGTAGTTTAAACGGTCTTTCTATTCGACCTTTGTCTACAAACACAAGTAAGCTGAAAGGTTAGGTTACCATTTCTGGTTTATTTTGACGTGAAGACGTTGTTCATAAAATTTAATTAACTCTACAAAACGAACCCAAATTCTTTTTCCATCATAACATATTCAGATATTTGGGTAAGGCCATACCGGAAAAGGCATCACTTGGTCGATTCCCGTTTAAGAGTTATGGGCTCTTAAAGATTTTTTTCGCATATAATTCTAAGGTTTTAAATAAGTACTTATTCTGCTATGATTTTTGTATTTATTCGTTAACACTCTTCTTTGCATGCGATGTCTTCATTTTGCATACTTTCTTCTGTAAATTCTTCAAAAGAATAGCAAAGGTACCAAAAGGTACCACAGGGACAGGGGGACTGTTTATACGATATTTAGTACTATTTACCCTTATGTTTCAAGTTGTTGAGTAGCTGCGAAGCTGATATTTTATGTTCGCTTCTTGGAGTGTGAGTTCCACCTTTATATTATGTAACAGCGTGACCGGTACTTCAGAAGCACCTCTTCTTTAAAGGTATGTTAAATTAACCTCAGTGAGAATCTAAACATCACTAATTCAGTATATTAACCATTATTCAATCAAAAATAATTCATTTGTCTGTCAAAATATAAGAGAAAGGGTAAATGAATCATCATGATCTTGAATAAATCTTTCATACCACTTGGACCTCGTTGTCCGAGCCAAGCATTCATAAAATATCTTGTTCATCGATATCAGATCGGTTTTCGTGAGAAAAGTTCTCATATCGAATGCAAGGACTCTGATTATATTGTCTTTTCAACTACACGAAATAAAATATCTCAAAGAAAAATACATCAGCTTTTGTCAGGACGACTAAATCATGTAAATGTAATCGACTGAGCTTATGGTTAATCAATTTCTGATTATGATTAATTGAATTCATCGATGCTGTCGGCAAACGCATATTTCAATCAACACACTTTGCAAATTTCACTTAGAATTGCAAGAGATCCATCAAATAAACATAGATTGCACGTGATACAAATTGTCGCAAACATTTAACAGCTACAATTAATTTCACATTATTTAAGTTTAAATATTTAAATCAAATATCCAGTAAGTTTAAACAAATACCAAGAATGTTGTGGTTACCTAAATATTGAAATCCGAACGACATCGTAATTTTACTGTCGTAACAGAGCGCAAACAAGTGAAGAAGCGAGCAGAGCTCACATACCCCCGCTCCCCACTTTGTTCAAAGAATTTCAAATAGTAAAATTGATTAATATTGGTTAAAGTTGTAAGATAGTTGAGTATACACTATCCAGTAAGTCATTCTGTAAGTCTTCTTTCCACTGAAACCCCAACACTAAATTTATTAATATGTTTTACAATTAAAAGGATACATATAGGGATAATGGTGTATCTTTGTTTCAAATTTGAGGTAGTTATCATGAATATTCTACGAGATGTACTGAGGACAAAATTATTTTTGTTGAGTCACTTTGTAAGTTATTTTTTCCAAAGAAACCACAGAAAAGAAAATCCATATATCGTTTAAGTCTCACAAGGCATATCCAGCAATCACGATTGACATATGTAGCAAAAAGCTGAGATGTATATTTCAGGAAATATGTTCTTGACAA
This sequence comes from Steromphala cineraria, assembly GCA_916613615.1. Classification (NCBI taxonomy): domain Eukaryota; kingdom Metazoa; phylum Mollusca; class Gastropoda; order Trochida; family Trochidae; genus Steromphala; species Steromphala cineraria. The sequence continues at coordinate 21,870,747 of OU744722.1, read as the reverse complement.
AGTAATTTATTATAGAATCACTTTCTAGTCATATGTCCATCGAAACCATTCTCTCCCCACAGAGGCAGATCAAGTCATGAATGATACAGCCTCTGTTATATTACGCCGAAATCCGTGGGTTCCGGCAGTTTCCCCATGGCGGAAAAAAATTGCACCACAATCCATTTGAATTTCTTTATCAAATGACAACGCTTCTCGCATGGAATGCCTTTGCCGTCATTTAGTAGCCAATATGGTGATTTAGGAACAGCGTCGCTGATTGCACAACTAATTTTGATTGTCTCCAATCAGGCGTCTCCCATTCTATCCCACAAGATCGGCGTAATATAACAGAGGCTGTATCAACATTTCATGACTTGATCTGCCCACAGGCACGTGTAATGTTGAAAACAACAGAGTAAGAAGCTGTTTTAGTCGTCGTTCCAGCACATAGTACTGTAAACAAAATAGAGCCATTGGCTCTGTAGCTCATCAGGCTTCATATTAACTTTGTTTTAGGGTATGGCAAATGTGGTTCCCCCTTACCGGTACTTGGGGCCACGGGGTCACCAAATGTACAATCTAGAATCGTCCTTATCTAATATAGGAATCCCAAACAAAGGTTCAGCTTTCTAGACCTGATGCTTGTTTTGAAAAAGAAGAGAATAGGTTTTAAGGACGTGGCCCCTGAGACGCTTATTAGGGGGCCACATGGCCACCAAAGCTACAATGTATAATCCTCACTAATCAATGAAACTGTACACAGAGTAACAGCTATCTAGGCCTCATGCTTCTGGAGAAAGAGATGAAAATACGTTTTTAGGGCATGGCATCTGTGGCCCTTATTCACAGGGCCACCAAAGCTACTACAAAGTAATTTAAGCAACTTTCTCAATTGCAGACTCAACCAGGTGACTGACACTACGGTAAGGCCAGGGATGACAGTTGCTGCCACATGAGTTCTGCTTGGAACTTTGTAACGTGGTTCCAACACCGAGAGGAAATGTTGAAAACCAACATTATTCACGACCGAGAATGGTCTAAGATCACAGGGAATCAGTATAAATAAATTTAGATCAACATGTTTTTTATTAGGTCATACTATTGATCTAAGATTGACTAGCGTGAGAGGTCGTCCCGGTGACCATTGGTGTACCAATAAGGTATTTGTGATTTGATCAATCAAATTGGGCGTCATAAACAATTCCAAAGTCGCTCATTCAAGATGTCAACGGAAGAAACATATGATAGCTTACGGCCTGTTCTCAATAACAGTGTGACGTCAGATTGTTAATAATTTCTCTTTTTTGAATAATTAAGATGGAAATTAAAGAAATTAGTAAAAATGAGTTGAAAATAAAAGAGTTATCTCCTTTAACTTTGTGATTATTATTCGTCACGTCAGTATCTGTGCGATGTGCAATCATCATTTGTCATTGACAGCTATCAAAGTTCTACGCTAAACCATCTTAAAATGAAAAAACATAATCTATCAATACATCAAAGCAATCGGATTATTCATCGAAATTGTCGTCCTGGTCCACTCAGAATGAAATAACTCCATATATCATCCATTTCGAAAGCAGTGCTGCTGAGTTGATGAGCTTCTTGAGAGATAGGGAATCCTTTCTGATTGACCGACCGGCTGATTTCAGAGTTCTTACCGCCTTACTGGTCAATCTTAGATAAACAGAATGACCAGATATGAAACCTGTCGATCAAAATTTATTAAGATTGACAGGAAATAAATACTGAAATTGCTTGCGTGATAAAGCCATTTGTCTCGAGTTTGACTGGTGCAGTTTTTGTAGACAGATGCGTTTTTCTGCGTAGAAGTTTCTTATTTTTTATCCGTGCAAGAGATCTTTCTCTTTAAATCTTGGTCAGTTGATTTGCCACTTTCAGCATTAGACACAATTTCAGAATGTCGTCTTTTCAAATGAGCGTTCAAATTGGAAGTGTCCATGTTTGTATGGAATGTCAACAAAACGTAATTTGCATGTTGCCTTGTCATTAGGCCCTAACCCTGTTCTGAACCCAAACTGCCGATCGAAACGTGGTAAGTCAGTTAGTTGTACTGCATCCATTATCCCCTAACTTGAACTGAGGAATTATAAGGCTCGATGTTCATTGACACCACACATTAACTGGTCACAAAATTAAGAAAGTTAAAAGGAATGAAACTTTTTACTAATGTGCCTTTTGGTGTTTTCAAATTGACATTTAATGTCATTCTTCATTCCAATGTTACCTTAAATTTTTAGCTCATCTGGCCTGTGAGGCCCGATGGGCTTTTGGCATGGCATGGTGTCCGGCGTCCATCCGTCCGTAAACTTTGTGGAATTTCGACTTCTTCTCCAGAACCATAAAGCATAGAAAGCTGAAACTTTGTGTACAGACTCCTTGGCTAGTGAGGCTTATAAATTGTAGCTTTGGTGGCCCTGTGACCCCTAATAAGGGCCACAGGGGCCACGGACTAAAACTCTATTTTCATCTTCTTCTCCAGAACCATGAGGCCTTGAAAGCTAAAAGTTTGTGTACAGACTCCTTGACTAGTGAATATTATAAATTGTAGCTTTGGTGGCCCTGTGACCCCTAATAAGGGCCACATATGCCACGCCCTAAAAACCTATTTTCATCTTCTTCTCCAGAACCATAAGGCCTAGAAAGCTGAAACTTTGTGTACAGACTCCTTGAGGATTACAAATTGTAGCTTTGGTGGCCCCGAGCCCCCTATCAGGGCCACATATGCCACGCCCTAAAAACCTATTTTCATCTTCTTCTCCAGAACCATAAGGCCTAGAAAGCTGAAACTTTGTGTACAGACTCCTTGAGGATTACAAATTGTAGCTTTGGTGGCCCCGAGCCCCCTATCAGGGCCATAGGGGCCACCCTTAAAACCTAGTTTCATCTTCCTCTCCAGAATCATGAGGCCTAGAAAGCTGAAACTTTGTTTGCAGACTCCTTGACTAGTGAAGATTATAAATTGTAGCTTTGGTGGCCCTGTGACCCCTAATAAGGGCCACAGGGGCAGCACCCTACAAACCTATTTTCATCCTGTTCTCGAGAAGCATCAGGCCTAGAAAGCTGAAACTTTGTCTACAGACTCCTTGCTTAGTGAGGATTATGAATTGTAGCTTTGGTAACCCTGTTGCGTATTCTTCTCCTGAAGTATAAGGCCTAGAAAACTGAAACTTGTCACCTATATACTTAATTTTATGATTGGTGACCCTGTGGCCACACTCTACAGCATAGTTGATGATGAAGCCTGAAGGGCTACAGAGGCAATGGCTCTATTTCTTTTTCGCGTATAGTGCGAAGCGGGGAATATAGTATTGGGCACCGTCCGTCCGTACGTACGTACGTCCATACGAATGAAAAATTGAATAACTCAAAAACTATTGTCCAGATTCTTTTCATTTTTTGTATATAGCTTCATCACAATCTTCGATCTTTTCTGAACCCGTAGGCCTAGCTTCTCGCAACTTGTACCGGCAGCTTGGCCTTCCTTGTCAGTAATGGGAACATCTTTTGTACTTTAGGATTCAACTTGATCAGATTAAATTGTTTCTTGTTTGTTTTTGTAAAAACAAATTAAGGACTGCTCTTTAGACAATTACAATTTTTGACATCTAGACAACACGTGAGACCGGAAGACTCTATTGCTATGCTACGATCACTAGTTTTACCGAAGTTATACAGGAATACAAACGAGTTCTCACGGAAATATCCGAATATAGCAATGACAGTGTCAAGCCAATCGAGGTACGATTGGACAATTATTGCTGTGACGAATATGCCAGGACAGGTCAAATCTATTTTTATCAATTGCGGATGTAGAACAAATCGTTTTTGTTATCATTTCTTTTAAATTCGTTTAAGTATAATCAATGTTAGGTGCAGTCTGGTAACTAGTATAAGTTGCACTAACTGATTTTAACCGGCACCGGTGCAGTCTTTATATGACGAATTCGAACGCTGAGCTGAAATCGTGTAAAGGGAAGACATCTGGATTTGTTTTCGCCTAAAAACACTTTCTAAGCTTAGATTGCTTAATTAAGACTATGGTATACACAGAACATGGCTCAATTAAGTCACTTTATAATCATAAATAGGTAATAATAACTCCTTTATTTGTACGAGAGTCATAATCGGAAATCATGGTTTCTTTTAAAACAGTTATTTTCGCATTAAGAAATAGCTAGATTAAATATGGAGGCGTTGATTCTTTTTTCATCAACTTTAAAAATCCAATCTTTGTCAATAAATATTGCTGTTAACAAAAAAATATCAGTTTTTCTGAAATCAGCAATTACAAAATCAACTTGAATTGAGTCTTTAATGTTTACATGAGAGTTTCTTTTGGCAAACAAGTTTGCATTAACTTTATGCTTTTTAAAACACCCGTTTCTTGATGGCCTCGAGGTATGCAAGCTTGTTCTGTTTAAACACTATTTGTTAAAAGACCTCTTTACCTCTGTGGGTTACAGCTTAAGAACCACTGGGTCGTATTGTCATTTAGTTTCTCAAAATCTAAGAAAAAGGTTGCGACTGAGTTTGATTATTTCAGGAACATGGTAGTTAAGATGTTCATGCAGGAAGAATAACCACAGGAACCCGATATCGTAAATAAAATGTAGGTAAAACGGAGATTAGAAAGACCCACCCCTCTATATAATTGAGTAAAGGAATAAACGCATCCATCTTGCCGATCTCAACTCGCTTCCGAGTTACGTCAAAAGTATCAATTCAAATTGGTGACATCTCATACACCTACACAAGAACCTCTCAGTTATACATCTCCCCCAAAACTTGGCTTATTTCCAACACATGTCACCCTTCAAATAACTTTTATATCTATTTAAATTCGCAAAACGACCGCAGAAACCTCTGTGTTGTTTATGTAAAAATTCCTTTCGCTGATGCTTGATTTTGACACTTCTCCATACATTTCCAATTATGTTTATGTCTGTTGAATGTAGGGGCCAATGCATGGTGTTGACATCAATATTGATTTTCCACTGTGTCGTTTCTCTTGACGTATGTACAGGTGCATTGTCTTCTTGAAATATATATGCTCTGTTGGCAGGACATTTTGCAATAACGGGCAACAAATTGTCTTCTAATACATCGTTTTACTTTCTAGAGTTTATATTCCCCTTTTTATGGGTCAGAGAGCAGACATTACATGTAAGGCAACCGAAAACATGGCACTGGTTCCTGGCAATGTTCTATCGTAATACATGTAGGTTTCCATTCTTCCTCATTTCTTCTCCAGACATAGACCCTCCTGTTTTTCACAAGAACAATCGGTGTTGCATCACTCAAGTCTTCTAATCATTGTGGCAATGTCTATCATATCACGAGTGTATTCTTCTCATGGCCGTCTCTCGTAGTATCTGAAAAACGCTGTGTCCCTGTAGATGTACACGAAGTCACAAATCTGGTTAATGATCCCAAGGTCACTGATAATTCCGACTCGCCAAATGCATTTTCAGATTATGAAAAAGCTGAGGCTCTCAATGATTATTTTGCTTCCATTGCTAATATATAGATGACGAAGGTGCCGAGTTACCCCCTTTTCAAAAACATGTGATTATGAACTTTCACATGCAGTTTTTGAAGCTTTTGAAATAACTGATCTTATAAAAAGTCTCCCGGTGAATAAGGCCAATGGACCTGATAATTAAAATCATACATGTAGATTACTCAAACATATATGCCATTCAATTGCATCACCACTATGTTTGTTGTTCAACCTTTCGCTTGAACGGGGTAGCTTCCCATCTCAATGGAAACAAGCAAATGTTATGCCACTTTTTAAAAAGGGTGTTAGACATCGGCCGTCTAATTACAGGCCTATTTTATTGCTTTCTTGTACTAGCAAATTAGACCATGATTTATTATGTAAATATCAGTCTGGAATTTTACCAAACAATTGTACAACTTATCAATTAATAGAAAATTATCATAACATATGCAAAGCTCTAGATGAACAAAAATATTTTTGCATGGTTTTCTGTGATATCTCCAAAGCATTTGACAGCGTAAGGCATAAAGGTCTCATATTCAAACTTCAACAATATGGTATTTCCGGTTTACTTATTCAGTGGTTAAAAAGTTATTTAACTGATCGTTTCCAACATGTTTTTGTTAATGGTAGTTTTTCTAGAAAACAGTTTTTAAATGCAGGAGTACCCCAAGTCTCAGTCCTTGGTCCTTTCTTATTTCTTATTTATATCAACGACATAAGTACTGAATAAGAAAATATTTCATGACTCTTTGACGACGACACTTGCATAGGGTCCTCAGCCATGAATTGAATTGAAGACAGTCTAAATAAAGATTTGATAACGCTAGATAAATTGGCAAAAACTTGGTTAGTTGATTTTAATCCTTCTAAAACTAAGAGCGTATTTTTTACACATAAAATCAACCATGAATACCCTTCTCTTGTATATGGTAATACCAATATTGAAAATGTTAAAAGTCATAAACATTTAGGAGTTATGTTGTCCAATGATATTAAATGGAATGATCATATTGAAAGTATATCGAGTTCAGCTTGCAAAATGGTTTCTGCCTTGAGAAAGCTCAAATATAGATTAAGTAGTCGTAATTTATCAATAATATATAAGACTTTCATTCGACCAATTCTCGAATATGCATCTGAATTATGGGACAATTGTTCAACATTTAATGAAAACAAACTAGAACTTATTCAGCTAGATGCAGCGAGGGTAGTTACTGGATTAACCAAATTCGCCTCTAGAGAAAGCTTATATTTCGAGACGGGTTGGGCTCCATTAAAACAAAGGCGAAAAGAGAACAAGAATATCCTATTCCATAAGATAATGACAAATAAAGGCCCTTCCTACCTATCAGAGCTAGTACCTCAGCATGTTTATTCTGTCTCCAGTTATAATCTACGAAATAAGAGTAACTTAGTACAACCATCAGCTAGAACATCTTCTTATAGAATTGTTTTCATATTAGACTCAGTTAGAATTTGTAACAATTTAGATGAAAATGTTAAATGTATACAATCAACTACGGAATTTAAAACACGTATTACTTCTTCTGACGAAAATCCACCCATTTATTACAATAGTGATAACAGACGATTAAGTATTCTACACGCAAGATTAAGAAATAGATGTAGTAGTTTAAATGATGACCTTTTCCGGGTAAATTTATCAAACGAAATTGCCTGTTCATGTGGTTATCCATGTGAAAATTCTTATCATTATTTTATTGAATGCCATTTATATCATCATGAAAGACAACTGTTGTTTATTTTCCAAAGTCCTTGATCTCGGAGTTACTCCATCATTAGAAACAATTTTGAAAGGCAATGTTAGGTTAACCGTGGAGAATAATACTCTCCTCTTCAAATATGTACAGAGTTATATCAGTAAAACTAATAGATTCCAGTAATGTTCACTTTCAGTAACTATCTACTTGTTAGTCATTTTAATATTTGCCTTGCTATATCCATGCTACGATTATTATGTATATTGAATAATATATACATCACGTTTTGTCTCTTTTCGTTATATACAACTGTGTCAAATTGTATTACTGTTATGTAAATAGTATCATCATTGATATTGTAATCAATTATATTTTACAAAGCTGCACTGTACATAATTGAACAAACCTTAATTATAAAACCTGTGTTAATATATGAAAAATTGTAAATCTTTATAACATATGTATATTAATCAATTTGTATTGGAGAGGGCCCAGTAAGTGTTTTCACTTTTGCCCGATCCATTTGACTTTTTGTCAATAAAATATGTTTAAACCAATGATCCCAATCGTTCCCAAATATATTGAGCGACTCCAACATCTTAGCTCTCTTGGCAAATCTAGCACTTACCTTGCTAATGTGGATAGAAAACTGCAGGTGATCTCTCTTAGATGCCCGTGACTGAAATTGGAAAATGTAATTGGGAGCGGAACCTAACAGACATGATCTTGTTACAATACTGTCATCGAATTCGTACATAATGAACCTTTGTTCAACCCCTCTTGTTTTAATGTCGAAGAATTGTTGATTACATGTATTCCATGTTGGGGATCTTTCTGCTTATCCAGTGAAGTGCTGTGGAGGTCTGTAACTTGGCTCCCTTCGCACATCACTGCTTCTCAACGTAGGTGGTATCTTTTCCAAAGATGATATTCCTTATCAACATTCCTTATTTACATAGAGATTATTACCTGAGTATGTTTTGATATCGTAAATATCACTATATAAACAATAAAAATTAATAATACATAGTTTTTATTGTTTATATAGTGATATTTACGATATCAAAACATACGAGGGTAATAATCTCTTTATCATATGTCATTCTTAAGTTGTTCATCTTTTTTTGGTGAATTGTGTTTCTCCTTTAGAAATGTAAAGGGCGTATGAATATAACTACGTCATAGCTAAGTCAGGCCACATTCCATTTCGCGTCACGGAGAAATGACGTCACACAAGAGCAAAATATTCCATCTTTTCATTACCGTTACACCAATAGTGTTCTCGTCTTCTTTGAAATAAAAAGAAAGAGAAAACGTATTTAACATTTCAGATATATTTAATCTTTCAAAACATTTGAAATTGAGATTATAACAAGAATTTGTCACAAAGGTGACAAGATCCCCCGCCGCATATTGATGTCAACAACAAGAAGCGGGACGGACGTACGGCGCTGAATACTTTGTACCCCGTGAAGACTCAAGGTTAATTGGTTCATGAGATATGGCCCTAACAACATTTTCAAAACTGGTCAAAGTCTTGCAGTGACCTTGAAAATGAGGTCAAGGTCACCGAAAGCTTTTCAGGTCTGCGTATTCCCCAGATGAAGACTGGTACCAAGTTTAAATATTCTAGGTTGAGCGGTTCATTAGATATCCCGCTAACAACATTTTCAAAACTGGTCAAAGTCTCGCTGTGACCTTGAAAATGAGGTCAAGGTCAGCCAAAACTTTTCAGGTCTGCGTATTCCCCAGATGAAGACTGGTACCGAGTTTGAATATTCTAGGTTGAGCGGTTCATTAGATATCCCGCTAACAACATTTTCAAAACTGGTCAAAGTCTCGCTGTGACCTTGAAAATGAGGTCAAGGTCAGCCAAAACTTTTCAGGTCTGCGTATTCCCCAGATGAAGACTGGTACCAAGTTTGAAGATTCTAGGTTGAGCGGTTCATTAGATATCGCGCTAACAACATTTTCAAAACTGGTCAAAGTCTCGCTGTGACCTTGAAAATGAGGTCAAGGTCACCGAAAACTTTTCAGGTCTGCGTATTCCCCAGAAGAAGACTGGTACCAAGTTTAAATATTCTAGGTTGAGCAGTTTATTAGATATCGCGCTAACAAGAAGCGGGACGGACGGACGGACGGACGTACGGAGCTGAATACTATATCCCCCGCTTCGCGCTAAACGCGCGGCGGGGGATAACAACTCAGGAACATGCTTACAGGTCACTTTCAAAAGTTCTCGCACCGGGTAGACAGAAAACATCGTCACTCTTGGCTGCTATCGGATTCAATAGCAGCAATTCGTCTGTATTTCCTAGGAGGAGACGAATGTTTTGGTGATTTGTTGACATGGACAGTGATATTGCCACCATAAATCGGAACCGCATACAGAGTGTGAACGCCACCTGAGATGGACACATGCATTTCACTCGACGATCGAGAGCAGGCTAGGTTATTGGGTGCAGAATAACCAAAACTTGTTGATGGCCTGTTTTGATCACACAGATTCAAAGGATTGGATGTGGATAAGAGCCTGGAAATTTCACGATGATGATTTTCATTTATTTTGCTGTAATTATTGATTGATTGGATGGTTTTATGTCCAGTTATTTGCATTATCTGCGTGGGTGGAACAGAGCTATCGGACAGTTTTTGTACCAAGTGTTTTCGTGCGCTGTGATTGGTCAATTTCTTGGATGAAGACAGTTTAGCATTGGAACACATTGTTTTCATTATGGACCTGAGTTTATTTTCACCGATGGGCTGACGGCGAAACCAAACTACTGAGTCGTTGTACGAGATTGACTCTCCAAGAGTGTTTGTGGCAATGTAAAATGGGTCATTGTTACCGCAATAATCTACAGGTCGCTTTGACCTGAACAGCTTGTAGATCGCGACAGGACACCGATCGGGATTGTTGGTATTGGTCCAAATTTTGGGTTTTACCTCTCTCACATTGGATTGCTGCCAGGACGTGTTTTTGACTGCTTCTCGTTGAATGTCAAGAATTCAACACCGTTTGCATCGGCTTCCAAGGCAATGTCACACCAGCACATTTGTCGGTGCTCATCACTGCCACGAAGACCAAAATGGACAGTGTTGAAGAACCAAATAGAGTTAATTATGGATTGTGGTGAATTAGTGCCAAATTGTTCTGTTTCCCAAAGGATATCGATTTCTTCATCGGAGATTGGTTCACATCTATTCGGTAAGTTACCTTTTCCTTGCTTTTTTAGCTCTATTTGTCTTGATTTCAAAACTTCACGAACTCGGCCGAATTCTGGAGATACAGTGATTGCATAGCAATAATTTTTCTGCCTTAGAAAATGATCAACACTTGAAATAAATGACCTAAGTGAAGCAGGTTCGTAATCAGTACCGTCAGGCTTTCTTACACTGATAAGAAATTTGCACAGAAATTGTGACAGTTCACTGGTAGGCTTTTCATGAAGATTTCTATTTTCATTTTGAGATTCTAGGAAGGTTTGAAACAAGCGAATGTTACTTTTGGTTTTCCTGGCAGTGTTCCAATTTTCATTTCTCGCAATCACGCTGTCAATATCGTCGTCGTCAACGTCTTGAAATCGAGACGTCGTCGGCCGTGAACCTTTTCTAGGAATCTTCGTCAGGCGGCAATGTTCAAATCTCCCTTCATACTCTACACCATCGATGTGAACATAGTACTGTTTGCTCCCATTATACATGTCAAAAACAGCGGTGACGGTACCTGTACCTTTGTTATCGATACGAACAAAATCACCGACTGAAAGGGCGGCCATGTTTGTTTACATTGACGCCCACGTCTGCAAAACCCAACAAACTCGACACATCGTTTGCAATGATAAAGAAACGTTTAAGGATTCGCTCTACTCGGTGCGGAGCTAGTGAAAGTAGTGCGACCTACTTACCCGAATTTGCATTGTTATCAGGGATCTGATAACATGTTTACAAGATGGGTTTATTGCACCGATAACACCCTCCATTATATGATAAATTATGGTATCTGTTTTCACAACATTACCTCCTATAAACATGAAATTATTGCTAAAACATTCATCTAAGATTAATAAATATATCAATGAAAAATAATAAATAAAAATATTTCACATTTAAGACAATTGCTCATTTTGTAAACTTTTTATCAAGGATTTATATAAAATTATATCAAATAGAAAATGAACTCTGAATGCAATGTAAAATAAGAATAAAAATAATTGTAATCATCATAATAATGTTACTGTCAATAGTTTGATATTATTTTTTTCATTTATGTTGTTGGACAAACAGTTTGAATATATATTGTATAACAAAATCATGTCAACTCTTATCATAATATCAAATTAGAAAGTATCATATATATATATGCTAATTAATATTTTGGATAATAAATCCACATACTATTTATTAATGATTTAACAAAACCTCAATTGTCAAGTTATTTACTTGAAATATCATAAATGTATTAATCATTACAATGCATGTTATTCAGTAAGTGTTTTCTTGACAGAACAACATGGTAATCCAGTGTATTATCAAATGTCTCATCTTTCCAATGCTTGTTGCAATATATTGTATCTTATTCCATGTGTACATTTCTCGGCTCGCATTGTTGTAACTTTCCTGTTCAATGACCGAAGAGCGCACTGTGTACATGCGCATAAACTTTTTGCTCATCAAGTTTCTTATTCTTAGCTCATCTGGCCTGTAAGGCCCGATGGGCTTATGGTATGGCATGGTGTCCGGCGTCCGTCCGTCCGTAAACTTTGTGGAATTTCGACTTCTTCTTCAGAACCATAAGGCCTGGAAAGCTGAAACTATGAGTACAGACTCCTTGACTAGTGAGGATTATAAATTGTAGCTTTGGTGGCCCTGTGACCCCTAATAAGGGCCTCAGGGGCCACGCCCTAAAAACCTATTTACATCTTCTTCTCCAGAACCATGAGGCCTAGAAAGCTGAAACTGTGTGTACCGACTCCTTGACTAGTGAGGATTATAAATTGTAGCTTTGGTGGCCCTGTGACCCCTAATAAGGGCCTCAGGGGCCACGCCCTAAAAACCTATTTACATCTTCTTCTCCAGAACCATGAGGCCTAGAAAGCTGAAACTGTGTGTACCGACTCCTTGACTAGTGAGGATTATAAATTGTAGCTTTGGTGGCCCTGTGACCCCTAATAAGGGCCACAGGAGCAACGCCCTAAACAACTATTTTCATCTTCTTCTCCAGAAGTATCCCAGCTAACACAGGACGTAGATACGACGTTGTAGGAAGGTCGTGTTTTGGTAACGTAGTTTTTGGACGTCGCTGGTACGTACTGCGTACGTAAAAACATAACGTAATATCTCAACGTTGTTCCGACGTTGTGTTCTACGTACTTATTACGTAACTATTATGTAGTAATGTGACGTCTAGTCTAACGTCCTCACAACGTCCTGATTACGAACTTTTAACAGCACATAAATCAAAAAATATATTGAGAAATATGAAAAACAAATACACATTAACCCTTGAAATACTCAAACGAGAGAGGACTAACAGTTATATTTGCCAAAAGGTCTAGTAAAACCCTTTATTTTTGTTACGTGATTTTCATACGTACCTGAGACGTACTAAGTACGTGAAATATAACGTCATTTCCCAAAGTTGTTACGACGATAGATTATACGTATTTTTTACGTAACTTTAGTCTAACGTCCTCACAACGTCCTGATTACGAACTTTTTACAGAAAGAAAGTAATGCAAAAGTTTAAGTATTCACAGAAAATACGGTGAATATGTATTAATTATACATTCACCTTACTTCTGTGAATACATAAACGAAGCATAAGTTTAAGTCATTATAACGACCAAGTTTAATTGTAAGCGTATTTACAAAATAAAATAATTAAGAAACCGTAATAACGAACTCATCTAACTATTAGTTCCACTCCGTGATTTTCATCACATATTAGCATCATATATATATTGATATAATATGAACGTAAATGATAAAAAACATTATATATATTCAAATAATCTCACACACTAATCATAGGATAAAATTTTCATATAGTCATATAGTATATAAATAGTCATAACTTCATATACGTTCAATTTAACAGATACTAGTCATATCACTAATCGATCAGTATCAACTCCTTAATGTCATTCTGGTTGCTTTTGACAAGTTTAAATTGTATTAAGTTTGACTGATATAGATCGATTTGCCCAATTTTCCGGTTTTCGATCACTCCGTAAAACCTTCTTGTAACCATACAACGTGACTTAGCTTTAAAATGTAATTTTCTTTCAATATTCGATACTTCCTGATCAAATATGACACTATTTATAAAGTTGGTCATATACATGTGGCTCTCATGGTCTCAGTTTTGCAAGGTAACCATTCGCAATGAACGCCGGGCAAATAGTCAGTCAATATCAATCTTTCCTGTTTCAAATGCACAATTTTTAGTTTATCGGATACTTCCTAGCCAAGATTTTTTAATTTGCCGACAACCATGCATCCTCACTTCAAGTCTTAATATGCATTCCTAAAAGTGTTGTGGTAAATAACATGTCATTTACACTTATAGCTGTACTTGGGTTTTCCTTCAAACTAAGAAAGCCGATTAAATTTTGAGTCATTAAAAACAAAATAATTCTGTCGTAAGTACAGTAATGACATTCTCATTCACTTAGAGTCCGACATGATATTTCCACCACTTACGTTTTTATAAACTTACCGTAAATTGATTGATCTTTCCATTCGATTATATGAATACAATGAAATATTTTAAAATATATGTTGTTGTCTGCAAATTGTAAATAAGTAATTGATAACCAAGGAAAAGACGCAAAGCTGAAGAATATTCAACATGTCGGTAAGATTACGTGTCACGAAGTCCTCAGAACGGCCTTCATATGTAAGGACTCAACTTTGCTTGAATTGCATTTTTCTGGTTGATCTTTGTTAATTCATATTACTTCATGCATTCCGACATAAGAAAAGACTTAATGGTCCAGGCCCATAGGAACCCGATATAAAAAATAAAATGTAAGTAAAACAGATAAAAAAATAGAGTGAGGGAGTAAACGCCGATCTCGACTCGTTTCCGAGTTGAGGTCGAAATAATCGCCTCATATGGTTGAAATTCCATACAAAACACGTACCTCTCAGTTATAATTATGAATATTTGATAGTAAGATCGTATATGGGTGTTATTACGACGTTTATTTCAACGTAATCATTACGTTACTATGACGTATGTTTGTTACGTTGGATTCAAACGTCGTTACAACGTTTTGAATACGTATATTTCGTTCGATGTGAGTTTTGAAATTTCTGTCCAATCACAAAAATAAATCCAGTTTGCTTCTCTGAATACTCAAACGAGGCAGTACGAGCCAAGAAAAGCCTTTATTCTGGGAAAGAGATTTCGTTACGTATATGCGAGGTACTAAGTACAGCACATATTACGTATTTTACCAACGTTGAGACTTTGGGTTCGACATACTTATTACGTTATTGTTTCGTAGTAATGTCAGGTCGAGTGTAATTATAATTATATTATATTATAATATATAGGCTCTTTGAGACAATGTCTGCATGCATGACGACTGGGTTTAAGAGATGAGCAATTTACGTAGCCCTCTATCCCAAAGAGCAAGTCCCTTCGCCTATTCTCTCATGCAGTACTGAGTTAATCGAAATCAATGTAAGGTAGGGCTGTTTGAAGTAAATATACACGCGCCTATTCTATACACGTCATGACCATGATAGTTCATTGGAAACTTAAAAACAATAACGAAAGCAATTGAGACATTTTGGAAATTTCATTTTTGTAATTAAATTTGTATCTATGGTGTGGTCATTTACGACTGTTTTTTGGTTGTCAATCTTTTGAACGGTTATAAAAATACAGATATATATTCTAAATATACGGTTGATTGTAGGCCTACTCTTCTTAATGTGAGTCTTGTTGGACAGAAAATTCCAAAATATTCTGAACAATTTCATATGCCAATAGTCATAGAGCTTTCATTTCCAAGCCAATAATATAAATGGCATAATCCTAATTCTATTCACACTAACAGGGGGAAGATTCATGCTAAACCACCCTCTATAGCTGGTTTAGGTTTTGCTCTGGTATCATGTTGCATGGTTTAGGAATTTAAGTTTAGACAAAGTCAAATTTAGGACAAACCAGCTTCGAACTTACCAAACTTGGCTTAAATCTAAGTTAATCCCGAACGAGCTTAAATATCTTCTTAAATAGGTTAAGGCATATAGTTCTTATCAGACACAAGTTTAAAAATAAATGAAAATACGTTTTTGTAAATGTATTTTTCGGTGTTGCTATTCATTTATTGAAATACGGTAAAACATGAAATTAAAAAAGTGATGTCACGATCAATGTTGTTTATGATCTTACATGCAGGTGATGAAATTTGACAACTCCCGCTGAACAATAATCGAAAACGTTTTTATTTTATATTGTGATAATTTTAAACTGTACTATACTTAAATTATTAAAATATATTCGTGGTATACATGAGGTGTAAATGATGCCTATTTAAACTTGAAAGAACGATCAATTGACTGGGTTTTTGATTTATTAAGGTATTTTATCTTTGTACCTATAACTCACGCTGTCGGACTGGGCTTATTTCAAAGATGTTAAGTTTTCATTCTAATGTGATGAAAAATGTTTTTGTATGATAAATAGATTATCACCCTCGTGTCTTCGGCAAGCCTCGGATATTTGTTACATTTATTAACTTAATTGTGTTGATCGAATATTGGTCGGTCCTGTTAATATAATTCCGCTCGGTATAATAAAATATATCGATCATTACAAATGACATTTGCTTTGATTTTGTGTATACTTAATTTACATATTTCAAAACTTCGTTTCAATACTGTTGGCATGGCTGAATTAAAATATATATATATAAATATGTAACTTCTATGTGCCGATGAGAGATCGCGTACAAAAGTGAGCGGAAATACCCGGACCTAGGCTACTTTATTTTTCAATGATAATGAAAATAAGAAAAAAATCATTTGACTTTTTATAACGACCAGAATTTTTTTTTAAATTTGAAATCTTTTATAAAAAGAGCATGCATATTATATATAAATAATTAGACAATATAGGCCTATCAGACTAAAAGGAGAAATTTTAGTACACTTCCTTTCACACGTTTTAAAATTGATATTCCCTAGTAAATTTGTTATTTCCATCGTTAACAGAATTGATCGATAATATGTATGCGTTCAAGCTAGTCAACGCGCAGCGCAGCATATATATGGAAAACACTCTGGACGATCTAAGTCATTTTAGAATATGTGGCGTCATCCGTAACCTGGATACGGGAGTTGTGGCGCGAAATTCGTAGCTATTTTGAACATCTCTTCAAGTGAAGTAACAAAATCCAAGGTAAGATTGTGCATACTTATCCTCAGATTCAAAAGCAGAGTGGCTCCAGGTTATCAATTCAATATGCCTTTGTTGGTAATCAATTTTAAATAAACGATTAGTACGTTAAGAAATTAAGCTTGCATATAAAACAAATTTCCCCGTTGCATATTGCAGGGTTACGAATGGTGCTACGAAGTCATGTAGTCGACTACGATCTAGCGTTGCTCAAGATATCATCAAAGTATTGAAAGAAACGTCATTTTCCCAGTGTAGCATAACTACTTTTACTTGTCACATTTTAAAATATATTTGACTGAAAATGAACATGGAAATAGAAAATCTACTCTGCAACACGTACAGTTCATAATTTCAGATTTTGGATACAATGTCTTTAAGCGAAATGGTCAAAAGATTACTGGGGTAAGCACATTTTTCTTCTGCTTAAATAATGGTGGGAAATGACAAAGTTATAAAGTTACCGTTTTCCAAAACAATGCTCGACATTGAAAATTATGCATATATGCTCAAGTTTATACGTTTTCGTTCACTGTCATGATCATGAATATTATTTAGGCTACACTGAAACAACATGAGATCCAATGGAAAAATGACGTTTCTAGCAAGACTTTTAGCACGGCAGTGTACAATAAATACCCATGTAACTTTTTTTTTTTTTCAAGATGTGTCAATATTTTCAAATTTCAAAAATTTTAAAAAAGATAAATAAATCATTGAAGAAAATTTATTTCATGTATAAAAGAGAGTGAATGTACAATTTAAGCAATTTCAATATAAGACGACATAAAACATATAAATACAACAAGAAAATGTGTGTCCATGGGACACAGATGCCCCCGCTTATAATAAATAAAAAGGCCTCAATGTTTTCAACCATAGAATTTTAAAAAAAAGTAAGAGATGCACATCTTTAGCTTCATTTAAATACAAACATCCATTAAAATGTAGAAAATTGTATATACCCTAAACATAATATAAGGTGCACACCTTTAGGATATCTATAAAGCATGTTTGGAAGAATAGCGCAGTCTATCAAGTACTTTTTGAGGAGAAGTGGATTAACAACATTCCTTATCATATCAATATGAGATTTCACTTGCCCCAAAATTCACATAAGTTCAACATGTTTGAAAAAAATTCAAAAGTTGAAAAACAAAATATGACATGCACACCCTTAGGATGGCATGATGTGTGCAATTTAAATTAAATCCATTGAACGCCTTTCGAGGAGACTTGGATAAACAACACCCCCTATCACACTACTATGAGATTTCACTTGCCCCAAAATTCACATAAGTTCAACATGACAGAAATTTTGAATAAAAATAAAAATTGAAAAACAAAATATGAGATGTACTAAAGTCATGTGTGCGATTCCAATTAAATCTGTTGAATTGTTTTTTGAGGAGAAATGGATAAACAATACCCTGTATAGAGTGTTCACCTAAATCTTTCCCCATAAAAGCACCTCTCCCAGACCAACTTTCAAATTATTAACAATAAAAAATTCACTGCCACGAAAGCTTAATTTTAACAAATAGGAAAAGCATACAAGACAGGGAAGGAAGTGTCATTGTTGCATCCTTTAAGTCTTCAAACCTCTTGATGCAAACATCTCAGACTGCAAAAGAAACTTATTGTTTTAACGTTTTAATCTCCGCATGCAGCATTTGACACCTTTTATTTAATTACTCATTGACATGCATATTGAGAGCAAATTGGACTCTTTGCAATGGTGAAAGTATCCTACCTCTCAATAAGTTAAGGGACACCAAGCCAAAAATGTGGGCAAATGTCCCAAAAGACCCCCTCGTTGAAATTTGTCCCTAGTTTGACATACAAATGGTCACTGGCACACAACAAAAAGAAAGTGCTAGTTTGGCCATCCGGCCTTTTTTTGGCATCTAGCTGGTGGTTTAGGCATATTAAGTAGCATTTGCAACAAGTTTTAATTTCAAAGTGTTGAACAAAAATCAATACTCATCGAAAAACAAATTCAAAAGTTTATGTCAAACAATATTGAAATCTTAATTGACAGGCCCAATTGAAGTTTGGTTACATTATTCAACAATAATTCCCAAGGTCTTTTGTACCTATGAATGATGCTCATACTAATATTTAATCCATCTTCAAAACTGGTCTAATCTGATATCTTTAAACAGCAAATCATAATATGAGAAAACTTTGTATCATTTCTATAAGTGACATGAATTAAGTGAAATTTCTATTTCTGAAGTTTTCATAAATAAAATCTGCTAAAAAAATAAGCATTTTATTTATTATCCCCCGCCGCGCGTTTAGCGCGAAGCGGGGGATATAGTATTCAGCTCCGTACGTCCGTCCGTACGTCCGTACGTCCGTCCGTCCGTCCCGCTTCTTGTTAGCGCGATATCTAATGAACCGCTCAACCTAGAATCTTCAAACTTGGTACCATTCTTCATCTGGGGAATACGCAGACCTGAAAAGCTTTTGGTGACCTTGACCTCATTTTCAAGGTCACAGCGAGACTTTGACCAGTTTTGAAAATGTTGTTAGCGCGATATCTAATGAACTTCTCAACCTAGAATCTTCAAACTTGGTAACAGTCTTCATCAGGGGTATACGCAGACCTGAAAAGCTTTTGGTGACCTTGACCTCATTTTCAAGGTCACAGCGAGACTTTGACCAGTTTTGAAAATGTTGTTAGCGCGATATCTAATGAACCGCTCAACCTAGAATCTTCAAACTTGGTACCAGTCTTCATCTGGGGAATACGCAGACCTGAAAAGCTTTTGGTGACCTTGACCTTATTTTCAAGGTCACAGCGAGACTTTGACCAGTTTTGAAAATGTTGTTAGCGTGATATCTAATGAACCGCTCAACCTAGAATCTTCAAACTTGGTACCAGTCTTCATCTGAGGAATACGCAGACTTGAAAAGTTTTTGGTGACCTTGACCTCATTTTCAAGGTCACAGCGAGACTTTGGCCAGTTTTGAAAATGTTGTTAGGGCCATATCTCATGAACCCATTAACCTTGAGTCTTCACGGGGGACATAGTATTCAGCTCTGTACGTCCGTCCATACGTCCGTACGTCCATCCCGCTTCTTGTTGTTAACATCAATTTGCGGCGGGGGATCTTGTCACCTTTGTGACAAATACTTGTTTTTGATAATTTCAAACAAAACATATAAAAGCTAACCTGAAGATATGACCAATAATGATGGTGAAAGTGTTCTTTGATAACAAATATGAAAATCTTAAACTATCAGTACTTTATTTATTTTGTCAAATATGGCTATTTATATGGACTTCTTTTATCATATAATTCAAAACATTTGATTGAGACAAGTTTTATGAGGAAATCAATGGTCACATGACCATTCCAAAATCAAAATAATAAGTCAACAAGGCAAAAGTGAGCGCAGCTCACATACCCCCGCCCGTAGTTTGACCGCCTTTCTTTGACGAAAATAGTGAAAAGTCATATGTTCTGATAAGTCCTAGGATTGTTACCGTATTTTTCCATGACATGATATAGATCATAAACAAGAGTCATCAGAAGATGACATATCCCACCGGTTCCACATGATCGTAAGATGTAAACCTTTGAAAGATAATTGTAAATTTTTCAAGCAAGGTTCATAATAGTATAAGCTAATATATATGAATTTAATTGCATATATATTTATGGATGCTTTTTAATTATTTTGATATTGAATGAACCCTCTTCAGTGTAGGAAGTGTGTTGTTTCCACTATATCACCTATCTTTGACAAACATTGTAATGGTTTAACAATAACAAAAGAACAAATTACCTGTCAATTTCGTCATTTATATTGTCTATGAAATCTATGGAAATAATAAAAAATTAAATTTTCAGAAATGTGAAAATATCAAAAGGCACCACTTCAGTAGGTGGGCAATACACATGTAAAGTTTCAGAAAGATATGTGGACCGGTTTTTTAGTTCTGCTCCTGCTCCGGAAACGAAACCTTTCATGAACAGTCCAAATAAGATCCGTTTCCATGGAAATAATCAACAATAGAATTTTCAGAAATGTGAAAATATCAAAAGGCATCACTTCAGTAGGTGGGCAATACACATGTAAAGTTTCAGAAAGATATTTGGACCGGTTTTTGAGTTCTGCTCCGGAAACGAAATGATTACGGACGGACGGACAGGGTGACGACTATATCCCACGGTATTACATACCGGTGGGATAAAAAGCAATATTCAGCAATAATGAAAATAATTATCAATGCAAAATAAATTGGTCTTCATGATAGCATATGATACAAGTAAAATCAATTCATGATTGAAGTTTCCAAGTCATATAATTTTAAGTACTGTTTTCGGACTGTTTTGGTTCAAAACTTTGGAATTAAAACCCCTAAAAGGCACAACAGCATCATATAGGTTACTGCCATACCAAGTTTGAAAATTCCAAGTGGTATAGTTTTTAAATTATGATCCGGAAACGACAAACGAATAATTATATCTGACCGTTTTTGGTCAAAATTTCAAAAATTTAATATTTTTTACTTTAAAAACTTCTCAGAATCAGTAAAGATTGATGTTATTTATGCAGTGATTGGGAAAGGCAGGGGCACATTTTGCACATTGGATGAAAAAATGGCCCATTGAAATTTAGAAGTTTACTATTGATATAATGGGCAATGTCCCATTTTAAATACAGCAAATTACCAAAAACTCTGAAAATGGCCCATTATCAAAGATGTCTTTCCCAATCCCTGATTTATGCAATTAAAATTTACAAAATCAAAATCCTCGTTAATATTTTTAACAGGCTTAAAAAGAAAAAAAATTGATAACATTCAAAACAATCGTCGTGACTATAAAAAAGATGGATTAGTGCAGCACGCCAGTTATCCACTGCATCACTTCCTCCCGTCCCTGAAGAAACTCACAATGAATCTTTCGATGACTACCCAATCTGTGATCATGAAATCTTAGACTCTCACAGTGAAGTATCAGATGAAAAGGTAGTTTTTGAATTGCAAGAATTTGACTGGAATGTTGTTGACGAAAATGTAATTGTTTCTGATGAGGAAGATTTTGACAAAAGTGACACCAATCTTGAGACAGACTTAGTTTCCTGGAGTTCCAAATTCATGGTCAAACAAAATGCGCTTGATGAACTTTTGGTTATTTTGAACGAACACGGCCACAATGAGCTCCCTTCCACCGCCAGGACTCTCTTGAAATCAGACAAATACATCCCGACATGCAAAAAATCAGGAATGGACTATGTTTACTTAGGAATCTGTGGTCAGTTGCTTTCGTATGTCCAACAATCTATGGATAAACTTGATAAAGCTATCATTGACATTTCCATCAACATTGATGGTCTGCCATTATTTAAAAGTTCAAGTGTAGATTTTTGGCCAATTCTATGTGCAGTTTTTATCAACTCCTCGCCAATTGTTTTTCCTGTTGCTTTGACCTGTGGAAAAGGAAAGCCCGAAAATCTAGAGTTTTTGAACGACACAATTGACGAAATCCAATCCATTTATCGTGATGGGCTTGAATGTGAAGGTCGCAAATTCGCAATCAATTTAACATCGATTGTTTGTGATGCCCCAGCAAGATCTTTTGTGAAATACACTAAACAATTTGCAGGATGTTTTGGTTGTGACCAATGTTCCCAGGCAGGTGAATGGGCTGGAAGATTAATCTACACGCAAATTATTAACTTGAACATACGTACAAATGAATCATTTAGACAACAATCTAATATAGAGCACCATGGTGGCATATCTGCATTCTGCAGACTACCTATTGACATGGTAAAGGCATTCCCAGTAGATTACATGCATCAGGTTTGTTTGGGGTCCATGAAGAGACTTCTGCTCTTATGGATCAGGGGAAAAAAAGATGTTCGGTTATCCCAAGGCCAAATCCAAAGAGTCAGCAATGGACTTCTGGCATTGAAGCCATTCATTCCATCTGTTTTCTCTCGGAAACCAAGAAACTTGCTAGAGGTAGACAGGTGGAAAGCTACAGAATTTAGACAATTCTTGCTCTACACTGGCAAGATCGTTCTACGGGGAGAACTCAGACAACCTCTCTTTGAGCATTTCATGTGTCTGAGTGTTGCCATATCTATTTTAGTTTCCCCATGCCTTGCAGGACAGCATGCATCATATGCACATGCTCTTCTCGAGCATTTTGTTGACAAGGGCCGTATCTTGTATGGAAAGGAATTTCTGGTGTACAACGTGCATTCTTCTCTGCATCTAGCAGCCACTGCTCAGGAACATGGTACACTCGACACCTGTTCAGCCTTCTTTCACAACTGAAGAAGATGGTAAGGTCAGGACGAAATCCTCTTGTTCAAGTAGTGAAACGCTTAAGAGAACAGGATTAGAGATCAAGAGAACAGACAACAAGTAAAGAAACAAAAACTGCTTTTAAAGAATCTAATGTTTATCTTGAGAATGACGGGTGTTTGGAAATTGTATCAAAGGTTGGTAATGATATCCTTTGCAGGAGGTGTGAGCGAACCGACCCTTGTTCATTCAACCATGCGATTCCAGACTTTTGGGTTGTTATCTTGCAAGTAATAGGCACACACAGATGACTTATATGAATGTCGAGAGAACAAGAACTTGGAAAAGGGCAATCCTCATCAGAGAAGACGATAGAGTTATCTTCGTGACAATTCTTCATCAAATCTAAGTTCAGATCACTTCATCTCCTCCACCAAGGTGTCTGAAAAGAAAGAGGACGATCATGGTAAGTATTGAGATGTGAAGACAATGAAATAATCATATAGACTTGTTAACTCACCGATCATGGCATATAAACAAATTCTATGGAAGATTTCAAATAAATACAAGCAGCTGACATGGTCGAGCTATATCCCCCGCAAATTGCACAATATTTATTGGTTTTCCTTATCATATTGCAGATTAAATTTTGTCACACAAAATAACACAATTTTTCCAGGATATGAAGGAAACTGTTCTAATTAAAAAAAACTAAATGATATTAACTTTATGTTCACTGTTAGGCATGATTCGAGTAAACTGACAAAATAAAAACCAACCGAATGAATTTATGTATCACATATTTGGATCTCCAAGATCAATTTGATCATCTGAAAACAAACATATTTTAAAAATTGTTCTTCATGACACACCTTCATATGATTATGAATCTCCATATGAACTTTGATCAATATGTGATGATTAGTTTAGAAGTTGTGAGCCGGACAGGACTTGCAACAGATTTCTTACAAATTTTCCACTTTTTCTCCAAAATCCTAATATTTTATGTAGATTTTCATAAGATTGTCACTCATGACACATTATTACATGTTTCTTCATTTCTATGACGAATTTAAATTGAAATGGTTTATTAGTTACAAAGTTATGAGCCGGACACAAAGTTTAACTGACGGACGCACTGTACCCATTTTAATACCCCCCGCAACTTCGCTGTTGCGGGGGATAATAATAATCTGAATTGTTAACAAAATGAATGGTTTGGACTAAGCCTGCATGCCCTTAAAATCCTCATAAGCTAAATTATCATTAATATTTCAAACGGACTAAAAAAGCCAAAATATCTGAAGAAGTGGAAAATCCAACTACATATGCTGACTGATCCATATACAAAGATTAAGTTTATAGTTTTGGAGTTAATCCCATGTTATTACATACCGATGGAATAAAAACAGACGTACACAAAATGTCAAAATCTATGTTCATGTCATGTATATTTTTAAAAAACAAAACATTTTTGCGCACCAGTTATTGTGACCAGTGCATAACTGAGCACTAGCTAAAAGACGTTCCAAGTATAGACATACATTTACATAATCATAAATAAGGTAACTTAGGTTGTGGTGATTTACTGATACATCAAAAATTGTGATACTTAACTGGATGATATACAAACTGTGATGCAATGTTTGTATTATGTAATGTAAATGTACCCTTGACTTCTAAATTGCTCATTTAACCTAAAAAAGATTTTTGTCAAAGTTTTGTGTTTTTCTATCAAATACTCTAAAGATAGTGTATCGAATCGAATTAAATTTAGGGTTGTGTCTTTACAGACGATAAATATCACTAGCCATGGACTACCTCACTAGTCACTAATGCTAATTTTGAACCTTGAAAGTGAATAACTCTTTGATGCATCCTCAATGATAACCTTTACCTCAAGTCCTACATGAATTTCTCAATACAAGGACCAATTCAAACTATAAATTTGTCATGATTTACTTTTTTTCATTATTTTTCATTGCGCAACTTTTAAAATAAGTTTCAGTCCTCTAAGTGCATTTTGAAAAAAAATCAATGTTAAATTTTCGATTTTGGAATCGAACTGGACCTTTAATGTATTGGTTGATTTGGCCCAAAACCTTCGTGCCTCGATTCCATGGTAAGGGCTATCAGCCTGTAAAGTTTGGTTGTATTAGCTTCAGTCGTTTTGGCTGTATATTTGGTCAAACTTTTGTGGAATAATAATAAAAAACACGCCAATATCAATAAGGATTAATGGCTGAATCTTTAATTAAGCTGAGAGCAATATGCTGAAAATGTTCATGCTAGTATTTGCAGAGTGTGCCCCTTATCTGAACATCTGTACAAAATGTTTCTCATATGTCAATTTCTACCTTCCAGATGCCCTTTTTCGCTGTGGTAGAATTCACTCTTGAGTGTGCGGTCTCTGTCGTTCCTACAACTTGGCTAAAAATTATTGATGAGGTATGATGAAGTTTAACTATTATTCAGGAACTACTTCGAACCAATGTTGACCTGACGAACAATGCACCCCTTTTTGGGTTTTTGAACAATCTGTTTTTTCTTAAATTATAACCATTAAGAGTATATCAACATGTTGATATAAAATTAGTTCTAAAACTAAACACAAAATGATATATCATTTAATGTGAAAAAATTGAAAAGTACTGAAATTTGTGTGTATTCAACATATTCCACTAAGTCACTTACATTTATTTGTTTCAATTTGACATAGAATCACCTATTATTTTTAAGTCAAGTGTGACTTGCTCTCTCTTCATTGCACAATAAGACAAAATGACTCGCTACTACAATTTTTTTCAACAAAAATACTATGACATTGATGCAACATATTTTTACTTTCAGAAACTGTTTTCTTATTGGCCAAATACAAATGCAGAAGCAAGAGTGAGAAGGAGAGAGATCTCAGATACCGAAAGATGAATTTTGCATGCAGTTAGAGTTTTCTCTTTCACAGGTGCATTGCTAAATTTGAAAATTGAACATTGTCCTATATATATTGGAAAGAAGACTCATAGTACTGATATAATGTCCTGGCATGATTTATCTAAAAAGTGAAAAACATTAATGAACTAATAATTAAGATAAATATATTCATCCATATATAATCATAATCTTCTGGTCAATTGATGTCTAAATAAAAAACAAAACAGTAACTCAACCCTATCTTGACCCTAGGTGTAAAATTGGTTGTAATAGAGGTCAAAAAGTGTAATTTTGAATTTAAAAAGCAGAATACTTGTTAATTAAAAAATCGTATGTATCACCACACCTAGATTGTTTTAGGCACGGGTATTCACTAGAATAATCGTTCTGAAGTTTCTAAATTGAAACTATTTAGCAGGTCAAGAATTCATAGCAAGTAAGACTTAGCAAATAGGTTTTTTAATGAATATGAAATATAATTAGATGTGTAAGGCCCTATGCAGTTAATGATTAATTAATTTCTCAGGAGTTATATATAGCAACTCTAAAGTTGAAACACAATTTATTATATGATTGGCAGTGAAGTACTGGGATTTATCAGTGAAATAAACTGTCTATCAATCTACAGTGAAAATAACTTATATTTGACGTCATAAAACAATGGTCTCACGCGGCGAATTGGCTTATGACGTCACAGTGTTACTGTGGTGACGGCCGCTCGGCATGAAAATGACCCTTTTCGGACGTAATTACAATGGTAAAATCATATAATAAATAGAATATCCGTCAATTCTTGACAAATACCATGTTTATCTCATCTCGTGAGGTAGAAAAGTTATATATAAAAGTTATATCACCACATCTATAATGCTTTAGGCACGGCCATTCAGTAAAATAATCCTTTCTGCTTGCGCTTTTTCGCTTCCACTTTGAGAAATTGTTTCTGAAGTTTCTGCCGGTCTTTCTGACATCGCGATTTTTTCAAAAATTACCACTGTGACCCCGCTATCAAATGAACATTTCAGACGTATATACACATGGCCATTCATTATGAAGCTCCTAACATCGAAATTGTTTGATCTTTTGACATAAAATAGTCTAATTCCTGACAGTTTACTTGAAATGAGAGCGATGCTACGAGTTTAGCGAATGCTACCGGTGATATGGCATATCTGAACCTCTGTTCCGGTGCCTCTTGGTACACTTCCCTGTGTCATCCTCTTTAACGATTTACAACGGGGAAAAAACAACGTAATTTTCAGCTAAGTGTAACAGCGTAATTATGTCCCCCGAAATATTTTTCGGGAGACATAATGTTTTCACCTCCGTCCGTCATTCCGTCATTCCGTCATTCCGTCATTCCGAAATGCTTTCTTTTCCGGGCCATATCTCAAAAACCGTTCAATATTTTTTCACGAAACTTGGTATGTGCTTAGACCTAGTGATGGAGTGGTGCCTTTTGCTATTTTGGTCATTCTGAATTTTTTATTTTTTCTGGTTTCCATGGAAACAATTTTAACTTAGTGCATATTGGGGGTAGGAACCTTTTCCGGCCTCTATTTCAAAAACCGTTCAATATTTTTTCACGAAACTTGGTATGTGCTTAGACCTAGTGATGGAGTGGTGCCTTTTGCTATTTTGGTTATTCTGAATTTTTTATTTTTTCTGGTTTCCATGGGAACAATTTGAACTTAGTGCATATTGGGGGTAGGAACCTTTTCCGGCCTCTATTTCAAAAACCGTTCAATATTTTTTCACGAAACTTGGTATGTGCTTTGACCTAGTGATGGAGTGGTGCCTTTTGCTATTTTGGTTATTCTGAATTTTTTATTTTTTATGGTTCCCATGGAAACAATTTTAACTTAGTGCATATTGGGGGTAGGAACCTTTTCCGGCCTCAATCTCCAAAACCGTTCAATATTTTTTCACTAAACTTGGTATGTGCTTAGACCTAGTGATGGAGTGGTGCCTTTTGCTATTTTGGTTATTCTGAATTTTTTATTTTTTCTGGTTTTCATGGAAACATTTTGAACTTGGTAGGAACCTTTTCCGGCCTCAATCTCCAAAACCGTTCAATATTTTTATACCCCCGCCTTACAGCGTAAGCGGGGGTATATAGCGTTCATTCTTTCCGTCCGTCCGTCTGTCCGTCCGTCTATCCGTCCGTCCGTCTGTCCGTCCGTCCCAACACTTTGTGCGGAGCAGATCTCCAAAACTATGCATGCTAGCCTCATCAAACTTCATACACATGTCAACCATGATCCCTAGTTGTGCCTTTTGAGGGTTAGAACTATTTCTGAATTTTCATTTTTGCGGTTTCCATGGAAACGTGACTAAAAAGTGACTCTTTGAGGAAGTCGTTTTGTGCGGAGCATATCTCCAAAACTATGCATGCTAGCTTCATCAAACTTCGTACACATGTCAACCATGATCCCTAGTTGTGCCTTTTGAGGGTTAGACGATCACATTCTTTTAATTTTTGGCGGTTTCCATGGAAACATGACTAAAACAGTGGCTCTATGACCAAGTTCTTTGTCCGGAGCATATCTCCCAAACTATTCATGCTAGCTTCACCAAACTTCATACACTTATCAATCATGATCCCTAGTTGTGCCTTTTAAGGGTTAGACCAACAAATTATTTTTATTTTTTGCGGTTTCCATGGAAACATGACTGAAACAGTGACTCTTCAACCAAGTCTTTTGTCCGGAGCATATCTCCCAAACTATTCATGCTAGCTTCACCAAACTTCATACACTTATCAATCATGATCCCTAGTTGTGCCTTTTAAGGGTAAGACCAACAAAATATTTTTATTTTTTCGTTTCCATGGAAACATGACTAAAACAGTGACTCTTCGACCAAGTCTTTTGTCCGGAGCATATCTCCCAAACTATTCATGCTAGCTTCACCAAACTTCATACACTTATCAACCATGATCACTAGATGTGCCATTTGAGGATTAGACCATCACATTTTTTTAATTTTTGGAAACATGACTAAAACTGATTCTATGATAAATTACTTTGTCCTGAACATATTTCATGAACTATACATCTCAGCTTCACCAAATTTGCTACATATGTCAATCGTGATTGCTGGATATGCCTTGTGAGAGTTAAACGATATATATGGATTTTCTTTTCTGTGGTTTCTTTGGAAAACATGACTTACAAAGTGACTCAACAAAAATAATTTTGTTCTCAGTGCATCTCGTAGAATATTCATGATAACTACCTCAAATTTGAAACAAAGATCAACCATTATCTCTAGATGTACCCTTTTAATTGTAAAACCTATTAATGAATTCGGTATTTGGGTTTCAGTTGAAAGAAGACTTACACAATGACTTACTGTTTACTCAACTATCATACTTTAACCAATATTAATCAGTTTTACTATTTGAAATTTTTTTAACAAAGTGGGGAGCGGGGGTATGTGAGCTTTGCTCGCTTCTTCACTTGTTTCACTAAACTTGGTATTTGCTTAGACCTAGTGATAGAGTGGTGCCTTTTGCTATTTTGGTTTTTCTAAATGTTTTATTTTCCTGGTTTCCATGGAAACAGTTTGTACTTAGTGCATATTTGGGTAGGGACTGTTTCCCAGCCATATCTCAAAAGGTATTCAATATTTTTTTACGAAATTTGGTATGTGGTTAGACCTAGTGGTGGAGTGGTGCCTTTTGCTATTTAGGTCATTCTGATTTTTCCTGGTTTCCATGGCAACAGTTTCAACTTAGAACATATGGTGTGAGGACCATTTCCGGGCCATATCGCAAAAACTATTTAATATGATTTTACGAAACTTGGTATGTGGTTAGACCTAGTGGTGGAGTGGTGCCTTTTTCCATTTTAGTTATTCTGAATTATTTTTCTGGTTTCTATAGAAACAAGTTGAACTAGGTGTATATGGGGGGTAGGGTCTGTTTCCGTACTTTAGCTTAAAAACTATTCAAAATATTTTTACTAGACTTGATATGTGGTTAGAACTACTGGGGGAGTGGTGCCTTTTGCTACTTTGGTTATTCTGAATTGTTATTTTGCTGGTTTCCATGGAAATTTGTACATAATGGGGGTAGGGTCACTTTCGGATTAAATGTTAGCGGGGGACATCACAGTGCATCACATGCACATATTTCTAGTTTAATGGTAAAACTCGTAGTAATTACGCCAAAGCGTAAGGGTTGGCATCTGTTAATCATGACGCATGTTCATATCACATTTGATCCACAAACTACAATCTTTTCAGGCGTGGACATTTTTTGGTGTTTAGTTCAACAGTCCTTATTTTTTACCAAAAATTAGAGTTTGAAAAAAATATGTTTTGAATTGTTATCTATGGCACATCTTCATATGATTAGGTATCTCAATATCAAATTTGATTAAAATGGGTTATTAGCAAGTTAAGTTGTGAACAGGACAGGACTTAAAAGATTTCTTACAAATTTAACCTTTTCTCCAAAACTCCTATTATTTTATGTAGATTTTCTCAACATTGTTTCTCACGACACATTAATGTTTTTGCAATATGTATGGATTTACTTTACTCATATTACATTCAAGCTCCCTTTTTAGAATTAGTATATTTCTATATTGCAATACCTTAATAGAAAAACATTAAATCAACAATTATATCCAAAAGTTAACTTTAAAATTATTTCAGTTTCATCATTGAGTGCCCTAACGGGTGTGCCCTTTATGGAACAAAAACTGTGGTGACATGTTATTTTCATGACATAATTTGACTCCATTTTCAACAAAATAAGAGCAAATTTAGCTATTACTTTAGTCTTAATACCAAGATATTTTGTATCAAACCTCCTCATACATGTATATTTATTTTAAGATAACACTCTGATACAGTATCATACACAAATACAGTCTTTTTAAAAAATAAAAATCCATTTACTTCATTTTACTTTCAAGCTCCCTTTTTCCTGGATCAGTCATTTCTACACGACATCAATGCCTTCATATGAAAATAAAAACTAAACGATTTCAATTAAAGTTAAATTAAATTGAACATTTTTATAATTGATTTGTTTTCATCATTGGGATGGGAAATTGTGGTGTCGTGACATAGTATTTTTTATGACAAGTAGATTCATGACTGTCAACAATACAAGCAAAATTAGCTATTTTCTTAATACCTCGACATTCTGTATCCAACCTTCCATCTTGAGATACATGCTATTGCCAACATAATAAATGCAATAATGCTATCTAAACTGCAGTGACAACACACCAGGAATCATGGTTCATTGAAATCTTTTTTACATCTCAATTTTAACAATATTTAACACACAACAAAATAATTTGAAATAGTCGTGTTAAAAAAGATTTACATCAGACTATGAAACAAATTCCATAGAATATTTGAAATCACATGTCCTACGTTAGGTAATTTTTATAACACGATTAATTTGTATTTTCGTTTGAAAAAATACATTAATTTTAGCGACAACATCATTTATAATAGTTCAAATGTAACTGCTAAACATATTACCATCTAGATTGTTAAATATAAAATCGATTAAATTTGACGTCACATTTTGAAATATAATAACGCATGCGCATATGTGGTTGCAAAATTACGACATCAATATATACAATATAAACTAATAAACTATTTTACCCTCGATTTAACTTTTCGTCAACCAAATAGAATAATTATGAAATCATTGCTCAATGTGGATATAAATATCAATAAAATAAAATTTCTTAGAATAACAAATACATTAACAAAAAATCAATATCATACATAACACATTCCCCAAGCCCAACAAAAAAATGATAAACAAAATGGCGCGAACAGCGTTCTAAGAATAGTTTCGCAAAGTTCGATGGCTTGAATGATACGAAAATTTCTAAAAAAAAGTATAGATACATAATTTCAAATACGTCTTGTTACAACTTGCCATATAACATTTCAGGAATACTAAACATCCACTGTCAACTGTTTAAAAAGCAGAGGGTAACACTACTTACCACTTTTCCATAATATGGCGGCTTGGACGACAATGACGCCCGACGTCATAATACTGCTTGCCGACCAAAAATCACAACAGTCATAGGCGTCTGCTGGACTGTCACATACGGTTACCATATGTCAAAGCTATCCAGTGATGCATGTATATGTAAAACTAGAAAGTAAAAAGTTGGCTTATATCCCCCGTATAGTGAGATTTTTTTGTTTATATATTCAATAATATTTGGAAGGCGATAATTTATCAAGGGTACTTTTAAACATGTTGCACATTTTAATTTTTATTTGTTGTAAGGTCCTGTCCTTGCATCGGGTTTTTTTAATCGTTAAAACATGCGAAATCAAAATGCAGTGATAACCGTCCAAGGGAGATAACCAGATGAACCCTTCTCTTAGGTCGAAAACTTATATTTTCTATAAAATATATTTTCTTGAATTGCATGAATGATTCAACTTCATTAAAAAAGAGGATTAGAAGACACTTACTTTTTATGTCTACTATTGTATCATGAAAAGATGCTATGTGGGAACGAAAAATCCATAATTATAACAAAAAACAAACTTATTTGCGCTTATATGTTGACAAGAACATCATATCATTTATTTGCTCTATTCATTGATGAATTCAAGACATGATAACAAAATAAAAGAAAGAACAAAATCAATAAAGGCAATATAGACTATTTATTATATGATATTATACTGGGTTTTATTATATGATCAGCAATGAAATAGTGGGATTTATCAGTGAAATAAACTGTCTATCAGGCAACTGTGACGATATATTATATTTTCACTGTGACGATATATTATATCGTCACTGGTCAGGTGCCGGAACTACTTTTAGCCATGTGAACAAAAGGGGTAACAGTTTTAAAGTCATTTTAATTACACAATTCATTAAAAATCATATAATAAATAGAATACTTAATGTAGTTTTCCAAATACCAGGTTTATTTCATCTCGTGACATGGGTCAAATTGATCTCGCCACTCGTGAAATATTAACTTTACCCATGACATTCAATGAAATAAACCTGGCATTTGGAAAACAACATTAAGTATCCTCTAAAGATTGAAAATGATAAAGTCTTCAGCAACAGGTACTTTACTGAACTATCTGGAAAATATTGTGACAAATTCCATTTCAAAGCTTTTTCATTATTATAATAATTAGCAGCCTTGACTTTGTCCGTACTGCTACCATCTTTTGTAAAGTTGCCAAACCCGCCGCCTCAAAATTCATTGTAAAAACAATAACTCAGAAAGTTCATTTGCAATGAAACTCTTATTTGATATGTTTCATCTTTTGAGATTAAAAATATATATTTTATGCCCCCGAATCGGAGATTCCGGGGGTATATTGTTTTTCACCTGTCCGTCTGTCCGTCCGTCCGTCTGTCCGTTTGTCCACAAAAACTTTAACCTTGGTCATAACTTTTGATTGGTCAGAGCTAGCTCTTTGATACTTGACATATGGATCCCTTGTGATGAGACCTTTCAGATGACACCATGACATTTGACCTTGTGACCTTGACCTTGACACAGCGAGCCTTTTCCGAAAACTTTAACCTTGGCTATAGTTTCTATACTGTCAGTGCTAGGTCTTTGATACTTGACATGTGTATCCCTTGTGATGAGACCTTTCAGACCTCACCATGATATTTGACCTTTTCTGTCCGTCCGTCCGTTTGTCCACAAAAACTTTAACCTTGGTCATAACTTTTGATTGGTCAGAGCTAGCTCTTTGATACTTGACATATGGATCCCTTGTGATGAGACCTTTCAGATGACACCATGACATTTGACCTTGTGACCTTGACCTTGACACAGCGAGCAGGATGCATCCGGGGGCATTCGTGTTTCACAAACACATCTTGTTTATTAAAATATTTACAGACATTATCACTGCCTCCTTTGGAGTGTCCCGCAAACGCTTATCTAATCTTATTATACAGTCATAATTGATACACAAGATACTCATGAAGACATCGAATATTCAAATAGTTTTTTATGACGAGCGGAAATATTTAATTATGTTGAAAGTTGAAATCACTGGCTATTATTGACTTCACTATATATATCCCCCCCCCCCCCCTCCCCCAGTAAAGAAAAAGAGTAAAAATAAAGAAGCGAGCAAATCTCACATACCCCCGCTCCCCACTTTGTTAAACAAAATTTCAAATAGTAAAACTTAGAAACAGACGGAAACCCTTACATATATCAAGCGACTTGTAGGGAGGGAGGTGATTCCGGAGCCGCTCCAGACCGTGGAGGAAATGGAGGAGATGTCGACCGGCTCCGGGACTTGGTACAAACATAAAAAATGGTATGATTTTAAATCTAAACTATATCAAATATAATTAACTGGTTTATGATAATTATACATTAAAACATTAGTACACACGTACATGACATGCGTACAATACACACTTACACATAAACATCCGTGTATACATTAATATGTGAGCACATCCATACAGTTGTACACACATACACACATCCATACTTCAGTACATTAGTACATACATGTATACATTACATACATATACACACATACCCATACATTAGTACATGCCTACACCACATACATACACAAACGCATACACCATGACACCAAAACATACATATATATCGTCATCCCAAAATCAACAAATATCTCTGAATACTGCAAAATACCCTTTTTATGCATTTGAAAAACTAAATACTATTGTCATATTGAGATTATATATTTTTGATTAAAGATTGTACAACAGTTTCCGTCTGCACCAATGAGATAATTCCTGTACTAATATAGGCCTTTGGCCTAACAGTATCGAAATTTGATTTGAGTAAAGATTTGATTTTTTGGGTTTGACCAATATATTGTAAACCAACCAGCCAAATTCATTATCATTATGTAATAAAGATATTATATAAATTATATATCTATTTGTTATATGTGAGTGTACGTTGTATATGGTTTAGGTCTTTTTTTATGCATACTAGACACAAGGACAACGTTAATATTGACGTTATTACTATGTAATTTCAACGTTGAATTTGGGTAGAAAAACCACGTTGCAGCAACCTATTTGGGAGTCTACAGAATTACGTTATAACAACGTCAGAATATACGTAAATACAACGATTTAAAAAAACGTTGTTCTAACGTCCCTACGACGTGGTATTTAGGTAGAAAAAACACGTTGTGGCAACCTGTTTGGGAGTCTACAGAATTACGTTGTGACAACGTCCAGAAATACATAAAGACAACGTATTAAAAAAACGTTTTCCCAACGTCGTTACTACGTAGTATTTATGAAGAAAAACAGCAACCTGTTTGGGAATCTACAGAATTACGTTATAACGACGTCCGAAAATACTTAAATACAACGATTAAAAAATACGTCTTTGCAACGTCCTGACAACGTAGTATTTAGGTAGAAAAACCACGTTGTAGCAATCAGTTTGGGAGTCTACAGAATTACGTTGTGACAACGTCCTAAAATACTTAATGACAACGAAAACCAGACGTTGTCACAACGTCATTACAACGTAGAATTGTTAGCTGGGATAAGGCCTAGAAAACTGAAACTTGTCGCCTATATACTTAATTTTATGATTGGTGACCCTGTGGCCCCTACAAAGGGGGAATCACGTTGGCCACACTTTGAATTATGAAGCCTGATAAGCTACAGAGCCAATGGCTCTATTTTTACCAAATGTATCTGTGTTTAAATATTATGTAATGAAATGTAATAGTATTGTAATAGTAATTGAATTGTCCATGATTTCTTTGACATGTAAATACTTAATCATCACTATCATTATTGTATTTATTTGTTACTATTTCTTTGCTTTGTTGTCATCTTGGCGGTACCAAACTTCCGCCACTCGGTAAGAACATTGCGTTTTACCTCTCACATCTTTAAGAGTATAAATAATCAATGAGAGAATGTCCTATAATTACCATAAACGTGATTTACAATTGTTCTCAATGTATAAATTACCCAATGCTTTCGTAATTTAACTTTCGTAACCCGACGCTATTGACCTGTCAAATTCTTTCATTGCCGGCCGCTTGAATCCAAACTTCACTGTCCTTATCATCATTCCTCTATTTTATATTCTTTTGGTTTCAATCGAAAGCTTGTTTTAACGGTCATTGGGGACATTTAAAGGACATTCGTAACTTTTGTACAATTTAATGATCTTTGTTAATTTTGTGTAAACGTCAGCCGCCATGTTATTGCTGTGATTTGATTGGTTGCATAAGGTCACGTGGTCACTTGGAAAGGCTATATAAGCGAGCGCTGCAATCCACTCTCCACTCTTCATTTGGCTCACTTGCATTTTGACATTTCTGTCTGACATTTGAAATCTTTACTTTCGGAATCATACTCAAAGTATAATAGGTAAATAGCAATAAGACTTATTGTCTGCTACATCCTTTTAAATAATAAGATTAATTGGTATTTTATAATAATTAGTACCAGTTCACTGCTTTGTGACACAAGTGACCGAACACATATTGGTATTTTCTCATGAGATAGTGGATAGATTTTCAGAAAATTTTATAATAGATGCGTTAGATTTGGTTCTGAGCAACAATATTTTCTATTTTGATGGATGCTATTTTCACAACAGAAGGGGGTTGCCATGGGTACTAAGGTTGCCCCTACCTACGCAACATTAGTTCTAGGATATCTTGAAAAGTTATTCTATGACAAAGTGGGAAGTAAACTCGGACAGGATAGAGATCAGGTAGAAAGCATGTTGAAACGATTTTTGGATGATTGTTAAATTAAATCGTGACGGCCTCATTCACACGGATATCTTTTACAAAAGTACTGATACACATCAATATTTGGATTTAAGATCTGGCCATCCCCGACACACTAAACGAAATATCCCGTACTCTTTAGCAAGGCGAATTTGCACTATTATTTCCGAAAAGGACACCAAAGGACACAGCGTCTTAAGGAGCTGAAGCTATTTTTAGAACGCCAAAACTATCCCGTTCAATTAATAAATGATGGTATCAATAAGGCACTGAGTACGGACCAAGACAAACAGACAGAAATTCAGCTAATAGTAAACATTCTTTAGACAGTTCTCCTTCATATACTAGCGCAAACGCTTCCAATCTAAGAATCAGTCAAGCTGATTCGACAGAGAAGAGTTGTCTCCCATTGATTACCTCGTTTAACCCCATTCACACCAATGCGATGAGTATAGTAAATCAACATATTCCCGTTTTACATCAAAGCCAAAGGATGCAACGAATACTGGAAAATTATCGGGTCATTAATAGTAAAAGCCTCAAAATCTTAGAAAATTATTGACTAAGTCTAAATTTGATTCTTGTACTGATACCCCACACGTTAGCAAATGTGGCGACAAACGATGCGCAACATGTAACATAATAATTGAAGGTACTTCAGTCAGAATCGCTGAAAATGAAAAGTTTTTTTGTGAAAATAAATCTGACATGCGATTCCAAAAATGTCATTTATGTCATTGTTTATGATGTATGTAAAGAAATATATATGGGGAAAACGGAACTGAAATTAATAAGGAGAAAGAATCTCCATCGTTCACAAATCAAACTAAATCATAATCGCACAATCTCTCTGCGCATTTAGAAATATGTGGAAAGAATAAATATTCTGTTTTCCCGATATGCAAAGTTGATTGCAATGAACCTGATAGCTTGGCAGAGAAAGAATTATTGTTAAGAAACAAATTAAAGCCAAAGCTTAATTCCAAAATACAATCCAATTAACTTCAATTCCAATGTGCATGTACATAATATTTTCATTTTTTTTTGTTTCTACGGAGATGTATGTGTACTGTGACGTCATGATTGTATTTGATGACGTCATTACAACTGACTCAACGTCATTCACCTGTGCACATAAGAATCAAAGATGATAACTTACAATAAGCACTGGACCTATCCGTTATGTTGTTCGTTTTTTGGACATTAATGGCTTTTGTGGAATTATTAGTGTGCTCTCTCCCCAGGATTTTTTACTATTAGGATGATAGTCGGTCGACAGGCTTGATTCTTATGGGGTTAATTTATGGATAAGGAGCAATTGGATATGGATATCTCTTTAGAGATGAGGAAACCTTTATGTTGTTTTTGTTACTTTTAGAGA
The DNA here is from genome assembly GCA_916613615.1 of Steromphala cineraria. Lineage (NCBI taxonomy): Eukaryota > Metazoa > Mollusca > Gastropoda > Trochida > Trochidae > Steromphala > Steromphala cineraria. The sequence goes on along the minus strand of OU744722.1, from coordinate 21,832,763 downwards.
GGAAGTAATAGGAAGTTTTTCAACTAGGTCAATGAATGCACTTTTGTAAATAACAATAAGTTGACTTGTATAAATGTTGGAAGCGTTATTGTTTCTTCAGATATGGAATGGCAATGCCACCAGAAGTTTGAATCAAAGAGGGAACTTAAGAATTATGTCAGAAGAGATGACCATGGATCTCTAAGAGTCGTTTGTGTCTAGTGTGACGGAGGAAAGACCTTCAGAAGGGCACTAGACCTCCAACAACATGTGGCAAAAGAACATTCCGATGAAGCAATCGATTCAAAGTTCCCTACGAAAAAAACTGCTACTGGTTTGCTTTAAAGCCAAAGGAATATTCATACGTTTTTAAAGAGACAAATGTCCAGGATCCAGTCAAAGAGGGCCAGGGACCTAGTCCTCGCAAGGCTAAAGGATGGGAACTCTGATGACATCCACAACAAAACAGAAGTAGAATGGAAACGAGGATGGGACCAAGAGGTTGATAACACCCTCTCAATCCATGCTTCTAGCTCGGATGAGCTCTTGGACGAATATGATCCCAACAACCCTACAGGGTACAAGGTTGTGGAGGCAGCGATGGTTAAACATGGCGTGGAGTTTGATCTTAGTGTCTGCGGAGCTACCTGGAGTTTGGTCATGGTGACGCTTGACGTCAAGATTCTCACCGAGTAAGAGTATGCCATGAAATTGATGGAACTTTTCTTTAAACGTGAAGTGACAACCCGCAACCGTCCATCTACCCCTGGTCAGCCAGTAGGCATGGAAGACTTGCCTGAAATTCTTCAAGCACTCTCAGGCTCCCTTGGACTGCAGATTCACAAAAAGACAGTCCTTTGTGTGGGACTAACCAAGTGCGGAAGTGATGCCACAAAGAATAGATTTTGAGCAAATGCCAGCTCCATCCCTGATTCCCACCGACAGTCTACTCCATCCCAGATGGCTGCTTCATCTTCAATGCCAGAGCCCACTCAGTCAACATTACCATCCAAAGAGACAAGAAGGCTTTCTTTTAAACCATCAGTTTCCAGTCATCTTGGCCCCAAATCAGCCGCCGGTGAAGAAGCCAAAGACTGCCTCAACTGCTCTCTGCCATTATTTCCGGCAGCAAGACGACGGTGGTCTAGAATATTAGATGTCCTCGACATTAAGGGGACCAAACTGGAGTGGGCTGGTCAAGCATGCCTGCAGACCAAAGGCTACTGCATTGTGAGTATGCATTTGGGAGTCCGGAGCAACAGGAGGGACCCCAGACGTCACCCGCCAGGAGCTTCTAGTAAGGTGTAATTTCCTTGATCTGCCAGGAGCGGCCGATCCTAAGGTCGAGGACAACGAGATAGCAAAGATGAGACTTTATAATTTTACCTTGGTCAAAGTGGCCTTGATCAAACAAGACAAAGACCTCCCGGCTTCAGCACCAGCTCTCCTGAAAGCCTCCACCCTCAAAGACTCCTCTTTGGACAGTTTGTAAGGCAGTTTGACGACCTTTCCCTGCGGCTTAAGGCATTACTGAATAACCTGTCACATAGAAACCACGGAGTGGTTTTGCCCAGTGTCAAGGAGGAGCGAGTGTTTTATATTGTAATATACGTTTATCTTTCAATTCTTTTGAAATTCGTCATATTTTCAATTGAGTGAGACCATGTGTAACTTTATGTAATGAAGTATTCATATCCAAAGTATACATAATAATAAATGCATGTGTCTCATTCTCATGTTAAAACCTTTAGCGTAATGTGGTAAAAATTAAATCTTTATATATCAATATGTTCTCATAATCAACATGGCATTGTATCAGTACCTCCATTTTCGTTTACCATAAACATTACATCAAATCTCATAAGGAAATATTTATAAAGTAAACTCACTCGTTTTCTTGAAAGAATAATAATCCAGTGTATTATCAAATTCTCATCTTTCATCTTTCATTAAATATTTTGGAATGGGGTTTTAAAATCCTTGAATGTCTTCTGTCAATAAACTGCAAGTGAAACTAAACTGATGCAAGTCGGGAACCTGCAACATTGTATCCATCATTATCTTCCTCCATCACACGATTAAAGATGACGAGTATCAGATCTCTGAACAATGAACAACGCCAGATTCTCGGTATATTTGTTTATTGGTGTTTCTCTCTAAGAACGAACAGAAACACTGACAGTTACCCATGTGAAGCAGAAATGCTCCCTGCGCCTACTAGACCTGCTTCACACAATATCCATGTACAGACAGTTAACCATGCCTTGCAACTATCTGGGCACATACGGAAAGGTAGCTATAGCCTACTGATTCAGTGACAAGTTCTACTTGCTCTTCTTTAAGAACAAAGTGTAATATACATGCCTAATTGTAATTTTCACGTTTTTATATCTTCAGAATTCACGTTGATAGTTATTTCCACTGTCGGTAATAAGACAGCTTTTATATATATATTTTTTTTATCACTTTATTTCTTTTTTGGGGTAGCCTACCATACGTGTACATAGTTATTCCAAAAAAAAATTCTACGAGAAGTACATTATATCAAATTCACATGGGAAGTAACATGGTATACATTCTCATTCCAATGCGACACAATTGCAAACCAACAGGACAATATGAGGTAATTTATGTAAAAAAGGCTGTGGCAAGAGGACCAAAAGGAAATGAATTTTTTTTGATAATTTGATTTTGTCATATTTTCTATGTGGCAACACGTAATTATATTGTAATCGTATTTCAAAACTTTCAAACGTTTGTTTCCACGTAAATACATCAATCTTTGTAAAACATGTATTAACTGTTTTTGTCAGAGCTAATTGCTGTCGATGGTTGTAGCGTCACTGTTTCATTTGTAGACTTTTTCGTTGGCGAAACACATTATATTTCTTGTAAAACGAATAATACTAACATCAGAACACATTTAAGTATTTATATTTTTGTCCTATGACGTAGTTTATTGTATAATTATTATAATAATGTCTGTAAATATTGCAAGCAAATTACGTCATAAACATGGTTTTTATAATGACGTCAGTGACTGACAGTATTTGATTATCACAAAGTTTTGTAGTATCATCAGTCCTTGTTCTTTTTGTTGGCTTTGAGCTGCCGTTTGTTACAGTGTTTTGAAGTTTGCTGGCGTCTTGAATGCAATTTATTCAGAGAAGCGCTCGTAAAATCTATTACTATGACCAGTTATTGATAATTCCATGTAATGCATTTCTGATGTGCGATATTTGTTATTATTGATTGATGAATGTTATATTAACTTGTTATTTGTTACCACTACTTGTCAAATTATTTATTAAATATATACTCTCCCAAAAAAAGCAACGCACAGGTGATTTTGAGAATATCTGACTTTTGTAAAAACAAATAAGACAATACAAATGTGATTCCATATTATTGTTTACAGCTTTAGTGCAGAAAGTCAACAATTTTAAACTTTTTGTTTATTTGAGACTCATCCAATCCAATTAACTTCCAATTCCAATGTGCATGTACATACATTCTCTCTCCCCACAGAGGCAGTTTAAGTCATGTTGATTTAGCCTCTGTTCTATATACGGCGACTTTGTGGGATAGAATGGGAGATGCCTGATTGGCAATCAATGTTGGTTGGCATCGTCATCGTTTTGGCTACTGAATCAAGGCAAAAGCATTGTGATATGAACCACCCTTTCCATGCGAAAAGCGTTGTCATTTGATAAAGAAATTCAAATGGATTGTGGGGGTTTTCCGCCAGGGGAAACTGCCGGAACCCACGGATCTCGGCGTAATAGAACAGAGGCTAAATCAACATGACTTGATTTGCCTCTGTGGGGAGAGAATGCACAGAGGCAGATCAAGTCATGCTGATTTAGCCTCTATCCTATTACGACGAGTTTGTTTGTTAGTATCCATGACTCTTTGTCATTTCATGTAGGAAAACACGTGTTTAATAACTGAAATATTGTTCAAAACACGTTAAACACCACCTCACTCACTCACTCATGTAGGAAAAGGTTCAACAATGGAAAGTTTTACATCGCCATTAGCCGAGTGAAGAGCTTGAGTGGGTTATTGTGATTCACAGATTTGTGATATGATAATGTTTTGTAACCCATACAAACCTGATGAAAATGTGATGTTTTATATTTGACAAGTACCGTATTTCCTCTATTAAACGCCGGGTGTCATCGGTAGTTGAGAAAATAAGCGTCGGGTCTATAATAATCGCCGGGTCCTAAACATTAGATAAATGCTCCCTCAGTTAACATTTTACAGATTTGCATTATAAAAGACTGCTTAAAATAAACTTCAATTTTCTATGAAAGAATTAAGCGCCGAAACTCTATTAAGCGCCGGGAGGGTAGGGGGAATACGGCATATATGAAAAGAGTTTCTGAAATCACAATGCCGAAGTAAAAACTGTAGTAAGCAAGACGGTCGATGCAGTCTTATATTTTACGAATGCTTCGGAATCTTTATCGAAGCATTTTGAAATAAAAGGATCCAACCTGATAACGAAAGAACAGGTCACAAGTCATAATTATCTTATATGAACCATAAACAGCATTCTCTCCCCACAGCGGCCGATCAAGTCAGGATATGTTGATTTAGCCTCTGTTATATTACGCCGAGATTGTGGGATAGAATGGGAGATGCCTGATTGGAGGCAATCAAAATTAGTTGTGCAATCAGCGACGCTGTTCTTAAATCATCATTTTGGCTACTGAATCATGGCAAAGGCATTGTGACATGAACCACCCTTTCCATGCCTGAAGCGTTGTCATTTGATAAAGAAATTCAAATGGATTGTGGTGCAATTTTTTTCCGCCAGGGGAAACTGCCGGAACCCCACGGATTTCGGCGTAATAGAACAGAGGCTGTATCAACATTTCATGACTTTATATGCTCTGTGGGGAGAGAATGATCACAACGCTTTTGCAATGATTAAGTAGCCAAAATTTAGAACAGCGTCGCTGATTGCACAACTAGCTTTGATTGCCTCTTTGGTCATTCATTTTCCCTTCTAATCTACACATTAATTAGAGAAGAGTCTGTATCAATATATCATGACTTGATCTGCCTCTGTTTCCGAGACATAAATACGTTTGTGGTCTTAACCCAAAATGTTTCTTTTCAGGAAAATCAATAATATAAGTAATGTTTCAATTTACAAGGTATGACATGGACGTGTAAATGGTATTTTTTCCTTCCAAAATGGAATTATTTAAAACAATTATTACAAAACGAACGATCGCTTTACGAACGACATGCCTTACGGAATATTCACATATATATCATCGTGCTTTGCAATTTCATCCAAAACTGTATAAGATTAAGAATGGGACTCTTCGTCAGATTATTGTGTACTGATATTACCCGCCTTTGATTTGAGTGAGCCAATGAGAGCGATACGCCGATTTAACCCACCACCTAATATACGATATGACGTTTTACAAAACCCCATTATCTGGTGTTGAGGGAATTGACTTGCAATTCGAGCTCTTATCTCACAATTTAGAATTTTCAGGCTACTAAACAGCAGAGTTTCTTTGAATTCTAAAATTCAAATCGGAATGACGGCAGTTTGTTTACCTATAATGATCTTCATTAGCCGATGTTAACTATTACCCTTTACTTTCGTTATAAAGAACGTATGATATTCTTCTTGACGGCAAGCAGACATGATGGAATTACATTCACTGTTTTGTTAACGTAGAACACACGGCATGGCGATGTTGATGGTAGGCTATGAACACTTTAAGATTGACTGAAATGGTCTATGGTCACTTTCCGGATTCATAAATAAGGGATAATGATTTGACGTAGACTCGACTTTGAATTTCCAAAATCGGACAGTAGCTTGCCTAAATACGGCCTTTAAAGGGACAGTAGCACGTTTTAGGGGGAAAATATATTTAAGGTGATGTCAAGAAATTTAAAATAAATGGTTCCAATTGAAAGATAAAGTACTTAATCTAAATAAATCAAATATATATTGTAAAGTTCCACCGTGCGTTCCTTTTTCTTACTCAAAATGAATTAAAGGTGTTCACATTAAAATGGCAGCCACTGGACTTTATGTGAATCTTAATAATTTGTTCTCTGACTATGGATGAATGGTTTGTGTAATGAGATTTCTGACACTATCATAATCATACATAAAGCATGAACGTACAATTATCAGTGAAAAATTGAAAAGATTACAATTAAAAAAACGTGCAACTGCCCCTTTAAGAGTCAAAATATAAAATTGTCAAAAACGTGTTATTGCCCCTAACGCACGTATAACACACAGCATGTGGATGGAAGGCTATAAGCAATTATTAACCGTAAGCGTTTCTATTTTCGTCGATCCAATCACCACAACGTATTCACGTGTAAACGTTACACTATTGAGGCGACAAGATAGGTCATCAACCCACTGTAAACTAGCATATCGCATAATGTCAACATACATATTGAATACAACTCAGACTCTTGCTAAGCATGTCTGTAGACATGGCCAGTTTAATGCAATAAATCCTTTCAGATCATGAGCAATGTAAGCACAATTTATGCTAACATTACCACAATACCGCCAATCTCGGTGACCAAATGGTTGGTCAGTCTTGTTAATCATCTGAGGTCAGTTCAATATCTGACCGAGAAAATAGGCTAGGTATAAAGAGGACATTGACTTCAACTGGTTCGAGTCCTATTCATTTGCCCGAATACGAATGTGGGTACATAATATAAAGTGCTTTATAAGGTCTCGATTTTGAATTTTTTTACAAGACGAAAATAAAAGATGACATAGCATAAAAGCATAATATCTGCATCATTAAACTAAATTACATTTCTATTTCTTTTTTTTTGTCCTATGCAAATAATGAGTGAACAAAGAAAAGTGTCGAATCTGCTATCGGTAAAAAAATCGCTGTCGTACTCCCCTTAAAACGGAAGTTTCTCTAATGGGACAAAAACTCAGAAATTCCGTTATAAACCAACAAGAGAATTGTACAGCTATGATTCTTTTCTTTTAATTTTTGAAAATAATTAACAGAGCTACTGAAACTTTCAGAGCTGGCTTCACGAAGCATTGGCCAGACCGCGAAGAAACAACAATTCTTTCAGACCTATTTGAAAAGAAAGGTATATATAACGTGTGTTGTATCAATGTCAACCATATGCACCAAGAAGAAAACACGGGTTATAGAATCGATTAGGCGACTATTTCTGCACAGTGAGAGTTAATCCAAACAAGGATTATTCAAATCGGTTCGGCAATCCTTTTGCAGGTGAGCACACGACGCAACTTAACCGGTGTTCAGTGAATAACAAACACTGAAGGTGGAAGACGATCAAACTCACCGAGCTAGCCACGTAGTGTTGGTGATCAAAAAGACATTTGGAACCGAGTGATATGTTTTATTTGCAAAACATTGGATATAATACCCTACGGTAGATTGTCGACAAGTGTTGACTTACCAAACGATCGTTGTCTGCTGTTTTCCAAACCTTGATGAGCAGGCCTCCATCTCCTGTTCGACGTCTTTCATTCAAAATTAGACGTCCGGACGGTCTGTTGATTATCGACATATCAAGGGCAACCTTCCATCAGACGACCTTTCAAGTCTTTCTCTATTAAACACTGGATTGGAGTAGAGAAAAGGGGACGGACTACAATATGTCTGAAACATTCAAGGAGGCGTTGCAAGCTTTGAAAGAGGAGAGTTGTGAAAATATATCGAAATTGGACTTGGATTCAGACATGTTTGATTCTTGTGATGGAGCAATTGACTCATTTAGACGAGGATCGTTTGATACTCAGACATGGACGCCTCGTTCTGATAATCATAACAAGAGCAGACGACATTCTCTACAGCATATCCGATGGGCAGACGACCACAAAAAGACGTTGGCTATCACGAAACCTAAGAAACTGAAAAATGCCCAGAAACCAAAAACATCTCCACGGTCGATTCTCAAAACACCCGAACCAAAGTGATCTTTGTCGAATGTTGCTCAAGTGTGTTGAAAAAAAAGCACTTGCCGTACAAAATGTACATGTGCTATTAGGATTTGTGCCGAAATGAATAAGTGCTGTATTAGGCATGCATGTGTCCCGAATGCGCTCAACAAGTGTGCAAACGTTATAGAATGAAATTTAAAGCATCAATATGCGCACGAAGAAATGATTAACATTTCATTGATAACTTTTGAGTAAACATTGTCTCTCTGTTATACCACCCACCAATTCAGAAGGATTAAGTTGTGAAGCCTTATTGAGGATCACTGAACATTATGGTTCATCATCCAAAACTGTGTTCCACAGGAGATATCGCTTGTGGAAGATCAAGCGATATCTCCTAGGAGATATCGCTTTGACAGTTGATTTTGAACAATGCCCTGTCAACAGAAGGGACATGACACCACAAACGTTTTGCATCATCAGAAATGACGTCACAATGCTATGACGTCATGAACACCATGACGTCACAGTGTTATGACATCACTGGTATAGGAGTTTTAGAGCTATGCAGTGTTCAAAGATGTACATTTTTCAAGCAAATGTGATGAAAAATTATTTTGGATGATAAATAGAATATCACCCTCGTGTCTTCTGATATCAAATATATCAACACTCGTTGATAAAAGTTAAATATCCTCGGCAAGCCTCGGATATTTGTTGCTTTTATCAACTTGTAATATATTTGATATCAGAAGACACTTGCCTGAGATTCTCTATATATGTTTGAAATTCAAATGGCGTAATTTGTACTGAAATGTTAAGAAAGAATCATATTGTATTTGTCTTTTGCATTATCCTTTTCTGGAGAGTTCTTTGCCTCTCTTCATTAATTTCTCATGATTAAGAGATTTACCTTTGATTTCCTTTTTTCTTCGCTACTTTCGCAATATGAATTATAATTCTGATTATCTGGAATGTATAGTTTTTGTTGCATGATCGCTTCGTGTATTGTTAAGAAAGGGATAATACTTCAATATATCTGATACGCTGATGTTCTCTTAAATAAATAAATGCAAGTGCTTTTGTTTACTTTATATAGTTTTTATGAGTCAATGGTAAAACAATTATAACAATCAATCTCCTTGTCTGTTTCTCTGCGCCCTCCTCTCTGTATCTCTGTCTGTAATCAATTATTTATCAACAATTGTTTGATTTTATTAATTCGCTCTTATCTGTTTTTCCCAGTCATTTCAACCAGTCTGAGTTCTTTAATTTCAAAACACAGGAAAACCCATATTTTTATATATCGATATATTTGATTATAATCTTTAATATGATTGTGTTTACCTATGCAGTTTTATTTTGAAAAATGTGCAACTGTCTCTGTAATTCACATTTCTATAACTGTGGTTTCTACTCTTAATGTCAACTATATCTTGCCTCTTCAGACAGAGGCCATACCTTTATTACAAATCTCGAAGTAAGTGCTCCTAAACAAGCTACTCGTCTGAATATTAATCTAAACTGTGTTAGTGGGTTATTACGATCTCATTTTATGTGTGTACATGTTATACCCTAATTAACCGTATTTTTGTGACAATAAATTCCAAGTGGTATCGAACATCTGTTCAATCGTTCTACACTTGTGATAATCTTAATCAAGACAATCAAGCCAATCCTAATCTTCATGCCGTATCTGTTATAATACACCACCAACATAGAATTATTTTACAATCATACAGTTGCCCTTTTTCATCAACCATTAGTTCCTGTGACCAAATTGTCCAAAGTTGCCTTTAGACTCAAATTTGAACTCTTCATGTACCTTCGACTTATATATATTATATATATTATTATATTGGAAATCCAGTTATCGTACTAATTAGTTTCAAAGGGTGCTTAATGAAATGTCATAAGTTCTATCATATATTTATGAAGTAATTAATTCGTTTCATTGAGAAAAGGTTCGTCCTAAAACCATTTACATCTTTTCCCTCTCTATTTCTTTTATTTTGAGGGACTGATTGAGAAGAACAACATATAGATATCTTATTTAGCAAAGCCTTAGGCACCGGTGAATTAAAGTAGCTACGGTAATTTTATTTATATCCCTCGCAATAGCCTTGACTGATGAAACGAAGAAACTGATATTTGTCGGTCAGTGTGCTACTCGATGGCCTTGTGGTGGACATTGTAGTTAAATGGACAAGCTCGACACTTGTTTCCCTTGACCTGTCCAGTTGACAAAGGGTAGGTACATAGATACACCACACGAGGTAGGAGTCCGCTTAATGGTGCCCATTGTCCACTTGGCAATCTTTTGAGTGGACAATAGCTAGGTGTGGAGATAAATCAAATTGGTCACTGTTTCAAGGTGGAAGTCATTGTTGATACATTGTCCACTGGCGTAACATGGGATCTCTCTTAGTGGACAAAGGGTAGATATGTAGATAGGGATTGTAACAAGAATTCGTGATATCAATAACAAGGTTATCTGACAGACAGTAACTGCTCGGATTTTAGGTAGCTTTCGTACTTTGGTTAAGAACAAGAACATGCTATTATCTGGTTAAGTTTATTAAAGAGTTCTCTTTTATGGACATATAAGTAAGGAAAAGATATATATTTGCCTGTTCAAATTCTGTTCAATTTCGTTAACAGAAAAATGTCTAGCGCAGAACTACGCGACAGGGTAGAACTAAGAAATGTTTGCAAATTTTACATTAAAGAGTTGTGTCAAGTTTGTTGTTCAGACCCTTTTAACTACACCTTTTGCAATTATTTAGTTTTTTTACCAAAATATATGTAAATATGTCATGCAGATATGCTTTCTTCTTATTTGCGACGATTCATTTGACTGTTATATTTAATCAAAACTTGCTCTCGATGTAAAGAATAATAAACTATGTTTTAAATTAAATGCAAATAGTTTTCGTAAAGATCAGAGGCGCCGCCCACCCTTTCTTCTGCAATCAAGAATATTTGAGTGACCTCACAAAACAATGCCGCCTGACATAAAAAACAATTGACTATGACGTCACTAGCCATGGCCCAGATCAATGATTGTCAATTCATGGGCGAATGTGATTTCAGCAGAAATAACTTTAAACGAGTTAATATCGACATACTATATAAAAAATAGTGTAGCCGTAACTATCGGCCTCGTGCTTTAACTATAATAGTTCATGGGCAAAACTACTCTATTTATTAAATTTCAAAAAATGTCAATATATTACAACTTATCATTGGCATAGCTTCTTTGAGGTCATTGTATCCCACATATTTACCACATCAGGAGCTGACCTCAAGGGAACACCATGGCCACGATTACGTCTCGTTAAACAGATTTACCTTTCCAATCTTGTGTTCGCAACCCTATTTCCTCTGTGTAATGCTTGTTGCGTGTTATACGTGTGTTCAACCTTAATTGCCATGGAAGGCTTGGCTTTATGTAAGGAAAAATAAATCGGTGTTTTTTTTGTAAGCTTACCACATACCTACCAAATAACACTCTTTTCCGTTGCTTTTCGTTGATATTATAGCCTTACGTGTAATTCAAAGCATCAACTGTGTTACATTGCTGAAAAACCTTGTATTTGCCATTTTTATATTCAGATACCAGTTTCTTATATTCAATGGTGAAATTGATAGGAACATCTCTCTAGATGTACCGTGAGATCGTCAACGTTTTATCAACACATCAACTTAAGACTTGTAAATTATATGGATTTACAACGTCTTGCAAATATTTGAAATAAAGCAGTAAATCCTTACAACTAGTATTTCTTCCTCATTCCAACCTCTCAAATACAACCGATGAAGTCATCAACGGAAGAACATACAAAACGTGTGGATGCATCAAGTTGTATCCACCAATCGTATAGTGTGAATAAACTTAATATGAGTTTGTGCTGAGGCTGATGATAGGAATATATGGCTGTTATTGTGTGCGATGTTTATCGTCGACTACATTCCAGGTGAAGCTTTACATTTTGTATAGATCTTTACATTCTCTCCCCACAGCATTCTCTCCCCACAGAGGCAGATCAAGTTATGTTGATTTAGCTTCTGTTCTATTACGCCGAAATCCGTGGGTTCCGGCAGTTTCCCCTGGCGGAAAAAACTTTCATCTCAATACATTTGAATTCCTTTATCACAATGCCTTTGCCTTGTTTCAGTAGCCAAAATGATGGTTTAAGAACAGCGTCGCTGATTGCACAACTAATTTTGATTGCCTCCAATCAGGCATCTCCCATTCCATCCCACAAACTCGTCGTAATAGAACAGAAGCTAAATCAACATGACTTGATCTGCCTCTGTGGGGAGAGAATGAGATCTATATGTTCATTGTAGAATTCTGTCTAATCCGAAAGGGAGTCCGGTCTGATAAGGTTCCTTACTCTCATATACAGTCGATAGATCGACTGATGGTAAGCTAAATAGACTCTTGAATTTCACATTTGAGTAAATGATTTTATTTCATTATCCCCATTTCAAACATTCTCAATAGACATTGATAATTTTACAGCGACAAAAACCAAGATCAAAACTTCATAGGCAACATTTAACTTGTTTACAGGAAATGCTTTAACAAATATTCGGATGCTGAAATTATTGAACGAAGTTTTGAAACTATACTCGTGGAATATTGGTATAAATTAAGAGTATATCAGCCTACAGAAAGGTTGATATTGTAATTGACAATGGATTTGTCTTCCAAATACATTTAATAATACCACATAAGGAATCACAACATTAGATAGCTGTGAGCTTTCCATCTTATCGATTAAGTGCAAGATACAAAATGAATTTATAAAGTATCCAAATATGATAGCCAATAAAGACAACCTGAAACAATGTCACAAGCCGAAATAAATAATAGTTCGTTCAACAATTTGATTAAAATACATATACAGGGACTTTGGAATCAAATCCCCGGTCGTCAAGTTCTAATAGTATCTGTTGAAGTTCTAAGTGCATTGCATTACAAATATTAGTGGTGATATATACCAAACTCGTTAAGTTAAAACGAGTGTTTGCTTTTTTAATTAATTTTGCGAACCAATCTAAGGTCTAATCTATGGAAGCTTCTGCTTTAGTTAAGAGATGCAATATTTCATTTACATTTCATAACATGCTTTTAAATGTTCCCAAAACAGTCATTAGTTCCTAGGGCTCCGTTTCTTCAGAATTGACTTTGGTTTCTTGTTTTCACTGAGAGTGACCTCCCTTGGTTCTTCAGACTGATTCAGGAACTCCCTCGGGGTTTCCAAACTGTCAAAGGTTTCGTCTGCCCAATGGACAACTTGTCGTCTGCCAATTTCAGTTTTCTTCCTATCTTTACCCTCAAAACAACTCAAGATTTCAGGAACATCAAGAGATCCCCTCCTAAACATGTTCATGGCTGCTGACTGTGGATAAGGGTCAAGGTCGTTTGATGTATCACCATCTGCCTCTGTCTCGAACTTTTCCAGGAGCGCGAGGGCTTGCAGGAAATCCATTGTAGCCATTTACAGGGTTCTGAAAAGACAAGGACATAATCACAATAATAATAATAATAATAATAATGAACATTTTAAAGCCTAATATCCAGTGCAAGCACTGCTCATTGGCTGTACATTATCACCCTGAAGGAATTGTACTTTCAAAGCCGCTACTAAGCGCTTCGCGCGACCACATAAGTCTGTACTTCCCATATTCAGGTACCCAATTGTACAGCTGGGTAGACTGAGTGCAATGTGGATGAAGTGCCTTGCCAAAGGACACAACACGGTGTAAAGCCCAGGTCACAAATCGTTGGTGTCTCAACCTGCATTCGAACCCGGGTCTTTGGCGTGATAGGCCAGCACGCTAACCACTACACCACCGCGCTCCACAAACAAGTCAACCAGCCTACTACATCAGACTATTTGAATCATCTCGCCCCTACTTGACTCTTATATCTATCAAAGCAAAGGCATCGTATCGCTTTTGGTTAATTTGGCCTCTGGCGCGCTTCTGGATAAAAAGGGGCTTGAAAGATTTTGCTTCAGACTTTTCAAATGCTACATGTTATATAAAGGCATGGATAGTCATTTACCGTGATGGAAGTACAGGATTTTATATAGGTGTCAATTACATACTATTTTTTATGACACGAGTGCCTATATATTAATGTAAACAATGAAATCAGAGCGAGGGGTGAACTGACATTTCATTGTTTACAACATAATGAAAAAGTAATACTTTTTGTAGGTAATAAAACGTGATGACAGTTGTGGTAGGAGCTACACGGACACTACAATGCTGGTGTATCAGGATGAACATAAATGGTCTAAAGCACTGTCATTCAAATATTGCCGCTCTTCGTAAACAATCATGGTGTCGGCATTTAACCGTTCATATTCGTACTCGTCTTTGTGATTATTTGTTCTCAAACGCATCGACATCAATGACTTCGGAGTCCCACTGAGACTCGTATGTATCACTATGAACATAGGAAATCTTAAAACCAATCGATTTATCGATTGATATTGATTATAAACAATAATAAAATGAAGGTGAGCTGTCACTGACAACAAAATGAAACAAAGTTTAAAAGGGAAACATATATCTAATGTTTCAAATTACATGTCTCATGTTTCAATAGTATCTTTCACTTTTTTATGAATAATCAGACAACAATGATGATTCAATAACAATCAACATCTATACAGTGATGAATTCGCATACTCAAATAATGAAAATGAACATACCTTTAAAGATGTGCCACAATGAGAGATGAATGCTGCCAATAGTTACACGACTTGCTCGTTTAAAAAACTACTATAAAAAGGTAGGATTCTGATGCAAGAACTCCCGTGAGTCGCCCTGTCAGTTGAGATAGGAGCTCAGACAGCGATCAGACTACGGAGTACCTTGTGCTTATTGGCACACTGCCAGACCAAGGAATCACATGGCCTTCGAAATAACGTGTCAATTATCATTACAGAAATATCGTTTTTGTCAATAATTATCATGAATGTTTAGATATTGGTGAATACTATCGTGTGCTTTAAAGTAGACTGTAGTAGTAAACAGTTGATTTGAAACAGTGATTGTGAATTGTAATTTTGGATCAATTCGTTGTTTTAACTATACATTTGGTTAGCTATCGATATCATATCATAATAGTTTTCATCACTCTTAACATCTTTGATATTTATACGAGAAAAATGGATATTTGCAGCCTTCTATACACAAATCTTTAACGCTAAGCATCCGAACACAAGTAAAAAAATTTAAATGATGAAAGTTTCGGAAATCAATGCCTGATATGTAAAAAAATATATACTTTTCTACGTTCAAATCCTTAAAACAATGTTTAATTTCAACAAATCACATCTTATTGAAAACTAAAAAAAATGTAATTTCATTAAATGACCTATTATTCATTACACAATTCATCTTCTCCTTCTGAGCTCTATCTGTATTACTACATATCAAACACATGTAAACAATAGGCAACAGTAATCATGCATCAAGCTCTTTGAGTAAAACCGCAAACTTCACCCCGTACTTAAAACTAGGTGAACGCGTTCTGTCGTACCTAAGATTTCAAGCAACCAGAAACATGGCAATAACACAGCATCATGTCTCTATATCATTAAAATTTATGTTCTTAAGGGCTGAACCCAATTTGAAAAATAATACCGGTACACACGTATCTAGATTGATTTATGGTTCTTGTGTAAGTCTTAATGTGATTAAATTCAATACTAGTCCATACATGCATCAATGTGATCATTGAAACATTGTAAACTGTCATGACGTTTCAACCAATCGTGATAATTTGTTTCAGATCACGTGGTCAGTTCAGTCAGTTCTTGTCACGTTGTTGACCATGCGGTGTTTATGAAGCTTTTATCGTCATATAAGCTTGATCACGTTTCAACTGAAGTATCAACTTGTATCTATGTTCACACCTATCCGTTAACCTATCGTAGCGTCTTCGCATAATACAAATGAATTAGTAAAAAGGAGTATTCAATGTTTTGAAATCTAGTGCAGAAACGTTTTGAAAAAAAAAATCAGAATAAGAATGAAATGCATACATGCACAAATTATTAATTTATGAAATAACTCTAAAAGATTACGAAGAGAAGATATGAAGTAGAGTGTTAAAATCGAAATGGTTCTCAACTTTGTTAAATATTAGTTCTAGAGAAATGTTGCTTGAAAATAAAACATATCTGAATAATAAATGAACATTACATTAATATCGGAAATGCAAAAAAGGAAAAGACCCATATCAGCAATTAGATTATAAGAACCAACATCAGGTATTATTGTTAGCTGCACTTGTGGTACACATTTTCCAGATTTGATCCCATCATTCATTCCCAATTTTGTTGCATAAGGTACACGCGTGTACCACATTGATCATCAGTTTACAACAGGAATCTTCAGGTAGATCAATATGTCACAAGTCAGCGCCTATAGTGGGGAACTTGATACTGAATTACAATGGACCTAAACCCTCGCCCTGCCATGCACACCTGCTATAGTACGTACGTAACACAACGCTACGACCACGTTAACTTAAGTGTGTAGTAGTACTACTCAATTCTTTGGCCGGATCAATGTCTACATATTCGAATTGATAATAAGCATTTTTTTCATCATGAACAATAACTTGAAAAACAGCGTATGCATTTTGTGATCAATTATCAGATTAAAGTTTTTGAAACCGTCACATGACAACATACCAACTACGTATCTTTCGCCAACTTTGGTTTACAAATCTATTGACGAGTCATAGACAATAGAAAAATATCTTCATGAGCAACAATTCTCTAAGCGTCATAGAGATAAGGCATTCTTTCCCCACAGAGTCAGATCAGGTCATGTTGATTTAGCCTCTGTTCTATTACGACGAGTTTGTTGGATGGGATGGGATATGACTGATTGGAGGCAATCAAAATTAGTTGTGCAATCAGCGACGCTGTTCTTAAATCATCATTTTGGCTACTGAAATAAGGCAAAGGCATTGTGATATTAACCACCCTTTTCATGCGAGAAGCCTTGTCATTTGATAAAGAAATTCAAATGTATTGAGATAAATGTTTTTTTCCGCCAGGGGAAACCGCCGGAACCCACGAATTTCGGCGTAATAGAACAGAGGTTAAATCAACATGACTTGATCTACCTCTGTGGAGAGAGAATGAGAGAGAAGGATGACCTCTACAGAATATTTCCAATTTGACTTGATTTCATAAATTAGAATTATCACTTGTAATGTAAGTGAATAGATAAAAGCAAGACTTAACATCAAACTTAAGAAATTTACAAAGTTCCTACGACTTTGTTGATATGAAAACATTAAATATTGATTGTTTTGGCATTCGGGAATAAAGTAACATGATTCATTATAATCTCTACCTGTAAATGGAAGCTATACTTGTTATAGTCCACCAGTTAAGTATTACGAAACAGACACCTTGGAAGTTGTTCAAAATAAAGTTGTTGGTGATATAAATACCGTTTGATATATGTGGGGACTGATTAACCACAGACTGGCGGGTTATGAACACCTCTAAAGGTTAATCCAGGTAGACAAAGTACTATTAGAAGCTACAATGGCTTAGCAATTTCACGCTATGAATGTGATTAAACATAATAATCATCCGTTATACACCGTCTTTGGATACTTATTAAGAATACACAATAGATTTGGGTAGCAGTGGGTAATGAAATAATTTCATATTGAAGGGCGCTCAACTTAATATCAATTTGATTTTTAAAGAATTGTATTGACGTCTCAAATCGTGAGGGACAAGGCATTTTAAACACAATGAAACTGCAGTGTTGGTCTGTTGTCTGTAGGCAATGACGTAATCAAGTTTTCAGAAATTCAATTAGAATGATCGATTGAAGTTTAATCAATTACCAGTATCAAGTTCCAGCTTTTGTCAAAAACTAATCTTGTCCGAATTAGACATTACACAATAACACATGCGTTTCGCTCTTTGCATTCCAGTTACAATTTTGTGATAACTAAACTGTATACATTCATGCTCTTAGTACTTCTGTTCTTAAAGTAAAGCATTATGAAATCACTGTACCTTTATTTCATAAGATAAATAAAGGAAATACTGCAGACATGATCTTTAAATTCCTCTATCTACTTGAAATCATTGCAGGCATGGTCATAATTTAGTTCGTTAGATCCTTATCTTAACGAAAGGGAAATTTCGCTGACATGGTTTTAGTTCTTCAATCAATTAATCTGAACGAAATGAACTAAATGAATACGCTATGAAAACAAAATGGAATAATTGCAAAATATTCTTTGTTTTAATTTCACCAATCTTACTAAGTTTAAAAACTGCATAAATACTCAAAGTTCTTTAATTCACTCGTCGTTTCCGGCAGTTTTTTAAGCAAATGACAATGACGCTTGGAAAGGAGGGTTCATGTCACAATTATTTTGCCTCGAGTCGGTAGCCAATTTGATGATTTATGCAGCAATCAGGCATCTCCAATTCTACCTCACAGACAGGCGAATACGAATAGTGGCTCGATCAACATTTCATGATTTGATCTGCCCCTGTGGGTAGAGAATGAGAATACTCTTTTCTTCATTTAAACATATATGTTATAAGAATGTAATATGACATTAAAGGTCTACATTTAACTGCATGCACAAATGGAAAAGTCGAAGAGAAAAAGAAAAACTGAAGGTAGGGTAACGCTTGTAAAAATTCCTAAGACTTCATGCATGTAAGGTTTAGTGGAATAATAACTGTCCGTTTACCAGAGCCTCCACAACACGGTACACCTTCTAGTTTGACAATAAGATAGTTACCAGGGTGACCAAGGCCAACTGACCAGAAACAGATCTAATATCACCCGGGATGACCTCTCGTGACAAAACCAATCAAACGGGATAATCACTGGCTGACCGATACCATTTGTCACTTTGTATGGCAAAATTAAGGAAGCACAGGTCATTTATAACCGTCTCATTATCAAACAGCAAGGCTAATTGGTGTAAATGGATCCTTGGGTGGTAAAAGAAACAGTTTCTTAATTGGTCAGCTTTGAATGTCACATGCAAATCTTCCGAGATGTGTATTACTCATTGAAGGTAACATTTAAAAATGAATGTTTTTATCAGGTCTACTTGCTGTAGCTTCCTGTTGATGAAATTTGATCGATTTTGGAACACCTGTATTGATGTCCAAAACACAGATGACGTAGCACATCATGTGGGTGCGGGTAAATGATTGAGTCATGTCAAATTATTACGTGTTTTATCATGAAAATATGGTTGTACAGTTGGTTTTAGATACACGAGTAATTTTGATACTAATGGGGATGTTACATGTCTACCCTGATACAAAATGGTAATAGATAATATGCGTGTTTAACAAATGAAATCCACTTTTATCACAGTGTCAAATTATAATTCAAAGGTTATTTATCTTCGGTTTATCTCTGTTATATGCATTCTGATTTCTGGCTTATAGAAGGGTAAAACAAGTTATTATTTACCATTCAAATGTTTAGCATATAAAAACATTTTACAAAAACAAAAAAGATTGAAAAGAAATAAAAATTGTCTTTTGTTTTTCATTACACAAAAACATTAGAAAAAACACAACCTAGCTAAGTTGCTCCGTGTTTATTCTGAGCGTACAAATATCACATCATAGATAAAAGAAAATATAGAGTAAACACATAATATGCGATATATTTCTCTTTAATATGTCTCTCGATTTCAATTTGCTCATTTCTAATTATTTCGCAACAGGATTGAAAAACAATGTTTCAATACGGTGTGCAAGGTGTGGTTACGACAACAGGTTCTATTCTTCAATAGTACCTCTATTATAAACAATTCAAGACACGTATTCCCTCCTCCGCAGTACACATGTACTAAGGAGTAAACCTCTTGGCGGAAGTGTCACATTGAGCTATTACAGGTAGTTCTTCTTGGTCAGTGTACTGAAGCGATCACTCTTCTCCATAGACTGACGCAAGGTTCCTTCATTGTCCTGTTCATCTTTCAAACCATGGCCTGGCCTCAAAGTGATATACGTTTTCCTAGATTTAGAAGAGTCATTTTTCAGGGTTAACATGTTTGTTTTAGGTTAATTCACATTGTTTAGATAATACAACTTTTGAATGGTCGATTATATAATTAACCAGTTTTAAGAATATTGGCATTTTTTCCAGATAAACTGATATGATTTATAAACGTCATTTGAAAGTAAATTGACATTTTTATTAAAGTTGACTGTATCGTGATACGTTAACCCTTTTTACTTTGTTTGGGATAGGTACAAATATGATGTATTAAATGATTCAATGGATGCGTCGGTGAAATGAACCATCTTTAGCTGTTGAGCTGCAATGATTGTGTAATATATAATCATTTCTACACCTTAAACCTTTTTTATCAAATAAAATCTGCATTTCGTACATTCAACTAAAAGGTGCCTTAAATCACATCGTTGCTTGAATACTTTATGCAATTTACATAATGTTATGTTATCTAGTGTTACGGGCCAAGCTGCATCACTCTGACGTAACCAAGAACTTTGAAGAAAATCTAACATTTAACAAAAAAAGGGTTTTGTAATATTTTCCGTCAATTCACGAAATGATCTTACCGTAGAAAATATAACATGGGTTATCATCCTTGGAATAACCTTATCCAGACTTAAGAATATAGTAACAAACGTAACAGAAACGTGGGATTATAAATCATCACATGCCATCATGACATCATATATGCGCTCTAGTCACTACTGCTTAACCGGTTGCAGCTTTCAAATACCTTAGAGACAAGATAAGCCTTTTGAAAGAAGACCTGGAGAGTATATCAAAACATTTGGTATATTCCTTAAATGTTAAAGCCAGATTTTCGTTTTATATTCACTATTATAATATTAAGAAGACTAAAGTATTCTTATAGGGAATTGAATATACCACAGGATAAAGTGGTTTTTTTTTCAATCTTAGATATCAGGCTAAGAATTTAAGAATATTGCAAAGTCCTCAAAAAGACATACAGTTTAAGAAACTTGGATCCAGTCTTGAATACCTTATGTAAGCTTATTCTATGACCCTATACTAGAATAATCGAGGACGTCTTTAGCAGTGACCCATGTCGGCATTTCTGCTCCAATACCTGTAATAGGGAGTGGTAGGGACCAGGGAACCGTTCTATGGTTAGCCAAGATTAGGTATAGAAATCAGGCTAATCCCTTTAATGGTCATGTCATTCCAGAATAAAGGGTGTTTACGTTTAAGGTTCTAAAGTTAGACACACCGTGATATTTAAAGAACAATATATCACGTACAGACGATGATCATACGAGGACGAGTGAACTATATGCAATGCTACTGAATCAATAACATTTTTATTGAAGATGTTTTGAAAAGGTTCGCCTTTCATATCCTCCATAACGCCACTCCATTATATAATATGGTATTATCCATTACGAGGAAAATTTGTACAATAATAAAACATCACTCACCTGAAGAAGGGGCAAGAACTAGCCCAGAAACGTCGTGTGAAATACATAAAGAAGTTGACATCCATATCATTTTCTTGTATTACTACCCAACTTCTAAATGCCCTTGAAGAATTCCATTACTCATATTAGTAAATTAATTCAATTATTTATGTTACAGTTTGGTATATACATTATGTTACACTTCACTGCGTCAGATAAGAAAGTTTATATATGTGTATCTTTAAATATATTGTTGGTTGTTTGTGTAAAATGGCATCAATCTCACACTGACTATCATATTTAGAACAATGAACTCATACTAGCATGAAAATAAAAACTAAGGAAAATATGAGACATTTCGACGAGAAAAGATTATCTAAAATGCATCAACACGATAGAAGGCATTCAGTTCTATTGCTAATGATTTTGTTACGGGTTTCTGTTAATGAAAAAGGAAAAATGCAAAGGAGGTTCAATGTTTACAAAAACAAAGTGGTATTATCACTACTTATATTGTGCAATTATAAACGTTTGGGCACGTTTAGCAAACAAATCCTTTTTAACAACTTTAAATGTTGATACATATACGTCATATTTTTTCCCTTTTTATGCTAGACTTTTTAAAAGTTTTGACTTCAGAAGTCACATAATCAGTATTTCACCAAACTTGTATCTTTAGACAATGTTGAAAATGTATCATTGTGAGTCATTACGTTTCTAAACTAGGCTATGTTAAAACAGAAAAAATCCTTTAAAATAGCTTTCCATTCTAGTTATTAGTATCAGTGTATCTATTATAAGTAACACATATCATATAATCTTACCCTTTTGATATGAAATCCAGATGAATTACAGATGAGTTTAGAAAACACGCCGAACAGACTAGATGAGAATAAGTATGTTTGAAAACATTACTGGTATGTATGCAATATCGAGCTCTGCTTTCAAAGCAAACTAATAAATACGTCGACGTAAGCATTGTCGTTCAATAGTGTATGTGTGAAGTGAAAGGAGAGACGTAGTTTAAGAATATGGCTTAGATCTTCCCTTTATACAATTTGTGAAGATCCACCCCACCGAGGTATTGTGGTATGGTGAAAGCTTGGATCTAGTTTCTTTGACTTGATACAAAGTCGTCAACATATCTGATATAATTTCTACTTGATATGTACACGTGAAGATTTAGTATTGGTTCTTGACTAGGTGTAAACAAGATGTCCGTGGCTTGATGTGACCCGGGTGTGGTATCTTCAATTATACTTTTGAATCAAGATTGTGAATGAACTCCTTCGTGTGTAGTACTTCTTTCACAACACTGAATAGCTGGGTAGTAATATTGGTAATGCCTTAAGTCTAAGTTATTCTTCTCATCTGAAAACAACATTGCAACTTTTTGCACTAAGTATTTGGCGATCAAGAAACCTAATATTGAAATGGTGAAAAGGACAAGCAAAGGTGTAATAGTAGTGTAAATTGTTTGAAATTACACACGATAATATCTTTTTGAGTTGTTGAATAAATTTATCAAAGATTTGAAATGAAAATAGACAATCTAAAACAAGTTGAGCAATATAAATTTAACCATGATAACTATTTAAAGTTACCAGACTCACTAAATCCGATGAAACAAACATTTGTTTGGGACAAAAATCTACAACGAAAATGAAAAAAACCCTTTTGAATGACGAAACTTTCTTAAACTTTATTCAAATGATATTCTAGTTAACACGATGGTCTTTTTGCATTGACGTTCTAGATGTTGGTTTTTTTTATGGATAGTTACTTCTTTTTCTGAATAAGGGTCGTTTCCACAATAACAAATCAAATGTCTTTTTTTTTATAACGACATTAGCATTAATTTCGAAACGTCGTTTAATCAGACTTAATAAGACGTACACTTATAGCCATTCATAAATTCTACATTTTAAACAAATTAGTTTTTGTATAAGGATTCATAATATACAGATAAAAACAGAATATGGAATATCGTTTTTCATAAAACGTGTAAGTGCCAGGCTATACGTTAATGCTTTTTGGTTCAATTGTACAATCAAGACTTAACATTGAAGAAAAACACACTTGAACAACTACAATTGAAGATCTTTATGGACTTTGTACAAAACTACCACTTGAGTAACCACTTAAACAGATTAAGAAGCACTCAAGAGTAGAAACACTTTGAAAGCTTACAAGCCTTAATAAAAGCAAGTATTGTAAACACAGACCTATATACCAATATAGTAAATCGGTAAATTTAGTTTAAGATAACATTCACTATTGTAAATTCTTACTTCAAACAATAACGGATGTATATTTAGATATTGTACAAACATTAATGCCATTTATAGAGTCTGCAGTAACTATTTATGTTGAACACTTTAATGTGACACAGGTTATACAAATAAAAATCTTCAATAGTATTATCAGTTTAAAACGACAAAGAAATTAAGAATTATACATGTATATACAATACTCACTTCCCCTTTCATTTCAATGTTCGTCATTTCGAATTTTTTATTTGAATATAATGATTGGTTTCCATGTTAAGAAGTAAATGAATGTGATTCATGATTATCTTATACTTTACAATGTTCTATATTGTGTTTACAAATCAACACTTCTAGTTTCATGAAATCGATAAGAGAAAGAGAATGCTACATTTTATCATTTCGTGAATGCTGCATATATTGAGTATAAAATTATGCTTAACCGGAGTAAGTAATAAAAGATAACCGATAAACAAATATATGCCATACGATAATAAAAGAATAAATCAACTGATTATTGCACGTTTGGACATTTTATTGACTGTTAAACATAGAGTCGACACTTTCAACGACAATTAAGATAATTCCAGGGTTCTTGAACCTTAACATGTTTGCTTCTGGGCACTAAATTCTTATCAAATATACTCATAACTTACTTTTATGTACATCTGGAGGAGTCGCGACACTGGCCTATATGGTTAAACAGGTTACGGGGACACTGCTGGCTTTTTCCTTGTTACGTCAAATCTTTATCTTGTTTTTCTTAAAGTTCCTGGATAAACCTTGGAGGTTGTATCTTCCTATGCAGATTTGTATATCAGTCAAAACTAGTTCGGAATAAAGCTTAATCGAAAAACACATGTATTTGGCCGGTATTAAGGGCATGTCGTTATGGATTTATAACACTGTTTTAAGATATCACTCAATTTCAAATATACCTCAATTAACTTAACATAATTTGTTAATTAGCATTGACCAATAAATGTCTTGTCTATTTAAGACATATAGTTAAACATATGTTACACTTGATAAAGAGAAATATAACTTTTTCACGCCATTTATTTGCTGTACTACCATCAGAGTTCAGGAGTGGTAAGGTTGGCAAAAACTACTTAATCTGTGCGATTCGTCGTTAAAGCAGTTTTTAATTTTTTAAAGAATATAAATATTCTTAAATATTTTAGATAGATCTTCAAACTATGACTGTCATAAAATCCATAACAAATCAATTGTCATCCCTGTCTAAAAATAAAAACTGTGACGTCAATGCAATCACTTGCAACCGTTTCACGCCAACAAGAACCATGGAATAATAAGAGAAGTCAGTACGTCACGCCAGGTCGATACACCATGTTATTCTCTACTCAACGTGTTGCAAGGATATCCAGGACTTACCAATAGGCTGGCAGAGAGCCACAACCACGTGACAAGGCACGGCTCTGGGTATATAAGCCAATCAATGTCATAACGTTCAGGTTCGTCTCTCACCTGTGCAGGTAGATACTGCTTGATTGCAGGTAGATCTCAAGCTATCGTGACACCCCCTACTATTACCTGAGAAGCTTTGATCTATTCGTCCCCAGGATTGTGAATCAAAGGTGGGTAATCTCTTGCTTTCTTCTGCTTGCGGATTCATCTATATTTTAGTGAGGATTTTATTTGAGTTCCCTATAGAATATTTTCATTCCTCTTGTTAAATTACGTTTTATTGATTCAAGCAAGGACGTACACACATGTTTTATGGAAATAATTTTCAGTTTATTTGAGTTCCCTATGGAAGGTTTTCATTCCTCTTGTAGAATGATATTGTTATGATTCAGGCAAGGACGTACACATATTTTTATTGAACTAATATACCTTTTATTAGTTTTATGACGTCTTGTTCTGATAAATGTTATGTACAGCAGAACCGTAACAACTGCGATAGGATGTTAGGTATATGTCATAATTTCAATTGGCATATTTTCACAATCGGTATTTTGTATAATTTATAAATTTGAGAATATTCCGCAGATAAATCAGTAACATTGGTGTTCCAATGACTTATCATACAATTGTCGCTTATGACATGACAGTCAGTCAGCTGCTTGTACAGTCATTGCTGACAGACAGACAGACAGACATAAATAGTATATTTTCATATCATTTGCACAAATATAAATACATAAAGCTGATGCAATGTATAAAAGCGACCATTCCCGATGCGATATTTGAGAGACGTTAAGACTTGTGTTGCCTTACCCTTAGGTAATGGGTTCGAATCCCGCAGGGATTTTGACACACAAATAAGGTGAATGAAATTTAACTATTGTGTAAGCTGTTATCCTAAAATATAATTATCATGAATGTATCTTTCCAGACTAGAAATGGCGTCTCTCCAGTTCCGACAAGCGTTGCTGATGATGCGACAAGAGACCGACAACACCGACGGGGAGACGTCAGACGACCCGTGTACTCAGTGTCTGCCTGTGCCTACCCTAGACTATAACCTGTTCCGTCGTGGTTCCCTGGAAGTTCAGAACCAGTGTTTATGTAAGGATAATAGGTCAAGCAGACGACAATCCGTCCATTGGGCAGACGAGAGCTTTCTGAGCTTAGTGACGCCGAAATCTTCGACATCGATGAGCAAACAGGAGAAACCGAAGTCAATTCTGAAATCGAAGGACAATTAGAACCGTTGATGAAAGTTGACTTTGAGTTTTTTCCTGGGATGAACTCACATTGATACTAAAACGTTTCCTTGTATATTTGCCTTAACTTGCGTTTACAAAGCAACACAGTGCAATCTTAGTGCAGGATGATTTGAAGATGGTGTCACGTGACGAAGACTGCTGATGTCAGAATATGAGGGCTAGGTTATACATACATATTGATACATTCTGTCTTGTCAGCGAAATATGCAACCCGATTTGACGCAAGTTGTCCCTTAAGTATATGACAATGACAAAAAAGAGCTTTTTTTGCTTAAAAGCTTGAAGTCTTACCTTCACGTTTTACTAGTTGTGTATTTATCACATATCTAGTACTATGGGATATTGTATGTTTTATATGTATGGTGCACGTTGTTATTGTTGAATAAAATATATTATCAAACTGAATTCTATTTCATTGAATTTTATCAAATGTTTTAGTAATTATGGGTCATTTGCAGAGAAAATCATCATAAATCTTCATCTTAGTATATTAGTCCTTTTAATGCGTACCTGGTAAGTTCTTGTTTGTATCGGTTCCAGCGTCCGAACAATCGGAATAATGACCAGAGCTCTTGTTTTTGTTGGTGCAGTATTTCAATAAATATTGTTAAAATAAATTCTAAAGGGAAAAAAAATTTAAATAAGTTCTTGTTTGTATCGGTTCCAGCGTCCGAACAATCGGAATAATGACCAGAGCTTTTGTTTTTGTTGGTGAAGTATTTCAATAAATATCGTTAAAATAAATTCTAAAGAGAAATTTTTTTTAAAATAAGTTCTTGTTTGTATCGGTTCCAGCGTCCGAACAATCGGAATAATGACCAGAGCTTTTGTTTTTGTTGGTGAAGTATTTCAATAAATATTGTTAAAATAAATTCTAAAGGAAAAAAAATGTTAAATAAAAAAATATGTTTTACTACAACTCGTAGTTTTTTTTTAAAAGTGTTGTGACGAAAAGATACATTGCAATATTAATTATCATATTCATTGAAATCCATCAAATGGCCTCGGGCCTTCCTTTTCTTTTACAGTAAAATGTGTTTGATCGTCGTTCACAGTTGCCTTTACACCGTTGCTTTCAACACAATTTACAATGCTAGGTGTCAACGTCATCTTGAGCACAACAAACCACGACACGATTAATGAACACTGCACGGATAAGACTTACTATTATCTGAGCAAGTGTGCCATACGGTTTTAACAGATTAAAGGTTTTTTGTATAATACCGAATTGGAGAGCGAAGAATAATTACAAATAATCATAAGTCATATCAAGCGTAAACATTTTCTTATTTCTCGTGGTTCATATAATAATCGGCAATATCTATATGGTAAACAGCCAAACATGTCCAACAGCGTTTAATAGGACAATGACCCGACATACTAGACGTGTTCGATGAACCAACACCTTTCAAGTCATATCGGTCAATTTGAGGCTTTATAATTCAGGTGGAACGTTAACTTTGACCGATACGCCAAGGGAAGCGAAGGTACATGTTCTACCTAGCTTCGGTCAAATTTCCTCTGAAAATTTACAAGTTTTGGGACCATGAACCTATCAAATTGTTGATACCTAAAACACAATCAATATCACCTTACATTTGCATGAACGACACGTGAACAAGATGAACCGCACGTGGGCAGCCAAGATAGTTCAAGTGTTCAATATGATTTTACGGCGCAAGAATCATTTCTATTGACTTTTAAAGGGGCAGTAGCACGGTCTTTTTAAATGTTATATTTTCAATTTGTCTTTGTTAATTGCACGTTAATGCTAAGTTTATTATTATTAGTGTCAAAAAGCTGATTACACAATCATCAATAGTCAAAGAACAAATTATAAAGATTCACATAAAGTCCATTGACGGCCATTTTTTTGCGAACACATTTAATTCATCTTGTTTAAAAAATATTTTGCATGGCTGAACTTTTCATTACATATTTGATTTATTTCTGCTTCATTTAGTTTAAATACATTGCTTTTCAATTGGAACGATATTTTTTCATTTTCCTGACATCACCTTACATTCGTCCTAAAAACATGCTACAATGTAATGTCCCTTTAGTGTGTCCAGCATCACAAATAACTGACAATCTTTCTACGATGATATTTACCGCTGTGGATGAAATCAAATTGACCCTCTCAAGTCCCACTATAAACAGAGTATGGAATTTACTACCAACGGCAACCAATTGACCTAATTATACGGAATTTGCATAAAACCTTCTTCCAAATTAAGAATCGAATTTATTTTGAAATTAGGACATCTAAGAATAAAAAAGATCCCAGACAATCAAAGACAAAGGAAACGTGAACAATATGAGTATCAATAAAATAAAGACGCATCATAGATTTAGTGCGGACTAAAACACCCCAAAAGGTATCATTTCACTCTCCTTTCTAATGTGTTTTAGAAACCTAAACAAATGATTTGTCAAAATCTGTGAATTACAATGTAGGATTCTATTTACTGTATTTACAGAATGAAACAGTAATTACGTGTATTTACTAGAAATTTCAGTAAATACACATATTTACTGATTTCATAGATTTACTGTAACATATATACCTCATTGATAAGACTTTCATACATTTCGTATTTTAAGATACTGTTAAAACCTAGATCTCCTCACTTTTCATTACCTAATATTCAATATAAAATCAATTAAATTGTTATCATTAGTGAAAGGAGAAATTTCTTTAAAAAGCAAAAAATCTTTATTTTTAAAAATGCCTTAAATGTTCTCTCAATTGTATAACTGAACTTGAAACATCTTAAGTACTTCTTTGTTCAATCTGTCGACATCATTCCGTTCTTACGTGCTTACATTTGGTATTCAAGTGTTATTCTCCATACCATGCTGATGTTCAAGACGCATGTATGTATCAACTCAAATATCCACGCTCAAGTACAAAATAACTCAAAGATTAATCATTTCCGATAATACACCGATAGGGTATGTGAAGATACGCTTACAGTTTTAAACGTAAACCTTATTGGCGACTGATGTCAGTATTGAGAAAACAGCAATCTTGCATGTTACAAGCCCAATGTTGAACACAGGATTGCATTGACTAAAGCCATTGCAAGGAATCTAACAACAAAGAGACAAACATGAAATATCTTGCACACGTTCCGGAGTGACAGCGAGCGGTGTAATCTCTTGATTGCACGTTAAGCCAAACCGTGAGATATTTTCCTCAGATCGCATTACAATAACCAGTAGGCTTTGGAGCGTGATCGATGGCTACGTCGGATCCTTAATCAAAACGTTATCGAAGCATGGTCGTCTAAATATAGTTGTTTTGTATCTATTTCTGACGTTCTGGTCGATACTGTCTCTAAATATCATACATTGTTGTCTAAAAGTGGCCGTTATTGTCCTGTGCTACCATTAGAGACACATGTCCTCTGGCTCGGGTTGAAGTTGTTGACAGCTAAAACAGGTAAATTTACATATTTGCGTAATGAATGAATTGCAGAGTTGCTGTTAAGAAAAAGGCATTTTGAGTGTTTGATTGAAATAGTGCACCATAATGACTTATCAACTTTCTTGCATGCATAACAATGAATGTGTCAACTGTTGTTTTCAGTCATGGATTCTTAGTTTGTTATATCTTATTAACACAATCTTGAATAGCACAGTTTCTTGTATTTTTTTAGTGTAATCTTTCTGAATCGTGAATTCGTAGCCCAGTATTTGCATTGTCATTTTAGATGTTCTGTTTTTTAACAACCTTATTAATTTCGATTTTTTTTAAAAAAAATTTGCATGTTCAACCAGGGAGTTATAAAATAGGAAATTGACAATGTAGTTTAGGTTTAAGACTATGTAATTGCTAAATCGAAACTGTCTTCAAACAAGTAAGCTGCTGTTCAAACGATATTTCAGTGCGAAGAGAAATTACAGATTGAGTTAAATAACCAATGTTAAGAAACAAAAACATTTATGCAAGCTCAAATCAAGCACAGGTGTCATTTTGTAATGACACCCACTCAAGTTAAACATGACCATTCTTATTATATGTTACAAAACACGAAGGAAAATATGTTTATAAACGTTCCAGTTGTACATGGCCAAATGGAAATAGGTTATATGTTATACTTACACAAGCATTATGGCATGCATATTCAACAAGAGTGTTACATGGCCTGCTAACGTAAAGGCATAGAAAGCAGGATGAATATGGTGTACATAAATCTCATCAAACTGTTAAAGTAAGGGCCATAGGGTTAGCACTAGTAGCACGTGTGCGTAAACCTTATTCACAAACACGCTAACTACAACTATTACATACTCCAGCTATGATTAGATCTCAGGATCATGAGACCGCCCGGGTCAATGGATCAATGGGATTTAAATCGTATATGATTATGGTAATCTTTATCATGAAATGTAATCGTTATTTAGCCCATACATTTCCAGTCAGGAAGGAGACGACTTCGATGTATGTGAGGTGAGTTTCATGAAACAATGCATTGCTATTGTCATTTTTATTACTAGATTATTATCAAGAGTGTTTTCTTTAGCAATGTGTAGCAATTGTTCGAAAGAAATTAATTTGGTTTGGTGAAGGAATAGATAGTTCAGAGTGTAAGGATTGAGAAAGTTACCCAGTGTGTCCTTAAATAATCCCTACAAAATATGCTTTAAAGAATAAAATGATAACAATTATTTTACTTATGGACTTCCTTTCATGTACACTGAATGGTTAAGAAAATGTGTTATTTTTGTGAATGACCTAGTGCACAAAGAAGGAAGATGACTAACGTAAGATGAATTTTCCGAATCATTCCCTATCAAAACAAACATACCAATCCGTAAAAAGAGCCATTATGTCATACGCTCGAACATTGAATGTAAAACAATTCAAAATGAAACTACCAGATCCGGTATATCCGTATACTATTTCCAAAATTGAAAATGACATTGCAAACAAAAACTTATACGCTACCCTCATGAATTCGAAATATGTTCACTTGCCAAGCTTTTCAAAATGGGAAAATGTCCTACAGTGTGATTTTGATGAAAATGATTGGAAATGTTTTAACATCATTGCAAGTAAATGCTCTCAAAACATTGACTTAAAGTGGTTGCAATACAGGATTATTCATAATATTCTTCCAACCAGACATCTTCTGTATGAAATTGGGTATGTATCTTCACCAACATGTCAGTTTTGCAATAACGAAATAGAAACAATAAATCATTTGTTATGGGAATGCGAACCTATCTTTAGGTTATGGAAAGACAAAGAATCATGGCCAAATTCAGTCAAATTAAAACTAGAGTTCACCAACAAAATCATTATTTTGGGAATGAAAGGGAAATGATAATCCTGTAAACGCAATTATTTTATTAGTCGAACAGTATATTTATAGATGTAGCATTAACAAAGACAGAAATTATTAGATATTAGGATATCTCAAAATACATGTTCCATTCAACGGGCACTGAACAAATGTTTTTTTTTAAATATTGGTCAACTTTACATTTGTTATTTGGAAAGAAAACACAATAGTAAATGGTATACGCACATAATTGTCAATGTAGCTAGTCAATTTATGTTATTGATATTATGTCATTCTTGTTACTGTTTGTTCCTGTAACCTGATATCATGTCACTATTAGTACATTTTTGCCTGTAACTTGTAAATATGGAAAATGAAAAAAAAATATAAATATTTTTTTTACTTTCCTAATATGTTATTAATGATATAAGTGTACATTTGGTCTCTAAAATGAAAGGTTCACTTGTAGTGTGTTCTGTCTTCATTTGTGCATTTTTACCCCAAGAACTAGAAACTTAATGATTGTTTTAATTGTTCTGTTACTTATGTGTACTTATATACGTACTGTAACTTAAATATGCAGAATGACGTAAAGATATTTTAACAGTATTATGTCATCAAACCATCCTATCACAAATTTATATCATTAATGCAGACTTGTAACGTCAAAGAAATGTAAATGTTAGCAAAATATTGTTTTGGAGCATTTAAATCCCGTTGTCTTTCAGTACATCCTCGCCAACCTGTTAGTATTGTATAACAACGTAATGTTAATGGCCAGAGACCAAATTGACCAGTGCTAATAAAAGTATATTTCTGTATGTCTGTGTATCTTATCCTCAACGACAGTCTTGGCTGTCTGATGCCTATTCGTCACTCAGTATTCAACCTTTTCAATATGTCTTGGTCGTGAACTATCGAACTTGCATGACAATACATTTGTATATACATGTATCATACCTATAACTTGTACAGCATGTACAGGCGTTCACATATGCACGTTTATACATACTTTGAATACAAACATCCAAACTGCTACAACACTCCTGTCCTTTATGACGTGAAGGCACGAAGTTTCGTTGAGTGTTTTTCTGTCAAGTCCCGCGTACGTACAAAAGTAAATTGATATAAACTAAATTATGAGAGAATGACATTTTTCATGCAAATGTAATGGAAAATTATTTCAGATATTTGTTACTTCTATCAATTTGTGTTGATATATTTGATATTACAAGACTCTCTAGTTAGATTTTCTTTGTACTTTCATTTGTGAAGTTTAAAGGGGGCTGATGTCAGTGAAGTTATAAACATGACGTTGCAAAGTAAAACGATATGACTGAAGTTCAGCAACAATGAGCTCAGCCCAGCGGATAAGGTGACCCGCTACCTGGTGCCACCCTTGGTATGAGACTGAGTCTGTAAATGTACATATCTACCTGTCATTCAGTGACCAGTTCGGTGGTAGCCTGAATCATGAATACATTGACTCTATTATCATCATTTGCATCTTGAAGACCGTAACTTTACATATCATAGGTAAAAGTTATAAAGTCAATGGTTTCTTTATGTACTTTCTGGGAATGTTGCAAGTTTTGTTCTATAAGAATACATACATATCCTTTGTAGGTTTTGTGTTATACACATATGTACACGGTCCTTGAAAAGTCTTGACCTGAATTTTATCCTTCAACGATTGAAAATAGATCGCATGTAGGATTTTTTAATGTAAACTTCTCGTTTACCGGGGGTTGAATGTCAACGCATTGAGCATGTAGTCTGCATGGATAAGTGCGGGTTTTAAATAGATCATTACATATTAACCCAAACAACAGTTATATGTAATTGATAAACTTATAAACTGCTTTAACCTACTGAATCCGTGTTGTCTTATCAATCACTTGATGGTCAGAGAGGTGTAATTAAACAAGCATGCTAATATATCACAATGGTAATCACTTCCTCATGTGAGCTAACTGTGTCGAAATGAATTCATCGTATTAAAGAAGATTGATCCAGTCCGAACCATCTGGTGTTTACTCTTTACCCACATACAACCTTTCTTCGCGTGAGAAACCAACTCTCCTTATTCAAAATGTATATATGTATATATGTATAAATAAGCTTCTTGCTACGTCTCTATCACTGAGAAAAGTGATTTGAGAGTTATACTTATTGTCATTTTTGCCATCCTTTTTTTTCATTTCAAGTATAGTAGATGAAAGAAACATAAAGAGCATTGTTGTCCATTGTAACTTTTCGAAATCTCCTTCTATTCATCCTCTTCTTTTTCTTCGAGAACACAAAGAAACTTAATGACCACACAAGCTGCTGAAATAGACAACGACACAGGGACACAAACTTGTACCATTGCAAATGGTCCCCAAAAATCGCCAACTATCTCAATGACATCTACACACAAAGGTGCTTTAAGAAAATACCATTCGTACAGACAGTTTTAAAAGATCCTTTGTGTTGAACTATGATAAAAACTAATATCAAAATGAGGAAAACATGTTATTTTATCACATGAGACAACAGGATTTTTTTCAAACCAACTCAATAATCCTTTCCTTTTTATCAGTTTCAATTATACTGACAAACCTTATTGCCAAGTTTAATACAACAAACATCATCCAAGATTAAAGCCGTGAAACCTTGTCTTTTTATTTCCATTTAAGCGTTAGCAATAATTAGCCATAAACCGTATTTATTTATTTCGATCTCTTTTATCTTCCACAGGGTATCGACCTCAATAGGAACCTCACGGATGAAGTAATCGAGGCAAATGAACACGATGTGAAGTTGTTTCAACGTATCGGAACTAACGTCTTTCACGTCACTGATCCTTGTCAACCCTCAATAGGTGGGTTATACGAGTGCGCAAATGAATCGACAAGGTTTCTGATTGTCAAGGAGTTTCCGTCTGAAGAAGTATTTGAAGAACATCACAGGGACATGATCAGCCGGCTCTGTGTGATTGAACACACATTCAAACCAGATTGATATAGTGTCTCTAGTAATCAGGTCAGCGGAAGGATTTGATTCAGGTAGTATTGATCGGTATTCTATATATACGACATTTGATATAAATGGAAACAGGTTGGCAATTGGAAGAGTTTCTGAGGATTCTGTGAAGTTTGACATTTCAAAACCAGAAAGGATATTGATTTTTGTGATACATTGGGACACTGATCAATAGAATTGCTGATATTGTATTCTATTATTTTCAAAATGGACGACAAGATTTTAGGAGCAAAGGATGAATGTGGCAATTCCGATACTGAGAGCACGACGTCCTCAGAATACGAGACAAGGTATGGGGGTTTTGATAAGGCACATAGTCCCTATCCAAGACGTGGCTCCATTGATACCAAGTGTTTTGAAGAACCTCTGGAAATCTTCCCCACTCGTCAGAGAAGGTGGTCTGTAAATCCAGATCTTTTTCACAGTCGACTTGATTCTTCGTTTCTGACGATAAATGATTTGCAAGACAAAACAAGGTCTCACAGTGACCAAAAACTCTCTTCGAGGAAAATCGAAACTTGCCAGCGCGTGAAGTGGGCAGACGACTGTAAGAAGGAACTCGTGCGAACTCACCCGAGAAAACGTTACAACAAGAAACCTGTGAAACAAAGTCCACTTAAACCTATACTCAAACCAGATGTCACAAACGACGAGGAACTGGTGTGAATGTGAGCTTTTCCAGCTTATTTGATACATAACAAATCATCGTATCATAACACAACATTACGCCAAGGTTAAACCTCGGGTACATTTGACAGGTTTATTTAGGGCTATGTGATATATCAGGCCAAGTCATGACAAAGAGGAAACCACATTAACTATAGTTATGCAGACAATATCCAGTCTCAAGCTAGCACTCTGATTTACGTCAA
Source organism: Steromphala cineraria (assembly GCA_916613615.1). Lineage (NCBI taxonomy): Eukaryota > Metazoa > Mollusca > Gastropoda > Trochida > Trochidae > Steromphala > Steromphala cineraria. Next base: position 21,797,208 of record OU744722.1, on the reverse strand, counting down.
AGACGTTCCTATAAGAAACATTAACACTGCAACCATAGACTGCCAGTTTTGTGAAAATAATTATTGGTGTAGAGCATTTGGATCAGCAGATTCATGTAGATGTGTTGTTTAGTCATTGAATGGCATTGTAAAGGGTGATAGAAAGTCTGTGATAGTCATAAATGTCTTATGTTTTTACTTGAATTGAACATATGTTTACTACTACATTGTGTCCATTGCTAATAATTTTATTGGCACTTCATTCATTTTTATTCCCGTTGAAATGCATATTCCATATAAACAACATTGTTTGTGTAAAACATGACGATGAAAGTTGTAGCAAAACTTGTTAATGTATTCCATTTAAAATAAATTTCAATTTTCATATTGACAAGAAATTTATGTTTAAAATATTATCGAAAGTCTCATTGTCCAGTCTGATATTAAAGAGACACAGAGTAGGGAACCACAAACTGTTACTGAAAATAACAAGTTAAAGGTCAATCGGTACATTAGAGCAAAAATACGGCCATTTAAAATCGGGATTCTGATCGAAAACCGGACAATGTGGCTCGAGTGGCGCGCGCAAATTCGCCAAACGTAATTTTGAAACCTTGTCATTAGCTGACAGGAAGATACATTCGATTCGATAGTGTTTATTAGGTATAGTAACTAATAGGTTGATTAATTGGATGCATACTTTCGAATATTAAACGTATTTGAGATGTTTTCTTGATTTTTCCATAAAATCAAGCATTTTAGAAATATTATGCATAACTGGATATATTTGCAAGTCCAGTGATGAGATATGAACTTCAATCAGCATATTAGATATTTTGTAGCTTATCAAAACCAAATAAAATTTTAAGAAAGATACTCTGTGTCACTTTAATCCAGTGAGAACCAAGGTAAACCATTTGATGATCAACAATTGCACCATTGACGAGGAAGTGTATCTTGACAAATGAAGACTTTTCTGCGTATAACACATTAAAACATGTCAACACAGAATTTAGTTTTTTTTTTAAATTTGTACACTGTATCGTGGTTATAATTTTATAAATTGATACATTATGTTCGCCTTTTGAAACGATGTCTTTTTACCTTAACTGAGGGTTAAGGGTTTAAGGTTCGTTTCTTACAAATTAAAGTTTAAGTCGCATGCCTGAGTTTCCAATATTTCCATGTAATATGGAACATAGAATAAAAGGCTAAATGTTATATAACTATAATATTATGTAAGCACACGTCAATAAAAATAAATTTAGATCATCAGGTTTTTATTAGGTCATGCAATCAAAATAAATCTAGATCAACAGGATTTATATTAGGTCATGCAATCTAAATAAATTTAACCCCAACAACTTTTATATTAGGTCATGTTGTTGATCCAACCTATCTAAATTTACCGAATACATTCACAAGGTTCCATGTAGACCTGGAATATAATGATTGCGATAAGTCCAACTTTAAACTAACAGTTTCTGCTTAGGGACATTGGATGAAATATAAATATTCAAACATGATTACTTAAAACTTTTCAGTTTTTAAGTCTTTGAAAATTAATTCCTGAGTCATTTCGTCTTCTTTTAAAATATTATCTATAACATGTAATAATAAAGGTCTAAAGAGCCATAAAGAAATGGACAATAAATTTCAATCCATATCTAGACTTTCAAAATAGTATATTCCCGACTAGGATGAAATGTATGAACATGCATCTGGGGTGTAAACTACGATTGCTCGAGTAACACTACGTTGGGATGAGAATATATTTCGATCAGTACACCTGTCAAAACTGTCAACGAGTTACAGTTTCTGATTGGAAGTGTTTTCATGTCAAGGTAGTCAGACGCGTACGTGATAATGTCAAGCTCTACGTGATGAATGAGGAGCCAAATAATAAATTTATTAATTTATGCAAATGCTTACGTCCTATGTGAATATTCAAAAACTAATAAGAGTCGTAACCGTCATCGTCAAGAGGAAGCGAGTTAACTAAGCTGTCTAACATAGGCCCGATTGGGGTCATTTCGCCGAGTCGTTTCGTACAGTTTATTTATCCTAAGGCATACGTTCATCGGCTTGTTTTTTCAAATCATGCTATGTACATTTTGTAATATCTATATTTGTGATGAAAAATATAAACTATTTTGCTATTGTTAGACAAAGAAATAGTGCACATTCTTTATCAAAGATTTCAGCACACTTATGCAAAACGCACGAGAAACATGTGTTGCACGAGATGTGCGTGCGGATTGTGTAACAGAGTATGTGAAAACTGCAAGTTGTATTTTGGCAGGCTACCTGGATGTACCCATATGCTATTGAGAATACCCTATATCATATAATAAGTAAAGAAATACTTAGTTTTATCGGTTAAATTTACTGTCTGTAAGGTTAGAGTGACGATATTTCGAATTTTCCAGTGACGATACAATATAAATTGGTCAACTTCCGGAACTACAATTTTACTCTTAGCTATGTGAACAAATGAAGGGTGCTTTACTGTTTTTGATTAATAACATATTTCGGTACAAATAGTATGATATATAGAATACTTGATATAGTTTTACAAATACCAGGTTTAATCTACATTAAGGACCCTCTATATATATAACTATTACTTATCCTACCTCATGTAAGAATCTCGATCTCTGATTGGTCCACGTGACCCTGAATAAATACTAATGTCACCCTCTTGAGCCGGGTAATGAACATTTATACTCCGGCACATCAAAAGCATGAAAAAAGCGTGCAGATTGAGCGTCTTGAAATGTACAATGTATGTTATCTCGAACACATGATCAAGCTGGTTACTTTTGATCAACCGATATGTATAGCTTTGAACTATAGAGAAATGACTTCGGCTCGTCGCATAACACCAAGCTTGAGGCGGATATCTCCCCGTGTACCCCGCCTTTGAATGGTATAACTTATAATATCTAACAGTATATGCAGTACAGTTAAAACATATTACCAGAAACCATATTGTAACTGCGATCTGAATGTAAGCAAATGTTTTTTTTTAATCATATGCACACATACATGTATTACATGTGCAATAACTAACTACCAATTCTTTTTTGGGTAGGCATATTTTAAGTACCGAATGTGATTATTGGTAAAGATTCTCAGCAAATATTGTATCTGAGAAGTTTTCAACTCGAAGCTGAAAGTCGTGGAAGTATTCTGTTGAAGCGGACATAAAATGATATCTCCATCTCACAGACAAGAGCTATGCAGTACTGTTGTTGGAGAATGAACTAGTTGGACAAAGTGTATCACATAATATAACATCAGGCAACTAGAAACTGTTAATCTGTAATTATGTTACCACCTTTTGAGAAACTGCTTCTGTAATATGTTATTTTGATAAGTTTTGATAAGTATATACGTGCTTTGTTATATATTGTACTTAGCGAGTAATGATCGTATATCAAAACTACAGTAATCGTTTCATAAAAGTTGACATAGAATTTAAGAAGTTTGACAAAATTATGAAGTTCCACCCCTCTTACTTGATGAATAAAGAGGATGTCGTTTTTGTTTGAATTCAGTTGTATTCCAACCAAGTTTTATTCTCAAAAATGAAACAAATGGATGATAATGGTATCTTTGAAATATCATTTTATCGAAAACATATTTCACAATTGTTTTTTATTCAAGAAGTCCTTATGAATTATCTGTAATGATTAGTTATTAGTTTGGTGGTAACATAATTAAACACGCCTTTCTAATTTGATAAAAAGCATTTTATCGAAGATTCACAAAGTTATCCTGGGACGTTTTTGATCTAGATATTTTATTGTTTATGTCAAATTTACAATAATTGCTTACATATTAACATAATTGCTTATATTTGGTATTTTTTGCATCAATTTACTTTGATTTTTCAAATTCAAAATAATTAAGTATAAGTATTAAGAATTAATATATATCAATTTGACCACTCTTATAATCTCCAAAGAAACGTCTTTTGTTTTCAGTTACATCAGCAATCTTTCATCTTTTTTCTTTGTATTTATTCCAATGCTTTTTCTCAGTCTTGAGATCAAATATTCCTTTATTCAGTTTTGTTATATATATATATATATATATATATATATATATATATATATATATATATATATATATATATATATATATATATCTATATTTTAAAATGCGTATCGGTATGTTATAATTTCGTTGTTCATTAGATTTAAATGATTATTTTAAATATTTCCCAAACACCCCATAAGATAAATGACATAAGGTAGAAGAGTGCAATGAATGGATAATCCTCTGTAACGAGAACAGAGACATGAATGCTTGCAATTCCTGGGTAAACATAACGTACAATTCTGTACACAGATAAGACAAATAGTCACATTTTTCTGACATCACCATGTTATAAACTTGACCAAGGTACATGAATGAACGAGCATATATAGGTTAAGAATGTCATCTTTCAAAACATGTGATGTTACCTACACACAACAGTCATCCTGGTATGTTACTGCAGGTAAACAATCCTTTACTTTTTCTAAAATGTTATTCATTGAAAACATTGTCTTTATTACGTTTGAATGATTTTTTGCCTAGTCTTTCTTCTACCTTTTTGTTTTGGGGAATTGAAAAGCATTACATAACTGCTCTTAAATATACAAATCTATCTCTGTTTGGTGATTAAGAACAATTGTTAATCATTCATGATATTAAAATCGTTCAAATATATGAAAAAATACATATCTTCGTTATCGTATATTATCAAACATGAAGAAGAAAACCTAATAAGTGGAATTGAGAATGAAAACGATTCGATATGAACTACAATATCTTCAATTTCCTCGATTCATAAAGAGTGACTGACAGAAATGAAATGAAACTTATGTTATTTTTTTTATATGTTGATTCACTGGGCTACAGTGCAGTCGTCACTAGAAGGAGGGTAGTGCAGAAACAACAAGAGGGAGACACTGCACCTAAGGCCCCTCTGTAGAGGGTAGTGATCCGTGGTCTGTTCCCTCACCTCAGGGCATTCGTCCATGTCCATAAAGTTAAATTTAAAGGGTATAGAGTATGCTATAGCCATTTTGGCGTGTCATTTGGCAAACCATCACAATATGGTCATTTTACCGAGAGGATCTGCCAGTTCATGAAAATTGTCATTTTAAAGGTAATCGGTTCACAATATGATAAAATTTATGTTTAGTTTGCGGCAAACCATTGAATGCCCGATTACTCGAGTTCGGAGCTAATAAGTCCAATGTATTTTCCGAAATTTGCCTAAATCAGAAAATATTAATGATGATTATGTTCGGAATGTTATCTAACTACAAGGTGCGTGAATTCTAACACACACTTTTCGATTTCCATGAAACGTATAGGTGTTTATAAAGTTGGCATTTGGGATGATTTAAATCGAATCAGCACAACTGATATTTGGCAGCCAAATAAAATCTAAGACAACAAACTCTATATCACCTTCACTGACAACACACTTTTCGTTTTTGTTGTAAGTGATACATATCCGTATTCATTGTTATAAGCGAAACTAGATACACATTGCTGAACATGGTTTCACAGTTTGACATGAAATGGTGTCGACAGGTATTGTAAAAGATACCCCTTCTGGTCAACGTTCTTGGTCAGGTTTATGTTTTATATGACCAGTCTTGCTAAGGTTACTGATGTTAAACGTACATTTACGTTTCAGTGACGTTTGATATCGTTTTCATGTTAAGGGGTTTTGTTATTCGGGACATATTATTTGTAGCCTTACGTTCCCCTTGAAAGTTCGTTAAAAATAGTGAAAGTTGGTTTGTATTTTCTTCTTTACCGTATACTTTACTTTAACATATTTGACACTGTAAGATGAATCTGCAGCCAACCACATCTTTTTGTTTAAGAGGAAGTTACCAAATATACTTTTATATATAATTTTATTCCTAAAATTAAGAAATTATCCCCTTCTGTTGATCACATTATGCCATAGTGTGCAAAATGACTCAAAATGGGACGTAAACATATTATATTTTACTCAATTTAAGATTTTAGTAATTTCTCGAAAAAAACGGTGATCCATTGATAGTCACTGGAATCCCAGTTGTGCAGTCCAAGAAACAAATATACTGAACAAAAATTATAGGGCATATATATGAAAAAAGAAACTATGAATATCGAATATATTTATTCATTGACCACCTGGTGTAATACTCAATGATAAAAATCAAAATATCCGTAACTTATTTTGTCCAGTTTATAGACGAGGAGACAAACTTTAAGGCGACGAAGGAACTTCTGGGTTGAATATAACATATTAATTATTCAAAGATGATATTTAATTTGATGATATTAACATTATTTGATTTTACTTTTGTACTGGTCTTTGTTATGGTTTTGCACGGAAAGTATCTGGAGTAATTTGCTTGAACACAGCCCTGAAGTTCCGTCATTCATCAGAATGTACAATGACAAGTAATGAATACGGTTACTCATATTAAAGATACCACCTTGCGTTTTCGTTCTAGTTAAGACAAATGTCCATAAAAGGACAGAGTGCTGCATAGTTTCGCTGTTCGAGGAATTCTTTTATGACATATTAAAACGATCTCAGCCCAGAAAGATCATAAACTTTATCTAATTTGCATTATCTGTCATCCATTGTTTCAGCGTTCAAGGCATAATTTCATGACAGTTTTGTGGCTAACAACCACAGCATTTACATTTGGGGTAAGTGACATATGACATATACTATAAACTACTGGTGACAAGCTTCCACCTTCACAGTATTGTCACCTGGCGACAGATTTGTATATAACAAACCAGGTAGATGATAAAAGGAAACGATACGTTGTCTTGTGACGTTACCGGGCAATAAAGGTGGCATGACGTAAATTAAGAAGACTCACGGGGGGAATGTTATTTCATCTCAGCTTCGTATTCCATGATATACAACAGCAATTTGTCGTGTATAGTACCACCTATTAGTAGATAATAAGCCAGGTTTATTGTTCTGCGTTTTTATCTACATCAACGCCTTATGTGTGACACTTCTCTCCTGTGTAGCGAGACGCAATGATAGACTCATGTCTCCGATGTACAGTCGTTGATTTGCAGATCCTTCAACAAATAGCTGTTAGTAATATAAAAGCTGTCAACGAAACTTGTAAGACTTCCAGTCATTTTCAAAGTCAAACATTCATTATCATTCAGCATCGTTCACTCAGTGTACTAACAGTACAATAATATGGGTTAACAACAAGGATTTACATACGAATTGAGCACTAAAGATTGCTTAACATTTGTTGTTTTCCAAATATAAAGGAAAACAACACCTTGGTTAAGGGAAGAACATTGAGTTACTTCAAACAGTATTAGAGACCTTTATAAAGATACACTCAAAACTGTCCCGCATCCATTCCGAAAATTCAAAATATCATGAACCTTGTGGAAAACTTTTTCTGACAACAGAATACGCACCGATCTGAAAAGATTGCACATTTTCCAATGTAGGTTTGCGATGTTCAGATTCATACACAAACACACGTTGTTTTCAGAACATCTGGTCCAATATACCTGTCAATATGCAAATAGCAGCCTCTCAAAGAAGCATTTGTCTGTTAACATAGTGTTCAGCATCACAGTTTCTATTAAACACAGAGGTTAGTTCTTGCATTGTTATCATACATGATATAGAAGGGTAAATATTTACTGGAACTTAATCCGGACGTTCCTCTTCACGCATTGCTGTCTGAGGTAAGACTCAACATTGGTTGTTTCTCCGAGGAAAATGCAATATGGTCTAAATCCGTCCCTGAATCACCGTTCACAATCACTTTGTCATTGTATCCATTGAAAAGCGTCTTCTTTGGAAATTTTGACTTAACTTTATTGTTATTTTCTAAGGAGTCAGAGCGTATTAAAGAATCAGATTCTGAAGAATCCACGTCACTCCCAGCACTACCGTTAGTCAGTAAAGAATCGGGTAGGCTTGTTCTCTTGGTCAGATAGGTATCCAGATGATCTGAAAGTTTTCTGGAGAAATGGTTTTCACCGCTATGAGGGTTATTGCTGTACATCTCTGGTTGCATTGGGGTGGACCTTCCACTAATACTTGTATCCATATAGTCAAACGATACAGACAAGCCACCCTTATCTTTGCCTTTCCCTCGCTGCAGAATATAAAGATCGCCTGCAGGGTCTGTTGCAGGAAGTTCTAGAGAGCTACCAGACTCATCCTCGATCTTGATTGACGGAATATCCACTGAAGACGCATCGGGGATTGACACAGATGTGGTGTCCTCTTCAGGAGGTTCAAGAGTGAAGATGATGCCAACATTGGGCATGTGGACTCCGTCCTCCTCCTCCACCTCGAACTCCTCCTCGTCCTCGTCCTCCTCGATAGGCTGCATGAAGGGAACACTCAGGTTGCCTGTTCTGTTCCTCAGACTCGCTAGAGACTTGTTCTCGAAGCGAGGACGGTTGGGGTCCAGGAGGTTGTGTTTCTTGAGGATCTCTTCACACGAATGGGTTCTGATCGCTTCTTCCACCACGTCCTTGTAGAGAGGATCAGAGGAGGGACTCTCCGCTATCACCCTCTTTAGACTGGGGTGGGGAGAGAAACCATTGCACTTGCCGTCCTCGGCATCTGCCTCTGCCATCTCCTTCTCCCGCTGCTTCTCCTTTGCCAGACTCCTGAAATAGGAACAACTCGTTACTGCACAGTGTAGTAGATATATTCAACGTTTAACCTCCGTACATGCTCTGTGATATTTGTGAAATAAGGATCAACAAATTAGTTACGCCATAGGATAAGCATACTACCAATATATTCACATTTGACCTCTTTATATGCTTGAAGATATTTTTTGAAATAGCAACAACTTCTTCGTTGACACTTCAAAGCATCAGTGTTACGATGATTAAAACATTAAACTCCTACAAATCCTTTAAATTGTTTCCTTAGTTCGAAGTAGCAATGTAGCAAAAGCATAATTTAAGTTTACAGTGAGTGGATGGATTCAACACCATGTCAATATTTTTTTAATAATTGTGTAAGTTATAAATTGTTAAGAATCTCATAAATTTGCATATACAGGTACCTTTTGCATTTCCAGAATACAACAGCAGCTACAACCACTAAGAGCACCAATAAACCACCAACAATTGGAAGAAGATAATCTGAAACGAAGAAACAAATGATATACATTTGTATAATTGTGGATGATTTTCCTTTCCTTCGGCTCGTCGCATAACACCAAGCTTGAGGCGGATATCTCCCCGTGTACCCCGCCTTTGAATGGTATAACTTATAGTATTCCATTGTGACGTCATGTTATAAACAATATTTTGACGTCACGGGTCGCCTATGACGTTGTGTTCTATAAGGACAGACTGGGTTTGTCCGCCTTTGCTTGGAAGTAGATTTTGAGTATTTTCTTTAATTTCACAACTAAGGTAATAAACAGAATATTATATTCGTGCCCATGACATAGAAAAGTTGCGATACTCGAGCCAAAATATCAGTATATCCCTCGTTAACGCTCGGGAAATACTGTTATTTAGGCACTTGTGTCGTAAACATAGTATGTCATTGACACGAATTTAAATTCCTCTATATTAATTGATTTCAAAGTTTCAAGCAAACTGTTATTGAAGATACGATTATGACATTGTTTTTGTTATCATTATCATTCGTATTTAATCTTCCTTCCGTATTTGGAAATTAAATAGCATTTGTTCTTATCTTATCAGCATCCACGTATATATGTCAAGTCTAAAAGAATCCTTATATGAACCGTATGTTAAATATACTTATTAGGCATGCAACAATAAAACCTATGTGCCAACTCACGGTGTGTGTGACGATTCATAAATAGCCCATTTTATACTTTTACGACAACACAGAGTCATAATCTAAATTCCCCTAAAGTGCTCGATATACTGAAATGTCTTTATTACATCTTTGCCGAAATGAAATCATAAAACTTATAGGCTAAATGTCTGGAAAACAGGTCGCCATCTGGCCACCATGGATTCGTATCTATGATTTTAATTACATATTGTTTTCAGAAATATCAGATTGTTGTTTTGATATCTGTTGACATATATGGTTGACATATATCTGTCCGTGTGTTTGCGGGTATTCATATATCTATAAATCGTTTTAGAAAAAAATATATATAACCATTTTAGCTCTTGAAGAATTTGATTAACCTCTTTCTGAAATATCTTTTGAAATTTATATGAAAATGTACGTATATGCCTAGCGCCTACGACTTGTTTTCCTTATTCTATATGACATAAAGACATATAAAAACGTATTTAAAGAATGATTACATTGATGGAAAGATAAATTAATTCTAGAACTCTTTTTTTCTTCATGTTATGTCATTATGTTAAGTTCAAGCTAAACTAGGTACTTTGTGATTAGACTTGATATCTAAAAGGCTCAAACATTTGATAATCGGAAACATATGGAAGGTCATTTAAATTTCCATTTCTATTTTAATGAATATTCAATATCTCATTTATTGTACTTTTATTCACATTACATATGATAAACTAAATTACTAATTCAACGATTGGCAATATAATACAATGACACGTTTATATCAATATAGATTATGATATGCAATAAATTGTGCTGTAAATGAGCACGTGATGTCATGTTTCGTGATGTGATGTGATATGATGTGGTATGATGTGGTGTGGTGTGATTTGATGTGATGTGACATGATGTGATGTGACATGATGTGACGTGATGTGATGTGATGTGATGTGATGTGATGTGATGTGATGTGATGTGATGTGATGTGATGTGATGTGATGTGATGTGATGTGACTTGATGTGATATGATGTGACGTGATGTGACGTGTTGTGACGTGATGTGACGTGATGTGACGTGATGTGATGTGATGTGATGTGACGTGACTTGATGTGATGAGGCGTGGTGTGATGTGAAATTATGTGATGTGGTTTGATATGACGTAACGTAATGCGATATGATGTGATGTGATGTGATGTGGGGTTATATGACGTAACGGGATGAGATTGATGGACTGTGATGTGATGTGAAATGATGTGAAATGATGTGATATGGTGTGATGTGATGTGATGTAATGTGACTTGATGTAATGTTCCTTTGTGTAATGGGTCATTATGTGACGAGACAGAATGTTACATGATGTGTTTTAATGTGATGTGATGTAACGTGATGCAATGTGACGTGACGTGACGTGATGAAAAAAGTCGAGATGATATGTTATGCAATGTAATGCTTTGTTAAAACCAAAACATACCTTCTTCCTGGAATATACTGGCCAGTCCGGACATCTTTTCCTCCTCAGGTTCCTCCTGTCTCCCGGCCAGCACCCTCTGACAGTTCTTTCCCTGAAGTCTATACCCGGACTCACACCCCTCACTGCACACTCCGTCTAGCAGTCCACACCTCTTGTTCTTACAGTTGCGGCAATCTGACTGACAGTTCTCCCCGAACCACCCAACAACACACTCTGTACATTTACCGCTCTCAAAGTCACAGCGGCCACACCTATCAGGACATTTCCTATCACAGAGAGGCCCGAAATATCCGTCAACGCAACCTCCTTCACACTGACCCTTTATATCACAGATACTGTTCTCACAAGAACCGCATTTTCTCTCACAAGAATCTCCAAACCTTCCCTTCTGACACTGAAGACACTTCTTCGAGTCCTTGGAACATTTGATGCAGCCATCAGCGCATGATTCCTGGCAGTACGGTCCGGTGAAGGACTCCTCACACCCCTGTAGACAGGTCAAGACTCCTTGCTCCCTATACGCACACTGAGATAGGACACAGCGCTCACTGCAGGTAACATTACATGGACTCTCTCCTGAAGCCTGCTCACATCCTTCTGGGCACCTGTACACGTCAGTACCGTTCTTGCTGCAAGGGAGGCAGTGTGCGGGATCTCGAGATTTTGAACACAACTCCCACCCTGAAACAAAATTGTTCATCAAGGTTAACACAGAAATACCATTGACGTAGAACTGAATTATTAGGAAAATACGTCGATTGTATGAATTTAAGGACGGCTTTTACAAAAAAAACGTTGATTATTTGGAGTGAGATTTGGACTTCTTTGCCATCATAATAAAGCTGTAGTTGTATTTAGAATGTTATATGTCTTATGTACATATTTTTATGACTCTTTAATTGGCCCCCATGTCATATCACATGTTCAATTGGAACTAAGTTAGGAGGCTACCTGCCGTCTATTATAATGAAGCTGTCACAACAAACATGATAAATCACGAATAAATGCTTGAACTCTACTTGAACTGAATCGAAAAATACTCAGAGAAGTTATACGTAAAACGTTTATGGTGTCCTATATAAGCTATTAAAAGGTGGAACACTTGTACAACTAATTTCTTGTTTATGCAAAGTAAGGAACGGGACATTTCTATTTTTAGTTTTATGGCACTATTTATACATTGCTCGGAGGTATAAAAGCCTTGACAACAAAGGACTTCTCTCTGAAGATGATATTTTTCATTCAGGAGAGTTGTTAATAGACTGAGAAGAGAAAGTGAGCAATAGCCACGACAAATGAATGAGGTTTAAAAGGGCAGTAGCACGTTTTTTGAAAATTGTAAAATTGTTCATTTTAAAGTTTCTAATGATAATTGTACGTCAATGCTTAAAGGGGCAGTAGCACGTTTTTTCATAATTTTATATTTTAAATATTTAACTGATAAAATGTAAGTTAATGCAAAATGTATTAATTTGACAGTGTCAAAAATCACATTACACAAGCCAATCATCCATAGTCAGAGGACAAAGTATGGAGAATTTCATAAAATCCATTGGCGGCCATTTTGTGTGAACACCTTTAATTCATTTTGTGTAAGAAAAGGGAATCGCATGGCTAAATTTTACATTATATATTTTAATTAGTACTGCTCCATTTAGTTTAAATACATTGTCTTTCAATTGAAACTATTAATTTTCATTTTCCTGAAATCAACTTATATTCCCCCTAAAAACGTGCTACTGCCCCTTTAAGGTATTGCTTTGATAGTGTTAAAAATCTCATTACACAAACCAATCATCCATAGTCAGAGAACAAATTATAAAGATTCACATTGGCGGCCACTTTGGTGTGAACACCTTTAATTCATTTTGTGTAAGAAAAGGAATCACATCGCTCAACTCTACATTATATATTTGATTTATTACTGCTTCATTTAGTTTAAATACATTGTCTTTCAATTGGAACTTTTTATTATCCTGACATCGCCTTATATTCCCCTAAAAACGTGATACTGCCCATTTAAGAGAGGAGGCTTATGGACAGATAAGTGGGTGTTTGAAAAATGAAAGAACATATATACTACCGTGCTAAAGAAAGTATAACACGTAAATTCGATGCCAAACAAACAAATTCCAACGAAATGTTATTATTTATGTCAAAGGTACCCACAATAGGTATTGATTAACCCTGCTTTTGTTATTGTGTCTATAACATGCGAATTCTGACTGGTTGAATAATAAATGAAAGGGAAACCTTGAGACGAAATTGTTAACAACTAGGGAAATATGAAAACTGAAAAAGAGGGATCAAAAGAATAAAGGGAAGAAACTTAATCGAAAAAAGGGTAAGGGGAAAGGAAAGATATTGAGAAATAAGGAAAGTTTAGAGAATACTGACAAAATGAGTAAAGAAGAGAAATTACAGATGAACTAAATGACGTTATTCAGGAAAAGAAGCAGATACCATGAAGACTTTATTTAGTTTATGAAATGTTTATACTATAAACACATTCTATTTTTGCTGAACCGCTGTTTTCCTTTTTACAGTTTAATGACAGTGAATTTATGAACCGGAAGCGACTAAGACTGCACAGTGTTAAAAAGTGTAGAGATGTTGACAGGTGGAAATGTACTATGAACCCAAGGTTGAAGGGGTCAACGCTTAACCCAATATATATCTCATCTTTCAAACATAGAAACTCGAGATTTTCAGTGTGGAACCTATGTTGGCAAACAAGTGTTCTCTCTTTTGGCGACAATTTCTATGATGGTTTTTAACCTATGCGATATTTCTATTTCTGGAGATCTTGAGAAGCGGTTCAATAATTTTTTTACAATTTAAGTTCATGTTTTATTTGGAAGGTTTAGGATTGTTTCTTTCTGATGAATGCTATTTCTGGATTCATCTAACCCCTACCTCTGCCTTGAGAGTAAATAAAAATCGTTTTCGAAATATTTATTTCTCATAGCTGTTGTTCCGTAGTACAAAAAATATCATAACAAAATAAAACATTTATGTATCACAAGAAGACCAAATTCAACTCGGTTGCTAAAGTGTAAGACGAATTCATGAACTTACTAAAGATCTTTACTCACGCTTGGTACAACCAGTTTAACATATTCACAAATATTTCATGACATATCTTAAATGGAAATTTTAATTAATGTTCAGATTCAACAATCAAGTAGTATCTTTGTGAATGACATGAGTTTATAATTTGGGTTATATTTAATTCTTCAATGTTAATCGGTGCATTAACTCCGATATGTCAGATCCCTGCACTGAGAGTAAGTTACATGACAGAGAATATGAATGAATGAAACACAACGCCATAACCTGTCTGCTTTTTCTATGCAACCCTTGTTATATGAACAGGGACAAACTTGAAACACAATTCTAGGGATAACTCTCAGAAATAATGTTTGTATACACAAATTTAATTGGAAGTTCGCATTTGTTATTCGTGTGGATGTAAGTGAATAACTGAGTTGACAATAGAATGGTGGATCTAAACGTAATCAAGAAGTATACATATACCTATTTCAGTATTCATTATTAATATTTTTCAGATACATTTCTGAGGTGATAATAAAATATTCAGCGTGAAATTTGAATAGAAGACGATTTAACTCCTTTTGAAATGTAAATGATTTATAGTTTGATTCAACAAAGAAGACATATCTATCATGCATGTATCCTTAATTTCGAGAATAGACCTGACTGAAATTGACCCCTAGTTTGAACTCGAAAGGTTCCCAGTAATAGAAAGTATATAAATGCTGATAACAAAAGTGCATTCTTGCTCCTTCTTTACCGAACATATAAAAGGTTTTCTCTTCCTTCTTGAATTATTTCTCTCTATCAATCTCTATCTCTCTCGCTTTCTCGCAATCTCGCAATCTCGCTCCCTCGCTCTCTCTCTCAAATGGTAGATGAATTAAAAAGAATTAATTGTGTTATTTGTATTTACACAACGTACCTGAGATCAGATGTATGGACGTCACTATAAGAAGCTTGGCGATCCAACCGCACATCGTGGAGAATGTGCTTCAGGATTCTACAATAACAACAAAAATACTGAACAAAATGCCAAGACTAAAGGACATCAATTGAATAAACTAACCAAGCACACCAACGACTAAATAATGAAATCTCAAGCATAAGGAAGTTATTCCAAATAACAGACAGCTATAGTATGAACATACCTGTAAACAACATAATACAGTGAAGATAAGCTTGAAACTTACGACATTAAACATCTTGTTTACATGCATCTTCGTTATGGGAGAAATGCAAGACGCAATACCTGAGAGTGATATCATTGTTCCATGTTCCTCTCGCCTTCATCATGATGTTTCGAAACTCATTCACGGAGACTTCGTGTTTACTTTCTACAATACGCTTTCTGTTTATGAATAAGAGTATTAGTTTCAGAATTGATATATATGACTTAGCATCGAACAATAACTGCTGTTAAACTGCCCCTAAAAACAGCAAAAATATGATTTTTAACACAAATATCAGCCGTGAGGTAATGGGATAAATACAAAATGCATACTGCGTATCTTCCTGATCCAGTAAGGTTTCATTATTCATGCCTTTACCTTCCAGTGCCGATTTGGCCCATTTTGAAATATAACCTTATGCTATCGCAATACTCGCAATATCAAAAAGTACAATGAATATGCAACACCTTTAAAAGGACAGTAGCACGTTTTTTCTGTTGATGTTGAAAACTTAATTTCTTATAATTTTCCAAAAAAAATATTAGTTTACAAATGTTTTATCTTCAGCGGGGCAAACATCTCATCTCATTACCAATCCTCTTATTGATGAGAAAATTGAACAATCAGCAAACTACTAATCAATTGAGTACGCTTAACAAAACTCGAATGTCCGATAAAGCACCTGTCAAATTGTTCATAAAGTGTTGCTTTTCAGTTGGTTACAACTGCGTCGTAAATATATACCTTTACTTTCTAATATAACGTGCTACAGCTCAGTTAAACATAACAATGGACGTTTACTGTTTTGTTAATTTATAAATCATTATTCTGAATTAACCGTTAACTTTATGTGCCGAAAACTATATCTTATCTTACACCCCTTGGGCGGTTATATCCCTTCTTTTTTCAATTGGTTTTAACTCATAACTACCTTCTTATAGGTGTTTACCCTTTACACCCCTTGGGAAGTTATTGCCATTAGTTTAGTTGAATGTTATATGCCGTGAGCTCCATCCGCGTAGGTTGGTTATCTCATAACCACCTTGGTCGGTTACAAGATTGTAAACAATTGCAAACAATTGGACTTGTAAAATTTGGATTTTTAATCAAACAAGAAAGTTAAGATTTATGAACAACGAAAGTGGGATTCGAACCAGGGACCTCTATGTTGTCAAGCAGCGCTCGTACCTGTTGAGCTACCGTGGATCCATGCCAGTTGATGTAATTTTTTTATGTGTCATGTTTGGTTTTGATTTATATTAATATTGGAATAAAATAGTTCTTAATGTAAGGAATCAAGTTTTTAGTTCTAAAACACTTATCAGGGGGTATTGTAAGTAGTCTAAAATAGTATTCTTATCAAGACATATCAAACCCGCAAAATGGATCACTAAAACGTTTTTCAATTTTGTATGTAAACCAATTTAGTTGAAACACCGTAATAAAATAGTTTTTATTGTAAGAAATCAAGCGTTTATTTCTAAAACCCTAATATGGGGGTAATTTAAGTATTTTTTCTAACCTAGAAATGATAAACCCGCGAATGATATCAGTAAAACGTTTTTAAAATAATTGTTTGTAAAAACATTAAGTTGAAACTATTGCAGGAGGCTTCCGCGGGAGTGTAAGTCAAATAATGACCCGTTTGCCTCGGGTTATGGAAATAACCTCTGCTCGGGCTACGCCCTCGCGAGGTTATTTTCCATAACCCCTCGGTACCGGGTCATTATTTACTACATAAATCATGGGTGTGTACTAGGACTCTACACCTGTTGCTTAACGGTGGTGTACCACTTGTCTCGTTCAGTCACCTTGTCTCATTCAGTCACTTCCAGCAACATGGCGGTTAGGATGAAAAGAGTTAAACACCTTCACGTACATGAACCGTGAAGGTTAACAAAGTGGATGTTTACACAGGCGTAAATTTACACACATATTTTAGAATCCCACAAGTTTTATCTTACAGTAAATATAAACAGGAAGTTCAAGTTTTGAATTAACCAGTGTTTAAATTTTGATATCAGTAGACACCGTGTGAGACTTTCCCTCTATCATTTGTAAATGAAGGAACATATACCTATGAACACAAAACTGCCATACCGCGTAGAAAACTGATCTTTTGAAGGTCGTAGCATGTGACGTTATCAGTATTATTCATTATATCATTGTTACGTTACGTCATATCATCGTAAGTTGAGTTCTTACTGTTTTGAAAACCTTTTGAGGTCAATAGTTGATGTGTAATATCATCATGACGATTTATTGTACAATGTAGATATGTCTTGTTGATATCCCTTGATCTCACACAAGCGATATCGACGGCAAAGGCAGTTTTAGATTAAATATTTAATATAGAGTCAGATAACAGTTTGAAATGCATTCGATTAAATATATAGTTGCATTTTTATATCAAAATTTTTTTCATATCAAACAAAGCTCTATATTTAATTGTTTTTCAATTCTGTAACATAGATTGTAGGAGACCTATAAGCAAGGTCTAGACAGTTTAACAGAGGCAATATAAACTGATTTATACAGTAGTAATTCACATTTTACTGACATTCATTAAAACAATTAATTTCAAGGACTTAATCAGTGACGTCAAATCTTTCAATTTACCATTGCATGTCAAATCACAACACTGGTTCTTTGTTCATAATCTCAAACAGCATGTTTTGAAAATTCAGTTAAGGTCATAAATGATCTAAGGAATGCAGCGATCCATGTCGTAAATATGTCATTAAAATCATCCACCGTAACTTGTTTATCAGATATAAAGCTAGATATTATATATTAACTCATGTTTCTTGATAAATTTGTTTTATCATGTAAAAGTCTATATGCAAGGATTTTAAGCAGAGCGATATTATCAACAACATTTATTTAATGAGTAAACGCTGCTATCGGGGAAGGTCGAACCGCTGCTATTTATACCAGTCCAAATCAACTATTTACACAACAATCTATAACTGTCGTATGCTCGTGATACAAAACGTATGCCTCCCTTATTACTATTTGCTGATCAATTCAGCCAGAAAGCCATTACTTATTGGTATTCTGATGAAGGGGTGACATTGATATATGCTGATATTGACGCCTAATGATATAAGTAAGACAAGTTGTGTCAGTAGGGTCATGTTAACCTTAGTCCTAGTGTACCTGGCTTTATTACCTGAGTCATTACTTCATCAAACCCTTTCACCCTATGAAACCGGTAACAAGTATGTCTTAAATCTGATTTCTGACTTTATGGGTTAAATAGTTAAGTGGCTGGGTAATTATTATAGATTAAGGGTTGAACATGTATGAATAATATACCACAGGATGACTCATAATAGATAACTTATAACCATCTGTCCAATACTTGTAGACTTCTACTATCTACATCTGCACATCTACTTGTTGATTATATTGTTTTCAACCATATACTGCCCTTACTTGTTGGCCATAACGTTTTCAACCATATAATGCCCGCCCTTGTTGATCATATTGTTTTCAACCATATAATGTCCTTACTTGTTGATCATATTGTTTTCAACCATATAATGCCCTTACTTGTTGATCATATTGTTTTCAACCATATAATGCCCTTACTTGTTGATCATATTGTTTTCAACCATATAATGTCCTTACTTGTTGGCAATAACGTTTTCAACCATAAAATGCCCTTACTTGTTGATCATATTGTTTTCAACCATATAATGCCCTTACTTGTTGATCATATTGTTTTCAACCATATAATGTCCTTACTTGTTGGCAATAACGTTTTCAACCATAAAATGCCCTTACTTGTTGATCATATTGTTTTCAACCATATAATGCCCTTACTTGTTGATCATATTGTTTTCAACCATATAATGTCCTTACTTGTTGGCGATAACGTTTTCAACCATAAAATGCCCTTACTTGTTGATCATATTGTTTTCAACCATATAATGCCCTTACTTGTTGATCATATTGTTTTCAACCATATAATGTCCTTACTTGTTGATCATATTGTTTTCAACCATATAATGCCCTTACTTGTTGGCCATATTGTTTTCAACCATATAATGCCCTTACTTGTTGGCCATAACGTTTTCAACCATATAATGTCTTTACTTGTTGATCATATTGTTTTCAACCATATAATGTCCTTACTTGTTGATCATATTGTTTTCAACCATATAATGTCCTTACTTGTTGGCCATAACGTTTTCAACCATATAATGTCCTTACTTGTTGATCATATTGTTTTCAAACATATAATGTCCTTACTTGTTGATCATATTGTTTTCAACCTTATAATGTCTTTAATTGTTTACCATATTGTTTTCAACCATATAATGTCCTTATTTGTTGACCATTACGTTTAAAAACATAACATTTGTTCACTTGTTGACATTATGATTAAGACAAATATTTTGTTTACCATAACGTTTTCAAACAAATACACGTTGTCATAAACGTTATAAACATATAATTTGTTCACTCATTCACCATACCGTTGTCAATCATATAATTTGTATACTTGTTTACCATAACGTTTTCAAACATATACACGTTGTCTTAAACGTTATAAACATATAATCATTCATTCACCATACCGTAGTCAATCATATAACTTGTTTACTTGTAAATGTTTTCAATCATATAGTTTGTTACCTTAAGATCGTATATGACATGGTTGAATAAACAAAATGATTGCAACCTTGGAAAAGGCCAATCCCAACAACACCATTGATACGTCAGTTATTGACAGTGTTATGGAAAATACTATGTGTTATTGATTGATATTGTTCATAACTAGGACCTCCATTACCACGTGTTACCCAAGGTTGACATCATAAATATATCATTTCACTTTACATATGCAGTGCAAATGACATTCTAGCATAAGTATTCATACTTAGGTTTGAATAGAGAATATTTGCTATCATTTCTAAGTTAGTGTCCGTAAGAAAATGATTTGATTTATGAAATAAGAAACGTAATACATACAATTTATAACTATTATTAGTCTTACATCTAAAAACTCAAATGCACGAACATTGATTGTAAACAGACAGACATTTTACAACATGTTTCCATACGCCTGTCGTGTAAGTTATTGTATTTATTAAGCCTTATTTACAGAATATAACAATTTATGACACCATATAATGTCATAAAAGTTTCATATACATTGTCCACATTCCACACGATTCAAATACATGATTAAAAACATCAACAGAGTTTAAGTCAGATTTTCATGCAACACATTTTCTAACACTAAGTACAGAACGAATAACATATTCAGCTATATTCACTGTCTAATGCTTACCGAAGCAGAACGGTCGTGACCTCGCAGGTCAAACGTCTGTTACGTTACACGCAGGTGCCCCATCGATTGATCCAATCAACAGTAGTCTGGGTTTGAACCCCGGCAATATTGAGCGGGTGAGTAAACCCCTGTAAGCCACCCAGAGAGCGGACGGAGAGAGAAGACGCTTCCTGTTCATTCAGCCACTGTTAGAGCGAGTAGGTTCTACGTCACTTTATCGCACGGGACACCGACTGGGTCTAAATATAAGCCTCGTCAGAACGACAGGTCGTTTTTTAAACAGTGTTTCACTGCATAATTTCCTCGTGTAACGTCAGTAGGTATGAAGTTAGTGCAGAACCCTGGACACTATCTCCTTCATTGGCTTTCTATATGTCCTTTTTTCTTGATGTTCAATTTTAGATTGTTATATATGAGATTAAAAAAGTAGATGACAGAAAAAAATATCAAATAGTATTAATTATAATATGATCTGTAGGACTACGTGTTTTGATATGTTATGGATATAATTGTATTCAACAAGGATAAAAAAAAGTCCACAAAAAACATCAGTCATTCCATAAACCGTATTAAATGACATGTTTGATAGGAGTGATAGAAGGAGTGGCTGTGACCATTTGCTATCGTTGTTTACCAGTCCAATACAAAAAGAAATTTCACCCACCTGTTCCTAAGAGGTAGCTTGTGTGATGGTTGAGAATTATCATAACAAAACATAATAACACGAAGCTTACCTTAGTTATGACGAGTCATCTAGTGGTGGAGTCTGTGGCTGAACATGAGTGTATCAGTGTAAATCTATTACCTGACATCGTTACTCATCCAGGTACACTCGTGCTGGGGTCACAGGCTGTACAGGATACACAGGATACACATTACCTGCCTTGCCTATTGATGCTGAACCCAGTCCACATGCCTATTGACAGGGGTCAATTGCCGTTGCCTATTGATGTTCTAATTGAGAGTAGTCACAGTGATGATGTTGCCCGGTCCACGTGACCTCTATTATAGCTGAACACAGACCATGTGCCTATGGGCAATGGGCATTATGACCATTGTCGGTGGTCACAGTTCATGTTCATTATGACAGTTTCCACATTACACATGTCTTTTACAGCTGAACAGAGTTCATGTGTCGTCTATTATAGCTGAGCATGGTCAATGTGTCGTCTATTGCAGCTGAACAGGGTCCATATGTCTATGGGCAATAGGCCTTATGACAATTGTCGGTGGTCACAGTTCATGTTCATTATGATAGTTGCCACATTACACATGTCTTTTAAAGCAGGACAGAGTCCGTGTGTCGTCTATAACAACTTAACACAGTTCATGTGTCGTCTATTACAGCTGAACAGAATCCATGTGTCGTCTATTACAGCTGAACAGAATCAATGTGTCGTCTATTACAGCTGAACAGAATACAGAAGGCCTAATACCAATTAATAATCTTCACAGTCCTAAAGACTATTGGCAGTGATCACAGCCCTAGAGGCTTTTGTCAGTGATCAAAATCCTAATTCCTAGTGACCGTTATCACAATCCTTATCCTAATACCCATTGACAATGGTCACAGTCCCAATCCTAAGGCCTATTGACAATGGTCACAGTCCTAATATCAATTCATATTCACACAGTCCTAATGATTACTGACAACTCTCGTATGTTAAGCTTCATCAAATGATATTCGCAGAAACTTGAACCACAATCTCGAAAGTGACTTAGGTTCTGTGTTGACATGTTGATCCTGCTACATATATACACTAACGAGTTTACTGTGTACCTACATGTTCCTTCTAATGGCACTTACCGTACCTACATACATGGTTCTATTACTTACCAGTATACCTGAGCACTACCTGTCTTATGGGGATCCTAATTGTCACATACCTACACCTACCTGCTTTCACTTCTCTCTAGCCATACAATCCATAAATCTGAATTCTATTTACTACGCATCCATTATTCTGTAAAGATCAATAAGGTTTTATAGATATTGTACCACCTTTGCAAACTGTTTCAGAAAATATTTAAATATTTGGGCACATATAAGCTTTACTTTTTTTAAATTTTGGATCAACTTGTATGAAAATAATGATCTGTATGTAATTGTGAAAGGCACCAATGCGAACATCGTATTATCGAAGTATATCTTAGGGTCAAATATATCAGTTATCAACAGTGGGTTTTTTTCAGGAATTGTTTTTTACCTGATAAATTATTTTAATGCTAGTAGGGTCAGTATAACGACATAAAACGGATTCGGTAACTGTTTTTTGAAAAACGGACAGTGTACAGTAACTGGAGCGCGTAATTCATACGTCTTGAATATTTCTTGAGCAGAAATTGTTCAAATTCAATTTTTTAATGCTTGATAGAAACTATAACTAGTAAATGAAGATAGAACGATAAAGTTCATGATTTTCTTGTGATTAAACCCTTTTCAAATAATAGCATCATGATATAAACTTATAATATTTAAACTGTTTAAGTACTGTGAGAAATATCCGGTAGGTTAATAAAAAACGTGAGCGTCTTTAAGTTTTATTGTAGGAAAAACATGAGAATGTAATAAAGCAAGAGAGACCAACCCTCACTGTCCTTGTAGCACAACAGCCATTAAGAAAGCTGAGGTGCTGATAACACACAAGTCTACCGGCTGATAGCGGCTTGACTCCTGTGCTCAAAGTCAAGAGGCAATTTCTATTTTGAAGATTTATATGGCTATATTGGGTTTCATTCGAACCGGAATTTATTTGATCAGATAGTAAACGGTGTCAAAGTCTGAAAATATGACATCACCAAGTGGAATTTTTTTCTCTCTGTGTTTGAATAATCAAGAAAGATTTAATTTATGGACATGCCTAAGATAAAGTTTAGAAAGAAAAAATGCTCACATACCCTTGTTCACTTTGTTGAATTAGTCTTTGAATGAAATAGCGACACGGCAATTGAATAATATACGTGTCGGGTGGAATCGCATGTATATATCAAGTATTATTTTGTTATCCATTGTTTAGGTAATCGTTATTTCATGATATAATACAATATTGGTAGCCTTCAACTTGTCTTGTTATAATGATAGCCGCATTAACGTTAACTTCCTCCAAAGGTCAATCCAACAAGAGAACAACAATGTCGTGAGGTCAAGCTCTGTGAAACCTGCAGGATATATGCTCGAGACAAAATGATATTCGTCAATTAGACCTTGTCATGTTTCGAGAGACAGGCGTTTGGCGCCCTTAGGCGAAATATTCTAACTTAAGGATATTGAATATCAAGTTCTCATGATGATTATTTCCCCTTACAGAAATTGAAGCCAAATAAATGGTTGCATTCAAACGGTTTATTTACCAAGCGGCGCCATGAGCGAGTGTTTCATTAATATCTTTAGATGACATGGTGCATTTACAAATAAATGCACAAACAAAACTGTCCAATTTGGAAGAAAACATAGAAAGTCCTTTTAACACTCAAGAGGTTAAGTTCAAGCATCGAATCATAATGTCTTGTTTATGCAGCCGATATATTTATTGACCATTTTGTTGTGCAAATATAATAGCGAAATACTAAATGCTCAAAATGTAAAAATACTATCATGGGATATCGTGTAATTATTCATAGAATGACTTTAACCACTGATAGATAACAGAAATGACATAAGGGTCTTATATGAAGAAAGATTATAACATGCATTCATAAGAGGATAAGACGATACTAGCTATATCATCTTGCTTATCATGCTTATAGTCCGATACCGTTGAGTAATGATAATAACACCGTGAGATACAGGCATATGGTAGGGCACTGAAGCATTTGTAAGGATCTAACGAAAAGAAAAATAATTTAACCATTGAACGACCATATCTTCAATTAGTTATTTGAGAAAGATGTTATGACAATCCAATTCACTAACTCAAAAGCTTTAAAGGGGCAGTAGCTTTTAGGGGGAATATAAGGTGATGTCAGGAAAATGAAAATATATGATTCCAATTGAAAGACAATATATTTATCTTAATGAAGCATTAATATTTCAAATACATAATGTCACGGAGTACAGCTATGCTATTCTTTTTTCTTACACAAAATAATCAAAGATGCAGATGCAGATGGCTGCCGATGTTCTTTATATAAATCTTTATAGTATGTTCTCTGACTTTGGATGATTGTTTTTTTGGTAATGAAATTCTTGACACGTTCACAAGAATACATTTACCATTGACGTATCAGTGAAAAATTGAAAATATAAAATGTTCAAAATACGTGCTACTGCCCCTTTAAATGTTCACACAAAAATGATCATATGCAGCTTTCACTTGTGACGTGACATCATATGGTATGGCTGCAGATAATCGGTTTGTTTTATAAGCTTTTGAGCCTACGAAGGAAATTTTTTCACATTTTAATGGAGGAAATATAAACAAATAAACTCTAAAATTGTTTCAATGCCTTCGGCATGTAAAAAAATCCAAATTCGTGTATGTCAACGTTGCAATAATTAATTATCCCTTTTCAGATGTCCTCAAAATTCTCAAATTCGAATATCATAAAATAATAATGATTCTTATACCTAGATTTCGCACATAATTAAAAAACGAAAGTGAAAGGTTCGTATGACACGATTTTAAAAAGGTCATTATCTCAATATTAATACATGTAATTAAGATCTTTATAAATGAAAGTCTAATTAAACTCGTTTGTCATTATAGTAACAAATTCATAATTTGAAATAATAATTCAAACTTGAAGGTATGGATATACTCACAATTTATGATGGTGTATATATAATGAAATGTATTCATGAACACTTGAGGCTTTATGAAGGCGAAGAAAAATGTATGTGTATATAAAGAAGATTTCTTGAAGGTGATATCAAGGTGAAAAAGACTCAATATCGTCTTCAGACGTACGTATAATTCCTGGCTAACTATAGTTTTACATTTGATGGACCCAATACCAATTTTATAGCACATAAAGGTAAACAAAACACCAGCATTCCTTTCAACTGGTTGAACATTCACATTCCATCTTGTTTACACAAACACAATAAATAAATAGTTTCGGATTGTATGTTGCTATCATTTACCGTTTACCTCACTGGTATATATGAAGAAAGAGGTCCTTTGTTGTGATTTCAGCATGGATAGTTTAGAACTGGGATGTTTTGATGAAAGCACCTCACATCATATATACATAATAGAGATATCGCATCCACTACAAGACGTATCACGATAAACACATGTTGAGAAAAATCTTAGAATAACACCTGTTTCCCTTTTTCATTAGAAAATCGTATAGAGAACAATAGAAAAGAAGAGGCATTGATATAAGTGAAAACGTCGGCGACATCACTCAATGGTGGAAGAAGACGTTAAACCTCAACACAACAACAACATATTCCTTTCTGTAGTTTTATAGAAAAAAATATGTTTAAAACATATAAAAAGATATAAACATTCCAAACAAAAATATATAGATATATACTGTATCATGTCTAATCTGAAAGATTATATAGATGGAATTCTTTACGTTTAGCCAAGCACAGTTATACAGTGACAGTTCTCGGCTTATGTTTCTATAAGAAGCAAGGAGGCGTCTATGATCTTGACACCATAGGAAGAATATTACAAGGTCATGCTGGCGTCATGCACTAAATCACACCTATTGAACGAGACGTTGTCTGCTGTGACGTGGCCTTGCTAAGTATTTAAGCATCTCTGATCTCTCTAGCTATACAATGCGTTATTCTATATCTTTGGGGAAAGAGAGTTTCCAGAAATGAGGATTAAACTCATAAAATGATTTTGATTTCAACATTTTAACGTGATACAAAGCACGCGAAATTAAGAAACATGTACATTATTAACTGCATTTGTTATTCTGATTTGTACTAATAGGCATTTATCTGTTGCTTTGTCAGCCATGACTGCAGAGGATGCCCTTCAATTACTCGTTTTGTCATTGAATGCCATTGCACAACTCCCCGTGGGGACTTGAATCACTGAGGACTCATTGCAGTGTACATCATTTTCCGTAGAGTCCTGGTTGTTCTGTGCCCTTGAATAACCTTTGTTGGAAACGGTATGTCACTAGCACATTGGATACCGAATACCAATGTGATACTGTGATCCAGATCATACCTTATGTCTCTATGATTCTAAATGTCCATATTATACTAAATATTAATTAATACCAAGATCACTATATGATATCTAATATCCATATGATACCGAATGCCCATCTGAATCCCAATTTCCATAAGCTAGAATGCCCATATGAATCCCAATTTCCATAAGCTAGAGTGCCCATATGAATCCCAATTTCCATAAGCTAGAATGCCCATATGAATCCCAATTTCCATAAGCTAGAATGCCCATATGAATCCCAATTTCCATAAGCTAGAATGCCCATATGAATCCCAATTTCCATAAGCTAGAGTGCCCATATGAATCCCAATTTCCATAAGCTAGAATGCCCATATGAATCCCAATTTCAAAATGATACCGAATGCACATGATGTCAATATGATACTGAATGTCCATATCATACTGCTTGCCTTTTTCGTACCAAAAGCATGAGGCGTCGTAATAATTGGAAGTGACATATATGAACAATGTCAATCGCAACAAATTTAATCTGCAACAAACTATTTAAATTAGGAAAATAACAAATCTTCCGAAAACACTTTCTACGTTGAGTTAAGTGATCGGAAGCTTCAGTAAAGAAACGTCTAACTGACCCGTGATGCAAAAGGAAGATCTTTTGCGTGACAAAGTAACAGACAAAGTACATTTCTATCATTGGGGAGCATTTTTTTCCAAAAATACCATTTATTATCTTATTTCATGTGAATCAAAAAAAGGAGGAAAACATATACTATATCATAATGATGTGGATAGTTGTATGGAGTACTGTTCCATAATCAAAGCATGCTCAAGGCGCTTCTCACAACTATTATCCGGAAGGGATTGTACATTTGGGCTCCCATTCAAACAGCTAGGTAGACTGAGTGCAATGTGGATAAAATGTCTTACCCAAGGAAATAGCACAGCACAAGACACATGTAACAAGTCGGTGACTCCAGTGGGAGTTAGACCCGTGTCGGTGAGAGGCCAGCATGCAACCCACTACACCACTGTATAGTGTCTCTACTTATTCTCTTTTTATCAAATATCTATTTGCAAATGAACATCGTGGTCAGTTCGGGTTATCATCTAGGTGTGCACATGTTCAAATAGGGAATAGTACGCTCATGGGATCAAAGGTAAACAAAATGAGTTTAACTATTCTATTTATAACCAATTTTAACCTCATCAAAATCATTAATGAAATAAATGTTGCAAATCAAATTCCTCCTCAAAACATTACATAATTATCCGTATACATAAAGTTAAACTCTCAAAAATAATGCGACTCACCTCTTTACAAAATAGAGGAATTTAAGCAATTCTTCATCCTCAATTCGTCAACATTCTCTCCTTTTCAACATGACCACATTACGCTGCTTATTAATAGTGTCATATAAGATTTCATAAGTAAATTGTATACTGTCAACACGTGCCTATATATAACTCGTGGACCGAATAGCGTCATGTATCTTCTCGCCTCAGGCGTGTTAGAGGATAATAAGCCTTTCAACGTCGCTCTGTGCTTCATTTGTCATCTAAAGTTCAACTCAACAATGAGGTATTGTGGATAGAAGATGCAAATGCATTCATAGAAATTCAAAATCGATTAAGGCTTTGCTGATGTGGAAAATATAATCGGCGAAATGGAAAGAGAGTGATAATTTGATACAGTAATTATTCTTGAAAGGTATGAATACTGGTCATAATTCATAACTGTAGACGACAGACCTATTCTAAGTTAATTCTTTTTTT
The DNA here is from genome assembly GCA_916613615.1 of Steromphala cineraria. Classification (NCBI taxonomy): domain Eukaryota; kingdom Metazoa; phylum Mollusca; class Gastropoda; order Trochida; family Trochidae; genus Steromphala; species Steromphala cineraria. The sequence continues at coordinate 21,768,535 of OU744722.1, read as the reverse complement.
AAGGATTTACATGAAATGACAACAACTAAAATGATTTGGACGTTGTTAGTAAAACTTTAATGATAAGCTATGTAGAAATGTCGAATTTACAACCAATATTTATCAAAATGTTTAAAAGTAAAAATTCTAATGTTTAACCAAAACACACAGGGACACATCCCCTTTTCAGTGATAAATCACCAAACCATAATACTATGGTAAATGAATACAGCTTTATACTATGAACAAAAACATATACATCTGCGTCCTTCTGTAACCGATCGCAAATATGATAAAAAGCAAGATTGTTAATTTATAAGGACTAACTGTTAACACCGTTAGGAAATATGAATGCATACAGATTTCCATTCTTCAGAAGTAGACATACTCCGAAAAGTGTAGCTTCCTAATGGATTTATACTATTCAACGGCTAAATGACTTTTCAAGACCCACAAACATAAAGTGTGAAATTCTTTTGAATTTAATTTGCATTACGTCTAGTGTATAAAAAAAGATAATCATGCCTTTGCTTACAACAACGTCTTGCCACGTGATGGTCCTATCTGATATATTTGATTGTATAACTGCTTCATACTGTAGCATTCATGTGTATGGTCTTTTGACTTTTACTAATCAATGAATACTTTTTTTATATTAATGCGTACGTAGTCAACTTGAGGACAAACTTCTAAAAAATATGCATCAAAACACAAACTAAATATCTAAATGAAGGAAGACTGTACATACCAGTAGAAAGCAGTAGAAACCTCCACAATGTGTTCTCAGACAACTTTCCTCGCCTTCCCCGTGTATTTCGTTCACAGTACACGGCGCGTTTTGAAAGACCAAGAATCCCTCTATTGTGAATCGAGCAGTAAACACTCCCTGATCTGTGTCGGGCCGTACCCTGACAGGAGCTAGGGGACACTAAAAGGGCACCCTGTCATATCACCCCCGGGGTTAAGTGACATCAGGGTCGCTCCATTCACCATGACTATAGCCCTTTGACGTCAGTGGTAAACTGAGAAGGATTTTGCGATTATCTGAAACTTCGGATATTTCGTTCGTTTAACCTTTCATGAACTTCAACGATGGTTTCACAAATTGTTGTTGATGTCGTTCGTTTAACCTTTGAGGGCCTTCTAAAATGTTAGCGTTCTAAGGAAGGCTTGTTAAAATTGTAAAATGTATGGTAAAGACGTCCATTGGATTTGTTACTTCTATTCTTTGCTGCACCATATACGTATAGGTAAAGGTAGATATAATATTCACGTAGGTAATACAGAGTATTCTATATTCATATCCATACTGACATCAAGTCCATTTTTTTGTTCTCATTCTTTTCTTTGAAATGAATATTCTACAGAAAATATGTGTCTTGGGTATCCATGTACAATTAATGACTTTTGGAATTGATTTTTTAATGTAGCAAACTTAAACCAAAAGAACTTTAAAAAGCTGATATTTTGCTACTTTGTTAAACTGTTGGAGGTAAGACTCGTCTGTGATTCTATGTATTCAGTCGGGTCAGTTACAGTCGTTTCTGAGTGATTCATTGTTAAAGGGTATGTATTGCTTAAAAACTACTAGAAAGGCAAAAATGCCCATAGAATCTGTCCTATGACAACCTTTCTTTATATTGTCAAGGGTAGCGTTTATATGAAGACCTATACGCGGTACGTGTCCCTGCGGTCAATTCAACCAAAGGAGTTTAAACCATTGTATAAGTACGGGTGCACGAGTAATCGCCCTTGAAAGCCCTTTCCACAATAGATGAATAGATAACCATTGAAGGCAAGAGACTTCTCTTCTCCTATTTTATTCACCAAAATTTGAACTGTTCGAATTATGTAACAATATTATATTTTGGATCACACTATCTGGAATAGTCCCATGCAGGATTCGATCCCTCACCCTCAGAGTCAGGCAACACCGCCAGCAATGAACATACCAACAGCTAACCAACTCGCCCGTTTCCCCATCCACAAAAAGGGAGGTCCAACAAGCGGTAGTTAAGCTGTTGTTGTATTCATTACCCCTGTCATAGTCTATAGATGTTAATTGGCACAGTTCTCACAGCTAAATGTATTGGAGATAAATGCCATTTTTATAGTGAACTAATGTATGTTATATTTGGGATTACACTATCTTTTTCGTATTTTATATCTTGGTTCAAGTTCTTATGCAGACCATAATAATGCATATATCAAATAGCCAATCAGCATTGTATTTGAAAGTTTTGAAGGCTTGAAGTTGATCTAATGATCTTTTGTCACAATTGATATGTTTTACCATCCAAATGAATTATGACCGACAGTTTAACATTTTATTAAAACAGTATGACCTAACATATAAAAATAGATAAATAAATTGATTTAAGTTAGATATCATTATGAGTCATAGTTTCCATTTTTTACTTCAAAATGGTTAAAATGTTCTTATAGTTGAATGTCAATATTGCATGGAATATCATTCTTCACTTTCAAACGGTTCCTCTTTTGAAATTTTTTAACTATGCACATATTATGGCAGGACTTACGCAGGATTGAAGACAAACTTAGAATAGAGGCAATCCCATTAAAATAAGATCGAAATTTTCTTCACTAATTTATAAAGATTATAGATCTCACAAGGCCCTGTAACTCCAGTCGTCAGGTTAACCTTTGACCGCGTGAGGCAGATTTCTTCCATCAATCACATCGAACGTCTCTAGAAGGCCGATTCTAGAGATACAAGTGTGATTGATGATAACTCGACCTTATGACCTTTTGATTTTCCAAAAAGCAAGTTAAAGTAATTTGCATAATGTACTTCGAATATGTGTGATATCAAATAAAGAAGACTTTTTTTCTACTTTTCATGTCAGGTCTGGAGGAGGTTTTTTTGTGCCAATATATTTAAGGCTATACAATATAACGAAATAAAGCCTATGTTGAACATAAGAAATAAGTAGGAAGCCTTCAATTTAACGATACTGTTCTATAAATAGCATTTACAGTTTGAACTTTTCCCCGTCTATTACGACATCACATTATGACACTCAGAGATTTTTTCGATAGAGATATCATTACTTTTTTTCTTGGGCATTTTTCGACCAACAGATTAATAGAAACGATATTAAGCGCCGTTTGAATAATTCATTCGTACGTGATAGGAAATATTTGTAAATCACATTTAGAACTAGTCGGAAATGTTCGTTTCGGAGTTCTAAACATCGGACATGCATACCCGTCGCAAGCAACCCAAATGCATGGGGCGAAGTCGCTGATTGGCCTGGCCAAAGGAATGATCTGCATGCGTAGCGTAGTGTAGATCATATAGATCATATCTTGATAAGATTGAGAATAAAGATAGCGCGATATAATGGCGCACAAAGATTTAATGTAATCCAAGCTGTATATTAGTGAAAATACGATTGCACTTTCTAGCTACAGATACTTTACTTTACTGTAAGTTATTAGAAGATTTGCATCAAGTGTAAGTCTTCTGTAAGATGAAACGTTTTATTATAACGTAAACACCAAGATCTATAATCAAGAGATGATCTACATAATTGATTATACTTGTTAATGCACTAGAAGCAGTTTACAAAAAAATGCTACATTATAGTATATATTCTTGATTAAAGACGGTTTTCGCAGATATGTGATCATTGAATTATACAAGTAACAAACTTTCATTTTTTAAAAATTATAAAAATCATACGTACAAAAAATTAGGATAGCGAATATAAAAATGTCACAAAGGGTAAATAGAAAGGACTATTGCAGAAAGAGACGAAAGAAGAACTAGACTTCCAAAATATCTTTGTACTCGGCAAACTGTTGCATTTTCTCTATCAGCCATGGACCATATTTAATTTCACTATTTGAAGCAAATGTACAAGGTGGTGAATCGCCACCAGACAACTGGGGCTGCTTGAAGGGAATGGGACGATTGATGTTGGCGCTGTACCGAGGCTCGAAGAAGAAGGGAACGGAGAAGCGGTCGTGCATGGTGTCCACCACTCGATGTCTGGTGGCCTTGAAGCGCCCATTACTCAGTTTAGACAGAATATCTCCAATGTTCATGACGAGTGAGTTGGGTCTCGGGGTCACGTCCATCCAATTGTTGTCTGGGGTTCGAATCTGGAGTCCAGAGTAGTGGCATGTGGAGAGGAGAGTGACGAAGCCGGAATCAGAGTGTTCTGAGCAGCACAAAACGCTGTCCCCGACTACAGCAATCTTGGGTGGCTGGTCGGGTCTCTGAGGGTAGTGTAAGAGACGCAGGGTGGACAGGGTGTCCGGCAGGAACATGGATTCGAACCAGTACTCGTCCAGACCCGAGCCAAGAGCAAGAAGACGGAGTAACTCTGTCCCAGTTTCAACCATTGATTTATAGTAGGACACCATTTGGTGCTTGAACTCTTCTAGACCGTCGGTTAACGGAGGCCAAAGATTCGGTTCTCTGAATAGAGGATGCATGTCTACATCCTTGACTGCCGACCGCTCCAAGCCTATCTCGAACCCTTCTTTGTACGATACTTCATCTGGTTGTAAAGGGAAGTAACCCCTGTATCTATTGCTGTTGTTTTTGTTCCAGGTGTGTTTGGTTACTTTCCATTTGTCAGCCGAGGAGAGTGCAAAAAACTTCTGGCAGTTTTTGTGGAGAGTTTCAAAGTCCAAACCAGGTGCATTATCCACATACAAGAAGCCGACAGTCTCCAGCGACCTGACAAGTTGATCACCGAGTTCTTGCCGCTCTCTCGCTCCCACAGCACGCTTCAAGTCAATGATAGGAAGAGTTATCTCCCTTTCCATGCTTCTGGAAATGTAAATATTATAGATAACAGTGAGGTCTGTCGAATGTTTCCCGAGCTATTCACATTTTCACGAACTGAATTGCAGACAACCTATTAGGTAACACCTTTTTAAATGGTGCTGGTCTCATGGAGTTTTGAAATATGATGACGTCATTGAATAAGTGCCAATCAGTTAATAGTTATTATGGTAATTAAACAGTTATGCTAGATGGTAAATTCGATTCAATTCAACTTTTTGTTTTTATTAAAAAACGGTTAAAGTAAATTTTCGATCAATTTATTTAGTACTATTTGAAAGTTTGTGATTTTAAACATAAGATGATCGAGATTTTATAACATATTATACAAATTGTAAACGTTCTGTAATATTTGCAGTAAGTAATAATATGAAAGTAGGACAGAATGAAAGCCTTGAATACACTTTTCAACGTATTTTTAATATCTTTTCAAATATTCTAAAATAGCAATATGGAAATTAAATGGTAATTAATGAATTTTTAACTTGAACATTCTTTGATGCATTGAAAAAAGTGTTTCGGCTCATGACAAATGTTATATGATTAATGTAACTTTATTTTAATGAAAATTATAATAGTCATTTTGCGTTGTACGTAAAAATCACTTTGATGTCTTTTTAAACGTTTGTGATTTAGAGTTAAAATGTTTTAAATTCATTCAAAATTTAGTAATATTTGGTCTAATGAATCTAAAGTAAACAACAGTTCCATGTTTATACAACCTTTTCGACCCATTAGACCAAATGATGTTTTGGTAATAGCTTTTTGGTCAACCGAGCTCTTTTATAAATGTGTTAGTCAAAACAGCACGTTAAATAACCTTGCAATGTCGATAGTTATCCTAAAAGTGCATTTTTCAAACCTTTTTCATTCTTTGATTGTGGGATTTAAGTTTCCCTTGAGATTTATATTGAATATATCTTATAAAGTATTTGTTCATGCATCATATCATGCATAAATGATCAACTTTGGCATTATGTTTCAAACCGTTTTTTCAATTTTTTCTGTCCGTCATCTAGAATTTCGTGTTGGATTTGAGAAATGTAAGTAAAGTGGCTCACAAAGGTTTTACTAAAGTCTACTCAGAACCAAGAAATGTTTGATATAAGTTAAAAGTTAATGATGATATGAAGTTGTGTTCGCATAGCTACCTATTGCTGACCAAACACTAGGTCTAAAATGAATTTCAATTTGTGACCCACTAAAATTCTCCAACGTTACTTACTATCCTTTCTGTTCATACGAAGATCCAGATTTATATCGTCAAAGTACAAATCTTTAAAAAGTCAACTTACCGCAGGTAAAACTGTTTAGATGTAACACAGATCTTCAATTGGCTGGGATGTCTTAATGAAGGTTATTACGGAAGATGCAGTAATGCACAGCGAAAGGCCTCAACCCAGTTATAATTCTACAGAATAAAGTTTGATAATATCGTTATTGGATTTATGCAAGCATAACAAAGCTATTCTGTCATGCATAACATTTATGGGCGAAAGAACGTGATGACCTACTTCACTTCGTTGCATGTATTATGTCACACACTGTCAATAATTGACAACAGGTGGTCGACAAAAGTAAGAGCAAAACCCGGTCAACTGATGAAATATTATAATAGAAATACAAGTCTACAGCCTACAACTTATGTGCGTAGAGTGTAGAAAAACAACTTGCAGTAGGAGAGAACATTGATGTATGAACATACCTCTAGGCTTATTTATACATGTAAAATTACTGAATTTGGTTATGTGGTGTCTTTGTAATTGATATGTTTTTTAATACTTTATTATTTCTCAGAAGATATTACGAATAGTTATGATGATGAAATATATATAAAACCTATAAAAATTACCTCGCAGATGTAAGCTTTGTTAAGGTTACCTTGCACGTTTTATATTATATTATATTATGTTATATTATGTTATATTATGTTATATTATATTATATTATATTATATTATATTATATTATATTATATTATATTATATTATATTATATTATATTATATTATATTATATTATATTATATTATATTATTATAGACTCTTGTAGAGGTCGATATCGGTTTTTATTGACCTGAGTTAAACAATATCGACTTCGTCCTCAGTCAATATTGTTTTTCTCGGGTCTACGAAAACAGGTATTGACCTCATCACCAGTCTATATTTATATTATATTATACAGTAGAACACGGATATAGCGAACACGGATATAGCGAACACTCGGATATAGCGAACAAATTTTCAAGTCCCGTCCCTATATAATATCATAAAAATGTTATGTGTATAGCGAACACCGGACATAGCGAACTAAATTCTTTGGTCCCTTGAAGTTCGTTATATCCGAGTTCTACTGTATTATACTATATTATATTATATCAAATTGTATCGTATCGTATCGTATCGTATCGTATCGTATCGTATCGTATCATATTTTCAGTAAAGCTATTATCATCATCAGCTCAGGTGTGTTCACCAACCGTCGCTGAAACTGTTACAGCTGCATACCAAATATGTGTTTACCAATATAAGTGTATTGGTGCAAATATCATTTATATATAGAGGATATCTGTCTTTTCTTGACTAAAACCTTGTTTATCTCATCAAATGAGGCAGAATTTTTTTTATTTTCATCAGTGGCGCATCCACGAGTGAAAATATTCAACTTCTCTACCTCACGATTATTAGGTATGAATTTTAAATGACGAGGTAGTGTTTAATAATACTCCCTGCTTATAGACACAGCTGGTGTCATCAATTGTATGCAATTTATTACAGATATCAAATTGTGGGATAAAGTGTATTTCAATTGCATTCAGTTCACTACAGATATTTAATGGGATAACATGTATTTCAAGCGATCACTTTCGGCGCTCATCTGCTGGCATCCTCTCCAACGGCTATCATTTGTGTAATCGCAATCTATTTAATCATACATAATACCGTCAACGCAATTTAATGGATCATTTATGTACCGCATTTAATATTCATTGATTTGATTAGAATTTACATTGCTTGTTTATAAGCTTAAATCTCCATGATTAGCTTCTCTTTACAGCATTAGGTCTTATCAAAGGTGACGTGTTTACTATCATTTTTCAGTCTGTATGTGAAGTTGTTTATTATTCACAGAATTCACAGAAACACAACATACTGATAAATATATTCATACAGGGTGGTATCATTGGAAATTCATTTCTCATTCAGCCCTCTACGAGACTGATGAGAAAGGTCATATTTATCATGAATATGTTCAGGCACAATAAAATCATATCTTTTCCTTATCGGTAAAAGTCATTTGAATTGCAAATAAACCTGTCAAAATTACTACAGTTATTAACAAATCCCTTATTCAACAAGATGACACACGTGAAGTCCTGGAAATAAGCAAGACTTGGTTCAAACATGACCGTAATCCCGTAAATTTAATACCATTTATTTAAATCAACAACTCCTAACAGAAAATAATATTTATTTATTGATAAAATTCCTTGATTGAATTTAATTAAGTTACAGTATTAGATGCAGCAGTCATTACTGTGCTTATACGTTATTACAACATCTATGTCATGGAAACAATAACTGTGTGATATCGAACACCCTCATCGGTGTATGGGTTTACTTATGTTTTAACTTTTAAAAGACAACTAAATAAACATACACATTTTGTACTTAATGTTCGTCATCAAAAATGCTTAAGAATATAAAGTTTATTTTAGATATATGTTAAGATAATGAACATATGTAACAAATTATATTTGTGGTCAAACTTTCTGCAATAGTACGCATTTTTGAACCTGTGAATAAATGTATCTTGAAGTTTACCTAAAATTACGTTCATTTATGGCCATTGTTGAATTTTGGATAGGAATTTGTGTTCTTGCATATCATGTTATTGCAGTGAACGTGTCATTGCTGTTTACGAAGATATGGCCACGGAGTCATCAACACCTTTGCTATGATCAAGATCATAATTATATTCATGCATATTGTGTGATTTCAGTGGAAGATTTGCTATGATCACCAATCAACTTCAGTATTGTATGTCAGCGACAACATCACGTATTTACTTTAGTTCATATTAGGTTGGTGTTTTTCTTTTCCAATTTGAGACATCCGATTTGTTTTTGACATATGTCATAGCATTAAGTTGTGTAAGTAAACAATATCGTGTTGTCATTTGCATGACATAAATATACCAAGTGCCATATTTTGGGCACCAATTATATCAAATTCAGAGCAAGATTCCAAAGCTTGTGAATTTTTGAACAAGTTATGAATGAATGAGGCTTAAAAGACAGACGTTTATGGTAAAAAACAAAATAAAACGACTGAGGTTTCAGTATTTTAACCTTATAACGCTTTCAAGCAGAAGAACGGACAAAGGATTTCAACCGTAAAAATAAAATAGATAAACATATTAATGTTAGTTTTGATGTGACAGTGGAACTAGTGAATCGACGCATTCTTGATGTCAAGTCCAAACCACATCGAACCTCTGACAGTTTCTCGTTTCGGTTCTGATATGAACATTCCCCCATTTGAGACTTGTTGGATGACCTTTCATCTTCCATATATGCAACCAATCAGGGATCCGGAATTAAATGTGCCTTATAGTGATCATTATCAAATAAGGCTCAATGTAAAAGTTTATATTATTATTTATTAACGGTAGCTTTTTTAGCCTCGTTGCCGATTGGCTAGAGTGCACATGCTCACACATTCAAAGGTAGAGTACTCAGAACAGAAACGCAACAATGTACGAGTAATAGCTTCTTATTGATAGAATTGAGATTGGCGTGAGTTATTTTTTGCATTCAAATGGGTTTTCAGAGACTGATAGTATCATTTAGTTGGAACCTGGATGGCACATCTGTGAAGGGATACTCTGCATCCCGGGTTTTCGTTGTGTAATGTGTCTTTCCTCACAAGATGTGACTAGGTTTATCCGTCTTGGTGATGCTTCTGCTTACTTAATTAATTCAGAGACACATAAAACAATCTTATGATATAAAAATGTTTGCCCAAAAAGATAACAATTTTGATCAATAATGCAACATAATGAAATGGCTAATATTTCATTATATTTAACATTTTAATTCGGTTGTTTTCAAATACTTTGAAATGTTATAATGGAAGTGTCTTATCTAGTGCTATATCGACACATCTTATCAAAGGTGTTCCAGTGAACTAGAAGCCACGAAACTTAGTTGCAAAAATAATAGTGAGTTTCCCAAACTCTGGATTCATGGAAACAACCAGTAATTGTAAAGTAATTTCAAATTTTATTTGACAGAGAACAAAACCGGCATATGATAATATATCATGATATAATTATGCCTTCTCATAAACACACTCTCCCTTTGGCGCATTGCTTTTGCGTTTGGTAGCAGTGGGTCAATGGCAGTTCAGCATATCTGTAACGTGGACGTCAAGGCTGTGAAGTCAAACTGATAAGGTTAGACGGCTTGTCGGGCATTTCCTCTTCGCTCATTTCCCTCAGGTAGTCTAGGTAGCAAGGCACCCAGAAGCTGGTCAGACACCGACAGTTGATACTGGATAAGGTATAAGAATGTCTTTGAATTCAACAAATTGCTGCATCTTGCCAATAAGCCATGGTCCGTACTTCGTCTTGTGTTCGTTAATGGATGGGTTTACTGTAGTTTCGGGGACGTCTTTGTCTTCAATAACTTTGTTCAGTGTTTGCATAAATGGCAAAAGCTCCCCGATGTTAGCGCTGTACCGAGGCTCGAAGAAGAAGGGAACAGAGAAGCGGTCTTGCATGGTGTCCACCACTCGATGTCTGGTGGCCTTGAAGCGCCCATTACTCAGTTTAGACAGAATGTCTCCAATGTTCATGACGAGTGAGTTGGGTCTCGGGGTCACGTCCATCCACTTGTTGTCTGGGGTTCGAATCTGGAGTCCAGAGTAGTGGAATGTTGAGAGGAGAGTGACGAAGCCGGAATCAGAGTGTTCGGAGCAGCACAGAACGCTGTTCCCGTCTACAGCTATCTGGGGTGGCTGGTCGGGTCGCTGGGGGTAGTGTAGGAGACGCAGGGTGGACAGGGTGTCCGGAAGGAACATGGATTCGAACCAGTACTCGTCCAGATCCGAGCCAAGAGCAAGAAGACGGAGTACCTCAGCACCTGTGTTGAGTATGGCCTTATAGTACTCTTGCATCTCTCGTTTAAACTCTTCATAAACACCTTCATAGCGCGGCCACAGATTACTCTCTTTGAACATAGGGTGTATCTCTGGATCATCGAAGGAGCAACCATCTTGGCCGATTTCAAATCCCTCTTTGTACGATATCTCCCCCGTCTGGACTGGGAAGTAGCCTCTGTATTTGTTTGTATTGCTTGGGTTCCATCTGTTCTTGGCCAGCATCTGCTTCTGAACTGGGCTCAGCTGGAAGAAGCGCTTGGCGTTCTGGAGAAGCTTCTCCTGGTCTATCCCTGGTGCGCTGTCTATGTAAAGGAAGCCCACCGTCTCCAGGGTGTGGACTAGTTGTCTTGCCACATCAAGTCTGTGGGCTGGGTCCCTGGCTCTCTCCATATCTATCACCGGCAGAACTGGCTCTTGGTCCATCTGTTACAGTGTTGGTTGTTCACTTGGTTGTTCACTTGGTTGTTCACTTGGTTGTTCTTTGTTTATCAGATGAATGAACTGGTTGTAGTCCTTGTAGTTAGGTCCTGTTAAAGGAATTTCATTCAATCAGCATAATTTGCAGGAACGTAATAGAGTGTAGAACAGGCCATATGATAAGTCGAGCCTTTCCCAATAAATATTTATATGATCACTAAAATATTATGTGTGTTAATAATGAACTTTACTGAATCATTAATTTACAACAAAAAGTAAGTCTCCAAAGTTTTATTTCAAACGTTTATATCTCTATCAACGATAAAAGTAGAAAGCAGCAGGATGCTGACTTAAACAACCTGGTTTCTGATAAGATCAGCTCAATGTAATAACACATGAATAATGACAAGAATATAATGCATCGTTGAAATCTGAAACCAGATTTTACTGAAACTCTTTGTTAAAGTGTGATTACTCCTACTAACATGTCTTCGCTGCTTTTGAAACTTAGTAACGATGACTGCTTAATAGATTCAATATGAATTTAGTTAACAGATAGTAGTATCTCTATTGCTAGCTCGTGCTTGGTTTGCTAAAATCATTTGTTTTTACAAATGGCTAAACATAAATGGTAATTCACAGTTCAAAATAATTTATGCTATATAAATCCTAAATGATCATACGTTTATAAGCACACTATTTAACTTAAATACTACAAGCAATGTATTTAACTTAATTTCTCTCTAGTTAAATTTCTAGTTTAATGGATAACTTGTCAATATTTATAAAACTGAAAACTAGTAAAGGTCTATTCAAAACGTACCTACCTAGATTTGGAAAGCTTGGAACAGTGTTATTTAAGCAGCGTTCATGATAAGTAATGATATAGGTACTAACAGCCTATTATATATGTTTACAATAACTGGATATATCCAGTCTTCCTAGGTTTGGGTCCAGCTGGCGTGTACTCACAAAAGACAAACAGTTAAATACGTAAACAGAACTGTGAACTTTTGAGATCTGACTTAAACTGGAGTAGAGACACGGCAGATGTTGATCTTTCAAGTGACCCCTTTCGAAATGTATTATCTTCTGTGACCTGTTTGACTTATTTGTATATAACATGTTTACAAACTTAGAGAATATTGCGTCATGTATTTGATGGGTTAACTTCTATGATAAATTAGGTTTCTTTTATTACATTAATTTTATCAGATTCAATAGGAACGTATCTTCCTGCTATTGGTGTTATACAAGTCAGTCAAATTTAGATTTGATATAACTGGATTCAATACGAACTTATCTTCCTGCTATAAGTATTATACAAGTCAGTCATAATTTAGATTTGATATAACTGGATTCAATACGAACTTATCTTCATGCTATAAGTATTATATAAGTCAGTCATAATTTAGATTTAATATAACTGGATAGTTCTGCTAGTAGTATATACAAGTCAGTCATAATTTAGATTTGATATAACTTAATCGACCTGCTATCAGTATATACAATTCAGTCATACTTTAGATTTGATATAACTTAATCGACCTGCTATTTGTATTATACAAGTCAGTCATAACATAGATTTGATATAACTGGATCGTTTTGGCTATTAGTAATATACTAGTCAGTCATAATTTAGATGTGATATAACTTGATCGTTCTGCTATAAGTATATACAATTCAGTCATAACATAGATTTGATATAACTGGATCGTTTTGGCTATTAGTAATATACTAGTCAGTCATAATTTAGATGTGATATAACTTGATCGTTCTGCTATAAGTATATACAATTCAGTCATACTTTAGATTTTATATAACTGGATCGTTTATAGGCTATTAGTATTATACAAGTCAGTCATAATTTAAAATCTGATAATTTTATTATAACTGGATCGTTTTGGCTTTGCATTTTTGTATTCCAATTACTGCGTGTAAGAAACAATCTTACATCTTAAGTATTTACATTTCTAGACAACATATTTGACATAAAATTAACAGTTTGTGTGTCGAAAGTATTTTATCATTGATTTTTCATACCATATAAACAATCAATCATTACTAACATTTACAGTAAGACAAAATCTATATTCTACATAAATCTCGGAATGTCTTTCTACAGGGAGGTGACATCAATGTGAGAGAGTGAAGAGAATAACTAATTGTTGAGTTACTACACGTTTTAAGTAAATCATTTGAGAAATTGTAAAGTAATTCAAACTGAAGTTGGCTACAACATATTCAAAAATGTTTAAAAACTTGAGATATTTAGATGGAAAATGTGTGTACAAAGTAACTTTCATCAAACTTTGCTTGATTTATCGAAATGTATCTTTCATTTTTTCCAGGCTTTGTGTATTGTTTATGTGACTGCATGAATGGCCATCACTGTATGAAATGTGTTGATTTTGATAAGTCTTTATATGAAAGGATTTTCATTCATAAACGAAATTTATATAGCGCCCTATTTTATTATGAAAAGTCACACTAAGGCGCTTCACAGTTACAGTCAGAACTCGAATGCACGTAAAAGGTTGTCACGGAGATTGACACCTCTTTTGAATTTGTTTACGTTTCTATATTTCTCAGCTAGGCAGACTATTGAAAATATGGCAGAAAGATTGCGGAGAGACGATTGGTATATTTGATAGTGCTTGTTCTCACAAAACTGGTTAACCAGGCCCCGATGTCATAAATCAAACTCTTTTCTCAACTCAATGTCATGTTCAGCTGAGATCAACCTGTTCGAATTTCATTGTAAATTATGAAATATAATTTAGTCTATATAAAGTTATGAACACGCGTCCGCTGACAAATCAATTATCATGATAAATGTATCTGCAATATTCTAATGCTTACCTGTGTGTATGTAAAATGAATAATGTATATTTTTTTGCTGGTTGTAGACCTTTTCATGAATAAAATATCTGTGGTTAAAAAAGTTTATATTCATTCACCTTTCATCTTAAATTAAACTTTGTTTTATGCCCCTGAATCGGAGGTTCCGGGGGTATATTGTTTTTGCCCTGTCCGTCTGTCTTTCTGTCTGTCATTATGTCAGCCTGTCTGTTTGTACCAAAACACTTTAAAGGGGCAGTAGCACGTTTTTTGATAATTTTATATTTTAAATACTTCACTGCTAATTGTAAGTTAATGCTAAATGTATTAATTTGACAGTGTCAACAATCACATTACACAAGCCAATCATCCATAATCAGAGGACAAAGTATGGAGATTCACATAAAATCCATTGGCGGCCATTTTTGTGTGAACATCTTTAATTCATTTTGTGTAAGAAAAAGGAATCGCATGGCTAAACTTTACGTTATAAATTTGAAATAGTACTGCTTCACTTAGTTTTAATGCGTTTTCTTTCAATTGGAACCATTAGTTTTCATTTTCCTGACATCACCTTATATTCCTCATAAAAACGTGCTACTGCCCCTTTAACCATAACTTTTAATTGCTTTGAGGTAGACGATGGATAGAAATACATCTTTGATATTTCACATGTGCATCTAGCATTTTAAGACCTTTCAGATGAGGTCATAACTTTTGACCTCTTGACCTTGAACTTGGTGTCGGGGGCATCAGTGTTTCACAAACACAGCTTGTTTTATTAGCAACAAGTTAATGTGATATTTAGTTGTGCCAATAGTTTGAAGGGTTCAAACAGAATATGTCTACATTGAAATGATGACCATCACCAATCATCATCGCACGAGTTAAGAACCCAAAAACCTAACACATAGATTATCCAATCAACTTTGAAATATGATTTTCAATAAACGAGAATGATAGTTTGTTGAGTTTCACCGTTATCGTTAACAAATGTTACCTTAATCGGCAAACATAATGAGTTTCGTATGTTTCATACAGTGTTCAGTCCGCAATAAACCAACCCAGCCAGTCCAAGAGATTTAACTCAAGTCCATATGTAACAAACTAGTAAACAGTTTATTACAAAGTAATGAATATGACTGCTATATGTACTACGTTTAATTACAAAGTAATGAATATGCCTGCTATATGTACTACGTTTAATTTTATACAAAGTAATGAATATGCATGCTATATGTACTACGTTTAATTACAAAGTAATGAATATGCCTGCTATATGTACTACGTTTAATTACAAAGTAATGAATATGCCTGCTATGTGTACTACGTTTAATTACAAAGTAATGAATATGCCTGCTATATGAACTACGTTTAATTACAAAGTAATGAATATGCCTGCTATATGTACTACGTTTAATTATACAAAGTAATGAATATGCCTGCTATATGAACTACGTTTAATTACAAAGTAATGAATATGCCTGCTATATGAACTACGTTTAATTACAAAGTAATGAATATGCCTGCTATATGTACTACGTTTAATTTATACAAAGTAATGAATATGCATGCTATATGTACTACGTTTAATTACAAAGTAATGAATATGCCTGCTATATGTACTACGTTTAATTTATACAAAGTAATGAATATGCATGCTATATGTACTACGTTTAATTACAAAGTAATGAATATGCCTGCTATATGTACTACGTTTAATTACAAAGTAATGAATATGCCTGCTATATGTACTACGTTTAATTACAAAGTAATGAATATGCCTGCTATATGTACTACATTTAATTACAAAGTAATGAATATGCCTGCTATATGTACTACATTTAATTACAAAGTAATGAATATGCCTGCTATATGTACTACGTTTAATTACAAAGTAATGAATATGCCTGCTATATGTACTACATTTAATTACAAAGTAATGAATATGCCTGCTATATGTACTACGTTTAATTACAAAGTAATGAATATGCCTGCTATATGTACTACGTTTAATTACAAAGTAATGAATATGCCTGCTATATGTACTACGTTTAGCCAGGCTCATATATAAGATCAAACACGCTCTAGGTCGAGAGATCAACGGTACACTAATGCCATAACCTTCTGTATGCGTACTTTCATTCAATTGAAATTGGTAACGTGGAGACACATTTTATCAATCTGATTTAGTCAGCTGTACAGTCGTCTTCGTATAATTTAATATTGGTTACCATGCATAAAAACATTGTCAATGTACAAAAATCGTGCTTTAATAGAACTGCGTTATTTTATCTTTATGGTGGAATATGCATTTAAAGTTTAAATATCACTGTAAATGAATTAATTATCATAAACAGTCTTAACAGATCTTGAATGTTCAATTAATGAAAGCGAATGGAATAACATAAATGAAATACCCTTCATGTCTAATCTAAATTCCAAAACAAAATGGTTTCAATATTCCATACTGCATCGAATTCTGCCGACAAATGATCTTTTGCAAAAGATGAAATTAAAAGATGAAAATAAATGCAGTTTTTGTGATAAAGAGAAAGAGACCATAAGTCATGGATAGAGACGTACACTGAAGCGAACATAAAGTTTTCCAAACGAAACATTTGTCTTGGATACCCCGAATACAGAAATAGGGTATTAAACATGATAATTACAAATGTGAAATACACCATTTTCAAAGCAAACCAATTAGGTTTGAAACCAAACTTCACATACATTCAAAATAATCTGAAGAAAATATATAACATTGACAAATACAACTGTTATTATACCCCCGACCAACGGTCCGGGGTATCTAGTAATACCAACGATTCCGTGTGTGTGTGTGTGTGTGTGTGTGTACGTGTGTCTGTCTGTCTGTCCGAGGACATTTTTTGTCCGAACTATTACGGGAAAACTATTTATCCGATTAATTTCAAATTTTGCACATGTCTTCTACATGTCTTCTACCCTATTTCCATGTTTTGAACTTAGTCATTTTCCAATATCAGATTTGTCCGACCTATTACGTGAAAACTATTCATCCGATTTATTTCAAATTTGGCACATGTCTTCTACCCTACTAGGAGGGGTGCGGTGCGAAATTGCAACAAATTTCATTGATATTTCAATTTTTTACAAATTTCCATATTTTGAACATATAGTCATTTTCCAATATCAGATTTGTCCAACTTATTACGGGAAAAACTTTACATCTGATTCTTTTCACATTTTGCATGTGTCTTCTTCCCTACTAGGAGCGGTGCAGTGCCAAATCAAAACTGAAATTGATACGGGTTTTTTGTGGTTTTTTTTTACAAAGTTCCATTTTTTTTATTAGTCATTTTTCTCAATTCCTCTTTGGGGGTAACATGATGTGCAAGAGATGACTACATTGAAAGTAAAAAATAATTCAGTTACTCAGGGATGCACAGTCGGGGGTATAAGTGAGCCAAGCTCACTTTTTTGCTTGTTCGAATTGCAACTACTCAAAATATATGCCATTTACTATTCAAACACTAATGACTTCTTCTTTATATGCCTTTGTTACCATTGTAATTGGAAACTTGATATAACCTGTGCATACTTGCATGTATGCAAAATTTGCCTATATGTAAATGTTGCTATGTAAAATGTCACTTTCTTTATAGTTTGAACCTAAATGTACATGTACCTCAAAATGAAATAAAATAAATAAAAAAATAAACAGTCTTAACACGGACCAAATAGTCTTCTTCACTAAAAATGATGAAGGATAAAAGAGATGTTTAGAAAAACATGTTGGCTTTTTTTTCGTCTCAATCGAGAATTTATACTCTGAATCCCATTTAGATATGTTCAATAGTGTTGGTATGTTGTCTGGATAAATATGTTATTTTTTAATTCTACTGCAAAGAAATTTCGTATTTATCGTTTAAGCTTTATATAGCGATTAATGACTAACGACAATAAAGCGGGTCTGTATGTTCTACCAAGGGAAATGTCCACATTAATACTAAAATCTTTTACGTCACTCCTTTTTCACAATTGTCTTTCTATTGTGTATTCTAAATACTTTTCAATGTCATAACGCAGATTTTTTTAAATGTCTGCCCTGTGAAAGAAATTCATAGCAATATCAGTGAAAGAACTTCAAAGGTATTTAGGATGTTGGGTTAATTAATTAGGTATTTTTATTGCTCAATTACAATCTTCCGGTTAACTAGTTCACATATACAGTATGCCTACTCACATGTGTCAACCCAGAATGATTCTTTCCAATATTTTGAAGAACGTTGATCAATATCGATAGGTCCAATGGACTGTATATAAGCGTCGCGTAGTAAAAGTGAATGCAACACACATCACTTAACGACAATAAAGATTCTCGACACGTCTAAAGTCATTGTCATGGTTTGACAGTGACGGAATCTGTATACATGTACAGACCGAAGATCTTTATTAAGGTCAGAAAACTGATCCAATGATGCACTAAAAAACGGAGAGAACGTAAATCTTACAGGTTTTTTTCTTTGTTGTAAACGTTGAACATAATCCATTCTTCCAACAATACTTCTTCATGAAAATTATAAATGTGTTATTTATCTAAAGAAATATCACATCGTATGTAACTGTTTCAAGTTTAAGTGTGTTTACAAAATATGGCATTTATGATATTTATTATATCAGAGACATCTTTATCAAGTCATTATGTATATGATTATAGGCTTAATGTAGGCTTTATTAGACTTGATAAGTGACGTTTTTATTTAAAATTTATGTCAATAGTTTAGTTTAGTGTGGTTATAAAACAACATGATGTGATCACCATAGAAACTCATTTTTATCCTTATCAATGAGGTTAATTTACAGAACATTCGTCCGTAAAAGCGATAAGGCCCAAGACAGAGATTTGAACTCACACTATGTCACTATGATAAACAGCAACAAAAGTCTTTCGTACGAATTACCTCCCTTAGTATTTATATTCTTTTCTTTTCTAACCGTCTTACTTTTTGTCCATCATGTAATTAAATTTATAAATGAAAACGAATTTGGTTCCATTTGCATTATTACAAAAGAATAAATAAAGATCTTTGTTGCAGTTTCTAAATTTATTGCGAACGTGACTTTGCGAGAAGTCGTTCACGGACACTAACCAAAATGGCGTCGGCACTGTGCAGAACGGGATCAAACCTAATTCGCCGATCTGTACTGATTTCCAGTGCAAGAGCTTCATCTGGAGGCGGCGCTCCAGTTGACCAACACAAAGGAAAAGTTGGTCAGTCAATATTTAGATGCTTGCTTGGATTTTCTTGAAAGTTCTCAGTCAGAAACCTTAACTTTTTGAGGCGTGCGTTTGGTCATTTCATGAATGGCGATTTCTACACATGTTTCAGTAACGCCGGTTGTCACAAATTGATATTCAAATAAATATATTTTCATGGTGAATATTTTCTAAAATATTTATAAGTGTGCATGACAGTCTCCCGTTATTGCCAAACCCAGAACATAAACATAACACTCCAGGCGAGTTATGTCAAAGGACAGTTGAAGGTTACAGAAGAGATAAGTCCTTATCAGGAAATAATTGACAACTAAATGTAGAATAATCTATAAAATGTTATAACCTTTTCTTAAATATCTGATGTTAGCGCCATTTTATATATTATTTGTTGAAAATCTATTCATTATCTTGTAGACTAGTACTAATGGTAAATAGTGACAAGTCGAGGTTGATTCATAAACAAACATTTTGACTTATCTCTTCTGTTGAGGTTTTTAAAGAGAATCTGCATTAGAAGGCCAGTATCATGAGTTTCATTGAACATCATTTGATTAATTTGTGAAAATAATTGCAAATATCATGGAAATAGTGATTTAGTATGATATTAAATGCAAAAAAAAGATTGTTTGTGATTTAGAATAAACAAATCAATGCCTTTGATTGTTCATGGTTGATTGGTCACAAGGTCAGTTCACTTGTCATTGACGAAAAACACCAACAATAAGCGTTTACACAGGAAAGCCTGTAACCAAACAACTATGACTCTTCTGTTTACTAGGGATGTCACGATACACTGATGCATCGATGCATCGTCGTGGTGCAGTTCACAATACAATACACGATACATTCAACTGTATCGTGATACACATTTTAGTGAATATCGTTAAATGTTTTGGTGAATATCGTAAAATGTTTTGGTGAACATCGAATCAAGAAATCCAGAATTGGTTACATTCCTTGTTAAGATAGCTTTAATATAGCATTAAATGACGTTTTCATGAAGAAGTTGGCTTATTTTTGTCTTTATATGCTGGTTACTCAGATAAGTCTCTTTAGGAATATTAAATATAGATCCCTGAATTTTAATCTCACCATAATAATGTCGCATTTAGTGTATCGCGATATGTATCGTATCGTGACCTCAGTATCGTGATACGTATCGTATCGCAAGGTACCTGTATCGTGACATCCCTACTGTTTACTAATCTTTCAACAAGGAGTAAATATTTATTTTTTTCCCAACTATAGATATTTTGAAGTAATTTCTGGCATTTTGTTATCCTTATCGTTCATCAAATCAGTTTTATGAAATGTTCATTAGTTTCAGATCACAAAAGTAATTTGGAAGAGTTTTTGATTATCTAAAGTAATTACCCCGGGTATGTGTTATTAATTCATTAAAGATAGACTGATGTGGTCTGTGGCAACTAGGGGTGTAACGATAGATCGAACTATCGACTTGCTCTGCCGATAGTACTTTATCAATAGTCTTTTTTATAACGATCAATAGTATCGATAGCACATCTTAACTATCGATAGTATCAGTAATTTGAAAAAATCAGTTGTTAACTTGAATGTTAAAAGTAAAATCTACACACAAACACGTATTTTTACATTTGGAAAATACTTGAAACGGCTAACAGCAAACAGATCGCCGCAAGCTGAAAATAGCAATAGGAAAACACGAGTTATCTTTCCACGACTTCCACGAGTGCAGCCGATTTTGAAATCGTTACAAAGCGGTGACAAAGTCAATAAAACAGTTTTTCTTGAAAATTGTTTTTATTTCCTTTATTGATAAACTATCGCAATAATACCCTGCAATAGACTATCGCTATCGCAATAGTCCCTTGGGGGTCAGTAGTCACCCCTAGTGGCAACTTTAACATTCATGAAAAAAGGATTGCAATTTAAAAGACTTGACTTTGAATTCCTGGAATGGGACAAAAAAAACAATTACTAATTATTACTCCTGAGAAAGGAATGAATAAATTGATGAATAAATAAGATATCTTAGATTTCTTTTGTTCTTCAAAATACCAAATTTTCCTTTTTTTAATGTAAAAAATATTAGTCGTTGAACGATTTTTAAGTCAACAATAATAATGTCATTTCTTACCAATTTTTTTACTGAAATAAATCCCAGACTTTCCACTATAAGCATGGAATTCTATCAAATAAATGTTAAGTACAGGTGGAGATGTGTAGCAAATACCTATTTTGAAAAACTGACAATATAAACAAAAACAAAATAAAATAAGTCTGACCAAAAAAAAGCAATTTTATCATCCTTTTTCACATATTCACATATTTTTTTTTTATAACAAAAAGCATACTAAATTTGGCTATAAGCCTATATGCTGATATGTTTTTATGTTGTCATACAGCTTTTTTGAAAGTATGTACTTTTTGACAACAGTGAGGTGTGTCTTGAATTAAAAATGCTTATTGTCACGTAATGTATTTCAGCCTCTGACAAGGTATCAATGCCCGATGGTCTTGGTCATGCTGTTGGACCTGAGAGGTTCGAGATGCTCGCCAAGTTAGCTGGTATCGAGGTATACAACATTTTACTTTAATTTGAATATTGAAGATCCAAGATCAAATTAAGCGAATAAATGCATTCTTTTGTATCACATGGCTAACAGAAACAATACTGAGCTAGGAAAATTAAATTCTGTTTTTCTATTTTTCCTATTCAGTGTTTTAAGAAGTTAAATAGTGAATGGGAGTCTTATGTTGTTGTTGTTGTTGTTGTTGTTGGACTCGGGTTAAAGACTTAATCTAGCAATGATAAAATTACATTATTGCATCTAATTATTCTAGGATCCTTTCGAGATGAGTGTCAAGAAGAGGGCCAAGGGATCATTTGAAGAACCAACTTTGATCCCATCTCTATTTGAAAAGAGACTGGTTGGATGCATTTGTAAGTGTTCTCTATTTCTTTACACAGAGCTTACATTATTCAAGCCAAGTGTTACATTAGGGTCACATTTCTTTCTTCTTACCAAATCCCATTAACATTTGCCACATGGAATCGATGGGTTCATGCTTATTTATGTCAATCTAGACTTGCAAGTATGCATGCACAGGTGAAATGCTATAAGTGTTAATATAAAATATATACCAAACCACATGTATGAAAAAAGTTTGAAACTTACCATTTTCTAAGTGTTGTGGCATGAATGTCACTGCATTACATGACTTGTGTAAAGCACCAATGATATATATTCTTATTTTCATTGAAATAAAAAAAAGGGTCAAAGTCTGATTTCCATCCTTTTCGTACTTAATGAGAGAGAAAAAACAGCAAACTTCAAACGCATATTACATATACTACTTATAAAGGCCCCCAATTTACCGAGAGACTTTAGATAAAGTTCAATGTACATAAGCTACAAGTGATATATTGTTGAAGCTGATTACTAAATTCCTCTTTCACACCTTGGCTTTACTGCAAATTCTTAAGGGACATTTATTCAGCTTATAGGCATTTAAGATGAGAGAACTACTGCATCTATGATTATAACTATTTATTATAAATTCATTTCCCCCAGGTGAAGAAGAGGCCATCAGTATAAACTGGATGTACCTACACGAGGGAGAGCCCCGCCGCTGTGAGTGTGGCTACTGGTTCAAACTGACTCCACTCCAAGTTCAGGACTTCAGCAGCTAATGATCAAGAAGCTCACGGCTCTAACTGCAAATAGGTTTAATTATTGTTATATCAGAAACTGTAGAAAGCCTTCACAATTAAAATCTTGAAGTTTTTTCTGGACAGAGAAGACTTTCAATGGAAATAAATCCCGGCGGAGTTTGCGACATTGACCGACTTGCTGTCCATTGATGTATGTGTGTGATGACAACTAATTAAAGTATTGTCATGGTTAACCAGTCTTGTTTCAATCTTTTCTGTTTTCACTTATGTTAGAGTATTATTGTGGATTCAATCATGTCTGGTTTCATGCCACCGCTACTGACTGAAATCTTACCCATGAGTCGATAAACGAGTCACTTATGCTTTTCATGAGAGTCAATTTCTTTATGATACAATTTGTGGCAGAAATAGAAAAGTCTTTTTTGAATAATCTAAATAGTTGACATTTCTTTCGGCAAGGTACAAAGAGGTGAAGGTTTGTAAAAAGGGAAGACATCATTGAAGGTTACTCTGTACGCTAGAGTTGTAATGAGACGGTAACGTATCGCGATACATGGTTCACGATATATTGTATCATTTTGAAGAATCCTTATGGCGATACATGACATATTAATTAATTCTAAATGTAGTACTAAAAAACAGATTTTAAAAGATACTTAATATGCACACAAGAACCTCTCCTAATACTTGGAAATTGGATTGCATTACAATTACATCAAACCAGGTAACGTTAAATTATTGCACAAAATTAATTAATCCAAATATTTTGTGAAAGATCCGTGTGTAAGGAGTGAAAATGTATCTGGATACATATCGAATCGTGTCTCCCATATCGAGATGATCGAGATACGTATCCTATTGCAACACTCCCATGTTGTTACCTCTCCTAAACACTGTTGTGATCAGCTTGTTTAAGAACTGCTTGAGTTCATTTCGAAAAAGTGTCTCGAATGGAAGCTTATATTTCTGTTTCTGCAAGATCACTCTTATTTCTTAAAAGATGTGCTACTGCCCCTTTAATGGTACAATAACACCTAAATGGAATGAACCTCGGAGCTGATACACACAATTTAAAGATATCCAAAACAATGCATTTCAATACCAAGAACTTGATGTTCTTGTTAGCAATCAAGAACTCTGAAACTTCATGGTCGATTAGAATAAACACTTTTCTGTAGTTAAACAGTCTATATTGTTCAAAGAAGTTGTTTATAAATATCAGGTTTGGGCAAAGTCTAAATTTGGGGAAAACGGAGACACCATTACGTTTTTTCAAGGACACTATGACACTTTGACCACAATTCAAGCTGTTGTGTACGAACTTACTATTAAGAGCTTGATAAAGTGATATCTAACACACAACGTGCCCAAATTTGGGCAGAAACCAGTTGGTGATAGTGTCGTAACGTTGGCCATATGGAAAACATCGCCGCAGATCTTCAAAAAGCAACATACACACTGTGTCCGGTTTTCCTTGCGATGCGTGTAGAAAACGCACACAGTGTATCTTTCACGGACGGCACACATTATATTTATAACCGATGCACCAATGCCATGCGATCCAATGCAACGAAGATAGGTGTTGCACGCAAACAAAGGATTGAGGATTTCCTTTTGGAAAGCGGGTTTTTTTCACAGGGAGATAAAGAATCAATCTGTAAACCAGGCGACTTTATTCCTTCGCTTCGCTATTTCGAAGCGAAGCGAAAGAAATAAAGTCGCCTGGTTTACAGCATGGTAAAGGATGTACTTGTTGAGCTGCTGAGCAAAACAAATGAATTCAATGCATGTATGCAACTAAGTGATAAGACAATATTTTCGATAAATGTTACGTGATCATCAATAAACATCTGTAAAATGATGATAGATTATGTTGCTCGAACAGACGGATAATGATACACGCAGTACAGCTTAAACTTTCCCCGTCTGTTAATATCGATCAGAGTTTCGAGACGTTTTGGTGCCATACATCCTATTAATAGGTTTATATTAGCTCTCTTGTTTATCGGACGCTTCTTGAAAATATTTTGGATGTGATTCACAGTTGACTATAGAAAAGAGATTGACAAAAGAGCGTCAAACACGTCTCATTATTGTGCGATTTTCTGACTCATGTCGTAATAGGAGTTATAGGACAATCAGCGGAATGATTCAACATCCGATAAACTCTCATGTTTCAGTTCCATATTTCCTCCAAAACGGTTCGGACCTCTTATCGGTACGGCTTGTATAAAGAACAGATGTGTTGTATTTTAGGTGTATGGTATAAATAGTAAAGCAAATGATCAAAAGGATCAATAGGTAAATTATAAATTCTTCAATGTTAATAAATTTAACTCAACAATTTCTATTCGGTCATACTGTGGTACCCAATATAAAAACTGTGAGCTAAATATATTCAGATTGCCAGCTTCAATATATATTCAGGTGTGCCTCTAAATAAATCGTTAAGAAGGTTAAAAAAAAATTATGCTTTCAATCACGATAGAAATTTATTTTAAAAAGTCATTACTGTTGTGACACCGATTTTTGACTTTATTAGAATCTCTTATATTATCACGATATAATGTCTTGTTAATACGGCGAACATTGCACATATTCAATATAGCTCATGGTAAAGTTAAAATACACACGTAAAATAAGTAAAATTAATTTACTATGCTTTTATACGTTTTTCATTTCTGCCTAAGCAAAGGGGTCTCCAAATCTTTTTATATACGAATAGACAATAAGTGAACTGCCCTCGCAAATGATAAATTGAATCATTTGCTAAAAACGTATTCTTTCACAACATTGCGTATAAATGTATATTGCAAAGTTAAGTAGTTATCGAATGCCAAAAGGGTTTTTCTACCTTGGTAAAATTAACAATACAGGGTAGGCTAATATATATAATATTATCTGTAGGAATATTTTAGTCAAGGCGGAAGAAGAGGAAATTCAGCTGATTTTCAATAACATTCATAGATATTCATATTCAGCATTATATATTCTATTGTTGCATACGCATGTTGCATATCTTTTAGAAAAGATTTAGTTTCGTCAATCAATTTATCAAATGAACATCAAACGTGATAAATATCAATATGAATATGCTAGATAATGGATTTGTATCACAACAACGATACAGGCCGTCATGCACTATGTATAATGTTAAACCCTGAACTCCATGCATGCATTTACAATGATACGGATCACTCAATATAAATGAGTTAAATGATGCTCGGCGTCAAAGGGTCTTTTAACTTTGGTACGATTGTAGTGGTAGTGGTAGTATTAGTAGTTAAGTGTCACCATATATACAAAACATGGTACACATTAACAAACAATGCGTCGAGCCAAAACTGGGATACTAAAACAATACATTTTATGCTTAATGAATACATGTTTTTAAATATAAAATATCTATATTCATCAGATCAATAACAGTTCTCTTTTATTAAACATATTTGAAATCGAAGAAGCTAAAATATTTTGCAAAGTGCTTTCATTCATAAGAGAAACAAATTTGTCATTATCTTTCAAAAGAAACAAAAAGCACCGTGTAAAAGCAGCTTCAAATAGAATAAAACGCATATAATCATAAAGATTACATCTCATTAAGAAATGGAATTCATCTTCAATAATATTGTTGATTATTATAACTTGGAGGCCTGGCATGTCTACCGGTTTCAATAAACAAGGGTCAATTAATATACTACATCTACATTTTGAATTCATAAGATACGACAATGAAATCTAAACATGCAATGTTTTACATAATTTTCAACAACGGGAGTGTGTTTGTACAAACGAAAGTGCGAAATTTATACTTCTATAACTTTCCAACATCATTCCACAAGGAAGTCTGCCAAATTACAAATTCTTGTATTTTAAGTTTACCCTTTATAAAACCTGTGCAACGTTATAGATCCCCAACAATTAAAAAGTAAAAATTCACAGTTTTAATTGGATAACAACATTACAATCCTAAACAAAGAGAAATTCTGTTGGTTTTTTTGCAATGACCACAAGTGTAGGCCTACTCTTTTTAAAATGCGACTGTTACACATATAGATTCAAGTCTGAACACATAACGAAAACATTCATTTTTTTTTTAAACATTTACAGAGAACCATTCCATATCATTGCATTAGCAGGAAATTTTTTCCCAATCCCCAGAAACAATCTATACACACACCTTATTTTGGACTATATTGTACTCCTCTATAGGCCTATTTATCCCACCCCCCTGGTGTATATATCCTGTAAGATGTTATTTACCAAAATATTCATTTTCTTTGAATAAAGGTATAGACAAGACTGAGTATGACCTTTGAATGTAATTGAAGATGTTATATAGAAGTCAGTACTTAGTACATAATTTTGAAATAATATTTCTTCAAATATACTTTATATTTCATATTAAAAGGATTTTTAGAAAAGGTAAAGAATAATTTTATCCACCGAATTTGTTTTTAACTAACGGAACTACATTTCAACATATATTATTCGTTTAAAATGTGACACTTTAAAGCCTATTTACGTAAATGCATTCGTCGCATTATATATGATAATGTGCTGATTAAATACACGCTTGTTCAAGCAAAATTTATTACGTAGAGTTATCTCCCTTATTCTACTCTCAGCGACGGAGGACGAAGAATATGTAAACACTTCCCATATTTATATTTTGAGAAAAGTCGTACTATAACTGACTTTGTAGCTGATATTCTAAGGAATGGAAATTACAATATGTGATGCTACATCAGTCGACGAATAAACCAACCTCCCTTGGGAAGGTAATGGAATATCTGAGGATTTGTCGTCTAAGGAACGCAGTTACAACAGAAAAGAATCTTTTCAGTTCGATTTGTTTTTGTTGTAAGAGCTGAGGTCAATCTTCCACCAGTCAGTTATATTTAGTAACAGAAAATTCAGGCATTATCATAAACAGTATATTCTTATGATACTGAAGCAGTTTCTCCAATTTGCGTAAAGAATTGAAACACTGGTCGATATTGATATTTTCCATTACACCCATTGTTGTGTTTGACCCCGTCATCAGCTGTTTCGTCAGTTCCGACAACTGCGTCTAAGCTAAATCGTCATGACAATGGGGTTATGGTGTGACTATTTTAGGAATACTTGTCATTACAGTCAATGTCATATCTGTATAGATTCATGTAACAAAGTAAATTACCGTCCAAATAAACTCCATATATGAAGATTATAAACTAGGATAAGGAAGGTAAACATTTCATCATGTCAGAATAGATTATTGACTTGAAAGATATTACTTTTTAGACGTAACCTCAGAAAATATTTAGAGAATTGTAAATATCACTATACATACATTGTTTAACGTTCCCTTCTGACATATGTATTATGTAACCTGACATATAAATTATACCTCAAGGAAATTCTGTTTGATGATTGATATAAGAAAATCCATACCAACGTATAAAAGTATTTTATTTACAATCATGTGCATGTAATATTTTGATGGTGATGTTATTTTCGTAGACTTTCATGTTACGTTTATTTAGCATAAATAATTTTCATGAAAATTTTGAGTGTATCATTGTAAAACTTTGCAGATTGAATTGAAACTATCTCAGTTCTTAATTTCTTTAAAAGCTTTACTGATATTTAAAAAAAAAAGAGAAATTTCTCCCATTTATTACTAACATGATTTAATAATTTGATAATCTATGAAAATTTAAAAAGACCTAATATGTAGTTGTGGCTAAGATGATTTGTTACAAATGTGCAAAAATAAATTAAAGGATACTATGGAAATATAAATGCATGAAAATCATTTATGCTACACAAATTTAACATGTAAATCTATGGAAATAACTTCACTGTCTGAATATAAGTACCTAAACGATTTTGACTTGATCAGGGATCACATAGGGCAGGGATTTTGGGATATTTACCCGTTGATGTATCAAGATGTCCCATTATCAATACTAATCAGGGAAGAAAGCCTCATTGCAAAACGCACATGAACCAGGCTGATCCCTGCTTGATAGATTTGTCTATTTCTGGCCTCATTTAGTCATTGTCTTCAAGTTTACATATTTCAAATGTTACTATGTTTAGTCCTCTATATCACAAAAGGGAATAAGTTTTTAGCTCTCGGGCCTGGCATGCCATGGTGTCCAACGCCCATCTCTGTCATCCGTCTGTAAACTTTGTGTGTTTGGACTTCTTCTCCAGAAGCATAAAGCCTAGAATGCAGGGTTAGAAATTAGTCCAATCGGGGTACTAGCCATTCGGACTAGTGCATTCCTAAGAGCACTAGCCCAAAGACATTCTGACTAGCCAAATACACCGATATAATCATATTTGCTTTAAATTCAACTAGTCCTTCGGACTACCAGTCATTACACTTTACTAGCCCAGCATCTTTTTAACTAGCCATGGGCTACCGGGCTAGTGTTAATTTCTAACCCTGGAATGTATATATAAAGGTTTGCTGGCCCTGTAGCCCCTAAAAGGACTTGGTGAATCTTTGGATCTTATACCCTTAATGCATTATCAATTGCAGTTTCGGTAGCCTTCTTAATCAATTTAGGGTTCATCCCTTACACCTTTTTACATTTTCTTTGAATGTAAAATTGAGCAATTTCCATTTCTTAATTGATTACTGCCTGGTATTGATTATCGCCTACATACTTAATTTTAGAATGTGGCCCTTATTTAAACCTTTTTACTCTTTTTCATCTTACAGGTATACTCCAGTTCTAAGCACAAGGCATTGTAGAGACTCCCTAGGTAATGGGATTCCAAAATGCACAATTTATGACCCTTTGGCCCCTATCAAGGGGTAGCCACATTAACCACACCCTGAAGCAAATTTGAATATTATGATTACAGAGCCAATGGCTTTATTTTTTAGCCAAAAAATCGAAAAGCCAATTTCAAGTACTATAGATATTCTGTCTTTGAAGTGCTAATAATCTTACTCAGTGGTAGTGAGTATCACTTTGTCAGCTAGGTCTTTTCTATAGTATCAACGAGTGATAAGACCCTATTGATTTGATTGAGGTGACCTTTCCACCTGTATTGCAAAATTGTATGTGATTTTGTGTGTCCATGTTCCTTGCTTATTAATTTTGCAATACAACTTTTTCTTGGGTAAGCCTGTGGTAGAAAATAATCAAATGGTAGGATATGAAGTGTTAAGAAGAAATGTTGCTCTATGATGTGTGGAATTGTGGATGTTTCAGTGTTGTGGTGTAGAGGAGTTCGCTGCCATGTGAGACGGAAAGGAGAGAAGAGCTGGTGTGTTACTATAGCAACCAGCCATGTTGTACGTATTCCACGTGGACACGGGCACCATGATGACCTTCGACATGAATCTGGCCATGGAAAAGTAAGTTAGGTTGATGTGTTTTATCACAATAAAATATAAGATTTTATCTCATCTGGCCTTTAATCGAGGAGCAACTTCCTGGTTATGATTATTGTTGTAATAAAAATAATAAAAAGTTTTCATCTTTTCAAATTATTAATTATTGTGAGATCTGACATCTGTCTCATACATAACAAAATTTGAGCAATACGTCAAAGATATTAGTTATCCAGTGATAGAGACTATCAACAGTTAAACCTTGCAAAAGCTCTTTCAATAAAGAGCTCTTTATCTCTCTTTTTTTTAATAGTTGTATTTCAAAATTGTTGTACATATGTCATTGACATAGATAAAATGAACCCTGAAGTATTTATAATTTTGCATGTAAACACAATCAAGACATTGCCAGATTCTGTAAGGGAATGAACTTATAGAACAAGGCAAATATCTTATCATGATCTTATGAAAATTTAATCATCAAAGACATTTTACTTCTGGTTGAATCATATTTTATGATATGAAGCATGGCTGTGTTGTTTCTGGGTCATCAGTTAAGGGGGTCATTTTGGCAAGCTTTTAGTAGGTTTTTAAACCTTTGCAATGGTAAAAGTATCTTACACAATAATTTTAGGAGACACAAAGCCACAATTTCCCAAGGACCCCCTTACCTGGCGGTCTAGGAACAATACAGCTTGGCTTTTTAGCTCATCTGGCCTGTAAGGCCCGATGGGCTTATGGCATGGCATGGTGACCGGCGTCCGTCCGTCCGTCCATCCGTCCGTCCGTCCGTAATCTTTGTGGAATTTCGACTTCTTCTCCAGAACCATAAGGCCTAGAAAGCTTAAACTTGGTGTACAGACTCCTTGACTAGTGAGGATTAAAAATTGTAGCTTTGGTGGCCCTGTGGCCCCTAATAAGGGCCACAGGGGCCACGCCCTTAAAACCTATTTTCATCTTCTTCTCCAGAAGCATGAGGCCCAGAAAACTGAAACCTTGTGTACAGACTCCTTGACTAGTGAGGATTATAAATTGTAGCTTTGGTGGCCCTGTGGCCCCTAATAAGGGCCACAGGGGCCACGCCCTTAAAACCTATTTTCATCTTCTTCTCCAGAAGCATAAGGCCTAGAAAGCTGAAACCTTGTGTACAGAGTCCTTGACTAGTGAGGATTATAAATTGTAGCTTTGGTGGCCCTGTGGCCCCTAATAAGGGCCACAGGGGCCACGCCCTAAAAACCTTTTTTCATCTTCTTCTCCAGAAGCATAAGGCCTAGAAAGCTGAAACCTTGTGTACAGACTCCTTGGCTAGTGAGGATTATAAATTGTAGCTTTGGTGGCCATGTGACCCCTAATAAGGGCCACGGGCCACGGGCCAAGCCCTTAAAAGCTATTTTCATCTTCTTCTCCAGAACCATAAGGCCTAGAAAGCTGAAACTTTGTTTACAGACTCCTTGATTAGTGAGGATTATAAATTGTAGCTTTGGTGACCATGTTGCCCCTAATAAGGGCCAAGCCCTAAAAACCTATGTTCATCTTTTTCTCCAGAAGTATAAGGCCTAGAAAGCTGAAACTTTGTGTACAGACTCCTTGGCTAGTGATGATTATGAATTGTAGCTTTGGTGACCCTGTTGCCCCTAATAAAGGCAACAGGAACGTCCTTCAAATCTATTTTCATCTTCTTCATCAGAAGTAAAGGCCTAGAAAACTGAAACTTGTCGCCTATATATACTGAATTTTATGAATGGTGACCCTGTGGCCTCTACAAAGGCCACACTCTACAGCATAATTGATGATGAAGCCTGATGAGCTACAGAGCCAATGGCTCTATTTTTATATGTTTAAAAACATTTCGTTGCGTATGTTTGCAGTGTGTCAGTTCTGCAGTCGTACATCGCCCGTATGTGCCACATCACGGAGGACAAGCAGGTTCTGCTCATCAGCGGGGGCGAGAGTCTCGATCCTTCTCAGAGGGTCGCCAAGTACAGCGCTGGCACGGTGAGTGGCTGGTTCTTTCTTGCTAGAAATTTAGACTAGTGCATTTCTATTGGTCTTAAATAATGTCGTGCTAGTTAAGAAAATTAGCAAAGTACAGTGCTGGAACAGTGGGTAACTGACCAGCACTTCATATTAGTGAAATTCTGCAAATAATGACCCTGAATAATTGCCAGCTTATTGAATACTGGAACAGGGAGCGACAGATTTTTCATACATTTCCAGGGTTAAATATAGACTTAGAAATCACATTTAATTCAGGTTTGAGTAATTCTGAAATTGTCACACCTATACCAAGCTAGGCTAATGCATTAATACAGTACAATGTTTAAAAAGTGACAGATTCTACCATACATTATCATAAGCCTTGGAGTTTGAGAAGTACATAGACTAGCTCACTAGCAAATATTACTTATTTCCAGTACATCCAAGTTTTATATGAAATTTAGGTAGTTTTTCAGACTGCCAGTCATTTGGTTTTGATAGCCCACCATATCTTCATCTACCAATGGGCTTCAGTACTAGCACTTATGTTTGTACAGTCTTAATCTGTTAATTTATAC
Organism: Steromphala cineraria; assembly: GCA_916613615.1. Taxonomy (NCBI): domain Eukaryota; kingdom Metazoa; phylum Mollusca; class Gastropoda; order Trochida; family Trochidae; genus Steromphala; species Steromphala cineraria. The sequence goes on along the minus strand of OU744722.1, from coordinate 21,735,502 downwards.
ATAAACAACAATTTCATGACTGCTTGAAATAAAAAGTTATGTTGAAAGTTGATGCGTATGACATGATAAACATATTGTTTATCTGTAGTTATATATTTTATGTTATATTATGTTATTAAAACCCATTTGATTCTAAACCGAAATGAGAATGGTGTGTGTCTGTGAACAGGATACCAACCCAATCTACCTGTTCAGCAAGACGACAATAGAGGCTGCCACGCCCCCCTCACCCAGCATCCACTACGGGTCAGGTAAGTGTCTTGGTCCTCTGTGTTTATCTCCTCTTGAATGGTAGTTCAGTCAGTAGTGATTAATTGTTAACTTACTCTAACTCAATATTTGAAAATAAATAATGATGAAAGTGTAATGGGTAGCATGGGGAATCGGGATATGTATTCTGATGATCTACACTTGTGATATCATGTCTTATTGTGATATTGATACGATTGATGATTTTTCCCTCAAATCAAGGTCAAAATTTGTTATTATTTTTCAATCAAAACCCCTAAATTAGGTGTAGTACTGGTATGTATATTAGTATGTATATAGAGGGTATAGATATGTATTGTATCAAATAATCCTTAAATATCTTGATACATATTGTATCGTAAAATAGCACAAGCATTATAGAGGAGGATGTAGTTCTATTATGTTAACAAGTAAAGAATGGATAAATGGATAATAAGAAGTAGAAACATAGTTTTTCTGATTCACATTTTCTATAGTGTAGACTGACTGACAGTGAAGAGCTACTTACAATGTTATCAGCATGCAATACCCATATTGACAGCTAAAACTCCAAAAGGAACCCATATACTGTAAATCAACAAATTAACGCGTGTATTAATTAACGCGAATGCCGTCCACCAAACACAAATGCGTGTACTAATTAACGCGAGCAGGCGATAATTAGTGTTTACAAAATCACCTCCCAATTTACTGGTATTATCAGGCTAACAAGCAATCAATAAAGGCCAAGTGCCCCGCTTGTATCGGTCATAATTGTTATGAAAACACGAACCGGTCATCAATGAAACAACTAATCCTGTATTCAAACGCCATAATTACCTTGTTATCTTTAATTATTGGATCATCTCAGTGTCATGTATTGAGTAAAGAGAATTTGAACATCATGTTTTTTTCAGGTATGTATACTAGCATGTGCAGCGATGGCCGCCATTTTGAATATTTAATGATCGCATTGAAAATTGTTATCGTAACTGAACATCATATAAGGCTAAATTACGTGATAGAATATAATGATACTATATGTTCATCATAAACATTAGTAATGGGAATGTTTTTGATAAAAATTATTATCGTAATTGAAAAACTTGAGTCACGTGTTCTAGTTTTCTAAGAAAATGTAATCTCGAACCATAGCGCATTTTTCCACGTGTTGTAGTTTTCTCGGAAATTGTAGTCTCGAACCAAAGCACAAATTACCACATGTTCAACTGTTTATTTACGTGAGATAATAAATTAAAAATTTGTTGGAAAAAAAACATTATTATCAGCGTATATTATATACTATAATATATTATAAATAATATATATTCAGAAACTTATCTATCGATAATTCTGCATCCCTGGCTACAACCCATGGATCTGTCGGTCAATGGTGAGTTGAAAGCAATCATGAAAGAACAATTCACTGAGTGGTACGCAGACAAAGTGGCAGCCAATCTACAGTCAAAGGATACCGACAAAGGTGTTGATCTGCGAATCAGTGTCTGTTGAAAGTGCTTAAATAAACACTAGGTGATTACGTCTTGACTAGTAGTTGTACTACTCCCCCAATGATATGCTCGGCTGAGTTTAAACAAAGACTGACTGGTAACTAACAGTGCTCAAACGTCCATTGACACGTGTCATCCCACTTATTTTGTGTTTGTTGAATTTTATGTCATGTTTAGTGTACAAAAGCGTTTATAAAACGCGCGACTTATTATCGCGCCTTGGTGTCTGACGCGTTTTTCGCGTTAATAAATCGCTCGCGTTAATTTGTTGATTTACAGTATATAGTTTCTATAAATCCATATAGCCCTACCTGATATGTGCCTTTCAAATAAAGATGAAAGTTTTCTGGAACTTCACATTATTCGCAATTATTTTGAAGCAGAAAAGTTCCCATATCAATCCTTGTCTTGTAGAGAAAGGCTTTTGTAAAAGATTTAAGGTAAGAAAAATAACAACATAAAAGGGTGAAAATTCATAATTAAGATTACCAGTAGTGCAATAGATTCAGATTTGATTTCCATAAGTTACCATTATTGTGAGGATTTGTCGATAACTTACTATATACAACCCGAAGACAATAATCTCTATCACTCATAGGTACTCGTTTGAGATCGGGTAAGTACCGTGTAATAGCTTCCTATCTGGGTTTTGTTATTGCCGAGGGTTGTGCAGTGTCACCAGTAAATATGTATCTTGTAGAGTTGATCTTGGTTGTTTTATGGCACTTCTAGCAGTTTTATCTTTGATTATCTACATGAAAGTATAAACTCTGATCTTTTGGTTTAGTTTTAGATTTTACTGTGATCCTGAAATATGATTTTTAGATTTTAAAAAATATAGTTATCCTGACATAATATTTTAATTCAAGAAAAAACATAAATCTATAAATATTATTCAATATGAACATTTCTTTGAGAGGCATTTTAAAAGTTGGAATGACAATAATGAACAAAGAAGTTGTCATCCATATATTCCTCATCATTAAATATGAAAATTTTAATTATGAAAGTATTAAGTTTTAATGTAGATAATCTTGTTCAATATGAATATGATAATCCTGAAATGTGATATTATTTCTAACACTATAATATATTTGTAAACCTGGATTATGTTTGCATTATTTCCTGAATCAATATTTTGTTAACGTTTGTAGTTTTCAATGTAAAAATTATTTTTATGACCCTAGTTATTGTTTGATCAGTCAACACTGCTGTTTCTTCTGATGTGTATCATGCGTTTATCCTAGAATTTGGATCTTATGACAGACCATTTCATTCTAAATAATTATTATTTATATTCTATCATCGAAGAATGTTCTATTTCTTGCTAACTTCTTTGAGAGGCATTTTAGAAGTTGGAATGACAATAAAGCATTATTATTTCTTGCTAATTGAAGTAAATAATTACCTGGTATATGTAAATACTGATTGAATTTCTCGTTTGATCTCTTGTACCTATAGTGATAGGTGCATTGTTTATTCATATTGTCAGGCTTTCATTGTTCCTTCTTTCCTTGTGCTGTTAAGACCCTGTGAATTACCAACACTGATAATGCTCTCGTACTAACAATGATGGCTGTATGGTTGCAACTATGGTTACTGTAGCAGATGATGTTTGTGGGGTGTTTTGGCGCTTCTTCTCAGAATGGTATTTTAAGTCTATGAGAATGGTATTTTAAGTCTATGAGAATGGTATTTTAAGTCTATGAGAATGGTAATTTAAGTCTATGAGGTTAAATATGAAGTGTTATTCATGAGAAAATCAAGATCTTTAAATTAATTTTTCAGCACTGAGATGTTGAGAGTACATATGCTTTCTCTTGAACAAATAGTTATAGATGATAATCAAATGCGATAAAAGTATCTTAATCCGTGGCAAAGAAGCATATTAACAGTGTCCTCACTATTGTTAACATTTCATCACTTTGGGTTTTATGCATTACACAAACATTAGAATAGATAAGCTCCATCTTGATTTTATAATACTTGGTATTAAACGAAAAATGTTAACAAGTCTTGACTGAAACATAACTGTTCTTCAAGATTTGAAAAAACTTCCCCTATCTTTTGAATTTTTTTTACTAATGATAATTTTACGAAGTATGTCACGAATATGAGCTATTGTGGTATGTTTCAGACATCGACCTACAGGGCCAGGTTGAAGGGTCTCTGTTGATGCCGCCAGCCTATGATACAGTCGTGTCAAGGACCCAACTGGCTGTGGTACGGTTATATTCATCAATCTCTCTCACTGCATTTTGTCATTTCAGAATGTTTTTGCTGATTATGCATAATATATATTTATCAAAAGACTTCATAATGGCCTGCCTTGAACAGTCATTTTGCTAGATGTACCAATGTATATTCCAACTTTTTTTGATGCAACTGGCATATTTACATAATGTTTATCTCATGGTTAAAATATCTACGATGAGAAATTTATATTAAATTGGTTGTTTCCCATTTAAATTTTCTTATGCGCTAAAGTGCTTTAAAAAAAATTGCCAGCATTAGATATTAATAGCCGAGTCAAATCAGTCTTTGAACTTATACAAAATTAGAAAATTTGAGTACCTTTCAATCATAAGGCATACATTTTAAAATAACTTTACAGCAATCATTGCAGTTTATATGGCCACCAGTCAAGTTATAGACTAATTAGTAATTACTGAACCTGATGTTAACCTTGCCTTGCAGCAATTCCGCGATGTAGATGATGAGGAGATGAAGGCGTGCGAGCGTCTCGTTCACGACCAACACCTCCAGCAGCAGGGATGGGCAGCAGTCGTAGCAAACCTGGAGGACATCACCAGGTACAGTTACCTCCCTTTGTAGGCTTAGATTGAGTTACCTCCCTTTGTAGGCTAGCCTAGATTGAGTTACCTCTCTTTGTAGGTTAGCCTTTATTGAGTTACCTCTCTTTGTAGGCTCACATTGAGTAACCTCCTTTTTAGACCAACATTGAGTTCACAGAATTATAGATTCATTTTTATGAACATTGAAATATTATGAAAAGAGTAAAATAATATATTCAAAACTAAATTTATTGTTTCCCATAATTAATGGTCTTGAGTTAAGATGAAAGTATGTTTTGTTGATGCAGTGCTCTGAGACAAAGATGGGAGATGTTCCAGGAAGCGTACAGGACATACATGTCGGACAGACAGGGCTACCTCAACACTCTCGAGAGGTTCGTACAATTACATGCTTCATTCATACAACACTTATTACAAAATACAAATCTATCTTAACATTTGTACCTCACAGTGCATGTCTAGAAATAATTAAATCAGTATAATGTCTAGTTTTTCAATCATTATCATAAATTGTCTTTGCCTATGAGCAGTAGAACACTTAACACAGTTATTAAGCTTATTAGACTTTAAAACATAGAAATAGCACTCAAGTCATCAAGAAAAAAAAGTTTTTTTTGTGCCCCTAAACATTCACATGGGCATTGCCATGGACCAATCTGGGGCTTGCCGTAACCCTATCTGGGGCTCCCCGTACACCATAGCTTCTAACTATTCACTCATCTTGAGGTTTGTGGTTATCAGGGGGTATTCTAGAGGGGGGGATTTATGGGATTCAAACCACAAGCCAAAAATTCTCTGATCTGACACTTGCTATGCATTTCTCATATGTTCTTTTTCCTTACGCAGCATTGGCGTATCCTTGGAACTGTTGTCTAAGATACCACTGCTGCCGTGTTTGGGAGCGTCTCTGGGACTAGCGCTGTCCTACCCAGTAGAGAGTAACATAGAGACGAACCCCGATATAGCAGCCACCTCCCAGGGTGCAACGCTCTTCCAGTGGATCAGCTCACAGGTACGGGTTACTCGTATATTGGACAGCTGTCTTGAGGAGCAGCATTTCTTGGTCATAAGTTCAGATTAGGGAAATCTAAATACTTTCTCTTGATGTACTGACTGAGCACTAGATTCCATAACGTTATTACAGCGTGTGTTAATAACTTGCTAAGTTACTGTAGGATGGGTCTTGTTATATACAATTTTAATATCAACTTCCTTGATTGATGAAGTATATATCTATGGTTCCTTGTTAGAGAAGATATGATGTTTTCATTCCTCTTCTATTTGCAGGACCCCCAGCACAGTCTGCATGACATGGTGGAACAGTGTCTTAAAGCAACGGAACAGGTCAGTCTCATGTGCAACATAGAACACTGCAGCAAATGTAGCATTTTTTCTAAGATCTCACAAGAAGGATAATTAATTACAACAATTACAAGACACTTATTTTATCTAAAAAAAAAGATTTCTTTACAAGAATCCATTCACTATCTTGAATAATTTAAAAGTGTTAAAACTAATATGACCGGATGAAGTTTTCACTCGATAATTATGTCATACTTTGTTTGTCAAATCTGGAGAAGAAATATATCATGCATAAACCAGTTTATATGTTAAGATTTGAAAAAATAAAACATCCAAAATATGTGCTACATAGATTTAAATTTTAACTCAATTATTTTTATTCAAGACCTGATCAATATTGAGAACTCTAGTTAAATATCAATATTAAGAATTCAAGTTAAATGGCAAAGCTATTGCCATTTTGATAGAAGAGAAGTCGTATATCCCAGAAAACTTGTGGTGTTTAGAATTGAAGTAATTTGATGTATATATTTTTGTACAGTTTGATGAGAAGATCCTAGAGACACTGGGGTCGGAGGTGACGAGTACGATAGAGGCGGTGGACAACGCCAGCATGAAGGAAGTGAAGGGACTGGAGGACCGGCTGTATGGACTGGACCAGTTCATGTCGGGGGCTCGCAAACTGGTACAGGAACAGGCAGACATGGCCAAGGTACTCCCATCTTGATGTGTTTTCTTTATACTGAGTGTGTTCTTCAAATTCTTTTGATTGTTTGACAAGGTTATTGTACATGGTCAGTTTTACATGAGCTCTGAAAAATCTTGTATTGTTTTTTGAAGAGATGTTTGAATACTGTCCATTTTCTTTTCAAAGTTATTGTACACATTCAGTTTTAGTAGAGCTTTGAAATCTTGCACTGTTTTTATTTTTGATAAAATTTATGGGAAATATATATATTTGTCAATCTGTAGCGAATTTGACTATATTTTGTGAGAAAAGCAACACCTTCTCTTCAGGATATGTGTCTTTATTTCTTTGAAAAATAGGCTAATTATATATGAACTGAATTGTCATTATTGATGAATTTATTTTTTTCATGTGAAACATCTTAAATTAAATCCTACCCTTTAGAGGTTTCTCATTAATACTTCAATGATTTCAGAAAAAACAGAACCATGTGATAAATGTGTCCTGCTTTGTTTCAGGGATTTGTGCAAAATCAGAACCGAGTGAGCAACCTGCGAGACAACTCGATCCTGCCGGACCTGTGTGCGAGTCACAAGAAGCAGCTGGTGGTGATGCTGACCAACCATAAGAAGCTGCGAGACATCAAGAAGAAGTGTCGCATGGCCAAGGAGGAGCTCTCCATCAACCTGCACACCAGACTCAGGTCAGTGGCTGTCTCATTATGATCTCCTTACTGTCATATCTCACTCTCTTTGAGACTGGTTAATTGAAGGAATGTTTTTGTGCATATAGGACAGTATGCACTTTGATAGGAAATAAGAACAATCTCTAAATCTCTTATGATGATGCCGAAATGCTGTGCTGAGTACTGCTCAAGTTTGAGTTAAAATGACCCTACACATTCCATAATGTCTATCATTGACAAATCAACCTAGACATTGAATGCTGCCAAAGATATCCTAGTCTAATAGCCAATCACTTCATGGGACATTACCTCAACTGAATTGCAAGTGTTAGGTTTCGATTTATCTGACCACCAGCAGCTAAAACTTTACTACAGTTGAATTTGTGTATTAAAGATACAATAGGGAACAACCAAGTCCTGTTACCAACACTGACAAGAGCTTTACTTGGTTGTGTGTGGCAAGTGTACTGGCAAGTCTTTCCCAGGGACATAATTTGGGAGGCCCCGGCCCACTCAATCGAGTTGCTGCTCTATTGAGATCAGTCGGGCGGACTTTACTCTATCTTATATAGGAATGTGAAATATCTAACTAGAGTTGTCTCCCTTGCAGGTGGGTGATGTTTGTGGAGAAGAAGATCTGTGATGTGGACGGTAAGCTGATGATTTATCGAGAGAACCTGAAGCGTCTTCAGAAGCGCCTCGACATCCTCCACCAGATCCATGATGCACCTCGAGTCTACGCTGACCTCGTTGTAGAGGTCGTCCGGCGGAGGAAGTTCTCCTCACTTTTCCTCGAGGTTTGTGTCAAATGATTGTGTTTTGGTGGAATAGTTTGAAAAGGAATTCAGGGTCAAGTTTCTATCGTAAAGAATTCAGGAAAACAAAACCAAGCATGACTTAACTTGTTAAAGTCAGTTGTTTTAATTGTTTTCATCAAGGAATCATTCTGTATGTTTTGTGCTCACTATAAAGTTTGACATGTTCTGCAGTGGGCCACCAGTCTGGCTATGGAATCCTCTCAACTCCATTCTGAAGAAGTCAAGAGACGCCAGGCCTTTCTCTCTGAACTAGGTAGGTATTTATTCTTTTGTAAATGTGGTACCATAATAGCCCCATTAATTTGTCTTTTTCAATATTTAACCTCATAATATTTTCTTAGATCAAAAATTCAAATCACATCACAACTTCCAACAAGTGCTAAAAGTTTTAAGTTGATGCTCCAATCGTTTTACCAATGCTTAAATTCAGTTTTTAATTTGCCCAAAAAATCATAATTGCAATTATGAACTATGCATTAAAATTGTACAAGGTCTTGTTATGTATCTTAGTCTTTTCATACACATGTTATATGTTTTCTAATATTCTGTCTTTCTTAACATTCAAATCCTTAGTTCTACGTCTCCCTTTTCAAAATATGTGTAATTTCTCTTTTCAATGAAAATATTTAAAATTGTGAGCTTCACTGTTCATTTCAGGCAAACATTTCCTCCAGTCCTTATTTCAAGGGTTTGAGGACAGTCCTCCTTTGTTTGCAGTGAGTATTCTTACATCTCAAGCAAATTCTAAGTGTCAAAATGTTTTTCAAATATTGATAGATGAATCTTGTAAGTAACAGGAACAGTAAGGCTGTTGACTTCAAATGTGTGTGGTTCTATGATCTACATTTTGTTTGAATTATGCAACCAATTATACTCAGGCATAAAACTTAGTGTTATCTTTAAGAAATTCTTTTACATTCATACATTGTAAAGTGGTTTACACTTGCTTCAGTAGTACAAATTCTTGTAGTTTTTCCGACTAAGACTCTTAAAAGATAAAGTTTAAATTTGTGAGACTAATATTCTTTAATCAATGTAGCAGTTCTAAAATGAACAAACCTTGATCAATACTTTAATGTGTAAAATGGCCAAAAGTAGTTGTTTCTTAATACTTGATAATACATTAGTCATAAATTGATATTAACTTGGAAGATTTGAGTAAAAGAAATTGCCAATAAAAAAATATTGTGAAAGTAGGGTATGAAGTTGTCCTTTCTTCACCCCTCACAGACCGAAGCTCCGACTGAGTTTGACCAGCGCCTCCCGCCCATCACAGATGAGGACATAACTATGTTGAGGGAGTCTGTACCAGAACTGGCAGATAAACTCAGGTTGGTGACCTTGTCAAATCTTGTAATTAGATATGTTTAGTATTCTATTTAATTGATATGTGATTGAAATAGCAAACCATTATAAAAATGCCATAGATGCGTTTACTTGGTTGAGGAGTAGTGAAGTGACTGGCAAAAATGGAACAACATAACATTAAATTGTGTTCATTTCTACAGCAAAATATGATAATAACTACTTCTTTATAATGAACAGACACCATTTATATCATTGCTTTTCCTCACTATCCCTCTAAGCAATGAGTAATCATAACCTCCAAATAAAAATATTATCCACATTACTCATGTACTTCAACTTTGGTCCTTAGAGCAATTGTCACATTATTTCAATAGTTTATGAACTTAAAAATAAATTGTTGAAATATAACTTATGAAACAGTAACAGTTACAGTAACAGTAACAGTAACAAAGACCATATTCATACCTGCAGTGTACCCAGCGTGACGTCAGCAGTAGAGAAGATGACACTGCACACGATGATGGCGTCGGTGAGTGACAGTACTGTGCAGTGTGAGGCGATGGTGTGTCGCAGCATTCCTGGTGCCATTGGGACATCAGCGGCGACATCAGACATCGACATCATCCAGAGCCAAGGAGACCACCAGTTTGTTCATATAGAGAACAGCAACTTAAGTCTCAAGGACCAGGTGGCTGCTTGTGAACCACACACTGACATTAAAATAAAACCCCAAGTATCTGTGATTGCAGATAAACCCATCTTCCCTGTGCCCCAAAGTCTTTCAGAAACATTAACACAGGAAATGAGGGCCCAGGCCAAGGCAAAAGAGGACAGTGTAACCATAGCAACTGTAACAAAAAGTGCAAAGGGCTCTCAGAGTGCCGATGGAATTAAATATGTGAAAATGTCTGACAGTGCAGACGGGCTCCAGTCTTCAGGAGAACCGACCAAATCTTCAGATAGCGATGTTGGGAGTGCCGACAGGAGTCGCGAGAGTCTGCCTGGCAAGAAGCATCATGGGAAGAGTCACCGATTGCCTGACACATCCCCCGAGATGGAAACCTCACAGGAGTTCCAGACTGCTGACTTTTATATCGATGAGTCAATGCCTTCTTCCATGACAGACTCGCCTCCAAATAAACACAGTAGTGGGGGGAAAGTGTCCATCAGCCAACAACTGGTGGAGAAATCACAGTCAGTCGCTAAGCTGGAGAAGGAATTAACAGAAAATCAGAAAAAGCTAACAACTTCACAAAAATATGTAAATGCTCTGAAGGATATGGTAAATACAGATGTGCCAAAAATGCGTGAGATGTTGACACAGTTACGTGAAAGTGTAGCATCAGACAAAGAGACAATGAATCAGTGTGTTGATTCTTTAGTCAAAAGTGTTGTGGGCAACCTCTCTACCTTTCATGAAAACTTGTGTAGGGAAAACGAAGAAGCAGTGATCGCAATGAAAAATGAACATGAGAAATCATTTATCAACATGAAACAAGAATTGGATGGTGTTGCAAAGAGCAAAAATGATCTCCTGAAAGAAGTCAGTTTCATCAAGACCAAGCTTGAGACTGCAGTGACAGACCTGAGCAAGTTCAAGGTGGACGCTGAGCTCAAGTGTCAGGCCATGGTGGAACAGCACGAAGAAGAGAAGGCAGACTTGGTGAAGAGACACACCCTGGAACTAGAGGTAGAGCTTGATCGGACACAGGCAGACTACCGGCAAGAACTAGATCAACAGGAAGTTTCAGTCAAGCAGCTCACAGATCAGCTGGCACAGGCAGAGAGCAGACTCAACAAGTTGGTTGCAGACAATGAACGGGAGTTGGAGGAGATGAGGGCCAAGTATGAGAAGCAATCCCAAGAGTTGAGGGGAACACTTGAGAAGGAGTTCAAGGTGAAGGAAGATGAGAGAGTTGAGGAGGCAAAGAAAGAGACTGCCAGGTTGAGTGATGATAAGGTGGAACAGATCTATCAGGAGTATGAGAAGAAGCTTAGTGAAGAGACCAAGAGGCTTTGTCAAGAGAAGGAGAAAGCTTTGCTAGACCAGAAGGATGAACTGGACATCATCAGCAAGACACACATCAGTGAACTGACAGAGAAGATGAACCAGGAGCGAACAGAGGAGCTCAAGCAGCTCGGGGAACAGCTGGAGAAGGAACATGGTGAAAGAGTTGCCTCCCTTGCGAAGGAGCATGGGGAGAGAGTAGCTTCCCTTGAGAAGGAGCACAATGAGAAAGTAGCTTCCCTTGAAAAGGGCCATGGTGAGAGTGTGGCCTCCCTTGAGAAGGATCACGGTGAGAAGATCGCCTCCCTGCAGCAAGCATTCATGATTGAGCGGACAGAGCTGGAGCAGCATGTGAAGCAGCTGGAGCGGAGTGAGATGAGCAGCACAGAGAGTCAGACGGAGGACGGGAGTGTCATGTCTCTCAGTCAGCACCGACAGGAACTCCAGGACACGGAGACACAGCTCAGGGAGGATATGGAGAAGGTAGGTGAACTCATGCTTTACTTGGATTAGCTCTTTAGTGATAATGATTGGATAATACATTTTACTAAGGTTTTACCTGAGTTGGGTAACTTGTTCATTTTCTGGAATATAAAATATGTTTGTCTGATGTTACAAATATTCTTCTGCCATCAGTGACTCAATGATTTCTGAGTTCCATAGAGAGTAACATCCCTTTAGCCCATTTTAAGGCATCATTACACACACCAAATATCACATATATATTAAAAAAGTGTCCACAGTGTGACCAATTTGTGAGTTAACCTCTAAGGGGAACCTTCACCCAAGAATAAATGCATTATTGAGTGTATTTGCTACAAGACATATATGATGAAACTGAGAGTCTATCCTGTTGCAGGCACTGAGTACTCTGAGAGAGGAGCATGACCAGGAGATGAAGAACCTGGTGCAGACTCTGGAGAAACAGAAGGAGGACTCTCTCAAGACAAGCATTGCAGCAGAAAGACAGGTTAGTCTTGTCTTGTCTGTAAGTTGATTTTACACAAAAACAGCCTTTTGGTTAGTTGATGTCACTGACATGATAAATCTTTGTAATTCTCAAGATAAATTCTCTCAGGTCAATGGCCAATTTTATATTTTTGCTATGAGTGGTTTGTTATTTTTGTTACTGGGACATGGCCATTTGGATAGGTTGCAAATAGTTATAGATTTAGCAGCTAAGGTATTGTATTATCTGTTCACACAGTGTCTGATTTATCCCTGAGCTGTAAGTCACAGTATAATTGTTGTGTTCCTCCACATGCAGGTTCAGTTCAACGAGGCGGTGAGTCGGGTGAGTCAGGAGAAGGACAAGTTGATCGATGAGGTGAAGCAGCAACTCCAGGAGCAATCAGGTCAGATTGGCTTGTCTTTACATGTCATCACAGGATTACTGCTTATAGCTTGATTGTGCTTATGATATAATTACTGGTTGAGGCTAGAACCTAACTGCAATTGGAAAACAATCTGTCTAGTGAATCTAAAAAATTCTTTGCCAGTCTGGTTAGTAGGTTACAAATGTGTGATAATGAAGATTTATTTTTCTCAATTTTTATGTGCTTCATTATTGATAAATTGCAAATTATCATAAGGAACTTCAGTGACAAGATGGATGGCTAGAATTATGTCAAACCTTTCATCAATACCAACTATAATCATGTATTTTGTCCTGTTGACTTCACCAAGTTGACTGTTTGCCTACTTCTATTTGCAGCTAAGCTAGTGAATGCGAGTGAGGAGCGGGAGAGGCTGGAGAAGGAGGTGGAGGAGATGAGTAGTCAACTGGAGGAGAAGGAGCAGCACCATGGGTAGGTCACTGGGAGAGATTTGTGGGAATTAGGGTGGTTCAGGGCAGAGCAGGGGATCACTGGGGGTTAGGAAGGTAGGGTGGTAGGAGATGAAAGAAAAAACGCATGGATTGGTCACTCGCATGCTGTGGGAGGGGTAAGGAAAATCAGCAACAAGTCACAGGGATGATGGTCATGTCATTGGTAGGTTGGAGGGTTGTGAGTGGGGAAGCAGTAACACAGATTTCATTTGGGGTGGTGAATGGTATGAGAAGGCATAGTGTTTGCAATTGACTGGATAGTATTGGAGGATAGAGAAATGGAGGGAGGGACTATTGATGTGTGACATTTGTAACACTGTCCCTGTGTATGTTGCAGACAAGTGGAGAGACAGCACCAGGACGAGATGGCGCTGCTCAAACAGACTCTGTCCCAGCTGCAGCAGCAGATCCTCACCAAGTCAGAGACCTCCGTCTCAGCACCGGACGTCAAGGAGGGGTCAGTACTGGACTCTCAACCTTCTCTCGCATGTTACATGAAGGAGTTCAGTCCTTATAACTTACGCTCTCCTGGCACATTGTTTCTTCAGTATCCACTCTCCTGTGGCATTGTTACAACAGGATTCACATGTTTGATGATATCAAAGCATCACATACGATAAGAACTGGCCATTTATGTATCACTAGCAATTGCTTTCTACAATGAAGAGGATACATACTCATTAATAAATTTACATTTATTGTAGCACTAAGACATGGTTTCTATATTTTGAGTAAAATTCATTTGATTCTTCTTTGTTTCATGCTTATGAATTTGACTGATGAAGTTTCATCTATTTTCAGACCATCATTGATTACTATAGATTCAAGGACATCGGAGCTGGAAACTGTAAGTTGGAGCTACATTTCTAATAGGGATTTTCATTTATCACCTTTGTATATGATTCAAACATGAGTCATTTTAAAATCAAACAGCCCTCAGCCTCGATGATCATTTACAAGGTTAAAAGCTGTTGAAATGGCTCAATTTTCATTCATGATCATAGATAACAATAATAATGTTTGCTTATGAATAAATTTTTTTTATTCAAATGTCAATAAATTTAGCTCCATTGATTTACAGACATTGAAAACTAAGGAAGAGGAAATCAACAAACTACAGCAAAGAGTGGTGAGTTCCAGATTAAACCAAAAGCATTACCAGTAGTTTGATACTTTCGAAATGCGCCTGCTGGTATCAAACTTAAAAGAAAATGTCATCAATTTTAAGATCTTTATACAAGTACATGATTATCTTTTGAAAAATTGCAAATCAGCATGAAGGATTGATCATAATGGAAATAATTGCTATGTATGAATGTAAGTAGCGTAAATTTTAACACTGAAAAGTATTAGCATCCAGTAACATAGAATGAAGCTATGTAACGAATGTACGTAATACAAATTGCTAGGTTACAGTGGTCTCATTAGAAAGCAAATGTTAGTAAATGATTTCTACTCAAATTATGCTATGTAACGAATGTAAGCTTTCTCAAGTAACAATGATGTATAAGAAAACGTATGTCAGGAAATAATGCAATCTAAATAAATTTAGATCAACAGATTTTTTATTTTGTCATACTGTTGATCTAAGATTGACCAGTGTGAGAGGTCGTCCCGGTGACCTTTCGTATGCAAATAAGGAATTCGCGATTTGAGCAATCAAATTCGACGTTACAAACAGTTCATAGTCGCTATTTCAAAGAATGAACGGAAGAAATATATGATGGCTTATGGCCTGTTCTCAATAACAGTGTGCATTGTGAAAAATAAATCTTGATTTCGATACTGATAAGAAAAATATCAATAGGTTGATTTTATTTTGGTTGTATGAAATATTTCTAGTTTTATGATTGACAAAAATCACTATTTTAAACATTATTTGGATGACAATGAAATAAATTAGTATAAACGAGTTTGATAAAAAAAAGGAGTTACCTCCCCTTGCATATGGATTTTCGCAGATATTGGCATTTATCAAGCTCTAACTTTGTGATTATTATTCGCCACGTTAGTATCTGTGCGACGTGCAATTATCAATTGTCATCGACAACTAGCAAATACGCTAAATCATTTCAAAATGAAAGCTCCGAACATCATCCATTTCAAAAGATGCGCTGCTGAGTTTTTTAACTTCCAGCGAGCTAGGGCAAGTTTTCTGATTGGCCGAGAGGCTGATGTCAGAGGTCACCGGGACGACCTGCCTTACGGGTCAATGTTAGATCAACAGTATGACCAAATATAAAACCTGTTGATCTAAATTTATTTAGATTGGAAATAATGTAGACACAAAATTATGCATATGATGTATATGTACCAGATGGAGCTATCAATGACGGCCAGCACGAGGTCCATCGCACAAGACAAGGTGTCCATCACCAGGTACTGTATTTTATAACAATTCTGACCTTTACAAGAGAATATAAAGAAAAAGTCAAAGTTACAGGTTGATCTACATTATTGAATATTGCTTGAGTAATATTCTTGAAACTTGGTTATTATGAATGCTCAGATTATCACGAATTTTATTGTTACCAATTCATTTTCAATCAAGTTGACTAGTTTTCATCTGATTAGGCTATCGACCATTATAATTATTATTGTCAAAACAACACAAACAAAATGGACATATTATTGTAAATACATTGATATACATAAGATATGAGGGGGATATATGTTTGGGCTCAATATGTCTGTCAGTATCTCTGTGCATCTATCACTCTAAGGAAAGGGGATAACTTTTATCAGAAACTAATTGAGATGGGATAACCAAATTTGGTGTGTATCTTTAGGGTATCAATACGTTGATGGAGTTCAAAAATCAGAAGTGCTCAATTATGTTTTACAGAGTTATTGCCCTTTTTCTGTTTTTTTTTTACTCTTGATTAAGGAAAATGTTGGATATTGAATGAAAACCAATTTGGCATGAAGCATGGTGTTTTCATTATCATATTAAAACCAATTTTTTGGGGCATGTTGATGACTATGTCTTCTTGTTGTTATGACTATTATGATGATGATGATGATGATGATGATGATGATGATGATGATGATGATGATGATGATGATGATGATGACGATGTTTCAGCTGTGTGGTGGGGGACCTGGTGCTGCTGTGTCTAGACGAGAGACACGA
The DNA here is from genome assembly GCA_916613615.1 of Steromphala cineraria. Lineage (NCBI taxonomy): Eukaryota > Metazoa > Mollusca > Gastropoda > Trochida > Trochidae > Steromphala > Steromphala cineraria. The sequence goes on along the minus strand of OU744722.1, from coordinate 21,719,177 downwards.
CCAGTACGTGGTGTTCACCATCGGCACCACGCTACACTTCCTACACACCGAGTGTCTCGACTCTCTCGGGCTCAGAACAGGTGGGTCGTAGAGCTTATTGCCTTGTGTATGAAATTAGTTCTAAAAGTAGTCAACGAAACAGTTGTATTTTGTAGATTGTAATGGTAAACTTGAAAAAAAAACTCTAAAAAGGAGCCAGGTTCTATGCTGGCAGACAGGTCGTCTTTCATACACTAGCTGGTATCAGATCAGCTTATCAGTAGCTAGTCTAGATATGGATGTGGTGATCATTTTGCTGTTTAACATAGAGTTCTCTCCACATGCTTCTGACAAATCCTGAAGTTGTGTGATGCTTTAAATTCATGACTTTTAAGTGTTGTTCAATTATTTATGTGTCCATATCTTTTGAATGCATGAAAGTTACTTATTTTGGCACTCATACTTATCAACTTGTTGTGATTTTGATGAAAATGTACTCAAAAATAGAAAGATCGAAACCCCTAAAAAACATTTGATGTAAAACGTAATGGTATAGATATACAAAATAAGATGAGCTCAAATTATCAGTAAGAATAAGCACCACAGTCATCTGCAATTGCATGATTGTATGTGTATCAAGTTATAGCTGAGTACATCATGTCAGTATGACACATATTACAGGTCCTGAAGACGCCCGTAAGTCCTGGGTTCTGGCTGAAATTGTGGACAAGGAATATTGTCAAGCCAAGAAGGTAACATAGCGATCTGTGATCTGCTTTTTATATTGGTATATGCCATACGGTAAAACATTACCTTTTTGGATTCAACATATCACTTTGCCTAGAAACAATAGTTGTAGTGTATGTCCTAACATCATCACATCATCTTTGTGACCATAGGAGGACATAACAATATTTCCCTCTGATTCTAATTATATTGAATTCTTTTTCGTGAGTGACCACATTTCTCTGCTGTTCCTCCCCCCTCTTAAAATGAATAGTTTTTTCGCTCAAATCTGTATCTTATATGTATTTAATCCATATGCAAATCTCTCTCTCACAGCCCCAGAATCGGTTCAAGGTCCCAGTGGGTACCAAATTCTACAGGGTCAAGGCCAAACCGTGGTCAAGGGAGACAACTCGCAAAGATTCTGCCTCCCCCAGCAAATCTTCTCAAGCCAGTGCCGCAGTGTAGCAAACTTTGCCATTCTTTGTCTTTTGGCCTTCTCAATTAGGCAAACTAATGTGAACTTTAAAAATGTTTATACTCTTCTTGAATTCACTGATAGTTCTGTATCTTATTTAGTCAAACTACATGCAGATAGATACGTTGTTTCAGGTTTTGCTTGAATGAATTTTCTTAGGTATTATGCCCACTACATGAAATGTGATATCATAACTTTATCTAGATTCCAACCAAAGCCAGTTTTGCCTAACTGAGAAGGCCTCCTATTCATGAAGACACCTGTCTTTCAAAAGGGACTTACTGGTTTCATATTGGTGAGATTGCACATCATCCGCCTAAACATGTCTGTAAAAGGGGTTGTGTTACTAAGATTGTTCTTAACTTGAACTTTGCAGATTGTTGCTATGTCATATCATCCCTTTTATGTCTCCTTTTCTAATTGTTGGTTGTGTTTTGAGGAATTATTGAACTTTTATTTGAAATGTGGTTGCATATAGAAATATGCATTCATGTTGACTTTTATCCAGATCAAGACAATTTTAGATTTTCCATAGCTACAGTAAGTCTGATGATCAACAGATGCAGTTTCTTATTTGTAGTGAAATAATGATTGCTTTTATTGGGAGTAGATGCCAATCAGAATTTCGAATTATTTATAATTAATTGAAGCGTCAATGATAATTGCTTTTAATGATTAAATCTTCCATTTTCTTTTGCCACACGCACACATATACATATATCTACATATATATCACAAGTTGTGGATGTATTTGTGCCTGGGTGTCATAATTCATGTACAGATATGTTTGTAATCATCTGCAATCTGAAATTGGCATGGTTATTCTCTCATGTACCTCATTCACATTTGAAAGGTTTTTATGTCCAATGTTTTAAACTATTTCAAGTGCAGTTGTCACATTTGCTTTTGTTTGAAACTTTGGTGGGAATTTCGTATGGTGAAAGCAATAATTGTTTGAGTTGAGTTTATTCATTATCGTATATTATTCTATATCATCTATCATACCAATATCATATATATTATGACAACCATATGTTTTTTCATAAAAACAAATGCTTTTCATGTTTCTATTATGTCAACTAATATTTGATATTCATTGAAAGGATAATCAAATACAACGGTAATCATCGTTGTATTCTTGGCCATACAATGTAATGAAATGAAAATAATTTTTGCTTTGAAACTGCATGTGTTCAAATTCATATCAATGTGATATTGCTTTGTTAACTTGCTTTTATCAGAAGGTGTTAAAGTTAAATTTTACTAGAGGTGTGTCGATAAATCGTTGTATTTGGGAATGGTGATGATGAAGATACATGTATCATGATACATTATCTGTATCATTGACTTTATAATTGCTTATGTTGCCTAACACTCAGAGTATTTGTCAAAAGTTAATGTTTACATTTTTTCTTAAAACTTGTAAAAAGCTTATGGTGATGTGCATTGTATCTAATCGTATCAAGATAAGCATTGTATTGCAAAAAATCTGTATCGTCACACCTCTTAATTTTACACATGAATGAAGAATGAAAAAGATTCACTAACACAAGCATTGATTTTGATAACAAGGTGGCATAATTTCATAGTTTGTAATAATCGTACAGTGATAGCCAGTGACAGCAAGTGACTGTGATCTACAAGGCTTATCAGAGCTTATACTCTGATATGCTATAGCTATGCTTATACTCATTCAACAATGTTAATCATGACGGCAGAACTCCCTATATTATTTCACGCCAACATAAACAATAAATGAGTCTGCCGCCATGTTTAATGTGTTGATTATTGCAGATGTTTGATTGATGTAAATGTTCGGACTTCATAAACATTGTTTTTTTATGTCTTATTAAATGCTGGTAGTTCCACATCTTGGATTTCACGCTTGACAGTCACAGTGTGTACCGTTAATCCTTAAATAATCACCTGCTTTGAATATGCACCAGGTCTAAGGTTTTAGTGAAAGAAAGGATCCCCTGCCTTGAATAATGTCCTGGTTGGGTTTATCATGATAAACAAACTTTTGAAATCTGACTTTTCTTAGTTCTTCGGACATATGTGCATATTTATGAAACATGAAACCATTGGTAAGAGTGTTCTAATGCAGCAATGAGAAATTCCTAATAATTTTGAGGGTTTGAAGGCTTACCTTGAATAATCAGCGGGTCAAATCTGTTGTTGTAATTGATAATTGACGGACAAGTATTCATAGATTTATGGTATGACACATTACTTGTACAGGCGTTTGGTGTTGAACATGGGAGGGTGATTTTGTCAAATAGCTAATCTTTTTATCCCACCGGTATGTAATACCGTGGGATATAGTCATCACCCTGTCCGTCTGTATGTCAGCCGTCCGTCCGTCTGTCCGTCCGTCCGTAATCATTTCGTTTCCGGAGCAGAACTCAAAAACCGGTCCACATATCTTTCTTAAACTTAACATGTGTATTGCCCATCTACTGAAGTGGTGCCTTTTGATATTTTCACATTTCTGAAAATTTTATTTTTTATTATTTCCATGAAAACTGCTCTTATTTGGACTCGGTTCATGAAAGGTTTCATTTCCGGAGCAGAACTCAAAAACCAGTCCACATATCTTTCATAAACTTTTCATGTGTATTGCCCACCTACTGAAGTGGTGCCTTTTGATATTTTCACATTTCTGAAAATTTTATTTATTATTATTTCCATGGAAACGGCTCTTATTTGGACTCTGTTCATGAAAGGTTTCGTTTCATATATATATATATTAGATTATACTATTATGAACCTTGCTTGAAAAATTTACAATTATCTTTCAAAGGTTTACATCTTATGATAACATGTGGAACCGGTGGGATATGTCATCTTCTGATGACTCTTGTTTAAAAATATTATTGATCTGTAAATGATGTTTTATGTTTTATTAGTAAAGAGGTTGTATTTATTCAACAATTAAAGGCATATTTCTGGTATTTATAATGGAAAGATGTTGTAGGATGTTGTTGATAAAGTAATATAATTATCTCAGTGTTACTAACACAGGGAGTTTTGATTGTCTTGACAGTGAAACAAACCAATGAATTAATGATTTAGTTAACTGTTGACCAGTGTTAGGCAGATGTGTTCTTCTTTGCAATATTTGTAAATAATCTCTATTATTGTCATTCAAAAATAGTCACAGCTTGTTTTTTTCATGTTGCTCATATTTATTGATAGTCACAATGTTGGTATCTTTGTGTAGTAGTATCTTTCCTCAAACTCAAATCATCCTATTTTACAATGACCATCTTCTTTCAACACACTTGTGGCAACATGTTTACTCTCAAGGCCCTTTTTCATAAACAATATAACCAAAAAGGAACTAATGTTAAGGACCAAGCCATGATTTAAGATATAATGTGATCACCACATATTGTATGCATATTAAGCATGGAAAAACATCTTGTTAAGGAACTTGTAACTGTGGATATGTGAAGAAATGACTTCAAACATCAGAAAAAGCATAACTTATTGATCTAATAGGTATGTTTAATTCTTTCATTCAGATAAACATTGGGCCCAGTTTAGTTTTATCAATATTACTGTATCCTCGCCGGTTTTAGACCATCGAGCAAAATACCATCCCCCTTATTGTAGGGTTTAGCAGGTTGGGCTTATTCTCGTTTAAAAGCTGAATTAGCTATGCAATATCTACAAATTTCATCAAACATAAATAACTAAAGATTGCTCATAAAATATATCAACTATGGTCAAACTTTTTGGGATTCATGGCCTGATTGGAATTAAGCTAGAATGTCTTTATCATTTTCACAAAAGATATGAACAAATTCTGAAGGATACACACTGCATAAAGTGAGATGTTGCCACTGTATATTCATTCTACAATACCAGATGTAACGATGTGACTTGAGTTAGCTGTGTCGTGATACACTTGTGTACTGGATGACTGACTGATTGATCGCTGTACGTATGGATGGGTGTGAGCTGCCTGTTCATGTATATATATAAACTTCAGGATTAAAGAATGTAAGTTCAAAATAAATTTATTATTTACTCACATAAATTGGATTTGTTTTTGTTTTTCAATTGAATACAGATTGATTTGTTGTATTATTGATATATTTGGAAGAGCAAAGTTTCGATCTCATTGAAATCAGGTTGAACCTATAACTTGTACCCAGCTGTGTTTAATATCTGATAACTTCTCAATGGAGGTCCCAGCAGGTGACTTTTTCAGTTCAGCAAGCGAGGATAAGAGGTCATTCAGGCATGATCAGATATTTACCCTGGGTCTCTTGAAGTTATGTGACGTTAAAGGTCTCGGTGCTCAGATGAGAAAGACAAGGAGGTCCGAGGTTTTCATTAGGGTTTCATCTGATTTTCAATGAGATTGCATCAGCATGTGCCAATCATGATACTTCCCATAAATAATCTTGATATCAGATGACAAATTTCTCAAACCACCATGCCATTGATGTTTATCTAGGACATTTTGCAAGAAAGTTGATTTCAAGATGACAATCAGTCAACACCTGTTCGCTGACCAAGATGGTAAAAGTTTGATCAAGAAGACATTTTACAAAGTCTTTAACTGGGCAAAAACATAAGAAATGAAATAGCTTTCTAAAACAAATATATTTTTGTATGGATGTGGAAGCTCCCTTTCAAAGAGATCAGGCAGACATAGAAGATGTGGGTGTCCAATAATTATCACAATAGTTATTTGACTACAATACCAAGATTGTTATTAATAGTGAGATACATGCCTTGATGGATCAATGGTTCAAGACTTCAAGTGCAGACACCTCTTGACTTCAGTGAGAAGTTGCAATCATTATGAGATTATGAGATTGAAGATGCCTAAAAACAAGCACATAAAGTTGTGCATAAAAATATAAATTGTCAACAATGGATCAGTGAGTCAGCTTTATAAAAATAATAATTTTCGAACTAAATTTTCTGAAAAATTTGCACTAATAAACAAATCTTTATTTATGCAGACATTGATAACAAAATGGGTGTGTGCTACTATTATGTTTTTAGAATTTAAAATTTTAAATCTTATAAGCATCATAAAGTAAATTACATACACAAACTCCTCAAGGTCTGATGTTATCAGTAATTCCTACCTTCGTTATCAACATCAATTTACACCTGTATCAACCTGTTCCACCAATATCAACAAACTGGATCTTACAACAGATGGGTGGATCAAATAGATATGGGATAGACATGGACAGAATTACTGATGAAGTTGAGGAAGAACCTCAGACGAAGAAGAATGAGAAGAGGAAGTTCTCTCCTCTTCAAGACATGTCTTCTTGCTGTGTCAGCAGGGGTTACTCTGACGCTGTATTTGCATATATCCAGGATTTTACAAGGTAAACTAAAAATAAGTTTTAAGGAGCAATCATCAATCACATTTGAATTATGAATTTGAAAGCAGGGCAATGACACATGGAACTTGATTGGCAAAATATGTCTAGAAAACTGCTGGAGTCCACGATCAAGCACCTAGCTATTACTTGTATTTATTGAAAACAAGTAAGAAAGCGAGCAGAGCTCACATACCCCTGCTTCCCACTTTGTTCAAAGCAGGGGCGTAGAAACGTTTTCAAGAGTGGGGGGGCGCAAATTTGGAAAATTCTATAGTGTTCATGGAAATTTTTGCCTAAAGCATCGCTGCAATAGCGTAGGAACGGGCGAGCGGGGGGGGCGCAAATTTGGAAGATTCTCTAGTGCTGATGGACATTTCCCCCTAAAGCATGTATAATTGCATATGTGTCGCTTGATATATATGTATATGCAACTGATATGTTGTAATATGTTACTGAAATTTCGGTTATATTGCGTTTACAGACAGGATTGTTTTGTATTAGATCTAAAATTGCATTTAAATATTTAGGTTATCAGGTGTATAAAGATGACTATTTTCGTAAATTGTCTTGTAAAATCAATAAGTATGTTGCGCGTTTGTGCGCGTGTGCTGCTAAGCACGTGATTCTACATTGCAGAATTTAGGCTACTGCATGTGTGAAGAGGTCAAAACCTTCTGGATATTTAAATGAAATATTCTGAACTCGAATTATTCATAGCATACTGCACATAGTCCATTCTTTTAGTTATTGGTAAAAAGAACTAATGTTAATCATACCAATATATATTTAATGTACCCTTATAGCTATCAGTTTGACGAGTTGAAAATAATAATTAAAAAAAATTAATTCCGAAAATTTTGGGGGGGCTCCGCCCCCCCACGCCCCCCCTGTTCCTACGCCACTGCAAAGAAATTCAAATAGTAAAATTTATAAACATTAGGAAAAGTTATATGATAGTTGAGTATACAGTTTTAAAAAGTCATTGTGCGAGTCATTTTTCCACTGAAACCACAAAACTAATTTCATTAATAGGTTTTACTATTATAAGGGATAATGGTTGATCTTTGTTTCAAATTTGAGGTAATTGTCATGAATATTCTATGAGATCATAAGGCAATGGATAAAACTAATTTTGTTGAGTCACTTTGTACGTCAGAAAAGAAAATGCACAGAAAGGTTTTACACTAAAAAGGCGTATCTAGGGATCATGATTGACATGTGTATGAAGTTTGGTAAAGCTAGCATTTATAGTTCAGGAAATGCTCTGGACAAAGTTTTGTGACGGATGGACGGACGAACAGAATGAACGCTTTTATCAAGACTTGTTTTGGACATGGGCATAAAACTCTCTTGACAACTTTGTAAAACTCATAAATGATCTTATTTAACTCTCTTGACAACTTTGTAAAACTCATAAATGATCTTATTTAACCCTCATTACAAATGTAAAAGCTACTTGAATGATAAAATTGTTATAAAACTAGAAAATTTGTGTCACTGGGACAGAGATGCCCCAGTTAATAAAAAATTCCTCAATATTTTCAACCATAGAATTTAAAACAAAATAAGAGATGTACACCTTCAGCTTCATTTAAGTTCAAACATCCATTAAAATGTAGAAAATTAAAAATTCCCAAAACAAAATATAAGATGCAAACCTTTAGGATACTTTTAAAGCATGTTTGAAAGATCAGCGCAGTCTATCAAGTACTTTTTGAGGAGAAATGGATAAACAACATCCCTTATCATACCAATATGACCTTTCACTTGCCCAAAAATTCACCCTAATTCAAAATGTCAGAAATTTGAAAAAAAAAAAAAAAAAATTGAAAAAAAAAAATATGAGCCGTTTATACCAATTTTTTTGAATTTCCATCTAAATAAACTTTGATCAACAGTTTCATATTTGTTAATACTATATATACTAAACATAAAAACTCTTGATCTAAATTTAAATTCTTTGATTTATGTATTCCTTTGATATTTTTGTTGAATCTTTTCCAGAAAATCTGTTCAACCAACATCAGAAAATTGTTACAACTATGCAGACAACAGAGACAGTAAGTTACTTTTTAAAAACTAACCCTTTTATCAAGGCAAATTAAACTAGCGGAAAGCAACAATGAAATGCAATTCAGCAATACTGTGTTTATGATTGATATATTATCAAAGGATAAGATGAAGTCCATCATACAACTACGGAGCGATGCTACAATGTCTCTGGAGGATGGCTCATGTGCACGGACGATATCTTAAAGGGGCAGTAGTACACTTTTTGTAAATTTAAATTCATTACTTTTATTATTGTATGTTAATGCTAAATGAATTATTTTGATAGTGTACCAAATCTCATTATAAAAAAAAATCATTTAAAGTCAGAGAACAAATTATAAAAATTCACAAAGTCTATTGGCAGCCATTTTTGTATGAACACCTTTAATTCATTTTGTGTAAGAAAGGGGAATCACATGGCTGAACTTTACATCATATTTTTGATTTATTACTGCTCGTTAGTTTAAATACATTGTCTTTCAATTGGAACCATTTATTTTCATTTTCATGACATCACCTGATATTCCCCCAAAAAAGTGCTACTGCCCCTTTAAGTATGAAAATGATGTTAGAATTGTAGCTGCTCAAAAGCTATTTTTGTGATTTCAGGCAGATCCTGTCAATCTGATCCACGAAGAAGATGAACAGGAGGCTAGACGAAAACTTATTCATGACGTTTGTGTACGGACCCAGTACAAAGGCGACTTTTCATCTCCCATATTCCAGGATCCATATCATAATCTTTCCTTCTGCTTAATCAACAAAGCTGGAAGCACATTTATCCTACGATGGTTTCGTTTCGTCACCAAACAAAAGATTTTCAGGAAAGATATTAAGGACCCATTTGACATGTCAAGGATGGATGCTCAAATGCAAGCTCTTGATAATGGAACACTCATTGACCCAAAGGACAAAAACTTTTGGGATGTAGTTTCCAAATCTACTAGAATCACCTTCAGCCGAGATCCATACACACGTCTTTACTCTGCTTATCTTGACAAATTCTTTCTTGCAGAGTTTGTGGAGAGGTTTCAAGATGACCTCACAAAGATCAGGAAGCCAGAGAATGAGTGTGATTTGATAACTAATACAAGTTTTGCTAATTTTGTTGATATGATGCTGGGAGGAGTTTCTGATACGCACTGGATACCCATGTACAATAAGTGCAATCCTTGTGTCTTTCGTCCTGACTTTATTGGTCGTATGGAAACATTTAAGAAGGATGTTTCTCATGTAATATCCGTGACAAAATCTGAACAGTATCTGGAGGTGTATGACCATACAAAAGATGAAGTGAATATTATTATCAGGTTTCATTTCACCTTCTATTCCACAAGATCAAAATTACTTAAAAAGTGTTCAAATTACCTCAAAGTTGCAGAGAAACTGTGGCGCTATTTTCAACTAAGTGGACTCATAAAGGAAGAGGATATATTTCCAAAGGAAGAAATAAGTGGTGTAACGAAAAGGGGATCTTTGGAAGAAATAATAAAGTTTCTTGAGTCTACCATTCTTATGCGACACAACCTTCTAAATACTGCTTCCAGCGTTTTAAAGAGGCGAATGTTGGTAAATGCCTACAAGACAATTTCACCAGAAACACTTCTAAAAGTGGCATATTATTACGATCTTGATTTCAATCTTTATGGTTACGAAAAATTTCCTTCAGACTTATTTGTTAAATGATTTTCAATATGTATTGTTATATTTCACAATTACAACAGCTCCACATTATAATCTTGTGACCATTATTTTAAGAAATTTATCATTCTTTATCACTTTTTTGTGTAAATTTTGAAAATCTCTGCTTCCTACTTTGGTCAAAGGAACTTAACAAAATAGATCGATTTAACTTTATTCGATTGAAATGATTGTGGTAGATAAATAAACAATTCTTTGTACAAACCACAATCTCTTATGTTTCTGTCTCTTGTTTTAAGAAAATCTATATAGCCACCTGTGGATTTTGATTTTTTAACTTGGTTACAACCCATATGACATGGGTATAAATCGGTTACAATCCAATAGTCAAGGGAATGAGAAACAATTAAAATATTTTTATTAGCACCAAAATCAACAAAGCAACAGATCATGATGACAAATTGGTAAATAGAAAATAAGATACAACACAAACATGTTACAATCATGTTATAGATACAGTATTTCCATTTGCAGAACAAACCATAACAAATTATGCAAAAGGTCATGGAAGTTTACAATATAATTTTTAATCAATACTTAGAGCAGAAATGACTTATTCGTTACTTCATGAAAGTTTTGCATCGATTGATTATGATGGTTTATTAAATGAATTTTCAAGCAAGATTTTGTCACCCGCCAGAGTGGATTTTGATGTTTGTGGTAAATAGGAATAAATTAATACAATATTCCACTCCTATATTCACCCAGACTGAAGTCCAGGTAAATTAGATATAAGAGACTGAGCATAAAACTGTAATATTATTGTTGTAAATATTATAATTTTTCTTCATGTTTTTCATTGACAAACATAAACAAAATCATACTTTTCCATTTTTCTGCCAAAATTGAAATTGATCACACTGAGTAATTCAACTAAACATTAAACAGATTTTAATTACTATAGAATAAAGTTTAAGTATAAAACTATTCATTGAGTCCTTATTCTCATCATAAAGGAAAATCTTAATTTTGCCTATTGCTTTAGATCAATTTCAGTTTTATCAAATTGTTCATTGTATCTAATTAAGCTTAAGAGATACATTTGCAAACAACAAAGATTTGGATAACAAAATATAACAAATTCTTGGTGTATATACCGTATACTATTAACACTATATACAATGTGATCATGCCTTTGAACAAAACATCATGATCTATGACATACATAACATAGTAACATTGTCACATTATTATATAAAAGAAAGAACTAAATGAAGGGTCCAGGGCAAGATTATGATAACCCACACATTTCTACTTTTGAGAAAAAAACGTTTGAAATTTTTACATGTTGATAGTCATTTTCGGGGTAAAAACATGATAACCCCTTGTCCCATCACAAAAACCTTAATCTTTCCACAAAAAATGTGGTCATGACTCTCTCACTATCTAATTTTGATTCTTCTGATGTTTCCTCATAAGAGTAATGTAGGGTTCTGCCAGTATTTTCTATATCTGAAGATAAAATCAATCTACAAAAGTGTTTTCTGTTGCCCTTTTTTTGAGGCTTGTCACACTTTTACCAAACAAAATTGAAAATTTGGTGGCTTATCATAAAGCAGGTATGATGCAACTCTCAAACTGTAAGAGCTGAGGGAGATAATTCATTAGAAAATGAAAGATCTGCCTCTTGCGACCCACTTGTGATAAAAATCTCAGAAAATTAGGTTTTTAGGATCAACTGTTTGCCCCGGACCCTTCAAATATCTCACGCTCTGGTTTATTTCCTTGAAAAACTCTTAATGGTTTGATAAAACATTTAGAGAGATCTTTTGGTTTGCACAAGGTTTCTTTCCTTCTCTTGCAAAGTCTAAGCTTTGCAAATATAACATATTTGCTGGTGACATTATACATATATAATAAAATTATCACAGATATTGATTTTTCAGAATATTAACAGATTGTTTTCGTATCACAGTCTGGTTTGATATCAGAAAAATATAACACGTGTATGTAACTTTATCCGCTCAGCAGAATAGAATAAGGATAAAATTATGAGAGAATTATGAAAGTTTGGATTCCTTAATTCTTTCTTTTTCCTCTAACCTCAGGTTGAAACATAAGCAACCATTAGTTGCCCTGCTGGCAATTGCATTGGCAGTCTTCTCTTTCTTCAGAAAATCATGCTTTTCAAGCATTTCTTGACATTGGAGATATGATGTTGATTCTACAAAAGAGAAAAAATAATATATTATGAAAATACAAAGATCTGTAATTTGTTGAAGTGATAATCAGATTTTGATAAACCTGGAAAATTAATTGGTGATGAAAAGGTTGCCTTGCATATTCATCCTTTTCATCTTGATGGTTTAGATTTCAAGTTATAATAATGATACCGTTTTATGGATAAGATTTATTCATCAACATTTTTAACAATAAAACAAAATTCAACTTACCGATTCAAATAAAAGCCTCTTCTGCAATGTAGCCAGATCAGCTTTCATTATCTGTTTCAGCTTTTTCTACAATAAAACATTCTATATTTAGATTCTTCTATATACTACCAGATGCAATATTATTAAGATCAATTCAGTATAAGAAGTAGAGCCATTGGCTCTGTAGCTCATCAGGCTTCATATTCAATTACGCTTAAGGGTCAATGTGGTTCCCCCCTTTATATAGTAGGGGCCAAAAGGTCACAAAATGTACATTTTAGAATCCCAATTATCTGAGAAGTTTCTACAAAACATTATTAGGCCTCGTGCTTCTGGAGAAGAAGATGAAAATAGGTTTTCAGGGCGTGACACCTGTGGCCCTTATTATTATCACAGGGCCACAGAAGTTATAATTTATAATCCTCATTTACTGATGGACGGACAGACGCTGGACACAATGACATGCCATAAGCCAACAGGAAAGATGGTTTATAAATAGAGCCATTGGCTCTGTAGCTCATCGGGCTTCATATTAAATTATGCTGTAGAGTGTGGCTAATGTGGTTCCCCCTTTGGAGGGGCCACAGGGTCACAATCCTAAAATTAACTAGATTAGCGTTTGCGGGATACCGCAAAAGCAGAGCAGCCCCCATCTTCACAACGTCACGGGCGAAACGAAAAGTTTCTAAACTTTCCCATTCCTCCCTTGACATCATTGGCCGTAATTTCTGTGCTAGCATTTCAACACGCTGCACGGAAGTACAATAGTCCAATCAGAAGACAGCATGTTAAATAAACCGATTTGAAAAAATACTTTTGAATGCGTTTTACAAGGGAGAGAAACACTTTATTTGAGTGATACATTAATGTTTTTCTTCTCTGCATTCTCGGTGCTCATCAATAACATAAAAACAACCATGCGCACTGAAGTTTAAAATTAAATTTCACTCAGATAGTTTTCAAAAAGATCGCCTGTTAGTATTTTGAATTTGTTCCGAATGTAAACGACAATTTCATTGGCTATTGTTTAAAGAGCTTATAAGGGGCGTAACTCGTGATCACGATAGGTGTCGCTGCTCCGGATCACCAGTTTTCTACCTTGTGAAGGCAAGGTCTAAACGAGGAGTTGCTCGATACGTTTTCACCTTGCCGTGGGAACTTGGGGTTTCGCCTTACCCTGTTCCGCCTTCTACAGGCCTCACCAAATTGGGAATTTTCTCGTGACCTTGACCTTTGACACTCAAGGTCACACAATCAATGAACACATTTCATTGAGTATAACATTATTGTAATGAAATAAAGTGTTAAAAATTAAATTAATCCATTTTCTCCATATATGTTGACCTTGCTGTGACCTTGACCTTCGACAGTTCGTACCCAAAACTTTTTGAAATTTTTTTACTTCTCAAGAGATAATATATACAAAATCTAAACTTCATAGCACAAAAACTTTTCAAGTTATTGTGTTTACAAGGTATTGCAATAACTCATATCTCATGACCTTGACCTTTGACCTTCAAGGTCACACAATAATTGAACACTTTTTATTGAGTATAACAATCATGTATTGATTAAAAGTGATCATAGTTAGAATAAAGCATTTTCGCTAAACCATGCTTAAGTCATGACCTTGCTGTGACCTTGACCTTTGACGGATTGTAGCCGAAACCTTTTCAAAATCTTTTACTTTTCCAAGGATGATATATACCAAGTTAGAGCTTCATAGCACAAAAACTTTTCAAGTTATCGCGTTTACAAGGAATTTTGCGGTGATTTTATAACTCGTGACCTTGACCTTTGAACTTGAAAGTGAACATGTCATAATGATTCCCTGGAAGAATTAACATTAAGACATGTTCATGAGTTCTGAAAAGCTAAATGGGATTAAGTTATACCCAAATTTAGTGCATTTTGTAATAACTCATATCTCATGACCTTGACCTTTGACCTTCAAGGTCACACGATCATTGAACACTTTTTATTGAGTATAACAATCATGTATTGATTAAAAGTGTTCATAGTTAAAATAAAGCATTTTCGCTAAAACATGCTTACATCATGACCTTGCTGTGACCTTGACCTTTGACGGATTGTAACCAAAACCTTTTCAAATTTTTTTACTTTTCCAAGAATGATATATACCAAGTAAGATCTTCATAGCACAAAAACTTTTCAAGTTATCGCGTTTACAAGGAATTCTTAAAGTGAATACATATCTCGTGACCTTGACCTTTGACCTTGAAAGTGAACGTGTCAAAATCGTTCCCCCGAGGTATGAGTAATAAGGTATGAATAAGAGTTCTGGAAAGCTTAGTGGAAAAAAGTTATAGCTAGTAGTACGAGTGCGGCAGCGGCGATGGAAACTTCACAAAAACTGATAGCAGCCCCGTCTTTAGACGGGGCTGCTAAATATATAGGCGAAAGCCGTGATAAGTTTTAGTTTTCTTGGCCTTATACATTTGGAGAAGAAGATGAAAATAGATTTCAAGGGCGTTCCTTTAGCCCTTATAAGGGGCAACAGGGCCACCAAAGCTTCAATTTCTAATCTTACTAGTCGACGAATCTGTACACAAGGTTTCAGCTTTTATAGACGAAAATAGGTTCTAAGGGCGTGTCCCCTTTGGCCCTTATTAGGGGCCACAGGCCCACCAAAGCTACAATTTTTAATCCTCACTAGTCTAGGAGTATGTACACAAAGTTTCAGCATTCTAGGCCTTATGCTTTTTGAGAAGAAGTCGAAAATACACAAAATCTATGGATAGTTGGATGGACGGACGAACGGCAGACACCATGCCATGCCATAAGCCCATCGGGCCTTACAGGCAAGATGAGCTAAAAATATGTTACCTGTACCACTATCAAGTTTTACAATCACTGATTCCTTGCTAATTGGCAAATTCACAATTTGATTTAATTTCAATTACAGATATATTAACCTTTAAACCTTAGAATAAATTTACCAAACAAGAAATAAGGCAGTGATTTTAAGTTGTCTTTTACAAAAATAATATAAACTTTTATTGGTAATGAATTGAATTGACAGAAGAAAAACACCTGTTTATGAATAGATTCATTTTCTGTTTCATTGAGACTGCACTGGAGTGAAGAGTACAGTATCTTCAAATTTCGTAGTCTGAAAAAAAAGGAACACATCAAAGGTCAATCATTGTACTTTACTATTCCTGAATCTTAGCAACCTTGATCTTCCATTTACAACAAGGTATTGTTATCTTAGAGTTTTACACTTTTTTGCTATTCATTTGATAAAGATTTGAATCTTATTACCTTGTCTCTTGTGATTTTCTGTTTTTATCCATAGTTTCTTTTTGCTGAAGGCAAAAGTTCTGAAAAAAATCATAATATGAAGTCAAGTTAAGAAACAAATTTCATTATGTCAGTGTTTTTTCCACACGGTTATATCCTGTTTCTAATTGTAGGAGTTATTAGAATGAGGTCACATTACCATGTAAAGTCCAAAATTGAAAGGAACACATTGCTTGAATTTTAAAGTCTGAATCTGTTTGATAACAGACATAGAGATAGAACTATAGGCTTTTTGACTTATCAAGTATTTAATTATTATTTATAGGTGAAAGCACACTAGAGACTAAAAGTAACTATATATTCAATTTATGAAATAGTGAAATAAGCAATAAGCCATTTCTTATAAGCCATTTCTTATATATACTTACCAAACAAACTACAAAAAAAATTGTAACATTTTAAAACTTATTTCATAACATAAATCCGTTTGGATATATATAACTAAGTTACTAACACAATACTAATAAACATTCAGCTCCCGAGCCTACGCCTCTTGCGAATTTTGAGTTTATTTAATCTCTGGTTGAATTTCAAAACAGGAAAGAAGGGTTGTATCAAAATAATAATCAAACTGACAAATCCTATCCGCAAGTGACTGCAGCATTTTCGCGATGTCGGCCACTGTCTAACGTCAGCTGTACAAAGGGAGACAACTCTAAATTCCTCGCGACTTCAATCTATTTTTTTTATGTTCGTTGCCTAGGGTTCCACGTTCAAGTCCCTTGACGACGGGCTGATACAGGTTTTTGTCATTGACGACGGGCTGATACAGGTTATCTGCCCTGCGGGTTGATACAGGGTGTTTGACTAAGGGTGTATCGTGCATTCAAAATCTCTGTATTTATAAGCAAGTATATGATAATTAGTAATACACCATCTATGCAATTAATGGTGGATAACAGGGTGCATAATGAAATTGAACTCTGTGGTTGTATTTGAGGAAAAACGCTAATGCAGTTCATATCACATTTCACGGTTTCTCCTACCAGTGATCTCTCTTCAGCCTCAGCTAGTGCAGTAACATCAGTCTCAAGATGCAGAAGTTCTTCCAACATTTTGTCTTTGAAGTGTTCCAGTGCTCTTCCTCTGTTGTAATTAGAAACATCAGTTAAAAACTTTATAATATTAGACCAGGTGAAAATTACAAGTTTTATAACAGATTGTAAAATGTTTAAAAGCAAGAACCCCTTAACCCCATATTGAAACCAAAATGAAGAAACATTGGGTTTTTTTTTCAGGATTAGAAATTAGCACTTGTCAGTAACTTTCTAATTTATTGTCATATTACTATGGTCTATAGTTTCCAGCTTACAAAAATGTAAAATTGAGGAAAACAATAGGTACCTGTGTTCATATTCTTCACACCAGATGTTACGAACATGCTTTTGGCTGTTCTTCAGAGCACCCTTAGTAATTTCCTTCAGCTGCTGATATTTTGTCTGAAACATTTTGAATGTTTCATTTAGATTTCATTAATTTCATTGACTTTTGTTTGCTGACGAAATAACATGTTCCATTAATGGAAACAAACTGTTTTCAGGCGCTAGTGAAAATAACAATTGAACATGACTTCATTGACCTATGCTGCAGTATGGATAGCCCATTAGCTGCTGCTAAAGCAATGGTTGGTTTTGGGAACAAATTCAACATATATTTGAAAAAATATTGATTAAAAAAATATCATCATTATATCATATGACATTTCATGTCAATCACAATGTTTACCCCCATCTCAGGAGGAAAAAAGTTATAATACCACCAGTGTTGTCTCTTGCTTGTCAGCTGATAGGATCATTTTGGCTAATTTTAAGCAAATAGGTCCCCTTGTAATGGTAAAAGTATCAATCATGTAATGATTTTAAGGGACACCAAGCCAAAAGGAAGGGCAAATTTCCCCAGGACCCCTTCTGGGAACATTACCGTACCATCTCTGGCTGGAAATGACTTGTAATGTTATAATCTTCATACATAAAGTATCTGTCAAGAAAAGATAAATATCCTCTTATGCTTTGAAGTGTAAAATTATTGGGATACAACCTTCAGCTGCTTCTGTATGTCAATACCAAAGGCTTGTACAACTGTTGAAATTCCAGTCTCGATGCCCATATCACTGGTCAGATCAAAGGCTGTATCAGCATCACCAGGCTGTGTCAGTTCATCCTCTTGAGCAGTGTCCATGAACTGAAACTGTGACTTATCAACCATTTTGCGCCCTTGGGTCTTCCTGCCACCATGTCTCTTCTTGGAAGAGTGAAGACTCCAAAGACTTGCTTGTTCTTCTTCCAGTTCTTCCTCACTTTCTGAAGTTTCCAGTTCTGACTCAGAGTCAGAATCAGGTTCAGGTACAGCTTTCTTTTTTGGTTTATGAATCATTGCAGATTCATTCTTATAACCTAGGAGACTCTGTAGTTGAAGCATCTGAGGATTAATCAAAGAAGACATATCTTGTAGGGGCAATGACAAGCTTGGCATTTCTAATGCAGACATTTGAGCAATTTTTTTCTGTTTCTTGCTTCGCATATGAGAAGAAGTGTCTTCTATTGGGGATGGAAGGCATGGCATATCAAATGCAGAACTTGTATATTTTTTTAATGATGCCTGTTTCTTGTTTTGCTTATAAGAAGTGCTCTCTTGTGAAGGAGATGGAAGGCTTGGCATGTCCAATTGGGGAGATTTAATCTTAGTCGATGTTTTCTGTTTCACAGTTTTGAGTTGATTTGGTGTTTTAACATCTGTTGGTTCATCATCCTCTTCAATTTCATCTTCTGCAATCAATAGCAAAATATTTGAGGTTTGTTATGATAAAGCTCATCAAACTTTGTAAAATACATATAATTAAATAAATAAATGTAACACAAACAAGCTTTGCCCCTTTGTCCAGAGTCACCAATTATACCATTAATACACCCCAATCCCATGACCAAAGTATCTATGCACCAGATAAAACAGGCAGGCATTGGGAAAGGTAGGGGCCATGGGCAATTTTGCACATCATGGGTCAAAATGGTCAAATTTTCAATTTTCAAAAATGAATTAAATGAATTTTCAAAGTTTGCTATTGATATAAGGGCAATTTTAGAAAAGTTAAAAAAGCCCTGATGAGCTCAATGTGGGATTTCACATATTGAAAAACGAAACTTCTTGATCATTTGTCCAGAATGTTTCTCTTTAAGGAAAAACAAGTGATAAAATAAACAAAAAATATAGCCATTGGCTCTGTAGTTCATCAGGCTATACATTTGATTTTGATTAAGGGTGTGGCCAATGTGGTTCTCCCCTTAATAGGGGCCACAGGGCCATTAAAGCTACAATTTATTATCCTCTCTAGTCACAGAGTCTGTACACAAAGTTTCAGCTTTCTAGGCCTTATGGTTCTGGAGAACGAGATCAGGGTTCGAAATTAGCACTTGCCCGGTAGCCAATGGCTAGTGAAAAAGATGCTGGGCTAGTAAAGTGCAATCATTGGTAGCCCGAAGGACTACCGTAATTTCTCTATTAATTCGCCCCTAAAATTTTCAAAAGATTTTCAGAAAATGTCTATGGTTGAACTAATTTCACTTTTGGTGGCTCATTTGGTACTATATGGTTGAAATATTAGATAGATACCAGGAAGTTATATTATATATGATTAATACATAGTTTCCATAAATGACCACATGAAAATGCCATAGTCATCATAATGAATATACTATTAATTGATTACTGCTGCAGAGAAAAATTACACACTGCAATTATAAATTTTATTTTTACAAATTTAACCATTATTTTCAGCAGTGGTTGATTCACAGGAACATAAACTTTAGGTAGTTGGTTGAATTTTTAGATGTGATTTGAATATGTGACATCAGAATAATAGTATATGGTCGAATTATTGGAGATGTCGAATTAATAGAGAAATTACGGTAGTTGAATTTAAAGAAAATATGATTATATATGTGTATTTGGCTAGTCAGAATATCTTTGGGCTGGTGCTCACAGGAATTCACTAGTCCGAATGGCTAGTGCCCCGATAAGACTAATTTTGACCCCTGTAGATGAAAATAGGTTTTTAAGGTGTGGCCTCACTAGTCAAGGAGTCTGTACAACAAGTTTCAATTTTCTAGGCCTTATGGTTCTGAAGAAGAAGTCGAAATTCCACAAAGTTTACAGACCGAGACGGACGGATGGACGGAGGACACCATGCCATGCCGTAAGCCCATTGAGCCTTACAGGCCAGATGAGCTAAAAATTCTAAAAGTGGCAATAATTTGTAGTCATATCAAAATTTTACACTTCTGTTCAAAATACCTTGGAGTACATTTCTCTTGAACAGTTTCCTTGGACAAAACTCAAAGTCTGCAATGTCTTCACCCTGATCAAATTGATTTTCTTGTGAAGATTCTTGAGAATTAACCTCTTCATCTTGTAGATTCAAATGCTAACACTTATAAGGAAACCAGATATGCCTTTGTAATAAAAGTGTTTCTCTAAATGTGCATACATAAGGAAGGAATCTTAATGAAGTAATCTATCCTATTGCAAACAGCTAAATTTGCAACACAAAACTATCTGAAAAATTTATGCTGTTGAAACACTTCTTACAAGAAATGGTTGTTAGTTGCAACTTAGGCCTATTTTATGATAAATTTGCCCAAATTGACAATGAGTTATGAAAAAAAAGAGTGTTAAATGCATATCTGGATAAATAATAGTGTTCCTGAAGGGTGAATAATGATTGACTTGAGCCACCTCTGTTGAGAGTGACACTATCAGATTAACCAGGGATTAGGAAAGGCCATAGGCCATTTAACACATTGGATTAGACAAGTATTTGTCACAAAGGTGACAAGTTCCCCCGCTGCAAATTGATGTTAACAACAAGAAGCGGGACAGACATACGAAGCTGAATACTATGTCCCCTGTGAAGATTCAAGGTTAATTGGTTCATGAGATATGGCGCTAACAACATTTTCAAAACTGGTCAAAGTCTCGCTGTGACCTTAAAAATGAGGTCAAGGTCACCAAAAACTTTTCAGGTCTGCGTATTCCCCAGATGAAGACTGGTACCAAGTTTGATGATTCTAGGTCGAGCGGTTCATTAGATATCGCGCTAACAAGAAGCGGGACGGACGTACATACGGAGCTGAATACTATTTCCCCCGCTTCGCGCTAAACGTGCGGCGGGGGATAAAAATGAACCATTAAGATTTTGAAGTTTTTTTTATTGATATTGCAGCAATTGTTCTTTTTATAGTACAAAATTATTTTTTAAAAAACACTTGAAAAGTGCTTCTTTCAAAGATGTCCTTTCCAATCCCTGTATGTATTGCATATATATGCATTTACAAAAGAACAAGGTTTCTCCATATCTATTTTACAAAAATATTTTCACTGCCTATCCTTATTCGATTGTATAAAATAAGATTTGCAAAGGATACAGAGTATTTCCTTTTCAAAGTTGATCGACTTGGTCTTACAGCTGAAGATGGACCTACAAGGAAAGATTTCATGTATAAAAAGCATTTTCAAAATCATAATGCAGCAAATACATTATTAAAAGGTTTTTTCCTCACTTTCTAAGGTACATTAAAACTTAAGATGGTAACATATATGCACTGTAAAGTTAAAGTGTAAGGTATTAGTGATATAAATGTACATTTTATCATAAAAACACAAAGATAGCAAAGTTTGTTGAATGAAAATTCCATATACCAAGGAAATCTCTTCAAAATCACGTTAACCTTACCAGACTGTATCTTTTTCATGCTGCTACTTGTAGTGAAGTTGTCATCTTTCAATGGAACAGAATATTCTCTCTGAAAACAGAACCACCATATCAAAAATTTAACATGAATCACTGTGTACAGTATAAATCAAAAACATTTCAAACATGACCATTTCTTACTATACCTACAATTATATCCATTACTTTAGGCACTTGGACATCATAATTGTAGTCATCCTCTTCTACAACAAGTTCATTTTCTGAAAAGACAAAAAGACTCACAGAATAATGTAGATAACATATGTAATCTGTATTGTCTTCAATGACACAGTTGATACTATGCAATTGTCTCTTTAGTGTTTGTCATAAGATTGGAAATAAACTTATATTCATGATAGCCAATTTATTGTCAAACATGTAAGTCTCTTCAAGTTTTATAGGTATATAAATTGTTGAAACCCTTACAATAAGGCTTCATTAATTAGATATGCTTACCTTCGTCAGAGAAATGAAAACTTGCTGGAGTTTTGGGTGTCTTAGGAGTCTGTACGAATTTCACATCTAGCGGACTGTACCTTTTCTTTGAACTTGGAATGTTTGGAGTTTTAATTGATGAAATCCTAGGGGTGACAACATCTTCAATACTGAACTGTGTCGGGACACCCCATTCCTTTTATCAAAAACAAATCAATTAGTAAACCATTAGATAATCAGCAATTAAATCTTTTAAGTAATTTCATCTGTAATTTGGGAAAGATGATAAACTTCCCCAGTCTGGAATTTTTTCAAAGATTGGTAATGATTCTAAGGGTAATGGAGAAGAGGAGAATTCACAAGTTTATTTATATGAAAAAGCAAATTTATAAGATCATCAAGATAAAAAATTCATACACTATGTTAAAAAATGTAACGATGAAAATGCAATATTGTATTAACCTGAGAGTTCATAACAAGGTCGTCCTTTTCTTCATCTCTGAAGCGCAGGGACTCTATCACAATGTCTTCATCGGAACTTTCATTCAACCTTTTCTTTGAATCAACATTTCTTTTGTATGTTTTCTTGATCTTCTTTCTTCTTGAAGCAGTTTTCTTGGCTATCCAACTCAGCTCGCTCCTGTAATCAAAGAAGCATTCTGCTCATTAATAATTTCATATCAAACAAACACAATCTAAATTATTCATATCAGAGCTTGACACTGTCCTGTCCTGATTCTCGAATGTCAATACTGTCAAAGATATTAAAATATAAAATCATCATTTATACATTTTTGTTTATTGTGTATATATACTGACAGAAAATATCTGCCATAAATTTTGTGTGCATTGTGTTCGAGGAAGACTTAGGGTTCAGCAGTCAAATCAAAGTCTTCCGTCAACAAGATTTTGCACATAAATGAGTTAAGACTTAAGTTGAGTTAATTCCAAATATATATAAAAGTAACATTCATTGTACCTGACACTTGTGGCTATTGTTCTGTTTTCTTCTGAAAGTTCACCATCCGATTCTTCTGGTACCTTAAGGCAGAGAAAACACAGGTCCTGACTATAGATTCAAACACGTTTCATTTTTCATTCAAATCAATTCAGAACAGATTAAACAAGCCAAAATAACATTTCAGTTGATTTTCACCAACACCAAACCAAAGACCTTAGACCTCTGTATGAAGAAACTGACTAAAAGTTTCATAGTAATAGATAGTATATTGATAATATAAATCTTTAGAAATAAAAATCATTTAAAGATCTAGTTTGAAAGTACCTTCAATTCAGTGTGAAAATTTATTTGGTCACAAACTTTTTTTGTAACCGACAGACCAAAAAAACAATACCTGTTTTCTTTGATGTTCTACTTGCATGTTGTCACTGTGAAAACAAGAAACTGCCATTTGATAATGGATACTAGACAATGTATATACACATGCACAAATAAATTCTGGTTGAAAGAAGTCATATTTCCTGACTCTGAGCTGAACTGCAAAATAACTGAATTACTATTTTTCAATTACCTAAATAGTTAAAAGAGGGTAGAAAAGACAAAACAATAGATTACCATTTCTTCTCCCTCAGCTGCCTTTGATTGCTTTCAGCTCCATTCTCCATCCGTGAGGATCTTAGCAAGGTCTGAAAAGTTTGTTATTGCGATTTAGTGTCAGAGTGTTAGTAAAAAGTTCTTTCAAGTCTACAAGCATAAGATTTGTAAAGTTTTCATGCATGACATTTGAGAAAAATGTACAAATTTTATAATCTTTTCCTCAAATGTCATATTTGAAGACAGTTTAAAAGTATGATACTTATACCTTTAGAATTAATGGTACATATAAGTAAACTTTGATTGCACAATGTAGCATGCTGTCAATTAGCTAACACTGAAATTCTATCTATTGATAAAAGCTACACAAGAATCTCTTTATATAATTAAATGTTTGCAATAAGCAGATATTATTAACTTGTTTGTTCTCAGAATTTTGTTGTGAATGAACCTTGACTCATGCAAAAAGTAATTCTGATTCCTCAAATCATCTTTTTAAAACGTTTCTCATTAGAAACTTCAAAGAATATATCTATATTCTTACTTTGCACATATTGGATAAATTCTCTGCAACATCGCTGTCACAGGGGCTGTTGATAGGACTTTCTCTGTACCTAGAATAGAAAACGTAATCATTTTCAAATGTAATGAGATATTAAAAACAAAACTGAGACACAAATTAGAACCCTATACCATCAATCATTATTTCCTCTAATAAGGGCCTAGGCGCTTCTTTTTTTCAGCACCCCTCTACCCCCCTGCGTTTATAAGAGGCCTGATGCTTATTGGAGGCCCGGCACTTTTATCTTTCATTGAAAATTGAAGTTTGTGTTAGACAGTATTTTACAATGAATCACTTTAAAATATTTAATAAGGGACATCAATTCAATAGTTTGAACCCGGCGCTTATATGAGGCCTGGCTCTTATTTCTTAACAAACAAGCTATGACCCCTGGCACTTATTGGAGACCAAGAGCTTATTAGAGGAAATACGGTTATGAAAACAGGTTCAAGTTTCATTTACTGAATAATGAAAATGAGCAAAGAACAATAAAATTTGACATACTTCTCTTTTTTCTGCCGCTGCCTTCCTTGTGGTTTTCCCCTCTGCTTCTTCTTTTTATGACAGGGACTATCGGGCTGCTGGTTGTGACAATGTTCAGTTTCTGACTCTTCAATCTAACAACATATTAACATTTTTAATGTAACCTAGCTACTTCACTATTTGTGTTTGATTATTTTCTGAATATAATATTGCAGTTACAATAACAAGATGCAGGGGTCGAAATTAGGACTAGTCCAGTAGTCCATGTCTTGTAGAAAACTGGATGGGTTCGTGAAATGTATTAACTTTAGTCCAAAGAACTAGTGACATGCTAGAATAAAAAGATCATTTCAATGTTTTGACTAGCTGGAACCGTAATCAAAAATCAAGAAAAATTTAGAAACTTACATGAATATTTGGTGATGGCTCATTTGAAGTTGGGTTTGGTTCTTTGTTGCCATCTGACATCTCTGCATTACTTTCATCTCCATTCTCAATGGCATCCTCTTCCGTTGGCATCAACACTGACAGGTCAGGGTTAAAAAGTTTAAACTTTGAAGCATTCGCTTTTTTCTTTATAGGCATGTTGAAGCTCTCATCCACTTCTTTTCTGTTTTCTTTTAGACTGGTACTTAAAATTTTCATAGATTTTGAAATTTCTTTCTTCGATTTTCTATTGTTTTTTACTTCCTTTGCTTTCTTGTCTCTTGATTCATCATTTTCTTGGTCCTCAAAATGTTCAACACTTTTCCAGCTGACCACACTTTGAGATAAAACTTTTGTCTTGTTGCCTCTTTTCTTGTTAAGCTGTTGCTGCCAACTTTTCATGTAAGTAGTTGCAATTGTTTCTGCAGTCCTGTTCAGTTTTCTACTCTCTGTTCTGTGCTTGAAGAACTTTGAAGTGACGGCTGCTGTCTTGTTCTGTTGAAAATTTGCATCTGATTCGGATGGATATTTGGCCACTGGCATGTTTGGCACAGAGTCACACTCAGCATCAAAGTCATATGGGTCACTCTCTTGGCTCCTGTTGCTGTGGTCAGGGAAATACAAACCACTTTGATTTAAAAGTTTTCTGCCACCTTTCTTGTCAGGTTGGTTTAACTTGGCATTTTCTGCATAGGATGTAACAGAAGAACAACTTGAGACTGTTTCACCGGGACTTCGAAAAAGAAACCCTGCTGTTACCAGAGAACCACTGTTAGATTCATTCTTCGATTCATCATACACCTGCTTTTGCTTTGCTTTTCTGCTAGGTAATTTTCTGACATCCTTGCTGTTTGTCTTTTCATTTGACATATCAGTTTCTTCACTCTTTTCGTCTTTCTTCTTCTTCTTTTGTTGTCGCTTTTGCTTTTTTGTATCAAACTTATTACAAATCTCATCGTTGAAATGATTTTCATTATCAGTAGTTTTCAAGTTTTCGTCCCGGCTTTGTGTTTTGTCCTTTCTTTCCTGATGTCTCTTTGGATGTGCTGATTCAGAGTTATCCTTTCTCTTAATGTTGTCTTCAACGTGATTTTCACAGTCAGGTGAAATGTCTTTTTTTGCAAGATCCTTATTTGAAGCCTTGTGTGTGTTCGTAGTTTTTTCAGAATTACCTCTTTTAGGAACCACATTTTCTTTATGTTGAGTTTCTTTTTTTCCCTTAGATTTTTTTGAATCTTTAACAATAACAGTTTCCTGCTTATCAGGACTTCCACTTGACTCTTCTTCAAAAACATCATCTACCAAAGATGCCTCGTCACTCAAACTTTCACTGGGGTTTTCTTTATGAACGAGTGATGACTTAGTGCTGGCATTAGTTTTTCTTTCTGCTTTGCTTGATGGTTTATCTAGCTCACTGTCAACACCTTCTTGCTCAAGTTGCAGAGACCTGCTGCGTCCACTTCTTGAACCTCTTTGACTGTCCCTGACAGTATCTCCCTTAACTGATTCAACAGGGGAAGTAGAAACTTCCGGATTGTTCTCAATTTCAGGTATGGCTTTTGTTGAAACATGTGGACTCATATCCTTTAACTTATTTGTCAGCTCCTTGCTTGTATTAACAGGTTCAGATTCAGAGTCAGTTTGGGAAGAACTCTTGTTGCGTTTGTTCCTCTTCTTTTGACATCTGTTCTTTGAATCTTTGGTATTTTCTTTGACTGAATCCTCTTGATATTTCTTCTCCATATCCTGGGTCTCTTGAATTACCATATCTTCAGCAGAAGAAGGCAGATCATTGCTTGATGATGTAATTTGCTCTGATTCAGGCATTTTTCCTGGCCTCTTGCTTAATTCACTTCTTGATTTGGCTATCTCCTGCAAGACGTTACATTTCTTTGTTAGAATTGACATTTTTACAGAAATCTTAGATATTTGGTAAATTTACACATGACAAAAAGCCACCTGGAAACTTAAAACAAGATAAAAGTGAGCAGTGCTAAGACATCCACACTGTGAATTGTCAAGATTTGAATTGAAACAGATGTCAAATTCCATAAAGGACATATCAAAAAGTTAACAACAAAATAATATGAATCTGTTGGTTAGAAAATCTTAAAGTGGTCTAAAATGTCTTGTAAACTGTTTAAAAAGAAAACATGTCAAAAATCATGTCAACTGTCACAAGTGGAAATTAATTTTCATTACATCAATCAAGATCATCAAGAATTTGTTTTAAGAAATTGTGTAGATGTACAATGTACAAGGTTCACTGATAAATGAGCATAAAGTCTGCAAACAAGTTAAACATGGATCACAGTTAGTAAATCAACAAAAGGATAATAGTACCGGTACTTTTATCACATTAATGTATGACGGTGAGTTGACAATGATAAATGACAAACAATTACCTTCTTTTGTTCTGTAATTTTCTCTGCTCTTTGTACTTCAGTCACATCAATGCCACTATCAGATAAGGCTGGGAAACTGAAATTTGAAACATCACTTTATTTCACTTAATAAAAATTAATGACACATATCAAAGTCCTTGAAACTGACGAAAAAATGTTGGCCCTAAATGTTTCAGAAAAAAATGCAATACATAATTATGTTATTTGTAAATTGTAGGATTTGGTAACAAGCACTCCTTCAATTCATATATTTCAAGAAAAATGAGTATTGTTGGCCATGAAACTTTTGCTGTCACCCTTTTAATAAAAGCAAGTTTCAAGTGAGGATAAGCAAGAACAAGATTTTAAAAGTGGTGTTAGAATGTTTGTATCTAACAAATATCTGCACCATATTCAAAGACATTAGATGCAACATTAAAAATATTTCACACTAAATAGATTGCTTTCTAGGCTATAAGTTCAAAATGCTTGATGAGCTTAAAAGCAAGTCTACACATAATATCTTTCCTTATGTTAACTTTTGTTGATTTCATATTCAAATATGCTCAGATGAAAGATGTCATCACTTACCTATGAAAGTTTGTTACCATCTGACTGCCTGGAAAGGAATCTGGAATCACATCATTGTCCTCAATAGGATCTGGTGCTGAAATAGATGCTGAAATGGGTTTCTAATATCTTGATTTTGAGATTTGATGAATCATGAATATTCATATCAAATTGAAATTGTTGACATGCAATTTAAAACATCTATACACAAGCCTCAAATAAGCAAAATATGATTTTTACGAATGATTTGTACTTTGAAAATCAATGTCACAAACTCGAATACATTGCCCTCAACAGTAAAACTGTGCTCATTGGAACTACAACCTGCTATGCAATCATTCAACAAAAAGCCTATAATAAGGAAATTACAGAGTGCACTTCTCTTCGAAAACTTTTCAGCCCACCAGTAGCAAGGTTACCCGGTAACTAGCTTGAGAATTTACTGAGGGAAGATTTAAGAATGGGATGAGTACAGACCCGAGTTAATCATTAGTATTTAAATTAATACTTCTCAATATTTTTAACTTCTTAGTTTATGAATACAAAATATTGAAATTTCCTGTGATAATTGGTTTGAGACAATGATATATCACCTTTAACATCTGTTCCAATTTCAATATTCTTAACACATTTCTTTTTGTTCTGCTTTTTCCTAGTATCTTTTTTCTTTGGACATTCTACCACTTCAACAACTGGAGTCTTCACTTTCGGCTTTATTGGCTTCGATACTGGCGTCTTTGGTGCTTGAAAGTTGTCTGAAAGATATTCAAAGAGTTAGGTGTCCTTTCTGATAAACACCGATTGAGTTCAAGATATTTGCTTCAAAGTCCTTAAACATCATAATTTCATTGATTGAGACATAGCTATAGATAACAGGCCGCAAGCATTGTGAGGCGTTATATATATATAAACGGGTACAGAAGATCAGCAAATTCAATGCTGCTGTTGGTGTGGCAGAGCTGGCATTTACAATTGTTACTTGTTCAAAGAAGACACGATCAGCTTCAATATACAGAGATAAACAAGAAGACACTGACATAATCTCTAAAATACACACAGAGAATGACATTGACTTAACAAATGTTTATCTGAATGAGATATTCTTTCACCACCAAAAAGACTGCTTTAGACATTACATAATTGTCACCTTTTCTGTTGGACTTTGTTTCTTGAACACAAATTCCTGAAGACACTGGTCTTCTATCATCAGTTTTTACGACCGGAGACCCAACTGAGCTGGCAGGAGTGGACATCAACATACATGGGACGGACATCTTCACACGCTTGGGCGAGCCATTTCGATAACCTCTTTGGGAACTCTGGGAACGTTGTGGAAGTGCTGCACCACCTGCACTTCTGGGTTCAGCAATGTCATATGGAGATATTGACTGGAAAGTGTGGAAGTATGCAAGTTATAAATCATTACCTGTTTTTATTTCTAGTTATGTGTTACAGATATGAGTATGATATATTAAAGTGTGTTGGCAACATGAATTCAACCATCACTATATTTTTTTTTATTTTGCTTTGGTAATGTTGTTCAAGTGAAGGCATGACTGAGAATAAGAGAATAATCAAGTCATGGAAATATCTAATTTATAAAAGTAATTATACATACTTTTGGGTCATGGTTTCTTTCCACTCTCAGTTGTACAGGTGTGATGACTGACGAGATTTTCTTCTGCAACATAAGGTGATACAAAGGTTATCTCATGACAGTCTGACTGCAGTAATATTTCATTAATCAATATTTATGTTCATCATAGATTGAATTCTCTAAATAGAAGAAAAGATAATTAAGTTTACATATCATTCAGTGACATTCCTGATACAATGTTGAAAATTTCCATAACAAAAAAAACTTACAGTTAGACATTTTTCACTGCCAAAAACAGTCATTAGGGCTTTCTTCATGTTGTACTTTCTCTCAACGTATAAAAGGAAATCTTTGCCCTGATGCTGGGCCATGTTAGGGTAGAGAGTACCCATGTTCTTCTTCAGCTCAATTGAGGCAATAGCATGCCCATTGTCCTCTGCAAAAACATCATCACAAAAATCAATAAGACATTATTGAGTCTTATCTTTAGATGTCTTTTAGGTGAATATTTCTTGTAAGCAATGTTGTCTATTTCCTTTTTGTTGTCCCCCACCTACTAATTTCTTAGCTCAAAACAAAACATTAAAGGATTATTCATTAATATAAAATTACTCAACCATTATAAATTATCCTGTAAGAACACCCCCTACCCGAAAACCAACCAAAACAATATTGATAAAAAGTAAAGAATTATTGGAAAAGAAATTGTGAATAAAGATGAATTTAAACATTATCATACTCTACAAAAATAGAGCCATTGGCTCTGTAGCTCATCAGGCTTCATCATCAATTATGCTGTAGAGTGTGGCCAATGTGATTCCCCCTTTGTAGAGGCCACAGGGGCACCAATCATAAAATTAAGTATATAGGCGACAAGTTTCATTTTTCTAGGCCTTATACTTCAGGAGAAGAAGATGAAAATAGATTTGAAGGACGTTCCTGTGCCCTTTATTAGGGGTCACGTGGCCACCAAAGCTACAATTCATAATCCTCACTCTTCAAAGAGGCTATACACAAAGTTTCAGCTTTCTAGGCCTCATGGTTCTGGAGAAGATGATGAAAATAGGTTTTTAAGGCGTGGCCCCTGTGGCCCTTATTAGGGGTCACAGGGCCACCAAAGCTACAATTTATAATCTTCACCAGTCAAGGAGTCCAAAACAAATTTTCAGCTTTCTAGGTCTCATGGTTCTGGAGAAGAAGATGAAAATAGGTTTTTAGGGCATGGCATCTGTGGCCCTTATTAGGGGTCACGGGGCAACCAAAGCTACAGTTTATAATCCTCACTAGCCAAGGAGTCTGTACACAAAGTTTCAGCTTTCTAGGCCTTATGGTTCTGGAGAAGAAGATGAAAATAGGTTTTTAGGGTGTGGCCCCTGTGGCCCGTATTTGGGGTCACAGGGCTACCGAAGCTACAAATTAGAATCCACACATGTCAAGGAGTTTGCACACAAAGTTTCAGCTTTCTAGTCTAATGCTTCTGGAGAAGAAGATGAAAATAGGTCTTTAGGGTGTGGCCCCTGTGGCCCTTATTAGGGGTCACAGGGCCACCAAAGCTACAGTTTATAATCCTCACTAGCCAAGGAGTCTGTACACAAAGTTTCAGCTTTCTAGGCCTCATGGTTCTGGAGAAGAAGATGAAAATAGGCTTTTAGGGCGTGGCCCCTGTGGCCCTTATTACAGGTCACAGGGCCACTAAAGCTTCAATTTATAATCCTCACTAGCCAAGGAGTCTGTACACACAGTTTCAGCTTTCTAGGCCTTATGGTTCTGGAGAAGAAGATGAAAATAAGTTTTTAGGGCGTGGCCCCTGTGGCCCTTATTTGGGGTCACAGGGCTACCGAAGCTACAAATTAGAATCCACACATGTCAAGGAGTTTGCACACAAAGTTTCAGCTTTCTAGTCTAATGCTTCTGGAGAAGAAGATGAAAATAGGTCTTTAGGGTGTGGCCCCTGTGGCCCTTATTAGGGGTCACAGGGCCACCAAAGCTACAATTTATAATCCTCACTAGCCAAGGAGTCTGTACACAAAGTTTCAGCTTTCTAGGCCTTATGGTCGAAATTCCACAAAGTTTACGGACGGATGTACGGACGGACGCCGGACACCATGCCATGCCATAAGCCCATCGGGCCTTACAGGCCAGATGAGCTAAAAATTGAAAGTTAATATGAAAAGTATTTGCAGATTTTTTGTTTAGTAAGGAAAAGCAAATTTACCAGTGTAACTGTATGATTTCACATCTGTAGTAGATACTGTTATGGTTTCCCACAGCCCAAGTTCACTCTGACTCTGCAAACCATGAAATATCATAGGAAAATACATATGTAGGGTTACAAATTTATATTATTATGAGTTACAAGAGAATTAATAGTATGAAATATAATTTAATTGTTGATGTCCAGGGGTCGAAATTAGTACTATTGGGGTACTGGTCATTCAGACTAGTGCATTCCTGAGAGCACTAGCTCAAAGACATTCTAACTAGCCAAATACACCAATATAATCATATTTTCTTAATTTCAACTAGTGCTTTGGACTACCAGTCATTGCATCTTTAGGCTAGTGCTAATTTCGAACCCTGGATGTATATCAGTGAATGAGTTAAATCCAAACAGAACTCACCAATTGGCTATCAGCTTCTGCGAGGTCATCCTGCTCACAGAATAAAGTGATACGTCTACTTCCATAATTGAAATCTAACCAAAACTCTTCATATTCATCATCAGAGGGTTTTCGGAGCTGAAACATAAATATAACATTATAACATAACTAGAGCATATTACGATTGTCAATGTCACACCATGTTTACAAAATAGCAACTTTCCCAAGGAAGAGATACATCAACTTTTAAACAATAGTGTGGTCACCAAACATATGGTAGTATGACATGGACAAAAATTATATGCAACATTTATTACCAAGGAAAGTAAACATAGCTCTTATTCAAAATAAAAACCTTTCTGGTTCTTTATATCACTCGTAAGTAAAACAAAACATAAAAGATTACAATGACAATCATTTTAGCAGAAAGTTTCTGTTCTTGGATAGTGTTGTTTTAGAGATTTTCTGATTACCTGCTTCTTTCCCAGAACTGCCTTTGCACATGGAATGGAGTAAACTCTAGAAAGAAGAAACAATTCATGAACTTCATTGAAGATCAAAATTTATCCCCTTTTGTACTAGGAAAAACTTTTTATGATAAACTAAGAATTTGAAAACATTCAAACTTAAATTCAGAATAGATGTGTATAGAATCATTGAAAACTGAACGTTTTTTTTATCACTATTCTGTTTAGCTAAAAAAACTTAATGATATCTAAGCACCCTTCTATAAAGGGAGAAAGTAAAATGTGACAAACCTCCCATTATTTCCAACAGTCCTATTAATTTCATTGAGGAAAATTCTGCAATCCTGAAAAAGATAATTTTTATATATTAGCATTCAAATAAAATCAAGGCATTTTCTTGATCGTTAAAAAATATCAACATCAGGTAATAAATTGAATTTGCACATTTGCTCATCTAGGGTATGTTCCCTTTCTCTTTACACATATCATAACAATTAAGTACAAATATTCTGTTAAATTATTTTCCTACCTTTCATACAGGCTCAATATAAGCTCCACATCTAGTTAAATTTGTCAATAGTACATTAGGTTTTTTTTAAAATATATCATTGACTGCTATGGTATGCTGATAATTATAATTAAACACTCACTGTTTCAAAGTTGACATCACGGATATCAAGGAACTTTACCAGGATTGATTGTTGAAGAAACTTGCAAGCATATTGGGGTCTGATTTTTCTTGGAAGCAGACGAAATAGACATTCCAATATACCAATTTGAAATTCATAGTCTGAAAAGTAAATATAAAACTATGTTTAATATAAATTTACCATATGTAGCATCATTTTTCATTGATCTAAATAATATAAATTTGAGCTTGGGACAAAAGTGCATTTGCAGAATGATTGCTAAAATATAGAGCTAACAAAAGAAAGTACATGAAAACATAGATGATGATAAATAAGAATTAGGAACATACCTCCAACTCGAATCACTAGCTGAAATAGGTCCCTCCTTGAAAAGACAATTGAAACAAGAGTCATCAGAACATGACATATCTAAATGGTCCCCAATAAATCAAAATATCTATCTTTAAATTAACTAAGACTAATAAGAAGCTGTCTATTGAAATTCTATGTTCTGTTTCCTTCGAAACTGAATCATCTACACATATTACCTGATGCATAAACCAAGTTTTAAAGAGGTTGACCTACCGTAATAGTTTTGGAGTAATGCTCGAAAAACTAAATGATTATAGACAGACGATGGACAGGATGATGACTTTTACCAAACAGTATTACATATCATTGGAATGAATATTACCAAGCATTTCTAAATATCAACAAAAATATTGCATGACATACACATTATTGACACACTAAAAATATTTGTTATCAATTCATTCAATATTGTAACATTTGATGCATGTCAAACCAATTGATTATCATAAAATAAATTAAATAGCTTAATAGATTAAATAGCTGAACATTCATTAAGTCAGGAATCCATAAACACCAAAAGTAGGATTTTACAATATTGCTAATTTTGCCATTACTTCCACTACTTTCAGTAAAAAGCAAATTACCAAATGTGAGTAAACAAAAAATGAACGTACAGTTTCCCAATAAAAGATGTCTGTTTTAGCAACACTTCTTTTGTAGCAAATGGACAGGTCTCCAGAAGGATGTTTAGTGACCTGCAAATCTGTAAATAAACAAGACTAGGATATATAAAAATCAGTGATGAATACAATTCCATTAAAATGTCACTTCTACCATTATTATGTAAATGTATCTGATTGATTGCTTGAATGAAAAAATAAATATTGCATACAATCTGAAGAACAAAACTGGCAGATTATTTAAAAGTTTCAAATATATCATGTCAGGCTGTTTTCACCAACCAGTTTTCACTGTTGCAAGTATTTTAGATTGAATTTGAATAATGAATACACTTGACATTTACTTTTATAAAAAAAATTATTTTTCTCTTTGAATGAGAACTGTTAAATAATATCTTCATTGAATTATTTTAATTAAGTAATAAATTAAACCCCCCTTCTTGGTTCATATACTTCATATAAAATTTAGAAAGGACCCATTAAAAATATAATGATTGATTCCTGGAAAGCAATGTTTTTTATGTGGTACCATTTGCTTACTCATTTAAAGACTCATTTAAATATACTGGGACTCACAACAATTTGTGGTAACTCATCGACTCCCTGGAGATTCCTGTAGATTGATAACTGTTCAATCATCCTTTTCCGTTATAAGTTGATCAAATAACAAAGATGATAACAATAATAAATATCACATAAATTACATAATGACTACATACTTCAGTTTTTTGCAATAGAGTACAGGATTCTTCTACCAACAACTGCAAGTATGGTCCACACAGAGCAGTGACTAGAAGACTTTGACCTGCAAAAAGATAATAAAATAAAAAAATAAACTGGTAGAAATTATCACTAAGGATGACCTTTTAACAAATTGCACTTGAATCACAAACACTGCCTAAAGTATAAGACGTTTCACTTTCAATATAAATTCCAAGAAAAAATCTTAAAGTTAGATAAATCTTAGATGAATGAAAACCCAAGTTCTATCGATAGTTCTTTCCTGCAGTAAAGGCAATGTTTTAGATCACAAATTCTATTACTAAAAATTATTGCAGATGGTTTGCAATTATTTGAACAATTTTAAGAGTCCTTACTTTTTTCTCCAGATTCTGCAATCAACTGCAAAACAAAAAGAAGAAATCATGAAGCAACAAAATAACATAAAGATAATCAATTCTCTTCTCCCAAACAGATTCAAGATGTGCAAAATTTGTGAACAATGGAAATAGTTTTTCTGCAATTGGTCAGACAAGTTCTTAGTTATCTTTGAAAATGAGATCATACAATGAGATATATAAATGATCTTGTGATTTCTTGTTTTCTTATTTGATGTTTTTATTTAAACTTTTGCAAAATATTGCAATTTATGTCTCAATACATTATTTCAATAAATGGAAATTTATCAATACAACAATCAGGGCAATACATAGCTTGATTATATATATACTTACTATTATATTGTGAGACCTTTAACAAATTAAATGAAGTTACCGTTTTAAATGACAATACCGTGTATTAGATAATCATAATATTAAACTTGAGTCAAATCAAAGGTTTTTAATTGGTTACTTTTAGTACTTTGAGTACATATTCTACAAAAAACAAATTAATGCAACACGAAAAAGATATACAAAGCAAACAACACAGAAATACATACGTTTACTATTTCCAGTAAATCGTCCAGCAATTGTGTCACACCTTCAACAGCAACTTCATTCTTGAACACTGCAAATGCTTCTACAAACTGAAAAGATAAGTCATAAAAATTATTAATTCAAGGAAGTTTGCTTCTAACTTACACGTTCTCAGTGTTTGGGTTTCTATAAAGGTTCAAACAAATTAATTTTTTTCAAACTTCTTCAGACAAATCATACACTATAAAGTTCATATTTCAAAACTGCAATAATTGACTGTCTGGATGCCTCCATCAAATTTTGTGATGCAGTATTTTCCCCATACAAATAATAACTCTTTAAATGGGACCACATAATTTCAATATGATTTTGCATTAAAACATCTAAGATATATAACCATCTTCTAAATAACAGGCAAATTGTTTAAATTTAATATACTGTATATAATAAACCCTAGATCAAGTGTGAAATCTATAGAATACTCACCAGGTTAGAAAGTCCAGCTTCCAGGAGTGAAGTCAATCCTTCATGATCATTCTTGCAGTTCTTGACAAGGTTAAAAACTCTTTCAATATATTTCTTCAGTCTGTTGATTGTTTTCGCAGAAGATTCAGAATTTGGAAAAATCTAGAACAGAAAGCATTCGATTATTTTTAGTGAGGTGTGACGATACAGCCTTTCACATGAAAGTATGATAGACATCTTCATATCATTGATACATTTCAATACATGTCACGATTCGATATGTATCACGATACAGACAGGCGATACAGATTGATATCACGATTGTTTAAAGTATAACTTTGTGCATATTTTGTGAAATATTCAAGATGGTGAAAATTTTGTGTTATGAGATAATCGAAAATCGATGGGTTTTTTCTCTTAAAAAACAGTTATTTGTGAATCAGATTGCTTCATGCTTACTGTAGTTACAGTTACTGCACAACACTAGCTGGTTTTATAGTGTTCACTTAGTTTTTCTTTTCATTTCTAAGTGAAATCTATTTTTAGTGTATCACGATACAGGAAGCTCACGATACAATAATCATGATTTGTTAGTTAGTTCACTGCAAATTGAAGGCTTTGACTGCCACAATTCATGAGATATTGCAATAACAAGAGTTTCAAAAGTTATGTCAATGTAATCCCCTCATGAAGACTGACAGAAAAATTTAAAACCGAGTCCAACACTTCATGATATATCACAATTACATGAGTTTTAATTTAACTTTTAAAAGCAGTGAAAGTGCCGAAGTGATCTAGAAAATAATAACTGGTGTCTGTCAGTGTGTAACATCCAATGTAAGCTCACTGCAAATTGAAGGCTTTAAGTGCGACAATTCATGAGAATACTTTTGTGTCAAGAAGGGTTTCAAAGTAATGTTATGTAGAAAGATCAATCCAGTTATTAAATCTAATGTCAAACTATGAAATATGATAGTCCATTCTATTACACACAATAAAACGAAGCAACAGAAACATTACCTTTGAAAAATTTATCTGAGATGATGTATATTTGCTGTCATATTTTCCATGAAGTATGTCAGAAAGTTTGCAGAAAAGTTTTTCCCCTTCATCCATTTCACTGCTACACTTGTGTAGTGTTTGAGATTACTGAAAAACAAAATCAATATGCTTACTTTCATTTTTGAAACTGACACATTTAAAGTTCAAATATAAGTTTTGTTCCAACTTAATAAAGCATTTTCTGTTGATATTCATATAACCTGCCTTTCGCAATGCTGTCCTTAACTTAGTAAAATAGATTCTATCTTTAAGAATTTGCTTAGTAAATGAATTAGTCAGAAAGTTTGCAAATCCATTTCACTGCTACAACTGTGTGGTGTTAGAAACAACTGAAAAATAAAATCTAACAGGTTTATTATCCTTTTTTTATCTGACACATTAATGTTCAAATATCAGTAATCTGTTCTGTTCCCATCAAATGGGGCGTGTCCTGTTGATATCGATCTGCCTTTTGCCATGGTGTCTCTGAAAAATAATATTTTAGATGAAGAAAAAATATCCATCTTGCTAAATTTGCTAAACTACCCGGCCAGTTAGCCACCCCTGCCCATTATGTTTTCATGTAGGAACACAAGTAAACATGTATAGATACCTTTATTAGCTTCTAATTTTAAGAACTTGGGTTACTTTATACATAATGCATCAGTACTACAAGGAGAAGACACTGGAACCATATATGCCTATGCCACAAAGATATTCAATATACTCAATAGAACTTTACATGTTGTGAAAATCAGTGAGAATAAAATATTCAGTAGCTTGTGTTTTGATAAGTTTAATCTTGACTCAACCCTGGGGACTTAGATTTTAAAAAAGGTTCTAAAAAGTGAAAATATCCAAAATATCTAGATATGAAATAATAAGTTTGCCCCACCCACCATATTTTCAGTGTATAATGTAAATCATGTCACATATCAGTGCAAAAGTAACAGAATATACACTTAGTATAAAAAAGTGAACATTTAAACTATATTCACTTCGATATCAGGATAACCTTAGATATTGCCAAAGAAAAAAACACCCAAAAAACATATGAATCTTCAATCTTCAATCATTGTTGCATTTCTTACATAACGTACATGTATATTTTCTGATGAATTACGAGAAAGGTATCCATTGTCCAAGATCGTTTCTTGATGATAAACTTAAATACTTGATATTTTATTATTAATATTATATTCTTTTATCAATGTCTGCTCAAATGTTCGAAGTTAAAAATTGAATCGGTGCTTTTTAAGAAACCAAATACATTGACTTTTAATGAATTAAACAGTAATAGGGTTTTCAATTTCGAGATAAAAGGAAAAAGTGAAAAATCGATCATTAAATTAAGCAATAAATGTTGAAAGGCGACTTCTTGGGGTGTCATAATAGGTTATCCGCCACAGGCACTTCAGTTCACGTGTCACCCATAAAAATCAAAACAAACCACCTTGGCACATGTCTTTGGTTCGAATGATCCAGCCTAAACTGTGTTGTGCACTAATGACGTTTAGCTTTAAAATTAAGTTGTGGTTATGGTCTAAAGTTTAAAAGATTTACAAAAATCCTTATATTACCTGACTTAGAAAAGGTCCATTTTGACCCAGCAAATGTCACTTCACCAGCAGACGACAAGCTAACATCTAACCTCTGACCTCACGTGAGATTCTACGTCATTTGGCGCGAAGGAACATGTGCTCGTTGTCAACAGTAAACAAACGTTCTTTGAGGGAGCGTGGGCGAGCAAGTTACACTGCTGCTTCGCCAGTTTAATTTTTGTGGAGGCAGGTGGTCTTCGGTTCATTTTGCACACAATAGAATGTTATTGTATATAAAAGCTATCTTAAATATTGCTGCATTATTAATTTCACCCTATTCCTGTAAAAATTGATAGTTTGAAACTTTTAAAGACGTGCTCTAGATGTGATTCCCTTCAACACGGGGATCCCGTTAGCTTTGGCTTTACAGCTTCCATCGCCTTTATTTTTAGCATGGGGATACCAGGGACCTTTGTTAATTTACTTTTGCCCATTTCATCAATCTAAAATGATAATTTTCAATTATTTAGATATTAATCTGGAACGAAACCGTCCTAAAACTCTTATTTTAGTGCTAAAATGGCTAAGTTTCGAAGAGAAACCACATTCAAAA
This sequence comes from Steromphala cineraria, assembly GCA_916613615.1. Classification (NCBI taxonomy): domain Eukaryota; kingdom Metazoa; phylum Mollusca; class Gastropoda; order Trochida; family Trochidae; genus Steromphala; species Steromphala cineraria. Next base: position 21,679,445 of record OU744722.1, on the reverse strand, counting down.
TGGACGCGCTGAGCTATTGTTGGCTGATTTTCAGCGCCATCTAGCGGCAACAATAGGCAAACTATGCGGGAATGGGTGGGTAACTCTCAGTCCTCCTCCTTCAGTGGGAGGGGTCAAAAAGTTTTGAAACTTTGTAGAAGTTTCGCACATGCGTTCAAGTTGAGAAAAAGGGATGAATTTTAAATGTAATTACACAAACGCGATGTAAGCAACAAAAGGGAAGACTTGAGAGCTTTTTGTGCCTATTTTTTAAGCGTATGTCCACCGCTGATCGTAATTTACATCTTCCGTTCTTCACCTGGGGAACTGCTTTTTGTGAAACGATTGCAGTATGGGAACTGTTTGATTAATATTTATAGTTTTATGTGCCTTAGAGTTTTTTCTTGAATATTCCTTTCCTGAAGAAATTAGAGAAGTACCCCTATGACATTATATGATGCAGCTGCCTCAACGGCAGTGCAGCAACAGCCCTAAGCTGACGGACAGAAGCGTGTAAAATGGGCTCCCAAAACCCGCTTTGTTGACGCAGAAAAAATGGAGAAAAATATCGCGTGTAATCCCATGATTATCTTGGATAATTATTACCGAATAAAAGGCAAAATCAAAGCAAAAGAAGCATGTATCGGGTTCATTGTTTGAGGTACACGCTGCGCCCGACGTCGGTGGGCAGGAAAAAGAAGCAGGTGACGACACGCACAAAGCCACAAGTTGAGATTTGGAGTCGAGCACACAGAATAGATGCTATATTCAATCTTAACAGATGATTTATTGCTACTTGAGAGGCAGATGAAAACTTGTCTAAACAAAGGGGTGAAACCGTTAGACGGGTTGAGAAGCGGGCGACTGAGGGGGGTAGGCTAGGGAAGGGGTGTCCCGCTTGCAGACACCGCCGAAAACTTGCCACCGGCCTAGCTCTTAAGATCGCTTTCCAAACTGTGATAGCACCAGCCTCGAAGTGCGAAGATAGGACTTCATCTGCCTATGGTCTGGTGTGAGGCAGCTGCTGCCACCTGGACCCTTGAAATACCTGGGGCGCCTGATCTGCCCGCATCCCATGGCTAATTTACAGGGATAGCCCCTGCTTCTGGGCAGATCGGGGCCACTTTTCAGCCCCCACCCCTTCTGTACCATATGCCTACACAGATTGAAGTAAAACAACGTTTAGATCCAAATTACACACTGATGACTTCACTCCGATTGACACGAGTCAGACTCAAGCCGCCGGGGACTAACATGTATGTAATCAAGACATCATAACGGTTTCCATTGCGACTTTGTCAGCCAGAGTCTTTGAATTCTCATCGTATGTATTCATGATCACGTTTCCGTCATGGCATTAAGCAAATTAGCCTTTCAAGGCCTCCTTGGGCCGCCAGCCCATGCGATTCCCTGGATCAAGTTATTGAAGAAATTGAATTTTGCTCTTCATTGTGTCGTGTGGCTTTATTCGTGGATGTTTTATGAACTGAAGAAAAGTTTAATGTTTTGTTTTTTTTCGCCTCTGAAATGGCTAGCCCAGAGAAGTAATCGACCTGGGACTTTGTCACTACACCTGCAGCTCAGAGGCGACGCTCCTGATGCTTCTTGGGCCGAATTACACGTGCAAATAAAGCAATTATACCGCGGACGTTGTACCAAACACGTGCATAACCACCATTAGATATTTGGGACAAAACTGATTACCAATGTGTCATAAAAATTACGAAACCTCTCTTTGTGGGCAGGAGGCTCAATCTAGCCAGACACCTGAATAAACGATTCGCAACATGTCGACTCTTCATGTTAATTCTTCCCCGAGCGATTTCCGAAGACTTATGAGGTGACTACGGTGGAAAGTGTCGTCTGGTGATCGCTTATCCCAGCAGATGCAGAGTTGGAGCCTAGGCCATACCCCTATCCTACTTCACACTGCTAAAAGACATCTACATCTTCAGGAGAGCATACCCACATCTCTTCAGAACTACGAGAAAACATTTTTTGTTTCTATTAAACGTAATGCGCTGCGAACAGAAGTGTCTTTGAGGTGAAACACCTTGCAAGAAAACACATTAAATCAACAGCTAACTAAGTCCTAAATTATCAACACTTCACTACATTACATCAGCCCACATGCATTTTTTTCACTTTAGGTTAAACAATTAAATTTTACAATGGTAAAGATTTTAATTACAGGTCAAGACAGCGCGTGCACGAGGCCGCTAAGTTCATGCAAACCATGGAGCACCCAAGCATAACCTTCTTATTATAGCATGAAAGAAATCAATTTTCGAAAATTGTGCAACTCTAGAGATGATTGAATGTAAAGGTAATTAAATAATAACTAGTTTATGACAACAGCGATACAAAGTCACATTAAGCAAGAGAGACGTCAGAGAGAACGATCATACAGCTTTCTTTGACAGAAAACACAAATCAGTCGAGTCGCTTTCATAGGGCGGGCGCCACCAATCATATTTGCACGTATAATTATTATATTAAGTCGATGACCATTATCGTCACCCCCTGCTGGCGGGGGATCATGGGTGAAGCGCTAGAGTCCCCGACCCCCTTCTGCACCCAGTGCTTACAGGTGTGGCGGCCCCCCTGAGAAGGAATCCCCTACCCCCGTGTTATTACCAACCCGCTGTCATCAATAGGCATAAGGAGGACCTGTTTATGACCACTTCAGCATTGCGACCACCGTGTAATTATTGCCTAATATTCTTCCATTTATCTTGACTCTCCAACCATCTGCACCGAGCTGGTGTGTAATTAAAAAATGGTAACGACATGAAATAGTTAAATCTTTTCCAAGCCATTATTGCCCTGTTAGAGACACACTCATACCCCTTCCCAAATTTCTTTTTTCCCCAATATTCATTTTAACCCCGAGGTAACCTATCATTACAAGGTCAAGGTGTCAATAATAAGACGTTGGTCGTTGTACGATTAATAGTCAATAATGTTATAATATCATTAGAAACTCGTGTCGGCCTTAATTATATGTGAGGTGTGTCATACCTGGCAAGTTATCTCCCCTTGCATCGGTATATACTTTGACAAATGACAGATATATATTTCCAATCCAACAACAAACCAGAGAAAGAGAAAGGAGATATTTGTTGTCAGATACGCTTCATAAGCTTGAACGACTTGGTTAATCCAGTAATGGAGACACGGAAGCAACAATAAGCTTGTAGATCGGGGTGGTGGCTATGAATCTTCCGATCCATTAGGGCTCCTATACCGCCTGTACCCCGGGGACAGAGAGGGTGGTCCCACCCCGTACCCACAATGGAGAGGGGTGTCCCCTGTCCGTACGAGGGCACAGCTTTAAGACGTGTCCCCTATTTCTTTGTGTTGAAAACTGATACAGCAGGGTAAAACTGAAAGAAACTTCGACATTGATTCATCATTGGCAACAATGAGGACCCCTGACAATAATAGCGACCTTCATTTATTACTGATATCTTTTGGCGATTTCTTTCACTAATACGTACCTTACCCGTCGCTTCCTTCCTCTCTCTAAGCCCCGGGATTAATTGTCACATTTTATTAATCTTGGACCGCAGTTCTCCGCACGTCAATTCATAACCGTCGTTGGCGCGCAATTTAATTTAAACATTGCCAGAACCAGACATCTTAAGCTACGGAGGCAGCTGTGATCAGGGCTATTATTTCCGGAATTGCGTTAGGGGATGTTATGAATATATCAACCTACACTTAATTTATGACACTCGATTTGACATTGAAGTTTGTTCAGATTCAGATGTCAGATATCAATGCTCATTTATTGTCTAATCTCCTACAACGATGTCAAACACCAAACCATGTTATTATGAACATCTCCCAGACGGTCGCTTCATGCAGCTCACACGTTATAGAAGCACGGATTCCAGCGGCATTATTAAATTTTATTAACAGAATTGGTAGTCTCACAAGGTTCATGTAAATACCATTATCAAATTGTTATTGTATTGTACATATTGACCGTTTTGGGTAACTACCCTAGCGATGTTTGAATTTCCTCTGAGCGCAATTATTATCACGTTCCTGTATGCTTTTTGATGTTTGATTAAAATGATAAATATTTAATCAATTTTCTGAAACGTTACTGCTTCATTATTGCAATTTTCTGCAATATACAATAGATGTGTCATTATCAAAAAGGTGTGTTTTCAGGGTATATTTTTCAAAGTGGTTAAATGGTTTAAATCTAACATATATAAATTTTCATCCTAATAACGAATTTAAACGGAGATCGGTGCATTGTATGTTTTAATGTAATGACAACGACCAAAAGCAACAATATAAAGATAATGTCTACTGTTTGAAATATGCTAATGTTATCCAATCCTTTTAAAAAATGATAGTGAGATTTCATAAGCTAAAAATAATCATTCTTACATCATCAAACAAGTTAAAACTCTAGATTAGCGCTCATTACTCAAATCGTGCATGTGGCTTCGGAACAATTTAATTCGAACGTAACGTCATGCTCTACGTACCCTATTCGTCAGGAAACCGCGTTGTTTATTAAAGAATAAAATCTATAACATTCGAATGAAGAAATTGTGTTATTAGTTGATTGTGTGAGGGCCTCCTTACCGCATTTGACTGGAATACGTCAAGGGGGATGAACGAAGCCAAACACAAATGAGCCAACTCGGGCATGACCAGTTTCATAGAGGCTTCTCTTTAAGTTCAATAAATGAATCGGGTTTGATCTTTTATAACATTTGTTTAGACGGACCGGGGTACCGAATTACACCGAGGAAATACCTAATTAGCTGGAAGCGTGTCTTGCAAGGTGTGAGAAATCGAAGACACATATATGATTTCAGGCATATCGATACAATTAGAGAGATCGATAGCTATTAGAAGGGTTTGATGTCTCGTCCCGCCACGGTCCACGTGACACAAACATTAGCTCACACACAATAGGCATTCTCTTGGAGTTATTTACATTTCATTTGATAGTCTCTTGATGTGAAGCCTTAAATTGTTCATTTTTCTGTCTTCATTAATTTCATTCAAGTATAGAATCGAAAAAGAAAACAAAAGTATTGATACATTTTGAAAACCAACAGAGCTTGTCCCTAGTTAAAGAGTCGCCTCTTCTTTTTTTCTGATTCATTCTATTGAATGCAATTGCCAAACGGAGGGTGACCAAATACATAGACGGGAATTGACATCCGTTTTAAAGCAATTAATCAACGATACTAAATGATCGTTATTTTATAGCATTAAACAGTTTTATGAAAGGAAAACTAACGATTTTGACATAATATTATAATATTCTTGGTTGAGTAATATTTTAAGAAGAAATTTATGTTTTAAAAGCATAACCAAAATAGTATGTGTAGTGATATTCCCTTGAGGGCTCAAGAGGGTTAATACTCATGTATTGCATAATATCAATTTGCATTTCATCAAATTAACTTAACCAAGCAAGTTTTCTATATATCTTCGAAAATCTATGAATAAGAGCGCGTGTTTGAATGAATATGTAACAGTCGAACGACTGTTGCACTCCGTACAATATGTCATGCAGCATTTCAAAGAAAATGTCACATTTTTCGAAAATTTGGACCTCTGAAAAGTGTAGGTCATCTCTTCATTAACCCACTTGAGGAAAAAACATACCCTGTATAAGATTGAATAAATGGTCCAATTGATATACTCTATGTATTTTCCAATCATATTTACAGAGTACACATGTGCCTGTAAATTTGGAGTTTATTTTGCCTGTCTGTACAAAATGTGATGTGCATATCAGAAAAGTATTTCAATGAAACGTTTCGGAAACGTGGTGGAGCACAGTACAGTAGTGGTTAGCATGCTTGCCTTTCAAGCCAACGACCAGGGTTCGAATCCCGGCGGAGACACCAATAGTTTGTGACCTTGGTCTCATCCTGTGTTGTGTCCCTGAGTAAGGCATTTCATCCACATTGCACGCTGTCCACCCAGCTGTTAAAGTGGGTACCTGAAAATAGGACCTATATGGGCGCGTTTAGAGCTTGTATGCTGCTTCCTTCAGGGTAATGATGAAGGTAGCGCTTTGAGTAGTCATATTTATATCCGCATTGTTACTATTTATTAAATGAACTTCAATACAAGAAAGGTGTTCACAACAAATATTAATTTCCCAGTAGAAAATAGAAAACCTCCGGCTGGTCCGAAATTCAAAGTTTAAAACTTGACTTCTTTATACGTTTTCCAAACAAAAAGAAAGAAGAGTTTACAGTGGTGCGAATACATACATTAGATAGATGACAAGCAAAGATACTTGATACCGGCTTTAGATGGAAAGAAGACCTTGCGCTAAGAAAAGGGCGATGGCAGTTGAATAGAGTACTCATTAAACAGCCCTCATAGTCACATCTACACATATATTGTTGATCTGTGACATCATAGCCTTTGTTTGTTACGGTTAATTTATTGAAAGCAGATGGTCTTCTGGAGCAAATCCTGGATCATCGTATGTTAGAGATTATTTCCTTTCAAATACCGAGATTCTGCAATGGCTTGATCAGCTGGATGTCCATTGAAAAGTAAGTTGAAAATTTTATTTTAAAAATTCTTTATTTTAATTTCAACTTTGATGTGATCATTTGAAATGAAATTGCACAACACTTAACTGTTGCCGTCATAAACAGTTCTCTTAGGATTATGGCTTGGCGTAGAAGAACAATGCGCCTTCTTTAAATCCATATCTCTGCTGTCTCTGATTGTTGTGGATTTCAATTTATGTCATGAAGGTAAAACCATGAGTACCATCAGCTGCTTGCATCGTTGTCAACCCATCCTAGAAACATAATTCTTTATACCATGATTGCACACTGCGTAAATTTAATAAGTACTAGAAATGACATTACGCGCATAACTACTTAACGATTAAATGGTCTCTCTCTTCGTTGAGAACTGTAGTAGAATTACAATGATCATAAATCAAATGTACATGCAGCTAGCTTCTCTCGCCCATTGACTGATGTAAGTTAATTATTTCAAAATATACCTTTGAACCTTTGGTAGAAACCTAACAACGATTGCTGGTTTCCAAAAACAGTTCATTCGACTAAAATGGTTGAAAGACTATTCCTCTTTTACATAGATTGGCAGAAACCTTCCCTACAAATGTGAATCTTTTTTTTAATTATCAGTTATCTAAATGTTAGCATTGGATCTATACATGCATATTTTACACAAATGAAGAGCTCTATAGTATTATCCTCGTTTGTCACTACGATTTACTGGACAAAGTTAACTACAAATACCATAAAACATCGCTTCAGCGAAGAGGTTTTCACTCCCACTTTCTGCCTAACGTCACTCAATTTATGATGTTCCTTATTGATTTCACCTTTGACAATTCCTGACAAATGCTTTCGCTTTTTAAAACCTATTCGACGGTAATATTTGGAGACAACTTTTGTTCACTTGAAAAGAAATGACAATGTTCTTTTGAAAGTACTAATTTCAATTTATAGACTCATATAAAACTTGACTATTATAACAAATTTAATTCATGTTGGGTTTGATATTTTTACGTAACAAACCAATATGATTTATCATTAATATTTCTATGTAAGCATATCAATAAACACCAATCTAGCATTTAGTGTGGTGCGATTTGAGCAAAAGGCTTAAGGTTGATAAAAAATACTTGACAATACTCACTTAAATTGTAACAAATACCAACATTGCCCAAGAATTCGATTTTTCAATTCATCATTTGAATCACATCGAATTTCATTTATCTTCTCTTAGCAACCGAACTATTTGTTTATCATGAAATGTCACCCAATGATAAATAAACGAATCGCTATGGTATTGTTTCATATAAAAGTACATGACATTTCATTTTCATGATGTCAGTTCTATCAAACTACACTAATGATCACATCTTTCATAAACGTATGCAGGGAGAACTATATCATTCTAAAATTCTTTAAAACAAAATCCAGGGTTATTTTGGAAATAAAATCTATTCTTAAAGCATTTCGACTTGATATTCCAGTTAAATTCATATATACCTTGTTATATTCTCCAAACATGGAAACATTCTTTAGAAATACTGAATACGAGAAATACGAATTATTTATGAATGAAAACAACACTTAATGTTCGTTTTCAAATTCAACTTTTAAATATAGTGTATTTTCATTTTTGTAAGAGGGATTATATTACCCTTGAAATATTTCAATATTTTTGTCAAAATAAAACCTTTTAGCATAATGACAATAATATTTACGGTTTTCCTCGTATACACACAGTGCCCGATGATGTTTAGGTTTTAGATGTTATCAAACAATGATTTTGTAATTAAACTGATAAAAACTCTTATATCGTCCAAATAAAAATCATTACACAAAATCTTATATTGTTCAATAAATTATTCACACAAATCAGACATTATGTGAAATGTAAAAAACCTTGTCGGATGTTAAAAAATTTTTAAAAACGTTTCTTGACATTTTTTATATTTTAAATTTTTCCTGATAATTTTTACGTAAATTATTTTGATAGTGTAAAAAATCTCATTGCACAAACCAACCATCCATAGTCAGAGTACAAATTATAAAGGTTCACAAAAAGTCCATTGGCGGCCATTTTTGTGTGAACACCTTTAATTCATTTTGTGTAAGAAGACGGAACCGCATGGATGAACTTTACATTAATCATTTGATTAATTATTGCTTTTTATAGTTTAATTCCCCATAAAACGTGCAACTTCCCCTTTAAAGTGCTTTAAAATAAAATGGAATACATGGCACTGTTTAATATCTGAATTTCCATACCAGTCGAGAACACTTGCACGTGATAAGCTAACATTTGAGCATAAAATAAATGGCCTTAAATCTATCCTTCAAGACACGTATAACGTTAGTAAACAAATGCTATATACTGAATGTAGATATGAAAAATTCATATCATTCTGGTCTTCATGCCACAGTCTTTTTTCATAAATTACCTTTCATTATTTTGTTATATCTGTATGAAAATGTATATTGTGTTACCCAATCATAATCCGAAGCATACAGCTTCCCGAAAGAATATGTATACCATGTTAATATGCCATGTTACAAAACTGATGTAAAACATAAATTTAATATGCTGTATAGATATGTATGGTACCCTAAAAAAACCAAAAAAATCCCCAAAAAAAACAACAACAACATTTGAGCAGTTTTCTAAATCTTAGCTCGAAATGGTTTCTTTGTTTTACTATTATTCGCCTATTGGAATCAACTGCTCTTTATGCCTACGTCAATATTTATTATACAGATAAGATGTTGGCTGTGAGATATCAAGGAAAATAACTTATCATAATGGCCATGATGATTCTATGATATATCAAATTACTAGATGGTGTTTAGGATGAGGAATTTAGACGTTATGAGATAGAGTAAGCGTGGTAGGTACAGGTAACGTTGGTGTGATATTTATGTGTAGATCTTAGTAACTCCATAGTATTGTAAAGATCTGGAACCCAGCAGTGTGTCGGTAAGCCATGTTAATTCATATGTCAGCGCCTAGGATATTTAAGGGGCGGTAGCAAGTTTTTAGGGGGGATATAAGGCGATGTCAGGGAAATGAAATAATTGATTCCAAATGAAGACAATGTATTTAAACTAAATGAAGCAGTATTGAATCGAATATATAGTTAAGCCATGAGATTCTTTTTTCTTGCACAAAATGAATTAAAGGTGTTCACTTAAAAATGGCTGCCAATGGACTTAATATGAATCTTTATAAGTTTTCCTCTGATTATGGATGATTGGTTTGTGTAATGAGATTTTTGAAACTATCAATATAATACATTTAGCTTTTACGTACAATTATCAGTGAAAAATTGAAAATATGAAATTTTCCAAAAACGTGCTACTGCCCCTTTAACTTGTAGAAGTTGTCAATGATAGAAATGTTTGTTATATCTCAGACACGAACATGTAATCGCAATACAGTTTCTATTACCAAATACACACAAAGTGTATGAAGATGATTGTTATTTGAGAGAGAGAGAGAGAGAGAGAGAGAGAGAGAGAGAGAGAGAGAGAGAGAGAGAGAGAGAGAGAGAGAGTAAGTAAATAATATATAATTCGATAGGGCTATGGTGGTGAATATTTGAAATGTTACGAGGTAGCCTGATCAACCGTGGATGGTGCAGATGACTCTTATGTCTAGAGCTAATGATTCGTTGATCTTAGTGTCTCGTTTAAATCGTTGGAGTGTTGAGGTAACACTTAAACGATGTGACTGCACCTGGTGTTATAAATGAACTGTTATATGTCAGGTTTATCTTCGGCTTTTATCAAAATATATAAAACAGACAAAAAACTCTTACTAAAAACAGCGATACATTTACCATTTGATAATTAGTCGTGGAATTTTTTTCACAAAAATTGTGTTTGAATATGACTACATTTTTAAACATTTAAAACACTGCAAGTCTTCAATAACTTTTTTTAAATCTGAAAAAAAAAACCACAATTCTAATCATAATGTTCTGTTGTCATATGTATTACATATACATGTACATACAGATACATGTCTATTGTTAATCATTAATGACGTCACGATATAGCAGATTATACTCTAAACTAATCATTTCTGTGTAACCCCTTATTCCAGCTATATAGAAGTTCTTAAGGATGAGACTAAACAACAGATAGAAGAATATGCAAATCGTAGTCACTTATCCTCAGGCCGCAAAACCACATCGTTGAGTCATCACATTAATATTTTTATATATTTGATTACTGTTCGATCTGATGTCCCAATGATTTACCTGTAAGTAATTCCAATCATTTATCATATATTTCTGATCAAGCTTATTTCTCCTCCGAAACTCTGTTAGAAGAGGGTCATATTTCTCGGATCTTCTACATCAAATTGTGGGGTACCAGACGGTGTGGTCTTTCTCCTTCGAGTGACCTGTCTGATAACAATACATACGCACCACATTTGTGAAGGAGCCCCAGTTTCAACAAGGTCGCTGATTGCACGACACACATTAGTTTCCGTCGGTTCATAATATGTATCTCAAGCCAAGAAACTGCCTGACACTATCAACAGTCACTTGGAAACCATGACTTTGGTAGGTACGTTTTGGGACAAATGGATAAAGTATGTGTAAACACACTGAAGGAGTTTCCATAAACGCAGGACATGCTTGTAATAAGATAACCCAAAACAACAATATTTGAAACGCATTTATTTTAATTGTTTTTCATTTATTCTTTTATAACAGATGTTTGATAAATATTGCAAATTTACAGTATATTCCTTTGACGCAATAATGTTAGTTATTTTCAATTGAACTGTCATATAAAGAGCATGCATTTTCAAAAACATGTCCTTCTTCTTTTTAGTAATCTTTTAAAGCTGATGCACGTATGTGACCAAATAGTCTATATGTCATTGAGTCAATTTTGTGATTATGGACAATTTGTAGATAGTAATTGATTACATTTATGACACCAAATGATCATTTCGTTTCTAATCGTGCACTGAATAATTGATTTATTTAAAGAACAAGAGTTTCGTCACTGAAAATGTATTTTATACCTTTTTAAAATTGTATCACTAATTCAAAATTACAAATATTTTTTTTACATTTATTGAAAAAAACCCACAATTTAGTCGAATAACCAATGCCATAGAAAATGTGCTGTCCCAAAAAACTGATGAAGTCATCGAAATGTATTCCATACAGAGACCTGTTCATTCTGTGTAGACGATGACTGGTTTTATGTGACGTATTATCCTAATGAACAATAATCAAACCATATATCTTTATGTTTTAATGAATGAAACATCATAATAAGTTGACCAATTACAATACATCTAATTTCATAAACAAGCTGCTCTGTGTTTAACTCCTATAATTACAGTCCGAGAAACACATTACCCATTCACAGCGACCTTGCATAGAATTATCCATAATTTACACATATTAACTACTCGATGGTATAGTTCAGACCCAATTAAGATAAACACGTGTTGTTTTGAAGTGACCAGAGGTTGAAATTCTAAACGATTTGGGATTACTCTTCTGAAAAGGACATTCTTTAAGAAAATCTTGGTCTTACAATTGTAGTAATATTTTCTCAGAGGTCGTGACCACGTTAGCCAATGTCCGAATCCACAACAGTTTCACTTACACCGATATGGTTTACAATTTCAAAGAACAACACTCTAGCAGTTAAGATGAAGTAATCCCGTGGTTTTAGTCTTTACAGAGGTCAAATCCTTACTTGCAGATGTGATCATTAAGTTGCGGGTTTTGTTCTTGTAATTCTATTGTTTTAAAGGGGGGACTCAGGTAGTTTAAGAGGAGGGTAGAGAAGGAAGTAAGAGGGAGCAGAGGGAATGAAAAAGTTGTAATAGGGGAGGGGGTAAGAGGTAGAAAGGGGAGGGAACAGAGGGTAGGATTTCGTCCAGGTCAGCAAGTTAACAATCACTTTTGTTGCAATTTTAGCCAGGACCGTAATCGCGGCCTCCTTAGCCTGAGAGTTGAACCCTTGCTGTGTGTAGCTGACCCGTGATCGATCGAAACTGGTCCTTGTGTCAATTGGGGGAATTACCTCCGTATTATGTTACACACCCCCTTGTTTAAAGTCTGGGCAAAGGGTTTGTTATTTCATAAGGCTAGTAAAGATTTACTCCCCTCAAACCCACTCTTAGCCTTTTGACAACGCTAATGGCGAGGGTTACCGGCCACCGGTGGCTTTTTATTGTTTGTTTTATTGGGAAAATACATTTATTAGTACCACGCTGACAGGTTCGTAGTAGAGATCAGCCTCTTCTTGCTGGCTTTAACACTTTTTGGGAAACGTCAAATAAAAATTAATTCTTACGAATTGAAATGTTATATTTTATTTGGAAATTTACAATTTATCAGATAATTCGCATTTTCTAATCCTATTTGTCAAAATCATTTCTTTTTGTGTGGATGTTTTCAGTCACGTGTCGTTAAACACATGGATATGGGATTTTTTTGGAGAAACTTTATTCATTTTTATAATGACAATAAATCTTAAAAGAACAAAAGATAAAGCTGACAACGGAAACGTGAAGCGATATGACACTTTAGTTTTATCAAAATTGTAAAATATTTGTTAATTTATTTTATATCGCTAAAACTAGTGACAAAACATTTTCGGGAAATTTCTCAGAAACAAGCAAATGTTCAACACAAAAGAAATATGTTAGCAGAAACAAAATAATTATCAACGATCACTGAAAAAAAGGGTTTCTATGCGACGGCGCATATAACTAACGTGAAACATGTTGTAATTAACAAACAATTTGCAAGTACCCTAATTCGATGGATTAAGATAAAATACGACCAGATCTGATATCTTTCATTTCCAATATGTCTGTCAATATTTCAGCAAAATCATAAATCCTTCTTCATTTTCTTCACCAACACCATAATTTAATTCATTTCGCATAAAATCCATTACTAATGCAGACTTAATGAAAACCAAGTTCGACATCCATATTTCTTTTCTTTGAGTTTTTCTATTTCATTTAAGAAATACTAATATCCAGCCATATTTCAATTTTAAAATCGTAATCCATTACACCTTGAAAAAAAATCAATAACCCTGCTTGTAACAATTGTTCGACACAGCCTGCTGTGAGATACCTGGCGAGATAAGTTCAAGATTACCGTTCAGCGAGCCAACTCAACACATTAGATGTTATCTGACAAGGAATGAGGAAGGAGGGGTCGCGTGGCATCTATCAATAACTTCTGGCTCTGGAGGTCCCTATGGTTAGTCCAGGGGGGCGTGGCACCCCAACCCGACCCTCGTGGTCTAGAGGTTACGGTAAGCACAATAGCCGTATGACCACAATTGAGATAAGTCCGGGGACCCCAGGTCAAAGCAATAATAACCCTGATTTTAGGGTCAAGAAAAGCCAGACAGGTGACGAGTTTATTTCAAAGATTTTAACTTTTCTGAAAGCGATAAAATCTGAGGATTTACGTAAGATAATATATAAGGGTTGGTGTTTATGGTTAAAGTATCGGCGTGGGATATCCGTTAAGCAGATAAAAGTGCCAGTGTAATTTAGACGGGCTATATAGGGGGAACATGCTACGCGTGTCTCGTGTCTTGGTGAATGTTAATATGGTGTTGGTCACTTTACCCCTAGTATTAGAGAAAGAGATCCTTGTCTTTATGATGATGATGACTATTATGAGTATTATTGAAAACGGGGTTGTTAATGTAAGTGGGCCGTTTCATGGTAACATGAAAGACATTTTACTTTTTTCTAAGATTATCTCAAGACGTTCACGGAACTTCTGATACATCTGGAAGCGTCACGTGACCCGCTGACCATTGAAGAAACTCTAGACGGCCATTCCAGAAACGTCGTTTAGTTTTACGAGTTAAACAATTCTTTGTCGAAATCGCTAAAAACATAAAAGTCGTGACACCGTTTATTTATTATGTCAAGGAGGGATGTTTTTTTGGCCCGATTTACTTTGTTTAAAAGACAAAACAAGTTAAAGTATTAGTCTCTGAACATAAAAGAAATCTTTATCATCAATTTCTTCATTATGGATTTATAGAATTACAGACTACCAAGACTAAGAGTAAAGGTAAGGAAATTGAATAAATAAATATAGACAGAACCTTATCTTTGTTAAAAAAGTCTGGTGGAACGATAAATACGTAAATGTATTTGATATTTTAAATATCCAAATCTAAAAGTATCGCCATGATACATTTGCTGGACTACACAGTAAAGATATATTTTATAAACCATATGATTAAGAATTATTTTAGACAGAAACGTTTCAGACGGGCTTCCGATTTTAATGTCTTGTTTAGAATCTTATGATTGCGATATTAGTATTTGATGTTTGAAGACTTGAATGATAAATAAAAACAAATGATGTAAACTGAAAATTTCATTTTCAACACCAGTCCCGTGTAGAATTTTGACAAGAGCTGTATTATAATCACGAACTGATGATGTTTTTATGACGTTGTAAACTACTTTTTGCCCGGTTACAGACTGTATGATCAAATAGGACAGTTATACTTTTCTTAACCGGTTGTTTAAACTCGAAGCCTTAGTTAGTAAACATTCATAAAACAAATATTAAATGAAAGTAATAGAACAATGGAGTTTGGATCGAATGCAGGTGTAAAGAACTAAATAAAATCTTTATGATATCCACTTTACAAAATGTATTTATATATGTTATATGAGCTAATTCATATTCACATGTTTACATGTATCCTACTTTAGAGGAATGAAACATAACAGTATAAGACAAAATCTTCATATTGAACATAACAAGTATATACTTCCTATCGCTACAACCTTTCTGAAAACAATCAAGCTACAATAGTTTCTGTTCAGATATAAAAACTCATTGAATACCCAGGTAGGTATAAAAATAAGCCTTCATTTTAATTAGAAATATGTTCAATTTGAGTTCCGGTATAAACGTAAGATCATCGTAAAATATTTTTCGAATTTTTGTTTTGAAATGTAATAAAAAATTGTTTTCATTCATGCATCTTTCTCAGAACGAAATTAAATTGCATTAAATTATTTTCTAAACATAAAATGGCATATCCGTTTATAGAACAACATTTAACATAGAAATGTCAAATGAAGGTTAAAAATGAATGGTATGTTCGTGCTCAGTCTCGATAAAGATGAATATCGTTCTATTAAAACATTTTTGTGTACGACTTTCAGTTCATCAAATTTACGTTTGATGTAAATAATGATACACATTAAATATTATTACTTTTTTTCTTTTCAAATGAATAAAAAAAGAGAATATAAACAAACAGTACGTTGTACCTTAATGAAATATTCGACAAACTCTTTGTAATGGTATTTTTTAAAGATTATTTATGAAATATATATACACTGTCGAAGTTAGTTTTGCTAACGTCATGTTCGCTGCTACAAATGAATTTGATTCCCAACAGAATTTATTCTTTCTGCAAGAGGTTTGATTAACACTCCTCGGTATAAAAGGGAGGGCTATGAAATAACTGTTAATAGTTCTTGATTACTGTACTGAAGTCGTTGGTTATGTGCGAATTGAATTTATAACGTACTAAATAAGCGTTGTTAGTAATAGGGTTGACCCTTCAGTCAGAGTTAATGAAACGATTGTTTTGTAATGAACTCACGTTTGTTCATCAAACGGCCAGACCTCTTTAAACAGTTCGGCTTAAACTGTAACAGACGGGGTGAAAAAAGTCAGCCAAAGGCAACGGAGGTTTATTCTCGGACATAAATTAATTCGGTTGACCATTAGCAAAGCATTTGATATAACATGAAACCAAAGCTGAAATATATCCACGGCTACAGTAACCGATACGGACGTATCAAAACCTCAATCCTTACCAAGGTAGCCATTAGAGTCGACGCGAGCGTTACCCAATATTAGCACAAGGTTCCTAACCACGAAAGGGTCAAGATTATATGGAGGTATAATATCAAGACGATTGTTCTTAAGAAAGGGGAGACTATGAAATATCCCGAGGTCATCTAACCTTGCCTCTTTCATGTGGCTCTGTTCCCGTCTCGCCATTTCACACCTTGTGCTTCTTTTGAAAGGGCGGGAACCCTGCTTGGTCTAAGACAAGGTCGTAGTTTGATCCCTTGCCTTTCTACGATGCTTGCGTTCTTGTTATCACCAATGGCACATTCAATTAGAGGACACGGCAAGGGCTAATAAGGTCTCCAAAAACTTGATTGCTTCATAATGGTCATTTCATTTGATAACATGTAAATGAAAATCGAAGCCCGACAGCTGAGACGCCGTGTGGGTTGGAGATTTGTGGACGATACCCTGAGATTGAGAGCAAACCGCGACCGATTACGATGGGTTTTTAAAAGAGATCTATTAAAATTGAAGTTAATCGAGCGGAAGTCCATAGGAATATTTCCTTTATCCTAACAGGTCTTATTTCAGACTCTTCATCATTTATTTCTATCGCATATTACTCATGATTAGCTCTATTCTACACTGAAGGAACACTGCTAGAGTACCGTGGGGCTGGCTGGTAGACTTACACGTATGTTTGGAACAATCCTTTTCCCCTTGTATTAAAATTTAAAGCAAGGAAGTATAGTAATGAAGCCAGCTGGCTGTGAGACAACGCACCTGGCAATGTTTGGATTTTAGAGCTTTAGAACTTTTAGAACAATAATGGTCATTCTGCGCCTCTTTATCTCAGAGATGTGTGAATGTCTATACTTCATAACAGACTAAATGAAGGGTCATATATATTTATTCAACGAAATAATAAAATAAAATGCTGGAGCGAAATACAAACGAGTGTTTGTTGGAGGAGAGAGTTTTTTTTGGTCGTCTTTAGTGGTTATTGTATTCCACTTGGCGATAGAGAAGTCATAACTGTTTTGGATTATCAGTGTGCTAACACTAGCAATATTTCGGTATAGTTATCTAAATTTTTGAAAAGCATAGTTCTCAGTTCAGCACATATGTACAGCCAATGTATAAATTGAGAAATCAATAAACAAATTGCATTCTTCTCCATGCATCTATTTTTTAATTTTTACTCACATATTTTTCAATATTTTCTAAGTATTAACACCCTGTATAAATGTTGATTATTAAATGACATTTTAAATCTTTCAGTTATCATTCTGTCTGTAAAACCAATCTAATTTATAGTTGTCTACGAATGAGATTGTTGACAGTTTTGGAAATGCCATTTTTATTATGAAACGATTGATCAAAATGTTTACTTACCCTTACGATGTAATTCAGATTCGCTTAAATGTCATCGCTGATATGGGTCGAATGAAATATCTGTACAAAGATAATGAATGATAAATGTGATTTCTGAAATAGCGTGCATGCAGGTAACGGTATATTGGACAAATCCAGACTGTCAAGATTTACCAACACACTTCATTTTATACTTGCAGATAATGCATTGAATTCATTGTAATAGTGGTTCAAGGATGTATGTTTTGCAATTGTAATTGATTTTTCATTAATTCTACATTTACATTATCAAAATTACCATTGATCTGTATACAGTTTAGCCTCGTTTATTCGGACGTTTTAGTTACACCTAAAATCGCCTGAACAGCGAGTCGTCCGCTTATCAAATAGAATTGTGTTTGGTTGGGCACATAGTGAAACTTAATGAAATGCAATATTAGAAGAGTATTCGATATTGTTATGAATGATTTTATGCACTTACAGAACGTCTGCAATCACAATGATATGTAGCTTCTGTTTGACATCTTTAAGCTTCTTCCTATGATATCAGTAATCAGTAGGTGTCTGTAGATTTTTTAATGACAAGATAGATATATATATATATAAACCTGAAAGAAAGTATTCCAAAGCCATTTTATGTGTCTGCAACCTATATAAATTCATACGTATTTTTAAGGATTATCACTGAGAAGACGTTTTGCGCAAATAATTTTTATCATGTGAGTTACACCAACTAACCACTTTTTTCTCGTCTTTGTGTCATCCGCATTCACTCTTAGTCATTCAACAATCAAGATGCTTTATAAAGCTATGATAAAACTTCTTTGGCTATGCAATTCGACTGATTTGCCAAGGAATCTCCTATGGTTGTTTATTAAAGGACAAACGCAGGAGTTTCATATTTTCAGATTTTTTAAAACACTTTACATGAATATGTCACTCAAAATGCAGCTATTGCCGGTATATATTTTTTATCGGTGGCTTATTATCAACCAGTCTGTGTTTGACTGCTTTCTTTTGCTTATATATGCCAATAGAGGAATACTCAATAAGCTAGGTGCTTTGGGTACCGAATGTACAACATGTGTTTTGTATTATCATATTATCCATTTTGTAATTTATATGAATTTCTTATACAACAGGTCTCATCGCCCACTTGATAAACATAAACATAAACATAAACATAAACATAAACATAAACGTAAGCGTAAGCGTAAGCGTAAACATAAGCGTAAGCGTAAACATAAACATAAACATAAACATAAACATAAACATAAACATAACATAAACATAAACATAAACGTAAATATAAACATAACCATAAACATAAACATAAACGTAAACGTAAACGTAAACGTAAACGTAAACGTAAACGTAAACATAAACGTAAACGTAAACGTAAACATAAACGTAAACGTAAACGTAAACGTAAACGTAAACGTAAACGTAAACATAAACGTAAACGTAAACGTAAACATAAACGTAAACGTAAACGTAAACATCAAGAATTATATCTACAAGCTTTGACGATCATTGCGCAACTCAACTTTACTATGTAGCTAAACACGAAACTATATTTTAAAGGGGCAGTAGCACGTTTTTTGACAATTTTATAATTTCAATTTTTCACCGAAAATTGTAAGTAAATGCTAAAGGTATTATTTTAACGGTGACAGATATCTCATTACACAAGCAAATCATCCATAGTCAGAGGACAAAGTATGAAGATTCACATAAAATCCATTGGCGGCCATTTTTTGTGAACACCTTTAATTCATTTTGTGTAAGAAAAGGGAATCACATGGCTAAACTTTACGTTATATATTTGAATTATTATTGCTTCATTTAGTTAAAATACATTATCTTTCAATTGGAACCAGTTATTTTCATTTTCCTCACATCACCTTATATTCCCCCTAAAAACGTGCTACTGCCCCTTTAAGCAGAATGCGTTGTAAATCGGATTTTGATTTATGCTTTGCAAATTATCTATATATGTACATTTTTACTCATTTTCAAAATTCTTAAAATAGATATGGAACATTTGTCTGTTTTTCAAAATCCATGTGAAATTAATTTTTAATCCACTAAATGTCTTTTAATAATTAAGACTGGATTATGACATGAAATGAAAATGATAGTTAAAAAATTAAGTTAAATAATAGTAGGATGGCTTCACAAAAATAATATACGTTATGTTGTAAACTATTCTAATGTGTCTTGACGTTTTGTACTGCAATTCATGTTTATTCCACAAAGGAAGATGTGAGAGTCATTCGCTCAGAATAATGAATCATTATATGTATTTAATTCTATTAACATAAAACATGGGCTACGAATGGTCAGATAATATTATCATTGTAATGAGTCGGTGAGTGGTCAGATTTATTACAATAGTGCCAGGCTTGACCAATAATCATTTGTCCACATTACCATAATGACAATGATTACGCGTGCCGTATGTCCACTGTTGACCGCTCCCCAGGATGGACACAGGATATTGTTTTATTCTCATCTTATTAATATTTGGCTCTTTTTTCTATAGCAAATAAAACGTAAATCCGGCTCTACGTAAAGCGCGTATCCCGTGTCAGAGAGCGTATGTTGCTTGACCCAGTGTTAAAGCTTCTTGGTTCTGAGGTACAATACACACGTGGTTATTTGTATGCGGGTCGGTGAGAGAGACTTATACATCTTGAGAGTAAACTGAGATATTCCAAGGACGTGATGCTGTATTGTCCAGTTCCTTTCTCTCTCTCTGACCATCGAGCTAATCAGGCGGGATGATATGGGGATCTTCCTTCGCTGTAGCATTAAGTTACTGTCCATTCTAACTGGA
The DNA here is from genome assembly GCA_916613615.1 of Steromphala cineraria. Lineage (NCBI taxonomy): Eukaryota > Metazoa > Mollusca > Gastropoda > Trochida > Trochidae > Steromphala > Steromphala cineraria. The sequence continues at coordinate 21,658,875 of OU744722.1, read as the reverse complement.
CAATGACGTCCAGTTAAATTGAACTCTTAACACGTGACTTTTGATACATCATTTCACGTCATTTTGTTAGCAGATGAAATATGTCGCGTGCCGGCCACGCTTATTACGGTGTCAATATACAAACGACTTAACCGCCCACGGTGCAAATAAGAAATCCCGGTATTATAAACCCTGTGAGGCAATTGGATGTAATTTAGTGCCCTTGGACACCGACTCGACCGCTGGTCAGTACTGGACATGATACCACGGCTCCGCCCCTGTCTCCTAGATGATGTTTTAGAACACGCGACCTGGGACACGCTCTGTTCGAACAATCTTCCGGTCATGCTTCAGTGATTAACACTACCTGGTGACATTGTCTTCTCTGACGTCCGTACTAATTTGATGAGGCAGATTTGGATCATCGTCTGTCCATTTGTGGGTGGACCGATGCGCAAAAGGGGCGGATCTATTGTCCATTTGGCCCGTTGACCCTCGCCTTACCATACAAACCAGGGATCCCTCGCTTAGCCCAGTCGCCCCTCTTGGCTACAATAGGGGTCGGTGGCCGACACCACGTTAACAGCCAGGTGTGAAGGGGCGGGGGTTTCAGCATGGACGGTCGGGCATATTGAGCATGCTTACTCGCGCCCACCGCTTTAACGACATTACGGCACGTGCCTCGGATATGGCGCCTAATATACTCACACTTAACTAAAGCCTAAGCCGGGGACATACTACCATCAACTGTTCCGCTGTATTGAGGCAGCGTTTACAAGGCAATAATCATTTCTAACAATTGCTCTTACAGTATCTGATTCAATATTATAACAAATCATATGATTTCATTTATTACTAATCATAATGCATCGCCCTTGTGGTTAATAACATTTTTATATCACGGCGTTATTCAATTCGAGATTTCTATAACGTTAATACTGACTAATCGAGCGGTTAATAACTTCCTTCCTCACACGAAAGGAAGGGAGACGTTCGTTTCACATAATCAAATTTCCACGCTATAAATTTACAACTGAATGATCTCAATCACCGAGTTCGATAACTTAAGTAGATCGTTTGGTTATTCTTAAACCGTTTGTAAGTCGGTAAATATAGGATGCTAAACAATTTTTTTTAATTTATTTATTCGTGTACTCACAGGTGATAGACAAACCCTTGTAAGAATGTTCTTCCAAAAACCTACATTCAGTCATACGGGTTGATAACATCATAAATATATAAATAAAATATTTATAAATACATAAATATACAAATAGTTAAAAATAAAAACATCGTTGCAAATTATTTTAAGATGAAGCGCCCTCTTAGAGATATAATTTTGTCAACAGATTTTAATATTCTTGTATACATAGATATGATTTGATAAATCATTTTTACCAAATAAAACAGTATAAAAGTTGTAACCATTAACATCAAGAAACATTCATGACGAATGTTTATATCATTTTGACCGATAATACAGTAGTGAGTAGTTAATAAATGTCATAACATAATTAAGTTCACGTTTATGATAAATGAAAGATATTAAAAAAAGGTATCTACTAGTAAAAAATCTCGGAAAATTGCTTTTGATTATTATGTTATAAGTTTGCTAAGTTGTGTTTATATGAAAGGGACAGTTGCTCGTTTTTAGAAAACCCGAATATCAAAGGGGCCGAAGAACGTTTTTTAATATTGTATATTTTCAATTTTCAATAATACTTCTACGTTAATGCTTAATGTTTTAAAATCTCATTTCTCAAACCAATCATCCATAGTCAGAGAACAAATCATAAAGTTTCACATTAAGTCCATTGGTGGCCATTTTTGTGTGAACACCTTAAATTCATTTTGTGTAAGAATAAAATGCATGGCTGAAATAAACATTATCTATTTTGATCTATTACTGCTTCAATAACATTAAAGACATTGTCTTTAAATTGGTACTATTTATTTTCATTTTCCTGACATAACCTTATATTCCCCCTTTATCCTGCTACTGCCCCTTTAATGTTTCCAATAGCAGGACAATGTTTTTATATGATAAGTAGCAGTTCCATATCAAACGTAGGCTACTAAGTTCGGTAACGCTACGCGATTTCATTTCCCTACCACAGATGATAAAAAGGTGTTAACACTGGAATTACCGCCGTTAATATTAACACTCGATAAATGCTTCTACAGCTGCGTACCTTAAGTTTTTTCACTTCCTTGTTATCTTAGTGCAAATATGATGTAATTTGGGTTTCTTTTTGACGTTCATAAAATAACTCCAAGACCACTTACAAAAGGTCATCAATTGTCCATGTGTAAAATATCCATTCCCAAACCATATTTCGGGATCGCCTTGTCACTGGTGCTGAATGTTTGGCATGGTTAAATAGACAGAAGGGGTCATATTTGTGAAATTCGCATTTTCTTAAATTTCGATTAAAATCATCCATGTAAACTTTGAAGGAAAAAGATCATCACAGTTACGTTGCCTTAGCGCAGAGGAACACATATGAATAAGATCACAAGTTGTTGATCACTTATGGAGAATTTTGACCCCTGGTCACTTCAATGACCTTCCAAATTTGTATGACATACGAATATGTTAACGCAAACTGAATCATAACTTATGCAGTGAAATTTCATCATTATTGGTTTCGTTTTCACAATGCTTAGATACCTCAAAGAGGTTACAAATTACATGATATTTGCACTATAATACGAAGGTAAATGCGCAAACTTAAGATACGCAGCTGTAAGACTACGGACAATCGGCTTGATAATTGAGATGTTTGACCCGCTGATGATGATAAGATTAACTAATATTTCTAGCATTCTCGCATTCATATACTTTTACTATGTCACTCTCCGAAGGAGCAATAAAGAACATAATAATAATGTCCACTGCCCCTTTAATTTTGGCAATGACAAAATTTAAAAACTCATGCATTATCGCATTTATTGATTGATATTGACATTTTGCTTATGAACCGTATAGGCCTTATATAGAAAATGAAATTACAAATATTTTATTTTCATATATGTACATGCGATATGCTGATGCATAGTTCACAGAGCAAGAAACGGCGACTGTTTGCGACTTCAGTATAATTGCCTTGAACTGATACCAATTTATAATGTAATGCTTTAATCACCTTCATTAGCCTGGGTTATTTGTTTGAATGATAGAACGTTTTGTAAAATTCCGTTTTTAGAATAATTCAGTTTCGGGACTGAAACCTTAATTGACTTCTCGTGCACTGCACATTTAGAATTAATGTGTGCGATTATCTAATCGTCATTAGCCATTGTTTTAACGATAGATGAGGATAACGGTCATTCATCAGGGTAGGAACACTCACCTGTGATATTTGTATGATTAATAATTGGGAATATTCTATGCTAAAATTCTTTTGATGAATCTGAAAAAAAACCATATTTTAATTTATTTTGCCAATTTTTGACCAATTTGATTCAGTTTTACGATAATTTCTCTAAGATTTAGTCACTGTGTTAGGATAGATCTAACGCATTTCAAAAGCAAAGAAAGAGAGACGAACTCCTAAATTATTTTTCTTTATAGTTTTGATTTTATGAAATAGTTTAGTTATATTTTTCGTTGACATAATAGGAAAAAAAATCCTACAAAATCCTTAGTACCTTAATCAAATATTCATTTCAGTTTCGTCGCTAACCGAACCGTCGCATTTCTAGTTTCGGGGTAGCAAAATCAGTTGAAAATCAGAAAAATTAATTACAGAAATGTTAATATTATCTTTAATTAGGACACTAATTACCAAGATGGAATTACAAAAACAAGTCAGGTCGGTGACTTATAAGTAGTAATCACTGGTTCGCTACAATTTCCCATTTGTAACATCTAAAAGGTACCCAATTTTTCCTCAAACAAAATTCTTAATGGTCCCTCGGTGCCGCCATATTGTCATGTCCAGTGAATTTACAGCGCACACAAATTATCCACTTTCCCAGCCTGGGTGCGGATTTGTAATTTATCTGCTTTAACTTCTCTGATGCCGATTACTTCAGCCATTACGTCCTCTTTTAATACTCTTTGCTTCCACCTGGGTCGCCCGGAACAATTGGCCGTGAGGGGGTTAATTGTGTTCGGGGTACAATGTCTCCGGCCGGCCATAAACCACTAGGCTTTTTCAGATGTCCTTACGCTATTAAACATCAAGTAATAGAGCACGCGTAGTTATGAAACATAACAAGACTGTGTATGAAAATGACAAATATTAGCAATATTTAACAAGGTGACTGACCAATAGAATTTATTTAAAGGGAGTATTCGAGGGAGAGCGGGCATGACAAGGGCTTAGCTTCACCTGTCTGTCTTGTATAGGGCTATTGGTTTAGTGTTGTATAAGAGAGCCGCATTGTGTTAGTTAAACCCTGTACACACAACCATTATGTCTCTTGACGTAAGCATTACGGAAAGACTCACAAAGTCGATGTATGGCTCAAAGCAACACCCCCTGTTTGAGGGAATTATTATTTATTGCGAAACACTGAAAGCGTATTCTGACCAATATTTATAAATTATGGAAATATAATTCTTTTTTTAATGCTTGACCTTTTGACGTTCGTGTGAGTCGTCAAATGTGGATATGAAAATTGTTTTATTGGCTTTTTGTGGTAGCGCGTTAATTTCTCTGTTGTACGTTGTTTATATTCCTTCATTGTCTTATTTTGCACCACTATAGGGGTCGAACTTTCCCACGTGACTTTAATCAGCTAATGTCAATATTATGTTGATTTCACATACGGGTAGTGAGGGTGTTATTTTAAACGGTGGATCAAAAGCTAAATTACAGATGACTCTTTTGATTTTTCAACTTAATTTGTTAACCAATGATGTCGAACTAAACAGTGAATTAGAGACCTACAACACTCTACAATCTTTCACACAATACGAACATATTCTATGGGTTCAGTTTTCGCCATCTTTCCACTGCACCGACAAAGCATTGCTCCTGTGTTAATGATAATCCAGGATACAAACATTATTTTCTGCAAAATAGAATTTTTAAAAGAATATTGTGTATATGCACATATTTCATGAATGTGTCCTATTGAATAAATGTGTTGTAAAAATTTAGCTTGTAAACAGACAATCAAAGAAATATTTTTTTCAAGGAGACAAAGGCTATTTATCCTTTTGTGTTTGGGTATTTGAAAATAACTGTGGATATTTTCTAAATATTAAAGTAAAATTGAAATGGTTAAAAATCAGACCTTTGAGGGATGTTATTAAAACACTGAATAAAAAGAGTTAATGAAAAAGAAATAAAGGGGCAGTAGCACGTTTGTAGGGAGAATATAAGGGGATGTCAGGAAAATGAAAATCAATGGTTCCAATTGAAAGACAATGTATTCAAAGTAAATGGAGAAGTTACAATTCAAATATATATAAACGTAAAGTTTAGCCATGCGATTACTTTTTCTTACACAAAATGAATTAAAGGTGTTCACACAAAATGGCCGCCAATGGATTTTATGTAAATCTTCATACTTTGTCCTCTGACTTTGGATGATTGTCATGTGTAATGAGATTTTTGACATTGTCAAAATAATACATTTAGCATTAACTAACAATTATCAGTGAACAAATTAAAATATGAAATTATCAAAAAACGTGCTACTGCCCCTTTAATAATTTAACCTATCTATTTATGCTTTACAATTCTTTAAAAAGAATTGAAATAGTTTTTTTATCAGTAACAACGCACTTGTTCCATGGAGTCTAACCATGTAGCAAATTTTAAGTATTGATTGTCAAATATAATTTAATAAAAATATTTTTCTCTATCATAATATCTGGATTCAATATTTCAAAGTTTGTTTTAGGCTTTAGAAATTCATATTAAGTATAGATAAAAGTATTGTGATCGGTATCAACCACAACCACTGTAGTTCTTCACCTCGGCTCTCGGGTCACCCGGTAGGTTATTATTTGTATGAAGCAGACGACTCATCTGGTGTGACCCCTGACCTTCGGTCTGACCCCGCGAGCAAATCCCCGCCACCCGCTGGATGTATTAGATACAATAAGGTTAGTTTGGAACATGCTTACCCATTGTCGTCTGCCTGTAGACACCTGATTAGCCATGTCAGAGGAATTAGGATTTAGCGTCTGGAGTTTGTTTCTTCTTTCAGACTGAGTATCGAATTGACGGACTCTCTGACACTTTGATACTTCCGACCTGCCCTTGAAACTGATGCTGTGGCTGACATGTTTTGCTTGTTAGCATGTCACGATAGGAAGATCCCTCCCAATGTTACCCGATCATCGTTAATACCTTCAATATGTCGGCAGAGAAAGGCCGTCAGAACACCACTCAAAACATGTCATAGTTAATGTATCGTTTTAGTGATTGGGCTTTGAAAAATGAAACCATTTGAGGAACAAGAATCTGTATCATATACGGAAAGCCATTCAAAACATGTAGGATTCTGTATCAATGGCTCGCACTGTGATTGATCCTTTGTAAATGGACCGGTTGAAAACAACGATGGACATGTATACAAGTAAAATAAGCAGTAACCTATTTCAACATGCCATATACTTGATGTATGCATGTTGGTAAGGTCATGGAAAGTAAAACCTTTGGGAAAGATCAATACCTTGTGGTTAACATGCTTCCCCGATGCCAACCGAAGGAACATAATCTTGTCGTAGACATAATGTTTAGATTTTAAGTTCTTTATATATATCCAGATTAAAAGACCAATCAGTGACATATATGTATTTAGATACAAGGCCAATGGCTTTATGCAGGTATCTGTTATGGGCAGATGAAACAATATTTACCTGTCAGGTAATATATCTTGTCAAAAAAATTCTTCCCACGGGGATATATGCATATTATTCCTATGATGCTTTTACATCTGTGTAGATTTCGTCGGGAGAATGATATCTTTCAAATTCCCCTGTCACTGCGAAGATGCTTTGATTGATTTTGAAGACGGCCGACTTTGAAAGAATCAATGCAACTTGTAGCTACTGCCTTCAAGAGAACTATGAACACTATAATGGCATTTAATGGGCACTGGCGTCCCTTGAGCAGTTGACTTTCGTTTTTTTGTTAATGTATAAATGGTTAGTGTATTCATCCTTAAGGATAAAAAACTATACGAAGCTTTTAGATACATCCTTTAATTTCTTGTAGATGAACCTCCCGTGTTATTTTTCCTTGATTGACAATCAAATATTTTTCATATGCGTTTCATCGTTGTCAAGTTGATGACAATCCTTCATTGTAGCAACAACATTTCTAAAATTGTCCTTGGTCCTTCATATGTGGATGGTCACAAATTTGATTTTTTTAAATCAGGAAATTCCAATTACTTTTGAGAAACGAGCATCACCTAAATAAACCGCACGTGTCACTGAAAAAAGCATGCTCTTGGGCAATATCTACTCAACTTGTGTGAATAAAGCAATGTAAGAAATTAAAGCTTTAATATACCACTTGATGACATGTCATGGACCGTTGATAACGAAATACACTAGAATGGCAAGAAACTGCAAATGAATGCATGAAATAATTCACCTGTCGCGCTTATCATGTCAATGTTATCACTGTCAAACGGTGCTTTAGACACAATTTTCCAAGTCATAAAAAAGAAACATGTGGAAATAAAATTCTATGAAAAGGTTAACGTTTGCTTTCATATGATATACCGTGTCTTCACAGTTTTCATATCGATCAATGAAATTTGTGATAGTGCTCTACATGTACATCCTTTGCTCCCATACAAGATATCACAGAATGATATCAAAATATAGTTGATAGATGCAAATGCTGCATGACGTCCAGTGGAGCTATAATGAGGACCAAGATAAGTGCTACTGTTGTAATGAAGAGTTTGCCAGTCTCGCCCCATATGACACATGAGCACGTGTTGGCATTCACTGTACTTCATATTGCTTAGTGTCAACAGGCATCAGACGTGTCAATAATTGCATTCTCAATCAATTTTTAATTGTCAACACGCCTACTTCTAAAATCTTCTCCCTGGGATGTTCTGTGGGATTGTCGTCTGCTTCCTCCCATTGTACCACCTCGTCTGCGCATGTCAAACCATTGTCAGACCACAAAGGTCATACAGGTTCACTGATGTTGACACTTGGTGCCGGGGACTCCTGGAATCCTTACAGTATTAGAACTATAATGGATACGGTGTTTTCTTGGAAAGTCGTCTGTTTTGAGTTAGAATGTTTATGATATAAAACCAGTTCCTCTTCACATTGTAATGATCGCTCATTGCATTTCACCCGATGAGCACTCAATAAGAACATTTGACAGGTTTTATATTAAAGTTTGTCACAAACAAATATAATGCTTTGGATTTAAGATAGTTTTTCTTTGTAACATCTGCCCAATTTTCTCATTTAGTTACAACAGAAGACTCAAATTAGCTCTATTGATTATTTAAAAATATTACTTTTTAAATATAGTAGCCTATGTTTAACCATATGCTTAGGTTATATCGATCGATACAAGTGTAAGTCGAACATTTAACCGAAAAGATTTAGCGATTGTGTGAAAACACGGAGAACAACTCCCATCGCATGTATAATATATGTTTCATATACATAATTATGTATATATATGCCATATCCATATACATTATCTAAATGTTTGTTATGAAAAGAATTTTCCTTTCAGTGAACAAACAACAGAGGTCAAAAGTCACGTGTTCTAATTTGTATATGACGATTACACAGTGTGCATTGTCCACAGTTAATGAGCAGCGATGACACGTGACCTACATGCACATCACTGACCTTTTATTATCTGCATATGATCCCTGGTCGCGCGTCACGTGTTGTCTCCAGAGGAAGTCTCTTCCAGAAATAGAGCAGCACGCACGAAGATAAATCAGTTGTTGTTGCCCCTCAATTAAATTCCAATTGGCTGTAATTGATTTACATAGTGTAAAATGATCCTTTGACTCCCATGTGAACAAATGACCTTTCCAGCAAGAACCATAGGGCATGGTGGCTGTAAATTATGACCTTAGGTTAGACAAGAATTTTGGAGGATAATTTTGGAATATAAGCTGAATTTTGATATCTATTTTGAAAATAAGTTTGTAATATTGGTATGATATCAGGAACCAGAAAACGGACTATTTTCAAATACACTATGGAAAATCATTCATAATTGGAATTGAAAGGTCTTTTTGAAATACTTATATCCAATAGATATAAATTATAATTTCAGAACCTTTTTCACTATCTGCCCAATCATATAATCAAGATTATAAGACCCATTAACCCTCTTGATACTTTCTAAGACCTCAGAGGACCGATACAAACTTTAACAATCTATAGAAATCTTTGTCTTGGTTTTAGAATAACTAGATTCATATACACCTTGTGTCAGTGAGTCCGATAAGCCCCAAAATAATAATTTAAAAAGCCATATCAATTTTAAAATCAACATGTTTGACGGGTGCTTCTCTTGACCTCTGATGCCCGCAGTCAACTTTGTTCTACCAATACCATTATGATTGTCAAGACTTATAGAATTATCAAGTTTTGAGTGAGTGTTCACAAGGCATCGGTATGAAAAATAATTATCATTTTAAACATTGCTAACAGAACTTGTCACGATTATGAATGAGGTAACAATGAAAAGAGTTGTCTAAAATGTGTACAGTGAATGTTCCCAACTAGGCTTATCTGTCGAATGTATGAGAATCATGAATGTAGACATCATAGTTGATAATATAGATATCCTAATGATTCCGACCAAGTGGAAATGTGGCAACGGATATCTTACCATATTACTCTAAAAAGATTTAGCTTCAAAATTCATTATTTATTAAAATCATTCTGTACAAATGTTTGTGGCTGATGGCTTTTGAAGGATGCTTAGCACCTTTGACATCTTTGACTACAGATCATAGTTCCTATTAATCATCTAGTTTATACTGTATACTAGGTATTGTATCAATCTTGGTCATCGTTTCCACAAAACATTGGATTGGTAATTAATCTCCAATATTTTTGGATTGACATGGTTCTGTTTATAACGACCAGTCCATTGCTGCCATATGGTACTAACAACAAGGGATAATCTTTGCAGGGATTAACATATACAAATTCTTGTCAAATGCACTGCACATGATGCTATCGTCTCATAATAACAGCTATCTAATAATCAGGACTTTCAAGTTTTCAGTTCCTACATTCTGAGAATTTAGGTTAACTAAAACCAATAAGGATAGACAAATCATTTCCTCTACAGACATTTGTGATAATTGTTCTGCAGAGTATCATGCTTCGTCCTTGGGTATTGTTGATTCCATCGAGTCTATGAAAAAGGCTTTGACCTCATCACCAAAGAATAATATCTTGACTTTATATATTTGTAATATTAGGGTTTAATAAACAGGATGAAAATACAACTTTTCCAATGATTGAGACCTCAAAAGCAGCTTATTGACAGATATGTGTATTTGATATTGATCAAAATATTTTATGATAAACTTTACCTGTAAAAGTGTTGTAAGGGATTAGGGGTTACCAAAAAGCATTTGCTTATTGATTTCGGTGCCTCTTTGATTCTTAATCCCATATTTGCTTTCAAGAGATATTATTTTTTTATGTTCACCAAATCTGTTTCAAGCTAACAACAAGATTCTCAACGAACAGAAGGCTTTTGACGTGTTTGTTCCTGCTAAAATGTCCTTTGTTGATAAACGAAGGGGCTTAGCATATCACGGCTGATGAACATAATTATAATTAGTTATTCTCTGATTTTTGTTGAGTGAATTTTGAGCATGTATTAATAACACATTTTAGTTCGCGATGGCCTCAGCCCTACATGGCCCATTTAAAATGCACCAAGGTCGGATGTAGGAGATAAGATCAAACACTGTTCAATTACAAAGTGTTATTTAAAACATAAATCTAACATAACCCTTACCATATTAAATTGAAAAAGGATTAAACGACAGAAAGGTTCTTGCTATCACAAACTAGTGGGAGGAGATAAACCAAAATCATTTACGATATAGAACCATAATATGATCATAAAAATATGATAAAATACCCCCAAATCGCCCCTAAATTCTATGTCCAGTTATTGTCTGTGCTTGAACAATAGCCTGTTTTATTGCCACTAATTTGTCTCTCCAAGTACTTCGAAGAAGAGTTTCTGTATAAAACTCATCACCTCCACTTCACGTGAACCGTAAACCTGACGAGATGTCCCCGCGATAGTTGACGAGACTTGAAGCAACATTGCCAGTGGATAAGCCGTAGGTGATAAACAGACAGCAGGGACAATACTCCCACAATACTGGCACAATAAAACGCATAGTGCTTAACGAAGCATCAGATAATCGTCTGAAGCATTTGTCTAGATTTGTGCCCTGCCCCACTTGAGGTTTGACAAACTGGTAAAGGGGTCTGCTATCACAGGTGTTGATTCGCTTATGGAGTGGTCGCCTCAAACACTCATAGGGTATTTTTTCATGTGTTAAAGAGAAATTCTGCTTGTAGTGTGAATATTAGTTAGAGAGGTATTAGCATGTTAGGGTATCTATTGATTACAAATTGAAAAACTATTTGTTTAGAAATTTCTGATTCTAAAACGTCACCAATAACCTCAAATCTTGCTGTGGATGAGGAAAATTCCTTATGGAAGTATATCTTTGGTTCATTAAATCCAGATGGTGCTCGTAGGTTCAACGAATTGCCCATTAATTTATTGCATTATATACATCGCACACATACACATACTGTTTACACAGCTGTTTGATAGCAGCCCTTAAAGGGGCAGTAGCACGTTTTTAGGGGAAATATAAGGTGATGTCAGGAAAATGAAAATTAATGGTTCCAATAGAAAGACAATGTATTTAAACTAAATGGGGCAGTAATAATTCAAATATATAACGTAAAGTTTAGCCATGCAATTCCTTTTTCTTACACAAAATGAATTAAAGGTGTTCACATAAAATGACCGCCAATGGAATTTATGTTAATTTTCATACTTTGTCCTCTGACTATGGATGATTGGCTTGTGTAATGAGATTTCTGACACTGTCAAAATAATACATTTAGCATTTACTTACAATTATCAGTGAAAATTTTGAAATATAAAATTATAAAAAAACGTGCTACTGCCCCTTTAAGAGACATACAGAAACTGGTTATACTTTACATCAATTCAAAGAATTCAATCATTCAAAAATTAAACTGCGATACAAATATTTGTATTAAATGAGTATATATATATTATAATACATAGTCACAATACGATTATATGCTTCTTGCATCTTCTGTATACATATATTCACAGTTTCCTTATGTAATGATAGTGAAACATACTATGTACAAATAGAGACGAATTTTATGTTTTTAAACTACCTTAGGTAACACTGTGTGTTTTCAAAATGTGTTTATTATCCACATTAATACGTTTTTCTATTTACTCATTGAAAACAACAAATCAGCTTGCGTCATTGAAAGTGCTAAATAGCAGTAGTACAATCTTTTTGGACCAATTGTAGATTACTTCCGGTTCCTCCCTCGGTCAAACGGACATAAAAGAGGAAAATGTATATGTAATCACATCTACGAGTAAAAACTGGATAAAAGTTGAACATCTAGTTACTGTTGCCGAACTATGTTTCGCTGTAAAACATCTGGTTGTATATTAAGACATTGGTTGAACAGAACCTTCTTGACAACTAAACTCTAACTAGTCTATTCAGAAAGTAGATCTCATAAATGTCTTAGTTTTTTTTTTAACAATAAAGATACAAGCCATAGAGGAAGTGAACAAATCAAGCATTGTTAAATGCATGTTATTAGAAACAGCACAAATTATTCTTAAAAGTGAAATATGAATTATCATTTTTGAGACGGCCCCTACAATAATTGCCATGTGTTATGACCCTTATCAAAATTGTACCCCTCTCAATAGGATACATCAACTTGATAAATCGTCATTATTTATAACCATCTCAGCCAGTCATCCCTGTGTCTAAAACAACTTAAGATATTTTTTATGGCTTTGATGTATTGTATAGGGCGAATCTTCTTCATCAATGATTCTCTAACTAGAGAATAGACTAAGGTCTTCATTAACGATTCCTTGACTCCGGGGCAAACCGCTATCTCTCGTGCTCTAGTGTAAGGGTCATCATACTCCTGGTTCGGACATACAGAACAACTGGTGCAGAATGTATCAAGGACTTACCAGATTAAAATTTCTCTCTTCATGTTGTGGTGGATGTTAAATCATTGTCGCCTTTTGCTTTAAAGACGCGCCGCTAATTGCTGAAAAAATGCCAAGGCGGTGCTAAACAATAACTGTAAGGCCGATTTTTTATATCAAAAGTAGTGTTTTTATTTGTTAAAAGTAGCACATTTGTGTAGTGTTACATTAATTTGGATGAATTTGATATAAGGTGACACTATTTTTGAATGAGATCACACTTTATAAGAATTGTATCTGTAATTTGAGCATACTTGTTTTTAAAGGATACAATGATATATTTACAAATAAAAATTAAATTCCTTTTGCTGTATTTTGCAGTTACTTACCAGAGCCTTCAATGTAATATCCTTTTGTAAAGGAACTCTGTATGTTGAATATAATTAAATTCGAAAGTAGACTATTTTAACAATGATATTGCAACGTACCTTTTCTTTAAAAAGGTAACAGAAAAGAAAATGTATAAAGAATTGCTGTATTATCATATGAGATTATGAAAATGACCCTGTTGACACCTGCTGTATATACAACCTACATATAAAACCCGATGGCGTGCTTATATCACCATAACGTTTACGTTTACTATTTGGTTAAACCAACGGCGTAGATTAAGTAAACACTGCCGTCCATGGAGGCGGGTCACGGTGCGCTCTGTCATCCCCTGATGACTTATAGTGTAACAGTTGCTTATTAACTGAAATAAAACCATTATTTGCGGTTATGTGGTGTGAAATTGATCCAAGGTCTTTGGGGGGACATTTTCCTTATCAGGCTGCATAGCGCTTTGTATAAACAATGCTGAAAATTAATCAAAACCGTAATATATTTTCCTTTGTCACATTCAATGTACACAATGAAACTAGAGGAAGTGAAGAAGATAACGCGGGTGAGCACGCCATAAACTAATGTAGAAGAGAGCAATTAAACTCATTTAAGAGTTGTAAATCAAAAAGAGAAAACATATCGCAATCAGTCCATAATGGTCTCATTGTAGAGCTTTTGACAATAATATAAATTAAATGATTTCTCGAAAATTTAATGTAGATAGGATTATCCGAGTAAAGGTGTCATGTGGCTGTTTACGAATCGAGTGTGAATGAGTGCGTCGGTTATAAATTTGAAAGAGTTCTTCAAAATTCATGGCATAATATCCAACATAATATCTTAATTACATATTTTATTCCATTGGAATCGCATAGAGGACATCTAGAAAATTATTTTCTCGCAAGGTTTGTAAACATGAAAGTTATTAATCATGTTTGAAACGACAAATTAAGGGAATCTGCACTAAACAATGGTTGCTTGGCAAACATGATAGATGCACACGTGCACTTATGGAAAATATACAACCGCATATAACATTCGTTAAGTGTCCACCTTCTCTACAGTAATGTTGAAGTTGATATTTGATAAGATACATAGTTTGGTATAGCACACTCTTTTTAAGAATTCCAGTATTTACACTGATGAGTGTACTTCAAAGTTACTCACAATTTTAATAATAAAAATACGTCCTCCTAGCAATTAGTTATTATCTAAACGGTTTAAATGATAGAAAATATATAGTGACCGAGATTACGATTTTCAATATTTGGACCTGGAAAAAATGAATTGTAGCAATTATTTTTTTATATAAGTTGCGGGATAAGAAAACAAAATTATATTACATAAAAACTAGTTGTATTTTAAGATAAAATCATTATCTAACATTTTCACAAATATATACTTTTCAGATAATGTTTCACTACTTCACAACTTTAATAGTTGATATTTTTAGTTTTTGATAATATTCATAAAATTTAGGCATGTTTATGTTCAAACCTGAAAAAAGAGCGTTGCAAAACTTTTCCCCTAGTATAATGATGGGTTAGGTTGCTCACTTGGTAAAAAAGTGAAGACGAAGATGTAATATATATTAGTGTGTCATGGGTTGTTTCACATCATATTACATGTCATTCATAATACAGACCTATATGTATTTAAAGAGAATACTGTCCAACGGCCTATGAGACACAAATGGACATACAATGAAATATTATGTAATAATTGTTAAAATAAACTAGGAAAATTTGGTATTAATACTCACGTCGTCTAAACCTAAGTACAGAGAGAGGATAACTAACTCGCTATCTGCGAAGAGGATCAACTGTTTTGTTGTATAAGGGTGACAAAGGGAGGGATCTGCATCACATTCAGATTTTATTCAATTATATCTAAAATCAAATTAAAACTGTAATGAAAATTGAGTTTTAATATTACATATTAACATATATGTCCCAAACACGTGAAAGTTCAAAAGCATTAATCAGTATGTAGGTAGCTAATGGAGTCCAAACCTAACGCCAACAAATTACACGCAGTAATGAAGTTCTGAAATGAAATACCTCAAGGTCAAAACAACCTAATGTTTGGAGAACATCTCTATAAATTTCAAATGTGTGAACAATCGTTGGGTTTTAGCAAGTTCTTAGAAACATATAAATAACAACGCTGTAAGCACATCGCCTTGCACTCGTCACATACGAGGTGTCAACATTTATATTTATATCTGTATACATAACACCATCGGGATGTAATGGTATACGCTACAGAATAACCCTTACGTTGATTGGACGTATTTATTTCTATATGGGATCATCATTAAGATCTTCTTGTATGGGATACCGATTAACTCGTACGTTCAGTGACGTATCAATTACTGACAGGAAATCCCAACAACCTTTCGTGTGACGTCACTTATGCAACTGTTGCCTAAACGCACGTGTGCGAATGTAAAGCTGTTAGATGATTGAAACCATTTTGTTTCTCAGTGACAATAACGATGGAAGGAATGGCAAATTTGTGTAAAAAAAACCAACGTTACTTGTAAATGGATAATATAAGAGACGTGTGCAAGTGCACAGTTTGTGAAACGGGTAATATACAAGGATATGTACGTAACATATGTTTCTCAGACACCCCTATACACTACCTTGGCCGGTGACAGGTTAATCTCTCCAATACAATGTTTATGCAATGCATCGTATGGCTTTTTATCTTTATCATTATCATTCAAAACAGTGAAGTGTAATACTAGTTTTCATAAGCTACTTTAATACCATTTTGTACACATTTATTAACATGTACAATAAAATAGTACTCAATTGAAGGTCGTTCAGTACCCTCTATTCGTATTAGCTCTAGAAGCTGAATATCATTATATTATATTTTTGTTGTACAACCCATATAGATAACCTCAGGTATATTTTGGTTTTTATATGAATTGAATGAACATTTAACCCTTTTTGTCTCCAGTCTAAAAGCAAATAGTTCCGCCTTTGCGATTTCAGCGATATAACATAACATTTCGTTTTGTGAACCTTTTTTTTTCAGCAAATGGTTTGAAAATCGTTCTTAATAGAATTATGAGATGAAACAATTTTCACTGACTTTATTAATTTAATTAAGGTTGATACTTAAACGCACTAAACACTGATATGATCGAAAATTGCTTTTTCTGAATTATAAAACGGAAAAAAAATTCAACCTTGTCTAAAAGTCATCTAAAAGAAGGTCGGATTAAGTCCCGATAAGGTCCTGTCAAGGACAGGAAGTCAAGAAAAATACATAAATTTCGAAGGATTAAAGTCCTCCATAGAAATGTCTTAATTGTTATTCTAGGTAACATAACCTAAGATAAGACATAGGTACATTTCGTTGTCAAAAAAGATTTTACCTCTACCATTATTCGATAACAATTACACTTAAAGTTCTTGACTGATGCTACCTAACAACACACTAAAACTCCGTCTCCTGTTTGACCTCGCCGGCCTCCCTTCTTCCGTCCCTACTAGTATTCAATCACCAAGATCCACTTATACCATCAAGCTTCCCTTTTCCACCCCTTTATTCTCCTTAACCATATTTTCAATCGCCAAAACCTATCTATCACCCCTCTCTGTCTTGACCCATGGTCACCTCGATGGTCACTTTGCAGCAGGTTGCGCTGGACATAAGGACTTAATGGCAGGTTCTGGAAGCGGCGTTCTTTGAAGCTGGACATATGGCTTGACCATGGATGTCCGGAGAGACCCTCCCTTTAAAGCTTATGAATATATATCTCCTTATTTTTTGTCTTGAGACTGGGGAGGAGAACATATTAATCAAGGCTTGAGTTGATGGGTTGTTATTATCTGTTTTAAGATACGGTACTCCTTATAGTGTTGAGAAGCTATTTACAGCTTCATTGACTTGATGGACACGAGGACCTTCTGTACTGAAAGGAACCATACCATGGGTTTTTGGGGATTCGCCATTGTCATAGCCATATGCATTTTTGCATGATGTGACTTATGTTCTACTTAATTTCAATTCTGTAGTGAAATTTTTTTATTGAATGGATGGCCACTTAAAATAAATTGTCTTTAACGTGATCAACAATATCTGACCAATCCAGCCGCTATTTAGTTTTAAGCATGAACCAATATATTGACATTTTTATCAATTATGAAACAAGCAAATTACAGTCTGATTAAAATCTGCCTAGTTCCGTGAAATAAAATTTTGAAAAAAATGACTCTATGTGAATCGAATATGTTATTTCGATATGGTATCCTCTTAGAGGATTCAATATCTCCGTACAGTTAATATTTTAAATATTTTATTCCTCGGAACTTGGCCGATTTTAATCAGACTGAGCAAATTTTTACCCATATGAAACGTATTTGAAATGGGATATGTTATATTTATCACTTAGATATATTTATAAACAAGAAAGTCCCTTCACATTTCGTTTCGACAAAAACTCACTTCTTCGTTTGTGACTCTTTCAATGTGGCAGAATTTCAGCCGCCTGTTTGTCTCGTCTTAATGAATTGTTTTATCTGAATGTTCCATCATAAGAGAAGATATCAAAATTGATGTGAACAGCATTTGCAATATAATCGGAACTTCCGTTATCTTTTTATCTTTTTATATATATTTTTTACATTTTAGTCACATTATTATCTTTTTGGAGCCAAAATCCAGGATGATTTGACGTGCATCGTATTTGCCAATTAAAACTTCAGTTCCAGGTGAACACGTGTTTCAAATCGTCTCAACTGAAAATCAGCTGGGAAACATTCCTGACCGTATTCAGCTGTTTCTCTTACAGGAAAGTAACAATTAAAGCACCTGTTATCTTCTCATAATATAGCCTGTTATGTACATTTGATCTTCATATTTGTTCAATCGAATTCATCCAAGTACAATAACACAGAAGATTGTGGAAAATAGTTCAGTCCAGGGCAGTGGCAACATTGAAAGAGATACATTGTTGAAAGAACAACTCAGAAAGAAAACTCAATCATTCAGTTTCCCTGTAACCATTATTGCCGAATGTTTTATCCGACAATATCAAGATTGAGATAAGAGATTGTGTAGCTGAAAATTTAAGTAAGCGTAGTTAATTAGATATTTCTACTCCATTCATTGGGAGGAAAGGGGAACATGACTCTGCAACTATTTAGATATGAGAGTGCTTGAGACCCCTGGAAAGTCAACAGAACCCTTTTTGAATTTTCAAATGGCGCAATTCAATTATCATTTTATATTAAACCACAAGGTTTACTCTTTATTGGTCTTAACAAACAATAACCCAGAGTAGTGTTTGATGGTAATTCAATTATGTGGTCAATCATAATGGGATTAGAAGCAAATAACAACAAGCTTTCCACCCCATGACACCATCTTATTAAGCAAACTGAGGCTCAACCTCTGACAGATATAAAAATCCCCAGGGTGTTATCTAGGTCTGAATAATATATGTTATCCAGACAGTTTCTAAAGAATTAATTCCCGTAAAATTCGGACACGAGTTTGCTAGCTTAAAGGTATTCTGGTCGTCACATTAAATCAGGGCTAATAACACAGCCCTGCAGTACACCTGCGTTTTGACACAGAAGCACATGCACGGAAGCATGTATCTAAATTGGCTGTCTCAAGCCAACAATTTACCACAGCCATAAGCACAGGATGATGGGCAAATTAACCGGATGGGTTCATCTACGAATGACCTAAATTGTCCCCACTGAGAAAATGTGACACCCACATTTAGAGTCGCGTGACTGGTCTGTTTGTTTGTATAGAGGTTTCCCTAACATTAGAGGTAATGGGATGTGAGATGTTATCACTATCTGCTAACGTCCTGACAGCCCATCTTCATGTAGCGGGGACGACAGACAAAACGTGTGCGTAATACGCTCTCCCCACACGCGCCAAGAGCCTCTTCCCGGGGTATTATTTCGACCAGTGAAAAGACGAGGCTCCGAGCCCGAGAGATGCTTCAATCGGGGGTGTGCATTATCATATCTGAATGAACCCGGAGCCCAATAAACTCGTTATGGATCGACGCTTCTCAGCGTGATGTCTGTTTAAGGAAATATTACGGTCCGGTTGGGCGAATCGTCTCCGGTCGCACTCCGGGTCTCAACAACAGAATGGGAAGGATATCGCGGCTTGACAGCTTTTGTTGTTAGTTTTAGATTGAAGGCCCCTTGGTTGACAATACAAATATATGCGAAGATGAGGTTTCGTAATCTGGCAATGTTGGATCCTACAACGCTGTTTGCTGGGGTCTTGTTACAAGATTAACTCGAGGCGTGATTACTTCATTATTTGCTACGATTATTTAGAAAAGGTAGCTTCATATTACCCTAATATTTTCATGACTTTTTCAAGAGGGTTTCTCACCTAAGATGATTAAGCTAACATTATCAATACCCTTGAATAATTTGTTTCGTAAATCTTATAAATATTTATTTTAAGCTATTCACTCTTTTTAAGCATGGAATTAAAGGAGGCTTTTTGAGGTTAAAGTAGCATAGCGATTCAATGATTCGACAAGATCTAGAGATCGCCTTACGAATACGAAAAGATGGTTGAGCGGAGGTTCATTAATTTCTACCAGAGTGACTTTAGAGCGTTACGCATTTCTGACACATTTGCTCTTAAGTTAAAAAACCCACTAAGAATCCTTAGGAACTATCCTGCAAAGTGTAAAGCATTCTGGGCACTATCCTGTAAGGTAGGGATCCAACTGTCTGGAAAAACTATGTGAATGAGACCTGTGAATGAAATACACGTATGGTATGAATGTGGTATGCTTAATTTCATCTATACCTTAAAGATGCTGTATCATACTTGCAATATTTAAAAAAGTATTTTTAATGTAAACGTTGTATTTTTAGAAAAATTTAGCGACCAACCTTGAGAAAATCGGACCAAAATCCATCAAATAGGAGATAATTTACCAAAAAAAACCCGAAACGGCAGTCGACATAAGGGCGAATCAAGTGTGGCCATTTCACAACTTCCGGTTTCTAAATGTACGCTTGAAAACCGTATTTGTCGCGCTCAACTAGATGTTATATTCTTTTTCTCCAAATTAGGTATTCGTTACTGTCAAAGTTGATACCCATCGAACGCAATTACGGTAGTTGAGACACGGTGTAAATCCTACAAGCATAATGATTACGTCACCGAAAGCGGGTTTGCTAAATGACATGCCCTTTCTAGGCGGGGTACTGTGCTTGAAGCTTCGAAATAAGTATGTTATTGTTGATTAAACAATCTAAGTATGATATCAAAATTTCGACGAAAGATTTTTCTACAAAGTGATGTATTTCATTTCTCAATAGCTAAGTTTCATCCTGAACCGCTTGCAAGTATGATACAGCATCTTTAAGAATATGATTTCGGAAAGAGTCCTTTACGATCAAGAATTTCGATTAAAAACTGAAAACAACTTTTAATTCGATATTTGAAATTTTCTATTCATTTATAATTTAAACATTCACACTATATTCTCAATATATATTTAATATTTGTTTGAACATAGAATGTTTAAAGTTCAAGAAAGTGCGATCATCATTGTTATGGTATACATGAAAATGTAAAATGCGGCTCTATCAGTTCATATCATCCTTATGCTTGAAGGAATGATATCACCTTCACGATTGAACACAATAGGCACATATTCACTGATGGAAACAATATCATATGACATTCATATTTTTCAATATTGATATGATTTACTCGTCTATCTCATATGATTATCGAATAATTTTTAGTTAGTTTTAATGATCAAGCGAGGTAATATGAAA
The DNA here is from genome assembly GCA_916613615.1 of Steromphala cineraria. Lineage (NCBI taxonomy): Eukaryota > Metazoa > Mollusca > Gastropoda > Trochida > Trochidae > Steromphala > Steromphala cineraria. The sequence goes on along the minus strand of OU744722.1, from coordinate 21,637,523 downwards.
ATCAGGGTTATTATAGAATTTGTTATTATTTTGAAAAATAGAATAGGTTAAAGATTTTGTATCTTATACTCGTGACTGCACTTTGTTCTCAAATCTGTGGGGTATTTGACAAGGCTGTGGAAGATGAGGTAGAAACAATAATGTTGTTATTTTCGAAAATTAATGATGAATACATGTATATGCTTGTACATAACTTTGCTTAACTCAACCTTAGATAGTTAGATATCGTTTTCAGTATCTTATGACACGCTTCGTTTCACTTGTATTCCATTACTAAACGTGTTTCTTGAACAGAAATGAACAAAAATTCTTCATACTGAAATACCAAGAGAGTCAAGGCTAATTCAACATCGTATTTATCAGGCTGTACCCTACTCAGTGGGCACAAGCCTGAAGGATGGCGAGGCATGTCCGAACTCTTACCGCCCTCTGACCACTGTCCAGTCAAAAACCAGGGTCAAGAGGCTGGCCAGATCGCATGAAAGAATCAAATTATGTTTTCTGTGGTCACCCAAGAGAATGCTTGAGAAAAATTAATAAAGCACAAAACACACAATACAAAGCAATTTAATATGGACGGTATTATGGGCAATGTGTACACATGTCTTTAAGAAGTTGTTGAGAGCAGAAGACAAGTGGCATTGCTCTTTAATTGTCACCAGACTCATACGAGCAGACGACATCCAGATCTGGCCATGTCCAATGCAGAGGTTAGCGATTATTGACTTCAATGACCTCGCGTCGTCTGCTTTCGGGTGACGTCTGCTCCTATGCAAATATCAAGGTCAACTCGCCAATTCGCGGGTATGACATCTTTGACAGATACTAGCGTTTAGGTTGATGCCTTGTGCGTGAATGTGGCTGGAATCAGTAAGAAGGGATTTAAGATAAGCGACCATGTTCTTCCACAATGTGACACCAATAGACAAACGCCGTGCTGCTTTAGATACCATTCTACAATTTCAATAAACGATTGATCCATTTGGCATTTCCATAGCATTTATGATGAATAGAGAATTTACCAATGTTTGCTTTAAAAACTAAATGGTATGATTTTTTACGGTCCACTGTTCTGTATATATGTACAATATAGTTGGAACAAAATGTGACATAGAAATAGTGATATTACATTTCGGCAACAACCGAATAATAAGTAAAAAATAAACAATTCAATATAAGTTGTCTGGGTAATCCAATAACACATTATACATTTTTAAAAAAACAGGAAATGTTAAATTTATATTAATTACAAACATATATTTCTCCTTTGGAATATGTCCTGTCAGATCTAAAGGAAACAGTTAGATAATTGCGTAAACCCAATTTTAAACACCATAAAACATATAAAAGCATTATTTACAGATCACATTTATGTTAAGTAGCATACAAAAGAGGTAAAAAAAATATGTGGACGCCTTCAAAGCACTCTGTGAATCAAATTACGACAACCAAAAATATATTTGAGCTTCAAATCCTTAAAAAGAATAGGAAAATTTACATTCCGTGCAATACTGAAACACTTCTTTCAAATATCACTTTATTATCTCCATCTTCAAAATCATTGTGTCATTATTTAATAAAAGAACATATATAGGATGACAACTAACAAAAAGTAATGGTACATAACTAAATCGTGTGTTTGACAATAAAATCGTTTTTAATCTAACATCTCAATAAACAAGGTGAAACGTCTCATAATAGAATTTTTATATCAAACTGATATATATATTTGTTCTGATCTGTCATATCTATTTTTTCTAACACTTTCTTGTCTTTATAGAGGAGAAGATTAGTTTTTATGAGGCCAGACTTTTTTAACCCTACAATCTTGATTGTCATGTCAAACGTAAATACAAGAAATTGTTATCAGTGTGTTTATCAACTCACTTATAGCTGATGAAACACTGATTTGGACATAGAAATACTGAACTATTTGTAGTTTAAACAAGTTGGTTACGTTAATTTTTTTTATAAAACACGGTATAAATCATAAAACAAATTGCTATCCGTAAACCTACTAAATATCAATGGAATAAATGGAATTTCAGTGTTTTTTTAGTTGTTGAAAGTTCAAAATCATTTAATTAATTTACTCTTTGTCGTGGCACTTGATGCTAAAAGAGCATCATTTTGACAAATCAACAATAAAATGTCATAGATGAGGACAAAGCAAGTCTCCCATATCCGAATTAGTATTCATATGTGGAACGAGGACGAAGTTTAGCGCCAAGTTGATAGGGGCTTCATTGTGAGCGCTGTCTCCTCAACTTGTAACATATACTAGCCTGCAAAGACGATCCCCGCTTCTCATAAAACCCGACGCAGAACATACTGTGCCGCATTGTGAGTTTTTGTCGCACTATCAATGGATCGCGGAAGGATGTAGCGGTTAAAAGGCCACGGATGACTTAGCTCCGTACAGGGCCACACGTACGGCGCTGTACTAGGCTTCGCTGATTTCTGATCGTCATTATCTGCGACTGCGCAAACTGAGCCCGCCTTCTTATATTGTAAATTTCGCTGTCAATCATTTGCAGTGGACACGTGCAAATTCGATCGGTAAATATGCGGTTGTCATGTCGTTTCATTGCCATTCCTTGGTTTTGATTTATTAATGTTGAAACGAAACATAATTGAAAATTTAGTATTGGTTAAACATGCTTCGGATGAACGGGCTGTTGTCAATACTAATATTGGTTGAAAATATGAACATCAGAGACGTTGCTTTTGAAGTTTTAGTACCATGGAAATCGTTGAGCATATTTGAAACTGATCAAACTGCACTCTAATTTTAACTTTGATTTGTTGCACCAATTTTTGTAATCCTTTTAAAAATTAATTTTCAATTTATTTAGCTAAAGTTCCATATTTGGATATCATTTATGATATTGATTTTGACTACGGCTTTGACTTTGAACAAGAACTTTGATCTTATTACACCGTAATGCAATTTGTAGAAAATTAAAACATCAGAAAATAGACTTTATCTTTGATAGAAGTTCATGACAACAAACTCACAATGAATCAAATTCATTAGATTTTTAACTACATATGAAATTCAACTTCAGCAATTTACTCAGATAATACAAAACAATTTGCTTGGCTGTGTTGGAAAGTCAAGAATCTTGTTTAAATTTTTCAAGAACCGACAAGGAGACTAGGACGTCAACATGTCAGCATCCAGAGCCTTGAACCCACCCGCCTTTTTCATAAAGATGCCAGATTGAAGTAAGAGACCGAAGTTAAGATTGCTTTGAGAAGACGTCTTCAAACAGAAGGGAGTAAATCACCGATCAGCGGGTAAATGGTGCATAATTTCGAGTTACGGGTAGAATTTTGATTACACGAAGAAAGCGTTAAGAACGACTTGAAGATTAGCGATGGTTAGATAGGGGCATGGTGCCCTATAGTTTGGTTGGAGTCTAACTAGGGAAAGAAAGGGGTGCCACGCCCTGTTCTGTGGGGTACCAGCATGTACCAGCAGATCCTACAGACTCCTGGCAGCCATTCTGTGCCGGCTTGAATTACACGGCAATGAGGCGCTAAGTCATCTAATGAAACTCGTGTTATGATTGGGTTATGGCAAGGTGGACGCATAAGTCCCTTTCTATTCTGGTGTAAGATAATACTTTCTGAAATATAATTGTTAACAATGTTTGATTTGTGTTCTGTATGGTAGTGTACAAAATTGAAGGTGTCTTGGTTTATATGTGGTGGATAGATACACATATATTGTAATAATTCATCGTGAAAATAAATTTTAAATTATATTTGAAGATTATTAGGAAAACATAATGTATGTTCGTGGGAATATAACATTATTAAAGACATAAGAATCAAAGCGCAGTGGTCTCTTAGATCGATGTTAGTGATTTAAAAATGTATTAAATAAATTCCATAATAATTTGTATGTTTCTTATTTGATTTATTGGTAATTTGATTAATTGGTGTTATTTGCTGTTTTGATAAACATTTGATTTGAACAAATATATCAAACTCAAAGAAAGTAATACGATTTTTTTTATATATTCCCGATGTCTAATGTAAACATATGCCTATAAATTTGTGAAAACTAAATATTGTTTTCCATTGAAAATATCTAAAAAATAAAATGTAAAATATTGGGAGATATCAAGTTATATTTTTGTAAGGATTTTTTTCCTTAATTCAAATAAGTTCAATAAACACAGGACTATTGTAAAACAAGCCTCTAAGATACATATGTTTACAAAAACTAGAGTAGGGAATTGCAAATTATTCAAAATTTTCAATCTAAGAAAACTACGTTCGTAGCATTTTCGAATAATTGTTTTTGAAAATTGATAATTTCCTACGTTTTAAATCCACCGTTAAAGACACAATTTCGACATCATAAGGTAAACTTCAATGATGACAACAATCATACGACGCCACTAGTTGCCTCGAATGAGGACTGCACAATTTGTATTCGAATCGAACGAACCAGCTTTCATATACTTGAGTACGATTTTACCGTTATCAAAATCACATGTTGATATCAGGATATGTTACTATCATAACAAAGCAGTACGAGAATGACCCATGTGTCAACTATGCTGATTTTGTGATGTGCTGGTAGTTCCGCATCTTCCTACGCAGAGCCTAAAAGGCCAGTTTCCAAACTGTCATTTTATGCCTTGCTGCAGAGACTTTACTTTTCTGTGCTACTATAGTGCCCCTACAGAGTAGAGAGCAAGCACAGAAAACTCAAGGCTATGCAGCAAGGCATAAAATGACAGTTTGGAAACTGGCCTTTTAGGCTCTGTGTAGGAAGATGGTAGTTCCGCATTATACGTGTAATGATCTCTTCATTGAAAGCATCATTTGTTTGCAGTATTAACGTACCTATTTATTTTCTTGTCTCAATATTAGAACATATTATCTTTCTAACATTTCCTATTTTTGTGAAAAAAATCTAATGATAATATCCTAAAATTACTTAAAATATGATAAGCAATAAACCGGTTTCTAATAATTTTTACATAATGTTTTACATAATGTTATCTAATCTTTAAACCGAAAGAGATTTTCATATCAATATACATTTCTCGAATTTTTCAAATTATTTATAGAAATCTAATGTTCATTGAAGCTTGGGTCAATAAAAGGTGCCGTTCATGTGCGTATCCGAGGTAATAGATTAAATTGAACAAGACGCGGGCAAGCTGGTAAAGGGGCATAACTCTTGGTAAGAGAATCCCGTTTAAGACACTGCAAATTGTGTCGTTAATTGAAACGTTTTAAAAATTGAGAAAAATATTCCGTTCAAATATTAAATTCATAAACATATGAGAAATAAGATGAAATCTAACAATTAAAATAAATGAACAAAATTAAGTTTCATTCCATGATTAATTTGTTCCAAAAATCTTTTCGATGAGAACAAGCGTAAAGATGTTTTTTTTTCGGGTTGAAAAATTGTACAATTGTATGCAGGGAATGATTATTTAAAATTGATGTTTTTCTAATGTTTTAAAAAAAAAATATTTTGTGCAAAGTTTATTGTGTAATAATGCATAGATAATACATGTTATATGTTCAATATAAAACACTTAATTTAGAAATAAATTACGATTAATTTTTGACAGAATTTCTGCTGTCTTTTGAAATCCAATGCATTTTCTAGTGATGCTTGACTTAATATCTTGTACTTTTATTTTTTCAATTAAAGTTCCAATTGGTTTCACTACCCTTGGTAACAGCTCAGGTTTATGAGTCCATCTCGCGTTTTATTAAAACATGTAAAAAAAAACTATTAAAAAACTGTGTTTACATCTAAAAGACTCACATTGAATAAGGTCAAATTGCATAAAGTCGTAAACACATCATATCAAAAACTTGTGCATAATAGAGTGGCGTGACTTTGCGTCATCTTTAATATAAATTCGTTGCTAGAGGACACCTGTAAACAATTACGTTATAGGAGTGGGACAGGGCGGCCATTACCAACCAAATCAAACCTCAGACATTTGCAGAACCAACCCTGCAAGCTTTGTCTGGTAGCACAGCACGACGTGTCCTTGTGGAGCCTCCACCATGCTGGTATCATCAGAACTGGTACACGTGTACTAGGTAAATGAAATCAAGATCTGCATATCTCCGTTTGACAGACCACTGTAGCTGAGGCGGGACTCGAACTCAGAATCTGACAAGACTACCCGGATGTAATTACGTATGCATTGTCACTTTAGGGACAATAGTTAAGAATGAGTTCTCTTTTGAAGTATAATATTAGCGATGCATATAGTGTTACTTAATTTAGAGAAAAAAAACATTATTAGAACGAATAGTTAATTCAACAACCAGCTTTTCATTTCCAACAAATATTTGGAGGGTTTTACAAAAGATGTAAGAAAAGTTATCCGTTGTTGCACGTTATAAAAACCCAATTGAGATACAATTTATAATGTATATCCTAGACATCTCTTAGAAAGTCTTCTGTCGAATATTGCAAACCGCAACAAAACTCGTAAATTAGCTATTTTGAACAAAATTTGTTCAATAAATGTTTGCATTAAAAAGGGATTGTCGCGGTTTTCCGCTTGATAAAACATTTAAATCCCAGCTAGAATTGCCAGTGTGCAGTAATTAACATATCGCGCGTGTTGGCTACAGTGGAACCGTTAGTCTTGACGTCACAGCCATACACCGTTAGGATTGGTCCGTGCCATATGGGGGAAGGCTTTCCTCGCGTGCTATAAATCACCACGTGCTCGTAAGCGCGTGCGTGTATTTTGTGTGGTGTATTTGACAGTTAAGCAACAGGGCAGCTCTCTCAGATGGTAAAGACCTCTGTGGGTAGCACAGGAGTGATACATTAGTGCTGGGGGTGATACATCTACAATATAGGAGTTCCACAGGGCGGATATCTTACCCCGTGTCTTTTTATACAGGTAACTTATTTTATTCTTGTCACATGTCTTTCTTTTTTGTATTGCTTCATGTGTTTTATACATTGAACATTTTTGTGCATATCTTTAACATTACCTATTATTTTTCCCGAATCAGTTATTATTCATTTTTGGCTTTTACTTTATTTATTTCAGCGCATTTAATTTTACAACAACTGATTAGAAAAAGTGCTTACAATATCAAACCATGTTTAACTATCATTAACATTTATATTTATATAAGTATTTATATAAAATATGTTTGCCAACGTTTTGGTTTAAAAAAAATGCAGTCGTGATTTACAAGATAAGACTTTATATTATTGTCATAATTTAACAAAAAGAAATCTAATTATTACTCTTCGATATTTTCACACCGTGTACTTAACTCATGTTTTACTTGCTTTATTTTTTTAAAGTTCATCGATTTAATATTTATCTATCTGTTCGCGTGATTAAGTCACGGTTTGTACATATCCGGCAAAATATTTCCAAAAATATTTAAATAAAAATAACAAATCTTAAATTTATTTTTCTTACTAAGTTTAAATAATCTGTGCATGCATCAGAGTATTCATAACAATCATCAGTTTTAAATAGTATTCCATAATCCGGCCCGCAGCAGTAGGACCCCTTCTTGTTTTATTGGTTTCGCTGACACGCTCCCCTGGACAGTCTTCTTATGAGCTGACCTCACGTGGATAGTCGCGTGGCAGGCGCGTGTCGCTGACCCTTAAGACATTTCGGCTCTCAGACCAACGGTCAAATTTGTCAAAACCACTGGCCAATATCAGTCGAGGGTAATTTATTGGCAGTAAATTGGGAAATAGTCAGCCGTGAAAAGCTTAAAGTTGTGATGGGTATATTGCCATGGTATGGTATCCGTTACAAGGGATATTATCACACTTACTGGGTATAAACATACTGGGATTAGTCTTTGTTTTCTTCCTAGTGGCCAGTATCGGATGACAATTATGAAGCTAAACGACCACCCCTGTTCAGATCAGGAAGGTTCGGACATTTTGACAGCGACCGTTTAGGATGCTGCAAAACAAAACAGTGACAGTGTTAGAGGGTTTAGCAGTGCTCGTAAAATTTAATATGCCTTATTAAAATGTGACCGAACCTCGTCGTTGAGATTCGAAAGACTCAGCGTGCATGTCACCTACCTTTGACATGCATTTAATCACTTTTCAAAGTTTGATGAACAATTAAAGTATCTTTTAAATTATATATATAAACAGATTTTGGTGAATTATCATTGTGAGTGAAAGTTTTGTGAAATGTGACTCGGTTTTTTTTATTTTATGAATATAATTGTATATCTTATTTTTCAAAGTAGTAGCAGTAGAAGCATCAACAGCAGCATTAGTAGTAAAATAAGATAAAGTAGTAGTACGAAGTTGATAAATAGTAAGAAAGTTGTAACACAATCTCATAAATTCAACGATATCAAACACTACGATTTCTACCCTCCACAGAAGGATAGTTCACATGCATCTTGAGGAAGCGACGGCGGTGATGCCGACAGCACGGTGCGTGCCCCGCACCCCCCAGACTGGGATTCCCCCGTCTCTTGACCCCCCTCACCTCTCCACATCACCCCGGGGTGGGGAGCCGGGTCACCCCAAACAGTCACATCACTGGGACATCAATGACAGCGGCCTACCCTCGGTGAGTTCATATAAGAAAGTAGATATCATTTAAGAAGATAATACTTGAAAATGCAACATTGTATGTATCACCGTGTTGCTTTAACGTCAAACGAAAATGTCATCAGCTAAGCATTGTAAGAGGTTTTTGTAAAATTCCAAGAGATGGTATCGTCGGTTGTAAGGTACAGTCCTATCGGGGTATTGTTTTGTTGAAACAAAATTCAAGTGCACTACCCCGTTTTTTATGATTATTTCATGCATCGTTTTCAAATACGTTAGTGAGGGTAATATTGTAGTTATTCTAGATTTAACAAGTTGACAAAGATAAGAATGCATCAGTGCAAACTAAAAAAATGCCCAAACGCGAATCGAATTTTTCTCTTGATAAAATTTAATTCAATTATAAAAAAAAATATAATACCATATCCGTATGTGCAATATCATATGTCAATTTAATACATGTATTCATGTATGGATAGGCATGTAAAAAGCTTCTATGTATATATGTATTGGTCGGATATTATACAAGTTATAACTGAAGTCAATTTCCTACTGCGATGATCTATATGTATGCTGAGAATTGTTTTAGGGCTTTTATAAGTTTCATATATAACATCAACACCTACTCAGAAAATGCATTTTCGAAAGGAACTTTGAACCGTTAATGAACCGTTCCAGGGCCAAACATTAGATGTTTAAATTTTCAGTTATACACATCTATAGTGAACGCCGTTCTACACTGCAGGGGATATCAGTTGTAATGACCGAATAATAGGCAAACAGACCAAGGGGATATAATGTATCACGCGAACAACCCTCTATTGTGTTTTCGGCGGAGAGTCGACACTAACGCTAGGGTGGTCAACACCCATATCTATACGGGGTCAGGGGGAACCGTCGGGGAGGGAGCGGGAAAAGGGAGGTGAGGGGAGAGGGGTTGGGGGTAAGATGTGGGGAGGGGGAAGGGGAGGACGGAAGACGGTTAGCAAAGTAAGAGGTACATGTAGTTAGGAAAAGTAAGAGGATAAACAAGGGGCATTGGGTTGGTGAGGGGAGAATTTAGATTGCAAGGTTTTGGGATCTTTTATAAATGTTGAGGGGAGTTTATAATTTTTAATATTGAAAGACATGGTTATTGCAATGGAAAAGGTGTGAAGGAGGGATAGTGTGAGGGAGAATAGGTAGTGATTGACGGACAAGTTACGAAGAGAGTGGAAGGAAAGCGAAATAAGGAAAAGTACATGTAAGAGGATACATTCATTGCTAAGGCATTAAGGGGAAAATGGTGGATAAGCGAGTGTTTGGGAGCATTTGAGTAAGATGTAAGCGAAACAAACCAATTTGATAGAAGGACAAGTTTATCTTATATAGTATATTAGTATGTATAGAATGTAAGGGAAGACGTAAGGTTTAGTGGGAAGTGTTTCAGGGAAGATTATGAAGGAGATCTGTTTCAAGGTGTGGAGTAGGGAACAGAGAGGGAAGGCGAGACAATGCCTGTGTGAGGCACGGAGTCTAAGTTATCATTATCACATTAGCTTGCTTTATTGAATAAAGACTGATTGATGGATAAGAGGGACGCTATATTGTTCCAGAGATATTCAACACATTAAGATACTTACTGTGAGAGGACGAGGTGTTAGGGGTGATGGGAAAAGGATGAAAATGTGTTTTGAACGGACGAGAGATGAGGTTATGGGTGGAATTGTTTTAGGAGGGGCGGATATGTAGTGAGGGGAAGAACGAAGTAATCTCTATAGTAACAAAAAATCATTAATAACCTTGTGGGGTGAATCTGTGTGTGGATTAACCTATATTTTAAGATTTATTCCACTCATATTCAGTTCCTTGTTTTTCAAACGAAGTTTACAAAAGCTACCCAAACACCTGTATATCGACTTACTATTCGAAATTTGAAATCGGTATAAGATTAAATGAATAAGCTGAGTATATATTTTTAAGAAAAAAGGCAAATAAACGAAATCTTGAAACAACAAAACAAAAGAAAACGAATAAAACAAAGACAAGACTTTGTATTAAAGATAGCCATGACGTTTTTCATGTGTCAAACAAATTTCTCCCATTTACACGTAATTCTAATGAGGTTTAGATTTGCACTATCACTGAAAGCTCTGGAAACCTGCATACAGATTGTTCATCGCCGTATCCCGCAAATTCATTCCATAGCGAACAAACGAAATATATACATAAATTAATTACGCGAAATCCAATCAGGTTGCAATCTGGCACCTTCTACCTAAGCCCGTTCCTTGCTTTCATGTCTGGTACCGGAATATTTTCACAAGACACAAAAATTGCTCAAGTTTTTGTTATGAGTGTCGCAAGTTCTTGATGGCGCCCGCATGACATGTGGCCAGAACCTGAACGAGATGGCAAAATATTGCAGCCCGCATGCCTCCTTATTGCCCGAAAAACACCGAAACAAATGGTAGAATTGAGAAGACAGTAGACCCGGGAAATGTCTACACCTTGACGCGGGACCGGACAAAGCCTGACAGAAGGAAGGGTGGTTGAACCCAGGGAAAAAATAAGTAAAAATAATAACGTTAATTCAGCGTCATTAATTATAGCGAATTAAAAGTTCATCAAGCATTTGTCCAAGAACGTGTAGTAATAATGGACACCTTAGCCATGAACACAATGAACACCTTTGCTATGGTCGTATCAATGAACAGAGGACCATGATTAGCTGTAGTAAAAGCAAAAGCAAATTGTTACTGAAGCGCCGCTATTGTGTAGATCACCTGTGTAAAGAAGTTGTCTCTCGTTATTTTTGTCCTCGTAATGTGGAGAATCTCCTTCAACCCGGTTTACCATCTGTTCTGTGCAGTCAGCTTCAACTCGTCTTTCCTGAAAATCCAGAAACATCTTATTTTGTACCACAACCTGACTTTTTGCCTCTGCTAGTTAACAGTATAGTTGACAAGTTAATTTCAGTGCCAGCAAAAAGTCGGGGAACTTCTTTCATCTCTCGTTTGATAGTCTGTAATTAGTAGTGATTGTTACTGACGACCCGCAAACCGATACAACTGACCCCGGCTCGGGTCGCGGTCATCTCAAGAAAAGCAAGTTGACATATGTGGACGCTAGCTCCTTCAAACCGGACTGTTCATAATACTGTACAGCAGATCTCTCTCGTCCCGTTGCTTACTGCTGAATCAGTTTTGGTTTATCCTCGTGTAAGATAAGATAAGATAAGATAAGATAAGATCAGATAAGATAAGATAAGATAAGATAAGATAAGATAAGATAAGATAAGATGATAATCTAATCTAATCTAATCTAATCTAATCTATATTTAAAAAACTTTGAGTTACATTCAAGTGAACATTAAATTCAAACTTGTATTCATAATACAAATAACAAATATATAGAAATTTACATAAATAAATACAAAAATGAACAAATGGACACACTCAGATATCTTAATGTTGCTCTTTCACCTCATATGAAACACATCTTGATCACTTCTAATTCTATACTTCTATAGTTATATAATGTGTTGACAAATGTTTGTAAAACATATTTTTCTAACATCACCTCTCTTTCTGTCCTGGTCGTTTTAAGAGTGTTGTTTTAGAAGGCTTATATGCAGAAAATTGTCAATATCAAAACATGTAACACCTTTTATTTGAAATAACAAGAAAGAACTTTACAAAAATATGAAGAGATATGTGAAAAATACCAATCTGTTTTGCAACTCGTATAATTGTCAACTGAGAATTGAAACAAAGATGTATAACAACCAGACTGAAATTATGAAATATATAATTGTTTTAAAAGCATTAATTCATGTCAGATACTACAAAAACATACTATATCATATTTCAAAAAAACTGTTTATCAAATGGATAAAACATTTCAAAAGGATAAGCACTGGTGATATTGGACACAGCAATATAACATTATTTCCAATCTTCATTTTCAAAACGTCGCCACGCGTTCTAATCAAAATCTTTTCTTTCTCATATTCGTCAACTCATTTATTGTCGAGAGATACTTAATTCTTGTTAAGCCGAGACGTATGAGGGTGAAATAATAATACAACCTAACTCGTTGACAAATTAGAATTACGCCGTGGAACAGATAAGCTTTAGACACAGGCTGCGTCCTGGTATCACATGACCTTTAAAGTTGCGAAACAATAACAGTTATTTTGCGATAATTTCATTTTGTCGTTAATAAATTGCGAACATTAGAGACATATTGAGGACACGTGCGAAACAGACGTTTGGTCAAACTAATGTGCCTTTAAAAACAGAAAGATAATTCAAATAATTGATTCGTAATATTTGATTCTAGTTAACTACATACTTCTTGAATTTATAAATATGTTTATGTGTGTCATGTATATGTAAATTTGTGTTAACAATGAAAGCCATAAAAAGACATACAATTTTTACAAATAATCATTCTACCTTAAATAAGTTTTGCTTATTATTTAAAGGGACAGAAATGCAAACAGTTCTTGATTATTTCATTACTTCCTTCAGAACAATCACAGATCAATGATTAATAAAAAAAAGAATAAGTTCTTATGGATAATCAGCTTCTTTATTGCCTGAAATGCGACGTTTCGGTGTAGGTACTACAAGGGCCCACTTGTACTCCAAAATATTCTTAGCTCCAAACATCCCCGTATTATATATATCACAGCTGTATTCATACACCAAATATTTTCTTTCAGATACAACGCTAACTAATTGTAAAGACCACTGTTCATTTGTAACTTTTATTATGTAACTGTATTATGGGCCATTAGGCCAACATTACGAAATAAAATCTGTCTGTCTGTCTGTCTGTCTGACTAACACCGTTTTCAAGCAACGTTTCGGTGTAGGTACTGACACCGTTATCAAGCAACTTGCAAATAAAATCTTCCTTCTATTCAAAGCACCTGACAATACACCATGTATCAAAATCACCAAGATGATTTTAAGCTTTAACATCCATGTTACAGGATTTAACAAAAACATTTTTGTTTCAGGTTGTGAAATACGACAAGTTCCAAATATGGCCCAATGGGCACGCTCGATTCGTGTACAGCCCGGAACAGGAAGATGGCCGACGTCACGTGAGCGGCTGGGCCATGCGCAATACGAACAATCACAACTCTTTGATCCTGAAGAAGTCATGTCTGGGTGTGTTGGTGTGTAGTCAGGACTGTCTACTGGAGAATGGGGACAAGGTCCATCTTAGACCAGCTATCTGTGACAAGGCCAGGAGAAAACAAATGAGTAAGTTGACAATCTCATTAAAATCAGATTGAACATTTCACCCATACCTCGCATCGTTTCTGAGTACATCTTCTAAGAGGTGACCTTTGTTGTATACCTTCGATGAGTGTTACCAAACAGAGTAAAGCTTGAAAATCAAATGACTATATATAACTTGAGGAAGTTATTCTTATCAAATGGACGGCACAATCCGTTCTTATAAAACAGAATTCGAAAAAGGTCGTTGTTTTATATAACCGAATTATTTCCCCAATTCATTATGAATTTATTATTAGAGTCTTGGTAACCTTAACTAAACGATGCATGTGTGAATGTTGAACTCTTATGCTTCTGAATGTAATCATCCATTTATATCAGCTCTGTGTACCAATACTCATTATGTATAGAAGACTGACAAACTGCGTATTCATAAAAAGAGATCTAAAGTAAAAAGGTGAATGTGTAAATGTGCCTCAAATCCTTATATCAGAGGCAAATAAATAACAAATTGAATCAATGTCAAACCAATTCACCAAGTAGCTATATCATTGCATAAAGTGTTTCTGAAGGACACCAACTTATTTTCTAATCATCTCTCACAGACAAACCATGTCCGAACCCGGCGTGTTCAGGACGACTGGAACTGATGCCGTGTCGAGGTCACTGCGGCTACCCCGTCACGCACTTCTGGAGACACGTCAACACCGCCATCTACTTCCAGGCCAAAGGTTACCATGACCACCCTAAACCGGAAGCCAAATCTGTAGCAGAGAGCCGCAGGCATATCACTGGAAGTCGTCAGTGCAAAAGTGCTGGGGTAAGCATTTTAAACTTTGACAATTCAATTCACAGTATATGTGGTTTGTCATTGTATTTTATACAATCGTATGATAAAAACGTTTAGCGTTTGGGAAAGTGTGCTCATATTGACATTTTTTTCAATTTATAAAATAAAATGTTACAAGTTCCTTGGACTTATCTTGTTTATTATGTGTTTTCAGGCCCCAGAAACTATCAGAATGGACCGGAAGAGACACGCCAGTGACCCACTGATGGACATGGCTCAGAAGAAGTTCCTGTCAACGCATTCAGGTATGCAGATGGCATTTTCCGGATAAAGAAATAAGACGTTGATCGTTGGTTTGGAAACAAATTAATATATATGATAGTTGACCCTCTGATAATAGTGCTCTCATGAAAAAATAATTTTACTTTTATGAAACAATATTTTTCATTTAATTGACAAGTTCTAATACTAAAGCATTATCTTGATATATAACTTATCGTTTTATATCCTTATTTCAGAAGATGATGTAATGTGCTCCTGTCCACCATTTGAATGCACGTGCTCCAACTCCCGCTCCTACAAGGGATTCCTGCCCACGTGCGACATCTTCAAGGACCCTTTCCAACCGAGCACCTCCATCACCCAGATCAGCATCACTAACGCCCACACCACGGACCACAGGTTCCACGGTCAGGACTTCAACCGGCCTCGTCAATCTGCCTTCCACGGGTCCTCGCCATTCATATATGACGACGGGAAATACCCGGCATACACCGCGAGTCAACCTTCTTTATCTGTTTCCTGTTCAACGAACCAAGGCTTCAACCAGTTCCCTAACTTCGGGTCTATGTTTGAGAGCTCCACGCGGCCGAGGGACGACGGTCTGTTACTGAGGTCTGACTTCCTGTCTAAACCGTTCTGTGACCCTTCAGAAATAGCCCAGGAACACAAAGCATTCGCCTCTCAATCAGACCCCTCTCTCGGCTACACACGATTTGATGACGTCACGCATATGGACACATCCAAATCTAATATCAATAGCGTGAAATCCGAGCCGGAACATACCGACCTGTTCGCGTTCTGCTCCAAGTCTCGTCTCAGTGGTTTCAGTGATACTCAAAATGACATCTTCACCCCATTCTCCAAATACCCAGAGAAGTCAACAGACTTTAGCTCAGCGGAGCGATACTTCTCCATCTATGGCGCCGATCAAACTAACCAAGATCTCGCCAGTAGTGCTTTTTTTTCTACCTCCAAGTGCAGTGATCTAAACAACGAAATGCCCGCGTGTTCCTCGCCCCCACGGCGTCTCGAAGAACTAAAACCAGTCCAACAGAAGTCTCACGGGAACGAGGCGCCCAAGACAGCACTGGACGTATTGCAGAGCGGTTACAGTCAATCCAGTAGCAAAGACTCAGACATACCCTGGATCCGGTTTCGAGATTCCTGTTTCGGTTCTTCTTCAACGTCTTCGGCAACATACGGAAGTAGCGGAAACTACCGACAACTTCCGAGAATCGAATCTCAAAATCCCAGTCACCATAGCAACGAAAGTCTGGCCAGGTTACCCCGTTACCATGGTGACTATCTCCAACATCAACAGAATCAGTCGTATCAGAATAAACAACTGTGCAATCATAGTATCAATATAACCCTGACCTACAACTGACACTTTCTATCATTAGTTATTCACATTCAAGTGTAAAGTGAACAAGAAACACACGGGAGAAGTCATAGAGTCGATTGTCTTCCCAACCAACAGTCATTTATATTTTACAAGTCAACGATCTATGCAAGACTCTTATACGTATTTACACCGAACTATTGTTTGCCAAACATGTATACTTTACTTATATTTATGTACATTCCTGTTATCGGTCCTTGTCTCAGTGCCTTATGATATTACGAGACTATTGTGACGTCACTGATGGTGCTTATCGTTCATTGGCCGGGATTTGCAATACTTACATCTATACTTACCATGTTGTTAGGGACTTGCAGGGTCCCATAGTCATGTCGAAATAAACTTGTTTTGTTGAATATAAACCTGTCTTTGTTGACTTTTGAATAACATGTTTTTAATTTTTTCAAGTTTTAGAGGATTAAGTGAGAGCTTCGCTTTATGCAACAAACTGCATACTATTTTACAAACAACATACGTGTATACTCCTAACAAAAGATAAAGCATCATGTAAAATTTTGAACATTTGCATCTTGTCTCAAATGCATTTTAGTGTAATGTTCAGTAAAATCTGATCAATGAACAGATTCAGATTTTGTACCCTTGAAGTTCTTCTGCCTTCATTATTTTTATGTATGGCTAGATTGTGAACATATTTTTCTGAACAAATATTCGTGCTTATTTTTGTGAGGACTATACAACTCTCAACTATTGTGCTTCAACGTATAGGAATCAAAATCACCTTAATATGCATTGTTTTCAGTATAACAAACAATCATTGGAAGATCTTATGACACACGATAATCTCAGTGGCAAAGTCAATATTCTTTGAAGACATATTTGTGGTATCAAAACATGCCAAAATGTACATGGATAAAGTAGATTTAGTAATATGTTTATCGTACGACAGATGGTGACATCAAGAAATTTTTCCTCTAAACTCAGATCGCATTCATTACCTTTTTCTTTCCCAAAATAGTTTTGGAATGGTAAAGAGAGATTATGGCAATGAAGTTTAGTTGTACAATGATAGACATTGTGTCAGAATCCCCATTTTCCATTGTTAGTCAAACTGTAAAGCAATATTTGATCAACTGGAAATGAAGACGAAGTCCTTGTTGGAGAAAGAATGTGAAGATGAGTAAACAAAAAAAAGGTTATGCAATCTGATTGTTGAGAATCATTGTCTTTCTCAGGTATTTTATTTAATGATGTTTCCGAGGACATGACGAAGTCTAATGACTACCTTTTCCTATGATTTATAACATGTTTATTCGTGAATTCGACAGATGGATTAAATATTAAAAAAATGAAATATTTTTAAAACAAACTATTCCAAAATACAAACGTCGCATACGCATATATGTAAAATTTCTCAGATTTATCTTTAAAGATGGTATCATAACATAATACAAAACGATTCACTTACCATATCATACTCTCGTTGGTAAAGGGAACGACACCATAACAATTTCAGGACATTTAAGTCATGAGTGATAATTACGAATCAGGGTAATTAATGTTTTCAACAACCAACCGAACTAAGCTATGAATTCTAATTCAACATATCTTCACGTTTTGGAGAAAAAAAACACCTCATTCAAAATGTGGTTTTGAAATCTCTCCTCACTTAACGAGCTAGGGTAATCTTTTTGCTTGCTTTGTAGCAATTACTATGCAGTTTTATTTCCATGAAGATTATATATATCAATAACATTTACTATCTATTTTATTTATTTATATTTTTTTACATTTAACATATTTTGTATTTCATTTCGAAACATACTGACCAATGACCATACCCGCTTGTAGAGTTTAAATCGTTTCTATTGCCCCTTTAGTGTAAATAAGTTCTTAATCATCACAAATTATGTATTTGTGGATAACTGGTGAAAAGGGCATTATATCTAAATATTGTCAACATATAAATGTTGCTAAGGCTAGAAGTGCAGCGTCTACTAAGATCTACTCCGAAATCCCTTCCGTCTTTTGAACTGTTTATACAAAATGCTGCTCTACATATATGTAAATGATTTATGAAAGACATGCGGTATCATTTTAATGTTGCATTCATAAATGCGTTCTTTAGAATTTCATAACAGTTAACTCCACAAGCAGCCCGAATATAAACTCTTAGTTTTGATACTTTGAAAATCCCTTTAATCCGAAACACATATATAACAGGCTAAAGCTTGTGTCAGTAACGACTGTTTAATGAATTTGCATGACCATGAACATTCACTTGAATGTGACAAAAATAAAGGTTACCAAGATTTTATCCAGTCATTTTGGCCATGAGCATTTTATATGCAAATAAAGAAATGTGAATTATTCAAGTTTACATATCATGTTTGTTTGAAAGATGTTATCGCACATGCGGCATGCAAATAACGTGAATGTTTTATCTGTAAAAATGACAAAAAATATCAAATAATTAACAAAATTTATGAACTCATATTTTATTTAGTTTGCCAGCAGTTTGCTTACCAGATATCGGCACGCACCAGACAGTTGGTTTCATGCTCAAA
Source organism: Steromphala cineraria (assembly GCA_916613615.1). Classification (NCBI taxonomy): domain Eukaryota; kingdom Metazoa; phylum Mollusca; class Gastropoda; order Trochida; family Trochidae; genus Steromphala; species Steromphala cineraria. Next base: position 21,618,727 of record OU744722.1, on the reverse strand, counting down.
TTCACGGGCGAGTATAATTTAAATGATTTCAATCAAAAACGAATTGGTATGAGTTAATAATGTTGAGAAATGTGCAGGAGCCCTATTATTGTTGTTTATTAAAGCAAACTCCATATAATAACACGTTACAGTGTAGCGACAATACAGTCACTTCATCATTATTTATATTTCATGTCACTGAGCCTCATCAATATAACCCAACAATGATTGTCAAGTGTCCATTTCAGCTTCATGCTCGACAAGCTGGAATGTGGTCTTACCACACAAAGACGATTTCCATATTTCAAAATCGCCCTCCAGAACGATAAAACATAATAACAGGGTTGTCTATTAATATTTTCTCATAATGTGAGAAGTTTGTGTAAGGTACCACGTGCAGGGGCTATCGTAACCTCTCGGCTTTGTACTCGGGTAGCTCATAACGGAACGTTCGTTATATACACCGCAATAGTCGAACATCTTCTACTTTCCCAGAAACGGAATATGAAAAAAATATCCTCATTATTCCATGATCACAAGGAAGATCATTGCAACATGCTTTTTCACTCCCAAATGGGTTGTTAAAGGGGCGGACTGACAAATGGATGATCCGAACTGATCTATTACTCTTTCGGTTACAAATGAATGTGAAATGACAACAGGCGATTTTAAACAAGGAAAGACTATCGATTGAACAAGACAGTGATCCTAAGTAAATGAAGATATACCAACCATCTACCTGATTGCTGAAACTCTATCCGTTAACTAGCGCACCAGGTAACTAAAACATGGCTGGAACACGGTGTGATTAGAGGCCAGGGAGTTATAACATTGCCAAGGCGTGTTTTGTTTCAAATGATGAAAGTAGGAGATCCCTATTGTTAGTGCTGTGCGTTATGGTGTGAATCGAGCCAGGTTAAGTTAAGGATGTAACCTGAGCCCTTGTTCATTACATTAGACTAGCTTATTGCCTATCTAGACCATCTAGACGAAGCTTCTGACACCTGTGCGATACACGCTAACGCTTAGGACGGGGGAGTTTAAAAAGTGTTATGCCATGGTGTTTGACTTTTTTGTACTATTCCATATGATTATTGGAAAAACTATATTGGAAGATATAACCACACTTATAACTTTTCAAAATCATTTGAAATTTTTCACGATTACCATTTAGATATCAGAAGAAAATGTTTCTCTTCACTTTTTTCTTTGTTATCTTAAGATAAATGAACTTACTGATAATTGATAATCTACTAAAGCCCACCGCAAAGACTTAAAAATTATTATATTAAAATATATGTGTGTTTAAGAATCTTTTATTACCACAGTCATCAAAATGTCACGCTTAGCAAGAAAGCAAGTCCAAGTCCTAGGCACCAACCCATGTAATATTTGCCGTCATATCTGGCTCCCTCCGCTCATTCCTGGAGTGTAATTGAGGTGAAATAATGACAATCAACTCCGGATCAAATTAATCGGGACAATAAGAGGATGAACATTAAGACAGCTCGTCACTTTAATTGAGGGCCATCAATTGCAGGAATCAACATGGCGACATGGCAGCCATGTTTGTATTGTGTACTTTAATGAAGCTCTCGAGATGGATCTCTCCGAGACGGTTTGGGTTGGCAAGGACAGCGGTCACTCGATGACATCACTGTAATGTCCTGTCCAGACATTGTCCAGTCTTGACCCCTCATCTCCTCACTCCGGACAACGGTCAGTTATTGCCGTGTAGGATCGTTCCTGGCACATGCTTGCCGCGTGTCGAGGTGCTGAGGCGATTTATATTTAACTTGTACATGTAACTCGTCAGGCGTCAAAATGTCATGCCTTGACAACGATAGTCATTTGAAATATATCATTCGGGTGGCGGACGATTTTGAATGGTTATTTTTGGATTGCCATTTTCTTTAAGATTTCTTTAGGATTGTAGACAGAGTTATATACGAAGGATAAGTAATTTAAGTGTTTCATGTCATACTTGAATATATTTTTCATATCAATATAAAACGGCTTTTGGTAATAACGTTCGTTATCGTACTTAAAGAACATGTGTCGTTAAACGTTAACATTGGCGATTAGAAATATTTTTTTTGACAATTAATTACGTGAATCTCCTTATAAACCTCATAAAAGAGTTCAATCTTAATATTTTGCGAAATATAGTGTCAACCCATCCATTAAGTTAATTAGGTGTTGCTTACATTGAAGAACATATGGAGAATTTTCATTGAATGAATTCAAACCAGCTTAAATTTAGGGAATTTATTGTAGTAATCTAGTGTTAAATGACAATTGTAGCCTTATAACGTGACATCGACCTAGTAAAACATCCGGGAAATTGTTTAATCTTTTTACTTTTTAGAGCAAATTAGCTTTTGTTATTACGATGGAGTAAAAGAGTATAATTTTAACCCCAATGAATCCTCATCAAATAGTCGGATCTCGGGACATTAAACTCAACAATTGGGTCATAATCTGAATAACTGCCGACATTAACTGTTTCATGAACATCAACTTTGAACGGAAAACGCATCATGCAGGGTTTTGATTATGATTGGTTATAATTCGAATAATGACGTGTTGGGAAATGTACATGCACGTGCATTTCGTGCCTGTAATCCATCTCAATCGGACACGCATGGCATACAGCGGTACTGGGGCAGTCATATTCAGCAAATATCTCATCTCTATAACTTGCTTTAATACACGCTTGTTTGGGCGATTATGCGGCAAAAACTGTATTTAGGAGAAATTTATGGTGTTAATGCTTTATTACGAACGGCCTCTTTCATTTCAGCGAAGCGTGGCTAGTTATTGATGCGTGAATGTACAATTTGTGAGTTTGAAGAATTGGGCACTGTTTAGTTGACAAGGAGTAAGAACATATTACGCTACGACTTCTGTGTTATTACGTTTCGAAGTAATTAATATTTTGAATCAGCCGGTAACATTTGGTTAAATATGTTCGAGACGAACCGAGCAGTCACTTTCGATTACAAAATCATGTAAATTATCAGTTTTTTTCTCTGTATTAAAGTACGATAAACGATCCTTTAAGAGTCACTCCGTGATTTTGCTTTAATACGAACGTAAATAGCATAATCCATGATAATAAAGTACTCACGGAAATAGAAATAAAATGCTTTTTGTTGATTCTTTCTTTATTTGGAACTAACTTGATATTTGTATTCTAAATATTCATTCGCAATGTTTTTCCCAACTGTTGTTTCAGACAGTTTTTGTAAAATCCCCCGTAATTAATTTACAGGAGAGAAAAACGTGACACTTTCCCCCTCGAAATTATTTCTAAGTCGAAATGTTTCTGATGCAAGCTGTAGTATGCAAATGATCTGTTATCTCAGGACCGTCCGTTAAATACATCGTTTAATTACAATAATTTAAAGTTTGTATATTATGTCCTCTACTATTCACATCTTTATATATTATTTGAATTTATTTTGATTTACCTGAACAAAGGCAATTTAAGATATAATCTTGCAATGATTTCATAAGGCATATTTGGGAAAAAATAATTATTTGAATATCTGTAAGAATAACCTACATTAGTCGAGGAATTAAGAAATAAACGCCAAAACCATTATATTTCTATTTCCGTTAGTACTTTAATTCAAAATATCTCACATATTCATTCTCAAATGCCCTTTATGTGATAAAAACTTGTTTTCAATCAAATTCTAAAATCGGTCAATCATTTTCGCAAAATCCAAATTCACAACTTACAACTTACATGAATACTATTTATATATCTATCAAATATTTGACTGCTTTGAATAAGTTTTCACAATTTCGTTTTACTGATTGGCGCGCGTCATTGTCCGGTTTTCGATCACAATCGTGAATTCAAGCCGTCCTCTTGTCACTATACGATGTCGTTTAGCTTTAAAATTATACTCTCTTTCAACAGTCGATACTTCTCGATCAGTTTACACTATTGGTAAAGTTTTGAATATTTATTAACCGACAACTCACGGAATGGCTCTTTTTTGTTTTAGCCAGAAGAACCGCACACTTTTAAAGGGGCAGTAGAACGTTTTTAGTGGGAATATAAGGTGATGTCAGGAAAATCACATAAATGGTTCCAATTGAAAAACAATGTATTTAAACTAAATGGATCAGTAATAATTCAAATATATAATATAAAGTTAAGCCATGCGATTCCTTTTTCTTACACAAAATGAATAAAAGGTGTTCACAGACAAATGGCCGCCAATGGATTTTATGTGAATCTTCATACTTTGTCCTCTGATTATGGCTGATTGGCTTGTGTAATGAGATTAACGACACTATAAAAAAAATACATTTAGCATTGACATACAATTATCAGTGAAAATTTTAGATATAAAATCATCAAAAAACGTGCTACTGCCCCTTTAAGGTCTTCAGATTTCAGGAGGTTGTCAGAACACTGATATTTCCATTTTACATAGAGTTAGTTTTGACAGTAATAACCTAAATCTTTATCCTTTCTTCCAATATTTACAAGAACATTTATTTAATAATATAATCTGTGCAAATATGGTTGCTTTACTAACGTTTTCAAATTACATCTTTAAATATTTATTTGTTCATTTTTTATTCAACCATTTAGAAATTAGGCCTTACCGTAGCTATTTCTAAGAGAAGCAACCTCGAGTAACATGTTCAACGAGATTTTTAACATCTGAGTAGGTGATGAACCTTAATAGGAAAACTGACATGAGGAAATGTAATGACCCGACATTAGAAAAAATGAAGGAGAATTTGTCAACTCAAAATACCGAAGTTGAGAAACTAACTTCTCGGGAAAAATTACTATATTACTAAGTATTTTTATTATTAACAAACTTGTTAACTGTATGTGTTTGAAAAGTAGATAACTGACATTTTAAATAACGAGTTTGAAAGATATACACCTAACAAATATACCATAGTTAAGGTTTTATTCTTTGGAAAATATTAAGACAGGTTTAAAAAAAGATATAAATGTCATTGCAATTATGATCAACCAAAATGATCCGAGACGAGACAAATATAATCGCTTTAGAACAACATATGCTTATTTTACGGCCGCTTCATCAGCTATTGATTTGCAATTCATAAGAAGGAGAGTAACCCTAATGTTTCTGAATTTTTAGAAATCAATCTTTTTTTAAATATAGAACTATCTAATTCTAAAATAAATTAAAGAAAAAATAAGTAGCAAGAATAAAGTCAATTGTTAAACATTTATGATGACATGGATGTAGCGTTCGCGCAAATGTTTCACAGACAAGCGCCTGTAAAATATACAATTGATGGTTTTTCGAAACCTCTCAATGTTATACATGATGTACTTGAAGAAACTGGTATTTTGACGCGAAGTAAACGAGCTAGCCCGAGTCTTTTATCATCTATCTTTAATACGAACACAAATGTCATAATATATGAATTAAAAAAATCTTCCATTAGTCATCTCAACATAGCAAATTAAACGACGCATTTATACTAGTTTCTAGTATACTAGTCGTTCACGGAGGCCAAATTCACACGTCCAGTTTACAATTTTCTCGAAAAGCAGCGGGTACGAGGGATAAGTTTGACTGATTTGACCTAATATTTAGATATAAAGCACTAATCAGAAGTGTCTTGCTAAGCAAAAAGAAGGCATTCCATATCGATTAATTTTTTCAATATGATTAATTTTGAATTGATTGATTTTAACATGTTTGTTTCATAATAATAATATTTTACTTCATAACTTTCAAATTATCAACATCATGTGGTAATTTTAGCACACATACTTAGTAAAATGTATGTGCTTGTCATTCTGTATCCAAGGGACAGTAACAATGACAGTTGCGAGTAATGCTGTTGTTAGTAACATATTAGCTATCTCTGACTATGAACATTAATCATATGACATTAAATAGTTATGTCTCGGAAAGCTATTGACATGATAATAACATAGAAAAAGTTGATGAAACGGCGATGATTGCTTTTTAAGTGATCCCGTTTGCGATCAAGCTCCTCGCTAGCAACATTTCTCCGCCGTACACCTCGCTAGTTCCGGTGTACGGTTATACACAGTGATAATATCCCCAAAGACATGTTCAAAGTAAACCACATGTAGGTTTTATCAACGTTATGAGTTATACGGAGTAGTGATGAAATAGTAAACAATTAGCGTAACATGTGACATATTGCCTCTAGAATTAAAAAGTAAGCTACATTTATAATTAAAGGATATAAAGTATAAAACAACAACGAATTGTAAGTTTATATTCGGCACCGTTTGACACGTTTAAGAGATTCATTCCGATTACATCTGAACAAAGACGTATATCTAAGATTTTATGAGGGCTTCAAAATATCGACCCTTCACTATCATGCCTCTTGTGTTGTTTTAGTAGTATTAAACTCTTCGTGCCCAGTGAAACAAAACAGTCAAACAAACAAAACAGACACACGCAAGAGGCAACCATCACCTCCACCATCACAAAGTTCCTAACAAACATTAAATTCTTTGAATGATGAAGCGATTAGGTCGATCGATTTGGCTTAATTTTGTAAATATTTTCAGGATTTTTCGAATTAAACATCACGTCGTTTATTTTGTTACTCCAAAATGGTATGTATGAAATAGATTTGTTCATAGCGTAGACAATGAATGAAAGTATACCGGTATGAAATCATAAGAACATAAAAAGAAGCGTCCATAAAATGACAAACTGGCGGATATGTTCATGATACATCAAATTCAAGTTGCAAAAGATTCATTAAAAAAACTCTCTCTTTATATTTCATCTTTAATTAGCCGAACATAACATGAAAGTTTTTAAACAATATAAAACTATTTATCTTGTCTACTTTTAACAAAATATTATTTTCCGCGAAGTAATGACGCGTTTGAAAACTCTTCACACTGTCTTCCCCGTGAGAACAAGCCAGCGACTCCTATAACATCTCGGTAAGGAGTTTTCGGAATAGAGCTCGTTTGTACGAATATAAATGACCAAGAACGGAAAAATCCTCCCTGTGATTATATCTTACAATAAATATATTATTATATGTTTGATAAACGTAATAAAATATTCAAGCATTATGATTACATCCAATAACAATTTCTACCAAAGAAGATATGTAAACGTGAAGTCGTGTTCATATTCATATGTGAAACAATGCGCCAGAACGCAGCTAGGCTCACTCGTTCAGACTTGTACCGAGAGACGTGTTGAAACACGTTATATCGACCGAGGCAAGACCGGTATATAAGGCGCGATGGCTTACTCAGTTCATTCATAACTTGACACTACTATCAAAACTACTAGCGCGCTCTACAAGCGGTCGGTCAAGAATCAACTTATCAATCGTCTCTACGCTTTTTCAACGTTATCTTAAAAAAGGTATTAAGAAATTGGTAATAAGTATTGATAATTCCTTAAATTGAAGATCATTTTGAAATAACTTTTTAAATTGCTAATAATATAGAATAGAATGTAAAATGAAAATACAGTTTTTTTATGTTTCTAATTCCACTTAGAAAATTATTTTTTTGTAAATAATTATGAATGAAATGACAATGTTTTTGAAATAAAGAAATCCTATGAATTTAATTTGATTATTTGAGAAAAATTATCATAAGTTTATGACAACTCGTTGCAGAATTAAGATGACACTACTTCATCCCGACGATCTACCGGATATTGATTTCTTTGTGACAATGAGCCTTAATTGAAAAGTAATTTTCTTCGGAAAAGTATGCAGAAACGTTCATTTGATAAATTTTTATAATGTTTTTTTTTTGCAGAATCAATATGGCACTACTTCCTCCCGGCGGTTTACCTGAAATTGTCTTCTCCTTCGACACCACCGGCTCCATGAGTAGCTGCCTGGCCGAGGTCAGAGGTCGACTCCAGGACATGATACAGCGCCTCCAAGCGGACATTCCAGCAATCAGGATAGCCGTGTTCGCTCACGGAGACTACTGTGATAAACACAATTACGTCACCAAATGGATCGACTTCTCGACTGACGTGAAGAAACTGTGCGACTTCGTCAACAACGTGAGCAGCACGGGCGGTGGGGACTCTGACGAGTGTTACGAGCTGGTTCTGAGACAGGTGGGGGAGGAGTTGTCCTGGACTCCCATGTCCAACCGCGCCCTCGTCATGATCGGGGACGCCGACCCACATGGACCAAACTACCCTGACAACAAACTCAAGATCAACTGGAGGACCGAGGTCAAAACTCTCAACAAAATGGTGAGTTTAATAACATCACTTAACTTTGTTAAAATATAAGCTCTTATCTTATAAATATTATTCCAATGAGAAGATGGCCACTGTCTCTACGTCTTTTTAACATGGTAGTATTCTTTTACAGGGAGTGAAGATCTACGGAGTCCAGTGTAAAGGTTATAGCAGGGACTTCTACAAGACAATCTCTGAAGGGACAGGGGGACGCCATCTGCAGCTGGACAGCTTCTCGAACGTCTTCGACTTCCTCATGGCCATCTGCTACAGGGAACATGGAGCTGACATGCTTGATGTGAGTATCTTGTTTTTTAAGTTGTATAATGGTAAACGTTAATGACAAGCAGAAGCTCGAAGAAACAATTTATGTGATTGTTAAATACTTATATTTCCTCTCCAGATTTACGAGAAAGAAGTTCGAGCTCGGTGTGGAGACGGTACTCTCAGCTCGGACATGGAGGGGATGTTCACTAAACTTCGGGACGGAGTTACCGCCCCTGAACCTGTTCCAGAGACTCCGAGGACGAAGAAACCTAAAGCTAAGAAAGTGTCAGTCTTAAAGAAAGTGAAATCTGACATCAGAGCAGGGAAAGGGAAACCAAAAACAGTTGGAAAACCAAGAGTCCGATCTCTGAAAGTAAGTTCTAGAGCAAATGTTTGAATATTGTACACGCAAATTAAAAATTAAAGCCCCATTGTTGAAAATTAGGTAAAACGTGTCAATATCTCTTCTTAAATTGCTTCCTCTAAATGTCATTTTCAAATCCACAGAAGGCGGCCATGTTGACTCTGCCCCTGTTGAGGAGAGAAGAAGTTCCAGAAAACAACTTCATGCTGAGAGACAACGATTGGTCGTCCTGGCTCAAGGTTATCTCCCCTGAGGTTCCAGCCAATCAGAGCGAAGAACTCTGGCAGAAACGTCGAGGTGACGGAAATGGCTACAGAATAAGGAACATTTTCAACTCCAACACCAACAAACCAGCTCTGTACGAACTGGCAGTGCAGAACCAAGTGTATGGACGCAAGTTTGTCATGTTCCAGAAATACTGTCGCTTCATTCCAACCAATATCAGCTGGGAAAGTCGTCTTCTTGGAAGCGCAGCTGTGCGGGAACAGGTGAACAGAGTTGTGTCACAAGGTAGTTGTGTGTTTGTTCGGAGGGTGGTATACAGAACAGCCAACAGTCACGCCAAGACCTCGGCTCCATCTCTGAAATCCTACGACTATGCTTGGAGACGTCTGAGGAAGGAGAGATCACACGCCAGACTGGTGGTCAAACAGGGCAGAACCATCTCCTCGGACAAGTTGTAATCTGGAGGACCGGAAATAGACGCTATATCTTGAAAGTGCTATTGACTGAGGTGAGAACACTTACATCTGATTAGTTGTAATGTGGAGGACCAGAATTAGACACTATATCTTGAAAGTGCTATTGACTGTGGTGAGAACACAAGATCTGACAAGTTGTATTGTGAAGAATCAGTCTTGGAAGTGCTTTTGACTGAGAAGAGAACACTTATATCTGATTAGTTGTAATGTGGACGACCAGAAATAGACACTATACTAGAAAGTGCTATTTGCTGAGGCTGTGAGAACGTGAGAACGCTAAGATCTGAGAAGTTGTAATGTGAAGAACAAGAAATAGATGCTATATTTACTATTGTGTTATTGACTGAAAACTCTCACGCCTGCTTGCCATTCAAGACTAAACATCAACATCTGACAAGTTGTGATGATGGGGGACAGAAAAATAGAGTGCCGCTATTGACACTCATCTTGTCTGTTTGTTGGTAGGAACAATCCCAGACCTCGTCCTAACGGTTACCTGAAACTCGCCAGCAAACGGGTATCTTGATCTGAAATTTATCTTTGCCGAAGATCTGCTTTAAAACACATAAACATATTTTATCATGAAGGCGTTGTTTAAGGAATTGTAAGAATTCCACTGTTTACAAGGATTATCATGGGTATCGCCAATGACGTTAATGTGTATGTGTGTACATTTTGTATATAAGAATTTACTTTTGTGCAATAATGATGTAAATATGTGTACATGAATATGTCATACATGTGCTTCAGAAAAAATATGAAAATAAAATGTCTTTATTGTGAGAATCATTGTGTTGTTATATTGGTAAAACTACCAAAGAAGGGAAAGCATTAAAGTATAGGTTTCGGAAACAATCGATATACAGAAAAAAGACTTGACAAGAAATCACCATTACATAAAACAAGAATGTATATTTATGGACAAGATGCGATCAACAAGCACTTATCACATTTTGCTTGATTTGAAAAAAATATAATGGTATTTTTTCCAAAAACAAAATGATAAGTTACAATATAATATAATATGGATATTATTATTTCAAATGAATGGAAGTTTATACAACCTTAAACAACAATTGATTTCTGTGTCATTACTAAAATTTGATTTTGGTGTAAATATTGATGAAATATTCGACATTTTGTGATGTTACTCAGGATGTGATCAAATAAGGATTAAACATTATAGGTTCTGTGAGTCTTTGATCTAACGATACTACGTAATGCAGTCTACAAAGCAAATGACTATTAGTTGTTCTATGAGACTTTCAATTCATTGATATACTTGTTCTACAAAAACAGGAAATATGATCTACACTGTCCACTCAGTACTCATGTTAATAAGTAATGATACAGAACTAGAAAAGCAGCGGCAGACTCGGATCTAAAGGGACGCTGAATATGAGGTAATATATGGCGTTGACGATGGTCTAGTGCACATGGAAATCAGTTTCATGCGGCAAAATTACTATTGTTTTTGCTGTTTTGGGTTTCTAATATATCACCTCTCCTTTCCGGTATTATAAAACACAATGTCAAACGCAATTCAGGGACTGTGGCGATTCAGCTGAAGTTGTTATCCCTTGACAGTTTTTGTCAATATTCAGAGGTTACCCACGGCTTTGTGGTCCTACTTTTGATATTCTTTTTTGTGTTTTCATCCCCAGTGATCATGACTATGATAGATTGTGAATAATCGTTTGACTTTGCGTCATTTGACTTTGCACCGATAGCAACATTGCGAATTTATTTCAAAATGCTTTAACTTTTGTAAATTACAAATCAAAAAGCACAATTATAGGGATGAAGCACCTTTAATTCGATGTTTACTGGCAATATTCATATTCACTCTCTTAATGTCACAATGTTTACATTCTTATTAACAGCGGCAATTGTCGGTTGTGTCGGGGTAAATTTCTTAAATCTTACATCCATAGAACTAACTCCGTAATACAAAAATCTAATAGGTTTTTAACTTTAGGATACGGTGACTCATTCAGTTATTTGGAGTAACGTATAATAATACCATATGTGTAGTCGTAAAACAAACGTTATTTTTGTATACAATTTTATATCACTTTGATTTTAAAACGAAAGTTATCAAAGCCTGAGCTGCCTCCATGGTCATTGGACCTTTCATCTAAAGTGTTTATAGAATTACACGCTACTGGGTCTTGACATGCAACACTTAACCATGCGATGAGTACATCAGGATTCGATTGTCCTCTTCCCCGGATGTTCATGCACATGCATTTGAAGTTCAGAGTCAAAGTGTGTTGAAAGCTGTTTTTGATGTTTTAGCAAGACAAATCGATCGACTGACTTCAATCAAGGATGACTATTTCCGGAAAGATATTCCCGATGAAAGGTCTCAAGGGGTGCTAAAGTGTTGGTTTACCGAACACCCTGGGGGTCAGTGAGTGAGTATCATGAAATCATAGTAGTACCGTAATGACTATTTCGAATATCAATACTCGTAACCTATAATTTGATTTATATTTTATTCTTTCTTTTCGAATTTGCTTATTTATGAACCAAGTAGTTCATATATTACTTTATCAGCAAAGCCGACCATAAGATATTGATAAGAGTGTCGTGTGTGACAAATGCCATTACTCATGGTTTTACAGTGCATTTTTCTATTGTGTTTACACTATATAATGTACACATTAGTATTCAAAAAGGAAAATACATTCATATATCTTATTTACATTTGACACAAACTGAATTGATGAAACTCATATATAAACTTTAAATACACGCAGGTAAAATCCTAATAACAGGAAACATACAACATCTGATTATAACAGTTTGATGCATTTCCACATTAAATTAAACGTACGCAATGACTTTCTTGTGAATCACATTTCGTTACTTGTAAATCATGTTGTTTGATGTACTGTTCATGTGTTGTTCTGTTTAGTGTTTAATTTTTTTCAGAAGAACGTCTCTTTTCCTGATACATGTACTTGAAATTATAACTCATCAACTGTAGGAAATGTCAATGATTTCTTTGCTGCTGCTGTTCAACGCATATCGATTGTTTACGAAACCTCTTTTTGATCGCCTTTCTTCGTTGTTAATATCAAAACAGTTATATAAGATCAAAATGATGCTCATAATAAAGACATTTTATTTTCATTTTTTTCTTCTCAAGCACGAATAGCACTGTACTTGACACATGACAAATATATACAAAATTATTGCACACTACAACATTCATGAATACAAAAGGTAAACACATTCACAAAGGTATTTTCAATTCAAGAACCATTAACGTTTACGGTAAAAATACACGAGATAATAAACTGTAAATAGTGGAATAAAAAGTTTTTACTATCACAATTTTTGCCTTTATGATAAACTTTTCAAACATTTCGAAATTTCCGAGCAGATCTTCAACTGTAAATATGGATCATTTGAAATTCAATTTAATTTATGGATTAAAGAAATCGAACCTTTTTCTTGCTTTTGTGAAAATATGTCAAATTGAACTCCTCCAAAACAAATTAATATGAATTCATACTTTTCATAATACATGAAAACATCTTACGAGAGACACGAATAATAAAAAGAGGTTTAAATTATCCGTATTGTCAGGAATCTAAATAATCTGTTTAAAATTACGCCATTTCCTGCTAAGGGTATAGTTACAATTATATTCAACGTGATGTCTAACATAACGTTATTCTAATTTCTAGTTTTACTAGTTTTTTCTAGTTAAGATATTTGCAATTTGTAATGACAGCATATGATCATATGTTACATGGGTTTAATTATATATATGCGAATGTAACTGGAACCTCTTTTTAATCGCTTCATCTCAGACCACATATCTATTTTCATAAACCATATTATTATTTGTCACATAGCATATGTTACAAGGTTCTGATTCTATATGTAAATGTGACTGGAACCTCCATTAATCACTTCATCTCAAACGACGTACCTAATATCATAGTCTACATGCCTATTCGTGGTATATGCTCAACGTGTTGCATACAAATAATAAGAAGACAACGTTTTCTCAAAAAGTAATTTATTCGACAACGATAACATAACAAAAGCAGACATGTAAAGTTTGCAATAACAATAAAGACATGGTGATCTATATGCAGTGATTTAATAAGGTAAAATGTTGATATACAGAATGAACAATAAAATTAAAATGATAATTTCATAATCTTTGAAACACATTCTCGCATCTATTCAGGCATGATACAATAACACACGATGTGTTGATGAATGTTTCTTAAGGTTTTTTTCCATCATTTCTTCCTTTCCCGAAAACGTTATAAATTAAGTAATGAATTTCAGTAAAGCACGTTTTGTTTAAAAGCACGGTATAAGTTTTATATTTACAATGGTGTAACAGTCCCGTGAGTCAAAATCTTTCAACCCAGATCAACAACCAATTGAGACTTGATAACTATTCAGCTGAGAAAAAGTTAATTTCAGATCTAATTTGACAAGTTTCTTGTCATTGTCACGACACAACAATGGAAAAGACATAGTCCATATTGATAGCAAGTCCATAGCACTTTCAGGACACAGTGTCTAGTTCTTGTTCTCAAAATTACAACATGGCAGATGTTAGTGTTCTCAAGTTAAACAGCCTCAGCAAATAGCACTTTCAACTATAGCGTCTATTTCTTGTTCTTCACATTACAACTTGTCAGATCTTGTGTTCTCACCACAGTCAATAGCACTTTCGAGATATAGCGTCTATTTCTGGTCCTCCAGATTACAACTTGTCCGAGGAGATGGTTCTGCCCTGTTTGACCACCAGTCTGGCGTGTGATCTCTCCTTCCTCAGACGTCTCCAAGCATAGTCGTAGGATTTCAGAGATGGAGCCGAGGTCTTGGCGTGACTGGCGGCTGTTCTGTACACCACCCTCCGAACAAACACACAACAACCTTGTGACACAACTCTGTTCACCTGTTCCCGCACAGCTGCGCTTCCAAGAAGACGACTTTCCCAGCTGACATTGGTTGGAATGAAGCGACAGTATTTCTGGAACATGACAAACTTGCGTCCATACACTTGGTTCTGCACTGCCAGTTCGTACAGAGCTGGTTTGTTGGTGTTGGAGTTGAACATGTTCTTCATTCTGTAGCCGTTGCCGTCACCTCGACGTTTCTGCCAGAGTTCTTCGCTCTGATTGGCTGGAACCTCAGGGGAGATAACCTTGAGCCAGGACGACCAATCGTTGTCTCTCAGCATGAAGTTGTTTTCTGGAACTTCTTCTCTCCTCAACAGGGGCAGAGTCAACATGGCCGCCTTCTGTGGATTTGAAAATGACATTTAGAGGAAGCACTCTAAGAGGAAGTATTGACACGTTTTACCTAATTTCAACAATGGGGCTTTTATTTGAGCGTGTACAATATTTAAGCCTTTGCTCTAGAACTTACTTTCAGAGATCGGACTCTTGGCTTGCCAACTGTTTTAGGTTTTCCTTTTCCTGCTCTGATGTCAGATTTCACTTTCTTTAAGACTGACACTTTCTTCGCTTTGGGTTTCTTCGTCCTCGGAGTCTCTGGAACAGGTTCAGGGGCGGTAACTCCGTCCCGAAGTTTAGTGAACATTCCCTCCATGTCCGAGCTGAGAGTGCCGTCTCCACACCGAGCTCGAACTTCTTTCTCGTAGATCTGGAGATAAAAAAGAAGCATTTAGAAATCACATATATTGTTTCTTTAAGCTCCTGCTTGTCGTAAACGTATAACTGAGAGCAACACCGAAAATAAGGTACTTACATCAAGCATGTCAGCTCCATGTTCCCTGTAGCAGATGGCCATGAGGAAGTCGAAGACGTTCGAGAAACTGTCCAGCTGCAGATGGCGTCCCCCTGTCCCGTCAGAGATGGTCTTGTAGAAGTTCCCACCGTATCCTGTACACTGGGTTCCGTAGATCTTCACTCCCTGTGAGAGAATACTACTATGTTAAAAAGACGTAGACACAATGACTATCTTTTATTGGAATAATATTCATAAGAAAAGATATTATTTTTGAACAACGTTAAGGTATGTCATTAAACTCACCATTTTGTTGAGAGTTTTGACCTCGGTCCTCCAGTTGATCTTCAGTTTGTTGTCAGGGTAGTTTGGTCCATGTGGGTCGGCGTCCCCGATCATGACGAGGGCGCGGTTGGACATGGGAGTCCAGGACAACTCCTCCCCCACCTGTCTCAGAACCAGCTCGTAACACTCGTCAGAGTCCCCACCGCCCGTGCTGCTCACGTTGTTGACGAAGTCGCACAGTTTCTTCACGTCAGTCGAGAAGTCGATCCATTTGGTGACGTAATTATGTTTGTCACAATAGTCTCCGTGAGCGAACACAGCTATCCTGATTGCTGGAATGTCCGCTTGGAGGCGCTGTATCATGTCCTGGAGTCGACCTCTGACCTCGGCCAGGCAGCTGCTCATGGAGCCGGTGGTGTCGAAGGAGAAGACGATTTCAGGTAAACCGCCGGGAGGAAGTAGTGCCATTTTGATTCTGCAAATAAAATAATAATTATAAAATTGTTTTAAATGAACTTTTCTAATTACTGTTTTTATTCAAAAGGAAAATAATTTTTAATTAAGTTTCTTTGTTAAAACAAAAAATTAAAAATAGATCGTGTAATGACATTTCTAAAAAATATTTATAGAAAAAATTAAATCGCATATGATATATATTCTTAAATAATCATTTTCCGATATCTAAATAAAGTTACCTTTGAAAATACTTTCAACGTTGAAAATAGTGTTGAGTTAAATTCGAAGCTGAAACCAGCGATGTATTCAGTTGATTTGGTGTTTGTATGTCTACACAAGCGAAGTTGTGAATGATCTTACTCAGCGAGTCCAGCCTTATATACCTCGCCAGTGCCGATCAATGACTGCTTGCTCAGACCTGCATGGCTTGACGAGTTGGGACTTGCTCAACTACTGTGTTTGTGCGAATCTTTCATGGACGGGAACATTTACTTTATTAATTGAAACGTTTTCGTTTGGCGATCAACAGGGCTTCCTGACATGCAACATTACCCGAAGATAAGTTTGGTTTTATGTCGAATTGTTGTCTGTTCATTTGTAGCAAAGGTTTTTCATTTCATTACGCGCTGCTGCTTTGAATCTGTTCACTCGAACGAACGAAAGAGTCGATCCGAATCTCCGAACAGTGTAAGAAGGATTCGCTTATCAGTGTTGATGTGCTCGAAAGCAATGCACTGAGCTCGAGTGTTCTAAATTTAGGATATGATCTAAATACTTCGCGGATAGTTGTTAAAATACTGCAGAATAATCGAAAACTTATCGTTTTGACGTTTAGAACTGTTTCAAACATCAATTGATAAAAAATCCTGTTTGATTCGTCGTCTGTCGCTCTTTTGAATTTTGATGAAATGTATATGTATATCGATAAATAATTATGAATATTGTTCTATTTACACTACAAATGACATAATTGATTGAATTAATTTCAGGCCTAGCATGAAAAAATTACATAAAACTTCCATTATGTGACAAAAAATGGTTAACCTCATGAATAATTGATGAATTGATATTGGTCTAAATGAAAGAATTTTCTATTTTATTATTTAAAAACAATGTTTTCACCATTTTGCTTTTATCGCGATTATAAATACAGGTGACATTTACGAGCAAATTGTTCCTAATGTTCCTGACAGTCAGAGGACCATAATCATTAAAAGAAAACCATACATGTATGTCTCACTCGTGTATAGTAAGAAGACTTCAAGAGTTATCTCCCTTGAAGAAACAGACAATGACACAACTTTATCTCACTCTCATGTTGTCACCATTTGTTGATAAGGTGAATGATGATATTTTACATTTAACTTCAACTGTTCTTAATCGATTGTGACGCAAAGTGTTTGTTTCTGCAAATATGCCATTCCTGCAGTTATGTTAGTAACATGTATATCAAAATTATATCAATATCATATAAGATGATATATAATATGTACTATTAAAAGGTTTATATTTATAGACATTTCCCTTCCATTCAATCATCGTAATTATATAAGTATCGTAGTTAAGAGCGTCAGGTGTAGTAGGAAATCAAATGATTTGAAACGAAAATTTTAATGTGAAAGATACTTCGTATGGATAACATATAAATGTATAATAAAATAAATGTAATTTTTTTTATTGATCTATAACGCACATCTTCTGAAATGATCCTACAAAATGTTTTCATATGAAGAGGTCGATTTTCATAATTTTATTATCCGAAATAGGGCACAAACAGATTTCTTCATGAAGTATAGAATAGTTAACGCTTAAATAAATGGTGGTCTAAGAGGTTTAGCGTTATGTTATTAAAGTGAAATATGCAATTTTTTATATATTTTCCAAAAGTGTTTCCACAGTGTAACACTTATGCCACACCCAGTGATTGATAACAAATGTTTCTTGTTACGACAGTACCAACGCAAATATTTGCTTGCGCTGGTTATAAAGTTAAAGATGTAGCGAATTTCAAACAGATCTTCTGGACAATAGGAGTCACTGTTTTGATGACATATGCATATATAAGTATTTTGATTTCAATAATTCATTTCAAAACTTAAGTATTCAAATTCTCTCTTTTAACTCTTTCTCGTTTTTATTTGGACAAACCACCGCAAGCTGTGATTGCTTAGTCATGTCAGTTCAAAGTACAACGATTTAAAAAATTATTGTTAACACTATTGTTTCACAATTTGCTAACGACTGTGGGTTTGTCGAAATCGGTATAGCGCTTTTATCTATCTAAATTAATATCTGGAAAGTCTTAATCTGTGCAATCAGCAGGGCAATCGTTATTGAACATCTATCAACCGTCAGATATATTCATTAGTGGAAGTGTCATAAAAGACTGTATCTGGAATAGATTTCAGTTCGGGAGATGAACAGGCAGTAAAGAAAGATCAGTTTCAGACATTGAAGTCAAAATTCGAATAACGTGTTTGTCCGTTATATATGTCGTTGTAAAAGGGTATTAAGAGTCGTGTTTACTGCCCTCATAGACTTTAGGGCGACAATTGCTTTTGTTGATAGACAAATCTAAAATTCAAGGGAAACATGTTCTGTATCGTATATTGAGCTTGACTATGTTTCGATAGTTTTATAGTGTATATTGCGTGCGGCAAGGTTTGCAGCTATCTTCCGCTTCATTTCGTTTCGTATTAAAGGATTTGGTGACCTTTTTAAGCCACAGATGGTCAAAGCTGTTGTCAAAGACTCTGCATTTTTAGTTTTTGGTTAATGCGAAACTGCTTTGACTGCATTGGCCAGTTGGAAATTTGATTATAACAGAGAGAGAATTACAGAAAACCTTGTTTGGATCATTACAACTTGGAAAATGACAGATAATGATATAATTTGACATTCAGAGTTCGATTTGAAGAAATGTGATTTGATTAGTAGTACCTTCATATTGACGTTCAGACGAGAGGCCATAGGTCTGAAGCTCATTATTCTACATTTTAGATAATATCACATTCTTTCTGAACATAAACGTTTTGTGTATATGAATGAATATATATTATCTTAATTAGATTTACTTGAGTTAATCGTTATTAAATCTAATTTTTTAATAGCCAGGAATCTGATTAAACTTTGCTCTATTGTCTTTTTTATGTAAAACAAAATCAATTTCTACCTAAAAAGAAATATGTCATACAATTTTGAAACAATATGTTGTCATTTTCATATTCTCATTTATCCATAGTTTCCAACTTTCAATAAGATTATATACTACAAATATATATTAACTGAATAGGTGAGGTTGGGTCATGCGTTATAACACTTTCATCCTAATTTAGTAAATAATAAATTATTGCTGAATCTGTTTTAAACCCCGACTCATGTAGTCCTCTAATCCCTCTATAAACCCATCATTGGCCTGTTCCATTATACCTATAGGTAAGTAAATAATCCTGCCTTGACTTTTTGTAGATGTTTTGGTATGTAAAAGTTTTGGAACATAACCTGGACAAACACATACAAATGTCACTCATTTCGACCGTATCAGAATAATAGATCACATTTGCTCTGTCTTTTTTTATAATTGTGTGGTGTCTCTCTGTTTAAGTATATGAATCATGTGAGCAGAAGCGTAGGTTTGCCCGTCCTATAGTGTCAAGACCTAAAGGTAATGTTCTGAATAGATGGTATATTTTATCATTCTGAAGAAAAAGCATATTGTGAGAGACTAGCTTATCAATTTAGGAAAACATAAACTATTAGTCTTTGTCTAAGTTAGGAAGTAAATCTAGAATGTGATTCTAATAATTGTCTATATGCTTCTTCTTAATATTGCTTTAATATTCGTTTTCTCACTTCATATGCCGACTGTTAATCCATCGTCATTACCAAATATTACACAGGTGAGACGTCAATAAAATATTCTGTCTATCTATCTGTCTGTCTGTCTGTCTGTCTGTCTGTCTGTCTACCAAATAGTGATTGCATTATCGATTTCCTGTTTTCGATTTGGATATATGATGGAATAGTAGATCGTTTGATGTTGTCTTGAAACTGATTTCATTATTTCTTGGTTGTCAAAGTTGTGACGCCTCTCAGTGAAAGAGTTGTACCACAATGATCAAATCAATTAAGTAAATGCACGTTTTTGCTTAAAATCACTTGCTTAATGTATTCCACTGGATTAACTGTATAAGAAGAAACAATGCGTGTGTGCTTTTAATGAATAGTATATTGGGTTTCATTGTGTACGGGGTTTGTCAATTATTTTTAGTATTTCTAGTGTATACATTATTTGGACAATTCATATATAATGCTTCGTTACAAGTCATGCAATGTTCGGTCTATGAAGGTTATTCCGTACGATGTTGTGTTAGGATGTGTTAACCTTCTGCAATCTTCTAGGCAGGATGCAACGTTTAAGTTTCTATAACCCACTCGAGATGCTGTTATCACTGTCTGTACTTCTAACGATCACTTCTGTGTGTGTTGCTGTTAACACTTTACATGCTGCTTATTATGAAAAACATATTTCAACTTCAGGAAACCCTGTAGAAGAGAGCAGGCCGTTTTCCTTTCAGTGTATGGGACCATGTGGAAGGAATATAAGCTGTTCTGCTGTGAACGTGCTGTACCCGAGCCGGGTGTGTGTTGACCTGAGTCCCGGGGAGACAGAGAGCATCAGTGGGTGGGAACATGTCCTCTACCGTAAGGTTGGTGTGTTTTAACTCTCATGGTTGTGTACCAAATGAATGCCATATTTCATCTCATTTGTCCTTTATATACAAACGTTTCTATTAGTATTTAAAGTAAATGTGCTGAAGTCTGTGATAATTTCAAAGTTTTATGTGATGTCAATAACTTTTCTTTAATCTTGTTTAATCAGTAAGTACTGTGCGTAACAATTAAAACCTGCAAGCTCTTACTTAAAAAACGTAAAGCTTTTACCCGATATCTTACTTGTATATTTCTCATTTACAGCTTTGTTGTGTATGGTATATCATTTTGCACACACTATTTATATTCTAGAGACTCTCATAACCAAAACATAACTTAATTGTGTTGTATATATGTTTTATTGTGTTAGGTGAAATAAACTATCGATCTGCCTGTCTGTGTAGACTATTTTCAGTGCAGTTCCACTGGCATTATTTTAGGCATGATCATTTGGATAAGAATATGTTACAGGGATTGAACGTTCATATTATTGGCGGAGACCAAGAGATTAGATATGATTATTATATGCGCCACTCTTGATTATAAAAATCTCTTCCTCACTCGTTGAGATAAACATGGTATTTGTCAAGAAAACAGAAATATCCTCTTACTAAACTAAAATCCAAAAGAAACGCCCCCTCTACATTTAATTCTTGATCCTTTGATAGAACAAAAAATATAACAAGACGAAATTTTTGTACCTTAACCACTGCATTTTGTGCGTTTAAGCGATGTGTTTCTTCAGATAGTGCCTTGGCATATATAAGAATTATCTTTTGTGATTTTTGATGTGTGTGAAAAACAAAAGGGGACGTTTCCTTTGGATTTTAGTTTAGTTTATTTGATAATGATTTGAAAATTTGGCTTTGGATTAAATTTTATTTTATCATCCATATTTTCACTCAATCACAATGGGAACATGTTTGTTTTCATAAAAAAACATCAATCAATCACTTACTGACAACCGAAAACATGTTTGTATCATTCACAATGGCATAAGAGAAACATGAATTTTCTGTAGCCGCAACAACACAAAGTCACATCATCACATAGCTGACAAGCATTTAGTCGCATAAGAAGCATAATTGTAATTCTTAATCATATAAGAAATATCTCGTTTAACTGTCGCCATTGAACAATATCAATAATATTTTGTTAAGTATTAACTTGCTTTATATCTTGAAGGAAGATCTTAGAGTTTCAAATGATTTGTTGAATGACAAAACGGTATATGTATATAATGCAGGTTTATAAACTCGCCCAAATAATAAAGACAACGCCATCTAAATAACAAGGTACTATGTAGGCTACATTAACTATATTTAACCGCAGTTGTCGGCTTCGTTTTAGTGAATGTGACTATACCTTACAGTGTATATGCAAAAACATTTTCAATACGGATCGAAATGGTACATCATATATCTCATTAAGACATCTACCACTCGTGATTAAAATGTATGTTGAATGAGAATAGGTAACCAGTCACTATGTCCTTTTCATTTTTTACTTTCAAATCAACACGGTTAAACGTCCACAGTGAAAATTGCCACTTTTGTGTAACTATAATTATATTATATATTATATACTAATTGTCACCCTAGGAAATTATAGTCCAGGTTATCATGCAAAATTCGGTAAATAACAGACCTTCAGTTTATCACCCAAAGATACACGTTTAGTCACAACCGCCCAAAGAATTACCAACCCAGTCTATCAAGGAGATGCCTTGTTGCGTCATTTGATTGGGTTTTGAATGTACAATACTACCGGTACATGTTTGTACAATAACCATGGACTTGAAATAACCGGAATTAACATATTAGATATTTTGCTATCGAATTATCGAAAATTGTTTTGAGTTGTTTTAGTGAAGGTTTGTATGTTAAATCAACCGTTGAAAAGATGGGAAGATTGTTGAAAAATTATTAATTTGTGAAACCCCACGACTACTGATGCGTCATAGTAGGGTAGTCTCGGCAGACACGCTTCATTGACCACAGATTCCAGTCGCCTGGGCTATTTTGGTAGCGTTTTTGAAAAAGTTTTTAGGCACGTTACTGTCCGATTTAAGAAATACAAATTGAAGTCTATGACTAATTGCATTCGTTTCTTTATGAATCCCGATAACCATAGACCATTTCAGGCCATCTTTAAATAACAATACATACCACAACTAGCATTCAAATTACAAAATTACGTATGATAAGAAATATGTTACCGAATTTTCATACGGGCTGTTTTTTTTTCTCCAAAAAGGGTATATGTTATATATTGAAAATTAAATTGGCATCTTTTAGTATCAAATAATTATATTCAGCAAAGCCATTCGAATTGATTTTAAAAAGAAAAAAGAGCACAAAACGGAATAATTAGAGATATCGTTCAAAATACAATAATCTGCTTACCAAAATATTTAACCTCAACACATTTCCTATGCAATATCAGTTATTTGGATTTTTTATTTGGTATCTAATTCTTAACCAAATATTTTATTGACAAATTGTTGTGGTCACGCTGTAAGTTGATCATATCTACAATGCAGATATAGAGAACAGATACAATGTCGTGTTACTAGACGTATTTAAACT
The DNA here is from genome assembly GCA_916613615.1 of Steromphala cineraria. Classification (NCBI taxonomy): domain Eukaryota; kingdom Metazoa; phylum Mollusca; class Gastropoda; order Trochida; family Trochidae; genus Steromphala; species Steromphala cineraria. The sequence continues at coordinate 21,595,410 of OU744722.1, read as the reverse complement.
TTTGCCATTTGCATGTTCAATGCGCCATGTCATCCTGCTCATGCGCAGATACATCAATCGTGTTTCCCCGTAAGCCGGAAAATAAACATTGTCAATATCGGACCATACCTGGTAATGTTAAGCGGCAATCACTACAGCGTGCCAAATACAACTCTATCATTCTCTTCGAGAGGCAAGGGGTCAGAATTGGAAAAAAACAATTTTCTTCATTTTGCAATATGTTTTTCACTTATAACACATTTTCAGAAACTTTCCGTCCACATAATCAATACTTTCAACGTTATGATATTACTTAGGTTTTACGAAATATTTCCAAATGATTAGTTTATAAAATATTCAAGTAATTTGAGATTTTGCATTTTTGAACTATAGTGTTACAACATCAAAGTCAAATGTGTTCCTCTGATAATATTATTACCATCTTTCAGTATGTGACGTGGAAATAAAAACGGTGAATTAAAGGTGTTCACACAAGCAAATCTTTATAAATGATATGATTGGTTTGTGTAATGCGATTTTCGACACTATCACAATAATATATTTAGCATCAATGTGCAATTATCAGTGAAATATTGCAAATATAGAATTTCCAAAAACGTGCTGCTGTCCCTTTAATAATTGAAAAGATACATTAACAAATATCAAAGAGCGCGGTGGTGTAGTGGTTAGCGTGCTGGCCTGTCACGCAAAAGACCCGGGTTCGAATCCAGGTGGAGATACCAAAGATTTGTGACCTGGGCTTTACACTGTGTTGTGTCCTTGGGCAAGGCACTTTATCCACATTGCACTCAGTCTACCCAGCTGTACAATTGGGTACCTGAATACGGGAAGTACGGACCTATGTGGTCGCGCGGAGCGCTCAGTAGCGGCTCTGAAAGTACAATTCCTTCAGGGTAATAATGTACAGCCAATGAGCAGTGCTTGCACTGGATATTAGGCTTTAAAATGTTCATTATTATTATTATTAAAGATAGTATTATATCAAGTACCGCGCAAAAGAAAGTGTAACACGTAATTATGCCAAACACAAGTCTTGGCGAACATGTTCTTATTGTTCTTTAGATGGCGCATCGATGCCAAAGGTGCCCATAGGAAATACTGTTGAACACTACTTTTGTTTTTGCGTTTGTAACATGAGAATTATGACTGACTGAAATTCGGACTTGTATCGGCTGTTGTTTTGAGAAGACATGATGCCTGACACTTAATTGTTATCCTTTCGGTTTACAATAATTGTCTAACGATGAATTCCATTTATCGTTATTGTCATGATTTGTACTTTTGCCCTGTAGTGTCCCCATATTACCGGGGTATCACTTTATCACATTTATGAGTACAGAAATATTCCTACTTCAGACCTACCCGCCACCACCTATATGTCAGAACGGAGGTGTATGGGAGGACGCCACCAAGACCTCGTGTAAGGAATGTGATGTTGGGTTTGCAGGGACGTTCTGTGAGCGCCACTGGGAAGGTAAGACAAAACCATATCCTGCACATATATATTCATACTTAAGAACTACTTACCAGCAGCTACACTGAATTTCAGCGCACTACCGCCCATGGTTCGCTAGTTTGAACGCAATGCTTAACCACCAAATTGTTGCGGGCTTTCTCGCTGCAATGATACTAGCAGCCGTGGTTAAGTTAAATACTCTTGAAAGCGGCGATAAACCCCAGATCACCTCACCTCATCCAACCTCACTCCTTCCCCCGTGCGCTCTGTGCAACTGAAACCGGCTTTCGTCAGAAAATAAGACCCTCTGCCAGTTTTGAATCTGTCAACGTCTAACATGTCTGCCCCCAAACAACCCTTTTATGTCGATGTCGGCGTGTCAGTTGCATTATTCGCATTGGCCGGTGTGGTCCATATTGTTGGAACCTTCTCCTCACGGTGAAAACGGTTCCTAGTGTAAAGTTGACGATGGTACAGGTCTTCGTATTAAGTTGTAACTAGGTCGGTCTTGTGTCTTTCCTCATTTTCGCAACTTTTTCCCCCAATCCATTTTCTGTAATCTTGATTAGGCCAATTGACCCCACCAATGAAAACAGGAAAATAACACTATTATCAGTAAATTATCAAGTTTGAAATGTTAGCACAAAGGACATAAGTAATGGGATGCAAAACAAACCAAATTCCTTTGTGGACAAAACTTTTGATGATATATAGAGAATCTCACACAAGTGTCTTCTGATATCAAATATATCAACACAAGTTGATAAAAGTAACAAAATTAGCCGAGGATATTTTACTTTTATCAACGAGTGTTGATATATTTGATATCAGAAGACACGAGGGTGAGAATCTATTTATCATCCAAAATCATTTTTTATTACATTAGCATGAAAAAATGTACATCTTTGAACACTGCATAGCCCTAAAACTCCTAAATCAGTGATGTCATAGCATTGTGACGTCATCGTGTCAATGACGTCATAGCATTGTGACGTTGTTGTGTTTATGGCGTCATAGCATTGTGACATCATTACTGATGATGTAAAACGTTTGTGATGTCATGTATTTTCTGATTACAGGGCATTGTTAAAAATCTACTGTCAAAGCGATATCTCCTAGGAGTGTGAGGAGCTAGGAGATATCGCTTGATCTTCCACAAGCGATATCTCCTGTGGAACACAGTTTTGGATGATAAATGAATATAAACAGATGCAATAATTCTTTTGGTGTTCAATTTAGATATATTCAAAACCGTTTCAACAAAATGCATTGTCAGTACATGTAGCTAGCGTACAACATATTACGTATAATCTTTAATGTATTTGTTAATTAGCTGAACAGTGAAACGATGAACAATGAAAATTAAGACGTTTAAGACACATTAAGAGCTATATCGAATTTTGCATTAAAACTTCTAAAATTCAATCTAAAGACAAAGAATAGCCCACACAAGCTATATCTTTTAAAGAATATCTGGATAGGCAAAGTTCTAAAATGCTTCTCTTTCTAGATTGCAGTGAGGGATTTGCATTGGGACACACTATAAGCAGCGTGTACACCATACAACCGCGAATGTCTCCTTCTCCATTTGATGTGTACTGTGAACTCAATTGGGGAGGCAGGACGTACATCCAGCTGCAGAAAGATGGCTTAAACTTCACCCGAGGCTGGCAGGAGTATAGAGATGGGTTCGGATCCCCTTCAAGTGACCACTGGCTTGGACTGCAGAGGATCTACGAGATCTGTATCAGCAAGAGCTGTCGGCTTCAGTTTCACTTAACTCTCCCTTGTTGTCCTAATTGGAAACAATGCTACTACTATGGTTTCAGACTTACAAATGAGAATGATGGTTATAGATTCCAGTACTCTCGCTGGTCAATTGGAAATACGCAACCTCAGAACCAGTTACCAGATGCGCTTGGTGAGATTTATGGAGTGAAATTCAGCACGATTGACAGAGACAACGACGAGAGCCCTGGGAACTGTGCTCAGACACATCGAGCTGGTTGGTGGTTCAAGAACTGCACTCTTTGTAACCCAAATGGACAACTGAAGCCAATACCGAACAGAGTCGGAGAGCCCTGGCAGGTGTTCTGGGAGACTGGGGATGATAGAGGAATCAGGAAGATAAACATCGCCCTAAGGACCTTTAATTAGTCACATATACAATGTCGATTGTGTGGATTGCTGAACATTTACAATCTTTTTGTGCTATAGACAGCTCTGCTTTATTATGTTTTTGTTGTTGTTGTAGATGTTATAAAATTGGGTTATTTCGAGATTATTGCAAAGTTTCAGGTTAATACGAGTAAAAAACGATAATTAAACTAGATTAAACTAGGTACACCACAAGTAGAGCAGCCCCGAAACTGAGAGTTTAGCCTTCCCTGTGTCGCCTTCTACAGGCCTCAGCAAATTAGGCATTTTCTCGTGACCTGGTCCCTTTTACATTCAAGGTAACACAATCAAATAACATTTTTTTCATTGAGTATAACAATCATGTAATGAATAAAAGTGTTAATAGTTAAAATATTTTTTTTACCATGCTAATGTCGTGACCACGCTATGACCTTGACCTTTAACAAATTGTAGCGAAAACCTTTTTACATTCATTTTACTTCTCCAAAGATTATATATCAAGTTAGAGCTTCATAGCATAACGTGGTTTTAACATACTCCGTTTACTAGGATTGTTTTAGTGATCTTATAACTCGTGACCATGACCTTTGATCTTGAATGTGAACACGTCAAAATAATTCAAGAGGTGTTCTGAAAAGTTCTGAAAAGTTTAATGGGATAAAGTGATACCCAAATTTGGTGTATATTGCAATAACGTATATCTCTTGACCTTGACCTTTGACATTCAAGGTCACACAAGCAGTGAACACTTTTCATTCAGTATAACAATAATGTGACTAATTTAAGTGTTAGCAGTTAAAATAATCCATTTTCTCAATACATGTTGAAGTTGTGACCTTGCTGTGACCTTGACCTCTGGCAGTTCATATCCGAAACCTTTTCAAAATTGTTAACTTCTCCAAAGATATTATATACTCCAAATTAAGTCACGACCTTGCGGAGAACTTGACCTTTGATGGATTGAAGCGGAAACCTTCTTAAAATTATTAAAAGCACAAAAACATTTCAAGTTATTGTGTTTACAAAGAATTTATTTGTCATTTGTTTTAACAAATTCCGTTTAATAGGATTGTTTTAGTGATATTATAACTCGTGACCTTGACTATTGACCTTGAAAGTGTACATGTCAGAATAGTTCCCCCGAATTATAAGGAGTAAGTTATGAATACGAAGTCTGGAAAGCTCAACGTAAAAAGGTTATAGCTTTCAATGTGAGTACGGTGGAAAATGCACAAACACTGATAGCAGTCCCGACCTTAAATATTCAGATTTTTTGCACAAGAATCTATTTAAATACATGATGACTCTCAAAGAAAAATTAGGATTTGTGTTTTATATTAAGCACTGTATTCACGAAAGTTGTTAATGAGGATTACTTAATCAACTAAACTACTGGATCCATGATAGATATACATGAGGAATAATGATAGTTTTGGTTCATACAAAGTCATGGTTCATGGTTGATGAAAGAATATTGATAAACTTTATCAATTTTATATCATCAATTCTACATCATTTGCTTATCATTAACAAAGAGTCTAATTAGATGCATGTGGACATATTGTCCAAATAGAATACTCTTATTTCACGTTCATGTTAATAGAAAGTTGTATCTGCATATACGTTCTCGCAACAGAAACTAAATCACCATAATTCATCAAGTTATAATTTGGTATAAACTCACGGGCAAAAGAAACGCTACCACTTTAGATTTGAAATTTCGAAAAAAATCAAACTCGGATTCAAACTCAATCGCATGTAAACACATCGCCCAAATACAACAATGATTGTTTCATATTGAACTGTGGCATCAAACGCATGCTTTTCCAAACTTTTGTCAATTTATGGTTTTCACGTTTTTCATGCAAAGCAAAATAGCCCCATGCCCGACGTGTATAAAACCAATGCGAATTGGTTGTCAGACACCAACTTTGTAAAAAAAACACTCGAAGAATGACAAGATTGACATAACAACAACGCGAGCGAGCAATCGGGATGATTGAAATGGGAGCCACCCACATCCATGTTGCAACAACGCTTGGCTGTCACCTTACAACAGTCACACGACTTATGCAACGTTATCGGCATTCGGGACAGACCTCAGACAGACCAAGATCAGGCCGACCGAGAGTCACAACCCCCCAGGACGACCGATATCTGCGCACGTTACACCTCAGAAACCGCTTCCTGACAGTGACGTCATCGGCGTCGAATGCCCTGGGTCACCGGGTAAGCAGACGCACAGTGGCCAATCGTCTAAGGTCCCATGACATCAGGGCATACAGACCGTTCCGGGGACAGCTGTTGGCAGCCGAACATCGCCAACGAAGACTGAGATGGGCGAGGACGGTTTTACGTTGGCAACGACGTCAGTGGCAGAGGGTGCTTTTCTCTGACGAAAGTCGCTTTGTCTCTTCAAATCAGATGGAAGAGTACATGTTTACCGCCGTCGGGGAGAGAGAACCGCTGCATGCTGCATTCAGGAAGTTGTGCCCTACGGAGGAGGAAGTGTCATGGTTTGGGTGGCATACTTGGTGAGGAGAAGACGCCGTTGGTTATAGTGAACGGAAATCTAACGGCTCAGCGATACGTCGATGACATTCTCCATCCCGTCGTCTGTCCCTTTCTTCGACAACAGGCACAAGGTGTGATATTCCAACAAGACAATGCCCGACCGCACACAGCTCGAGTTACTCAGAACTTTTTTGCCAACAACAACATCGACGTTTTGCCGTGGCCGGCATGCTCTCCCGACATGTCACCGATTGAACATCTTTGGGACGCTTTGGATCTTCGTATTCGTCAACGACGTCCACCTCCAGCAAACCGCCAGCAACTTGCTCAAGCTCTCCAAGACGAATGGCAGCGCATTCCACGTAATGAGGTCAGACGTTTGATTTTGTCAATGCGACGGAGGGTTAATGCGTGTATTGTGGCAAGGGGAGGCCATACACGTTATTAAAGTGAACTGTTATCGACACATTGAACCTCAATTTCTCTGTATCCGTCTGTCATGACAGTGAACTTGGAATTTTTAACCCCTAGGCCAATATCAGAGACTGTGCCGTTGATACCGGAAGCTGATTTGTTATATTGTTTATGAATATTATATCGTCACATGTTCTTGTTGAATAAACATTTCATTTTTTTAATCTGACTTATGTATTTATTCTACAATCTAGATTTAAAAACATTGTAGCGTTTCTTTTGCCCGTGAGTTTACATGTTTTGCTCGTCACCAAGACACTGACAAAAGAATTTTGATAGACATTAATAAATACCTTAGGCTAATTAGTTCCTTTACGGTTGCATTTGAAGTGTGATGATTGCGAGAGCAGTACTACTCAACGTTTTGGAGCATGATTCATTTAAAATGAAAAGAAAGTTTCAATGGACGACTCTGCTTTAAAGAGCAAATTATTCTTGATAAAAACCCAATCAAAATTCAATCAAAAACGATTATACTAAAAGAAATGAGATTATTCACGAATAACATCTTCTTTAAAATATATTCAAAAGATGTCATTAAACCTCGCTTCAATCATACTTTTATTTGATTTATTGGCATCAATTTAAAAAACCTTTTACAGCAAAATTGACAATTTAATGGTTATGTTCCCAATAAATGAACTCGTTTAGTAAACATAAAATATACTTATAAACGTATGTTGTATATTGCATTTCAAGCAAATCCAATTATCTCAATCAAATGGTCTTAGAAGAAATATTAGATGTCAACACTTCTCCGGATCAGTAGAGAGATTCATGCCACTGGTGACAAGTCGCAGAATACCCTCGCTTAAACTGATATCACCATCACCACTGATATCCTTGGCATACTCCACCATCTGCTGACTGTCTGAATAAAATAGTTACAAATTCCAACTACCATGTTAGTAGTCCTGATATGTGTTGTTGTAACGCACCTGTTCCTTCTTGATGCACAAAGCGTGTTCAGCCCATTGAATCAAGGGGAGATAACCGACCCGACTCTGGTGATGCAGTGTGTGGTCAACTGTTCAGTGCTGGACACGTGTGTGGCGGTCAACATTTCCTACACTGACCACTCCTGCAGCTATCTGGACATGGAGGAGTATAAACAGATTATTCCTCGCCACAGTGACTTTCACATCTTCAGAAGGGTAAGTGCGTATAATGGTTATGTTCATGTATGCAAAAGCATTAAATGGCCAATCGAGATAGAGGATTGTATCTTTCATCATTGTGTTGATGAGCGTATTGTTTCTCCCCTTTTCTTATCTCTTCTTCTTCTCTTCTCTTTGTTCTTGTTCACCATCTGTCATTTTACCGTATATTTATTTGTAATTTAATGATGTACATTCTAGGAAGAGAGTATTTTAAGTTAGACATGATGTTCCATAATCCTTTTCCAAGTGAATAAAAATAAAAAACAATCAAGTGAATAAAAATATAAAACAATCATTGTGTTAGCAAGTTAACCGTCAAGTCTTCACTAACTTACAGTACTTAATGATGTTTGTTCACCACAAAGGGTATTTATGGTCTAAATGGTTCATATATAAACAGTCTATTCTCTTTTAGATGTTGCATCTAAGTGTTTATTCTAACAACCCGGTATGCACTTGTGATATGTACATAGCAATTTGAAAAGAAACGAAAATACAAATGAATAAATTGATGTTTGTCCAAGCAGATCCAGGACGGAACAAACTTTCTAGCATAATTATGCAAAATAATCTATTTACATTTTCTATTTAATACATGACTCTGATGTTATTCATGAAGTCGCTGGGTCCTCACCATATCGATAATTGAGAACACTTTTCAGTCGATGCCGATTGTATGCTACAATGGGGGACGCTGGTATGATTCAACCAAACGTTCCTGCGAGTGTCTTGGGAGTTTCACTGGGGATCATTGTGAGCGCTACTGGAGGGGTAGGTTCTGAAACAAAGTAATTAGATATAATAATAATAATAATTAGATATAACTGTTATTACTGACATTTTAGAAGTTGAAGCGTTTAAGAATGGCGAGTGTTTTGTAATGGAACTACTTTACTCTGCACAGTGAACGTTTCACATAGATGTTAACATAACTACTTGTAAACACGGTATCTGCTCACAGGAGTCACTCGTGTTCATCTTGTGCTTCCAGTTCATTTATCGTGATAGATAAGAGTTTTATTTGAAATAAACCAAATTTGCAAAAGTAACAATGTGTTTTCTTTACTTCTGAAACAGTGATCTTATGAGACAAACGTTATATGCACGAGATTTCTCTTATATCAACAACTTGCATTCAAAGATTGTTTTAAAGTATCCTGGAAAACCAAAATCTATTCGTTCATTGTCCATAGGTATAATCTTGATTTTCGTCTTACCAGATTGTACTGAGGGATTTGAATTGGGCCACACTATAAGCAGCGTGTACACCATACAACCGCGAATGTCTCCTTCTCCGTTTGATGTGTACTGTGAACTCACTCATGGAGGCAGGACGTACATCCAGCTGCAGAAAGATGGCTTGAACTTCACCCGAGGCTGGCAGGAGTATCGAGATGGGTTCGGATCCCCTTCAGGTGACTACTGGCTTGGACTGCAGAGAATCTACGAAATCTGTATCAGCAAAACCTGTCGGATTCAATTTCACATCACCCTACCCTGTTGTCCAAATTGGAAAAATTGCTTCTACTATGACTTCAGACTTACAGATGAGAATGATGGTTACAGGTTCCAGTACTCTGGTTGGACATTTGGAAATTCGCCATCTAAGAACCAGTTGCCAGATGCGCTTGGTGAGGTGTATGGAGTGAAATTCAGCACGATAGACAGAGACAACGACGAGAGCCCTGGGAACTGTGCTCAGACACATCAGGCTGGTTGGTGGTTCAAGAACTGCACTCTTTGTAACCCAAATGGACAATTGAAGCCAATACCGAACAGAGTCGGAGAGCCCTGGCAGGTGTTCTGGGAATCTGGGGATGATAGAGGCATCAGTAACATATACATCGCTCTCAGGACCTATGATTAATTGTCAATAGTCGTATGTTGTGCTCCAAAAACTCTTCAATAGCTATGAGAAAAAATTTAATATCTATAATAAAGCGTCAATATTTGATTATTACTCGTCAATAGTCAATTACCTAACAGCCACCAGAACCATGCGCACGTCGAGTTGCACGTGCAGATTAACCTCCAACGAAAAGCGTGCTGCACGTGCCACGAGTTGCCTGCACTTGAATGGGCTCACCCTTGGAGGGAACCTCCTATCCAAGGAAAGTAAAATGAAGATTTTCTATTTAAATCTTACGGGTTTTTCAATAACAGATTTTCTTTTCAATTTCATAGAAAAGCGAAACAACCTTTTTATATCAGAATTGAAAATTAATATATTTATCGTACTCTCAGACTAATGATAGAAGTATAAATAAAACAATGATGATTAGGAAATTTGGGAGATACTTCACTTAAACTTATTATTGATAGCAAATGAAATTTTAAAAGCGTTTTGATAAATAGTAATATGTCTTATATCGGCTATACAACACAATGAATTACGAATGTTTGATCATTCTACATCATAATGATGATGATACATGATTTTAAATTTTAACTCACGGAAATAGAAGTGAAATAATATTTGGCGATGATTAATGAACATGCTGTAAACATAAGTAAGCCACGTACTTTTTTCAAGTTGTATTTGAATTCAATAGCATATAAAGTATAAATAATAGAGGACATAAGATTAATGTTTAGATTATGGTAAATAAAACAACTCAAATTGCCGGACCATTCTGAGATTTACATACTATCGCTTTCATCATAAGTTTCGACTTCTCATAATTTCGAGACGTTAAAGTTTTACTTTTTCTCTCCTGTAAAAACTCATGTATTTAAGAGAATTTACAAAAACTTGGACAGAAATTTAGGAAAAAGTGTTGTGAGTGAGAAGTTACAATTCAAATTTCAAATACCATTTTTGTATTCCCGTCAATACGAAATACACAATACACTAAATACATTGCAGCGAGTGTGTTAGTCTGTGAAATATATAAGAATTTGCAAAAATGAGCAAAATTTAAATTTTAAGTTTATGAATGTTTATTTGTTCACGTATGTCTTGCAGTTTGTTTTGGTTATTTCTCTCTGAACTTTTCAATACTTTTCTCCCACTTCAGCAGTGTTGCTTAAAGTCTACAACACAATACATAAAAAGATAAAATAGGGGTGTATCATTAAGTTTTATGGCTTTCATAAATGGAACCTGTTAAGAATTATGCAAAAGAGAAATAAAACAACAGTTGTAACAAAAAAATGCTTTTTTCAAGGTTTATGTTTTCTTAAAACGTACGATTTCCTTAAAGTAACGTGTTTTAATCTAGATTTATATTCAAATTAAAGCATATAAATTTAGTGAATGTGAAATGCTAGGGTAAAAATGAATGAAAGTTTCCTATGTTATTCTAGTTTTTCCATCTTCGTGTACCTAATCAGATCGAACATAGAAAAAGTAATTTACATCTTGGTTTAATACAAAATCATAATGCACATATAAGTTATCAGAAATTTGTTTGTCTACAAAACCCCCCTTTTCTCCTCACAATTCCTGATTAAGTGATGAACAGCTTTTTATAAAAGGCATCATTGCGTTTTTAAAATAACCAAATTGTGTATGACATGTCTACATTTTTTAATAGAATTTCGTATAGAAAATCGTCTTTTTTATAGATTCTGTTGGTAGTGAATAGTAGTAAAAAACAACATTAGTCAAATGAAACCAAACTCAAATTACAATGTTACATTTACGGCATATCATGATTTTCTTTGGGCGCATTTTCAGTCACAGTCTTGTTCCTTGAGCGTGTAGCTGTGAAATGACATTCAGCCCACGTGAGTGGTTTAAAAATTATAAGTCGTCATTTGGTACAATAACAGGGACGTGTGTTGCGAGGTTCACTTTCAAGTTGTGCGTTGACTCAAACCGTTAATTTTAGGTTTGAGTAGGATAGACTCCTCAAACTCGTCATA